>CM071612.1:18503308-19926308 GCA_036365135.1 Miichthys miiuy
CTTTAGAATAGAGGAGGATTGTAAGACAATCCAACTATCACTCAAATAAGCATTGTTTTCTTACTCAAACAACAAACAGCTCTATCTCAAAAAAAGAAAGAAATTGACAATCACAAGCTGTTTTCATTTTATACAACTCTTCCTGAATTTGGTGCCAAATATGTGGCATTTGTAGCTTTTTTAACCAAGTTTGATTTTGATTATTTACAACAGTTTGTGTTAAATCAAACTTGGTTTAAAAAATTTATAGATTAATTTATTTATAGGTGGAAAAGTCACTGCGATCCGGTCAGCTTCCATGGGATTGTAAACCCAGGAAGGCTTTATCGGCTGAGCCATTATTAGATTTACACTGGAAATCCACAAAAACTATTTAACCTTTATTTAACTAGGAAAAGTCCCACTGTGGTTAAAAGTCTCTTTTTTCAAGGGAGACAAGACAGGCAACAGCACAAACTAAGATCAAAAAAGAAAACAGACACATAACATCCCCAAAAAAGTACTCTCCAAGCCTTGAATCCAACAATATCATATGGAGTACTCTAACCAGTTTCTATTGTGTGCAAAGGAATAAACCACTAAAGCCAAACAAATCAAACCTTTTTGTATTTGATGAATTCAACAAAGTCAGGAAATGATGAGGAACAAAGGATGCTCAAAGCTACGAAACACATGGGGCATGTGCATTGGCCCACTGAGTCACAGAAGACTCTACTCTATTCCCAGTCTATTCTCTTCCATTGTCAACCAGCGAGCAAAGCACATAATAAACCGGTGAGGACGGCAGATCTGCATTATGACAGCTGTGACAGAATGACTTGCAGCGCTCATTATGTTCCATGCAAACAGTGATGACAGGCGCTCCATACGGAGTTAGCACGATCCTTCAGACAGGAAGTACAACCCTGACACAAAGCACCCAGCCACTGACGAAGTGCTGCCACCAAGCGCCCTGCGCCCGACACCCTGCTCCATTTCGCCGGGACGACACAGTAATTAGGTGAATTTGGCGCATGCTGGAGAAAAGACAGCTATATCAAGGTCTTGATGAATTAGTGGGAGCACTCTGTCAGAGTCACATCACATTAATCAAAACAAACTGGGTGCACAGCCACACTTCCTCCCCCCCTCCTTTCCCTCGCTTTGCAGGTGATGAATAGCTCTGCCTCCACTGTGTATCACCTGATCTTGCTGAATTTAAATGTAACAGCACAGTTCTCACAAAACCTCTATTGATCTTACTCCTGGGTTCCCTTCCTGGATTCCAATATTTTAGATAAGCATAGGAAGGCCTGGCAATGTTAGGAAGGCCAGACTTTTATGGTAATGCCACATTAATAAAGTCAGAAAATAAATTAGTGTTTTCTTTGTAGGTCAGGTTGGGATAAAAGTTTCAAAACTGGACTGCCAACCTATTTATCCAAACCAATACTATGAGTTCATGTTTAAAATGGAAGGCTTTTTAGAAATGAAATACATAAATGTATAAAATACTCACACTTTAATAGCCAATACTAATGATTTTTTTGTTATGGATATTAGAGTTAGGGCTGCCAATTTTACTTAAGTGAAACATCTACGTATTTCTTCAAACGTCTTTCACTGGGCTTTCTCTCAGCAAGACTGTTTTACTAGAGACAGTGTTTCTTGGCAGAGCTCCTCATTTTTGGGTTAGGAGTGGAGATAGGAGAGGAAATGTTAACAGTCTGCTGCATTGTGCTAATGCGCCTTGTCTCTCTCCATCTTTGTCTCCCTCTTGCTCTGTGTATCTTGTCTGGCTTTGATGTATTTGAACTTGGCTCCATTGCTGAAGCTCAGAAAGAGGGGCTTTTTTTCCCCCAGCTCTGACAAATAGGAAGGAGTTGTGGCAAATTCTCAGAGAGAGAAAGCAACCAAAGATGACAACCGATCTTCACAAGTCACTTTTGCTTTTCAGACTTTCTGACATTTCTTAGCCCACTGGTTCTCTTGAACTATGAGATCAGTGAAATGCTATTTTTGCATTTCCTGTAATATTTAGGTTTAACATCAGCCTGTGCATGTAGCGCTCCATCCCTAATTAGTTACATAATATATAAGCATGGACTGGGATGAATTTTCATATTACTCACCTGTTTAAATGCTATTATGGCTTGCAGCATGACATCACAGAGACTAAGTCCATATTTTATACAGTCTATGGTGGTATCAAATGATACTTACCCATGCATGGCGTGGAGTGGGTGTGGCTCATAATGGTATCGCCCCTCATGGTGTCTCATGTCGATGGGGATGGGTGTGTGAAACGTGGGGAAGAGGTGGTGGGCACCTGTAAGTGCAAAGAAGAGAGAAAAGGTCACAAATAAGAATAAACAAGACAAACTAATATTAAGGCTGAAATATAGTTCCTGACTAGTGCACGCAACGCAGCATGAGATGCAACTGTACCATTTTACAGTTCCTGTAATCCGGCAGTAATTGAAACCTTCTACAATGTCTGTGGCTTTTGCCCCCGAGAACTCTATGTTCATTAATGGCTCTCTCTCTCTCTATCCAGTGAGACCAAAGCAGGGTTTACACAACAATGAATGTGTTTTTATGTGTCAGACAAAGAATGCACAAATCCACCATTTCCTGCCATAAATGGTCTGATGGCTTGAGGGAAGTCTCATTAAGACAACACAGCCGATCGTCATTAATGGCACAATTACAGCTGCTGAGTAAGAAACATCATTGTCTTGATTGAAGGAGGAGGAGAGCTCTAATCATAGACAGAAAGCCTACTAATTCTCTCTGGTTAGATATGTTTAAGTCTTGCATGCTTGATGCAGGAGTAAACCAAAAACAGAAACCCAGAATGACTTCTCAAGAATCCTTGAGTGTGTGTGCGCGCACACAGAGACGGAGAACAATACAAATCCCATGGGTTGATCCATGGTTGCTATTAGGATTCTTTGGCTGTACGGTCCAGTAAACCTGGGATGACCTGGGAGCAGAGACCACCAAGGGTTAAAGGTCAAAGCTCAGTGAGACCAGATGATTATGTCTATCTGAGAGGACTACTGGGACTGGGTGCGTCTTTTTGCACCTATGTGATGCCAATATGCCATGAAGACATGCTGACAGAATTAATCTTCTTCCCAGAAATACTAGTTTCATTCACTTATACTGAATCGACTCTACTTTGTAGTTTTTCGATAGCTACTGTTTTTGAAGTACTGTCAATGAAACCCAACACTTCCTGCTAAATTTTCGCATTAAAGTTTTGCCAGGAAAGGAATTGATTATGCCAGTTCAGCCACTGGACGGCTTTTAATGTGAAACATCTGCGCAGGAAGTGTTGTGTTTCATTGATGTTATTCGAACAGATTGTAGGGGGGCAAATATTACAATTTTGAAGTGACTGGAAATAACTGATAAGTAATCAAAAACACGTGTTTGTGTTTTGTTTAAATATGAAAAGTATCAGCAGCAACAGAGAGTTAATGTTGGATGAGAAGACAATATACTAAATTTATCAAGAGAACATGGCACAGCTATTTCTTCATCTTCTAAATTCATCTTTGGAAAAAAAAAGAGTCTTCTAACTTTTATGTTTCAATCCATCTAATATGTGTTTGTCATCATATAGATTTTATTTTCTTCACTCTCTTGTTTGCATTTTTTAAACACCTTCCTGTTTGAGCTGTGCCTTAGGCGTCCTAATTTGATCTAGCCAGTGCTGTGAAAACAAGGTGTAACAGGACTCTGTGCCTGTGGGCTACGGCAGAATGCTGGTTGTTGTTTTTAGGTGATGCCGAATACAAAGACAGACATTACTGCTACTTAACCCTGATTGAGCCTTTTGTTATTATGATTGAGGTAATCATCGTGACGTTGTACCATCTTGTTCTTAGTTAATTCTGATGGTATTACACATGACTGGGGAAAGAGAGTTACCCTGAAGGCAGCTCTGAACTGTGAAACATTTGACTGCTTGTGGAATTTATTTAAGAACAAGAATAACCCAACAATGATTGTTTTCCCCTTTAAAAACTCAGACTGCACGGACCTTGGTTTAACAATTTGCTAAAATAAGCTGTGTTACAGTCAATTCTATGGCAGTTGTTTTTACAATATTATTTTATTGGTTAATTCCTCTTTTTGTAATGAAAACATTAAGTTTGTGCCAAAACATTTTCCTGAAAAGATTTAGCTCATGTCTGTCAAGCATCTAGAAAAGTAAAAGAAGAACAAACTAGCCATAAAAACATAGGCTAGGCTACCGTATTACAGTTCATCCTATGTTTACTACTGCAAACATTTCTGCAGGAATTTGTACTTCAGAAATGATAGACGTGGCAGATTTTGTAAAATTAGCCTGAAATTTTTAAAAATCGCTAGATCTTGGATTTAGATCTACTCACTAGAATCCTGCAGGTAAAATTAAGACAAAATGTTGCACTGCACCAACACGAATAGTCAAAATTGCCTGTGAACCCACAGTGAGTTGTAAAATTCCCTCTGGTGTCTCCTCTTGTCTTTGACCTCAGAAAGCTAAGGGCTTTGTGTTTCTATCAAGATCTATGCCGCTGGATCTCAGCCAGTGACCCTCCCTTGCTTTTGTGTGCCAGACAGGCGGCCAATTCCGAGTCAACTTGTGTGTTACAAAGCCAAAAGAGGCACCCAGTAAATGAGTGAGAGGGAGTGAGAGCTGGGAAAAGGAGTTTGAGCTTTGTTTCACAAGTGGAACCAGAAGTTCGGGCTTTGTCTGAGAGGTGCCCCCTGCTTGTGCTGCCTGGCACATCTCTGGTGGAGAGGGTGGGAAGGGCACGGGACAAGGAGTTGACTATGACAAAGACAGCCAGCTTGTGTTGGAAGTCAGGGCAGCACAGTAGCTTCCTTTAGATGCAACAGGCAATTAAACTGTCAAATTTGGATTCTTAGTTTCTTTAGTTTGTTTTTTCTGGTAAGTGTTCATTACTTTGCACTGCACTTTTGTATTTTCTCAGATTTTCTTTTGTTAAAGTTTTGGTTTCCACAGGTCATGCTCTTAATTCTTCAAACTTTTACAGCAGAGGTAGCTTATATTAATGTTCATCTACATATTATCAGGTATTCAGACTGGCAGATGTAAAAGCCTTCATGATTGGGTCTCACTAATACTTAACTTTCCATTAAGAAATGATGTTCAGTCGATTCATGAAAACACTTACACAAACAAAATAAACAAAATAAACAGAACTAAACAGAAGCCCCAGAGACTGATCCCCCCCCTCCGCCCCGTTCCACCCCTTCTAAGCTTGGTGCTGCTAGATGTGGGGGCGATAAGGGCTGAACAGGCCCTTCCATCACCCAGACAGCTGCATTGTTTCTTGGGCTGCAGGGACAACTACAGACAGGTACATGGTTAGGACGATTCACACGCCGCAGTTTCTTGATTTACCGCCCTACTGTCTCCTTTGGGTGTGTTGGCATGCAGGGTTACTCCACCCGGGGCCTCACACTCTATATCCAAAACAGAGTGGAGGACTGCTCAGACCAACATTAGAACAATTTGCCTCAACTTTTACCCCAACACAATGTGACATTGAGATAGAGGATAGAATGGTCAGTGTGGGAACTTTGCAAAGTTGTGAAACATCTTATAGCACTATGAACTGCCGTGTTTTGGTGCCTGATAAGTCACCAAGCAAGAGAGGTAATCATGTAAACTATTACCAGGGGTCCATTGGTTCATTTTGGTTCATCACGGCAAGGTCTCAAAATGCAGTTAAGTGCACCGTGCAAAGTGCACTGAGGGGCTTTTGTGTGGGTGTAATCTTATATCACAAATCAATCCAGCCCACAGGAACCTTTAACTGGTGGTCGTTTTCAGGCACCATATCTGCTCTGATCTCTCATAATGTGTTTGTTTTAAGACTGAACATATCTTTGCCCCCTAGCCCCCATAATGAGGCTCCAGACGTGCCAAACATCCTGCTATGCATCAGGGTTAGAGCCCCACATCTCCACCTCCTTTTTTAGTTTGCATCTTAGAACCCTGGTTTGATCTCGCTAAAGACAATGCCAGGTGTTCGATGTTAACAAAGGCCCCTTCGAGTCTCATGACTCAGAGAAAGCACTCTCTCATTATGTCCAAATGAAGCCCCCAGATCAGGACCATGCTGAAGTGGAGAGTGGAGTGGGCTCATGTCTTCGAGGAAGTACTCAACGATAATAATAATGCCCTGAGAGGCCAGGCCAGGAATAATTTTGGTAGGAGAAAAAAAGCCTTTGTCGTTCTTTGAGAGAAAGGGGCAGTGAGAGAGAGGGGCAGAGAGAGAGAGAGAGAGAGAGAGAGAGAGAGAGAGAGAGAGAGAGAGAGAGAGAGAGAGAGAGAGAGAGAGAAAGAGAGAGAGAGAAGCAGAGGAGTAGGAGAGGTGGGGGTGCTCAATTCAGACAGGAAATTCCAGCAGAAAAAGTTGGCCTGCGTCCTAACTACACAGCACTGTGCCAACGGCTATACACAAATGCTCATGTGCATGCATACACACTCACACACTCACAATTACACACACACAGATACTGATTTGTTCTGCAGTTCACTCTCAGTAAGCAACCATCAAGAGTGACTGAGACAAACGTGTTACTTTGAGGTTGAACAGAAACGCCTTGCTTAAAAACACACACACGCACAAAACACACTACAGCAAGTGTGATGCCCAAGGTTAATAAAAAGTGTATGTTTAGGCTAATCCGGGAATCCTGCGCTACACACACAACATGAGACCTGCAGGTTTAGTGTGCAAGACGTCGCTTCCTCTAGGGCAGTACATGGGCGAGTGATGGCGACAGAGGGATTAGAGGCTTACAGGAGAGCACGGAACCACTGCCATCTATGAAAGGAAGTCTTAACAGAGTGGTTCTTTACTTTTAACAGCCCTCGGGGAGAGTAAAATGATACCTTTTTTATTGATAGGGGGATTTTGGGCAGAAGGTAAGTAGATTAGGCCAATGGTCTCTGTGATGACACAAGATGGTTTGAGCGGAAATTCATTAGTCCCTGTGAACTCGTGCTAAGTCAGTATATGTTATGATGTACACATCAAACACTCTCTCCCTGGGAAGACTAACACACTTGTTTTCCTGAGGTTTTGAGTCAGTGCTGTAGAGAGGGCAGGGTGCATGGAGCTTGTAACTGCTTTATAGCACATTATGAAATCAGATGTTTATATTTAAAATCTAACAATGTCCATTAGTCAGTGGTTGTGGCTAGGGCTGGGTACCGAACCTCAACATTTTTATAGTATGGCCTGAAATGTCTCCACAGTATGTAATATCTAAAACAGTGAGTTTAGATAATGTAACATTTGGGAAGTTTTGCTTTTAGTAATAACAGAGCTATTATTGAAGTTTTTTTTAGTCACTTGGTTGCAGCAACACAACAAGCAGAACAACACACATACTCTTTTAACTTTAAGCTCTCTTTTGGTCACCAAATGAAAGCAATGTGTGTGAGAAATATTGATCACATAGTCACTAACTTTGTCTGTCTCATGGATTATTAATTATGAATATGGATGCAGTCTCACTGATGTCACCCACTGGTTTCTAAGGAGCTGTTGTAAAGCTCAGCGTGTGGTGGCTCTGGCTGTCACAATCTTAAGTACCTGACTCTATGGTCTCCCAGTTAATAACACAATAGACAAAGATGGTGAGTGTGGGTGGAGCTGGGGCGGGCTGAATGAAGCCTTGTTGCTAAAACCAGCCACCTGTGACGGCACCCACCTGTCACTCAAAGCAGCTATGTTCTTAATTATGCGTAAATTAAAATCTTAATATAAACTTAATGGGTGAGTTATTTACAAATTCACCCACACACAGCTATAAACGGGGAAATTAGCTACAGAGACCAAAACCGTTTTTTGCACCAGGCTGTAAACATGTTTATTTCTGCTGTGAAGTTGGACATTATAACATGAAAGCTTATAGAAATTGACCGCCTTAAGTGACTGCTCAACAAACTGCAGTTTTTAGTATTTCTGCTTAATTTTTCAGACCGGTTGCTGTTTGGTCTGCATTGTGAGGGCCTCGTGCCTGTGTTTATATCTCATTGCTATGATACCCTCATCCATCCTTCCACACACACCCTCAGATGTGTTGTATCATCTCAGAGGGGTTGTTGTGTAGCTGCTCGGGCCTTTGCTACCTCCGTTCCTGTCCCGGCGTGTTTACAGATCCCACTCAGACCCAGCTGGCCTCACTCCTCTGCGATCAGTCTCTGTCAAATCTGTAAGCCTGCCTCAGCCAATCACTCCTTACTCTGGGCGTCAACCTCACGAACTCACCACCAGCATGATCCATCACCTGGGTTACAAGGTGCTGCACCGCCTCTCCTAATTGTTCTAAAGGCTGAGTGCTACCAAGACCTTATCTCACCTGGGTTGCCATTAGCTGGCGGTACTAACGTCCATTCAGTGTAAAACAGGTACCAAGGGATGTAGCAAAGTGTGAGGAGGCTCTTGATTTTGTCAGGTGCTTACACTTCCAATATGTCAATAACTTTCCTTTAAAAATATTGCATTTATGATTTTTTTTTTTATCTCAGCCCATTGAGATGCCTTACTTAACTAAAATGACAAAAATCAGACTCACAAGGTTTTCATCTTGGAAGTAGTGGTATAATCACTGGTGTCCAGCAGCAGCACCTGGGGATCTTTGCCTAACGACTGCCATGCATCACCCGCTCTGAGTGTTAGGCGTTTAGCAGAGCTGGGTATATCCTTCATGTGTGAGGGCGTGATGTTAGCATACAGGTAGCTTGGCTTAGCAAGCCTCTCCTTGTGGCAGGCAGTGGGCCTCTCTGTGAAGACTGATGAGGTGTCAGGATAATCAGCTTTCCGTGCAGACTTCTGATTTATCGCCTGGCCCCTTTAGAGCACAGGTGTAGGCCTGATCAAGTAATTAATGCACTGGGTTTGTTATTGTTGCGGCGGTGGTAAGAATAAACTGGAGGCCAATTTTGGAGGATGCAAAGAAAAATGAGATAAAACTTTTTAGTCCCAGTTGGGGTTAGTGATATGTGGAGTATTGAGCCGTCATGTTTTCTGCTATTCCCACATAAAAACTTTAGTTCATGTGTGACTTCATCAATCTGTTCCTCATTCTTGCCCCTTTCTGGCAATTGTAAATGCACCAATCAAGCCAAATCACTTCAAACGGCGGGAACTCAGAGCTTTCCTCTGTCTTCCATGAGCCCTTTAACCTCTCAGACACAGCTGACGGAATAGCTGCCAGTTCACACAAAGAGCGTCCTCAGCGCCCTATGACGGCATCCTCAGCGCAAGCTCAGCACTCTCCCCCCTCCCCGACTTGTAAACAGGGCTTTTTTCTTTAAAGGAAAGAAGGGGAAAGGCAGAGGAAATACCCAAAACAGCACACAATGTGTGGGAGAAGAAGGCAGTGCACATCAATCTAAAGCCATCTCAGCTGGGGGTCACCCCGAGGTGAGCCCCCCCAACCCCCTCCCGCCCCACCACCAAGGGGAGACTGCTTTCTAAACCAGAGCAGGAGGAGACTGGAGAGTATGTCCTGGACGAACCTGGCCTGTTCTCCATCAAACTGAATCCGTTAGATGTGTCTGCGGTCTTACAGAATGATACACAACATTTTCTCTTTTGAACAGTGAAGACATTGATATTATTTAAGACAGAGGTAGGCTTAAAAAGGCCAGAGGTAAATTCTTCCTGAGGGACCTTTAAAAATAATTCATGTTTGAAACAATTCACGTCCCTAAAAGTGTTTCTAAGTGTCAGCATGGAGGTTTTATTAAATAAACAACTGATATCCATTAGTTTCATAGAGACATTAATAGCGGCAACGTTTACAGCAGCTCTAAAAACTAACTGCAGGACACGACAAACACCCCCCTACTTTCCTTTTCCACGTGTGTTTGCATTACAAAGCAGACTGATTCTTAATATTTTAACAGTCTGATGACAGGTGAGAGTAAACTGTCAGAAACATTTGGTTCACTACATTGTGGCATTGAGACGTGAATCTATGACTGAGTGTATTTTGTTCAGGTTTTTTCCCCCCTACTCTGTATACTGTACCATCTAAGATAAGGCTTACTTCCATTTGTTTATATTCAACAGTTGAATCAAAGGTCGACTCTCGCTAAATTACTGTAAACATCCTCTGAGTGTTATTAAGGCTCAGTTGAGGGTTGATACTTTTAAAGCTGGAGACAGATTTTGGAGAAATCCAACTCAGCTGACTGTTGGTGGCATTCATAACACAGGACAGAGCATCTTAAGTGCAGGCCCCTGTGCTCTTGGGTCATCTATCCTGATAAGATAAAACGTTAAGACCGCGCTGTTTATACACACACACACACACACACACACACACACACACAGCAGCAGGGTCTTATAAACCCCCTTCTTGTCTGGCCTCTTTCTTCGGGCAGGTTTCAGCGTGGAAACCAACTCACTCTGGGAATTTGTTTTAAAGCACTAACAAGAAGCAGCTGTGAAGCAGGTCAGAGGGCCTCCGACCAACTGCCCCCCCCCCCCTCCAAGTCTGATAATGCTTCCCTGCTCTTTCTCTTTCTGTGAAGTGACCCTCATTTTAGGATCTTTGTTTTACAAGGAAAAGATTGAGTCGGAAGCAGTTGTTATGTGTGATATTTAATATTTTTTAAAATATATAATGCCGACTCTGTAGGATCGTCAGCTAAACACAAACACAATATGTATGTAAAAAATTGAATTAGCAGTTTCTTGACACAATAGAGCAATTTGTCTTGACATTGTCAGTTTTAGAAAACCAGAAATGATGTAAAACAACCTTTTATTTTGAGGAAACAAAGGTGTTAAGACAGTCTTTGACTAAATTGTCTTGCAATAAAATTATGAACTGATATGCGTCAGAAAGCCCACTGAAACGACACAGCCTTGACCAAAATACTCCAGAAACTTTCAATCCTGAATACATTTCTTCACTGAATCTCCACAGGGAAAATAAAGCTCTCCAATGTAGCGAGCTTGCTAATGGTCAGTTAGAAAACCCTTTAGCTTGTTAACTTGACGGCGAAGATAACAAGATAAATATTAAGTAATCCAATCAGTCACTTCAAATCCTTTATCTATTGTATAATTACAAATATATCTGTATTTTGTATACATTTGTGGACCATGACAAACATATCAAATCAAGTAAGATACATACATACCCCTAATTTTTCAGATGATTTTTTTTTATTATTGTGAATTAAATCTATGGTTAAAGTATACAAAGTGCAGACTAACATTATCAAATCCCTTTATTGCTCTATCCCTTTAAACAGTTTAAGAACTATGGAGAAACACTTCCTATTCAGCACCAACTTCTCCCTCTAGTTCTTTGACGTGAGGTTCTTTATTGAAGCATCCTGGTTGTTTTATACGGAATCAGCTGCATTTTTCTCTCTCTCTGTTTGATAGATATGTTTGTGAACAGTAGGACCGTGTTATAGAAGGTTGGAATGACTTAAGTGTAGCCTTTGTTGAGCACCCAGGGAGTGCTACTGGTTATTGGTAAATTTAAACAGCATCAGTTTTCCAACCTGTCTCTTGTGGTTCAGATAGAAAGACAATCAACAAGACTTCCTGGCTTCAGGCTATAGTGAAGGAAGAAGTGAAGAGAATCGGTTGATACAGTGATAAGCAAGGAGGAAAGGAAAGAGGAAGAAGAGGAGGGCATGGATTATTGGGGCCACAACCTCTGGAATCTGTGAGGACACAAAACATGTGATTTTAATGTTTCTCTACCGTGGGGTGCCAGGATTACTAAAGGGCCCACAAACATCTTCTTTACTTGGACAGTCTATTTCAGAGTCTAATTTTCACCAGATGCAAAGACTTATTATTCTGACATATCAGTACTAAATGATTTTAATCAGTGGTCCATTCATTGGCAGGGAAATCTCTCTCTCTCTGGTCCCTGCAGCTATATTTTGGCAGTTAGGGTGGCGCTGTGAAAGCAGCCTGAAGGGCAGTTGATATGTTTACTTGGCCTTAATGCAAGTATGGAAATCAAATAAACAAGGGGCCCTATGAGTAACACATGTCGCTTTCATCAGTCCCTCGCTGGCAATAGGGTCGAACCGTTTATAAAGGAGAGGGATTTGCGACATTGAAAGAGAAAGGGAGCTCGCTCTGTGTTGGTCTACATGTCTGTCTTCATTAGTTTTTTTTTTTTTTTTTTTTTTTACAAACGAATGTAAAAGGTCATTAGGCTGAGTGGTGGGAGACGACAAACACAGAAAACAGTTAGTCTACAGGGTAGTTTGTGAACAAATGAAAGAAAGCTTGTTTTCTCTGCAAAGCGCATTTGAAATCATACACATCTTTGATTGTGCGTGCTCAGAGTACACAATCGCACACATGACTGTAATGTGAACGTGGTTCCTGACAGTTGACAGCAAAGCAGCCGAAGCCTCTGAAGGCTCCAGAGACGAGAGCGAGTGGCCAGGACATTACTCAGCAACAACAAACAACAGCCCTCAAGATAAGGAATCATTTGTCACTTGGAGCTGCACTGACAAACAGCATGCATTGTGTGATAAAATTAGCCAATGCGCTGCTTCCCTTGTGTGACACAGAGAGAGTTGAGTCACCTCGGGGTAAGCCAGTGGGGGAATCTCCTTTATCTGACAAACACTATTATGGACACGGTCAGGAAGGACTCTCAATCATGAGGATGTTGCTCTGCAGTTTTATAGTGTAACTTTTATTCAGAAGTGTTTTGCTAGCTGGATAATAATGATCGTGTTTATATGAATCATAAGAGAAATATAACTTAGTTTGTTATTATGCATCTTAAAGTGATTTAGCTATTATTTATTGTGATATGCATGCATGTGTGCACCCTGTTTCTCACACTTCCCCACAGTTCTCTGTTTAACATTTGCACACATTCACACTGGGAATCTGCCCAGTTTAACCACAGACTTCTATTGTTGACCACCGAGCAACACTGCTTGGGCAGTTGAGCTTTTTTGCTCAAACCACATTTTCCTACAATAACTAAATTAAAAGAATGCACCCCGTCTTGCACATGATCAGGTTTATCTGATGTTTAAAACAGGCAGCAGCACCCAAAGCCAAACTATAATAGGATTGCACACTGAAGGCCATGTGTGGATCTTTGGAGTAAAGCCTGGGAGTAAATTGAGAAGTTTTATTCACACAATCCTCGGAGCAATCTCAACAGCATAGTAAACATTGTCAGAGGATGCAGGTGTACTGGCCTCTATGTGTCCCTTTTGAAATACAGTGCCATGGTGGCACAGTGTAATAGTGGTTACATTTACTCAAGTTACTGTGCTTTAGTATAATTTCAAATGACTCCTTTATGCCCTTACTGCAATACAATTGTCACTTCACTAAGATTTTGGTATTGTTGACCTAACAATGATCTAGCGTTAACAAATATGTTTGTTAAGAGGGTATTAGACCTCCAAGCAGAATTCCTCTTTGCTGGTTGGATTCCTTTAGATCTTCCACAAAGAGCCGAGCCTTTCCTGCCAACTATACTTCATTCTTTTACATCAGTGAGTCACAGCACAGATTTAGTAAGACTGCGATCAAACTATTAAACTCAACAGATTTCTGTGGCACATTAGAGCCAAATTAGCTTTGCTATAAAAGTCCTAATTTATGATAGTTAGTACATTGACTGTGGTGGTAATACCTCTGGTGATCACAAATGATCAGCCTTTTCTTATTTAATTTGATGATTAAACAATTACAGGTGACAGGTGAAATTATACCTTTTGAAGATGTCAAAGAGGAAGGAAGCATAAAGCGTTATTTCATATAAGAGCTCCTAATGTCCATATGGAATAAGTAAAAAGGAATTGACTCATATTAATCCATAAGATTCTTATTGACTCATAGTATACATTCCCTCTGCATCTGGACTGCATCATGTGTTCATTTGCTTTAAACTACACAGATACACCTTTACAATGTTTCAGCAAAGATGTCAAAACACCCAAAATGTCAGCATAAAAGAATCCAATTCCACATTGAGGCGTATGATCAAACGGTTAAATATTGCTTTGGGGGGGGGTCAGAGCAAATGAAAAATAGAATGGAAATGGCGATGACAGTGATACAATCAAGTAGTTGAATACGTAGCTAGAGCATGCATGTTTTGATTAAAGCCTGAACTCCCTACATCCTTGGTTCCCATGCAACCTGAAACTAAAAGAAAAGCAGGCAACTGGGCTGTGATTGCAGAGATGAGAGGCTCATTTGTAGGAAAGGTAATAGTACAGTTTTGTGCATGTGAAAAGAAAATTTTCTGCATGGAAGATTGATCTGTGTCAGAGTTTGAAATACTTTATATATAAGGGATTAAAAATGAGGATAACGTCTCCACTGCATCGATTTTGCACATTCTTTTTTCTATTTTTATTTTTCTATAATCTATGCCATCATACCATAGACAATTTAACTTAAACATTTTTACATTGTAATTATAGAATCCGTACTGTATTATTATAACATACTCATGTCTGGTGACCCATACTTAAGAATTCTGGCCTTAGACCTTTGTACTGTACAAGTGTACTCTGTCATTGAGCCCATTTCTAGACTGAATGACTGCCCAAGAGCTTCCATCAACATACAAAATGAAACATTTGGGAAATAAATTGAAGACGCTGTCAGTGAAGCCTTTCTTACTCAGACAGTGATGATAACAGTGGGATTTTGTAAAATCTTGACGTTCTGGAAGGCTAAAATAAGACGCCTGAAAATGGAAGAGAGTTCCATACATTATCTCAGTTATCTTGGTGACGGCACAATTGAGTGGCGACATGGTGAAGCAATTACAGCGTGGACTCATGCCAAACTCCAGGCTCCAGAGCAAATCCAGGGTAAAGTCTTGTACACTTATCTTGACTTAATTCAAAAAGACTCTTGGTAAATTTTCTTTGCAGTCTGTTTCCAGTGCTGAATTCCATTTATTAAACCTAGAAAATGTTGAATCCCCAAAGGGAATTTCTGCTCAACTTTTATGTACTAAACAAACAAATGACTACAGACAGACTTATCATATAATTTATTCACTATTTAGTTTGGTTTTCCTTTCAATAGAAACAAACAAACAAAAACCATCTGGATTTGTAAGTTGAAGATGGTCTTCTTCGAGTTTAGGCCTTGTGGCTTTTGTTTTTGCAAGGCCTTGATTAGAAAGCATTTTCCCTTTGCCTTGCTTCAAAGCCCCAATCTAAGAACACATTGGATTTTTAACAGTCCCTGCCTGGCTCTTGATAATGATCCACATGTGGCACAGTTGTGATCTTCATCAACCAACTCTTGTTCTTTCTGTGGGGAAAGGGTGCCACATGCTGCCACTGTATTATTCTTAATCTTCTCTTTAAATGCACCACATTAAGCACTCGCAACAAAACACCATGTGAAGTGGCACTGTATGCTGTGGTTTAGAAAAGGGGGGGATGATTCATGACTCCAGTAAAAGCTTTAAAGACAGTTGACATTTTGGCAGTTTCAGTTATCTCCAGCGTAGACTTTCAGAGAAAGCATTAACAGTATGCAACCACTAGTTTCCATTAATCTCTCTAAACCTTTCAACACTGTTGTTCACCCTACATGTCTCAGGTAGTCAGCAAGATGTTTTCAGTCATCCAACCCAAGACTGTAGTAGCAAAAAGAGCAGTTTGTGGGTGAAACAAACTAGATGTATACGACATACTTGTCTAGATACTACTGTAATGTAGTAAGCCCACACACAAGCACTGGGGTGCATTTTCATGAGATGCTCCTGTAACAACACTGTCCTATTTCTCAGCATTGATACCACTTGACACTCCAGAAAAAAACTGTGAATCTTCCACATTCCCCCATGGGTTGGTGATAGCATATCTTCTTGTGTGGTGTTGGAAGTGTCACAGTGGCTGTGAAGAAACATTTATTTGAGTTCTGTGGATGCAGGCATGGCACTGTCCCAGTAATATGAAGATAAAAAGACATTTCTTGGTGAAAAGGAGAAAAACTATCCTCCCAAGAAAAATGACAAAATTAGTCCTTCGTTCAAATACCTGATGCAACCCATTTATGTTTACTTGACAAGGACTTCTTATGGCCATGTGAAATATGATTGTTTTCTGGAACAAAGAAAGTAGTAGCATGACGGTGGTATAGCATGACAAACCTAATGGAAGGAGGTTGGGCTGGATCTGTCAACAAAGTGTTTGACTTTGACACTGGAGACCACTATTCATTTTCCATTTCCTACCAACGGTCAATTTTGGTGTCTTTTAACCATAACTGTCTTTCCCTGACCTTAACCATGTAGAATCGGTGTCTTAAACCTTAACCAGATCCTGAAACATGCTTCACTGGAAGATATTGTCAAACAATGTATTCTTATATATGTAAGCAGACATATCTTCCTTTTCATTACACACATCCATCTTTCTTGTCAAAACCTGATGCATCCATTATTCACAATGCAACTCGACTGCTGTCAGTTAAAAATTTTCACTATGCTATGCTAGTATTGGCTACTGTAGCCTCGAGCAGATATGAGGAGGCTACATAGGTCTGTAAACGTTTAAACAGACTTTGATGTGTAAAATTTGTGTTCTTGTTTAAAGTAAGCTAAATACTATATATCACAGAAGATTTTTTCTTTTGTTGAAACTGTAAAATCGTACTACTCTTTAAAGGGGCCCGCTGGAGTTTTCTTGTAAACAAACTTTACGTTTACATTATTTCTCACCATAAAATGCCTTGTGTATATCCTTGAAGTCTTACAAACATGTTGAGGGCATTATTCATAAAACATTTGCGGCACAGTATTTTAAATACTGTATTGTTTACATCCACATTTGCTGGCTTGCAGTCTTGTTGATGCATTTCTGCATATCATATTACTATCACCTATAGATCAGTGGAATTTTGGGATCTGTCAGGCCACCCATGTGTTCTTTGCACACATGAATAAGATAATAGGGGACACATCCATTGAAAAACAGCTCCATAATGTTACTAAGGGTCTAAAACTCCATAGGACCCTTTAATTAAAAGGATTAGTTAAAGACGAGCGACCATATGAATTCCAGCATGTGCGTCTACCAAGCTGGTGTAGGTCTAAAATGATGCCGAGACTAAGCAGGAGGGGAGCCATGATTGAGTGTTTCTTCTGTACAAAGACTCTATTTAAAGCCAACCACTCAGCAATAGGGACTATAGAAACGGAGCTCTGTTTCTATAGCGATAGGCCAACCCAAGTCATCTGATCTCCCCGTGTCAGACCGCCACTTGTCAGCTCCTATTAGGGCCAGCGGTTGCCTCTGCTTACATGTGGTACCCATCACCCCAGACCATGAGGTAGCAATCCTGTTTGGCTGCCGCAGCGCTTTGGCCCCAGGGACGCTTGGTTCACTCAGTCCTGGAATCACCTCAGGTTATATGTGCCGTGTTATGACAGCCTAATGGTGCTAGTAACTGTGTGGCAGTAGAGTGAAGAGGGCAGGGAGGAGCAGGGATAGAGAAAGTTGGAGAGTGAAAGATAAAGATAAGGTTAATAAGTGTGCAGATGTTTGTCTTTAACAAAGAAAAGGGATGTAGAAATGTCTATATTAAGCATGGATGAGGACAGAGCAAGGAAAGGATAGTGCTGCATTGGCAGCTCTTAAAGAAAATTAAAAATTAGCATTAAATTATTTGGAAACAAACCCCTAAAAAAGTTTTAATTAAATCTCCTCTCCAAAGTCACATCAGAATATTATTTGTAACTCTGAATGCTAAAAATCAGTATTGCCGTCAGCATTAATTTTATGAAGGAAAATATTCCTCATGTAATCTTTGCTGAACATGAGCCTACAGAAACCCCCTGTTCCTTCTCCCAGTGCCAACTCTTGAGGGTGGCAAGGGCCAGTGTGTAAAAACTATTGAGTTACCAGTGCGTAACAAAGGCAACAGTTAAGGTGAAACACAAGTCTTTCACAAACTCTTTTCCATTAAAAAAAAAAAAAAATACGCAAGAAATTATGAATAAATATTCATAACTAGACTAGTTTTGCAAGCTGCTTGTGGTTGGCTGTCCTGGTGTGAGGAGAGGTGAGTCACCCAAAATGAAAACCTTGTATTATTGTTGTTACTCCATGTGCCACACAGCCATGTTCTGGGGCAATTACACTGTCTCTACAGCTATGACAAGCTGCTGAAGCTAAACACTAACCAGTCAGGACAACACACACACACACACACACACACACACACACACACACACATTCACACACACACACACACACACACACACACACACATATGCACAAGGCTCATTTCATAAAATCACAAGCTGTCTGGTATTGACTTAACTTAATGCACACCTGCAAAAACAGCTCTATTGCAGCTTTCCTTGCATGACTTAGTCCAGTGTATTCTAACAATGCAATGCGATGCCTTACAAGACTAAATAAAGCTTTCACAAAAAAAAACCTTCTCTCTCTACCTTTTGGCGTGGAAAAAAGAACAACAAATGTCCTTTATGGCTTCATGTTCTGAATGATCTGATTCAAGAAAATGCAAGGTCTCAAGGGACATTTGGACAGATGCGCACTTGCACAGAAGTATGATCTGAATTGTTTTTGCTTTGTATTGCTTTTGCAATATTTGTTTTAAGGTTGTAACTACTGATTATTTTCAGAATTGACTAATCTGCAGATCACTACCTTGATAGTCTTCTACACAAAATGTCGTGAGTATAGGATGACCGTCACAATTTCATTAGGGCCAATGTGACGTCTTCAGATTGCTTGTTTTGTACACCCAGAAGTACAATAATCAATACACAGTTTCAGATCACATAAGAAAAGCTGGAAATCGTCACAGTGAAATAGCTGGTTTAAGAAGAGGCATTTTTACTCAAAGAAAAGACTTTTAAGCAATTATCAAAAAATGCATTTTTAATCTTCCATCAATTGACTAATTAATTTCATAAAGTAGTCATAAAACCCAAATTTTCCCTAAATCGTAAAAATGTCTTGAGAAAAATGAACTTCCATTAAGATTTTTGGCACTTGTCGCTTCAAGTTAAAGTGCATTTACAAGAAGTGAAAAACCAAAGCCCTCTGCACATTTATTCAGACTAAACACACAACTTAATAACTTGTTGATGGATACTTTTGCACTATCCATATATTTCAGTCTGCATACTTCTTGGAACATTTAAAACTTAGGTCAATATTTGCTCATGTCTGTCACTATGGCTTACTGTGAAAATACCCAGTCTGGATTTTAATTACAAAAATTGTTATGAGATGGCTTTTGCATTAAATGTTCCTAAAGTTGGGATGATTTTATGAAGTGATTTTCAGTCTGTAAAGGGTTAGGGTCCACAGAGTTTTTGCAAATTATGCCAACCCCCAACCTCATCCATCCTTCAGACCCAGACGCCTATAAGTCTCCACCAGTAGAGCTGGTCTGGCCTCACAGAAGGAAATATTATTTGGAGCGGAGCACTAATTGGCAAGCTCCCAGACACCCCACAAGTGCTAATGAACAGGCAAAATGGCCTCAGCAAAGAGGGAGTGAGAAATCCAGATTGAGGCTGGTGAAGAGGGGGTCCAAAACTCACTGAGCCACTCTGTGAGCCTTCACCCTCTGTCCGGGGCTTAGGGCTACTTCCTCCTCTATAATTAAGGGGTTATCCCCCTTGCACAATGGAGAAATTAAACTGTAAAACCTTGCAAGTTAAATTACTGCTTTTCCTGGGAGTTAGAGGAAGTGTCTTGATATGTAAACAATACCCCCTCTTCAGCTCTCTCTCTCTGTCTCTCTCTCTCTCTCTCTGTCTCTCTCTCTCTCTCTCTCTCTCTCTCTCCCCTCCCCCCCCTCTCTCCATCACCCCCCTCTCTCCGCCTCCATCCCTCTTTGTTCCGTGGGAATTTCAGATGGGCCAGATTCTCTCTAAGACTACAACTCCGCTGAATAAAGAGGATTTACAGTACCTTTATTAGTTAAGCATCTCAAACCTGTTTTGCCAACGCTAACACTCAGAGAATGTGCTCTGCACTCATGCAAAAAAAAAAAAAAAAAATGCAGATACACACATTCTTATTTCTTATGAAAAAGTACACTGGGGAGGTGTGCATGCTGACTGAAGAGTCACCATGCCACAACATGCTTGACAGTACAATCTTGTACCATGATAGTTGATACCAACCTTATAATCTCTGATAAGACAATGATGTGGCAGACTGCGTTAAGCCACCAGGGTGAAGAGGTGATTGTGCGACTACACATCTACACTAAGCCGGCTAAATTTGAAGACGCTGTCCACACTGGTATTTTTAGGTTGTTGTCATAAAGCTGTCTGTCCATACTGAAAGGCCTGACCAATAAGAAGACAATGAAAGCGACTTTTCCTTTCCTTCTTCTAGCCAGCAAACAACAGAACTGCGCATCAAAGCCAACATCTGCTAAGGAGTGGGACAGACTGGATATTCCACTGAGTCTCAGCTGGTTAAATTGGTAAAGAAAAATGTCAGCTTAGACCAAAATCTAGAGGAAAGGATGTGTTTTCACATTTGAACCCTCTTAAGATGGATTTACAGTTGTGCATTAAGGGGTTGCGGTGTAGCTATGGCGTAGAGAAAGACAGAACGTAATTATGGCGGCTGCACAGACGAGTTTCACATTTTGTAAGAAACAGACTATCTTCCCCACTGTCACTTGTGTCACAAAGTAAATGAAAGAATGTAAACATGGTTACTATAGAAAATATATGCTATTAAAACCGACACAGTAGGCCACGGTAAACCCCTTGTGTCAAATATAAATACAGCTTTAGTGTGGATGTACTCTTAAAGGGTATTACTGCATACACTGTGAACGTGTGTGACTGTAAGTATAGGGCTGAAACTAATGATAGTTTTCATTATTGAGTAATCTGTTCTGAAAAAATGCCCATCTGAAAATCTAATCTGAAAATTACCAACACAGCTTCCCAGAGCCTGTTACAGTGTCCTCATATTGCCTGCTTTGTTTTGTTTTTGACTAACAGTTGAAAAACCACAAGGCATTCAATTTACAGTGACATCAAAACAATGTAAGAAGCAAATTCTCTCATTTGAGCAACCAGAGAATATTTGGCATTTTTGCTTGACAATTTACTTGAAGTTGTGTCACTAGTGGAATCACAGATGGTTTTCATTTCAATTCATTAATTCCACAACTTCAACAAATGAATGGAAAAAAAAAAATGTAGGATGATCGTGGTCAAGCTGACAACCAGTCTGCTTGCAGTGCCGTGCACGTCAGATCCACGTCTGTCGAGAACATGTCTGTATTCGCTGCTGCAAAGGGGGACGACCCCACTGCTCTTTGAAGCCGGAGCCAAAAAATTCTCAAGCTTAGCTAACACCGTTGGGGAAATCACCTGGCAAACAAAACACAACAGGCTTACACGCTATACTAACACACACAGGCTTTCATTCAACAAACCCTTTTCATTCGTAGACTGTTTATTAGACAGCCGGCTCCTTCCACTTACGTAATGAAGCTGAAGCAAAGCGAGTGTAATTATATCTTCATAGAACAAAACTTTAATTCAGCAGTTATGGATGTTTATTTGACAAAAAAGGGGTTTGAGGGTATTTTCTTTGTTTGTACTTATGAGTGAATGGATGGATGTCTTTGAACACTATAGACTTTAAAGTCACATTTTCTCTGAGCAACATTTATCACTCTTTACCTCAATCTCAAAAAACAAAGGAGGTCACAATGACACTTTATTCGGCTGTGTTCTCACATCTTGTGAGATCTACTTTCAGAAATGTGGACTTAAGTCATTGTGACTTGGACTCGACTTAATCCAATGATTTGATGAATTACAACTTGACATGACAGAAAATGTGAAAATGACTTGAGATTCATCTTGGACTTGAAATATAAAATATTAAAAATGTTCAGTAAAGCGCTACCTGATGGTCGGGGGGGGGTCATGCCTTGCCTTAACTAAGGACTCGACTTGACTTTTCCATGAAAAATGACTTGGTACTTGCTTGACACTTGGAAAAAATGATGTGAGTCACACGTCTGTCTACTTTGCAGTATTTTTACTACCACCTTCATGAATCTGAGTTGTACTGAGGGCATCCAAGCTAAAATGGCACTGTAAAGCACTTTATTGAAAGTATTGGCCGAGGATCAAATATAATGTTTATGTTAGATAAAATGAGAAGAATTTGAGATTCAGGTCCTGTTTCTAGAAACATAGTAACTTTTTTTCATACCAAAAAAACAAAAACTACCCTGCCAACTCCTGCTAGGGATAGCACTCAATCATCTGTTTCTGCCCAGCTGTTACAGAATGACTGTTTTTATTCCTGTTTCTCCTGGCATATTTCCTGCAGCTGTATGATGAATGACATCACAAATCAGTTTTCCATATGGCAGCATTTTGTTTGCTTTTTTTGTGTGCTTTTTTCGAGGGACCATGACAACCATACAATGGCCTTATGACAGGATTTGCTGTGATTACAGAGCAGTGTAACTAATAGTAGTGCAGTCCTGAAGCACTTTCTCACAAAGAATATGGCACTGTAGCAAATGGATGTTTATGTCTGGCAGAAAATCCTTTTTAAAGTAAAGAATAGTACAAGAAGAGCAGTGGACAAAAAAACAGCCTCTAATTGGATTTTTTTTCTCTATCCTGTTTGAAGAAATAAATTCGACACAAAATCCACTTTTAGCTTATCAGAGCTTTTAACCACATCTCATGGTCTCCATTGGGTGCCATAAATGTAATACATTGGTCAAGTGACAACAACTGTGTGCCAAATACCAAGACAACTGAGCTAGCTCCATTTGCTGATGGAAAAAAGCTAGTGAGCAGACCCTTCTCACATATTGTTCCCAATAGTCTCTTCAATTCTATGCATGAAAGAATAATCTCAACAAAAATGTCTTATTACGTTTTTGGCATTTTCACCTGCACTTCATGGTCTTCATGAGGTGTAGAGTGCATCTTTGGTCATGTGATAACGAGTGGTTGAATAAAAGTGATGACACATTTTAGGAAGCTTGCTTTCTTACTGAGGGTAAGATGAGATGTTTGATACCAATCTCACGTCTGTGCATAAAACACGACACTGGAGTAAAGACTGGAGGCAAGCGGTAAAGGTAGCTTAATTCTCTCAAACATACACCTACCAGCACCTCTAAAGCTCACTAATAGACATTTATGCCATGACCACTAACAACAGTTTATATATCCGCCCAGCATTTCTCTGCAGTGTCTCCACTGGTTGCCTGGCAATCTCACAGTGACAACGTAAGTCACTGCGCCTCGCTGTTGTTTGCTTGTTTGAAATACTTACAACTCCTCCTAAAACCACAAATTGTTCTACATTTGTGTAGGTGTATTTTTTTAACATTGGACAGAGCTGGGCTGACTGTTTCCCCCTGCTTCCAGTCTTTTTTGCTAAGCTACGCTAATCACATCCTGGCTCTAGCTCTGTACTTCACACACAGAGATGAGACCGATATTGCTTTTTTCTCATCTGACTCTCACACACAGATTGAATAAGCACATTTCCGAAAATGTTTAAGCATGTCTTTGATGTCAACCAGTATTCTCCAGAGGAAATCTCTGCGTTGACCTTCGAAACAGATTATTTTGTCAGACATTCTGCTTTGACTTTATAACTATATAAGGCTTATATAAGGCTTAAAATATAGCAAAAAGTGCGCCTGAATATTAAATAAGAAACTTAATAATAAATGGCAGGAAGAAAAAATGACATCAAGTTTGATGTATGATATTTGTTTTGGAAGTCTTTCAAGTTTTCCTCCCTAATCTGGTTGTTAGGACATCTTCCAAGAGCCAACGGATTGTGGGCAGAGACGGCTTTTGTTTGTTATACCTGCATACACTGTATTTACTTAAGCAACCTCATCTGCTTATTTTGTTGGTCACACAGTTTACTGCGACTCGTCTGCATCCTGTCCTTGGAAGGAGGCCGCTAGGGATGGCCGGTGTCACGGCCGCACACTCCGTCTGGAGAAAGATTCATCCTCCTGGAGACGTGACCTTGAAACTATATTGTAAAAGTTTATTTCTTCATAAATGTTTATAGAATTTCTCCGCCTCTGCTGCAAACCTTAACCGCTGACTGGGCTGGATAGTGTGGTATTGTTTCTGGATGTGACCGTTGTATTTAAAAGTTCAGTTCATTTCACTTAGTTCATCCCCTTGCTGGCAGATGATATGTATGAACAAGTCTTTCTCTATGTGCCCCAGAGCTCTCAGTGATTAGGCTAATTGCTAAATGCTAGCAGAGGCTTGAGAGCAGCAGCAGTGAAACCTTAGATCTGTAATTACAAGAAACAGCGTTTCCCTCAGGAAGAATTTCACTGATGGCAAAAATCAATTTCCTCATCTTGTTTTCTGGGGAAGCTACAACACAATTACACCAGGCATTAATTGCAAAGACACTCATTGTCCACTGGAATACTCAGGCTGAGACACAACTGAACGGTGGGCCATTAGAGTAGGCGTCAAAAACATTTAATAAAACACACTTATATTCTCCCAGGAGGGATTAATGTCGATGAAAACTTTTCAAAGTGTATATTGTTTTATATATTCTCGGCTGATGCCTGAGTGACTGCAGACATGCACTTCTCATCATGGGTGAGTGGGATTTTTTGCTCCGTGCAGCGCTTTGATTAATTCTTTTCCTCCAGCAGTGTTTCTACGAGAGCAGACCACAGCTGTGTCTGCAGGCGAGGTGGGGGAGTGGGGGTGGTGGTGTGGGAGGGATGCGAGGGGATACAAACCGGAAGAGCCTGACCACAAACTGTCCGCCTCTAGACCAACTCAGCCATAGGAACCAGGCCTGTTTACATAAGCGCCTCCCGCCCATGTTTACAGCTAGCACACATTTTTGTTTTACCACGTCTAAACTCCTCAGACGTTTATTTTGCTTCACTTGAACTGTGAGTGTTAGGGCTACATTAGCAGATGAAAGTAGCCGAGGCTGGCAGACTGGTGGCTCAAGTCTGATGGACACTGCAGGTTACACTGGGTCGGGGGGAGTTCACAGCATAGAAATGTACGGGCATAGACTTTCAACAAGTTCTTTAATAACATGCGGCGTGTTCCCGTCAAAAGAAAGTGGTTGCCTGAGGCGACACCTTAAAGAAGAGGGGAGAGCGAGGCACCTTATTGGGCTGATTCCCATCAGTCCAACAAACAAAACAGGCAGGAAGTGTCTTAGAGGCAGGGGCATGGATTACACTCTGCATGCTGGGAAAGAGCTTTCTGTTTAAGAGAGGATGAAGCACAAAAAGAAAAAGGGAAGCACAAGCCAGGGAGAAGGGAGAGACTTGAGGGATAGTGAGAGAAAGCTGGCTGACGGGGTGTTAGTTAATCCCCTAAAGCATCCATATATTGCCTCCACCTCTTCTCCCACTGCTTGTAAATGGCAAGGAATGTAACATGTTGTCTTTGGGCCATGTGTGTGTGTAGACGCCTCTGGTACAGAGAGATTTATATTCGCAGACATTGCCCAAAGCATACCATGTTGCTTTTTTAAACTCTGGAGGCTTTGAAGCAAAGGCAGAGCATTCCAAAGAAACAACCAATATCAGAAAATGTCCTCTCATTTGAGACTGATTTATGTTTTATAACCACATAAGAGATCAGTTCTCCATTCAGTCAGAAAACTATAGGCAGAAAGACTCTAAGGACCAAGCTGCTTAATATTTGCCTTTACACACTAAAAAATACTGGGTTAAAATGGACCTAGTGTGGAGCCACTATAGCACTAATCTGTATATGCATTTGAATGAATGAATCTGTCTGCAAGGGACCACATTTTTTGGCATCCCAGTAATGTTGACCAATCATGTTTGAGCGGGCTTTGGTTGTATGCAGGTTAACGGTCCATGTGGAAAAGAAGCGAGACGCGTTGGCCAAAATGCAACTTGGAACCCAGTGGCTATTGTTTGACAACGAATCATCTTTTTATTGGCTTTTTAAAAAATGTATCTGGGTTCTGAGATTGATATAGCACTGATATAATATTGGGTTAATTTTACCCAGTGCCAATGGGTAGGAAACCACCCAACAGAAGGGTTGTTTTGGTCCAGCAAACCAATAAAACCATAAAAATAACACCAACACTGTGTCAAGTTAACCCGGTTCTGTATCTGTGCTGTTTTGACCCTACACATGAATAAATTTTTAACCCAGTGTTTTTTTGGGGTATTTTTTTATTTTTTTACTGTGTATGACTATCTTCTAAGCATTCGCTAAAATAAACATTTGTCTTGAGAAATTCCTTTTCAAAACTAGGAAGACAAGTCTCTATGGCGCTTTCAACTTGTTAAGAATTCCTCTGAACTCTATGGTTGGATTCAGCCTGGGGTTTCTTTGCTTACTTATTTCAAGTAAACATAAAAAAGAATCTAGGGAACTTATGTATAATTCAGCTTTAAATGTAAAAAAAAAAAAATACATGTATATACAGTATATTATGCTTCAAAACCCTTGTGAACAATTGCTACCAATCACTGGAGGAGAACTGCTCTCCTTCCTACTGCAGCTTTCTTCTCTTAGTATGTAGGCCAGCACTTCTGTGATGAGAACACCCTGTAATGAGTGATGATAAAGGCAGCAACTTCAGGGAGTACTAGTAGGCTCAAAAACCTGTGTTTTTGGCTTTTGCACAGCAATCAGCAAGGCCAAAAAACAATGAAAAAACAAAATGTCCCCCTTCTGCTTTCACTTAGCCTATCTAATCTTTAAATCCAGTCTTGGCCAGACTGTGGACAAAATGAAACTTTAGATAAGACAGAGAGACAGAGATGTGTGCATGGAAGCTGGGAGAGGGGTTGAGGGGTTACTTGGAAAGCAATCAAGTTAACTGTTTATAAAGCTGTATGAATTAATGCAACCACTAATCTCTGTAACCCAGATAGCTGCTTTTTTTTTCAAGCAGGCTGGCTGGGTATATGTGAATGACAAAAATAATTGATGTAATGTCGCATTAGATGTGTCCAGTCCCGAGTTAGGGCACATACTGGACATATCAGGCACAAAATCTAGGTGTAAACTGACTCCGCAGATGATGAAGCTATAAGTTTGCGAATAGAAGGCCATAAATTGAAAGTCATTCCGGGACAGAAACAATATCGGCCTCTCTTTAAGTCATTCTTGGAGGACAGCAGTGAGTTCCTGATAGTGTGCGGCTATAGACCCTGACAGGAAAATAAACAACATTGGGACTTGGTCAATAGGCCTTCCTGTAAGCTTGTTGCTTGCAGGTCTTCTCAAGTATCAGGAAAGGCATTATTGATATGCTGTTACAAAATGTTACTGTAGCTGACACCTGATAGAGCTGATTCTTTCTCAACACTGGGGATACGAATATGTACTTTGGGCTGTTAAAAATGAAATCTATGACATGTTTGGAGGGTTTGGAGCCAGGGGAGGTGTTTCTTGTATGTGCAGCCTCGTAACTGGATCTACGGCATTTCTTTAAATAGGAAAGATGCATAAAGTTGCTTTGCACTGCACACTTAACCCCTCTTTTTTGTTTTACTACTTCAAGCATCAGGAGATAAATTTTCTGATTCTTTCAACTAAGGTGGAGGGCCAAAGAGTTAAACCAAAAGGGGGCACAGGGGTTTGGCATGAATGCGGTCATCTCTGCATAACCCTGGCCACGGAGCCCCCAACCCCCCTCCACCTCTCACCCGGTCTGTGGAACCACAGCAGCGTAAGAGCCTCATTTAGGGACATAGAAAGAAAGGCAGAAATCTCTTTCTCAGGAAGATTAGTGGCTGTCCCTTTGGAGTAGGCCTGTGGACGGGGAGGGAGCAGGGAGAGGCGGGGGTCTATTTTTCTCTAGGACATTTTTCTCTGCCAGGGGGGCCGTGACCTGCTCCAGAGCACCCTCCAGAGAAAGGCGCTGTGGCCAGCGAAGAGACCCCAGTGGAGACCCTTCAGACTCTAGCTCCATCTAAGACTTAACCATGATGGCAATGATTAACACACAGCTCCTTATCGTAAAGCCATGCTCTACTCCCTGCAAGACTAATTATACCTGACTTCTTTTCTTCATCCATCTACGGTACAGTGACCACTCTGAGTCAGACTTGCGGCTGATCCATTTTCACGGGGAAAAGCTGGAAGTCAGGTGATTTAATGCTGCATTCTTGTTTGAGTACAATAAGATGGCAAGTGTTGACAAAGGTGAGAACATTTTTTGTGGCGCTTCTCATTGGCATCCCGCTTAGATATATCAAAGCTGTGAATAATTATCTGTGGACAATGTGTTTTTTATGCTGAGGAACATCAATCTCTGTTGGGAGTTCGCAAGCTACGGCCAAACCCTAAGAAAGATGAATATAACACACTGGTTAGGCAGAAATAATCAGAGTGTTACCGAGCTTGTCTGCTCCACTGGCCTCGTACAGTCAACACCAAAGTGAGGGATGACGGAAAAATTCTCTTTGGCAAACTTTCTCAGAATATAATAAGGGCCGTAAAACAAGAAGTTGGCAGATCTGTGTTTGAAACTGTCGCTCTTCCTGAGGAAGGCAGCAAAATACAGAACATCTGAGCATCCATATGCTAGTTTTTGGTGTGAAGTAGGAAGGAGGGGGTGCATCAATCACAGGTATTCCTTTGAAACCGCGAGATGTTTTACAGTCCTGGTAGCGGGCACCTAATCTGAACACATGTTACTCTGACACGGTAAAGCACAAGCCGACACAGACTCGTAAATCCCGAGGGCCTCGGAGTCGGGTTGCAAGGGCCAAGCCTGTGGAAGCACGTCCTGTAGCTGTGAGACAGATGCAGGCTGTCACACAAAATGTGGGTGCCCATTTAAAACCATTAACAAGGTCTTGAGAAAGAAGCCTGATTCCTATCATATGGACTCAACCTAACCTTTGCTCCTGTGCCAGTATACCTGGCCTTTTATCCTGTTTCCTTTACTTCCCCTGAATCACACTCTGCATTAGTGGCCAGAAACACTTCCATTATGTGTTCACACCCAGAAACAAAGGCAAGTTCAACAGGGCATGACATGTCTCCATGAAACACAAGCAAAGTGAGCTCTCATGAAACAAGTTATGAGATTCGTGGCCAGCTGACACAAAGGATTAGGGTGAACAAGATGTTCTCAGGATGTTTCTGCTTAAATTACACTATTATTATTCCATGGTTTCATTTTCAAGCTTAATAAATTATAATGCTTCAGAGTACTTTGCAATTCTATTTCAAATAAATAAAAGAATACCTTTAAGTCAGCCAGTGTGTGACATTTTACAAAGAATATTTCTAAGCTGATTGATTTATTTACATTTGCCCCATATTTTTGTTTCCACAAGCATATTAATTTGCGAACCGGTTTAAATAAATAGAAGAAATAATCAAATTGAAAACAAAAGCAGAACTATCTGATGACATACTTAAGTCTTACTTTTACTGTTCCCGTGTGACAAAGTAAGCTTTGTGATGGCAGGCCACCAGGCCCTTCATCAAACAGTAAAACAACTTGAATGATATGTTCCTGCAGTGGCCCTCCGAATCATGCCAAAATGTCTTCCTGTGGGGTTTCAGTGTCCACCAGCCGGCTCAACCAGCAGGCGTTAGTAATTTATAACACTGGATACCTCAGAGAACTGAATAAGGACCTCAAACCTCGTTATGAGCAGTTTTCATCACATTCACTAATGAAAACATGAGCTCTCATCTTTTAATTATGACCCCTTTATAGTGGGAATCTTGCACCCGCTGCATCCCCTGTGTTACCTCACAAGCACAAATAACCCCTGATTGGTGCAGACTATTTTTTCCAGCGGTGCAAGGTTATGAAAATTCATGCCACACAGCCTACGTAACACACAATGGTCATGACTGTGTAAATGACTGAATAATTCATATCATGGCAAGTGCAATATTTTCTTCTATGCCGGTTTGAAAAACTTGTGGCCTCTTTGTGGAGGTGCCAGTGAGGGTGCACTGAAACGTCCTAGTTTCTCACTCTGCATCCCTAAACAATTAATGCTCATGGCTCCTCTTGTGGCAGGCCACCAAGCCCATCATTAAGAAGAAATACCGCCAATGCCACAATGTCATACGACATCTTCTTAGCATTTCAAAGGTGCTTCCCTCCTCCCAGCCTTTATCCAGGGCCTCTGATACACCATGTTGTCCACTGCTATGCCAGCCCTTTTTAGTAATTCATGAAATTTACACTCGGGAGGTGAGAACAAGGTCTTTCGACCTCATTATAACATTTTTTCATCACCCATTCTCTGACATCTCTGAAACATGCGGCCCCCATCTCTTGGTCTAACTCTTTTCATGTGCCACCCAGCTACTTATCTGAGTATCCATAATGCTGCACTGCAGAGTACATGATTCTACAGAAAAACCAAAGGATACAAGAGTACTATATTCTTCTAGCATATAACGGAGAGCTGAAAGGGCTGTCAGTTTCTAACCAAATTACAAAATGACCTTATTATTCTGCATCTGTATGTGTAATACTTGTATGTCAGATATCTAGTATAACGGGTAAATGAGAAAAGAGCTTTGAAAAACCAGCTGTACCTCTGGTCAAAGTGGTGGGCGAGGGCTTCTTTGGGATTTCTGAGAAGCTGCTTCCATCCAGACCTGAACCTTTACACTCCTTCTTCTCAGTGGCTGTTGGAGCTGAAGTCTCCATGCTGCGCTCCAATTTCTGTCACAACCTGGAGAGGCAAGAGAGGCACTAATGTTAAGTAAAATAGCTGATGTTTGGCGGTGACCGTGCACAGGACAGAACAAAAAACCCAGCACTGTGAATGAAGTAATGCATTTTACGGTGTTGCATTTTAATTCGCTTTATTTGAAGCAAAAGAGTATGAGAAATGAAAAGTTATCAGTAGCAGTGATCGCCCACAACAACTCGTATACAGAAACAAAGTGTTTCACAAGTAAATAAGAAATACTCATTTGCAGTAATGCATAATACAGAAGATGGACATATTTAAAATAACAATCTAACATTGTCGTTTATTTAAATTTAACTTTGACTTTAAGTCAAACATTTCTGAAATAGCAGGGCTCTTAGACTGGACAGTGTAAAATTACATTAGTGTTGATGAATATCAGACATATGGAATAAAACAAGTTACCATGATACAAGTATTTGTGCAGTAGGGAGCTGTAGTTTTTTGTATGCTCACAAATTTACTTAGTCTTCATATTCCAGTTACAAGTGCTGTGGTATATCGCAGAAAATAGATATCAAACCCCAGATCCAACTTTATTTTTCCACAAAGACAGATGATAGAAATCTTGATTTATGGCATACTCATGCTCCTTCCATTGGTTAGTCTTTAGCGTGGCATCTTGACAAATATTGTGGAAACATAAAAAAATAGTACACCATTTTGCATCTTCACACATTTTCATTCATCATTTAAACTAAATATATTAAAACATTTCAAATGTTGCAGCTTTTTTTTTTGTCAAATATTGAACCATTGAGGAAGCAAGAGTGACCATTTTTTCAACAAAAAGTCACGTGTTACAATTTTTAATCTGTTATTTCTTCATAGGTGTGTATGTATTTATTCAGTCAGTGTAACTAATGTCAGGTCAGACCCTGAACACACACACACAGGTTTCTCAGTTTGATGTAATGAGTTCACAGTGCTCTTCTGTTCCAATTGTAAATGTGAGCGACTCTTCGCGCTGAGGTTTTAGCCGCACACACTGTGTCAGTACCTCCTTATGTCTGTGTGAATGGCTCTATGACTTGGCAAAGTGCCACTTGTTTGACTTGGTGGGACCTACAAGATCATCCTCTGGTGAGAACAAACAAGACCCCAGTCCCAGTCTGGAAGGGAGAAGTCACTCCACAGTCTCTCTAGCAAACTTGTGGTCATCGCTTTCCCACCTGCTTTCAGACGCTGGTGAGAAAATGTCTGTGTGCTTTGACAGAACGCTGAGATGACATTATTATGGCAAGACAGAGCAACTGGATGTAATGAGAGGGGGTGACTTCATATTTCACAGGTGCGGACATCTTTCCATGTTTGGAAAAAGTGGAAAAATTAAATTTTAGTATGCATGTGAACGCTTTGGGGCATCCTAACAAAGCATTTCAGTTCACTCCTCACACCTGTTGGCACTTAAGGGAAGTCGTTGATTAAAAGTTTACACAAATGCACCAAATAAAAAACTTTGTAATCTCAAGTCTGATAAAACAAAAGTGTTTATGACTTGGCTTGTGGCCAAAGGACACAAACAACACCCTGAAACAGCAATACAGAAATTAATTCTGACTCAAGTCGGAGGAAACAAATGTGATTTTTGGCTGGGAGAAGGGCAATAAAACAAAATCTAAAGGATGAAAAGAACACATTAAAACACACTTTCTGTAATACCGCAGGTTATGAGACGCAAATACATGATTAAGAATGCTGACGATGATACTGTCATTGAAAGAAAAAGGTAATTGGTCAGTGATCTGGTTACAGCAAGCCGAAACGTGTGAAGTGCTGTTTTTGGTTTCATGTGGATATCCAACATGTCATCCTTTATTGCGAGGTGTGTGTACTAGCAGCCGTGTCTGTGACCCTTCGGAGGTGCCAGTCGCCTGTCACCGAGCCAATGTAAGCCGATTAGAGGTGGGTGACTAACAGGTTTAGGCTGCATCTGTTTCTTTTTTTTTCTGGTGCCAAACGTCCTCGAGTCTTGTCTTGGAGAACTCCGTCACTCTGACATCACCTTTGTGATAGAATTTAATGTGCTCTTTCATGGGCCTTTTATCTTATTCAGAGTTGGCCAGAAAACAGGCTCTTTTTTGGTAGTGAACCCTCTTGGCGCAGATAAGATGTGCCAATGAACACACCAGCGCTCACAGCAACAGAGTTTGCCTTCCAAGCTGCCTGCCCCTTAAAAATAACTGAGAATCCTCCCCTTAACATCACCGTCTGATGAACATCTGGCACCACATTAATAGCTGTTTCCATGCTTTTACAGCATGCCAACTATTTGCTTTTCAATTGCCTCTGAACCTTCAGCCAATATTTTGATGAAGAGAGGTTTAGGGTACAAGCACCTGTAAAGGCCATTTACCAAAAAAAAATATATATATATCAGCAGGTGCAGTTTAGTGGACTGTTAGATTTATTTTTTTAAAATAAAGCTGCTAGCTTTGAGTTCATTTCTCAGAAAGTGGCCCCAACTTCACCCTGATCCCCCCCACCCACCTCTTTCCTTAATTCTGTGGAGCTGTTACATTACCCCCCTCTACCCAGTGTCTCCCTACAGGCCAGACCCGTGTTGCCCCCGATGACAGGGAAGCCCAGCTCTGACAGCCTGGTACAGGTGTCAGGAACCAAGTGGACAGATGGCAGGGGCCAAAGGCGAACAAACAACAAGGGTGCACTTCTTTTCTCATCTTCTGGTTGGCTGGGCAGCCCGTTGCGGCACGAACAGGATAAGCCCCCTCCCTTCCCTCTCCTTACCCCATCCTCTTGTGCCATGTGACCACAGGCTGGGGACTTCAGATAGCAGTGCAGGTTTACCCCCACTTACAACACACACAGCCACACTCCCAGGAAATGAAATGATGCTTTCCCATTTTTGCAAATAAAGTCACATAAAGGTCTGATACATCTTGACTTGTCACATGAAGTGATTTTGAACAGACATCCTCAAAACTGAGTTTTAAAAATGTGGGATGCCAGGATTCACCCTAATGATTTTTGGGAAGTGCAGGACAAAAACACCCATGTCTAGCAGCAAAAACCCAAAACAAGAATCTCACAGATTACTGCTTTAAATGATTTATTTAGTTCATTTCAATGCAAAACTGCTTTTTTTCGTGGGCAAGGCTAGACTAACCATATCCGAAACCAGTTTTACAGCGAGGCTGCTTTGTTCTTGTTCCTTCCTGCCACACTGCCACAAAACTGGATGTTTTTTTCCATTGAGAAATGTGTCTTTGCTTTTAGCGAATTATCTTACAAACATTCAAAGTGAGGTTTGGTGAAGAATCTCGGTCCGTGCATTTGTTGTTTTGCAAGACTACCGGTTTGACTGTTGTGAAAGTGAACACAGATGCCAAGAAATATGTCTTGCATTTAATAAATTCAACATGGAAGAATATCTGAATATCATATTGTTATCTCCAGTGATTCCTAGTTAAAATAGGAAGCAGAAAAGGTCAGCTTTTTGTGCTGGGTTAGTGCACAGGATGGCAAATATTAACAGAGGAGAGTACAGTTTATAGCTGAGATTGTACATCTTGATTTTCCTCCAGCAGTCCTCACTCTGATGGACCATCCAGACATGCCACTTAACCACACGAGGCACAGGAAAAAGACTGAGGTAATGGGGAAAGTCACTGTTATGTTTTCTTCCAAGGTCAGTATTAAAATCATAAGGAGTTCAGATAATTCCACTTGTTTCCAGGGCAGAATCACTTCTTGTCTGAGAAAATGCAAATATCTCAAGACAAGAATGTCAGAATAATCACTTGACTGATGAATTTACGTTTCAGGTCAGTAATTATCGTCCTCCATTAGCAGATTTTCTTGGATTTAAAGAAGACAGTCCCGCCTGCCTAGTCTTTTTGTTAGTTCTCTTTGAACTCCTCTTCCTCTCTGTGTTAATTTACCTTCAGCCACCCCTCCTCCATCTCAGACTTTTGTTATGAGACCTGGTGTGTGTTTTTCTTAGCGCCTCGATCAGTTTCAAGTGTTCCTCTCCACCACTACCGTTCAACAGCTCTCCTTTCACCAACACTGAAAGGAATGCAAACACACATCAAAAGAGGCCCTCTCATTTTGAAGATTTCCAGGCTTTGCTCTTCTTACTTTCTTCCTTCCTATCTTTCAGTCAATGTGATCCGTATGCTGGTAGGCTCTCTTTCCTGGCAGCACACACGCACATGCACACACACACACACACACACACACACACACACACTTACATGGGTGCACACAGTGAATTCGCACACAGGCTCACCAACTGCTGTCCCACACTCTGCTCACTTGGCAAACATAAGAGAGAGAGATAGGTGAGGTCTCCTGCCCCTATGCCACCTGCAGACCTCTCGACTCAGGTTTCTGATGGTGACACTCATGCAGGTCAACATAACAACCATCAAAAGCCAAAATATGGTTTGTTTTACATACTTTTGTCTCTTCGTGTTGACGTGTTATTTTTGAAAACTTGAGATTTTTTTTTTTTTTTAAATCGCGCCACTGAATAGTATTGTTTTTTTCCTCTCCGGTGTGTTTCAGAGCTACCAGATATTAATTTGCTTTGTTGTCAGACAGTAACATGACACCAATACTGCAAATACTCATCTACTATTTGCAATTCTGAGGTATCTTGTGCCATTATTTTTTGTCTGCTTAATTTCAGAGGGAAATATTTTACATCACTTTATACATTTCATTTACTTGTTGTCTTTAATAACTGGTTACTTTGCAGAGTACAATTTTCACTTTATCATTAATAGATTATTATAGATATAACCAAAGCAGTAAATATATAATATAAATTATATTCCAATATTCTCAAAATGTCCCTCCCCAGTATATTGATTGATATGGTGTACTGTAGTTCGGCATGTGGTTTGTTCAAGTGGTGTTGCCGTACCCCTACAGAAGCCGTTAACTGACTGCTGTGGACAGGTACAAACAAGGCCAAACACTGTGCTGTCTTTATATTTCACAAGTTTCCAATGTAGCCTATTAAAAAGTAGAAAAAAAAATGTAATAATGTTATTTAGGCGATGTTACTGTTCACTGTGACAATGTAGACTTCATGGCTACGTCCCTGGATATACTACCCAACAGTATAAAGTAGTTCAAACAAGTTTGTATTTTTTCATTGGCAATGGATCAAATGACTTTGTGACTAAGTTAAGTAAAAGGGATTTGTTGTGACAAACCAGCCAACACCACCCAGCCCTGTAGTTCCCCTCAGCTCTACAGATTAGCAGAATGGCACACATTAAAGCAACACTGAGTAACATGTTTACCATAATTTTACATTTTAAATCATTTTGATGCTGTAATCAGGTGAATGGTGTCTCTGTCATTCCCACTCTGCGCCCTGTACGTTGGCACTAAATCACACAGTCACACACTATTTCACTGATTTTGGTGAAAGTGGATCATATTTTATGGAGAAAATGATATCTGGTTTTCTATCTGATGTCTTCTGGCTCCACTCTTGGTTATTAACAGAGTTTCCCAATGGACAGTAAAGTAAACTGTTGCCGACTGTAGCTGATGTTAGCTAATGTTAGCCCAGTTTGTTAGCTGCGTTGCCTGGACTATGAGCTCAGAGTACCAGGGGAGTATTAGTGTCTGAACGACAGCATTTTGGACCACCGGAAAGAGAAAGTTTTAAATATACAGTCTGACACTCTGAAACTGGGAACAGTTTGTACATAATGTGGCTTTAAGCTGTGATACATGCCATTAGGCTCCTGCTCTTAACCCTTCCTCCAGTCGCACCCTAAGTGGGCAAAAGGCTAAACACGATGATACACTCAGGAGGAATGCTGGAGCCGTCAGATCTAATTTACAGGTGGACAGGTGTTGGAGAGAGGGGAGGAGGTGGTGAGGGAGTCCATACACAGGCTTCTTCTTTCACTGTGTACCTTCACTACATTCGAATCCATGGAGCTTCTCACATAATTCAGACAAAATACAGCTGCTTTTCCTCTCACATGGTCAGCCCTAACCACCTTGGCTGGGTTCTCTCCAGTACTCTGTGACAGTTTCATGAGAAACCTTTAATTTAACTTTTACCAAATGTTCTCTCCATGAGAGTTCTTTTCACTAACCAAATGCTTCCTTCCTTAGACAACACAGCTTATATTTAGTCCTAACTGCTAAAGAAGAAAAATGCAGCAACATATGTACTTATTCAAACAATATAACTATGTAAGCAAACAGAGATGACCCTAAAAGTGATTGGATTGTGAAGCGTTTACTATCCACTTGACTTGACATTTCTAAGTCCTCAGCACAACACGTGTTATGTACAAACAACTTTTAACTGGAACTACTACTGGAACTACAAATTGTTTCATCATGTATTCCTTTGAGTTATAAGCTGGAGTTGCCTCTCATGTTAATCTCTATTATGTGAGTAGTCCGAGCCAGGAGTCACTTGGCAGTTAACTGCAGTTGGTGGATTCTTAACTGACAGGACGCACACACACACGCACACACACACACACACACACACACACACACAGAAACAGACAAAGCAAGTCATAGCGCTTTGAACAGGATCTTAATTTTGTTTCTTTAAAATCAAAAGCCCCAGACAGTAACAGGAGCTTACTAGGGGCTTTTGGAGTATGCTGGATTTTCTCCTAACAGGAGTCGATGGCAGGCTTCATGAACATTATTTCTTTACACACACAGACTCAGCTGAGTGATCAGTTTATCTTTATTTCACCTAAGACGCTTGAACCTCCATAGTCTTGAGCTCATACAGTGTAAATCCCATAGATATATATAATAGAACCTGGTAAGGGAGCCTTGCTTCCAATTTAGCCCATTGGCCCAAAGAGATGTCTGTGAAACTGTTGACAGGACATGTCGAACTGCTAAGTCAATTATGACTCTTTCTATTACGAATTTTTGATCCATAGACGTTTTATGTGTGTATTCCTGGCATCATCGCAATGTAATGTAAGTAGGCTGAGTGGGAGCTCAGAAGAACCACTACTGTGGGTTGCATAACCAGGAAGTAAACGCAATGAGCATTCTCATTGGATTGAATTGGCGCCATTTTAGTGTTTGTTATCTAGCTCTTATAATACGTTTTTGTTTTGGAAGTCCTTACACTAAAACTCTCATTTTAAATTGCTTACACTATATTGTCCATTTCCTATTATTTCATGTCTTCATACTCCTTCAGCTGCTCCTTCATATAAGGTTAATCCTCCAAATTCAGTTTAGCTCCCAGCTACATGTGAAGCGATACAGTCTGTCCCGTCTGTCCATGAAGCAGCTGTTCAGCAGCCAGCAATCCTACCACAATTTCTTCAGAGGTTGCATTCTCTAGTTTTTCAACCATTCTAAAACTTTCACCTTTGGTTTACCACATATGGAACTGTATTCCTGCCAACTTCCATCATTTAAATGTTCTAACCTTTTTTTTCTGCATTTTTTGGGCTGTGATGAAGCGAACTGAGAAATAACCAGCCCCTGGGGTCATTGTGAGGTGAAAGAAAGCTCAGGGGATCTCTGCTCTAACAATTCTAAAATCATTCAAAGCTGGTTTCAAACCAAAACCCTATATTTGACCACTTAATCCTCAAATTTTTTGCACTGCATTACAGTTCATAAGGCAAAGTTGGTCTGCAGTTTTTTATTTAATAATAGATAATAACAATAATTTTAATAACAATAGATCAAATAACTATATGTAATGTCAGAGGTGTAAGAATGATCAACTTTGCATTAAAGAGGAAGAGGAGAAGGAACGATATCCGAGACTGTGTCGAGAATAATTAGAATTCCAGCAAAATAAAGCAGAATGGGATCATCACAAAACAATTCATATAAGACTGATTATGTTTTGTTGACGGATGACACACTGCAATGGATGGCAAGTTTCAGAGACCTCTGGGAGAAGACAAGTATAGACTAGGACAGGACACATTCTCTATGGGTGAATCACTTGTCTTGTGGATAAACCGTTCCCTGTGAGGATTTGAAACTCAGGTCTAAAAGGTCATGAAGTAGATTGTAAGAGGTCTGACAGCAACACATGAGCCATTAGTCTGATTCAGAGGTTGAAACAACATCACTACAGGCTGTCACACATGTATAGATTCAGGTCACTCAAGCGGGAAGGTGAGTATTGCCATAATATGCTTTCTAAAACCAGGGCTCCGGTTTTCCCTAGACAAGTGTTTCACTTAGCACAGAAACTAAATAAAGGATATTTAACCTGTAGGTGATTCAAATTCCAATTCAAAATGATTTATCATATTGACCCAGAGAGAACAGAAGATTGTTCATATCAATCCTGTTTTTAATCATGTAGTCTTGTAAATTAGGGGTTTTTAGCAAAGATTTTTTCCGCCACATTCCAGGCTTTTATTAATCTCTTGTCCATTCCAAACCTTTACAATCTGCAGACTACACATGGGGAATCAAATCCCTTCCCAAAACCCAACCAACCAGTGGATTGCAGAAGATACAGAGTAATGAGCAGCTACAAACTGATGTAATATAAAAGGCATCTAAAACAGCAGAGAAAAGCTCTGTGGATGAGTTCTTACCCCACCCCTGAACCTGACCTTTCCTGCAAGTAAAGGCAATATCCTGTGGTTGATCTCTTCGTCTCCCTCAACCAACAGAAAACAGATGTGGAGCTCATGGCCTACACACAGTCCCAGTCAGGGAGGAATCTACATGGATGCAATTTAGGGTTAGTTTTGTGAATCAAATAGCTACAGTGAATGAACAGACACTGATACAAGGGTAAAGAATAAACTTATAACAAATTAACAGACGTAAATGACGGTAGGTGTGGTTAGAGAGGGATGTGTGAACAGATAAAAATTTAATAATTAACCAGAAAACTGACAGAAAATTAATGGATAAGTTCATCTTTTCAGTCAGTTATTAAGCAACAAGGCTATACAGCAATGCAAGCGTCTCTATGAGGCTACGCTTACGCATATCGATGGGTTAAAGGACCACTGTGTAGGATTTAGTGACATCTAGCGGTGTAGTTCCTGTGTTGAACCTCTTGAATAAACCACAGTGGCCGCGAAATGCATGGAAAACACAAAAATTCCTATCTAGAGCCAGTGTTTAGTTTGTTCATTCTGGGCTACTATAAAAACATGGCTAGACATGTTAAATGTGAGCATTTGCTTATCATCTCAGATTTATGCATTGCAGGTGAAAAACAAGACATTTTGAAAATAAAGTGCATTTTAACTGCGACTGTGAACTATTATCAAAAGAATTCAGTCAGATTCACTGATAATAAAAAACAGTCTGGAGTTGAAAACTGTAATGTTTTTATTGCTGACATATCACAGCTGAATTAACACTAAACTGACCCTGGAACCATGTCACCGAGGTGTGTGTTTGTGTGTAACAGTCACAGCTGTCACTCGTGCCACATTACACACCGCTGACTAGGTCATTCATCCTAAATGTGTTGTTAGCACTCACTCTCGACTGCTTCAGCTGTCAATAACTTCAACAACTACTTAAGCAAGGCTGTCTTTGTGTTCCTGTGTATGTGTGTGTGTGTGTGTGTGTGTTCCTGTGCAGAACCACAGCGGATGTGCCTACAAGCCAGTGAGTGAAGATTTGGCCAAATCAAAGTTGGCACTTGCTATGCTCAGGTTTCACTGTGGTGCAACTTCCACATTGTTGCGGTGAATTCGCCACTCCAGTAGAAGTGCTTGTGATAGTTGACAGTCTGCGTCTGCGGTTGTTGCATTGCTGGCCCACACAAGCCAGCTGCTACGTCAAAGTCTGATCTCAGGCCTTTGGTGACAGGAAGGGTACTCCCCTTGAAGTTTGGGGATGTCATGTGTGTTTGTGTTGGCCAGTAGCAGCTGTCAGAGCATGTAACCAGGTGAGATCTTGTGGTAATTATAACTGTCCACACAAAGCCAGCTAAATTAGAAAATTCTTCATTTTTTCACCATTTTAGCCTACATAAACTGTAATTCTTTCACCCTGAAATAGACCTTTTTGGCCTTGGTGGTGGTGTTTTAGTTGTGAAAATTGACCTTTTGGGAAAGTATGACATAAACCTGCTACAAGGTAAAGTTAGGAAGACTGTTGTTGACTGTAGGTTAGTTTTAAAGTTATGTGCAACAAAAAACTAACTCAAACCCACTCTATGATGACTCATTTTAAATGTCAGTATAACCGATCACACTATGTGTTTGCATTAACATTTTTTTTGTGATGATTATCACATTGTGGTCGAAAAATAGAGATTCTGATCAACATCTGAGTGCAGCAGCGTGATAAATACCGTTCATCTGGTTAACAGATTCAATTTATCTGCTGCAAAATGAAATGAAATACTTTATAGGTGATCATAGAAAGCAGGCAGGGACAAAAGGGAGGTTCAACCAGCTGAGATTCAACAGAGTACAACTGGGCTGTGTCTGTCCCACTCCTTGCTAGATGTCACCAACTGTCACAGACAATTTACTACTGCACTTCGGAAAACTCCTCCAGAGCCACAAAAGATGTTGTTTGCTGAGTAGTCCTCCCCTTAATGTGTAAAATCAGTTGTGTGTAGCTGGTTTAGTGTAGTCTGTGGTAAATCAGACTCTAGCGGTAATAAACATGTTGCTCAAGGTGACATTAATGTATCAAGGGCCGTACTGCAACCTAAACACAAAGATCAAATATTTTAACATTGCTCTCTCCTTTAACATGCCACTTTTAAACTATCAGTTCTGTTTTAACAGTAATGTTTAATATTTAATTGCTAAATGAAAACACGCCCACAGCTTTCTACACTGAGAATAAGAATGTCATGTATGTGGATTTTCTTTCCTAGAGTGCTTTGCAACACTACGACCACCTGTTGACACAATGCTGAGCTCACTCACTGAGAAAGTCTCGCAAAGATGGCTCTGCACGTAACCAGCGCGGTTTTCATCCTACTTTCTCTCTGATGAGCTGATTACAAAACATGAGCGAACCTCATTTTTGGCCCAGAGCCAGGGTGAGAGACCAAGAGAGAAAAGAGAGAGAGGGGATGATGGCAGCGACAGACATGTTGTGAGGGAGGAGGGGAAGGTTTGCGGAGCTTGTTGCTAAAGACAACCACATGTCTCTATATCCAAGCTCAACTCAGACTCTCTCTGTCTCTCCGTCTCTTGTCTCCAGCTTCTATCTGAGAGGAGACTGTGGCCTGGCGCGGAGTCAGCACAGTTTGGAATCTAATATCTCCCATCATATGGAAACGTAAGAAAAGGAGCCCAACCGCCCTGCCCTTGAGGCTGTGTCGACTTTATAGCTATGGGAGGGCCTATAGCGTAAATCATAACTTACAAACCCCTTGCCCTCTCCCCTCCCAAACACAAACCCCAAAGTTAGAAATACAAACAGATTCCACTTCTCTCTTGTCTTTCTTTCTCTGTATATCGGCTGCATTTTGATGTCAGTGGCCTCTTGTAGACCCCAATCTCTGCCTCTGCATCAGATTAGGACCCACTGCAAACATTGAAGACAATATGCCATTGTCTGTGAGCTTGTGTTGGTCTATCTCAATAGCTCAAAGTCACATAGAAAAGCCTGTTAGGTGTTTGATGCGGAAGTGATAATGATACAGTGAAGGAAAATCATGATCTTTATCTTTCTTACAGTCTGATGGCACTAACAGCTGGTCATTTTCTTACAACTGCCAGCCTAGAGTTAATTTGTATGGAGCGAGGAAAGCTCTCATATTCAGCCATTCGACCCCATATAGTTTCATATTATTTCAAATAATGCCAAAGGCTCTTAAAATGAGCTGTATTGTCAACTTGATCCAGGACATTCATGTTTCAGTTCACAGTCTGGGATCATCATATCCTGGAACCTGAACTTTTGAGTCACTGACCGATTCATTACATTTGTTATGAGAAGAATGTGAAAAATCTTAACTCACGGGATGCTAGGCAGTCGGTGGCACAAATTATGCAAACCTAAAGTATTATCTTAAGCCTGAAATCCTGCACAATCTTTAATTTTACAAAGTTTGTAATGGCTTTTTTTCTTAGTCAAAGTGTTTCATTTTATTTTAGTCCTCTGAAAGACTGAATATGTTCCTGCTATCCAGTAATGACCCAAAATACGACACCGACCTGTAAGAAAAGCAAACTATATTCAGAATAGTGTTTTTAAACCTTAACCTAAACCTCATTTGACACATTTTTTCTTCTTTTGGTTGAGTAACTGCTTTTTCTTCCTGTTGATTGACTAATCAATTAACTGATTAATTAGCTGGTGCTTTCTTTTGTTATCTCTCTCCTTCCCTTTCTTCTCCAGCCCCGATTTTTCGTTTAGTCATACAAGCAAAAGAATAAATTGTGCATGGTTACAACTAACAATTATTTTGACTGTTGAATAGTCTGTCAGTTATTTTCTTGATCAAGTCAAGATGTTTGCTCTAAAAAGTGTGAACAAGAACGTGGTGAAAAATTCCCACGATGACTTTCCAAAGCCCATCTTCAGATGTCTTATTTTGTCTGACCAACCGTCCAAAGCCAAAAGATTTTAATTTTTAAAAATCATTGAAGATAAAGTAAAAATACTCAAAATGATCAACAGAAATGTTGCAGATTAAATTCCTGCCAATTGGCTTAATCAATGGATTAATCAATTAATCGACTTGCAACATAAAGTTGTGATTTAATTGCATTTTCAAGTCCAGCCATTCAGTCAAATGGGAAGACACTTTGCAACAAACAAACAAACAAACAAAGTCAGAAGTCAGTCAACCATCACCTGAAGACTGACTGTGCTGTGAAAAGTGGAGGCAAAAACACCACTCTCCATTGTCCGGAGAGTTTATCTTGTGTGGAGATAATGAAATTATCTTCACCATCCCCCTCACTACAAATTAACTGACCTCCTCTGACCTGGGCAGGGCTTCCCCAGAAGACCCCAAAGCTACAACCACCATTGTTCCTTTGTAAGCCGATAGACAATGATGATGTTACTGCTAAAATGCTTTTGGGAAATTGGGTTTCCGATGAGTCAGTATGTGAGCTAAGGAGTGTGTGAAGAGTTCGGCCAGGATGTGATGGGAAGATCTCTGCTGGTGCTGACACATCATGCATCACACAGAGTACACTGTATACAAAACCCAATCTGTTTAAGTTTTTCCTCCCTTTTGGAGATATTGGAGCTGGCTATGGTCTTCTTCTTCTGCAGTTGACAGAGGCGCATGCAGAGGAAGAGGGTTGTTAGCCCTTGTTGCATGACTTGGAAATACAGTTTTCCTGAGACAACCTATTTCCTCTTCAATTGTGCATTCCTGTTTCAGGCGAAGGCGAGTGCCTCCAGTGATTGATGAGGTCAATCTGCCTGTAATGAGCTTGTCAGTTATTTTACCGTGCAGCCCTTAAAATGGCTTGTTAAATGCACATCAGGCTCTGCTGCGCCATTTCTCAACGACGTGTGTTTTTAGAGGCCCTACGGTGTGAACGTGTTCTTTTGAAGGCAGCGGTACAATCCAGCGTGACCTCAGTTTCTGTTCTGGGATTCGAGTGCCCACTCATAGCTGCTCTAGTGTAAAGAGGGAGGAGGGGGTAAAATGTGCAACCCCTTCTTCCCCACACCCAACTCAAACCGAGATATGATGTGAGCCTATTTAACCTCACACACTTGAGAAAGAATGAACAGGACGCCTCGAGGGGAGTGAAACAACCGGCGTTAAAACAAGCTCGGATTGTCCTGTGCCGTCCTCATGCCAAAAGCAAAGGAGGCGGGATTCAGTGAAGGGCTCTACAGATGAATGTAAGCGGCCATCTCTCTCCCGCTCACCCACTTTTCCCTCCATCTGAAGTGCAGGCTGACTGTGAGGGATCGCCGTGGCATCGCTCAACACATAGCTGCCTTTTACAGCCCCCTAAAAGGCCATTAAAGTCTCATCAATTCATCCGTGCACGAAGGGTAGTTTCAGTCCACAACAACACCCATCCCTCTGTGGGCTCCAGGACTCACAGAGTAAAGAGGACACCGTGACAGCCAAAGTCCCGCTCGGATCACAGATGACAGAATATTCATCACCATAAATTATTATTGGTTAAAGTCAATTATTAAGTAAAAGTGCCAAAACAATTGCTGCTTTTCTCAATTTCATAATATTTTAATATGCTGGTCAAACAAAATGAACTAATTTAAAGCATCACTTCATGGATTACAACAATTAGTGAATTAATGGATTAGTCATTCAACAGAAAATGAATTAACAAATACTATTTTACATAATTTCTGAGGGTTCAGGGACATTTTGATGTGTATTTTTCACTATTTTCTGGCTAAGATTTGAGAAATTGTGATTGTGTCATTTTAGAAACCAAACAATTAATAAAAATAAATAAATAAATACGGAACGCCTTTGTTACTCATACCCTTCTCTCTCCGCTGTTTACTGTCTGCATCTGTCCCTATTCAATAAAAATGTCCCCAAAAATTATCTAAATAAAATTTACAAATTAATTCATTATTACAGTAATCATTAGTTCCTGATATGGGCTAATTATTATTAAATGGGTCAGAAAACTTCTGCGTGTGACCTCACATTTGTTTGAGTGAGTGTTTTCAAAGTAAACAGACTGACACACGAAACCTTTCAAGACAGTTATAGATATTTCCTGGCACTGATGGAGACTGAGGAGAAAATATTTATCCTGTTTCCGGTGCCTAAAAATTAAAATTAGCTCAAAAATGCAGGAGAGAGAATCTTCTGTTTATCTTTGACAACTTCGGAATCGAAAAGCAAGATTCATCAGTTAGAACGCTTTTACAGAAGAAGCAGAAATACCAATTTCTACATCGTCAGTGCAGCCATCCAGACATCTATTCTCTGGGCTTTGTATACAGTAATTGAAGTAGATGAGGAAAATTGAGAAAGTTGGTACACCAAAACAAACAGAAACAGAAGACGCTGAGAAGACTTTACCCTAAGAATAAATGTGCACTCATGACAAGATTTTCTATTAGTCATATTTAGTAGAAAACACTATGTTTAGCAGCAGGTCAGAGGTTTACACAGTGCTTAAGCAGCATCCCCAGCCACTAAATTCCAGTGTAAACATTTTCCTCCGAACCACCGAGGCCTCAAAAGCACCCCCCCCCACACACACACACACATATACATAAACCCCACGTCCACATCCCCGAGCAGACTGCCATCATGAGGTGACAGGCAGCTCAATGGCTTCATTGGTACAGTACGGTGTCTTAGCTCAGTGAAGTGAGGGTCGCAGTGGGATGGGTTGGGGTTCAAGGCATTCTCTCTCTCTTTTTTCCCCCCCTCAACTTTTGAGTTTACTCAGCAGGAGTGGGTGGTTGTGGTAGTGGAGGAGGGTGGTGGCAGGGTGCTCCTCCCTCCCCTCCTCTTCAGAGTCACTCAGACTTCACCCTCTTCACCCTCTCCTCCAACCCTCCTCTCTGTCCCTGTACGCTAGACTTCATCGGTATTTGCTTTCAAAAAAAAAAAAAAAAAAAAAGCTGAAACCCCCCACCCACCCTCCTCCGTCTCCTCTCCCACCCTCCTCCTTCTCCTTCTTGGCCTATACCCCTCCAACACACACACATACATACACACACACACACACACCACAGTCACTCCTTTTCCAGTATTTGGTTCATTAAATTTTCTGCGGACTTCCAGAAAAGAGGCAAAAAAAGGGACCAGATCAATAAAGTGGGGCCTGTGCACAGAGGCGATGTGTGAAAACGGGGGGCTACAACAGCGTACATACAAACAGCACACAGGGGCTGGGGCTGTGTGTGGAGATGAAAGTGACATGGCCACTATGGGTCTCTGAACGCTGCAGAGCGGAGCCCCCAAACTGAGGCTGAATGAGCTGAATAGGCTCATCCATTCTTTACTCCTTTCACTCTCCGTAGGCCCTAACTGTTGGAACTCTTCATTCCTCACAATGGCCAAATGCACTAAAACTTTTTCTTTTTTTTTCTCATGCAAATCACCTCAGCCCTGACTGGGGTTGTCATCATGTGAAGCGGAAAACACACATGCACATAGTCTTATTGCATTAGAGATCACAAGTATTATTTTAAAATTTCTTATTTTTCTTTGTCTTAAATCTTTTTTTTAGGTTTGTTTCTCATCAGCATGCAAAAAAAAAAAGTCCAATTCAAATGTGAATTATGTGGGAAAATCCTTAAGAAAACCAAACAACTTATATGTAGGCCAAAACATCTAACACCACAAAAGTGGGACTCATAAGTCCACACATGAGTTTGGAGATCATTAGCAGAGCCTGTTAGATAGAAGTAAAAGCCAACAGCAAATATAGCTGCTTAAGAGCCCCACAAAGGCGTCAAGTGTTTGTTGACTGCTCAGGCTGGAGAGCAAACAGTAAACTTTGAATCTTTCAACAATAAGTACACATCTCCCACAGTCCTGTCACAGGCAGTAATGTGTCCACACTGCTACTGCACTCCTGACACTCTCTGCCTCATGTTTGTTTCTTTGCTTAGTAGCATTAAGAGATTAAAAAGAAGAATAAAGTGCACCAAAAGTGAGAAAGCATTGGTGCAATGTGTGGCATTTTAATTGTTTTATTATCATTTAAGCTTTACAAAGAGATGGCAATGAAAAGTGGTTTTCTTGGTGTTGGAAAATGCACTTAAATTTATTTTGCAGGCTGCTTTATTGCGGTTTTATCTCAGATTTAACCATAAAAGCAGCTTCACTGTGGAGACTTGAGTGGAAAACACTACAATAGTGTGGGTTGAACTATTAAAAGCTATGTAGAGGGATTGGCGCCGAGCTTTCTGATCGCATCTCTTCCCATATGGATCAAGTTGCAGGACAAAACATTTTTTGGATTCCTGTGTCAGATAAGTTCAAAGTGCAAATGAGATGTGAAGCTGCCCTAAGCCTCATCTGCCGTTGACACGCAAGGCAACAGAAAAAAAAAAAGAGGAGAGGAGGCGAAACCCACCAGTAAAAACACTTTTAACAACCCTGAAGTGTGAATATAACAGCTGAAAAAGACGAATACACAGAAACCAAAAGGCAAAAAAAAAAAATCAAAGCGACTTCATCCAAACCCGCTGCTGTCAGCATCCCCACAAAGTTTCCTTACCTTCGCTGCCGTCTCTTTCGACTTCGACACCGAAGCTCTTCCACTCTCTTTTTGTCCGAGGAAAACTTTGAGCCTGATTCCCGTAAACTAGCACTGAGCTGGCACCACCATTGAACGCACAACGCGCAAACAAGCCTCTCCGGACTTGACGCGAAACTCCATGAACCGATTTAAGAAAAGTTTTTTCGAGGCACTCAAAGTTTGCACGGCATTACCACCCCCCTCTCTATCCCGGAGAGTGATTCAGTGCGGAGCACAAGTTGAGTCTAACTTTTTCTTACAATCCATCTTCTCCAAGAGGTGCGCTCTTGCGTGCGTGCTTTACGCGCATTTCAGCAAACTAACATTATGCGTAAAAAGCGTTTGTTGTTTTTGTTTTGTTTTTCTTGAGTGCGCGTAAAAGTTTGGAACTAAAGGCGGTTTGGCTTCGCTCGACAGTTGTAGGAGAGACATGCGGTGGTGTTGAGATCTTCGGGCTGCTGATCTGTTTTCAATCCGCCCCCGCCACCCCTCCTCCTTTTTCTCCTTCCCCTTTTACCATCTCCTCCTCTCTCTCACTCCCCTTGCTCCCTGGTGAGTTGGGCCATTTGCTGCACCAGATGGGCCGGGCTAACTCTATCCAGCAGTTGTAGACAGGGGGGGAAAAGTTAGATAAAGTTTCATTTATTGTTCGATTTTTCACGGGCTTTACAGTTCAGAATGTCTATTGGAGCCAGTTTTGACCGGCTTTACAAGTCACAGGAGTTATCACACTTGAAACACAGATATTTGCATCAGTTCCATTTGTAGTCCTCCCAAAACTTTTGCTGACAGCATTACATCAAGTCTCTTAAATTTGGGGGGAAAAAAGAAGTCTTTTTCTTCCTTAGGATTCTTTGAGTGGGTGGACGGATAATCAAAGCTCTCTAAGATCTTGAACAAACCAAACTGACATTTACCAACACATACATCCAGACCCTATAGTTAAAGCTTGTTGATTTAAAAAAAAAGTAGACAGCAAACAATCTTCATAATTCATGTTTTGTTTATTCCCATTCAGGCTTTTTCATCTTAGTTGGAGCCTTTTATTCTGCAGTGCAGCAGCAGAGACAGTGGTGGTGGAGTAGGCAGTGATATGTTGCGGACAAGCAGCATTTATTATGTGATTCATGTAGATTTCACCTAAAGTAACCTTGTCCGTGCCAGGGCATTAGAACTCATTTAATGTGTTTTAAGTAATTGTTGTTTTTAAGGAACGTGAAGCTGTACAAACCCCCATGTTCCTCCCATCCTCCGTCTATGCTTGAATAAAATTGTGTGATTATATATTAAACATTAATTTAGCTGATGAAGGTCTTAAAACTAGGTTTGGACACAGTGCAGCCCTGTCAAGATTTGATAATAAAGCAGGACTCAACCATTTATTGTGCTTTTTCTCTATTAAATCAGCACAAAACAGTTGAATCACAGTAAGACTGAAGCTTTCAGGGCTCTGGGGCAGTTGTCCATTTTTTCTGCTTGAGCGTGGGAATATTACAGTGTAAAAAATACTCCACCACAAGTGAAAGTCCTGCATTTTACTTAAGAATAGGTATAGGAAATGGATGAATTTTTTTTCATTTCTGTGTCATACCATTGAAATAGTCCATCCCACATGGGATTACAATGCACAGAGTAATCCCAAATATAAATGATCATGTTCAGAAGAAAGACAAATCATTGCTGCATACAAACATACTGTACATGTCCCCGAACCCCGAAGTAAAGAAAGTAAAACATGTTTTACACAGAAGGAGGACAGAAACACAACATGAAATCTACCTGCAGTACACAACACATTTTTGTCTGATAGTCTATTCAAGACTCTGACATATAATATTATGACAATGTAAAACTGTCTCTTGCATTAAACCTGTATCTACAAACAAAAGTCATCTTGTTTAGTTCTACTGAATTATTAGACTGAATAGCAGTACCGCCACGCCAGAAAAAGAAAAACGGATCAGTGTCATGTTATAATGCGAAAAGTTGTTACAACAAGATATTTTCACGTTACTACGACTATTATCACGTGATGACAAGAAACTCTTCTTGTTATAACAATATGCTATGTATCGTGTTATAACATTAAACATTTCACATAATAACACGATAAATTAAAACTTGAAACATTTCATGATGCAACTATAAGTTATTGTATTATAATGTGAAATGTGTCACCTTCTAGCAAGACAAAATTGTTATAACAAGAAAATTCTTGTTCACATTATCATGTTTCATGTTATAATTTATGATGTTTTAATGTTATAACAAGAAACCTTTCTCAGTATAACGATATACTTGTGTTATATTTGTTGTGTGATAACGTACATTGTTATAATGTGACATTATAACAATATAATTTATCACGTCATAACGAGAAATGTGTTACATTATAACACATAATTACAACATAAACAGGATATTGTTATAACAACACATTTTTTGTTCATGTTATTATGACATACAGATGTTATAACAATATAAGTTACCATGTCATTACATAAAACGTATCACGTTACGACAAGAATTATTGTTATTGTTATCACAAGAAATTACTCAGTAAAATGTGATACATTTGTGTGTCACCTCTTTCATATATTATTGTGTGAACACATTTCATTTTCTCTGTCATGTAAGCGACTTCACTGACAAAGCCTACTTTTTGTTTTAAAAATCAAAATCAAAAGTTCTCATTTTACAGAATGTCCTCTTTTTGGAGTGTAATGTTATACTGTGGGATTATTATAATCAGTTATTACACATTCATAGGTAAACAACATTGTAATGTTGTAGCTGATAGCTAGTGGTGCTAATTTTAACCACACAACTACTGTTCATTTATAAGTTCATCATAATGCATCGTATGTTATCAACTGATTATTTTTGTTTGATAAATATAAAAGTACATACTTTTCCTATGAAGTCTTGTTGGAATTTAAAATAGAATAAAGTAGAAAAACTGAAGTACCTTTACTATTGTAGAGTTTGAAAAAAATGCACTTTGTACGGCTGGTGAATAGGGCTGAAATGAAATTATAGTATACAAGTCCTCAGCATGAGGCTACATCCTTTCATGGCCTCCATCCACATTCATTCATTCTTTCCCTGCCCTTTCTTGTTCGTCCCTATATTAAGGCTCCCATGCACAAAAAAAGTCTTAGTGGCAGTTCGGCATCTGTAAATGAACCTGCCAGGTCTTTTATATGTGTGTAATTTCCTACAAACATTGAAATCACATGTAAACTTTGCACAGATTGCTCCATGGTCCTTGTGAGACAGCAGTTTAAACCACTGAGCCACCGCTGAGCCCAGCAGCAGAGACATAAAGAGGTGGAATAGATGGAGAGGATGAAAAGAAACTGAGTCACAGAGGGATTGTCAGGCCTGGTTGGTTCCAGGGCTAGAGGTGCTGCCACCTATTGTCTCTCTCTGTGCTTGCATCATGCCTGAGTGCCCAATCTCAAAACAATCATGTGCACATGAGCGACCTCTGTAGCTCCCTGTGCTCTCTGTGTCGTCAAAAGAGGGTGAATGCCAGTGTCAGGCTCACTGGCCCTCTCTCCCGTGCAAGTATGGTCTCACAAGCAGGAATTTTAATGAGCTTCTTGGGCTTTTCTGATTGGAATAGAGGAATGTAACAGCGTAGCTCTGACAGTAAAGCTGTTCGACAGAGTATCACAGAGGGAAGAGAAGTAAGTGAGGAGGCGAAATGCCAATGATTTGAAGTTTGATAGGGAGACTGTAAGATTACGCTTTCATCATATTACCTCATGCATTCTTTTGCAATAACATCTGCAGCCTGTGATGGTGCAACTCATTATTTACCCAAATGTTTATGAGGTACATATTGTTCAAATGAACTCATCACAATGAGTTTAAATATGATGTTGTAGTCAAGATTATACAAAATCAACTTGTGTCTTTACAGTGATGCATGTAGTTTTGCCTGTTAATGATCATTATTTTATATATTGTTGAGTCATCTTGATATGATGCATGCAGTAACACATTTGTAATCAAACTTTGTTTCTCATTTTAAGGGCCAGTGTTCCACTTTCTGTTTGACAATGATGCAAATGCTTCCTCTGAGCATAAACAGAAAATATATACCTTATGCGAATGAAATGTTGCTTCTCCTAACCTATGAATGACCAACAACTATATTTTATATGTCAATGAAAAGTCCCACAGATGTTTTCTGTTAGAGGCAGAAGCACAAATTTACTGTGGAAACTGCCAAGATGTGTGGCTACACATGACAAAATCAAAGTTTTTGTTTTCACACATTTATTATGCTTTAATTGGTAGACAAAGTTGTTCTTGTTGTTGTTGTTTTTTTTTTTTTAAATCCACCAAAATAAGTTTGACATTCATTTGACATGTTAATTATCAGATTTTCATAGGTCATATTATTCAAACTTAAGTTGTTTTGAATTCAATGGTACCACGAATTAGATTTGTTTTTGAGAGTCATATTATTCGTTAGTCACAATGGGCTACTCATTTCACCCCATAGGAAGGCTGCACAGTATTGGACCAAGAAAAAATATTTTCGATGTGCACAGATTTAATACATTTTTCTGAAAATGATACATATCTACAGATACTGGATGGGTGAAACTGTCCACATGTAGATGATATTAGGTCAAAATATCTATTTGGCAGCTGAAACATCTATATTATTATTAGATATAAGATGCTGTATTCTCCTCCACTGCTACTGCAACACTGAAGTGACAGTTACAATACATAAAATGTGTGATATGTGGTGGTTATTTTTGTTTTGTTCGACACACATATAGTTAAAGAGCATTGGGTACTAAATTATTATTATTCAGTTTTAAAGAGAGTTTTATTAATTTAGCTCCAAATCACAAATTTGGCTTATACAGCATACACCGCTCTTTATCTTTAGACTCAATGAAGCAATGCTGACTTCACTCACATCCACGTAGAGTAGATGAGGTAAGTGAGGTAGCCCTCTGCTGGAGTACAGTAGTGACTTTGTCCTCTTATCGGCCGATCTCTGGTCTATTCAACCAGACTCTCTGTGGCCTTGACAGCACTGCAGTGTTTTCTCAAGGCATGGTAGGTTTCAGGTACGCTGAGAAACTTTGTTTATTTATTAAGTTTGTTTCTATGAGTATTTAGATAGGAGCTTCAAGTGGAGAAATAAAAGGCAAAATTAATGTATATTAAATGTTTGATTATAAACAATTAAAAAGCTAAACAATTAAAGTAATACAATATTTAATATTCTATTTTTGTCTAGGGACAACATGGATTACATGGTTTATCCTCCTTTTATAACACTACATATTATTATTATTATACCAGTGGTTGCAACTTTTTGACTAGTACCTTCTCAAATTAAAGTTATGTCGACATGTGACCCCCAGCACAGGTTATTAGTAAGGACATTTAGTTGTGAGCAGTTCAAGAGTAATTTTTCTTCTCAGATTTTTTTCATTTTGAAGGATTTTTAGAGGCCTGCAGCAGTGAAAGTATTCCATCTTTCAGCCCCCAAACAGCTAAGATCAGAAAAATATCACTTTAAACAAATCATTTATTCAGTTGAAAACGTATACATTCAGCCAGTCCCTGTCAGTCCTGATATATATTGGATTCATGGATTTCTTAGAAAATGCTGCCCTCTAATGATTTTTTAAAATATTGCAGCTTGTTTGTCACTTAAGGTTCAATCATGATGTATTTGAACATAGAAATTATTTTTACTCACCTCATTTTATAGAAAAAAAAAATCTCAATTGAAAAAATGTCTTAATGCTTACAGGCCTTTGACAGTACTAAAAATGAGATTTGAATTTTAAAAGCCCTACACATTTATGGTCCATACACACAGATGTTTTCACTTATTTTTCTTATCAGACTGAGTGGGTCTGTAAACATGTCGTTTGATTAACATCTCTCTAACCACTATCCTCTTTTTTCTTTTGTTGCATCCGTTGGAAGAAGTTGTGTCTTTCTTATTGGTCTGTGAAGTTTGGTGATCTCATGTGATTCTAGCAAAGCTTCATCCTGAGCAGAGTTCTGATCAGCCAGATTAAATCAATGTTGCATACAAATGACCATTTTTTGTGATTTAATGCCCCCAATTTCAGAGTGTGACATTTACTGTCGTAAATATGGACAGCTGTACATGTAAACTACTAACTAAAAGTCAGTCCCATATTTTCCCTTGTCCTTGCTTGGTCACTTATTCCTTTTCTCTTCTTAGCTTCGTCCGTCAACATCTTCTTCTGTCTGGTCTGACTGCTGAGCCCAATTACCCTACCCACTTGCCCAGGTCCAGTTCTGCCACAACACCAGCTCCACTTCCCGGTGGTCCAAAATGCCTGTGGTACAAACACTAGCACTCCCCAGTGTTCTGAGCTCACAACCCGGCTAACAAAGTAAACTAACATTAGCCAACAGCAGCTACATTTCACAGCAGTTTACTTTACTGTCCCTCAGGAAACTCTGTAAATCACAGAGTTGATGCACAACAGGCGGAGGACATCCGACGGAAAAGCAGAAAATATTTTCTCCATAAAATTTGATCCAGTTTCACCAGAATCAGTGAAATAGTTGATGGTGTGTGACTTATTGGCCATTAAGCAGGTGTTTTACCATCTAAGCAGTCAGTTCATCAATAGACACACACGGTATAACCTCTGTACATAGAGAAACATATTAGTACCAATACTAGTTCATTCGGTACACATGTAAAATCTAATCTACAACAGCTCTGTCATAAATTCTGCTTTTACAAAAATAATAATGTTCATTTCTGAGACACTGTCAGAGACAGTTTTATATAGTCATTTAACTATATTTCTTACTGAGATTGTCTTTTGTTCCTCATTTATTTCTGTAAATTGGGTCCAAAATATTAGAAACACGCTCTTAAACAGCTTGTAAGACTGCAGTTTCACTTAACTGAGAACTCATTTAATTTATTGTTTCAATCCCAATCTTAACTACAGAGTCATGAATGTGTTATTTGCATGAAGGTAGAGATGGTGGCTGAGAAGGTATTCTACAACTACTACCATTGAAAAATGCTCCATTTCAAATGTCCTGCATTTACAATCTTGCAAGTAAAACTATGTATTCTTATCAACATATACTACAAGAATAGTAGTTGTAGTAGTATGTTGATAATAATACATTGATACGTAACACGTATGGCTCTACATATGAATGCAGATATCTGTTTGGACAAAGATTTTGGAATCAGAAGGGTTCTAGTTCCTGTAAGTAGTCCGAATAGTATTGACCAATCATGTTTGAGCGAGCTTTGGTTACATGCAGGTAAATAGTCTGTTTGGTGAGCAAAACAGAAGGAACACATTGACTGAAATGCAATCTCGTAACCCATCGGCTCTTGCATGACAATAGCTTTTTTTTAGCTTCTATCTGCATTTATATCTAGATATCTATCGTCAAAGTTAAAATGTTTCTATTTTGTCATTCTCTCGAAGCCTTGGCCCAGATATCCATTAAATCTGTAATTCTGTAATTAGTGTACATATACCTTATATACACGAATAAACAGTGTATATAGGTCTACAGTATATGGTATATAATGACAAAACATTATACAGTTACTTTTCAAATTGGATATAAAGTCTTTGTGACTTCCAGTCTAGGTTATTGATTAGAATAAGATGTGTGTCCTTCAGTTAGATTGTGTGTAAATCAGTTAGTCTGCCAGTTAGTCCTGGCGTTTTTTTGACAAAATGTCCAAAATATTTCTGTACAATTTGTACAGTTTTATGGGATTTCAGTGTCCAAGTTGGAGCAAGTTGGGCAATGAACGACTCCTGAAGCATCTAACTTATGCATCCAGTGACATTTGGCCTTTGGATCTCTTCACCACAGTAGTGAAAGTGTGAGTTTTGTTGTGACAAAACTCTCCTGAGCTTGTAAGCCTCAGTTAGGTGCCTGGCCAAGGCATTTGTTCTGGCTCTGCTTTGGGAATCCTCATTTCCAGCATTCTCAAAGTGACCATCACAAAAGAGTGTCCGTCCGGAGGTACGAAAGCTACAAAACAGCCCTATAAACTGAATAGAACTGTCTTAGTGGCCATTTCCTTGCCTTGGGTGGTAAATCACAGCGTTTGTCGCAGGGAGGTTTATGTTGTTTGTGCACAATCTGCCACCACTTCAAAGCTGTGGGAGGGGACCGAAAGAGGGGGGAAGGAGGGTGTTGTCCCCATTCAGTGACTCATGGTCAACCTCAAAGGACCTGGTCTATAACATCCGGTCCAGGCATTTTGTTGGCTTAACTGGAAGAAATGGTCAAGAGGTTGTCATTGTTTGAGGTTTTAGAAATTCAGCAGGTGGGAACAAGTCATTTCTAAGTTTTAAGACTTCAGATGCCAACTGAGCTGCTAATTTTACTTTCCTACACAGGAAGAATTACAAGGCTGCTTCTCTCGGATATGACTTCGTCTGGGACTTTCCTTCATCTCCCCTCTGAAAACCATGAGAACGTAGCTCTGGTCACTTGAGGTCCAGACTCCCGGCCGCAGATTGCTGCAGATACAGTAGCTGTCAGGCTATCTGCAGGCAAAGCCTCACCACAGCAGTCACAGCTGGCTGAGTGAATTGGCAGGATGGTAGGCCACAAGTACCCTGTCTTTTCTGACTCACGGCCCAGTCTGGCTTTCCGAGTCACGGTAGCGTGCGGCGCAGAGCTTATGGAAGCGCATCAGACATCAACACAAACCCGGACCACTAATCACACATTAACAGTCTCTCTCAGGGGAGGAATCAGTAAGGGAGCTCTGTGATGTCTCCAAATGATCCAGTAAAAAGTTTCCCTGCTGTTACGGTAAAGAGGAGCAAAAAATCACACATTAGAGAAAGGTTTACAGCTGGAGCCAGTGTTTTATTATTATTTTTTTTTTTATAGAAGTAATAAATGTGCTTTTACTGTTAGTGCTGAGTTTAGATTCTCACTCAGAGTTTAGTGCAAGTGTCAGGTGCACTTCCTGGAGTGGACACTAGGAGGAACCAGTGATCTGTTTTTGCAAGTGGTTCCATGTAACAACTTTTCAAAACCATGAATTGAAATTTTTACGGCTTATCACCCTGATATTTAAGTGATTATTCAGGCCAATATTTCTTGACAGGTAAAGACAACACAGATTGTTACTGTTACTGTTTATCCAGTGGCACTGCCTAATGAGTGATGACACAACCCTCCAGTGGATTCTCACAGACCAAGTATATCAATTAAAAAACTGTGGATCTGAGTATAATTAATTACATAAAAAAAGACATACTTGATTTTGGATTGCTCTTTGCTTGGAATCAACACCTCACTTACTACAAAAAGGTCAGATGAATGGCTGATTCTAACATAATTTCTTTACTTGACAAGATCTTTTAAAAAATGATTATCATGAAGAAATTAGTCCCCCAATGAAGATGATTGGTGAGGGTCACTGAGTTTCGCCAGGTAAACATTGAGGTCTTTGAATTTGAAAATAGTAACAAGAGCAGAAAGCTGTAACTTAAAAAAAGTAAATGGATGAAACTACAGTATTGTGGTGCAAAATAGTTAATATCATTGCTTTAGTGTTACAATATGTTTATGATAACAACAATTCTGGATGACAAGAAATGAAGCCTACCACTACAGTAGCTCACACCATCATCTCACAGTGCCTACCTTACTCAAATGTAAAGTAAAGTAATGGAAATTTGTCACTGAATCAGGGTTTGGTTTAGAGAGAAACAAAAAAGAATACAAGTAAGGTCAGGCAAGTACTTAAAAGATCAGGTTACTCAATGGTGCCTGACATTTTCATCACTGCTAGCTAATAAAAATCCAGATGTCATTGTGGTAAGATTATTGTTTGGGTGGGATGATATGCAACAAAAATACCTGGTTGGACTCTATGAGCATAGCAGGCCACTGTGATGTTGTTCAGGAGACATTCTGTGTATATAACTGCTCTGCACTCATGTACAAAAATCAGCTATGAACCCCTTTTGGACCTCCTGTTCTTTCCACTCTCTGTGAGTTTGTTGTCTTTAAGTCCCCATTAAATACAGTGCACACAGCGGCCTAAAAGAGGTAGCTTCCCCAGAGCCCAACCAGTACTCCTATGTTGGGATAAAACAAAGAGCCACCTTAAAATTATCAATATTCAACCAAAGTACTTGATGGATACTTGAATAACTTCTGAAACTCCCCCCTGTCGACACCCCTTTTCAATGTTGGCATTGGGTGTTGGACAATTTCTTTAACTCAGAAATTTACACACTTTACACAGCGATTGATCAGAATTGAAAGTAAACAGGATTTTTAATATCTCTCTAAAGCTCTCTTTGTTTCTCAATTTTCACTCATTATCACTTTTGCCTTTGGACGTGGTCAAACAGAACTAGTTGGTTCTGTGTACTGACACCCTTACTATTAGCTTATTTAGTACTTTAGTCATGGATAGATCACTGAACAGGTCTACCAGGCCCCCTGACCCCTTGGCCCCCTGGGCTTCACTTGCAAAACGTCATTGAAGAAACACACAGCAATCACAAAGAGAGAGAAAATGACCACAAAGAGATGCAAAAAGAAAAGTCTTGCTCATATGAAGAAGGAGTGGGGGAGTCTTTTACATGTTGTGGGGCACATTGTCTCATAATTCGTCCATGAGCTTTAGTGGTGCATATTACCAAACAGATTTGCTATTAATCAGTTGCCAAAAATGGATTGGCACTCATTCAACCTGGGACCCCTGAGAGTCTATGGCCTCTAGGGCAATTTCCCACTTTGCTTAGGTGGTAATCAAGCCTTGTTAATTACATCCTCAAGTTTACAAACACACAATACATGTATGTGCCTGCTTTCATTTGGGAACACAGCCAACATGTGCATACGCCCCAAACTACACCACACTGTCCTTAAGATCCTCTGTGAAATCATCCAGTGTGGGATAAAATCTCAGTGGACTTTTCTATCTGTACTATATCTTTATTTATACTGACCGCTTTAGTCACATTCAATTAGAAAGAACCTCAAAATGGATCAAATTTGATTAAGGATTGTATTTTTGACCTTTAATGAGATTACTGAAATATCTTGAGAGATAAATTGCCTTATTGCTTTACTTAAACTGAAGAGGAGCACATCAAACAAACACAATTATTGTTTATCAAGTAGAGCAATGATGTGCCTTATATGTGGAAGACCTCCCAGCAATCTTCAGTGATCTGTGGTGCTGATATGAATGAGGAAGAGATAGACACCACATCTTCACCTGAGGCCATTTCAGTGACATCCGCTCAGTTCTTTCAATTTCTACGGTGGTTTATTTGCCGGTTTTCCTGACAGTAAAGCAGGAAAGCATCTTGGTTGGTCTAAATTATAACATACATCCTGTTGTTCTCTGACTAGGACAATCTGTTTGAAATTAGACCAACCGCTCTGGCACATTAACACAATTAACTTATCAGCTGGTCCTCAAGGCTTTCTGGAGAAGTTAGCAATTTATAGTTAGTCTTTTTTATCTATCCGTGGCTCGAGGGGGATGGTGGTGGGGGGCTTTAACAAAGATAGAGCTGATGAAATTTCAAGACCTTCAATTCATGTCTTCAGGCTACACCAGAGTGCACCGTGCAGTGTATTGTTGATGTGTGGTACTGTGGCACTGTCTCATAAATCACCAAGCCATTGACCTATGAAGAACCTTTCATGGGCCGTTTTGCATCTGGGACCGCTGCCGCAGAAATGTGAGACGATGGGCATGCGTTGAAGCTGCGCTCCCAGCTGCCGATGTCGAGATAAAACTCAGCGACTGTGTGCGTCACTCTCTTGTCATGGTACTTTGAATACTATCAGCTCTCTTTCAAGCTTGCCCAAACACAGAGGGGCAGTTGGAGGAACCCCGGGGAGGGATCAGTCCAAAATATGCAGGCCAGATCTAGATACACATCGGTCTGAGGCTCAGAGAATAAAAGGACAGCAGATGAGGGGAAAAGAATAAACTCTCCCTCATCTCTCAATCTCTCTCCCACGTTGTTTGCGTTCAGTTTTTGTAACTCTTTCGGTTCTCTGTTTACCCTGTGACTTTTCCGCCTCTTCAACAGCCCATCTTGATATTTTATCCCTGATGAGCTCCAAAGTCTGAAACACATTAATTTTGTCCTGCAGCTAATGATCATTTGAATTGCTGAACAATAGATTTTGCTTATAAAATTGAACAATTAATTTCAAAAGTACTTAAAGGTTCAGGGAGTCCTGATGGTTTACCCTGATAAAATGTGGTTTGGCTCCAACCAGGGAGCTTGTTTTACAACAGGTGCTTATTTTCTGTCTATTCATTACAGGCAAAAATGCCCCAAAAGTAGAACAAAGTTACAAGTTTCCAGATCCCAAGATGGAACTGATTGCATGTCTCAATTTATGATGATATGAAACAGAGAAAGGTAGCAAGTAACCACATCTAAAAAAGCTGTAAAAGTATTTTTTCCTTAAAAAATTACTTAAAAGTAAGTAAGTCAATGTACAAAACTATCATCTGCAAAATATACTTAAAGTATGAAAAGTAAAGGTACTCAAACCTTGTCAGAGTATTATAATATTAAATATAGTAGTAGTTACATTTATAAAAATGCATCATGTTTTATGTAAAATCTTGTAGTGTAGTACAAATTTACCCCAGTAAATGTAACATAAAATGGAAATACACAGGCATAAGTATCTAAAAATTATACTTGCTTATAGCAGTAAAACCTTGCTGCTAGTTAACTATTGACACTGAAGTGTATTCTTGTTGCACTGCATGCCTGTTATTGTCTACCTTTACTATCTAAACTTCATCTGAGAGCTTTCAGACACCTGTCCAAATGGCGTTGCCTAAACGCTACACAGATGTACAAGATCAAGGCCATTCTTTTTTGACATGCCTTCCTCCCTCTGTTTTTATTATAGTTAGCCTGTGATATATTACATAGTAACCTAGGTGACTGGCCAGCTTGATGCTTCCTCTCGACTGAAAGACCTGGCTGTTTTCCCTATATTACCAAACTGTCTGGGAACCTGAAGCGTCGAGACAGACAAGGAAATTGGACTTAGACTCTCTGCCTCCCACTTCTCTCTGAAATCTGCCCGCTATAGTCTCCGGAGGATCCACTTGCTCTCTCTCAGATATGATCCAGTTGCCATAACTGACCCCAGCTTGGTTCCTGCTGCAGCTCTGCAGCCCCATCATAAAGGTTGCTACAGTTAAATGCAAGCTTTCGCGTTGGGGCAGGAGGGGGCTGGGGATTGAAATAAGGGGTTCATGTGTGCCACATCTGAGCTCTTTGATTCCTCATGGGAAGTCTCATAAGGGAAAAGGTCAGAGGTTGGGGAGTTTCCCCACTGTTTCTTGCTTTTGTTGTGGTCTCTCACTGCGGCTTTGGTGATTAAGTTAAGGTGCTTTGATGTACCAGCAGACAAGCTTGCAAGTGACAGGGGTTGGGGAGGGGGGGTATCTTTCTCAGAGAGGTGAGTGATGCTCTCAGGCAGGTGAGTGATGATGAAAGACAGCAGCCATTGTGTTGTCAACAGTCTCAGACCTACTGTAAAAACACCTTTTAGCATGTGAGCAAGTTACAAAGGGGATTTGCTTCAAGAGCGCACTTAAAACCTCCTAAGTCGAAGTCCCAAATGAACACGCTTTATGTCACTCAGTGGATGTATCAAACCTTTATGTCTGTGTAGACACGTTACTTCACTAGTATTGTTTGACGAACTTTTACATTTGAAGTATGTAGGTTGGAAAAACATCTTGAGGGCCCATTGTGATTGATGGCTGAGAGAGATCAGACTGCAGTGACTGAAGCAATCCCTATTGGTATCTGATATGTTTGTGCTTTGGTATCCACAAAGCACAAGACTCCTATCACATTACCTAAGCCCACATATACTGTGTTGTGTGTGACTAGGTATTTTAAGGACAAAAACTGAGAACAAAAAATCTTTTATAGTCCTGAAAACAGTTGATTTGGAAAGTAAAGACATATTATTCTCCATAATGCATGAAGCTTTAGAAGTAGCTATTGAAACTGAGTAAGCAGATGTCACACCATAACACGACATGTAGGTCATAGACATCACTATGGTAGGTCAGCCAGACTGGGGCACTGTCTGGGACTAAATGTTATTCCCCAAGTGACCGTCTCAACTGTCTTAACCCTGTTTACCTTGTCTCTACAGAGGTAAGCATAGAAGACTTGGGAAGATGGATGCCCTCATTTCAGTATCTTAAGACCTTTCCTTGGCAGGATTCACTTCAAGTAGCTCACCTGAGTGTCTCTTGTGCTTACTGTGTAAGTGGCTCAATGCCACCTTTGGCTCAGTGTTGTGTTTTCTTTAGCCTTAAAAGGTCCGGTCACCCAAATTACAAATAATACATTCAGTGTTGTCTCTCTTACATCTAGTGATATCTTAACATGCCAATAGATTGTGATGCGCAGTTTTGTGATAACTGTCCCTGAGATTTCTCCCACCACACCAATGCAATGGTGAGGTGAAAGTCTACGTCTTTTCCCAAACAAATGTTCCCATTAGTCTGGATGATCCACAGACCTCGCTGTCAGCAGATTTCATAGTGACTATTTCATTGGTAGAAAGACGTTTCAATGAACTTTTTACTTATTTTTAGATTATTCTTGGTGGAGGGTTGTTCACAGAGTTCATAGAGCAGCCAATAAGGATGGGTTGGTATTGGTATATGTTATGTAGAAAATGTTTTCTGGTTTTCCATCTGATGTCCTTATAGTTTCCTGATGGACAGCAAAGTAAACTGCTGCCTAATGTAGCTCCTGTTAGCTCAACTAGTTTGTTAGTCTACGAGCTCAGAGCACTGGGAAAGTGTTAACATTTACACTGGTACCACAAGCCGGACCTCCAGGGAGAGAAGTTTTTTGGAATGATCATAATATCAACCTATAAGCAGTGGTGCCCCTGGAGATTTTTCATAGCGGTGGCTAGATGCTGCCACTAAAAACCTTAGGGTGGTACACCAGGGGTTGGAGTGTGACAGATGGTCAAAAGCAGCTGACTGGCTACATTTGTTATTTTAGTTTACATAAACTATTGTAAAAAAAAATGACAGGATCGAATTTTTGAATTATACAGCAGCAATTGTATCAGGGGCCATGGCCCTGCCTTCGAGGCACCCCTGCCTATATGATTGTTACGATATCCAGGTGAGTCCAGTGTTTCTATATTCAGTAACATTGAGGATCCCACTTTACACCTCTGGTCACCTACACAGCAATTAGCTTTAAAGCTCTACATTACAGTTATATACTTAGGCACACATGCTGGTGGACTGGGTATCACATGCCTTGCTGAAGGACTCACCAACAGTAATTATGACCTTCAAGTATGAATTATTTACTAACTACACGCTCAGAATTTTTCAGAAAAATGGTTGATCTGATCATTTACACCAAGAATCGTTGTCACATGATTTCATGTTTGGGATGAATTTTTTTTTTTTTAAATAAGGAGCAGAAAAGGCAAAATCCTCCCTGAATGTAGTATGGGTGTGAGCCATTGAAGGATTCAACCTGGCACATCAGTGAATGAAACCAAAGACTTCTGGCTACCCAGAGAGCTGCCCCGTATTACAACTACAAGTGTAATCACAGTAATCTGGCTGAATCCCATTATAGCACTACCAGAGTCTAGACAACATGATCTCTGCAGAGCTCCAAACTCCTTTACTCATAACTGACATCTGTGAATTTTATACCATTAGATTTCTCCCACACATACAAACAGAGGCCTCCACAATACACACACATCACACACCCTCATCCAATAATCCACCTAAATCAAATGGCAGCATAACCCTGCATGATATCAGACAGAGGGGAGAGGGGATTTGTGGTCTTTCTAAAAATACAGCATCAGAGGTGAATGGAGTGGAATCTGTCACACTAAGCTGTATTATACATTTGTGTATGCACATGCTTTGCGTTCATTTACCAGTTCTTTTTTGTTTTTCATTTGTTTGTTTGTTTTTCAGCGTTCACTCTCCATCTTCTGTCAGTACGTCCTCAGCAAAGTAGATTGATTGTGTTTAATAGTCTGCTTTGTGAGGCGGGACATGTTCCAGACAAACATGTGGGATTAGAGAGCACAGGGACACATTGTAACCCGAGCACAGGCAGATGAAATTGTTCTGGATTTCCTCCGCCAAGCTGAAGTTAAAACTGTCCCCATGAACACGAGTTCACATGTCCTTTTGTGTTTTCGCTGATGGTGATGGTGATGCTGCTGTCCTTAAATGGAGGTCATCAGCACTCTGACAGTAAAAACAATGTCCCCAGAAAGAAGTTCAAATGATGTGAAACAGTCAGTGCATTTCAGGGCTCTGGTAATTGTTTATAAAGCGGATGTAATACTGCAGTTTTCCCCTGCTGGTGGTTGGAGGATTGTGGGTTCATCTGCTGGTCAGTCACTTTCAGAAGTAGGGATGGGAATTGGTAATATTTTATTGATAACAAGCCCATTGTCGATTCTGCTTATCAGTCAAATTCTTTACAAATTCCCTTATTAATATCTGATCAATTTTCTGTGTGGAATAAAAGTAGGCCTACAGTGTTGACTGTTTTATTATCTCTGAGTCTGAGCACAGTATAGAAACAACACAGAAAAAAGGTAACTCGAGAGCTAGCTGTAACATCAGTCTGTCATCACCTAAAATGGATAAAATGAGAGAATATTTGTACAGCATTCGTTTTCATTTCGATTTTCTTAGTCAAAGAAAGAATCTGCTAAGTTTGCCTGCAAGACTCTAATGTTATTATAGGAGGATACAGGATATTTACCTCCAGTAACCGAAGGTACTTCTCGGTTGGAAAGCAACCACTCATGCATGAAGTGTAAAATACAAGACATTCCTGGAATTTAAGCCTGTGTTGAGTAGAAAGATGTTTCAGCATATTTGGTGTTTCAGAGGCACATGATTTCGATGGATCAGACAATTTGGAACCGGTTCTCAGCTGGGACCACATTTTTAACTTTCCTTCCCTATCCAGGAGATGATACCTCATTTGGTCCTTTTGGCACTTTTGCTTCCAGGAAATTTTGTTGGTGTCCCAATAGTCGTTATTCTTTGACAGCCGTCAGGATTAATTTTATGTGTTTATATCCACTACTGGTATGACTCTAAAGGGAAACAACTATTTATTACAACTTGGGTTTTAGCTTAGGGCGTTGGGAACGCCCATTGTTTCTGTTTTTTCCCCTTTCAATCTCTCTTTTTCCTTCAGCCTTGGAAGAAGTGTAAATATGTGCTCGCTATAACATTTAAAACTTGTGCAGATATGTCTTGACCTCAGTTCACATTATCTCGAGCAAACGGGCTTCTATTTTTGTCTGCTCATGTCTTTCCATTGCCTTAATATGCAATTGCGTCACATTCTAGCACACCAAATCCTCCCTAACACATAACTTGTCTAACACACCAGTTACCACTCACTCACCTGATGCTAAGTGTCAAGCTGTCAAGTTTTCATGGGCTGCAAGAAAAATAAAAAAACTTATATAAATATTAGAATGTCACACAGGTGCAGATAGATTAGATTCTTTTTAGGCATCACTGCCTGCCATCATTTTCATAACAAACTTTGTCATAGAAGTATCCTGGCTGGAAGGCACAGTATACAACTGAAGTGAATGATTGCTGCATAGTAACTGTTATGCAACTGCAGGAGTAGCTTCTATTATATAAAAATCATACCCCAGTTTTCCTCATTTATTCTAGGTCAGTCAGTTCCTCTGTCTTGCTTTGAGGCTCACTCTGCAAAGTACTAGGCCTTTAAGACACTTTCAAGAGTTTGGGAAGGTTGAACTTTTAAAACTTCTGGATATGTAGAGACCTACTGAATACTTTGTTGAATGGGGAGCCCAATAGTGCACCTACATTTAGAGTGCTTTGTAATACATTTTGGAGCGCTTCTCCCAGGAGTGTAGTAGTAAATACAGAGGTGGGTAAATTGTGGATAAGCTGTAGTTTACCGACTCTCAGTTGATCTGAAATGGTAAACTCTCAGCATCATTTCAAGGTGACGCTGAGAGTTTGCTTAGGTTTACTCCCCTCTATGCCCCTGATTGCTCCAATGAAATGAAGCCTACAGGTTAGTTCAAGAAGACAGCTTGGGTGTTACACTTTGCTGTAGATTTAGTAGTTAATGTGTCTATGCCCTGCCATTTGACCTGCCATACCTGCACTGCCCATCACACTGCTGCTGCGGCTGCTGCTGCTGTTCATGCAGCATCCTATAAGCTCCACCTGTACCCAAGCATCCACCTATAGTCTCTACATTATTATCATCACTCCCTCATCTCATGTGAAATGAGTTTGATGTATCCTTGCAGGGATGTGACAAATGTCAGAAGACTGCGCATATTCTGCATTCACATAATAATGTGTTTCACATGAGATGGCTGACTGAAAGCTAGATGATGGGCTTGGACATCTCTCAGTGGTCCCTCCCTACTTGCACATGTTGGCATTGCGGAGCACTAAAGTACCACTTGATTTGAAGAGCTAAGCAGGTCTGGAGGCCTGCCAAAGGAGGGCTCCGATTGCAGTGTTGACATTGCTCTTTCTCATCCTTCACCTGCTATCTATTAGCTCTGTGCTGGTGATACTGGGGCAACGCTCCATTGTTTCCCCTCTAGAGTCAGTTTTGCCCTGGGGATAGTTTCACTGTTTTGGACCCTGACAAGTTTGGCTGAAATTTAGCGTCTGAGGTTCCTAGTATCATAAGTGTTATAGAATACCTACTTGCTACAGTTGTAGAAGATAGAAGTGACAACGATTTACCAATAACGTTTTCTTCTTCTCAGACCTAATAAAAGCTGTGATGAGTTTCAATATGTATGCCAGCTGATATGAAAATAACTCTTTTAGGGTTTTTTGTTCAATGTTGCAACAAAGTGCAATGTTTTTATTCAGTAGTGATATGGTCTGTGTCTTTGTTCCAATCGTGTGAGAGGCCAGAAAGGTCTCTGTTTTGAAACAGTGCCCAGCTTACACCTTCTATAATGTTATTATTTGGCTTCTTGTTCCTTTGTGTCTCCCTGTAGTATCAATAACATGTGAATTATAAAGGCATTGTTCTGTGTTTTGGTCATGACGCGGCACATATTTCAGATTTCAATATACAGCAACTCCTCAGAGAGAAGTGTCATGGTGTTGTGTGTTACCCCCCTGAGGACAGGCAGGTATAAGTTTACACACACACAGACACTCATGCATACACACATTTACTGTATACACCTACATGTACATGGGCATATGCACGCACACACATACTCACTGCATCCTCATGTGCATAATCTCTTTCTCTCTTTCCGTGTCTGTTGGGATTATGGTCTGGTTTTAAAGTTTATTTTATTTGAACTCTGTTCATTCTGCATTGCTGTGACAACATGTTTTACTAAATCATTCAACTGGACAAATGAGAGGCTTAAAGGGTCGGTTCACCTAAATGACAAAAATATAATGTTTTGTTCATTTAAAAAGTGACGTGTACTTCCAGGAACCAGTGTCCCAGTTACTAGGAACTGTAGAAATTGCTCCCATGAAAACAGTTGACAACATGTTTTGTGGTTTAAGCACAACAAGAGTAACGAGACACTAACTGAAAAGAGATCTTGTTTTTCCATTTTATTTCAGTGTCATTTTTCAATTCTGTGAACACTACAACACAATTCTGTTCATCTTCAATGTCAATGTTATGTTTATATATATATATATATATATATGTGAATGTATATATATATATATATATATATATATATATATATATATATATATATATATATATATATATATATATATATATATATATATATATATATATATATACAGGTAGTTTGATTTAGCCCAGTATCACAAATTGCAAATCTGTACAGAATACAACACCCTCTATCCTGAGACCCTTGATACATGAGGAAAAACTTTAAAGGAGAGATAATGTGAGGAAATTTGATGGGATGTTGGATAAACAGCTTAGATGTTGTATGTACAGAACAGACCAAATTAATACAATTACAACATGGACAATCAGTATGCCAAGCAACTTCAGGTGCTTCCAAACAGACCTGAGCCACACAGACTCCTCTCCACCATGGAGACCTGGAAAGAGGCTACATTATCACATTATAGTCAACCTCAAGCACACCATTCACACAGATAAGAGGTGAAACTGAATCTTCTGGAGGACAAAGATGCAGATTCAAAATGTCTGGACATTTTGTTTTATATTGTTTTTAGAGATCTTCAAGAAGCAGATGTGCAACAGTCTTTATTAGCTCATTCCTCCCATGCAGCCTGCCGTTTCCTTCCAAAACACCTCAAGTCAAATTAACCAAAGCAGCAGTCATTCTGCAGAAGTGGGGATTAGCTCATGTGCTGTGCAGGCTAAGGCAAAGAACCCTCTTCTCTCTATTCCTTAATGCTTATTAAGAGGTCTCTGTCTGTCGTCAGCTCCTCCTCGTAACACACACACGTGCACACACATGCATTTCCACCGCTGTGATTTTGTGCTATGTCATTTACTTAATCATTTAATTGGTTCAAGTTTAAATTTAATTGTCACATATGATCATACAGGTACAATCATAGTGAAATGTATTTCTGTAAGAATCTGTTTAATAAAAATGCTATAAAAATAAAATAGTAATAAAGAAAAGAATATGTCTAATAAATAATAATAATGGTTAATATGGAGGTTAGTATTCTTAATAGTAATACTAATTCTTGCACAGTACACAACATTATAATTTACATCCTAATGATCACACACAAAAGAATATTAAGATCATGCTCATCATGCCTTCGTTCTGAGGTCCATGTGGTTAGAGAATAATCCAGCCTTGGAGAGAGTGCGTAGTGTCGTATGGTGTCTGGAAAGCATCTTTGGGACTGACGGCTCTGCACGGCAGATCCAGACAGACCTAGAGAGAGGATTTGGTCACACAGGAGTGGGAAACTGGGGCACACTGGGATTCTGTGGTCCTCAGAGTGGAGTCATGGGCTTTATTGAATGAGCCTGGGCCGACCCAGTGACAGTTGCTGCCACGTCCCATTGGTCCAGCTGCAACTGGTGGCGTGCAGATATTGGGTGTCAGCTGTGTGTGCTGGCAGCTGTCAGTCAGTCACCACCTGCCTTTGCGCTGGATTGGCTTCTAGTCTGGACTGTGTGTGTGTGTGTGCGTATGGAGGCAGGTTATATTTCCAGTCCAGATTTCAAAAGGATGATTTTTGATGTATGTTTCAACTTTCATGGATTAGGAGAATCATTGGAGCACCAGCATGTGCATTCCCAACACATACCTGGGGTGAGTGTAATTCATTTGGCAACAGCATGTCCAGTCTGAGCAAAGGGTTTGTTTGATTGATCAGTGAGAAAGTAGCCTATACCAGTAGATTGTCCTTTAACAGTCTGATAGTCTTACCTGCTAGAACTTGCCAGACTAAGGATTTGCTTCTGTTTGTTGTTACTACTGCAATGGCGCTAAATATAACCAACTGTTTTGATTTTCAGGCTTTAGTATTGGAATGTGTTTGCATAGGTAAGTGCTTGTACAGCCACCACCTTGATACTGGAGGTAACTGGAATGAGAAGCCAAATAATTATATTATAGGAGATTCTGTGGCCTCTCACATGACTGGAACAGACTTTGATGCTGCTATTGGATTGGAAAAAGTCTTAAAAAAGACTAAAAAAAGAACCTTCTTTTCATTTTCATTCATATTTCCTCTTGGCTCTGTGATGATGTGTTTGTTTTCAACCAGTGGCACGGCAGGTGCTGCACACCCACCACCCCTCCTTTATTGCCGAACTTTAGTTGATTGCTTGTAATGCCTGAGTGCGTATGGCTGAAGGCGCACGCTGGTGTCAGTGGGAATGCCCTCTTAATGGGGGCAGCAATCAGGCAGCCGTCGCCACTGAGCCGAAGGAAAACACGGTGGAAACATGCAGCATGTCAAAGGCTCATTAGGAACGGAGCAGCGTTTATAACACTGCTGAGAGGAACAGTAAATCACTGTGCTCCCCTAGAGCGCTGAGTGGAGGGAGTCTTGCCCTGTTAAATGCACTGGTCATCATACTGCACACACCACTGACTGTGTGTGTGTGTGTGTGTGTGTGTGTGTGTGAGAGAGAGAGAGTATGCTCAACATTGGTGGTAGCAGAGGCCAATTTTCTTACTGTTTTTTATGTTTAAGGTCTCTGAAATAGGGGTAACTATGAATGTGATCCATATAACGATGCAAGTAAAACTGTGTGTGTGTTTGAGTTGGACATGTGTGTGAATGCTTTGCTTTAAGGGGATCAGTATAGCCTGGCACCAGTCACTATGCTTATCTAAATATGCACAATTTAAGATTAATTTTAGTCCTTTAGTGCAGTATGGTGCTTCTTAACATTGCTACTACATCGTGTTTATTCTCAAAAAACTTTCAAATGGAGAAAAAAACATACCAACTGTCAATTTAGTAAAATGAATATAACATTAAAATCTTGCCTGGTATCATCAAATGGCATATGACTAACATGCCCCTGTGTTAAAGGACTAGTGTGTAGGATTTAGTGGCATCTAGTGGTGTAGTTGCTGACTATGACTCATGTCGTGTCATCCTCTCCTTCCTAACGTGGAGAAACTGGTGGCCATGAAAAACGCAAAAAAACCCAAAAACGCTAAAGGTCCTATCTGGATCTTTATGTCATTTTGAGTTTGAAAAAATGTGTTGTCACAACACATTTTTTGCTTTTTGCGTGTAATTTCACGTCAGTGTCTGGGCATATGGTGTGTTATTTTACTTGAGAATGTCATATAACAATTTCAAAATGGTAGTCAGACCTCTCCAACGAGGCTCAGGGGATGCTTAGTGAATCAAATGAAAAAATATTACTTACTTATAGCTTAAGGATATAGTAGTTTTGGGGATTTTTACTGTTTTTCCACTTTTCCAGAGTCAGAAACTAATAAATAACTTAGGACAGGCTATTTTCTGTGCATTTGGTGTTGTTTAAGTTCATGTCAAACAGCAATATTAACTTAAGCTATCTTGGCTTAATTGTTGAGCGTCTAAGGAATCAAATAACATAATCATGATCCTATAGGCATCCAGGTATTGAGCGAAACTAAGCAAGTAATTGGAGGATGAGTGGGTGAAGGGCCAACTTTTCCAAGTCTCACCTGAGGGCAGAGTTTTGCAACTTAAAACCCCTCAAAAAATATCAGGTGATAAGAGTATTAAAAAGCAGGAAAGTCTGAAGGAGGTGGATGAGTCAAACAAATGCAGGACTGTCACCCAGGAGATGGCTGTTGATGTCCTGTATGAAACCAAGTTAGCGGTAACTTATTTTAAATTCAGTATTTAACTCACGCACTAACCAAAACACGTCCGTATAGCAACAATAACCACATATTTATTGTTACCATGATGATGAAAAGACTTTGTGCTTTTCTGCCTGTGTGTTAAATGACAAAAGTTTTTTAATGTGGTTTTGAGATTTTAATTGAATTGTTTTATCTTTTAAATGTAACAAGACTAACTCTGAGTTATGATGGAGTAAGAACAACAAACCCAAATATTAAATAAATTGTAATTTCAACAAATAAAGAGCCGTACCAAAAATATAAACATCTCATACTGGTTTAGACCAGGACCACCTCCTGTTTTCTGACAAGGTCCAGTTCGTACACATGACCTCATCCATCTTACTCTGCTCCATTGAATCTTTTATATGAAGCATTACTGGAGGACACACATTGTTTAACGTGAAGACATTGATTCTTCAGACATTAGCTCTTGATTAACTCTTCCAATTAGATAGCCATCAGCAGCACTGGGGCCCTGATACAAACCAAATGGGACGGCAGACACACAGCCAGAGTGAATTGTGTCATTGTAAGGCTGATAATGGCTGCCTTCTTACACACATTAAATGCAAGTCAGGGGGCCCTTGAGGCCCCTGGCGGCCTGTTTTTGCATGAAGTAAAATGCCTCCCATTCAATAGGGCATGGGCAGCAACGTTAAACATTTATGGAGGTTGTTTAAACAGCCGTTAACTGAAGATTAAGTGAGATCTGCGCTCCTGGTTTGGAAGAATCTGCCGTTCAGATCCTGCACACACACACACACACACACACACACACACACACACACACACACACAAGCATGCAAGCGCATGAGAACAAGCTCACATACATGAAAACACAAGACAGCACGCATGCACACACAGATACATGAATGAAACCGTGGCATTTGCATACATAACCGTACACACGGAAAACAAGCTGGTATGTGTGTGCACACGCACACAGATCATTCATGCTTGGCACCACACATTTCCTCTGGGGCATTGGTACTTTAGTTTGAGCCTGTCACATGTAACCAAAGTTTTAGACTTTAATGGTTCCCATATGTATCTAAATGTATCTAAGGTGTGAACAATTTTTTTTTTAGTTTTTGTTTAAGTCTTATCTTGGATGTCCCAACAACAGAGGGAAAAAAATAACCAAAGTTCAAAGAAAGAATATTTTTTATTCTTTATCCTATTTCAGAGTTGAAAGACTTTCAGTTGATGGGTGACAATCACACATAAAGCACACATGTTTAACCTGAACTGAGCTTTTACACCAAAAACACCTTGCGCTGACTTACAGTCTTACAGTCTTCGGCCGCCCCATATGCGAAGGCTCGCTGTGGGGGCGTGGGTTCGAGTCCCGACCTGTGTGGCCCTTTCCTGCATGTCATTCCCCGTCTTTCTCCCCGCATTTCCTGTCACTCTTCAGCTGTCTATCAAATAAAGCCAAAAGGCCAAAAAAATAATATTTAAAAAAAAAAAAAGTATGGGTATGTTATTTACATGTACTTCTTAGTGAGCTCATGAAAACAGTCATTAACACAGATGTTCATCCCTAAACATATTTGATCATCATGAAAAATGTCTTTGCCAATTAAATATATACAAATGTTATATACAAAATGGCATTTAAATATAAATGTGAGGACAGATAAAAGGCTCTGTAAGACATTGGTTTGTGTCAGATCTTAGATAATCTGGGTATTTTGTCAACAGAATAATGTATGCTGCAAATCTATCCTTTAATTATGTATTAGGAGAGGATATTAGAGGGGAACATGAAATATGTTTGACTATAAACATTTTGCAGATAACAGACAGCAAAAACAGTTCCTTAATGTATTGATAAAAAGTATAGTATAAGTATAAAGATGTAACTTATTTGTGGTTGGGTATTCAGACAGAATATCCACTGCCCTAGTGTCTTAATATTGGCTGGTCAATCTATTACAGTGTCCTATTTTTCACTTGCCCTTTTCCTGCCTAATCTGGCCTTGAAACCTCCATCTGAGTGGACGAGACCTGGAATGGGGACTGAGATTGTGACCAGACCAGATTATCTTTGCCTGTCTTTCCCACTGTCTTGTTCTCAACCCAGACAGAAACGTGACGTAAGGTTGAAGATGCGCCCAGAATGCTGCACGTGTGCCTCTGATTAATATGGAGTTAGCCTCCTTTTGCTGCTCTTGTAATTCACAATAGAGGGAGGTTGGGAGATGGACTGTACATGGAAAGGAAACACCATGAGGTCATGAGACTGGTGGTGGGTCACTGTCAGGGTCAGGGACTTGTTAATGAGGCGAGGATGTTTTGACTGTGCTGATGAGTTAGTTGGCCTGTGGAAAGAACTTTCAGTGATTTGGCTATGGAAAAAATCATGGGTCATTGCTATGCCAACCAGAAGCCCATTTTTATTAAAAATCAACCAACAGAACCAACTTTAAATTTGCAACATTTTGAATACTTTCATCATCTTTCAGTGGATCTCAAATGTATCGATGAAAACAGTAATTGCAGTGTTTTATTTGCACCCTCTGAGCCAGTGTTTGAGATATGGTAATAAGCCTCCTCACACAGTTGAATTGGCAGCGCACACAGTTGGCTCGTTGTTGTTTTGGTGTTTTGTGTGGGCTGGGGCCAGGGTGCCTGCCGAGGCGCTGGTGTGGACAGCTGGCCCGTCTGATCCCTCTAGTCTGCTCTTAAATTGGTTTTAGCGGCAGCACTAATAAAGCTGATTATCTGTGTGGCTCAAGGCTCCACTAACCCTGTGACACTGCTGGCAGCTGGTGGGACCGTGAGCTCAGAAGCCATCCAAATTGCAAAAAAAGAGGCATATTAATTAGTAATGCTGTCATATAACATCACCTTCTTCCTCAAAATAAGCAGGAAAAGAAAAGAAGGCCGACACACCCAGTTAGTATACTAAAATTATGAATAATGGTACACTAATATTAAGAATACACTAAGAATTTAATATATAATCCCCCATTTACAACTCTGAAGTGCCCTCTTTGGTTTCCTTGCTCTTATAACACTGCCTCCTTCTCCTCCACCTCCCCCTTCATCCACTCTTCTCGATTGACAGCTAAGTCTCGTCCCCTTCCTACCTCCTGTTTTCACCCTTGGTTTCCTCCCTCCCTCATTCCCTCCCTCCCTCTATTCCTCCTTCCCTTGCTCTTTATTTCTTCGTCTCTCTCTTATACAGTTGTCACTCTCTGGGCAGCTGCTGCTAAACCCTCTCTGCTGCTTTGCCCCCACCCATCATCACCCCGCCTCACCCCCCATCACTGCTGCTTGTTAGTTCTTTACCCGCTCGACACATTTCATATTTGACGTACACGCGTACACACAAGTTGTGTACTGTTTGAGTCTCTTTTGGTGTGTACAGCACAGGTAATCTATTCATTTTAACTTGTGTGTGGGTATGTTTAGCATATCATCAGCCCCTGTGCACACTGACATATGTGTAGTCCCATTGTTGAACATGGACTCGGAGGTGGGGGCGTGGGGGGTGTCCCTTTCATTCAGAGCCTAATTGTTTAATGTGCTAAATGACTCACACAGGCTGTGTGAGGGCACTGAGAGTTGGGCATTGGACTCTTTTCCCTGCGCACAGAGAAAGCACACACATTATGCCGTCTTAATATTCATATTGATTAGTGTGTGATGTTCTGCTGGGAGGGCAGCAAAGGACAGGCAGCAGGCAGTGGGGTTATTTCAGTCAAACATGAGTCATATAACATTTGAAAACAATTTCACACAGAACAAACAACTCGATTACTGTGAAAATCCAGATTATGATACTGGTAAGATTGAGGTTTTTACATGATTTGCAGTAACCCCAACAACAGTTCAGTTATTATCTGAAAGGACACCCTGATGCAAAATATGAGATTGCTGGAATTTTTTATTCTGTTCATTACAGACGCTATTTCAGCAATAACCCTTCAATGTGCATGTCCATACTAAGCAGAAGACAATATTGGATTTGAGTTCACCCCACTTTCTTTTTTATTAAAACAAGATGACACTGTGAATCCTGTCAGCCTTTGGTTAATTTGGGTGCGTCATTAGTATGTGATGTAGCCGCTCAAGGCGTGTTTGCCACTCTAGTGGCTGAAACAGATGTTACAGATGCTCTATTCTCACCAGTTAACGCAGGCATCATCAAATAAACCAGACTGATATCTTTGAACGTCTGTGGCAAAATTGAATTTTGTGATATGAATGATTGTAAATTGTATTAACATGACAGTTGTTTTTGTCTTACATTTTACTCTTGTTCTGAAAAGTTAGTACTAAAATGATCAGACATGGGAAAAAATGGGGTAATGGTACAGCCTAGGTTGGTATTGAGCTGCTGTCCCAAATGAAGTATCTTGATATATTGGCGGATTGGTGCAGCAATGCAGGCGTTGTACCGGAGCATTGTGGGGATAAGGCAGCTGAGCTAGAAGGTAGAATCCTTGATTTTCAAGTCGATCCCAATCTAATCTATAGTACTGAGCTTTGGGCAGCATCCAAAAGAATGAGATTGCGGATACAAGCGACCAAAATGGGTTTCCTCCATATTGTGGCTGGGCTCAGCCTTAGAGATAGGCAGTGGGAGCTTGCAGTAGAGCTGCTGCTTCTACGCATCCAAAGGAGCCAGCTGAGGTAGTTAAGGAATCTGATCAGGATGCCTCCTGTGTGCCTTCCTTTGGAGGTGTTCTGGGCACATCCAACTTATGTGTGGGAAATGTTTCCCAAAGCAAATGTTTGGGAAATCATATTTTTCTCACTGTTGAATGGTGTTCCACAAGGTTTGATATTGGGTCTTGTCTTGTTCACAATTTGTATTAACAATAGAAGATCCCTTATAACAAACTGTGTAAAATCTGTAATCTTTATGCAGATCATACAGTTATGTATTGTTTTGCTGATTCTCCACTGAAATCCAGTCTTTGACAAATTAAGATATGCACTTCTTAAGTATGTGCTATTTTCTAGACGCAATCGTTTGCATATTGCCATAGGCAAAGTATTTCAGAGTAGGGTTTCGGAGTATAAATATTTTGGTATCTGGCTGAATCAAAAAGTTACATTTAAAATTCACATTGACACACTACAGCAAGCTACAAAAATGGGATATTTTCCTGTTTTCAGCAGGACGGGGAAAACTGAGGCCATCTTCTTCAATTCTGATTCATGGTGATGTTGTCTAGATAAATATACCTCTTCTACTCCTTATCCCCTATATTTATTTCTTCCCTCCTTCCTTAGATGTATAGCAGAATAACTGTTACCAGTACAGTTATTCTGCTCTTGTATACAAATGTTGGTTGGACATCTCAATTATTAAGACGTAAAATGCTTTGGTTTCTATTTATTTATAATGCCCATCTGTTTTTGTCAACTTGTTTGTTTACTTGTTAATTATTTTTTTGTGTGTATTTGTTGTACTCAACATCAAAAATAAGTGCATGCTCTTGAAGATTTTTCCGAGATTTAAATAAAGGTTGAATGAATGAATGGATGTCTTTGACTCCACTGTGGGTGTTTTTGACTCCACTATGGGTGTCTTTGACTTCACTATTTCTGCTCCCGTAAGCACTGCCATTTCTCTGGTTTCACTCGTTGAGAGCAGCGTGCTTGAACTGGACGGGGTCCCGGCTTCCTATAGGCCATAAACTCAACAAAGCTTTTATGACACAAGCGGTTTCAGTTGCTCCACAGAGAAAGAAGGGACTTATCATAGCAGAGTGTATTTCTTGCAGCAGGGATCTGTAAATAGAGAAAAGCTTTTTTGTGCTTGCTTCAGTAGCATCCATTTTGAAGGTACTTCTTCTTTTTCAGTTCCTGTGCTGTTCATATGTAAGAAAATCCTTCTGAGTACTTCTCTTTTGATGGGCACATATCTTAGTATCACATTATAGTATCACATTATATGCTTTGAATAAAACTTTTCATTGTACATATTTGCATTCAAAGGACAGTTGAGGTAGTCCAGGCATCTGTTTCAGTTACATTTAGGAGGTGCTGCCTGCTTTTTGTCGATGATGTAGTTCTGTTGGCTTTTTCAAACTGTCACCTCCAGCAGGTGCTGAGACAAAGGCCATGTCTTTGTGAATTTCCCCCTTGTGTTTTGGAGTGAGGATGTCAAGTATGTTTGGCCTTGTTCATGAGGATGGTTAATTCCCTGATATACTTCAGAACTGCAGAATACAGCAAAGCAGGCATCGGGTATCAGTTGTGCGTGCAGTTCTGTACTATCTTGGGTGTTGCTGTAGATGATTGTGTTCCATACATGTGCAGTTGTGTTTATATGTGTGTACAGTCACAGTCAGTTATTGATTTTGGATAGAGTGTTGACATCCAAATTCTTGTGATGATGTATGAGTAAACCTTCACAGCCGTGAACACTTAGACCTCACAAACCCTCGAGACTACATGGAAAAAATTGGGGTTTAAAATGAAATTTGATATTGACATTGGGATTGATGCAGTCTCAGCAGTGATAAATGCTTACATGTACTGTACTGTACTGTTGTAATGAGGAAAGTCAAACTCTTAGTTATGGTGAGACGCTCCAGGTAGGAACTAAAAGAGTAAGAGTATGGATACAAACATCAGAAATGAGTTATTCACAGGCTCAGACATAAGGAAGGGGTTTGGAGTAGATGCTCATTTTCATTAAAAGGTCGAGTTAAGGTGGTTTGGCAGCCTCCCTGAAGAGGAATCCCAAGCATGTCCACCTGGGATGAAGCCCAGGGCAGACCCAAAATATGTTAACCGGATTACGTATTCTGCCTGCCCCAGGAATACCTTATTATTACCTGAGGAACTGTGGAGGACATGGCTGGGGAGAAGGACATCTAGGCTACCTTGCTGAGCCTGCAAGCCACACCTAAAAGAAACTTGGATGGATAATGTAAGTCACTTTGTTTAAAGTGACTTACATTATCTTTAATTAAGTCTATCTTATCTTATCTTGTTGTGTCTTTTCTTGTCTTAAATGACACTTAAAATAATAAATAACTATTAAATAATTATTAGCTATATTCATTCTTGAGTATAAATAACATTTCGACATGTGTGCTTATAAACAATTAGCTTATTTATCACTGAAAATGAAAATGTAAATTTTAGAGGCCAATTCTTGAGGCCAGCAACAAACAATAATTCTAAATACTTATTATTAATTTTTCAGTTTCATTAAGAAACTTTGAATTTGTATTTGTGGGTCCATATCTAAATACATCTATTCTGTTGTAGGTACTACAGTCTGGTTGAAAATCAATTTAGAAATTCTCATTATGAGTTGAAAAATGGTAAAAAAACAACAACAACAACAAACAAACAAAAAAAAAAAACAAGTAAAAAACAAAACTGGTGTGCACCCAGCATGTGTAACCTATGTGTGATAATTTTGCCAAGGTGACAAAACGGAGGGCGTAACCCAGTTGGGACTGAGTTTGTACACAGGTGGAACTATGCACATTGCTTGCTGCCAGTGTCTTAGGCTGCATTCAGACAGAGAACAGAGGTTTTTTCATTGATTTCAGTGGAAGTCCTCTGTTTCGGCTCCGGTGGTCTGCGCTGTGGAGGTGTCAAACGACTCCGGTGTGTGGTGGAGAAGTTGACCCAGATCCAACTTTTGGAAAAACGGAGCCCGACTTCACACTCCGACCGCTGCCAATCAGACGCTCACATCGGTCAGACCTCCACAGACAGCCTGAAATGCCTCTGACACAGACTATCCAGGTGGATTCATGGACTAAGCTCCTACCTGTGTGTGTGATCTGACTTTGTTTATTTCATGTACCCAGCTTCTAAATATGAGTCTGACTCGCAATTTAAGCTGGAAAGTAGAGACATGGTCGAGAGACGTACAGTAACAATAAAACGAGCACCGGCCTCGATAAAGCCGATAATCAGAGAAATAAAAAGTTATTTCCTGGCTGTTTCACAGAGGTTAAATTCAGCACATATTGACACGCCCCCAACAACCCACCTCAGCTCCCCCCCACCCACCATCCACCACTGCACATCCCTGCTACGTCTGGCTGCAGCGCCTGATCCTGCCTGAATGCATGCTTACCCTCAGAGAAAAAGAGGAGCTCCCTAACAGGAGGAAATTACTTCAGAAGGTTCAAAGACTTCTGATAATTTAGGAAGTAAACAGAAAAGTGACGCAGGCAGCTGCACTATAATTGCCTGGGTCCTTTGACTGTTGCCTGGACTTTAAGCTGGAATGTGCAGTGGGGAAAAACTATGTTAACATTAAGCTTGGCCTGGCTGGAGAGTCTGCATGACACCCTACCCTACTCTATCTCCAGAGGTTTCGTTGGTTTGATTGACTTACAAATTTATTGAATAATGGATATGTTGAATGGATAAATATTTAGTTTTTACATGTCACGTGACCTAAGGATGTCCATATTTGCAATGTGGAGGTTGGTGTAAATGCTACGTTATCTGAACTGGACAGTATTTCTGCACTAAAGGCTGTTCTCAATAAAAACGATATTTTCATGCTTCTCCCAACTTGTTTCAGTCAGTGTCAGTTCAGTGTTGCTCAGTTTGACTTTGTTATATGGTTCGTTGATCTGACTGGTTTGAAATAGATGTGATAGACAGTTTTCTAAAGAATAGGTTGACAAATGTGTTTGTAGCTACCCTAAACATGCAAGATTGTGAGATCACAAAATCGCTAGAACACAAAATCACGCAATAATCCATCTTACCTGGCTTCAAGCTATACTCTTGTGCCCAAACGACAGTGGTTCAATTAGCGTCCTATGAGTAACTACAACTACAGCATGAGCTTGACTTGTATAACAAGTGATTGATTGTTCAAAAATCAATGATGGACGCTGAAGAGGTTAGTGTACATGCTGCTTACATCAGTTATATGAGAACTAGTAGTATTTTTTCAGTAAAAGAAGAACAAACAACAGCACTGAAAGTTTTTTTTAATGGAAAATATGTTTTTGCTCTTCCCCCCACGAGCTTCTGTCAGTTCTGGTTGAAGATAGCCCAATGAAAGCCAATGATGACTTCCCATATGGTTCTGTGTAACAACCACCTTGCGTAGTCACATTAGCTTATATCCAGTGGTAACATTCAACAACTTCACACTACTCAAAAATGAGTTACATTGTTGTAAGCACTGGAGTATGCGATTATGTTTCCCATAAAGAGTACTGTAAGGCATTACAATTTCAAATTTAAACATACATTGCTGTTACTAATCGCAGCAATGCTTTGTTACTCAGCTGTTTTGGCAAAAACATAGCTGGATGAAAATATCATTTGAGAAGTCTAGGATAAGTTGAGAATTGCGTAAGCACAAAAAAATAACACATTCCAGTGAATCCACCATTATTTTCAGGGTGCATTTTGTTAAGTGAACTAGCTAAGGTTACATCGGAGAATCACCACAATCTACAGTCAGGTAAACGGATGACGTCAGCAACTTCATGAGACAGAGCCACAGGGTACCCAGTTATTATGAAGAAAAAAATATATATCACCCAAACTGCTCATTGTCTACATCCTTCAGAGGAAACAGACTGGCTTTCTAGCTCATGTTCGACCTACTGTATTTCAGGTTTAACGCGTTTTGCGATAACATTAATTTTCATGATGTTGCATCACCTTTTTGATCGCCTCCTAAAAAAGACATTTATAATACTACCAGTGTAAAAGATGAAGAAAAAACAACTGTATAAAGTCAGGCTTATGATTCGAAGTCATTAGTTTTACTGGGTTAGGGAAAGATTTAAGTAATTAGTTGTTTTGTGAGGGGAAGATGTGAAAATCCACACATTTTTGTACTACAGGTCTCATGTTTCTCCAAAGCCTGTGTAAGAGTCTGTTAAATATTTATACACTTTATATAAAGATGACATAATACTGGAAATGACAGCCTTAAAACATGAAGCATACCAAAAGGATTTTATTTGTCAAGCAGCACATCATAAAACCTTAGCTGCTACTGAAAAAAATATGAGTCATGCAAACACAGACTGCTTCTGGTATTCAGGTGTTTAAAGGTGGGTATATTTCTTACACAGTTACAGTCTACTGTATACCTCTGCAGCACTTTGTTTTATCTCATGGAACACATGGGTCTCTAGACAGAACTACCAGAATATCTCTTCTCATAATATTACCTCTGAAACTGACCATGTTGCCAAAGAATGTGTTTCGGTTTACACGTTTCATCACTTAGAAATGATGGATCATGTAAACGAGCGAACATTCTTTGGCAACGTGACCGGAGTGAGATTTGAGATGATGAAGAGAGATGGAGAATCTTTTTTTTTTTCAAACTATGTAATCCAAGTTGAGATGAATGACACATTAGCACTGGTCTTCTATAGGAAGACATTTCTCTGCATTTAATTTTACTTCATCCTAATCCTGCATAGCGTGGTTTATAAATCATCTGTTTGGCATTTTCAGTGGATGTAAAGGGAAGGAGGAAAAATGAAGAGTGTGCATATAAACTAATAACAATCCAGGACAATTGTACGAATTCACTATAAACAATAGTTATATGATTTCCATCTTATTCCAGTACCTGCCATTATATCACTACCATGACATGTACAGAACTCCAATTTTAGTTGCATTATTGTATTTTAGTTTTGCAAATACTTTCAATCCACACATCACTTTATGAGAGGTTTTATTGCATTTTGCAGCACAAATAGCAATCGTGATGCTTAAGTCAGTCCCAGATTTATCTCTCTTCTTGCTCGGTATCTCACCTTCTCTCATCTTAGATTCTTCCATTAACATCTTCTCAGGTCTCTTTGCTTCAGCTATATTTGCTGGGTACATTTTTGGCAGCTGGGTACATTTCCAGCTTGCTTAGCTTGTCTGGCCTCAGGTCTGGCACAACACCAGTTCACCGGTCGCTTGGCCTGAAAACCTCCTCCTCCTGGTGGTCCAAAGCTCCTTTGCTAGTGGTGTAAACACAAAAACTCCCCTGGTGTTTTCAGTTTCCAGTAATAACTGACTAACTAAGCTAACTAGCACCATAACACCATAGTAGCACCTCTGACATCATTTCAATGTATTGGGAACTTTGCTGGACTAATAATGGACTAGCCCCATATGAAAACCATGTCAACATCTTAATTAGAGTAGAGCCTTACCCTTATTATAATACTATAACTAGATGATTATGTGCATGCAAACATAGCCAAGGGGGACAGGGTCATAATATATGACAAAATACTAACCATAACCCCAATTTAGACAAGACCACCTTTCAGGGGTCAACAGAAGACAAAGTCAAGAAAAATAGGCAAAAGACAAAAATCAAAAGGCAATGACCTGCATGTGAAAGACATGCATCAGGAATTTCTGAAGGGCCACTTCACTGATTTAACACATAAAGGTCAGATTACACATTGTGGGGAGCAGTGTTTAGTATATGAAAAGAGTTGTATAATTTTTTCCATTGCTCTGAAAGAGGTTTGTCAAGTCATCTAGATGATGTCATCAGGGTTATCTCAGGTCATGAATAGCAGAAAGTGACACGGCGGCTTTCAGGTGAGCAGGCAAGGCAATAAAAGACTGAGCAGAGCACTGGAGGCTCAAAAGAGTACACCACCAATTTAGCATTGCATTCAGTGTCGGACTCATGATGAACAAAAACAGATTGTCTTTTTTATTCCACACATTGTTCTTCCTTGTCTTGACAGCAGACAGTTCAGTCAACGTTCAGGTGCGTTGAGCTCATAGCAGCTACTGTAGCCTTTAGCCATTATCAAAGATGAGGAGTGGTCTATAGAGGTCTTGCTAAGCTCACTTCTTTCTAACTCCACACCCCCAAATATTTGTCTCTTTTCATATACACAGACATGCAAAAAGTAAATAGACACCTTCATTCAAATTCAAATTAAAGGTGTCTATTTACTTCTTGCATGTCTGTGTATATTTCAAACGCTGACTGATGCTGACTCAAGTCATTTCTCAGAACTCCCTCTGGCACATTTTAATGGATTCTGTAGTGTTGTAAACATATTTTGATGTGGAAAATGTACACGCCCCTTTAAGTACACATAGTGTTTAGCAATGGACTGAACTAGCATTCAGGCTTCACTTAATTTATGACTAAAAATTGACAGATTGCCTGTTAAAAACTGTGGATCAGTATTTCCAAGATGTTGAACAAAAAGATCGTATTGAGTATTATATTATTTTTTGAGCTTGATCCTTACTTGGGACTTAAACTCATGATTTTCTGGCCTCTTCTGTTTTGATTTTGAAATTTTCTTTTCTTTTGTGACTCCATCAGTCATATGGAAGTTCAGTATTTTCTGTGTGCATTGTTCATCATGCATGCAATTTGCAATTCACACAGAGAACATTGTAATGTTAAAAATCTATTGATAGCTTTTTATCCTTCTCATATACAAACCCAATCAATTCGCCATTCTAGTGTTAAAATGGGGAAACGTGGGTATGTTTGTCTTTAAATGGTAACTTCAGTGTTTTTCAAACTATTTTTCCATATTTTGGTGCCTAAGTGACAACAATTTTTGAAATTGGTCCAGTATTGAGTGAGACCGCTGCGGCTGGCAGAAGTGAACTGGCTGCAACATAGTCCTTATGGGCAATTGCGCGCTGTCAATTTACATCCACTAAAGTGTTGACAGGCTCAGATTGTTATTTTAAGTGTCTGACAACATTGTGGAAAGGTTTTCACAGATATAGACACTTTTGCGAAATGGTAAGATCCCTTTTGTTTAGAATAGTAGTTATATCGCTCTGTTCAAAGCCACCAGACTTCACTGACAAAACAGTTATTTTATGAGGCAGAAAACCTTTATGCTTGTATACAGTCTTAAGAATCAAAGGGAAGTTTTGGCATTGGCAGTGACAAGCAGTTGAAAAAACAGGGATTACTTGAAGTGCCTTGCTCAGAGGCATAAAACATGAGAGGTAGACTTGAGAGCATCAGTCTGGAGGTTTTCTGACCTCTGGCAAACCTTAGCACAGACATGTACAGTTTGTTCCTTTGTACAAACAGAGGTAATGCAGAAAACTACCTCACTCTCCTCAGAGCACCATAAAACTGCTGGGTGCGACTTCAATACATGGTATGCTTCCATAACCCCAGCTCCTAAAAGCAGTTTCATAACCACTGTAAACGGGACAGTGAAAACAGGATAACCGTGTTACTGGGCTGTGGTGACAGACAGCATCCAAGCTGTTTACATTAGACTGAGTCTGACATAAACACACACACTCTTTCCTCTTGCTCTCTCTCCGTGTTATCCCCTCTTTCCTTCCCTCTCTCGGCCTTTGCGTCTCTCTCTCTCTCTCCTCCCCTCTGGAGCCCACAATGCAGCTTCTCCTGACAGGCCTCCCAGTGATGGTGCTATAGGGTCAAAGGTTAAATATGTGACCTGGCCTTGTCAGGATCTGCTCTGGGTTCATCATGACTAAAGATAAGACACTGCCCCACTGCTGGGTCCCTATAAGTCTACCTCAGCAATCATGGACAGAACGTGGACTATGTTGGTTGTGTGTATTTATTATACACTCTCATACTATTCATGTCTACATAGGGTATATAGCACATGTGGGTGTGTCTCTGGAAGTGCACATGTGAGTGTCCTCGCATGTTGAGGTAGGGTATGTGAATTTGTGTAAACAGCAGTTGAAATGCCTTCCCTATATGGTCCATAGCCCAATCTCTCTGTCTCACTCCCTCCTGCTCCATGTGTTTTTATCCAGTCTTCACTCAACATACTGTGACTGTGAGTCATTGGCTATCAACAGCCAGAAATTTATTATTTCCTGACATGTGACAAAATACCTTGTTTAGACCTGCAACGATTATCATATTAATCAAGTTTAGTTTCAGTTATTTTGAGTGAGCAAAATTAGAAAAATATTTTCTTTGTCCAGCTTCTGAAATGTGAACATATGACAGGAAATCGAATGTTTTCAGGTTTTGGACTGTTGATTAGACACAATAAGCAAATTGAAGTCATCACCTTGAGCTGGGAGGAACTGTAAATGGCATTTTTCCACTTTTTATAGTGAGGAAATAATTGGCCGATTAATCAGCAATGAAAATTTGTTTAGTTGCAGCTCTTCACTCTTGTTCACTTTTGTTCATTCCCAATTCTTCTTTTTAGTCCATGTAGACATGAGTGATGTGGCCATCTAAACATATGAGTGTAAACAAACCTCTCTTTCTCTCCATGTATGTGTTTATTTTATTAATTTATTAGTTTATTTAAAAGTGACTGTACATTAATAAATATTTCTGAAAATGAATTAGCTAGAATTAGCCAAAAGGTTATTTTTCCATCTGTAGTCCCTGGACACATAATACACAGTCAGAAGTCAATGAAATAGTTTATAAGCACACATTTGAGTAAAGATGTCATGCAAAACATTACTATACTTTTGTTGTATTAAACAATTAAAGTGAGGCACACAATATGCAGCATGGGAAGCAATGAAATGGGAACTCTTGATATTATCAGACATATGTACTAAACAAAACAAGTGCACTACATTATGAATGCACTCATTTCAACATGTAACACATAAAAGCTACACATTCATAAAAAACACATATATCACTCTTCCACAATAAAAGCAGGGCCACAATGGAAGACATACATGCGGCATTTTCAGCTTTTATTGCAGATAATTACAACCCAGCAAAGAATTTAAGACGTTACAGATTGGCCCTTTATTGTTTCATGACTAATGTAATTACATTGCATATGGTTCGTGTCGAGAAACATGATGTGCACTGAACAGCTGATGAAGCAAACTTTTGTTTTGACAAAATTAATGAAGGATAAATGTCTCAGAGTAAAAAAACAGATGCAACATCTCATAGGGGTCTATTTAAGATCTGAAGACATCATCATTCATGTTTTCAAGCTGCTCTGACATGTTTTTAAAACAGGCAGCATTTCAATAACAATAAAATAATGCAACATACAGACTTCATTTTCAGCCTCACCTTCATTCAGACAAAATAATAATAAAAAAAACAGCATCAAGGTACTTGTCCACTTGTCTCCAGACCTTGTTACTTCTCCATGTAGCCTTGACCTTGACAACCAAGCAGCCTGTCATCACACCTCATTAACATTAACAACAGTCTGCCTGGTGTGAACTGCTGGCTATGGGAACCTTCTGGACTTTTATGACTCCAATTGGCTGTCAGGTTCTAACATGTGGAAAGAGGAAGTTGTATTATCTTCACTGCTAGGCTAATGGTAGGCTGCATTCATGTTAGAAATGCCTCACGGTGTGCAGTGGTTAACACCCACACCTCGAAGCAGTGCTGTATCAAATTCTGCCAGAACACTGAGGAAACTATTGTCCACACGCACTCACAATAGTGGAGGAACTAAGGCTCCTAAAAGTGCAGATACCCCAACCTGAGGTAGAACAAAGTGTTTTTTCATGATTTTAATATATATCATTTTAAAATGGATGGTTGTATAAACAATTTGAATGCATCATTAGTTTATAATAGCATATAATACATAAAAAATAAATATAATAACCAAACCCTTATTAGAATTGTACTCTTGATTATATCTGGGCTTAACCTGATTGATGTATTATCAGGATGGGTAATGTAAAAAACATGGCACCGATTCTTCAACCCATTACAGCTGCCTCATAAAAAGTGAGACATGGAACATTTTTAACTGACAATGGTGCAATATGGATTAAATTAACATAAAACTATATTAAAATGACGTCTTGAACTTCATCTCTGCTCGATTTCCCTTTTCTGACTTACAATTAACTCAAAGGCTTAGAATCCACATTCACTCACCATCAAGCATGCTAAAAAACACAAACACTGGCTTAGAAAGTCTAAAGCTGTGACAGGATACAGAGATTATTCAACCCCTTTTTTTAACAAACAGCTGCAGGAGTTAAACTAAGAAACTGAAAGTTCCATTTGTGCATTTTTGTTTATGCTCCTAGACAACTAAAGAACCGTGAATATTGAGAAAATTAGTCAGATTCAAAAACAACAGTGTTGCTTGAGAGATGATCTCCACTGGTGACGGAAACAACAATACAAAGTTATTATGTTGTAGTTGCATAGCTCTCAGTTTTAAATGGATGTTACAAAAGAGACATACAGAAGGTGAAAGTGAACCACAATTGTTTTACAACTATTTATTCTTGCTTTGGTACAATAATAGTACAGACTTTTATTGTGGCCAGGACCTAAATTTAGAGCAGCAAAGGTTGCTGAGATCCTGAAAACAGTTCTTCATGGTTCATGGAAAAGTTCCTGCTGTGGTAAAAGGGCTATGAATCTTTCAGAGTGCCTGCCTGAGGAATTGTGCAAAAACAGTTCTTTGCTTCTGGGCTGTAAGTGTCCACATGGCAGAGCTGGCACGGTGTACCGTCATGAGGATTTTCTCATGATCTTGGTCATGTGGGTTTGGAGACCAGAATCGAAGGAGAAAACATAGGAATGATGGGAAGAGGCAAAGGGAGGACATAGGAAAGAAGGGAGTAACGTACAGAGAGAGTAAGGATTGAACATAAAGGAATAAAGAAAGGTTGGGAGGCAGGAAATGAGGAAAGAAAGGAGGTCGAAGACAGGGAAGGAAGGACCTCAGGGACATGACTGTATGTCTGAGGACAGAACGGAGGAAGGGTATTAAATTATCAAGGAAGGAAGGGCATGGAGCCAAAGAAAGTATACAGTAGGAAAAGGTAGGCATGGAGGGACAGGGAGAAAAAGTTTGAAAGGAGGAGGCAGGATGGCAGCAAGGAATGAGAAAAGGTAGAAAAAGAAGGAGAAGCAAGGAAGGCATTGGAGAAAGGAAAGCACGGCAGATGGGATAACAAAGAGACAAGTGAGAGTGTAAAGTGTAAAGGACAGAGATTGAGGAGGAGCGGGCAGATGGGAGAGATGGGCATGACAAAAGAGAACGAAAAAAAAAACGAGAAAAGGAATCGAGGCTGGGAGAGAGGAAGGATGAGATCAGCACAATTTCAGGCAGTCGGGAAGTGTGCTCGTAACAGCTTTTACAAATGGCCGCTAAGCTGTGAAATATTCAAGGCCTGGAATGCTTCTCATATGTCAAAAAAAAAAAAAAAAGTTTTGTGCCAAAAGGTGACCTGGGAAAACAAACAAAGCTCTGGTCATAAAATAAGCCGCTTCTTCTCTTGTGTTATCTCCTCAAGGTTAGCTAAAGTTAAAACTAGGACGACAATATGTGGGAGCAGGGAAAAACAGAACACCAAACGAAAAACTTGACATTAGGAGATTCTGCAGAGTACAGGGGGAATGCACAGTAGTCAGCCGAATTTTAACTGCCTGCTGAGGAAATGTAAAAGATTTTATTGGTGTTTAAAAGAAGATAGGGTGAATGAGGGCCTATTGTAAGCAGCTCTGCAGAGGAGCGGGGGTGGGTTTTTTTTTTTGCAGGGTAGAGGATTGTGCAGGGCTCAAGAAGCTTTGAAACACAGGGGTTCAGGATCAGCCTCCTCAGCTGTAAAAAAACATGAAGGCCAAAGCTGTTTTATTCCACCGTAAAAAAAAAAGAAGAAAAAAAAAGGGCCTCCTGCCGCACGCACAGCGCTGTTTACACAAACGCCTTTTATGTGAAGTCACCAAACTAGAAGTGATGGTATTAAGAATGTACAAAAAATTATATTGTTTCCCACTTCAAAGCGGAGGGAAAAATCTGCCCTGAGGAAATTAATTGCACAGTCATAAATGTAAGCTTTCAGTGAATGTAACAGCGACACAGCAATGCATACTCGTGAGTTATGAGCTGGCTTTTATTTATGAGTTTGCCTGTTAAAAAAAACAAAGTGGTTTCAGTTTGGGAATGCAAAAAAAAAACCAAAAAAAACCCGCATGCATCTTCTGGACTGTGCTGCCTGTGCTAAGAGTATTTACCAAAGTGACAGCACTTGGTGACCTTGTGACCTCTCTAAGAGTTACCAAGATGAGATACATAGCTTCTACTTTCATTTCTCTAGTTTATAACCACAAACCTGGTATAACAACAATAAACTAGCTAACTGATTAGCCATCGTCCAACCAACATATTTAAGATACAAGGACTCCTTGGGTCTCTGGGGACTAAACTAAACTACTAGAATAAACTACTGTAAGAAGCAACCATCATAGCAAAATGTTAAGTTATTTCTCCTCAAAATATTATTAGTTATGTAATTAAAGTAATCTGAAAAAGAAAATATTATTATAATTTTGTCCCTCTGCAGCTTTAATGTTTAATGTTCAATTTTTGCTTTTTCCCACACTCATAGCATGTGCTGATCGTCCTCTGACTGCTTGTAAATCATATGCATGACAATATTTTACAGTCTTAGCTTGTATAAACATTTAATTTGACAGCCATGAATATTATATGATATTTTTAAAAATGACTGGAAAAAAAGGGTTGTTTTGGTGACACAGTTCACACTTCCTTGATTCTCCTTCTTTTCCTACCTTTTTTTTTTCACAGAGACACAGTAGCATTTAAACATCAGGGCTTCTTTACACTTTATACACCTATAGACGTTTGATTTGGAACCTGACTGTCCTGGATTTAGATGGAGGCCTGTATCTTTGGTTATGCTACTTACTTGTTGAATTGCCTGCATAGATTGTATTTGCAGACTGCACTACACTTTGTTCATTGAAGCATAAAAAGTAATTGGAGAAATCAGCTGCAGATGAAAAGCTGATCCAGACACACAAGCACACACATGCTAAAAATCCTTTGTTCCCAAAGATATATTCCCCTAAAAAGGGTGTAGATTTGGTGAGAATTCCAGTGATCACAATTTCTAGTATTCCACCCTATTCTACACTACTTTAGTGTGACATAATAAAAAGAAATGGTGATGTAATCTATTGGCTTCAAGCTGAAATGTTCTGTGCTGAATTACGTCTGTGCTTTTGACTGTTAATAATGGACGTATCTGCAGGTGTGAGCTGTGTGAAAGGCCAAGATCAGGGACGATAATGTGAGATAGCTCTATTTATTGAAAATAGTGTCTTGTTTGTATGTACATGTATATGAACGAAAATATAAATAGCTGGAGTGCAATTTAAAATGTAGACTGTTGTAGTTTAAACCGATTTAAGTCTTATAGCTTACACGTTCCTCAAAGGGACCAAAATTAAGAAATGTATCCAGGTTGACATGTTACTTTACAACCATGAACATACACACTGTAGTTTATTTTGATTGTATCCTGCAGATTTGTGAGACTGTGAGAGCTTGCTAGTTGCTGAGTGCCACAGACTGAGTTGGAAAGTTATAATGTTTCAAAAGATGGCCTAATAAATTGTCATTTCTGGACAACAGTGAAGCTCTATGGCACGGAGGAATAAACTATATCAGAATTTGGCTACAGAGACATTCCAGTTGGATCAATTCATTGTTGCTTTTGGTCTTTTCATGGGAGTTTTTGACCAGAAAAAATAGAAAATAAGCCAACCCTTATCAGTGACAAGATAATCTAGACTTCTTCTGAGAAGAACACCAAAATGGGACAAATTTTAGCATCCACTATGAGACAAGACCAAAAGATTTAAAAAAACCCATTAACAACGTATTCCTGAAGGAAGCATATTCCTGGCACACCAGAAAAATAGAAATGTATCAGTATCACATTAAAATGTGATTAATTGTTATAAATGAAGCATTCCACACTGAAGGATCATATTGTGATAAGTATGCATACATTAAGAAGGATTTTAAAATGCATGTACAGGAGGAAAAATCAGTCCAACCCGCTGGAGGTAGCGTTGTTTCCCATTAATCAGCTGGAGGGACACTAAAGGCTTCATGGGTCCACTTCCACCCAAGGCCGACTTATCACGTTATAACATGAAACTTTTTGCATTTTATCAATATAAACGATCACATCATAATGTAAAACATTTCGCATTATGACAATAAATTATGACATTATAATGTGATACTGATGCATTTTTATTTGTCTGGCAAGGCAGCAATATGCTTCTGTAGTTTTAAAGGATACATGTGATGTTATTCTAGTTTTCTTATTGTCAACAAATGACATGAAAAGACCAAAACCAACAATTCATTAGCCTGTCTTTCCAACTTCCTTACCATTACCAAACACTCCTAAAGACTTGAATCTTTACAATGACCCAAAACTACATTGTTTAATCTGTTTTTTTTTTGTTTTTTTTAAAAAGTAACTTGCTATAGCAGCCGGTTCATTATTCAGATTATTCAACATTTGGTGCATGTGGTGTAGGAAATGTATAGAAAATCACATGCCTTATCTTTTACACTGTTGTATATTGAGCTACAGGAGCAAAGAGATTGGCTCCCAGTGTCTGACATTTTCCTGAATGGCCCATAAAATTATGGTGACAGAACCTTTGACATAACAATGGTCCTGGACACTGTGTAGCTGACAGGGATCTTCACAATTCACATTCCTCTCTATATCCAATGTCACACTACAGCTTCTCAAGTAACCTGCGGCACTGACATATAGTAGCTGTAGCCAACAACACTTAGGGATATTTAACTGATATTTAGTGTGGCTACTTGTGCAGCATATCATTACTTACTTGATTGTGTGTGTGTTGTGATGGCATGTGATGAGAGAAAACAGAGAAACAGCAGACTACAGTTTAAGGCAATATGTCAAGATGTTCCATAGGCTATTTGCTGCCTTGCTATTTTGGTCGTTTTGAGTCCAGGAGTATGTACATAACACATAACACATACACAAAATACCGTGTGCATAGCAACATGCTTATCTTTCAGTGTTGCTAGGTGGAAGCATGTACTATTTGGAAGTGTGGTTGTCTGTAGTCAAGCAGCAGCATTTACTGTTTTGGAATATTTTTCCAACCAGAAAGTGGGGCCTCGAGGCTGAGTTCTCTGATTTTCATCATATGACTAAATAAGCTCCCAGCACTATGTTTGGGTGTTCTTTTTTTTCACAAACTGTACATTTGGCTGTTTACTCTCAGAGAGCGCAAAGCAAAGAAACACTTCCAGATAGAGCTGCATGGGCGTAACCAAAACTCAGGGGATAGCTGACGTGTGTGAACATGTCCTGTCAGAGAACAGTGAGATCCCAGGTGATGTCCTCATGGACAAACACATGACTCACTCAAGTCCATGTGATATGTGTCCATGTGACAATGCATAAATAATAATTAAAATGAAGAGTAAGTAATTTACTGGATCTGTGCAAATATTTGTTTTTCTTTTCTTAACTATTAAAAAGGCCCACTGCTTTTCATATGTTCATGATTTTTATTGTCTAGGTTGACCTGATGCGATCAAATGACAGTTACAGTGTGATTTTATTCAGGACAGAGGCAGTCCAGGTGTTATCTTTATGGCTAGGAGGAGGGTAGTCTCATCACAGGTGCTGTTCAGATGCAGGCCCTGTGCTGAATCAGCACCATTATATCACCCTGTAGGGCTTTTCCACAGTTTGCATGAACTCCAAGACCAGGAGGAGATCCAAGAGGAGGGTAGATCTATGAGAACAAGTGGCTGTAGATGAAAACAGCTGCACAGTCACTCAGAGGGTCCAAATCAAGGTCATAAGAGTTAAAAAATCTCTTTCAAGTAATAATAACTGGCATTTTATTTCTATATATTCCAAGTCTACTACTTTTTGATTAATGTAACCCAGTGGTGGTTAAACCTGTTTTCATTTCATAGAAGCTATGACATTAGCTGTTCAAGACAATCGGGAAAAAACATTTTGCTTGAAAAACTTGCTTTTGCTTTCTGTTTACAAGACAGTAATGGCAGCTTGTACAAGAACTTTGGCTTGCGACACCATTTTTTTTCAGCTGCCTTACCACCATCCCTTCCCAGGTCATCCGCCATGAGTTACTGTTAGTACTTTCTGATTGGTCGAATGCTTGCAGCATTTTATTTTAGCCAGAATTAAAAAAATCTGCAGCCAGAAACAAGTTTGTTTTTTGTTCATTGTGTTTTGACACATCACCATGGAGTTAATAAAAATCAATGAGGCTTGTCCGTCACTTTATCGGTCAGTGTACTAATTTGCCTCATCTGGACAGGTATTTAGACTTTGGTGGAAACACAGTGGATAACTGGCTGAAGGAACCTTTTAGTTCCTTAAAAAGTAGTTCCTGGGTTCCTTGGGTGGAAATGCAGCTGGACTATAAAACCCTGAGTTTATGCAACAGAGCTAGGGTGCATTTGTATTCAACCAAGAGGAAGAACATGTTATTTCTTTTCCCAATACTCAGTTGGAAAGGGCAAGCCTAGTTCCCTCTGACATGCTGCTTTTAATGATTTTAAGATTTGAATGAAAAAAAAATATGAAAAAACAATTACACTATGATGTAATTGACTGATATGAAGCATTAACGGATCTTTTGATTATTAAGAATGGGGAAAATGCAGTCAATTAGTCACTAATATAGGGCCAGTATGCTTCCCTTCAATACGTCAATCATTCTTCTGGTGCAATGACAAGCTGTTTCTCTGTCCAGATTGTAAAACTCTTCTTGGGTTTCCTCCCAACATGCTCCTCATTAATCCCCAGGAGAAAAATCTAACCAGATTCCAGTTAGTTCACCCACATGTCTGCAAACAATTAAGCAATCAAAAAGAACCATTCCTAGAGGAAGCTAGCCTATTATTCTGAATTACAGTTTGAGAGATTGTATTTCCTTGTCTTGTTTCATTGAGAGCTGCCTGCTCAGTAGGACTTGCGTCCCATGTGTCCCTGATCAACACGCCTCTCTTGGTTAATCAAGCTCACATTCTACTTTGACGTGTTCTTCCTTCTTTAATGGTTAACATTCATCTGATCATTTGCCAAAGATCCAAATGAACCTACTGCACAATACAAAATGTGGTAGATGAAGCGATTACAGAAATCATATTTAGAGATTATTTCATCGTGTGTCTGAGCCTTTTATAATCTAAGTTGTTAAATCCTATACGGTTCTCATTAAATCGCTTGCTGGGAAAGGATTTTATTTTTTTTGCACCGTATGACCAGAGATGTGTAGTTTACCGGAAAACAGCAGGATATCCCAACAGCATCAGGAAGGACATCCGCGAAACTAATCAACCTAAAACCACAGAGCCCCTTAAGTGGCCGGATTCTCATATCCTTATGCATGGGATCACCCCAGTCAGATCCTGTATCTAATAGGGGCAAAGTCCACTAATCTGGCTTTAAGTCATCTTTATTGACCATGAATTAATTCCAAAGACCCCCCACAAATTACTTTACCGAGATAGATGTTTAATGGCTTAATGATGGGACAATTAATCTATCTAAGAGCTTTATTTCTCTTATTCTAAATGTAACCCACATTGGGCCACAGTTTTCATGTTTATATTTTATGTATTTTTAGCCATACTAAAAGTGGCTCAAGGGATGTTGTTGTGTCGGGTGGTCTGTCCACCATTTTGGTCCAGACTGAAATATCTATAACTATTAAGATCAGAGCTGGATTAGAGAGAAGTTGTAATTTACTAGCTGGAACTGAGCTTCCCATCATCACCACCTTTTTCTTAGGTCATCACCCTCAGGCGCATATAACCCAGTACTCTTCTTATTTTTCTTCTCATTTTGAATTTGTAGAACAGTTAACATACCACATTTTGCTAGCATGTACAAGTTTTATATGTCTTTATGGATTCAGTTACTCAACATGATAAAAAAAAAAAAAAACTGTGCTTGCTATATCCTGAAGATGTTTTACTTTCTAGTCCAGACACTCCTCACCTTACTACATACAAAGTCCAGTTGATTTTTTTGGACAATTGCTAGGCATGATGTGACCTCAAAAACAGAAAACCTGCCCCATAAGAAATGCATTTTTTCCCTAAAGGTTTAGATTAGAGCTTGTAAAATCCAAGTCCTGGGCCAAACAGTTTTCACAAATGCCTTCTGGTTTGTTTTGGCATACATGCCTCTGGATATCAGATTGAACTGGTGTTTAGACAGTCACAGATCAGTCAGTTCACTAGTCTGGGCGTCTAAGAAGATTACAATTTTATTAAAAACTTGTAACAGACATCCTGCCTATTTGTGGCCACAGAGAGTAATGTCCACTCGCTGATGCAGACGCAAGCAGCTGTGCATCTTTCCCCAGTGATACAGCGAAAGCACCTGGCAGCTTAAAACTCTGTTGTACAATCCTGATAAACAAACAAGTAAAGGGGGCAAATCACTGTTAAGCCCAGTAAAGACGTTGCTGTTGGAATAACCCCTGGTGGCTAGAGAACCAAAGAACGCTCTTACTTCCTGAGTCCCTCTTTCTCTACCCAACACAGTCAGTGTCTGGGCTTACCCAAGTCCACCCGGCATGGTGTCTGGGTTCATGTGGAGAGCCACCCAGGTCCTACAGCTTTTATTGTTGGTGTTCTAACTGTGCTAGGAATGTGGGAGGAAGGAAATGCCACCTCAAATATAGCCTATGTGGATATTTGCAGTGAAAATTGGTATTGATCCTCTGGTGAGTTTTTTCTTTTCTGTTCAGTCCCATTGTTGAACCCTCATACCTGACTCCACTGAGTTACGAATGAGTTGTGGAGATTAGGGAAATGCTCAATAATTCAGCATCTTTGTTCAGTCTATTTTGCCTTGTCCCTCTTTTCAAATCTTTTTTTTTTTTTTTGATTCCTAAAGCTTGCCCCCTCCTCGCAAAGCAATCCACTGGGGTTTTGACCATCCCACCTGCAGAGAGAATAATATCCTAAATCCATATTAGTGCTCTTTCCCAAAAGCTTTGGTCAACAGATGGTTTACCCAAATCCCCTGGACCTCCCATCCAACCCCCCACTCCCACCTCCCGTCCCATTTGACTCTGAGCTTGGACATGTGTTGGCAGGGTCCTATTATAAAAAAAAAGGAAATTCCATGATTCCCTCCCAAATGTTATTTATATATTCCAAAGCCTCAGGGCAGAACTAGGATTGAAACAAAAGATCCGGATTCAGGAATACTGGATTTGATTTATGTTAATAGAATCTTGAATCTGACATATACAGTGACACCAATAATATAGCACTTTGAATTTAAGCAAAACAAGACAACTTCAACTTATGCTGTCAGTTATGACTGAACTGACAGCATAAAAATAAGTTAGGTGTGTTGCTCACTCTGAATTTCTGCAATCAACATGTTTTGATTCACACTTCGGTGGTGATTTTTCTCAGCTGGCTATGAGATAAGCAGTGAAGATTGCTGTGCCAGAACCAATTAGGGTTAAGGGCTGCAACCCTGCGCTGTTCAGGAAGTGTCCCTGCTGCTGGCTTTTGCAGTGTTCGGTCATTAAGCCCCAACAGGAGTGGTTGGTTAATTGTAATCCTTGAGCGCTGGAACAACAGCCACACTGTGGTGTTGCCCCCCCCCAGCACACACTCAGAAAACAAGTTAGTTCAAGCTGCTTGTCATGTGTCAAGTAGCTTTGCTGCTCTCGTCCTGGGAAACAGCAGCGACCAGTCAATGCTAATCAGGAGTCATTTCAGCATGTGGATGGACACTAATTTTTCTATTATAGTCTTATGTGTAAGAAGTGCAGTACAGTATCGCAGATTCCTTGCAGTCCATACAAATTTAAATATATTGGTAGCTAGCAATCTTTCAAAGACGTTCAAGAACGCTTAAACCTCTCGACTCTGTATATTATACGTCTCTCCATCCATGTGCTGCTTACAGTATATAAGGCAGCGCAGTATTTTTTGTTAAAACTTGCCTCAGGAATGTTGTCTTGTTTTCCAGTCTTAGTCCCATTCTGTGGGGTCCTATTTGTGCGTTCCAGGGAGGAATGCCTGGAATGGCAGCGTTGCAACACAGACACATCACATGGGACATGCCAGGCAATAAATGAGAGACTAACTGAGGCTTCAAAGTCAATATTAAAGAGTGTTGATGGCATTTTACTCAGTTGCTGACCCTGGTCATAGGTTTACCTACTGACATTGCATTACAAACAAATATAGGTAAAATTAAGGATGGTATATGCTACAACTAGCTGTTATCAGTCTTTTTGCATTATAATTATAGTTTATATCGTTCCCAGGAGCTTTTGAAAAAGGTAGCATCTTATCTGATTTGTGTGTGTCTTAGTTTCCCAAAGAATTAGAGGCTTGTTGCATTATGTGCTGTAATTTGTTGTGTACATGTGCACTGATATGATTGTGTAAGTGCATGTGTGGCAATTGTATACTAATTGTACTGTACAGAGTATTATATTACATTGTCAATGTGCTTTATACCACATCTCTGTGTGCACAGCGTGAGCATGCACAATGCAGCATGTACTGTACATTACGGAGCATGTGAACTTGATCCGTTTGATCTCTGACAGGAGATGTTAACGCAGCATGGGAGTGTGACACTCCTACTGTACCCGTCAGCGTGGTGTGTCACCTCTCCGTGGCCTGTGCGTCCAAAGCTAGCACGCGATCCTGTGTCAGCCGCTGTCAAAATGCTGCAGGTGCTTTCTGCACCAGCTTTCCCACACTGAAGGGCACTGGAGGGCATGGACACCTTAGCTGCCTATTCAGGCAACACACTGCACAGGACGGGCAAGCAGGGCCGGGCCCCTCCCCTCTCAATAGCACAGGGCCGCTCCTCTCCCTGTAGCCCAACAATGGGCACTGCTATCACTGCTTGGCTACACAAACCAGGGCGGGGACCCGCCAAGTGCTCATAAAAGACCCTGTCACTTTGACACTGGCAATCAGAGAGCTTGCCTTTATGAAAACCATAGAGAGAAAAATAGGGCTTTCTCTCAATCTCTCCCTCTTTCCTGCTCCTTTTCCGATTCTAAATTCCTCCCTGGCCTTTTGTCTCATGGCTCACCTGTGCCTGATGTGACATGTTGAAGACTGTGTCAGACGGTTAGAAGTCAGGACCTGAGTGGTCCCTGGGCTTATCAAGTGGGAGCCGGATGGTGCAGTATTTGACTGAAGTCAAGTGAAGAAGTGACCAGACGTCTTGTGCTGACAGTAAATGTTGTCAGTGATGTAGAACTTGAGCTCTTTCCCTATTGATACATTTTAAAGATGGTGGTGTTTTCCAGATAGTAGCGAGGGGGAAATAAATATACACTATGTAAAAAGACTTTATCTTTGAAGAAACTAAATCACCTTTGCAAATACTTAAAAAAAATAAATATATATATATATGGGTGCCATGACAATTCACACTGACAACCCTTTCCTTGTTGGTCAGTTTCAGCTTGTGACAGCTGTTCCTCTTTGTTGATGCTAACAGACTTTACCATTGTGTGACAAAAAAACGGCGTGCAGGAGAGGATGGTAGCAATAATGAACACGTGGTTAACATTGTGAGACAGTTGCAGTTTAGGAATCATGGTGTGGGTTAAAATATCTAAGTTACGCCACTTAACCTATATTACGTACATGATAAAATATGATGAAAGATAACTTACCTAACCCTAATCCTGACTTTTGGCTTCCTGGGTGAAAGTTGTGTATTGGTTTGACCTATCCACCAACCCCAACATCCTCCATACGGACATATGGACTTATCTTTCTCTTTATACTGCATCACCTCATTTTGACAACACATCAAAACATGCTTCCAGAAATTACGCTAGAGAGGCACCTACAACATCATAGATTGAAACATACTACAGCCTCTGACCCAGCTGTCATATTTGACACAATGAGAGTGAGAACAAGCTATCTAATGCAGACCTGGTGCTCTCTAATCAGGGCTTTTTATTCTGAATGTTTGACATATTGAGAAAATTGCCTTTTTATACAAAGATGTGTTTCTAACTATAAAACTCAAAAGTCTGAAGATCTCTTAACTGGCAACTATGTAGCATGCTTGTATTGTGATTGTGTTTCCTAAGAAGCCCTTTGGCTTGTGTGCTATAAATGTAGCAGCACTGTTCCATAATCACACATGTAGTTTTAACATAGACAGTTATAATTAGCTGTTAAGACAACTTGGAAAACCTGATAAGAAATATTTCACACAGCAGACATAGACTTCCAGCCTGTGTGCTCATCAAGATCTCCTATGATGCATCGGATTCTAGTCACTGCCGTAAACACAAGTGCTCATTAAATATGTAACCAACTGTCTCATCACCTTGCATTAATGAAATACTTTTGTTACTGCATGTTTGAACTGTTTTTGTTTTTATAGATGTTTGTCAGCATGGAAACAGACAGAATTTATTTGTGACATCCCTGGAAATTCTGCAGTAACAACAGTAAATAACTGGAGAGAACCACAGCCCACGGGTGTGGTTTACTGTGTTTGCTGAGAGAAAAAGGAAAACATGCACATCCCAGTCTGTACCAACATGTTCTGGATGACATCCCAAAGAACGGGAAGAACACAAACAGGGGCTGCAAATTGCATTCAAGACAGATTGTGGAAAAATTTTGTAAACCCAAACAGTTACATTTCTGCCTGCATAAGGAGCAAGACATTCGTGTTTTTTCACTGTTAGAGCAATAAAAAATCTGTGTAGGTTCACTGCTATGGAAATATACTAGGAATTTGTTAAATTGGCCAATACCTTTAAAGAAAATGTGTATTTATATGTATATCCTTATTCATAGGGTTCTGATCCCATCCCATGTGTATATATATATATATATATATATATATATATATATATATGTCATAAGAGGTTTGGAAAGTTTGGACACATGTGTGCTTGCATGTGCATGCATGAAAGAGCCATTATTGTTCTTTTTAACTCTGACACGCATATAAATAAAGATCAGATGAAAGTATGTCAGGTATTGTATATTGGTTCTGTACAGTACAATGGCAGGATAATGTGTTGATGTGATCTTGCAGAGTTGCATTATGCTCAGGCCTTTGTTACATACAAAGTACAGGCTGTATGGTATCCAGTGTATCTACGTTGGATTAGCTTTTCAATGTTTGACTTAGAAACAAGTGTTGAATTTTACCATAAGAGGGATTTTTCCCAACAAATATTTGGTTGCTGTTGGTGCCATGAGGGCAGACAATGCATTCATTCATACTCTTAATTTTCCGTTGCCCGTGAACTTGATGACAAAATGTGATTTTGCCCACGCCTCTCTGGCTCTCCCAAAACCCATCAGGAATTCATTAATACACAGATTAATATTTGTAATGTGGTTTATTCCATTGTGAACCTGCAAAGAATGTGCCACTGGAAAAATTAACATGCTTATTTCCACCGTTGCAATAAAACCATGCAGACCAGAGTCCATAAAATCCTTAATTTACCTTGCTCTCAAATTGCCACTTGCTAGCATCATCAACTACTGTAAAGTGCACCGAAAAACAAACAAGAAAACTCCATGCCTATTTTAGAACCACTTAACAGATCCAGTGATAGATTTATGAGGACAAGAGTCAAAGCTCCACTCTTCTTGTCTTGGCAGAGTGTGGAAAAAATGGCTTCAGCTTAAATGCAGCCCCAGTATCTGTTCATTATTTCATTGTGCACCCTAGCCACCGTGTCTCATGTAAAACTCAAGGGAGGCCATAAAGCAGCTTCTAAAACAGCACCGCACTGTACGAATTTAGCACTTTTGTCATTTTCATTGGGGTAAAATGTTTTTCTGCAACTGCTCCTGAGACTCCGATGAATGCCTTGTATGTTGTCGATGTCCCCTGAGGCACTGCCATAAAAGTTACAAGTGTTTTTTTGTCCCTAAATGCTCCGTTAATACAAACGTTTATTCATTTTGATTCCCTGACAAATGTAAGAAAGGGTATTCAAACTTCATACCGCTATTCTACCTTCTAAAACTACAATAAACTATCTGTCACAGTATGTTACAGCACACATTTAAACATATTAATCTTAGATGCAGGCTGCTCCAGCCAGGCTGACTGGGGACTGGAGATACATTGTGTCACTTAAGGTCAAATTTGGCACCATCAATGAATTAGCTTGTCGTGAATACAGTGTAGAGTTACTAACTTCTGCCATTACTGCGCCCAAGGAATCATAATCATAAATCAGGTCGTTAATAATTTGGAAAACCTTGCTGTGTAGGAAAAGGAGAAACTTTATGAGGTAGGATTAACTGCAGCTCCAGGTATGGATTGGGAGGACACACCTACTGTCTTAGTGAGAACATGGATACTGTTCCCAAGAAAAATGAAAGCATTAATCATTTGTCAAGTATGAGCTATGTTTACACTTAACTGACAAGGACCTCCAGCTGCACTGTGAATTATGGTTATTGCCTCTCTGGAACAAAGGTGGACGTAGCATGACACGTCCACGGAGCCACAAAACTCCAGCTTCTGATGGATCAGCCCAGTATTCTAGGAATTCCATCTATATTGGAAGAATCCCCACCTCATGACATGCCTAGACAGGAGGCATCTAACAGATACTCCTCTAATTTAATCAATTAATCTGTCCGCATGCTTTACACATGAGAATATGTAAATAAAAAGTGTATTTTTCTTAGTTTATTAGTTTGTAAGCATTGTAAGCATATTCATTTTTAAAATTGCTGAATGGCCTGGCATGACTTATCCTTTAGACTTTCTACATAGGTATGTAACAAGAAGGTCCCTCAGATCTCCTGCAGCTGGACTCCTGGTCGTGCCTCCATAAAGACATACAGTGATTCCGTCTTTAGTTACTGTGGCCTCCATCTATGGAACAGTTTACCTATGGATCTCCATAGACATTTAAAAAACCAACAGCTTATGTTTGCTAAATCGGTCCTTAATTTTTATACAATTGTTCTTAAACTTCTCTTTGTTCTTTCTGTTTTTCTTTCAGGCTTTTATTAATTATAACATTTTATAATTGTATGGCCTAGTTTTATTTATGTATTATCTATCCTGCTGGATTATATTCATTGTTGTCTATTTCTGTTTTTATTTTGCTCTGTGAAGCACTGGGCTGCATGTTTGCATGAAAGGTGCTATATAAATAAATAACGTTTGAGTTTGAATTTGAGTATACAACCATTACAATCATCTGACTGATAAATCGGCCAGGGCAATATCTTGGTCAAAGCTTATTGCAGGTACATCGGTATTTGTGTGTATGTCGGCTAATAAGTACTTTAAAAATTACAGTATGCCAAATTAGGTAACTGTCACAGTTACAGAGTTTGTCCACCAGAGAACAATGACAAGTTGATTTTTTAACTTTTACATGTCTCCTTTAGTATTTTTCTTGGTTAAAATTCTTTAAAAACACAGATCTAATGGATCTCTATCAAGTTTGTTTGTTTATATAAAATAAAAATATATCAGCAGATATATCATTAACACATTTTTTAAACACCTAAATATCAATATAGGTCCAGAGTCAGGCTTTAATTTGTTGACCCTGTAGTTTTCAGAATGACCACTATTGTTCCACATGACACTAAAACAGGTCATTTTGGAACAATGTAATTTGTTGTTTAAACTTGGAATAAAACAGACTTTTGTAAATAGTAAAAGGCACATGATCATCATATTGCTGGTACTTTTTACATATTTATCTTTTATCATGTAAGATGTTTTTTTGACTGTGTTAAATATTTGTGTTTGTAACATTGACATTGAGAACCTATTAAAAAAGCAGCCATGTAGTCATGTTAATGGTTATAGAGACTCAAAAGCAGCTGTAAAATGATGTGTCTTTGGTGAGTCTTAAATCATGTCTTTTTTTTTCTTTTTACATGTTTATGAGAAAACCATATCTCAAAGTTCCTTCATGTCCTCTGTCAGTCATGGATCATAGCACAATGGCAATCTGAACCATCTAAGATGCAATTACAAACTAATTACAGATTACTCTCCTCCCTGCCTTCTCCTCCTCTCAACCCTCCTTACCTTTCCATAATCCTTTCTCAATCCTCCCCTACAGCTACAGTAACTCCTCCAATTATGTGCTCCCACTCCTGTCAACTAAGAGTTGTTTTTATTTTGTATTTTGAGACACACGTTGTCAGACACTTTTAGTTTGACAGATGAGTGTATGACGTTAACAAGAAGACTACATTTTGTGGCCCTGAGGATTTTGTGTTGTATGCATGTGTTGATGGAGATAATGTGCTTGTCTCGTCAAGCATGACGCTGAACAAAAGACTGTTTACACTGGGTAAATTATTGAGCATGTGCAAATGCTATTTGGCCTCATAAGATCATTGAAGACACTCTACTTCGGAGGCAAACAGCAGGACATGTTAAGCGTATATTTTTATATCCTCTATTCATTCAAGATAAAGTTATTATTCATTTCTGGGTGTAGCGTGGAGGAGGCTTACGGTGCAGATAGATATGGAGTAGATGAGTTATGATGAGAAATAACACTATATTGATCATGCAACAACTTATTTTTTAAAAATATGCGCTTGTATGCATACAGAATGTAGCAGGAAAGTGGGACCACAAGACTTAGAATAGAACAGCTAAAAAAAAAACAAACTCCCATGACACACAGCATAGCTTTGTGTGTTTACATGAGAATGTGCTCTGTTCTGTAGACGACCTTGACAGAATGTATACAGTTAGTAGCCACCCAGAGACTTGATGTTTTGACTGCATACCATGTATCCTCTTGTATATTATCTGTTTCATATTTTGGCAGCATCTACCCACATGGAAATGCTGTACACTTACAGCCTGAGAGATACAAGCTTGCATTTGTATTAGCTTAATTCTGTTTTTGTATCTGTTGTGTGTCTGGAGATAATAATGGTGGTCTTTTACATCATATTTTGGGGATTAGACCTAGACATATTTCTATCTTACAAACTCCTGCGGGTCTCCTCCTCAGATACAAGGATACTCAAAACAGAGGCTCTTCATGATCAAAATGAAGGTGTCTTGTCTAGAGAACAGAGAGATGAGAGGAAACATGTTATCTTGGTGTGGAGGTGGCTTTCCACTGGCAGACTTCATTCACGTGTGTTGATTGCATTCTACTTTGTCCACCTCTCACTCTGCCCTGTGCATAAATCATGTGCACTGAACACATTATAAAACATCTCCTTGATTACTACTGGAAATGTTCTCATTGTTTGACTCCCTCCAGGGAAGAGCCAATTAGCCAGCCACTTGGCAGAAAAAGGGCCCCGAGACACGTGGACATGTACCCCACTTAAGGCGAGACACAACAGGCAAAAACATGTTCTTTTCATGCACAAGTCAATTTTTTTGAGATTTTGGGCAGACTTGTGTGAACCAAAAATACATTTTAGGTGTTTATTTTACTACATGTTTAGTATTACGTAATAGCTAAGTTGCATATTTAAACAAATCATTTCAGAAAACTTTGAATAGAAAAAAATAATTGTCATACTTTAAGTTATCAACTGGGGAAGTTTCATGGAGATATTAGTTTTAGCCATGTTTTAGGAATGTTGAATTTTCCTGATTTATGAAATGATCAGGAGAGAGAGAGAGAGAGAGAGAGAGAGAGAGAGAGAGAGAGAGAGAGAGTGTTAATATAAATAATCAACTAAGTTTCATGGTGATACAGTTTTTGTAATTCAAGTTTTTATTTCTTTTATCTCTGGTGTTTGACAGTAGAACATTTTACATTGTGAGACATCTTATACATATTACATGTAGCGTCAGATGCATGACAAAACAAGAATAAAATAAAATACAGACACCATATAAATGATGTTAGTGAAGTAAAATAAAGTAAAGTAAAGTAAAGTATAGGGGACATATTGATGCGTTTACATAGCTGGAAAGCATACACAAAGCAGCTGGATACATACAACATGTTGGATATCCTCTGGAAAAGGTATTCAAGCTGTAGGATCATCAGTCAATGTGATGTGAGTCCAAAACAAGTCCCAGACTGGTGTCTTGATCTTATTCCTGTTATTTATCCTGTTAAGCATAACCTCATATGAAGCTGTTTTGACCATGATGTTTATCCACTCTTTTAGTTCAGGGGGTTTAGGTGTTTTCCACAGTTTCAGTATTGCCCTGGCAGCCGTTGTAGTCCCTGCCATGATTACAGAGAATTCTCCACTTGATATGTTTTGTATTTGGCTTCTGTCCCCTAGTAGACACAACCTGGGAGATAACGGTATGTCACTCCCCAGCCAGTTGCTCAAATTGTTCAGGACTGTTTTCCAAAAAGGCTGAATGACAGGGCACTCCCATATACAGTGTAACAGAGTACCTATGTCTTTCTGGCATTTCCAACACAAGTTGTCGTTCATCATGCCTGCTCTGTTAAGTCTTTGTGGAGTCCAGTAATACCTATGTGTTATTTTGCATTGTGTAAACTTCCCTTTAGCCTCCCTAATGTATTTCCCATTGTTAGATATGATTCTCTCTCCCATATTGTTTTCAGGTTCTGACAGCCCATGGTGATATACAGTAGTTAACATTTTTACCCATAAGCGGTTTGCACATTTGTAGTAATCTGTGTTTGAAGTCCATAGTCTGTCAAATATTTTGAAACACCTTTGGACAGTTGACATGAGCACTGGACAGAAAATACACCCTGCAGAGCCTCATTGCTGTGTGGACACAGAAAGTATAGATTTGGTCTTACGTTTGGTGCTTTTCAGGTCCATAAATATCTTTTTTTTCTGACCGTAACATGTTAAATATAGTAGTAACTGTTGCACTGATTCACAGTTAGATGGAGAATGATTTTAGGTGACACTGAAATGGAATTTCCCAAGTCCTTGGATATATTTCCCTAATAATGGAGTTAGATGAAAATATGTGCTCTGAAAAGATTCTATTGTGTGGAAACTGAAGTGACATTAAAAATAGGATCCTTGGGTTCAAGCAAGTGCCATAAAGATGCACTTCTCTCAAGTGCAGATGTATTCTGCTAGTCTGAAGATTAGAACCAGTGGCCACTAATCCTATGGCTGCAGTTGCCCCCAAATCATGTGTCTGCACGTCATGGCTCAGCCGTGCTGTGCGAAGTCTGTCCCAGCTAATGGTCTTCAATGTGATGACAACAACCAACATCACCACCTAAATCCTTCAGCTCCTAAACTGACCAGATTCCTCCCTTTAGCTCATCACTGTTAATGGAGGCAGGCTCAGAGATCCGTAGCTGGATGACGAAATGTGGAAGAAGTTGGCTGGGGGGTTGGCTGTGCTTGCACTGTTGACCTGGGTAACCCTGGTGACCCCTAGGCCCATGTCCCCTTAATAAGTGTTGCCCTCCCCGGTGGTAACAGAATGGTCAAACATTATGTCAAGGGTAATTAAGGTCCAAATGCTCCTGACCCTGATATAATCCCCTTTGAAAGGATCTCCAACTGTTTGCTGTGATTAACAAGGACTGCTGCGCTGGGAGGATCTGCTGCTGGTGAGAAGGCTTTATTGGGCCCTTTTTTTTATCACCACATAAAGTGGCCTCCAAGAGCCTCAGAAGATGTCCACAGGTCCCAGAGACAACAAGTCGGTGCTTTGAGCTGTCATTGAACATTACCAACCAAATGGCTGGCTGGTTACAGACTTCGGAAGCTATAAAGGATTCCCTCAGGTCTGAGCACTTTTAAAAAGAGCCTGAAAGAAACCTAAAAGGAATGCATACTTCTCTGGAGGGTTTTTTCCATGACTGATTTTGCAAGCTTGAAAAATAGTAGTATTTATAAAGGACTCCAGATTGTTGTACAAAATAAAACCTAGAAAACCTCTTTCAAGTCTTTTGATAAACTGAGTTGCGAGCTTTAATCACAGCCATAGTAATCTTTGTTTAGTTTGTCGAATATTTTCTACGACTTTACACATTACAAATGCTCGCATGAACTAATCAAAGCACAACAAAGTAATGACATTGTGGACAAATTGGAATTCCTAATTATTTTCCAAGACCAGCCATTGACAACAAATCAAAAACATTTGTCCTGCTTTGGGCCCTGTGCTGCACGCAATACCCCAGTTCCATAACCAACAGACCCTGCACCCCACCTTGCACTCGCTCACATACAAATATTGACCACACGCACACACCGCTGTCCTTCCAACTGGGAGTCCGAAATGACAGACTGTCCTTGCCTTGTCCACTAACGGTCACTTTAATGCGCTGGAGGTCACAGGATTAGTCTCAGGGGTCATCTTCACAGGGCTGGAGTTTTTAATATGAATCCTACAAAGAGGTCAGTGTCCGAGGGCGGGAGAGGTGGTGGATGATGAGACACCCCCACACACGGACACAGAGGCTTCAGTACGTCCCCACTCCGCCCCTTTCGCCACAACCGTAGCCTAGCACTCCACCGGTTCCCTCCCACCGTCTTGTAACACCCCCCCCAAACACACACACCCTCTCCACCCACTCCACCCGCCTCTCCATGAGGACAGCAGCACCCCATCCGTCCTTTATCTCTGGGGGCAGCGCAAGTCATGCAGAACTCACGAGAGGAACATGCTGTGTGAGTGTGAGCTCATCGGATTAGGCTTCAAGATAGGGGCAGGGCGCCTCAGAAAGAGTCAGTGTGGCTTCCTCTGCTTCATGTGTGCCTTTCCTTCATAGCCTGCATTTGCACAAACTGAAGCAGGGCAAGGAGACAAACAAGCTCAAATCCAGCCAATCCATCCACATACTGCATAAAGATATTTCATAAACAGAGTCATCTGAAGGTTAGGGATACGTTCAAAAGTTTACACACCTGGCTGTTCTTTTGCGTAACAAACTTATTAAAACTGAACTCTCCACCCTGCCCCAAGCCCTTCTGGAGGTTTTCCATTCTTTGTCCTTTCTATGATAATGTGAGCTCTTCAAAATGGTGAGGAGTATAAACAGTAAACAAATATGTGCCCATATCAAAGTTACTCCTCAGACGGAGTGAGAAACAAAGGCATTATGGGGGGATATTCCCTATCACAATGCTAATTTGTGGTGATGTGTTCAAATGGGCTGGGTGAGATGAAATATCAAAAGCGTAATAAAGCATGATAAAATGAGCCACGGGTGAGTGTGGGTGCAGATACGGTGCAGATCACAGATCAAAGATGACTCAGAGAGTGTTGAATTATCCCTCCTTGAATTACATCAGATTTGGAGATGCTCACCGTGCTTTGTTGGATGCCCAAATGCCTGAACAATTTGACTCTGTTACAGCTTTGACGGGAGCAGTGTTCTGTGATGAATGGGGTGAGGCGCAACCTTTTGAAGTAATAAAACAAAGAAAAGTAGGCTGATGCATGGCTGTGTGCCAAAGTTTTAGCAGGGGGCAAAGGGGGGAAGGAAAGCACATGATCGCTAACGGGTGATGGCTTTGATCATGCTCCCAAACAAACGGCCAGATAAAAAGGGTAATCAACACCTCTGGCCATAAGTCCAAATTTGCTCCTGCCAGTGTCTATAAATTACCCACCATTAAAGGTGAACATTTGGCATACATTTGGCATTGTTACTACTCAGGGACCAGGCAGTGACATGTGAAGGGTGTAGCCTACGTTGGGAGTTTTTAGTTACGCAGGCGGGCAGGCAGGGACAGCACAACGGGATGGAGAACAGTTTCTAGCTTGTCAACCTTGTAGCTGGGAGTTTGTTGGGATCAGTGGATGCCAAAGAGTGAGCAAGACGATGACCATGGCTGAATAGTGTGGGGGGCTTAGACCTTGGTCTCTGAATCGTGACCTTTGTTCTCTTCAGTGTGGTGTATGTCTTCCTGTGGACAATCTCCCAGGCAGCACTGCTCGTGCCAAATGAGGGAATCCCTCAAGCTGAATGTCCGCTCTGAATCTATCACCACTGCTTTTCTTTTGCGCAATGTTTACAGCAAAAAAATGCCCCACAATCCTTATGACAGTACCGAAAGATGAACATTTTTTGCACTAAGGAAGTGTTGAGTGCTTAGAATTCAAACATTTTAAAAGGGTTCTGACCAGCTACTGAGCTTTAGCACAAGCCAGCGGTTGCCTAAAGGTATTTGCACAAGCTATGCCGTGATATGTATGTGGAGATGCAAATTAAGATGTTTAGTCATGAAAATTAGAAATGTGGCTGTACAGAGGTTTTAATGCAAAACTATCAAAAAACACCAAATAGACATGCCAGGAAGGCGATTAAAATTGACGGTGCTGAGTTAGCACCCCTGTAAGCTCTCCGTAACACATGTCAAGGTTGCGTCCTTGTCACAGTGGACTGAGTTTGAGTTCAGCCCAAGGCCCTCTATGCCTGCTTTTCCTGTCTCTCTCTACTGTCCTGTCAAAATGAAGCAAAAAAAGTTGGTGGTGCTGAGAGAAAGTTTACCATACTACTATATGCTGTATAGGCTACCAATTTTAGAACACGTCAGAAAGCTGATATATTTTTCAAAACAGCTTCAGCAACTATACTTGAATATTGTGTGAAATTTGAGAGAGAGGAGGGGAAAGACATAAGGCGGAAAGAGAGAGGGAAAAAATATGATCATTGTTCTTAAAAATGCAGCACAATCAGAAAACAACCCTACACTAAAAAAAACCAAAAACATATAATCTCACATGTGGGTCTATATCATAAAAAATAACTAAAACCACATCACCACACTTTAATGAAATATACCGTAATAAGGGCCTATACATGATTACTGCACAGCAGCAGGATTAATGATAGTGTTACCTTATGTTGGCTGTAGACCTCCCGTTTGCTAATTAGCTAGTGTATGTGTGTGAACTCGTCTCCGTTCCATCAGGGCTCTGCTGGAGACTGATTTGTGTCCTCTTTCATACTTTTGATTCAGGGACACTTGTCATCTTCTTGAAGTGATAGAAAACTCACCTTGCCAAAATAAATGATAACACACATTTTGCTAAATGAATTACAACAACCTAAATAGTGACCACTTCCACGTCAACTGAAAAATGACACAGATAATGAATAGATCATTGAATAAAGTTGTGTTTTTGTACAGTAATCAGAGAGGCCCAGCCATAGTTGCATGTAGAATCACTCATAAGAATTATTTTATATTGTTATTTCATAGTTATAAAAAATGTGGATTAGAATAGAATAGATACTTTATTGATCCCTCGCAGGAAAAGAAAGACTACTGCCACCCCACTTTGGGAAGGCTAATAATTTGTATCCCACCACAAATTATTGAATGTAAGGAGTGAAATTACTGTTTATGTAAATTAGTTAAAATATGAAGTGAGTGATGCTAAACTGCTAGTTGTAAGTCAATTGTGATCTGTAAAAAAGTTCTCCATATACATCTACAGCCTTAACACTGTAAAACAATAAAAAGACAGGCAACAGAAGTTGTCACTTACAATTAAATTCAAGTAAAATACAATATATAGTCCTACAATAAATGGGATTACAATTATTTCATCATTAGTAATATCTCTAAAATATATAAAAGCAAGAAAACACTGCGTAAATAGCGTTGAAGCTACTGTACTGTACCATAAAATGCATGTATGAGCATGCCCTCATTTTATTGTGTCTCAGCACTGTACAGTAGATTACAGTCTAGTCTTCATGTTATAATCTTTGCAGATGTCAAACAGAGTTGCGTGCATAAAGGGTAATGGTTATTTATTTTATATAGAGTTTTTGGATGGTGCGGTATGAGATGGGTGCAAACAAACAGGAAATAGCTGTCAAACTGCAAATTCAAAATGTGTTTAACTACTACTATTTCCGCTGCCTTGATCTGCATCCCTTGCACTGATTTGAGACGGAATACAAAAGCAGAGGAAAAGTTCTTAGCATGCAATCTTCTGATGATGTGACGTTTCACCGTTCACAAAAGAAGCACAGTTACATGAAATAAAATATATTTATATATGTTTACAGAAAACAAATGAGCCCCACCACGGGCCATAATTGGGTTAAGGAATGTGACACACTTTAATGTAGCTTACATTTTAGCGTCCTGTCTCGTTTGATCCTAAGTGGACTGTAAAAATTTTGAAATGGGTTATTTCATGTTATAATTGTTAAGTGGAGGGAGAAGAATAGTGGGCTTTGTCTTTGTGTCAGCTTCACAGTGTTTTGTCAGGACACAAACAGAATATAGTGGAATTTTTTGTGGGTTAGACATGATGAAAAAATCCCAGTCAATTGTTTTAATAAATCCAATGCCTTGAGTAACCTTTGGGTGTCAAATGTTGATAGGGTGACGCACACATTATTGTTTTTCTATTGCGACATTACTATGAATAAACAATGTTTACAGTTTATGGGAGAAAAATTTCCACTCTTCACGTCATCACGAAAAAGCACCGTGTTACTTCAGTCTGTGTCAGTTGATTCCTCTGTTTAATTCACAGGCCCTAGTGTTTGGGCTGGAGATTGTAATTTTGTAATAGCTGTTTACATAGCTTTAGGGTTGGCACACAGACAGTGAGAACAAGTTGAGTACACCTCACATGCTGTCCCTTTAAGTGGATGGAACAGTGTGTACACACAGATCCATACGTTCAACAGTTTGAGTATTTCAAGTGTTTGTGCTGATTTTGTAAATTATTCTGACTGTTGCTTTATTACATTAGACATCTTTGGACAAAGTATTATGTTTGCTTCAGTGATTTTTCCTCTGTTGCACACAACAGGTCACAGTTATTCTCACATGTCTCACATGAAATAAACGTGCTGTGAAATTGACTTTGACCAAACAATGGACCTTAACGAACTAGACAGAGAAGAAATATGTGCCAGTGTCCCAGGACAGATTTTTACCATGACACCATCCTACATACAGAGAACTACATCTCTGGGTATTCACATTGTAGTACAAATAAAAAAAAGGAGAAATAGAGGTGTTTTGTACAGCAATATATTTATATTTATGCGATTCAGTATCCCCACTTTCAGAGTTTGATACCACTGCCGTAAATATGAACACAAGACATAGCAGCCAGCTAATATTACTTACGAGTCCAATAACAAGAAGCTCAACTCTGTGTCTGTCTTTCAGAAAATCTGTCCCAAATTAGTGGCTTGTTTCGGTCTTTTTGCCTCTGCAATTATGTCCATAGAGGCTTCTAAGCCTGGTGCTTACTTGCCCAGCTCCGGTTCTGGCACGACATCGGCTCCGCTCCCCATTAGCACACCTCGGACCTGAACGCCTCTTCTTTCTGGTGGTCCAAAACGCCTGTGAGCTCACAGTCTGGGCAGCCTGTTGAACAAAGCAAGCTAACATTAGCCAACAGCAGCTACAGTGCACAGCAGTTTACTTTACTGTCCATCAGGAAACTCTGTAAAGAACAGTAAAGAGTTGATGTTGATGAGACATTACAGGGAAAACCAGTTAACATTTTCTCCATAAAATATGATCCAGTTTCACTAAAATCACTGAGATAGTTGGTGGTGTGTAACTTAGTGCTGCAAAACATGATGTACTTCCTGAGGGTGATCGTACCCAGAGCACAAAGTTACATTGTGCAGAAACAGGCGTACGGGCCGCAGAGTGGGAATGACAGGGCATTAAAGTAAAAATTTATGGTAGAAAAGTTATACAATGTTGCTGTGACCAGTTTAGTGGCATTTAGCGGTGTAGTTTCTGGTTACATCCCACTTACCCCTCCTTCCTAGCGTGAAGGAGGAACTACAGTAGCCACAAAATGCGTGAAAGGCCTTATCTAGTATAATAGTTTATCCATACTGGGCTGCTGTAGAAACGTGGTGGACTTTGTGGACGAGGACCTGTGGTGTCTGTAGATATCAAAGGCTCATTCTATGGCAACAAAAACACATTCTCAATTTGAGGTGATTATACACTAAGGAAAACATACTTATGAATATTATATTCCATTTCTGCCATATTCTATAAACACTTAAAAAAACTTGTTTTTAATGCCATACTGTAAAGCACTTTGAGCTAAATTTCATGTGTAGAAAGCCGCTGTAAATACAAGTTATTATGCTCATAAGAATGTAAAATACATTTTCTCATCTTGCATAAACAAATTATGGTCAGTTCAGGAGCATCTAAAATCAGACTATGCTATCATCATCTAATGACAGTGTACATCATGAGAAGCTGCTTTCAGGGCCAATGCTAGACAAGCCTCTGATGACAGACGCTGCTGTGTGCTGGGCACAACCTCAAATTAAAGCTAATCCCTAAATGTTATTTCTTGAGATTACCCCTTCAAGGAGCCTGCCACACAGTTCTCGTTGTGCTACATCATCCCACAAGAAATGAACAAACAATCTATTCTTTTTTATCTTGGTTTACCTCTGCTGGCTGTTTATTTTAGGCCCAGCAGGTAGCTCACAATGGTTGTTTTGTCAGACATAATCAAGACAGCTGTATTTAGAGAAGAGATGATTGCATCTCATGTTTCATTCTTGGGGAAACAGTCGATGATCCTAAACATGAGCTCACTCACAACATGTCATTGCTAGAATGGAAAAATGATTCAGGCTTTACTTTAGGCTTAACAAAATTTCATTATTTTCAGTTACCAAACAGTCTGTGGAGTTGAGCTGGGAGCATATATTATTTGTTAATTTCGGGTCTGAGTCATTCATAATTTGGAGGATTATTCCAGGAAGTTAGGAAACAATCAGTCATCGTCTTGTCTGAAGAACACACTGGTTTGTTCATAGACACACACACGCACACACACACACCAGAAATGTGTCACGTTCACATTTTATTGATTAAACTCTACACTCTTTGACTAATCATCTTTACGCCCCTAATTTTGTTTGTCTGCTACACAATGAAATCAGATGGGGGTTGGGGTTAGGGTTACTGGGCCACTGAGGTATTTGTCAGTTGATCTGTTATTGTCCATTGTGATGGGCTCAGACATTGCTCTGATTTTGACTAAATATAGATGCTCTCTTGAGTTTCCTCCACTTGTACCACATGTACTTTGTTGAGCTGATGAGACAATGGCATTTTGAAAATTAAACACATCGTCTCACAATAATTGATGTGTTTTACTGCCAGTCTGATTTTAACAACACAAAATCAGAAATAGTTCAGATTGGTTAGTGCTTTGGTTTCATGATTATAAGATCTTTATCACTCTTATATCATCTTAGCATACAGACAGCTAGTCTGCATTTGTCCAAAGTAGGACACTACCAATACACCAAAATCTCTATAATTAACCCTTTGGTGTCCTATCAATGCCCTTATGAATTGCTTTTGCAATTTTGGGTGGTAGCTTGGACCCCAGAGGGTGAAAAGGGACAGTTCAGGTTATTTGAAGTGGGGTTGTATAAGGTATTTATACAGAGTGGATGCATTACCTACAGTAGGGAGCGGTCAGTACGCCCCAGTCTGGAGAAGGAGACAGTACAGGAGCAATGCACTGCTGTGGACAGGGGCAGCAACAAAACATGTTTTAGCTGCCTAAAAAAAAATCAACATCAGTCTAATGTGCTATATTTAGAACATTTTCATTGCTATACCTTGCCGGCAGCCACGCTTTCCGGCCGAGGCTGTGATATCAATTTTACCTCACAGAACATTGCTGGTCTACTGCTGAACCTCAGTCTGCAGCAACCAATGTCCGAGTACACAGTAACACAAACAAAGTAACTGAGGCAGCACTGAGGCAAGGTAAAGTGGTGAAAATATTCTAAATATAGAGTACCCTTAGACTGATACTGATTTTTATAGGTTGGCCTTTTTTAGGAGGCTAAAATATGTTTTGTTGCTGCCCCCATCCACAGCAGTGCATTATTTAGTTTCCATTATTCCATCCTCCTTCCTGCTTCTCTAAACCGGGGGGGCAGTCTACTGTAGGTAACACAGTACCTATGGATAAGTACCTCATATATCCCACTTAAAATACTGAGGGGGGTTACGTGTTGATTTCTTGGCATACAACGGCTGGGTGTAGCAACTCTGCTTAGCTTACAAAAGTCCTGCCATACAGTGAGGTTGCCTGTGGTCACTAACCACATAGTGCTGGCCAGAGACGCTGCACAGAACTACTGGGCGGATAGATACACCATTCCCACATGGTACCCCTGCCAAAACCACTAACTGTAAGTGGACCTTTTTTCCGTTTACTTTGGACATAATCAGGCTAGTTGTTTCCTTCTATCCACAGTCTTTATGTTGGGCTAAACATGTTTTGTCTTCAGATCGATACTTAAAACACACACACACAGACATGAGATACAAGATATAGATCTTCTTATCTCATTTTTAGCATACATCCAAAAATGTTGAATTGTCCCGGTAAGGTGATGATTTATTTGCTATAATTATATGAATTCCTTTGTGATAGATTAAGAGGTCCATGCAACATTACAAGTATTCAACACAGGCGTTCTACCTCCCTAAGTTCAACAAATTCTTAAAGATATCTATTGCTGCTTCTTGAAATTGGCAAAAGCAAATGAAATAAAATAAATAATGTACTGCAGCATCAAAGTGTCATTTTCAGGAAATGTAAAGGTACAGAAACATCCAACTTAAGATAGCTTGTCTGACCTTTCCCACAGCACACAGTTGACACCGCATAACTCCCTGTGTTACTGTATAATAGCATGACACAGTTTATCGCTTATGCCACCACTTTGACCTCCCACTGGGACCACAGTCTGTCTCTCCTTAGCTGGGGGTTATATATTGTCCCCTCAGGGAGATCACATAAATCCAGGCCTCTCACTTAACCCCAATCCAGCCCTGGTGCAGGTGTGCAACCAGATCCCCTATGTCTCCCGTCATTTCTCCACGCTTCCCCCAGCGCATGTCTGTCTCTCTCCCTTCCTTATCAGCTTTGTGGAGCATATTTGTAACTGTCCATTACTCAGCGAGACCACAGGGTCCTCCTTGCTGATCCCTGTAAAGCCTTTACTGGCCGCTGCCCACTCTCGGGCTGCAGACACCTCACTATGTTGCTTTGAGGGGACAGCTGTCACAACATTCATCAACAGCTCAGGGAAATGTGTCATTCCAACCTCCCATGCTGATTTGATTTCAGCCATAATGTGTATTACCATGGAGGCGAATGATTTACTGCAGTTAATGGGGTGTACGGAGCGACATATGTGTTTCAAGATTAAAATTCTGACACATTACTCTACAATTTGAATCATGTAATATTTATTCAACCAGTTTATAACAAGTTTTTCCAGAATAGAATTAAAGCAACATTGTCTAAAAATTGGTATTTTTGCAATTTAGCGTCCCTTATTTAAAGATGCCATACCACTGTCATAAATACAGACAGCTGTACACGTGTACTGGGTCGGCTTGGAAAAGCTGGGGCGAAGGTGGCTCACGGCTCGCCTCAAGCTTTACAGCGCTCCCGCCCGGACCTCGCCGCTTCCCGGGGCCGTGGACTTAGTGCTCGCTGCGCCCTTTCCAGGGCTCGCCCCCGGCGCGACTGTCGAATTGCAACAACAAAATCGCAACAAAAATGTAAAAAGCACCGCAACTTTCCCCGCAACATCAGGCATTTTAGGCCGCAACTATTTCAAAAAAGGCCTGCAAAATCCTGGTGGGAATGAATTAGGTGAAATTGGATAATTTCCCACGGCACACCTGACGGCCTCTCACGGCACACTAGTGTGCCGCGGCACAGTGGTTGAAAAACACTGGTTTAAAGACTTCACTACCTAGCATCAACCGGTTTCATTTCAGCCTACCTGCCTTGAATGTCACTTTTTGCTGCCTGGAGAATCAGACTTCCAGGCTGATTAAATCAAAACTAACATGAACCCGAGTAAGGTATCTTGCTAGATAGAAAGTGTAGGCTAGACTCCAAACTAGCATTCATTATTAGCTGTGTTGTTATTGCTATGTCGGTCCACAAATTAAATTAGCCTACATGTTGGTAATTGGTTGTATGATAGGCTCATAAAAAGCGTGACTGATGACTCTTGACTTACCTTCTGAATTGTTGTTCCTTGCAATCTTAAAACTGAAGTTCCTTAGGTCCAGCTGTCCACTCCGCTTGGCCATGATGCCATTCTTCTGGCGAGAGCCAGGTTATAAAAAAACGCCTCCCGACTGAACAGAATGGAACGTTGCCACCTCGACCGCGCGTGCCGTCCCCCCTCGCTCACGGTAACCTACTATCACATAGGTAATAGGCTGATTATCATAAAGCCCCTCTAAATGTCGAATGGTAATTCTATTTCCAGTGTTAAATAGAAGTAATTTCCACATGCATTGATAAAATGCCACAAGGAATGGAAGAAGGGATGACCATTTTAGAAGAGGGATGATTTTGACCATTTTTTCCCAGGGGATGCCACCCCGCCCCCCAACTCGAGTACTGCTTATAATGATCAGAAACAAGTGAGTAGACAACTACACAAGACATAACAGCCAGCCAGCTAATACTACTTTCTAGTCCAACAGCAAGACGCCCAGCTCTGCATTTGTCTTTTGGCCTTACATTTTATGAAGCCAATAAATAAAAGGCAGCTTCTTTCTTGGTCACTCACTTGTTTACGCTTCTTACCAAAAAGATACCACCAGGCGCGGACGCGATGTGTTCCTTGTGCGCCGCAGCAGGCAGAGCTATATACGGCCGTTCTAGTCAATGTTTCAAACTCCCGCCGCGGCCCCTATCAGAAGCATTCGAGAAGAAGCGGGTCTCCGCTCGGCTCTGCAGGGAATAATATTTACGATTTAGTTCTATTTTTGACGGATGCTGTGAGCAGCTTGCGTCAATCTGCACAGATTTTCAAGATATAACACCCTGTACAAACTAACAGTCGCAAAAACATCCAAAAGGTAAACAAATTAACCAAGTAACATATTTTCACATTTAGAAGCACCTAGACCAAGGGAAATTATGGTTAACAAAGTCTGGTGAGCAAACCACTCTGCTTCTGAAATGCTCCCAGTGGGGTTTGAAGTCGCGTGGAGGACGGAACTAAACAGCATCTCAACCGCAACGTGACGGGGACGTGCCCAGTGGGGTTTTTGGGGTTTCCTTTGTCAACACCCCCCTCGGTCTTTTTACCTCTGTCCTTATGTGCATAGAGGCTGATTTGTAAAAGTTCTGGCTGTTCCTCTAACATGACATCACAGAAACTACAGTTACATTAAGTGTGTATAACTTTGATACAGTCCACATCTTGAATAGTAACAGTCAACATTGGCTTCTTTTAACCATAACGGAAATATTTTTGAAACTGAAAATAGTTTCTGTTGCCTAAACTTGACCAAAACCATAAAAATGGCTTTAAAACATGTATCTGTGGTTATATGAGTTATTGTGGGGACTGACAATTTGGACTGTAAAACATTGAGCACTGAGTGGTGTGTTACTGTAATATAATTACTTTTTTAGCAATTATCATAATTTGAAATTCAGTAAATACATAACAGTTACAAATGCTAACGTAACTAATGATAGGTAATGTAATTTCCCATTGCTTCATTATTATGGGGGTCAGCTCATTTGCTCTCTTAAGACTTAGATGATACGATTTAAAAGAACTTCAGGAGATACTGGTGTGGAACTTGTTAGTGTGACACTAGGACTAAGGTGCAGGAGGCTGTTGCTCTCATCAAAAGAGGAAGAATGCACTTCACTCTAAAATTGTCTTCTTAGTTGCTAGCTAACCGCTGCTAATCCTACATTCATGAATCAGCTATAGGTTTTGGACTCTGTGTCTCCACAGCACTTTTAAGTCCTATCTGTTGATAGATTGTTCAAAAAATATCTATCCTAACAATAGACTGCTGCTTGTTAAACCATAGTGTCTTGTTTTCTATTTCTACATGTGTTAAATACAGATGTGACATGTGGGTGTGGAAGCTTTGCAGTTCTTTGAAGGCATCTTTGACATCAACAGAAAGTCCCGTACTAGCCTGAACATAAAACAATTCTGATTATAAGATGATCCTCCCTTTTCCAACACATGTTTTTGGAAAATGATTTTGAATATGAGACTTACTCTATCAGCGAGTCATGTCTGGAAGGAATACTCCAAGGATAAGACAGTCCTCATCTCTGAAGCTTCAAAACACAAAATACTACAATTAAAGCAGGACACAAATCCCACATTTGTGCAGTTTGCCCACTTATGTTGTCAAAGACAGCAATTATTCCTCATCCTGTTTATCAGTCACATACTCACACAGTCTCCTATCAACTCTTGAAAGCCGAAATTAGAATGATTTTCTCTGGCTGCTCACATTTTTCAGACAATCTATTTGAGCCCCTCGAAACATTTAGTGACACTAGTGATTCTAGGTCCATTTCTGCAGAGGAGACATCAGGCGACTCTTTCGACTTGTTTTCACTTGTAGGGAATTTATTTCCTCCTGGCAGCAAAACACATAACACGAGCCATCAGAAACTCCCTTAGGTTAAACTGGGCTAAGACTCAAAAGCACACACTATAAACACTGTAAACTTTCTAGCAACCACAAAGCTACGAACAATCCTTAATTCAACACTTTCTTTGTTCAAATACAAATCAAAGAGAACAACACGTAGTCTTTGGATACAATATGACCCTCAGGTATATATTCAAGTCTGTAAGTTTCCCCTACCCTGGACGGTTTAGGGCATTGCTAAGTCACTGAAGGCACAGGCAGCCATTCCTCACGAAACACTCAAACATCACTTAACAGCCCTCACTTGCCATTCATGTGCACAGAGAACTAACCATCGATTAGTGGATTCAGGTGCACTAATTCAAGCGTAGAACAATGAGGGTACTTGAGAAATAATAGCCACTGATCTTCAAAGTAGCTCAACAGTTTGATTCCTCAGTTTGTATTTTGCCTGTGTCACAACACCGGGAGGCGTTCAGGGCAAAGAGAAGACTCCCAGCTGGATCTGACGGCCTGTGGAATCAACACAAAACCTGTAAGAAGGGGATGAAAGAGGGATTTAATCCCTTCCATTGAATGCTTGCTGACAACACATACGAGGGTCTAAAGTGTGTGTTAGATGTGGGTAATGAGGGTAGGTTATTATTTTTCCCCTGACCAGGGTAGTTCTTCATACGCAAACATTGTTCAGACACTTCAGAGCTTTCTGCCTGAATCTGAATAGTAAAAGATGGAGAGGATAGGGGTATGAAAGACTTGTGTAGCTTAGTGGAAAAATAAATCAAATGAAAATAAACAACGTTTTCTACAATTTCTAATAAGAAATAATATCACAGAGCAGGTGCTATTTGTAACTCTGTAACTATAGCCATGGACAGATAATGAGACAATGACACAAACATGGAAAAAGTAGACTCCTGTCATATCGATCATTTGGTGTAAGGTAAAACTCAGTCCACGCTGTCTTAAGTCTGTCTTAAATCAAACATGATTAATATTATCAGAGGTTTAGTCTCCGCTCATGCAAGTAGTGACGTTCAGTTGTGTGAGGAGTGTCTAAAACCTGTAGGTGTGCTCTTTCAAGCACCATGAGGACCTGACTACACAGTAGTGAACATGGTTATATGTTTAGCAAGATGTTGCCTGCTCACTCTAGGGAGCGCAAGTACAAGAAGCCTCGGTTCTCTCGGACTGTAGAAAAGGAGGAGAAATTGGTGCAGTTATGGAGTGAACGAGAGTGCCTTTTTGATGTGTCCTTCCATTTGTACGACAATTGAAGAAAAAAAATAAGTGGACAGAAATTGCTGCAGCCTTCAAATGCACACACAAGGACAGCTGTGGCCAAAAGCTGCTTTTGTTTCTGTTCCATTGTTCAACAGTTTTTCTTCTTGTAAATTTCCACCAGGTGTAGGATGGGAAATAATCTCAAAATGAATGTAGTTGTAACAAGAGCTGTAGTCTTTGCAAAATCATAAAAACTTTTGACTTCTCTCTTTTAACAGTCTTTTCAAAGTTTAGTGTACAAACTTGTATAAGAGAGCCAAAAGAGAAATACAACAGCATACAGCATTCATTGCATCCAAGAGGGACATCTGGCTGGTGGTCATAAATTTTTCACCTCCATGATGAAAATAATTCTTCTGTGAGGTTGAGCAATGGAGAGTAAGGTGGAAGAAAAAGTAACACCATCCTGGGATGGGCTGTGACTGAAAGAGAACAGTGAAACGCTACGTCATTCTAAACAATTACAAAACGTTCTGGATTCTGCCTCACCTGCCCCCCTTTACTCAACTAGCACAGATCTTTTATCGAGGTCATCGAGGAATGAAAATAAGTACTCCGTGTCCCAGTTAAGATGCATTTTATTGTTTAGTTATGTCTAGGTTTGAGTGTACATTTAACAGTTTTGACAGTATGTAAATGTGCAAAATGGAGTAATGCAGAAAACAGCACAATATGAAATTTGAAAGACGTGGTCACTGACTGCGTTTTGTGTAAAAGTCAGTAGGAAATGAGGCTTTAACATAAACTGTTGAGCTCAGTATTTTAGTTTAATGTCTTTCTTCTCTCACTGTCTCACTTCATTACCTTTAACAGCCGTCCTCTCTTTAGATTCCCTTTGAGTATGAGATTCCATATGTCTTGTCACAGCTGTCAGCATAGATATATAAAAAAAGAGAGCTTTTATTGAAATACAAGTCGGTAGATTGACTGACACTTAAAAGTCCAAGAAATTCTCCTAAATATTAGGCGTATTGTTTGGTGTAGCATGTCACAGTTGGCTGCTCATCCACCCTTTCCAGACTTGTTTAAAAAAAAAAAAAGCGCTGATGTTTTTCAGGCTATCACTGGCACTGACTGGCAGTGGTCCTGCCTTTCAATTGAAGGCAGGGAAACCTCAGCAAACACGATGCTGAGCGCTCTAACTTGATTGATGACCTGTTCTTATTGATACAATCCCTCACATGTGGTTTGGCCATTGTAGCACATGTGGTTAACCAATAAAGAACAGATCTTGCTCGGATGCGAAGAGGACATGTAGATTACAGGCTTTAGTTCCTGTTCTAATTGAACTTACTACATTGTCATTGGCTGGTAAACTGACTCCAAAAGACATGTTATATATTTCAACCTGTCATTATTGTACCTCAGAGGTTTTTAAATAGGTTTTAAGTCATGCTTCGTGTCCCAATAACATGAGCTAAGTGTGTTTTCTCATGGAATAGGCAGCCAGAAAGCCGGTTTTGTTGAGGATAGTTTCAGTTTATTACAGTTTAATTTGCGTAGCCATGACTCCTATTAGTGATAATAAAACCAAGTTAATAGACATTTTTCACAGCAGTTATTTTGCCATGTGATAGAAGGAAAAGCACAGGTGTATTTGATAAAATTAATGATGGCTGCATTCCACTTAGGGGAGGTCCTGGTCCTGACATGCTGGCTCACTGGAATAGCTCACCAGGACACTGATGGAACTGAGCCATCGTTAATGTTATTATTTCCACCTGTGCTTTTCTTGCGATGATTATTCAGTGAAAACAGGACTACTGCTGAGATCTGGGAAACAGTCAGATAATCAGCAGATTTTAAAAAAGCCACAAAAGTATGTGGAAGAGAAAATGCCTGTAAACAAGTCACATTATTAGCCAAACACGATCTACCGTGCGTGCATTAAAGGAATTTGACACCATGTTTCAAAATTGGATTCAGTGGAATGAGGTTGAAGTTTATTCACCAGTTGTCTAGTTTGACTTATTCGTCAAAAACAGCAGCGTGGTCAGTGCTCTATGCTTCAAACTAAGACCATATATTGTAAAAAAACACAGACATAGTCTCCTTGACGTCACCCGCAGGTTTTTAAGGAGCTGTTGTGAAGCTCAGAGTGGGGTGACTCTGGCCACCACCATTTTGGCAGTCCTGCCTCTGCCAAAGCAGAGATGTGGAGTGCAGGTGGAGCTGAGGCGGACTGAATGACGCTGGTCACCCACCTGTCAATCAAATTATGCATAACTTTCTGCCTTAATATAATTTGAACAGGTGAGTTCTATAAAAATTCACCCTCAGTACAGTTGTCATGAACAGGAATATTTGATTTTGTACCAGACCGTAAACATGTTTATTTCTGCTGTGAAGTTAGACATTTTAATATTGGGCCTTATGGAGATTGACTCATTTTGTAGCCACCCCCAAGTGAGTGTTTGAGGAACTGCAGTTTTTAGCACTTCCACGTTGGCTTCACTTCACAGCCTTCACACACAGAGAAACTTTTAGTTTAAACAGTCACAGTTTGGTTAGGTTTAGGAAAAGTAAAAGGTAAAAATAAGTACATAACGCAACATGATGTAACTAATGTCACTAACAGATGTTATGATACAAATTTTAACATAACGTGAATTAAATTACATGGGACACACAGAAGATGAAATTCCTGTTTGTTTGACCTATCCATCTACCTCAACGTCGTCTTTACTTGGACTTTCTGTCATTATCTGACCGCTCAATGTTTCATTAATGTTGCCATTTCCCCAGATCTCATCACTTAGTCTGGTGGGCTCATCACTGATGGATGGAGCCGGGTCTCCCTTGCCCGGACGTGGGTCACCGGGGCCCCCCCCTGGAGCCAGGCCTGGGGGAGGGGCTCGTTGGCGCCCGCCTGGTGGCCAGGCCTTCACCCATGGGGCCCAGCCGGGCACAGCCTGAAAGGATGACATGGGCCTCCCTTCCCATGGGCCCACCACCCATGGGAGGTGTCACAGGGGGCGTGTGCTGAGAGAGTTGGGCGGCAGTCGGAGGCGGGGACCCTGGCGGTCCAACCCCCGGCTGCAGAAGCTGGCTCTGGGGACGTGGAACGTCACCTCTCTGGCGGGGAAGGAGCCTGAGCTGGTGCGCGAGGTCGAGAGGTACCGGCTAGATATAGTCGGGCTTGCTTCGAGTGTGGGCTCCGGAACCAGTTTCCTTGAGAGGGGTTGGACGCTCTACCACTCTGGAGTTGCCCCCGGCGAGAGGCGCAGGGTAGGGGTGGGAATGCTTGTTTCCCCCCGGCTCCGTGCCTGTACATTGGGGTTCACCCCGGTGGACGAGAGGGTAGCCTCCCTTCGCCTCCGGGTGGGGGGACGGGTCCTGACTGTCGTCTGTGCCTATGCACCGAACGGCAGTTCAGAGTACCCACCCTTTTTAGAGTCTTTGGAGGGGGTGCTGGAGAGCGCTCCCTCTGGGGACTCCCTCGTCCTCCTGGGGGACTTCAATGCTCACGTGGGCAGCGACAGTGAGACCTGGAGGGGCGTGATTGGGAGGAATGGCCCCCCTGATCTGAACCCGAGTTGTGTTCTGTTAGTGGACTTCTGTGCTCGTCCTCGATTGTCCATAACGATCACCATGTTAAAGCATAAGAGTGTCCATATGTGCACTTGGCACCAGGGCGCCCTTGGCCGCAGTTCGATGATCGACTTCGTGTCGTCGGACTTGCGGCCACATGTTTTGGACACTTGGGTGAAGAGAGGGGCGGAGCTGTCAACTGATCACCACCTGGTGGTGAGTTGGCTCCGATGGTGGGGGAGGATGGTGGTCAGACCTGGCAGGCCCAAACGTTCTGTGCGGGTTTGCTGGGAACGTCTGGCTGAATCTCCTGTCAGAAAGAGCTTCAACTCACACCTCCGGAGAGCTTCACTCACGTCCCGGGGGAGGCGGGGGACATTGAGTCCGAGTGGACCTTGTTCCGTGCCTCCACTGTCGAGGCAGCTGACCGGAGCTGTGGCCGTAAGGTGGTCGGTGCCTGTCGTGGCAGCAGCCCCCGAACCCGCTGGTGGACCCCGGCGGTGAGGGATGCCGTCAAGCTGAAGAAGGAGTCCTACAGAACCTTTTTGGCCTGTGGGACGCCTGAAGCAGATGACGGGTATCGACGTGTCAAGTGGAGCGCGGCCTCGGTGGTTGCGGAGGGAAAAAATCGGGCGTGGGAGGAGTTCGGTGAGGCCATGGAGAACGACTTTTGAACGGCTTCGAGGAGGTTCTGGACCACCATCCGGCGGGTCAGGCGGGGGAAGCAGTGCACTGTCAACACTGTGTTCAGTGGGGACGGTGTGCTGCTGACCTCAACTAGGGATGTCTTGGGTCGGTGGGGGGAATACTTCGAAGACCTCCTCAATCCCACCAGCACGTCTTCCACTGAGGAAGCAGCGTCTGGGGACCCCGTGGTGGTTGAGGTAGTCAAAAAGCTCCTCGGTGGCAAGGCCCCGGGGGTGGATGAGGTCCGCGCAGAGTTCCTCAAGGCTCTGGATGTTGTGGGGCTGTCTTGGTTGACACGTATCTGCAACATCGCGTGGACATCGGGGGCAGTGCCTCTGGACTGGCAGACCGGGGTGGTGGTTCCCCTCTTCAAAAAGGGGGACCGGACGGTGTGCTCCAACTATAGGGATATCACACTCCTCAGCTTCCCCGGGAAGGTCTTTTCGGGGGTCCTGGAGAGGAGGGTCCGCAAGATTGTCGAACCTCGGATTTAGGAGGAGCAGTGTGGTTTTTGTCTTGGTCGTGGAACTGTGGACCAGCTCTATACCCTTAGCGCGGTCCTGGAGGGTGCATGGGAGTTCGCCCAACCAGTCTACATGTGCTTTGTGGACTTGGAGAAGGTGTTCGACCGTGTCCCTCGGGCTATCCGGTCCCTGTACTCCCGGTGCCAGAGCTTGGTCCATATTGCCCGCAGTAAGTCAGACTTGTATCCAGTGGGAGTTGGACTCCACCAGGGCTGCCCTTTGTTACCGGTTCTGTTCATAACCTTTATGGACAGAATTTCTAGGCGCAGCCAGGGCGTTGAGGGGCTGCAGTTCGGTGGCCTCAGGATTGGGTCGCTGCTTTTTGCGAAGCTCGATTTACCGGTCGGTCTATGTTCCTACCCTCACCTATGGTCATGAGCTTTGGGTAATGACCGAAAGAATGAGATCGCGAATACAAGCGGCCGAAACGAGCTTCCTTCGCAGGGTGGCTGGGCTCTCCCTTAGAGATAGGGTGAGAAGCTCGGCCATCCGCAGTGAGCTCGGAGTAGAGACGCTGCTCCTCCGCATCGAGAGGAACCAGTTGAGGTGGCTCGGGCATCTAGTGAGGATGCCTCCTGGACGTCTCCCTGGTGAGGTATTCCGGGCACGTCCCTCCGGGAGGCAGCCCTGGGAAGACCCAGGACACGCTGCAGAGACTATGTCTCTCGGCTGGCCTGGGAACGCCTTGGGGTGAGGGAAGTCTGGGCTTCCCTACCTACTGAAGCTGCTGCCCCCGCGACCCGACCTCAGATAAGCGGAAGAAGACGAAGATGAAGATGAAGACGAAGACGAAGGCTCATCACTGATGGAAATGGCTAATATATATGACTTAAGTTATTATAAATATAGGAAAATATAACACAATAGAAAAATGACCACGTTTTCTCTGTACTATCTTTCTTTACTAACAGTGAAAACTATTAAGTACTGATATGTAAATCAATATATTAATTAGTAAAGCCTAAAATTGTTCTGTCATCTTTGGTGGCTCAACATTTGCACTTCACTGGACCCTAAAAGAGAAACCTTTGTGTTGTTAAGAACCACTTGTTTGTGAATCCACAAGTCCACTCATGTTCACCACTACAATCTGGGACACAGCTATTTGTTCCTCAATAAAAGTCTCCATTCCCATATGGGTCTATCTACAAGCTAACTTAGAAACAATCTGTTTCTATGACAGGAATAGCGATCACATAATCCTGGAGGAAACCACAAACTGTCATGGTCTTTCTCTTCGTGTCTGTGGCTTTACTTCCTGCCTTTGTTGTTTTGCCCACCACTTTTGATTATCTCTTCCAGCCTGATTAGTTTCACCTGTCCCTGATTACTTCTCACCTGTGTCTCGTCATCTTGTCTTCACTGAGTGAGTTTAGTCTGTGTTTCTTGGCGTCACTTGTCAGCTCGTCTGTGTCTGTTCGACAGCCCTGTGTTCTGTTGCCCAGACCTTTTCTTATTATTCTCGTTCATCTCGATTTTTCATTTTTCATCTATTTTTTTTATATATTTTTTACTTTTTCATTTTTTTGGACTTCTTAGCTGCCTTGTGAAACTTTATGTCTGTATCTTCTACTTCTTGAATTTAAAATTAAAACTACTTTTTTTTTTTCTATTTCTCATTCCTTCCCATTTTTTTCAGAAGTGCTATATTTGACAAATGACTTGACTCAAGGACACTGCTGCCACTTGTTGAAAGGCAATTAATTTAATGGGTCTAGCCAAATAAAAATCGTCCATACATGACAGTCTCCATTATGATGAAACAATAACGTGCTGCTAAAAGTAACAAAGGCATGTAGGTTTTCAACTCAAAGTGGGAACAACCCAATAGTGTTTATTGACTTATTGTGTCGACACAGGCCGGTCCTTGGCTTTGATCCTGTTTATCACTGCCTTATGTGTCTCAGGCTGTGTTGAGGAAGGCTTGTTTCTACATCATTATTCAGCTATATTAGTTGTTTTATGTTTGGAAGGGTTGTTCTTTTGATTTGCCCAAACCAATTAGAGATAATTTTGAGTCAGGCTTTATTAGAAGCAGTTTTACATTGTTTCACCACAGTTAATGAAATACAGGAATTTAAGAGCCGGCCACATTTCTCATCATTTTCATGGCTAATTTCTGCCGCCATTTTCTTTGGCTCCGACACATTGTAAACCCTGCATACTAAGTTTACTATGTTTGTTTGTTTGTTTGTTGTTGTTGTTGTTGTTTTTGTTTGTTTGTTTGTTTTTGCTCAGTTGTTTTCACAATTAATCAGTAATTTAGAACAACTTACTTATTTGAATCACTTTAAATAAAAAAATCTTGCCAACAATGCAGATTGATTGTTTGATTTAATGAATATTCTAGTATGAACACATCAATGATAAGAACAGAACAAAGCTGCTGTAAGACAGCAAAGCGGTCCATGCACCTATAAAATTGGTTGCTTTTAGGCCCCAGAATCCTATTCTTGAGCAAGGCGCTGAACCCATTGACAATGTGTAATTTCTGGACAGAGTTTCCAGGTGAAGAGTGGAAATATCTTAAACCTGCATTGTTTCTAAAGAGCAAGTAAAGGTCAGCTTCACTGGCTGCAAAAATGAGTTGGGTTGTATTGAGTCTTATGGGGGATTAAGCCTACTTCTCACTTGATTTATTATCTCAGTAAGTTTCTTCATGTGGAGTCTTCCACACAGTATGATGTTCATTTTGTAAATTATGGTTCCATTTAAAGTGAAATAGACAATAAAGGAGTGATTCAATCCAACTCAACATACTGGGCTCACCAAACTTCAATCAAACTTTAAAACTAGACAGTGCTGATCAAATATGAATGAACATTCTGTTACTGCGTTTATCTCCTTTCTCAGAAACAGATTTCAGTCCTGTTTAGTTGTAATACGAGAAAGACCAGGCAAGCCACCATTTTTTACTTGAGTCAAAACCAACTCTCAGTACGTCACTCACCAGCTTCACACTCTCGTCCAAATATGGTCACTTCTGGCTCCAAAAAAACAAGATAGCGATGGCCATAGTGCCAAACTTGGAGGCTTCAAAACGGTTGTACCGAAACCATTGGGCGACATCATGGAGAGTTCACACTTGGCAAAACCCCAAACCTGACTAGTGCTGCCACTGATGTGTGAATGTTTGTATGTGAATGGGTAAGGGAGAGGCTAATTCAAAAGCACTTTGACCACCAAGGTAGAGAAGAGCAATAAAAGTGCAGTCCGTTTAGCATGAATACATGTAAAACTAGATTTTCCTGGGTGCTGGCTGCATATTCCAATGCAGAAAGCCACAAAATGATAACTCAGGTCACAGGTTTGGAATGACGATGAATGAGAAAAAGAGGTCTCTTGTTTCTTGCACTCATGACTCATGACTTGCTTTGGTCTATTCCTGACTCATAATTGATGCTAGTTCCAATAATGGCCTGGATTGATGATTTATATCGTGCTCAGTCACAGATATGGGAGGCTGATAAAAATGTTTCGTAAAGGGGAAAAGGTTGGTTAATAATGTTTCCAATGAAAACTTAATGATTCAGAAAACAATGCATCTGTTGTTGATGTTGCATCAGCAACTCATGCTGCATTGAGTTTTGGTACTATGGTTTTAATCTGGATTTATAGCACTGTCTAATTTATTCATGAAACAGTAAATGCCTGATTGATTTATTATATATTTAATGTGTCAACAACATGATAATTCATCTGCTCTGACAAGGTATAACACCCTCTGTTTGTACAGAGTTGAGTATGCTATCATTTCTGTTGTTTTTCTTTGGTTAACAATGTCTTGATTAACTGCCAAACAGTCATTTGTGAGCCAGGTACATGCTTCTTGCCGTTGTCAGGACAAAGATGGGTGGCAACCATGTCAGCTGTGTATGTGCATGTAATGCATGTGCTTGAACCTGATGCATTACTGACAGGAGCGGGCCCTGGTGCAGCAGTGAGCCATTGTTTTCCTTGGCAGAGATTAGCGGCCCCCAGGGGCCCGTGCCACAAAGGGAGCTCTGTTACCCACTAGAGTGCTTTATTGTGCCCCAAATTACCTCCGTGGAGAGGGGAAAAAGCAGCATGGCAAATATCGAGCATGCATAATGTCAACGAGCAAAATGACAGCTGCTCAGACTAGAAATTCCTTTCGGCGGGCTTTATAAATGCTGCTCGTCTTCTTGCGGCGATCACTGCCAGAGGAGATGTGTTGATTTGTTAAAAACAATCCAAGTTGTGTGCGAAAGCTCATAAATCTAGAAAATGTAGTCCAAATGTGTTTAAAGTGTTTGATTTCTTTAGATCCTTATCATGCATGTGAAATGTAAATAAGATTTTTGCTTTGCTTCACTTTGATTCTTGTGTTTAGAGACCCTAATTTTTTTTTTTTTATCACATTAGAATAAAGAAACCACGTTGATTTGTGTGGCTTTACTCTCCCTTAAAAGCTTGTTCTTTTTCATCTAAAACATGGGTAGAACTTTACATCCCCAAATTCCACTAAGACGGCTCAAACCTCTCAAACAGACGAATAGGGTCGTGTCTACAAAGAGCAATAATCTTCTTTTCTCCGCTGCCTACAAACAGGCCTGTCAATTGGCTTCATTGTCAACATCCTAGGGGACTGGTATTTAAAAGTGTCAAGATCAAAAGGCTTGACTGACAAAGCACGCTTTTTATTATTGCAGTGGCAACCCATAAGCTTTTAATGTTGGAAATTACAGTCATTAAGTACGAGCTGTACAAGCCTTGGATCTTGACGGAGGCTTTGAGGAGTTAACCACAAATCAAAAAAACAAGCCGATAGCTGAGATAAAGAGGGTTGTATGTAAATATGAGCCCTTTGTACTGGTAAGCAGGGCAAAGAGCTTGTCTGCGGTGTCTCTTATCGTTCCAAGCAGCATGGGATTGATGAAATTTAAAGAGAGGAAAGGAGGTTGGACTAGAGAAAGGAAATGAACAAGTAAGAGATTTTAACAAACAGACTGACAGTAGTTAGGAGTAACACCACTAAGCTAAAAAAAGGAGAGGATGAAAGCATTCAGGAAAATAATAACCTCTCACTGCAATTGCAAATAAACAGTTTGACACTTTCACAATGGTGATCGGCAACCATGTCAACACCACATATATAATACAGTACGTAATTTGCTTTTCCACCCTTGGCACTCATCTCAGTGACTTGTCTTTTAAGGCCCATACTGGAATTGGGTGTAATTTAAAACTGATGTTATAGATTTTTGGCCACATAGAAGAAGAAACATGTCAAATATACACCGATATTCTGCCAGCACTTGGCAAACTTTTAACTAGAAGTGACTTTTGAGATCTTTATTTGAACTGTTGATCACTAATTTCTATTGTTTGCTTTTGTTTTTACCTTCAGCTATTTACCTTGATTTTGAGATCAGTTTGACTCTAATCTGTTCACTGTTATTAGTACATTATTGCTTTGTAGAAACATAGCTTTTGGTAGCACACCATGATATTATATTCAAACAGGAGCATATCTATGTTCGCAGGGTCCTATGTTCCCAAAGACCCTAACCCTAACTCTAGATATGAGGAACATATGACCCTGGGAATGACCCCCGTTGAAACTCCTTTACCTGATACTTAGCAGCTAATATGTTGTAAAATTATTTCAATAATTAATTAATGTTGAATTGTTTGAAATGTTTGCAGGGGTATAAAAGTTTTTTTTTCTCCTTCTGACTCGATTTGGGTCTCCACCAGCTCCAGAGAAAATATCTGGCTCTTCTGCTGTTAGATTTGTGTGCTGGTGGGCATGCATGTAGCACAGGTAGTGGTAGTAGTTTATCTGAAGTTTTTCTTCTATAAAAGAATCAGCTGTTCAGTAAACTTGTGTCATCATATGACAACAAAAGGCTAAATGATGATAAAACACCTTGAACTGTTGTGATGGTTGTGATTTTAGTACTAGCAGCCACACTGTCACATCACTAAGTCAATTCATTAAATGTAAATATCAGAACTATGTATAATGTATAGAAAAGGTTTAACATTCTTCTCACTGTGACAAAAATTGCAGCTTTCACTGAGATAAGTTGGTTGTTGGCCTCTGTCTCTAATTGCTGGTTACGCAGAGTGAGAAAGACAGAGAGACAGCTCTGTCCCGGCTAGCTTGCAGTGCAGTGCAGTGTTAGTAGTTGCCCTTTGAGTGGCCACTGTGGTGAAAGGCTGTGGGCAGGGGTGACTCGGCCCTCTCCTCATTGTTCCCAGAGCTTGGTATTCCTCTCATAGCATGGCCCGGGTTCTAGAGGATATGCTTTTAAAGATCTCAGGCCCTCCTAATGGCCCCACTCACCTCCCCAACTCACACGTTTTAACAAACACACCCCTTGAAGTTAATTTCTTTATCTTTCACCTCAAAATGGAAGGTGAGTTTATTCACAGAAATAATATAGCAACAAAAAATAACAAAAGTGCATCCAGATGATTTGTTTTAATCACTCCCCCACCTCCACCTTCTCCATATATCCCTCTCTTCCTCTTCCTTTCTCTTTCATCCTTCCTCTCTCAGGCCTCTCTCTCTCTCTGTCTCTCCTTCTTTTTTGCTGAGTGTCCCGCTCAGCTGGCCAGCACCTTTTCACTCTTTGCCTAGGGAATTGTCCCCTGCATGTCAAGTGTAGCCATTAGAAGGAAGGGTTTGGATGAGAGGTGCTTTTCACGTCCCCGTCCCCCTCACCTTTGAATGGAGACAATAGAGCTGTTCTTTATATCCAGATGACCACACACAAATACACACATAGACACACTGCCAGGAAACCTTCTAGTGTCCTGCAGCAGTAGGAAAGCAAAGCAGAATGGGTGCTATCCATGCACAAAATGGGATAGAATTGGTCATTTGTTTGGTCAAATGACTTTAGTGTCTCAGAAGCAAAGGTGGAAGAGTTGTGTCATTGCTGTAATGCTGCAAAAACCTATTGGGGAGAAAGTTAGGTCGGTTCAGCAACGGGTAAGCAACATCGACATGATCAATGACGATAATCTTTCCCTAATCCTACCCAAGTAATTCTTCTTTTAACCATGGGCATGAAGGATTCTTAACCATTTTTTTTAAACCAAGGGAAGATACAAGGTAAAGATGGTTCTTTCCCTTGCCTCCGAACCAAGACAATAACATGACCATGAATGAACCATAAAGCCACATTTATGTTTTTGTTTTTTGTTTTGCCATCAATTCCTGAGGGAAATATCTGGCTCTTCAGCTACCACCTAGTGAAGCTTGGTTTCAAGTTTGGATTTTTCCAGCTATATAACCAAAACAATTAGCTAAAAGATAATAATAATAATAATAATAATAATAATAATAATAATAATAATACATTTTATTTGAAGCACCTTTCAGGACACCCAAGGTCAGATGCTAAAATGCTATGTAGCGCAGAGGGAAATTGCCATCTCTGTGGTTTCAACACGAGCAACACCTCTTACATTACACAAAGTAATTTGATACATTGCTAAATTGCAGATTTGCACACTTTGAGTGCAGATTTAACATTCATTAAAAAAAAAAGAAAAGAAAAATCACTCAAATCACATTTCCCTGACTTTAACCAAGCAGTTTTTGTGACACTAAAAGCTTTAATGTCTTAGATGACATCAGTTCTCTTTGTGCAATTCAAGTGTTTGTTTATTTGGCATCGTGGCCTGAGGCTGGAGCTGGTTTGTGTCAGCAAGAGCCTTAACAGAACATGTTCCAGTCCACTGACTTTCATTGACTGGCTTCTTATAATGAAAACAGCCACACCAAAGATTACAAGAGACACCTTTAATTATTTGACTTCCTCTATGGCATCTAGTCTTGCTCGGAACACATGATTTTTGATATACGCTTTGAGCTTCAGGTCCCCAAGAATTGATTTTGCTGATGGTCAGAGTCCAAAAGCTCTGGTTTGAAAAAAGGGGGGTAGAGGTACATTTATTTATTATCATTTAAAGTAGGTTGAGGGATCACATTTCAACATCAAACCCAAAGTGGTTTGACTGATTTACAAATTAACTAAATGTCATAAGTCCTTCTGTTCTGGGACTGAATTGCTATTTGATTTCACATCAGTTTTTGAATCCCTTAAATGTCACTGATGCAAGCCAGTAAACATGTTAACTTAGTTTCCTTAGATAAGTTTTGAAAATGTGACACAGATATCACCAAATATCTGGAAAAAAAAAGTTTCAAATGAAATCCTTCAGTTAATGTTGACGTTAATTAGAAAAACGTTTAGTTAAATGTGTTTTAGGTATTATAGTATGACGCTATATAACAGCCACTGTGAAAGGACAACACGACCCAAGCCTTGGCAGAAACTATAAGGAAATTTCTGGCCAGGAAATTTAAAGCACACTCTCTATAAGGACAAAATGCAAACTTGGCATTCACCACATTCTCTACCCACTTCTCCACGGTTGTCAGGACATGTTACTCTCAATGCTAACTTTTTTACAAGATGTGGCAGCGTGCTTTTCTGAGGAGCAGACCTTGACAAGCTTATCTAAAAGGTCTCTTAAGTGCCTGGCTTTAGAGAGTGACTTACAGGAAGTTTTAAACACGCATTAAAACAAGCTGGAGGGGAATCAGAGAATGGAAGGCGGTCATTGTAAGCCTTATAACGGCATTCCCTTTCCCACCACCACGGGTTTGTATAAGCCCCTTTACTGATAATGCGCCATACAGTCTGGCCCCCATGCTTGCCTCCTTGACTGACAAAGTCAATCATACCAGCGGATTAGCAGGCTGCACAGGGGCCCTCCACCTCTAAATGGCAGAGGTTGTCTGTTATGTGCCCATGATGGACATGCTGCAACATGTAGCAGCTAGTTCCAGCTCTCCGCCACCCTCCACCTCTCTGTCCCTTTCATACCTCTTACCATCCCTCCCCTCCATCCATTCTTTACCTCCTCCCTCCTCCCCTACCTAGTTGCTACATCTGTGCTAAATAGTATGAAACAGGTGGGAGGCCTATCCTCCCCCTGCAGCAACAAGAATGTCAAGATAATCTTCAGGTGGCTGGTACACACACCGGCTTATTCCCAGGGCTCATTGCTGACCTCTCTGGTTAATACATACAAGGCTAGGAAAACACAGCTCCCGAGGAAACATAATGCTACCCTTGAAAAACTCACAGGCCATTTAGTGCACCCCACTGCGAAGGCACAAACAAGCCCTGCTGCTTACATGCATTCCAACTGCATATAAACACAGAACTTGAGCTAACGCTTCTCCTTGTTTCAGAGCCAGCTTTGGTTTGAACTAAAAATATAGGTTCAGGAACAATTATTCCTATGAAATGGAGCACCATTCTCAGAAAAACAAAACAAGTTTTTCAGTCATGTGTAAAGATGGATGCAGAGAGTGTGGATGGCTATATTGTTTCATGGCAGATCACTTTCACTTTCATGTTGCATTACAGCTCTGTTTTTCATCCTTTTTGTTTGTTTGTTTGTTTGTTTGTTTGTTTTTTAGCTGTTCACAAGATGTTTTGGCTGATTGTGAGCTTGTGATCATAGTGAGCATTCAGCAGTTAAAGAGTTAACAATATAGCTCACCACAAGTTTCTTCATCTTTCTTTCAGTGTTTCTTGGCTTAATGTATCTTTATCTAAAAATGTTGTCAGTTTAAATCTTAAAGAGGATTTTGAATCACAGAGGTTCCATTCCCATTACAAGACACTGAAACTGTAGATTCACCCTAATGGCACAAACTGACTGTGGGTAACAGAAACTTCACCAACTAAAGGATTTAAATGAGGGCAAAATACTATTTCTTATAACACGTCACCATGGTTTTAAGTTGGTCTTTAGCCTCTCTCTTCTTGGTATCCCATTGCTTTCAGTAGATAAGTTGTTGAGTGTGAATAAGAAGTTGTTCCATAAAGCTGTTAATAAAATTTCCATCTATCTCCCACACGTTAAAGCATTGAGACAACTACCCCACCACATGCCCTCTCAGGAGATGGTAGGCATTTCTACAGTACCTTGGTCAAAGATACTTAATCATAGGGTGTCGGTTAGCTCAGTTGGTAGAGCATCCGCTCCATGTACGAATGCTGGGCAGTGGCCCAGGGTTCAAATTTGACTTGCAGCCCTTTACTGCATGTCTTTCCCCCTCTCTCTCTCTCTCTCTCTCCCCACATTCCTGTCACTCTTCAGCTGTCTCTGTCAAAAATAAAGCTTGAAAAGGCCAAAAAAAAGATACTTAATCATTTCTGACTTTAATCCTGCTCTAACCCCAACATGTTCATCAATAATTCATAATGTATCTGTTAGGGAAGGTATTTTATTGGAATTTGATTATCTTCTCTACTTTGGCCACAATGGCAAGAGATGTTCTCTAAAGACGTTAGACTTGAATTGGATGATTTACACCTTGAATAACCTCTCACTTGAACTGAAATCGGGCCTTCAGAATTTACTTAAGACATCATCTAACACACTTAAAACTTGACATTGACTCATTTAGAATGATTTGAGACTTTACCTGATGACATGCCTCAAATGACTTGAGACACAGATGACTTACACCTTGATTAACTTGTGATTTGAATTGACTTGGACTTGCCCTACACAACTTTTGAATTTATCATCAATACTTCATAATTTATCTGTTAGGGAAGGTATTTTATTGGAATATATATTTAAGTATATTATCTATTTTGGCCACAATGGCAAGAGATGCACTCATTCTGAGCAATTAAAGTTTCCACCACTCATGGAAAATTACATCAGTGTGTTATTATACTGAGTGAAATCGGCTTGTATGCAGAGTCAATATACAGTCACTGCAATGAAAAACCATTGATGGAACTGTTACTATTATCTTACAGGTATGATTAAGCCACAGCTGTCTGGGTTAAGAACATCCAGCTAATGTTAAATAGGGCATACCTGTGTCTTGTGTCAGGCGTGTGTCAGTCCTGTGTGTGGTTCATAGTATAACCTTATAAGGGCTGCTTCCCTTGAGGCCTTGATGCTATGACGTGCAGTTCCAGCTGACCCCCTGCATGTATGAGTTATGAAATGACTGTCTGTGAGTTGTCAGCATGGGTTTAATTGTTTCAATCCCCTCCCTTCTTCATCTGCTTACACTTTTTACTCAAGTAAGTAGTTTCCACATTGCAAACCTCATCCGCTCTCTCTGTGTGGGTGTGTGTATGTGTGTGTGTGTGTGTGCGTGTGTGCAGCCAGACAAATGTCTGGGGCCTTTCCTCAGCCAGCTGCTCCCAGAGTTGAGGTGGAGCACCTGTACACTGACTTACTCATTCACACACACAAGGACTTACACATATCTACACACATTTAAGATTGTCTGGCTTTGGGATTACAACTGACTGTCTTCTTCCAATCATCTGAGTCACACTGTGTCGGAGACATTCATAATAATCCAAACAATTAAATCACTTTTACATTCTGTTGGAGACAGCCTTAAGTATAATGCACCCACTGTCTGTCAGACTGCATCACTAACCTCACTTGTTATTTGTTAATTCAACCTGGTAAAATCTATGAAGAATAAAAAGATTAACAAGACAATGACAGGCAGGCCTTGAATCTATAATTATCCAGCATATTCACAAAAATGACCTCAGCTGCATTAAAATCACTGTTAAAAAAGCTTTGACAGAAATATGTTCAAATGTCATTTTCATGGTCAGCAGACACCCAAAACATCTTGTTTGCCTTTCCTTGCATCTTCCTTAATTTGGCTCTCAAAGACTTCTGACTTGATGTGACATTTGAGCTGGCAGACTTGAGACTTGACTAGAATTTGCTTTATATTATTACAGACAAATTTTGACATGGATGATTTACACCTTGACTAACCTCTGAGATTATTTTTTTGGTCTTTTCAAGCTTTATTTTGATAGAGACAGCTGAAGAGTGACAGGAATGTGGGGAGAGAGACGGGTCAAATTCGAACCCTGGGCTTCCGCAGCAAGGACTGAGCCTTCACACATGGGGTGGCTGCTCTACCAACTGAGCTAAACGCCGCCCCACTTAAGATCTTCTAACAGACTTGACTTGACATGGACTCGTTTAGAATGACTTGAGACTTTACCTGCTAGGATGCCTTGTAACTCCAATCACTAGAGACTTTAGCTGCTCAACTTGAAACTATAGTGACTTGGATGAATGGAGTTGACTTGGATTTACAGAGTTCAGATTTGCCTTGAGACATGGAGACAAACACGATTTTACTTCTCTTAGATAACTTGCATCTGACTTGAGACTTTACTTGAATGACTTGTGACTCGGATGACATGAGAAATCTTGATTTGGTGACTTGAATGACTTGAGACTCAGTGTATAAATGTAAATGTATGTCAGCTAGAATGTGCAGCTCACTAAAGCATCATAACCAATAAATAACACAGACAACTATTTAGCCACTGAATAGAACTCTTTGCAGCTTTGTTTCCAAGAGTGAGACACACCCAAAATGTGAATCTCACATATGGATTGGATCAACATAATAACACACAAAGATGTGTTGCAAGCAAACATGTAAGTGGAAGGGACGCTGGCATTTGGGAAAACCCTTGGTAATATGATGGCACATTCCAAGCAGGTCCATTATGTGATTTCCAAGGAAGAGAGTGTTAACTTACTACTGCTGCTTAATATGTTGATGATACCCCTTATGTGGATATTCTGTTAAATCCCCATGGCTTTACTACCGCTTGGTTAGACTTAAACACAACCCTTCCCTGTTATTGCAAGGGATTCTCAATAAAGCCAACCCAGATAGAGCTACAGTTACCACTGATCCTGCTGGTGTTGGGAAAGCATGCAAAGCATCTGGGTCTGTCCCAGTGAGAGCCCTATTACTCATGGTCGATAATCCTGCTGGTCCTTTAAGAAACATCAAAATGAAACACACCCAGAAAACAGAAGGGAGGAAATGAGACAAAAGAGAGGGGACAGGACAGGAAAGAATACAGGAGGACATGAAGGGGATGTGGGAAAGGTGAGGCCAGAAAGGGCAAAATGGGATGGAAGAGGAAAGGAAATGAAAGACAGAAAGGATAAAGAGAAAGGAAAGGAGGTGAGCTGATAGGATGGAGTACTTGGCCTTCTGTGCATTTTGGTCCTGTTATTTTTGAACACTCAAGGGTAAAAGTTTACTTTTTATTATTTTTACTTTGTGATTAAGAAATGACGAAGAGGTGAGGAGGAGATACGTGTTCTTTAGCTGAAAGATTAGTCACAGGCTTGCAATATTAGCCAAAAGCAATACCAGTTTTTCACACACACACACACGCACGCACACACACACACACACGCGCACACACACACACACACACACAAAACACTAGGGGAGACATAATTTCACTGCTCGTCTTAACCTTTCCAATGTGGTCTTCGAGATAAGGACCAAATGAGCATATTCTTATTAAAATAGATTGTTGACTCTGTACATGTGATCCACTTTACTCCCCTGTGCCACCTGATTCTAGAGGCCCAATCTAATCAGGTCACTACAGCCAGCTTGCTGCTCCAGGACCAGGCCACTCCATCCTTACCTCAGCTGATATGCATGTGGTCAAGAGAAGGAAGTGGCTGAGATAACTGAGGCGTTTCTCAGTCAGACAGGCATGAGGTAAGGCATCAGGAATCTCAGGGCATTACCTCAGTCCGCAGGCCTACGAGCTGTTGCAGTGACTGTCTAAAAAAATGAAAAGAAAAAAAACACCCTGAGGGTGGTACAGTACCTATTTTAGGCACTGGGCACTGATTCATCGTGATTGTGATTGTCTGCTGTGGTGGTAGAAAACACCGTGACTCATAATTTCACATTATATGGTTGACTTACACATATCTACATGTAATTAAGGGCCGTGCCTGCTCTTGTTCCAGCATAGAGTGTGTCAATTTGTTAAGTGATTTCACACGTAAGTAGCCGATTTGTTTGTGGAGATGTGCTTTGAGGGTTGACATACGCTAAAGCAGGCAGAAATAGTTTCCCTCTGAATCCTTGTCTCGTCTTGTTATATCCTCAAAAGCAATAATGTTTTTCTTCTTTAACAGTAACCTGTGCTGCCTCCTGGCACGGTCACAAGGAATGTTCAGAATGCACCTGAAAAAGTCAACAATAAAAGTATTTAGGAGACATTAAATTGCACACAATGACTGCCTAGTACAACAGATGCCTTTGTTGTGTATACTCTCAGCTCACCGCAGAGGTACAGCACAGGCAGGGATCCTATTCCACTGCTGTAATCTGAGATAAAAAAAAAAGTGTAGGGAAAAAAGACTTTAGAGGGTGGGTAACTTCAGATGGTATCTCCTCTTCTGCATCATCTGAGCCATCAGAGACAATCAAAGACTGTGTGTGGCACACTCACTTGCCGTGATCCTGAGCCAAGGCGCCGCAAAATTAATTTTGATCTGGGCGATATCCACAAGCAATGTGTCCCCGCCCAGAGAGGACCAAGTCTTCCAAAGTCCCTTTTGCCTCTGATGTTTTTTGACTGGCTCACTCACTGAAGGAATGTCAGTCTCTCTCTGTAATACGCTTCGCCTGTAAAGATATTTGAACTTGTCCCATCTGATAGCACTTCCACTGTTCATCACCCAGAGAGACGAGGGGCTTGTTTTCGTTTTTGTTTCTTCCTCACCTCTTGGTTTTATCTCCTTTGGCAGCTGGCGCCAGGCATGTGTTTGGAAGAGTGAAGCATTGTTTTTCTTCACACTGTCAGGGAGACTGTTTAAACCTGAAGTATTTCAGTGTAGGTAGGTGTTGGATACACACACACACACACACACACACACACACACACACACACACACACACACACACACACACACACATTTGTTTGGCATACTTGTAAGAACTTTGGAGGACTCCCTTACATATCTTTCAGATTATCTTGTATCCAACCAGTACCTTTAGACCGTTAAATACAAATAAAAACATGAATGCACAATATCAAGGCCACTATTCTGAAAAACTCTGGTTTGTTTTCTCAACAAAGTTGAAATACATTCAGATGACTTCACAGAAAATAAAACCAAACAGAAACATGTTGCAAAAGAGAAACAAACATGTACAAATATGGAAGTGCACTTCCTGCCTTTTGTCTTAAAATGACATTATTCTCAAAATTATGACTTCACATTCACAACATGGCAACTCTTTTTCTCAAAATATTGCAACTTCATTGTTGAACTCTCAGATATTAACAGTGATAAAACCAAAGTGGGATCACCTCCACTGGTGCATATTGCAAAACAGGCCACACACACACACTGTGTGTATATATATCTTTAAGATGCTGGCTAGACATAAGCAAGACTCACAAACACTCGTGCATTGGCAGACAAGAGCATCAGTTGTTCTTCTATTATTGAAACATCTGTCAACAGCTCCTTTGTTGTATATATTCCAGACCAAAAGGACTTTCCCATGAGGTCATACAAAGACACGAACAGTCTTTCACACAGCAGGGGATGTTAGTGTCCTGACAGCATAGTACTTTCTGCAACCACAAGATCTCTGACAATACAAGGTGAAATTATTCAGAGATGACCCAGAAAGAGGACAATAAAAGTCAACTTAAGGCCAACTTGGGGACAGTCCTGCTACGTGGACTACTGCAGTTTGTCCCGTCATGTTTTCATTCACAAAAAAACAATCATCTACATTTCAGCATCTCTGAATTTTTCCTCTTTATAGTGGCGATCACCACATCCCACCACTCTAACCGCCAACATCTAAACAGCTCCCATTCTTCTTCTTCTTCAGATATGCTGTCTCTTTGAACAAAGGTTCTTCTTTCTCTTCTCTTTTGATGCCACAGTTTTTCTGAGTGTTCTCCACTTTGACTCAGGCCACCACCAGCACCACCACCCCCTCTCCTCCCTCCCCCTCCTCCTCCCTGCATATTTTGGTGTTGTGTTTTTGGTATGCTCATGAAAAGGCCCACAAAAGACGGAACAATAGGGCACCTGCCAGAATAATGAGCCCTCAGAGAGAAATGCAGCTGGGGCCGAGAGTCATACAGGAACGCTGATGATGGCCCCACTTTAAAGTGGTCAGAGATGATCCTTAGCCACACCTTATATCCCCCTGGCTGGAATTTCCCCTCTGACAAACACACACACACACACACAGCAGTCATGCTCACATACAAGCACACACACATACACAAGGTGCAAACACTCATGACACGGGGAAAAAAATATTTCCATATTTTTGTTTCCTTGTGCAGGATGTTTGTCACAATGGAGTGCTGGTATTCAGAGTGTATGAGCAGGTTCATTCACACACGCTGCCACCATCACTGCCAGCCTATCAGTTAGCTGACTATCGCATATGCTACGTCATTTGAATGCGGACAGAAACTATGCTCCTCGGAAACAAAAGCCAGACTGTTTACATACTGGTTCTACATTTAACTCCCAAGAGCACATGAGACATTAGTCATCAGGATTCCTTTCCCTTTTAAAGGTTGTAAAAAAAAAAAAAAATTCCCTCATCAATTCTAAATACCAAAAGTGAGCTAAATTTAGCCGGTCAACAGGTCCGAGGGAACAAAAACAACAGCAAGATGTCCAAAGGCATGAATAATGAGAGTATAAGACAAACTGAGGGGGAAGTGCTGATTATAGCGCCACATGGTGTGTTCACACCAAGCATGTTTCTTGGAGCGTTCACTTAAGTTCATTTGGGCAGATGAGAATGAAGCTGTTTACACTCGAGCTGCCTTGAATAACCCCAGAGAACCAATGTGAAGACATACAGGAAGCTGCAAATAACAAGTGTAATTACAGTTATCATTTCATTGATTAGTCAGTTATAAACAATAATCACTGAAGCCATTGAAGCTTCTCAAATGTGCCGCTTTTCTCTGTCATCATATCATTTTAAATCCCACTTTGTGCTCTGTACTGATGCAGACCTAATGATCAATTCATTTATTTGACAGATTAATTGATAATTAAAATAAACATTAGTTTAGTAGTTCATTTGCTGAATGTACTATACTATAACCTACCTAGTTACTTGTACTTAAGTTGAGTATTACACAAACTTTTTGGCTTGCGACACCAAATAAAGCAGTAGTGTGTAACTTTGTGCTCCTCATCACATTTCAGATGTCTATGAGTTGTTACGCAGATGGTCCAAATGTGTCAAATTTTCCAGTATTATCACAAAAACAGCAAGATTATAGATCCAAACAGGAACTTCCTCCCCATTAATCATCTCATGACATTTAAGATTTATCAACCTTTAGAGGTTTGGAACCGAAAGGCTAAAATACCTGACTGCTTATAAAAGTAGCTAAAATTAGCTCCATCCCAACCTGCTACAACACTTTCAGGGCTCATTTTTTCTTTAGATACTTTGATATGTTTAGCTGTTCATACGTGTGCAATTTTACTGAAGTAAGGTCTTGAATGCAGGACTTTTACTTGTAATGGGGTATTTTTCCATCGATGCATTGTACTTTGTACTTTTATGTCAGCATGTCTTCTATTAGTTGCAGCCCTGTTTTTCCTTAAAAAAAAATGTGTTTTTCAGTTGAGTTTGCTCAGTTGTCATTACATGTGTATGGACAATAAAAACTGAGCCGATCTATTAATAAAGAAAAACCATGAGATGTGGTGAAAGCACCGGAAAAGCTGTTGAATAAAGCCTCAAGTGTTCTTTTTGGTCAAGGACAAGGATTGAGCTTATATAGTCAATCAAGATAAAGTTTGGTACAATAAAATTAACCAACTTCAAAATCAGTCAAGGTTAAGTTTGAAAGTTTCTTAGAGTCTGAACTGAGTCTGAACTGTGAAGTGCTGGAAATAATGACATGCAGTTTCTTGCTACATGTTCCTTGATGGCTCATCATGCTTCTGCAAGTGTTTTATCTCTTTGGATCAGGCCCCTTTACAAATTTACAGCATTTATTTCTGTGTCAGGTTTGGGGAGTTTTCTCTAGGAGTCTGTTTCAGATCGTGTCCAAAAATCAAAAGCCTCCAATGTGAACACCAGAACAGATAAATAACTCCAAAGAGTGCAAACACTTTCATAATGGTTTAATGAACTTACTGAGGAAATTAACATAGTTATATTTTTGTTTTGATTGCCCTAAAACAGTGTTCATGTACCAGCGCTCTCTCACTGACTGGAGGTGAGTGGAGACGATCCTTGGGCCAGTACAAGCCACTGCAGACAACACAAATGAGAGCTTTGTGGCCCCTGAGTGTGCCTTCAGTACTCCGGGAGTCAGGAGGTCAGGATGGTGGAAGGTGGGGTGAGGAGGTGAGAAGGTTTTAGGGGCTGATGGGGAGACATAGTTTGGAGGGGAGGAGGGTATAGGGGGGTAGGCTGCACTTTGGTGACAAGGCTTCAGTTGTTTTGCAAAAATGGGTAAGAACAACCCTGACATTATGACATTGTGGACTCACAAAAATATACACACATCTACACACACTGTGGACTGCACTGTGGCATTTTGACCCTTGTCACCTCCTCAGCTACAACATTCAGGAGAGAGAAAATAGAATTACTGATCTGGGAACAGCATTTAGAGGTCGTCCTAACACTATAATTTCAATCCTGGACATTTTTGGATTGATGGAACAAGATTGATGGAAGAAGAAATATTACCGTGTTGGGAGGTCAATAATAAAGCCAGTGGCACATCATAATTTTGGAAAAGTGATTACAGAAGTCATGTGGGTGAAATCCAGCCAACGTCTTTAAATTTTTCTGTTTTTGCTCTCTTTTTAAGGTGAAACAAAAATGTAGAAAGAGAGAGAAAAAATGTCTGCATACAGAACGCAGCCATTAAGAATGATAGGATTTTTGCTCATTAGCGATCACAAATATGCTTTCAAGTTGCAAAGCCTTTTTACTCTACTAATCCGCCCGTGAGAGAGAGAGCTTGCAGGGGCCACGGTCCACGTTGCTCCAAAGGTCAAAATGTCACTTAGGGTTGTAGGGAGAAGTAAACAGGAGTGGAATAAGCCTCCTGTCTTAGGGGGCCCACACCATAAATCCTTAAAATAAGAGTGCCTCTACATGGTCTCTAAAATCTGAAACAAAAGGGTCAGGCTTTAATCACCGGTAATAGAAATCCTGTTGTCTTAGCTCAGTGAACGCAGTTACTAGCAAAGGCTTAGGATCATAGGTTGTGTAAGAAATCTTCCATGGGGTCGCATACAGTTAAGAAAAACAAATCTCTTGAATTCCACTTATACATGAGTGATCAGAAAAATCATCATAGACAGATGCAGGCACATTTCTCTAGGCTACAGAGCCAAGCACAAGCGATCTGAAGCAGAGGAATGCTTGGCCTCGGGTGATGAATAGTCATAAATTCATTAGCGAATGTGGACCAGGCTGATTTGGAAGAATGAACGCTATTGCGGTGATAAACCAGTTGACCCCGTCAACTTGACAGCTGTCATGACCTCAACCTGTGGTGGTATTAGATGGGGGAGGGCAATGAGACAACATTTGTTTAAGCTGATAACTAGAGGTTGTAGAGGTTGTGTGCGTGTGTGTGTGTGTGTTTGTGTGTGCATACATATTTGTGTTTGGTGTTTATGTATAGTGCATATGTGTGAGTGTGACTTTGGGAAAGAGGACATGTGAGAGAGCATGATTATGTAAACAAGTCCGCACGAGCGCACGCTAAGTGATGGGTTTGTACCTTTGCTCGAGTGATCGTGGATACAAACGGTATGGATGCATGTGCAAATACACACACACTTGCGATGTGATTCTTTTTCATGAGCGAGTGTGTGGCCCTGAGTGCAGCCATGACCAGCAGTATGTTTAATGCCCTACAGCTCTTGCTCAGCGTCATTAACATTCCAGCTGTGGAGATTTTGGCATGCATCGGGAAGCGTGACAAGACAGCTACACATCCCTCTCCCCGCTCTCAGCACAGACTGTCATTTGTCTCGAGAGGTACAGGAGATTAAAAACGACCTCAGTTACTTCCTGACAGATCATTTATCTTCTTGTTCGCCTGCCTGTCAGTCACATGCACTGTCATATTGATTTGTTTTCTGTTTTTATTTTCTTTAACATTTCACCTGCTGACTCATCGATCTAAAGATAAAGAGTTATTGCACTGATCCCTCCCTAACATGCTATTTGCCCCGTGGGCAAACAAATCTCTTTACGCTCCTTGGCAGATCCTAATAGATACATTTAGAGCAATTATCTGACTGATATTTTACAGGGACACATGATGTGTTTTGATGGAGCGTTGCAGAAACATTGCATGAAATCGAGCCGTTGGTGGGTGTTGGCACAGGCAGACATTCAGACGGGCAAGCCTTGTGCTGTTGCATAAAGTGTTGACACACAGCTCTTGACATTGTGGCAACTGTGAACCTACCTTGAGGAACAGAAACACTGAAAGAAGTAATGCAGGGTGAAACCACTCTGGTGTAACAGACTGCGTGGCTGCCAGTTACCTAACACACGCAGATACTAATTATCTGCATGCACATGCTGCAACCAAGAAGCAGGAATGTAGAAGTATGCATGTTGGCGGCATTAATCATAGTTGTGAAGCTGTTAATCATAGTTGTAGTTACTGTTCTACAGCTCCAGCTTACTGACAGCAAGAGAGCAAGAGAGAGATGTTTTATGTTTAACGAGAACAATAATGGAGATGTGTGTGTTTTCTTGTAGTACCCAGCTATTTCAACCCCACCTTTATTTTTTGTTTTTAATGAGTTATCAGCCCAAAGCACCTTCCAATCCGAAGATAACATTAGATCCAGATATTGACCCAACCCATTTTTCATCAGGAGAATAAAAAAGTCTAAGTGACATGACACAGGAAAGAAGTTACAAAATATTTAAGAAAACATTTTATTTTACATAAACTGTACAGATGACATTTATTTGACTAAATGATTCTTAAACAGGAACTAAAAATAACTTTCTTATTAAATAGAAAACTGAAACAAAAATAGAATTAAAGATGAAAAATGAAGTGTTGCTTATTGTACAAAACAGAGAATGAAAATAGAGCTAAGAAATGAAATCATATCTCGTACCCTGATACAGTGGTAGGCCTATTGCAAATGATCAAAAAAAATATTGTACACAGTAACTCCATGGCCTTGCCATCTTAGTACAATAGCTAAAATCTTGGCCTCTTTGGTTCCATTAATTAGGTAAAATACATTTGAAACAAAATTCAATTTACTTCTATAAAAATAACTTTTCAATGGCAGTTTTTGTTTCACTAATCCCGCAACTTTTCAGTGCAAACGTCACAACAATCATTCGCTTTGGAAAGGAGGCGAAAGATTACATTTCAAGTATTGATAAAGAGTCGAGGACTGAAGAGAGAAAGAAGGAGAGAGAGAAAGACAAAGATGGAAAGAGAATTCAGTCTAATAGAGCATGTTGAGTATGGGTATAGGTTACTATACATTGCATAGCTCATGTGGCACTTAATTAGCGATAGGACAGGACACTCAGTACCCCTTGGAAGGCATTTCTTTATACAAGTGCTATTCAGGGTGTGCATTTCAGTTTCTGCAAGTGCTGCACTGCACTGTGGCGACCCACTGGGCAAAAACTAGAGTCTCCACGTCCGCGAGCCCACTTCTACTGGGCCTTGGAGGGGGGGGCGGGGGTGGGGGCAGGAGAAAGCAGTTCTCTCTCTGTTGCTCCCAGTGCACAAGTGAAGTGCACTTATAAGATCTATCTTCACCTGGTTGTCATGGTAGCAGGGCCTGCAGCGCTCTTAGGCAGGAAGTTGAGGTTGAGGCCCGTAGTCAACAGCAAGAATGACAACAACAGTGGCAGCAGCAGCCCTGCGGAGGGGTATAATCCTGCAAGGCATTAAGCGCTGCCGGTCTAATTCCACCAGAGAGGACAGTCAGACTGCGTCTGTCGGCATAGTAGGGAAGTGCTGGTGTTCTGAATTGTATAAGCTGATGAATTGTCAGTGCTTTATAAAAAAACAAAAGTCTGTCATGTGCTTAAAGTACTTAAGAGGGTTGGAGGAGCGGGGTTGGGAGCGTCGGGGTGAAGCCAATAATGTCATCGGCCGATCCTGTCACTTTCCTTAAGCGCTTGTTATCTTCATTCAAGAGGAGATGATGAGCCATTATTTTTTGACTAGAAATGGCAAACTAGAGCAAAGTATCATTTGGTGATAATCATTCCCTTCTTGTCCCATTGCTGACGAGTCGTCGCCGAACGGACAAAACTCGGACAGCAAGCATGTCACTCTGATAAATACACACACTCGCACGCACACATGGACACAACACTGATACTTGTGTTTGCTAGATTGTACCAGTGTGCATGTTGCTTGCACATACAGTAGGAATAGATATATTGTATATGTGTACTGTACAATAACGTCCTGTTTGTACAAAAGGCCTTTCTTACTGTTCCAAGTTCAAATGTTATGAAGGGTAAGTGTGGACTCAAGCACAGCCACACTCCTCCACAATCATATTGGGCACATCCCTCTTAACGATATTGTATTCATCGTCAAAGTAGAGCATGGACATAGTACTGAGCTTGGTGGGGATGCAGCAGGAGTTGACCGAGCCAGGGCTCATCCCTCTCATGCGGTACTGGTTAACTACTGCAGTGTGGAAGGATGAAGCCGAGCCCGGTACACCTGGCATGAAGGCCGAGCAACTGCCCTCACAGTAGTTGCCATAATAACCAGCAGGTGCAATGATCCAGTTGTTCCAGCCGATAAGGCGGAAGTCTATGTAAAACTGCTGTCTGCAGCAAAGGCCCCCACTAGTACCGTCACACTCCAGACCCCGCTTGCGAATGCGGTGCTTTCCGTCCACCGGCCTTGCACGTACCACCAGGAAGGGTCGGTGGGATTGGTCACTTGGGTCCACCAGCACCGGAGCCACGCCGGCTGTCTCACAGCCCTCGCAGTGGACCTCCAGGTCCTGTCGCCGGCTGCCTTTCCCAAACACAGCCCGCACAGCCTCCGAAAGGGGGAAAGTATGCCAACCACTGCGTTTCAGATCCACCCGCTTCTCCACCAGGGCCCATCGACCTGTTCCCCCTCCACCACCACCTCCTGGGCCTCCCTCTGCACCAGTGGCAGCCCCAGCCTCCTGATAGTGGATCTTGACAGTCACCTTCCTTCGGAGGCCCTTCTCAGGACCAGCTGGCAGCACACGGAAGTAGAGCCACAGGTTCGCCTGGGACACATACAGGTTCTGGTTGCCCTCGTTGGATACGAGGAAATACAGACCAGACTTGGAGGATGTGTGCTCATCTGTAGGAGACAGGAAAAACAGGAAACATTGATGACACACATTGGTCATTTCAACGGGTAGCATGTTTGAAAACGTTTTTGCTTTTTAAAGCAAGGATGAACATAATGAAAACATAACAGTAAGTTAATATTTATGTTGATCTGGATGGTTGAGAAAACTTCATCTGTTGATGAGGACCACAAGATATAGCTGTGTCAATAATCTCACATCATGGAGATGGTTCAACTGTCATCACATGACCTAAGTATGGAATTTCTGTAATGTGATAACACATTTGATGCCAGAGATCATCCTCACGTCACATGAACCATCTCAGCAGTTTGCATTGGCTCTTGAAGGCCAGGAGATGTGGCTGAAACCTCTGTAGTAATAAGTGGACCTTTTTTGTGAAATATATTTATGTTGTCTGAATAAAAAGAGCTAAAAAGACTATTTCCCGTCTTCACACACACACAAACACAAACATGTGCCCACATAGAAAGCAGAAAGCCTCCCCAAAAGGGCACAGCTCTGTCTTTTAAGGGCCTTGTTTTCTCTGTTCACCCTCAATCACCGTGTCAGCTGACCTCTGTGGCAGCTCCTGATAGGCCAGCTGTGACAAGCCAGTTCTGGGATCAGGCCCAGTTGGCCTCAGGTCCAGCTTTGTAAGTGACAGGGCCAAAAAGAGAGAGAGGGAGCGAGAGGGACACAGAGAAGAACAGAGAAGAACAGAGAAGAACAGAGAAGAGGAAGACCAAGGAACGGAGGAAGGATGCAAGTCAAAAAAAAGGTGGGAGGGTGGCGGACACCGCCAAGGCTCCCGGGGGGTTCATTGAGTTCGTTGTTAGTGCCCTCTGAAAACCTCACCCCCACCGTACCCCACCTCTTCCCCCCTCCTACCAGTGTGAGCACCCTGAGAGTGACAGCACAAAGCCCCCTGTGAGGCACTGGGAGACAGCCGCGCTGCAGCCCGGCATTGAAACGCGTGGCTTTCCAGCAAGAAGCATGATGAGGCAAAAATAAAAGCCATTTACATGACACTGGAGCAGCACAATGAAGAGATCCCGGGAGTCTAAAGGTTGCGATGGGCTCTCCCTGGCAGTATTTTTTTTTTCTTTTATTTTCTAAGCCTAATGATGTCTTCCAAATTACCCTGAGGTAACTTGAAAGGTTTCTATTTCAGGAGATTTTGGTACAATGTGCTCAAGCAGAGCAGCGCTTTTGAAAGCGGCTAAATTACTTTGTTTGCCGACTGATTAGTGTGTGTCAGTATCAACAGGTGGCCACCAAAGACGGCCCCCTCTTTAAGGCGCCTCACGCCTCTTCCTCCTGTAAAAGCACGGCTTTACATTCACACAGAAACCTGTTCAGACCAGCTCACCACTCTGCAGCATGTCAGCTGGGAGCTCAAGCACTTCTCACACACACATTTGCATCCATCCGTGCACACACACACACGCACACTTATACACACAAACCCAACCCCATGATTAAGCAATATATCAACTATGAGCCTTCTCAATACCAAAGCCTTTGGGTAAAGTATCAAGTGCGCAGTGAGCACATATTGAAATGCATCTGAAGTGAACGACATAAAGGAAGCAGCTGAACAGCAGCTTTTGCCTGTGACTGCAGTAAAGCCCCCTCAGGGCTACAAGTAACTACCCTTGCCTCATTCAGCGCTGTGCGTTCTTACTTGCCTCGACAGCTCCGAGCTTAGAAAATCGGGGATCGCGCAGCAACGAGTACACAGTGACAGCCTGATAAACAGACAGGGAACGAAGGCTGAAAATAAAACTGATCACAAATCTAAGAGCTCAGCTTTCCAGATAACTGCATTTACCCTGCAGGATAGAATCAAACCTTTCCTGTGGGATAAAACTGATGCAAAATGGATTGACAGTTTTGGTTTTGTGAATGTCTCAGTAACACCCCTGATGTTATTATAGCTGCTCATCATTTGTAGAATCACTAACTAACTAAAAACTTTTAATTCATCATCAATTAATCTGACATGTATGTTTTCTTTTCTAACCGATTTATCATCTTGTTTATCAAAACGTGTTTCAACAGTGTATCATAATTTCCTTGAGGCCAACAGCATCAAATTGCTTGTTTTCTCCAACCGAAACATTAAAACCTAAAGACATTTCATTTACTATCACAAAAGACAAAGAAAAAAACAGCAAATGTGCACAGCTAGGAACACGTAGATGTTGGTATTTTTGCTGAAAAGACGACTATGATCAATAAAATAATTATATGATTATTTAATCACTCTGTTTGACAGTTTTTCGAACCACAGCGGGCTAAAAAAGTGATTTCAAGATGCACTTTGTACGTTTATTCATGATTTTATACATCTGCTCCAAAGATTGCTGCTGCTGCACTAAATGCAAACATCATCATTAAATATGACTGTAGTACTGATATTAGGATAAGAATCTCTGGATGACAGGATCACTTTAATAGATGCTCTGGAGCTTTCAGTCAAATCACATGATTCTCATAAGTTGTCATTAAATTGTAGATGTGTTTCGTCTGAGCAAATTAAACTTCTTGCCCATGTTGGCTTGAGATTTCGCTCTGAACAAAAAAATGGACAAACTACAATTTATTGACAACTGGCAATCTATATGAGCTGATGAGGATGAGGTGATACAGTTGAGAGCTCCAGAACAGTTACTAAATGGACCTTGAGGTGACAAACTGGTCCACAGTTTTAAGAAAAGTGAATTATGAATGATTAAATGAATGTAAAACTACAACACTTGGGGATATGAGGGAGATGAAGCACTCCCTGAGCAGGACCTAAGGATCACTCAGAATGATGATTCAGTCACCACCAGCATCACTTCTACAGTATGCGTTTTTGTTTGATCATAGACTTCCTTAGTATTGTGAGTGCATACAAACACGCCACATGACTTATTCCACTCAGGTCCTTTTAAGAAACAAATTGTTCTTTTTATCCAGTGTTAAAAACAATCTGAAGCTGGCCCCGACACGCCTCGCCTGACCCCACAGTGGAAAAGTTGCAAGTGAGTATCGGCAGGCAGGACACCTGGGTGGGCTTGTGTGGATAAAGAGCTACTTCAGCGTGTCCCCACCTGCGCCACCAAGTCAGGGAAGAGGCCATGGAAGCAGGCAGGGAGCTCCAGAGCTCATTACTCAAAGCTGCTGTCGACAAGACCACACGCCGTGGAAGGACAAAGGAGTGGCACGGAGCAATCGCGGCTCTAGCATGAGCAGACCCTCAAGGCCCGAGTCTCAGCACTCCAGGAATTCCACATAAGGTGAGGAGATGAAGGACGGAGGTTGGGAGGATGGAGAGGTAGGGTTGAGTCACTGGAAGCCGCTGTGACACTGGCTCTGTTGTTGTTAAAGCTTTACTACAGAGGCATTTTTAATAACGTTGCATAAATCATTTAAAGTATCACAAGGCAGCCAGGTCCATTGAGGACTGAAACACACACTTGTGAGTGAATGTGGAAAATGTCTGGACCAGGTCCAGGACGGCCATGACTGACAGCTCCTCATGAAAGAGTTGTGTCCTTAACTAAACCCGCCAACCCGATCCTCTGGAGGAACCGGGCCGGAGTTAATGACCTCCCATAATGAAGTCTTAATTCCGTGTCTTGGACCACTCGCCGCGAGTTCACTGGGTCCGAACGGCTATAGCGAGCAATCAAGAAGCGCTGATCTAAACTTCTCCTTCGACCCCTCTCTCTTTCGCCCTCCCTCCCTTCCCTGCTTGTGTTCCCCGCTCCGCTCCCGTGGATACGGGACACCGAATCCCTCAGCGAGGACCCACGGGACCATGTCAGGGAGAAGGGAGATTGGCATCGTCTCCCTCACCTGCCCGGGGCCGCTTGGCAGACCTTTTACCTCTGCGCTACCGCAACCGGAGATAAGAAGCCGGCTCCCTGGCTGACAAGCACACAGTTAACCCTGTGCTGAGGAGAGGCAGGGGACGCAAGCTGACCTCACTGCTCCACACATACACAATGCACATAAACACCTATCCAACATCCATTTGTTGGCTCGCTGTTGGCTAAACATATTGCCAACTTCACCCCCCCACCAACCCGCCCTGTCCTAAACTGTGACAACAACAATTCAGACTCCCTCATGCTTGGGGGACAAGCTCCCCTGGCTTCAGAGCTTTCTGGAGACCTTGCCTCTGAGCCATGCCCCGGCTGGCAGCATCCGATCTGGGGGGCGTGAGCCAGCTGGCCAGGAGGCAGACGGGGTCTAGGGAGCAGGGACCCAAGCCAGCTCCATGGTACAATGCCACACAAAGGCTCAAAGGTGTGAGGAAGAATAGAACCAGAAAAAAAAAAAAACAGTAGAAGAAGAAGAAGAAGCAAAGGAGCCCAGCGAACCTTTAGAACGACAAAAACATTCTTTACAACACTGCAATATGCGCGCACACACACACACACACACACACACGATATCACCCCCCCACCATCAACAAGACCATTCTCCTCCACCCACACTCCCCCAATCCGACCCTGCACGAACTCAAATGTCTCATGCATTATTCTGATTCTTTTGTTTTCTTTGCTTATTTTTTTTTTTTTTTTTTTGCTGCTTACCGTTGACATGTTGGGTTCAGCAGGAACACATAGTGCTCTTATAATAATTGCCTGGCTTTTGTTCCCTTGTCATGAGGGTGCTCAGATCATTCCCATTGGAAGGCGGGACCTAGAAGACCATTCAGGCTAATTGTACCGGCAGAGCCAATGGGAAAATACAGGATAGTGTGTGTGTTTGTGTGTGTGTGTGTGTGCGTGTATGTGCATGTATGTGCATCCTATTTTAGTCTCTTTAATTGTATGTTTTCTTTTTGTTAAACTAACAATTTGTCTAAAAGACGTGGTTCTCACCGTGCTAACTGACAATTATTGGATTCTGTCAAGCGCAGATGATTTGAGGTGTGTGTGTGTGTGTAGAAAATGGTGTGTGTATGTGTGTGTGTGTGTGTGTGTGTGTGTGTGTGTGAGAGAGAGAGAGAGAGAGAGAGAGAGAGAGAGAGACTCTCTCTTCTCTTTGGACTTCTGAGAATTAGTTAGATACACATTCTTAGAGGAAGGGATAAATGGCCAATTGAAGGACTTTGTCCAGATTTAAAAGAGGGCTTTATACATTGGAGTATTGAGTGTGAGCACGGCTTTAGTGATGAAATTGGATTCAGAGGTTCTTTTTATCCCCTAGACAACACATGAGGGTAATTTAAGGACTCTGTCTTTAGTTTCATTTCTTTTTAATTTCCATCGGCCTAAAAACAGGAGGATTTAACACTAACCACTGGCTTCAGGCAGGAGTTGTGATGTAATATGAGGATGGAAATGATGACTGCGGTGTCTCCAATTAGTTTATTGCTTTTTTAAATTCAACTCTTGTGTGTGCTTCATCTATTCCATCTCTGCTGCACAGTCAGGTCAACATGATGAGCCTCACAGAATGAAATTCCATCCGTGCAATGAGGCTGATTTTTAAGTATTTAACTCACCTGGCTTCCTGCAGCTGTTACATTCAGTCAAACGGTGAATGGGTTCACCAAGGGGTCGATTTAGATGTGTGTAATGAATTATTGATTATTACCTGATTCGGCGAAGCTGATAATCTCTGAGGTCTCCGCTTGAACCTCGTTGTTGAATGCAGCCTGTCCGTCAAAGCTGGGGATCTCCACCCGGCCGTCCTCTCGCACTTTCACGGCGTGCAGCCTCCGCAGCGCCGTCACCATCGCAGCTTTCGGGATGGGATGGGTGATGTTGGGTCTGTCTCTCATCTGAAGCCGGCTCAGTATATGTCTCTTCACCGCTTCCAAGAAGTCTATGTTCATCCGCTCCGACTGATCTGGTGCTCTGATGCCGCACGACGCGCACGACTCCTGGGGCGAGCTCTGAGTCTCTGTCCCGGTCACCGAGCTGCAGCGCACGGAGAGAAGGCACGCAACTAAACATGACAAAACCAGACTGTGTATGCTCATTTTTCTAAAGTGGAGATTACAGTCCAGATGCTATGAGAATAGAAGGGTGGATGTGGTATATTAAACACACACACTGAGCTTAAAGCTAGTTTTAATTTACAGATTTGCAAATTCCGGGAGAACATCCACTTTGTGCTCCAAAAAGTGAGACGCCTCAAGATATCCAAAGAATGAAATCTTTGTATTCCCAATCATACAAGAGTGAAACTGTGAGGCTAATTAACTCCAGTCATTATGCATTCAGCTTGTTATCCAGCAATGCGTCTTTTCTCTGCACAAAATAAAAGCTCATCTTTGTGTCTGCGAGGCGCACTCAGGAGTTTTGATTGTTGACGCGCTTCTGTCATACCACGTTCACCTCAGACGCGTAAGCTACCAAAACAAACGTTGCCTCGCGGATAAATCTAAATAATAAAAAAACAAAAACAATTCGGTTTCCAAAATAGCGTTCAATCGGCTCTTTCCCATTCAAACAACATGCAGTAACTCCACTGCTACAGCTGCAGCCCCAAAGAGAACAACAACTCTCGGTGAGTCCCGCGTCTTTTGTGTATGCGCCTGGGTACCGTGTCCGGCTGTAGATGGTCAGCTCCGTGCGTCCTGCAAGATGCTGCTGCTGCTGCTCACTGAGACCCTTTTCTCCCTTTGCAATCACGACAACAGGGGCTCCGCACACCCAAAGTTTTTATACAAGGAGTCGAAACCACGTGGGGATTTCCACCAACTGGGCGAAAGGGATTACTTACTACGTCTCAAACACTGATGGAACAATGTTTTATTATGGCACGCCGGCCACGCAGAGGTTGCGTAATTTTTTTTTTCCCCCGAAAGAAGCTTGCGTTATTTTAGAGTGAAACATTATTTGATCATCAGTCTACACTTTAAGTCTTGAAATCACAAAGTTTGGTTTGGACGCGGTGTGAGGTCCAGACTCAAATTTTATATCTGATAAAACATAATTCAGACAAATATTAAACACCCAACAGAAGAATTTCAGTGTCTTTAAATCATTCATTCTTTCAGGGTGTGAACAACTTTCACGGTATAAACAGAATACTTAATGTTAAAAGTGTAAGTGAAAAATAAAGATAAGATTAGATAAAAATATGAAGGAGCATTAAAAAATGACGAATAAAAGTTGCGACTTCAATCAAATGAATTCATGGCTGGTTGTGATGCTGATTAACAAATCAATCGCGCCATCTACCGATATGAAGATGTCATTACACGCTGAAGCTGTATAGGCGGATAGTAGAGAGGTATCTTGTTTGAATTTGCAGTTCACATTAAAACAAACAAACAAAAAAAAACATGAATTAAAATCCAAATCCAAATAACTCACAAAAAATAATTAAAATAAACAAGACCAAGTACAATCAAAACTTTATTAAGAAGCAACAGATTATGAAATAAAGTGCAAGTCAAATTGATAATACTCTATGCTGTAGAGAAAGATGCAGGAGTATCTTTGCATGTTAAAACGGACATTTTGTACTATACTGCGGTAGACATATTATGTAATAATGTAGAATACTTTCCTGAATAATTTCCTGAAGGCAAGCATCATCAGATTTCTTGTTCTGTCTGACCAATACAAGACATTTAGTTTACAGTCACATAAGACAAAGGGAAGCAGCACATGTGCACAGCGGGAACAAGTAAATGTTGGCATTTTGATCATAATAATATGTTATTATAATAATAATTTGATAATTGTTTTTGTTTTGTTTTTTTAGCTTTAATCCATCGCCCTGTTTGACAGGATGTACAAGACGGATGTAAGAAACTATGAATAAATGTGAAAAGATTGCTACCACTGCACTAAATACAAACAAAAGCGTCTGAATAAAGTGTAAGAAGTGGCCAAATATAGAGTAGTAAAGAGTAAATATAGACGATTCCATGACAATTGGCAATCTGCGCTCATGCGCTGATGAGGATCAAACTGGTTCAAGTGCAATCTTGAACCTATTAAATTACGTCATATCAAATTATGTGAAAAGGAAAAAAAAAACACTCTTGGGTTGAACTACATATATTGTCAACATTAATGTCATCACCTGTGATGAGGAGATATTTTTAATGGGTCAAAAAGGTTCTTGAATAAATTCTATTTATGAAGCTTATGACGCTTGTATTATGCAGTGAATGTAATACACTGCACTGCAATACTACAACACTAGATGCTAAAAAGTAAATGAATTACTGTATGATACGATCAGTCCCCATTCGCAGAATTCATATTTCTTTCCAGGGGCTCATCTGGAAACAAGATATATTCCACAAATTGAGAAGTTGCTCGTGGTGGATTTGCACCTGCAGTTACAGATTAGACAGAAAGACAACTGAACACTGAGCTCTGGTGTCATCGTGTGTCATTTTAATAATTATCTCCATGTTGTCAGTTTGTCGTAATTGTGCAATGTGTCTTCACCACATTTGGTGGATTGTGGGGCTGAAACATATCACAGACCCATATCTTTTTCACAATTACGTGCTGCAATTCCCACAATGATCAAGCGCTTGGTGACAGCGGCAAGGATATTAACTGCAATAATGACTGCAATAATTTTATAACTCTTCCTTGAAATAACAGCTTCACTATCAGTTTGATGCTAAACTGACTTGTAACCCGGCGAATGGTGCCTCTATCATTCCCATTTTGAGCCCTTTACGCCTGTTCTTGCACCATGTAACTTTGAGCCCCAAATACATAATAACACCAACATTTTTACTGATTTATGGTCTAACTGGATCATATTTTATAGAGAAAAATGAATATAGAGAAAAATGAAAGACAGCTGGGATTCTTCCTGTTGGACTAGTAAGTAATATTAGCTGACTGCTATGCTTTGTGTTGTTGCACTTACTTGATGTTTGTCTGTTATCAAAGTTGTCGGCTGGAATCATAAGTAATATAATCACAAGAAATGTATACGTACAGCTAACCAAATTTACCACTGTGGTGTAAAAATAAATTGAAAAACAGAGAAAAAAAACAAAACTTAACTAAAATGCCATTTTCCATGTGCAATAAATGCATAACTTGATAACATTAAAACTCAAAACAATAAAAGTGTTAGAAAAATATTTCAGGTTATTTCTTGTTCATAAAATATCAGTAATACTCGGGTAAACTCTTTAAACATATACAGTGTAACAAAGACAAAGTGATAATGTAACACTGATGTTTTTTCACACTTCTCATATAGAGAAAATGTTTGTTACGAGTCAGTCAGAGTCATTTGCCACATGGAGATTGGACTGTGTCTGGTGCAGGGTCGTCCCCCCAGCACCAGCAGCAGATCAGGCAGATGCTGGGTCATGTCTCCATCCTCCTCGTCGAGCAGGTCCTCGTCTGTGCATTGTCTTCTGAAAGCCTTGTTTTCAAAGGTCAAACAGTTTTCAATCCGGTCTGCGTCTTTTCCCATCAAGCACTCTTTGCTGTTCACCAGTTCTGAGGATTGTTTTCTCCCGTAGCACTTGTCCGGGCTGAACGTCTCCAGCTCTATAGCTACTTCTGATCCCAGAAAAGTGAGTGGGGCAGGGAAGCACTTGTTCTTGAAGGGCCTTACTCTCCCGTCCAGCAGCCTGGATTGGAGTCCTGAGCTGGAGCAGGGGGTGCTGGTGTTGGATTTGTAGCTGGGTCCTAGCCCAGCGCAGCAGTGGTGAATCTTGTCTGGGGGGTTCGAGCCTGGGAGTGTGGCAACCTGCCCCCAGGTCTGAGTGGTGAAGTTGTACCTCCACAGGCAGTTGTTTGGAGAGTTCTGGCTCTCACCTCCCCCAAAAAGAAGCATACTGTCCTTGTAGGCCACAGCTGAGTGGCCCATCAGTCTGGACGGTCCAGACCTGAGGAAAAACAACCATAGGGGGTGTCAGCGGAAAGGAACACAAAACAATGTCTATTGTGTTTTAATGTATGTAACCTCCAACTGTGACAGTGACGGGGTGGAAATCCTCAAATTATACTGAACACATACGACAACAAGCAGGGTAGTTGAAGAGTACAAATGACCGTGGTTGTTGTACAGTTTGTCCTCATGTAGTCCACACAGGTTATAATTTCTAGAAACAAAGTGACGCAGCTGTCACACAGTGTAAGGTCATTCACTAACTTATTAAGGTACAATAAGTAAGTGAGAACATGGATAAATCTAAATGGTGCAACATCAGTTGAATGTTGAAGTTAGGTTGGGTAAAAACATAAGCAGATAATGCTTTCAGTTTTTTCAGTTAAAAAAGGTTTAAATACATAAAAAATATGTACATATGTACTTTAACTTTTCAAAAAGCATTTGTTATTTGTAATTTTTCTGTTATTTAAAGCAGAGGTTCCCAGACTGTTCCATGCCAAGGTTCCCCAAATAAAAGAGAAAGAATAATAATAATAACATTCAACATTGTGTGTGTGTCCCTTTTTAAAATTTGAACAAAATCTGGTTTACATCTAATTTTTGCTACCGAATTTATTGTTTATTGGTCTCTTTAAATAGATTTTAATGATATGAGGTTTTCATGTCTTATGGTGCGACCACTGATCGCAATAAATGTATAAAGTTCAAAAACAAAATATCTAATTCATGTGGCTGAAACATTAATCACTGCTTAAGTGAATGTTGTTTTTTAAACATTTATGCATTTTATGTGATTTACAGGAAAGACGAGTCTGTTATTACATTTAAGAAGGCAACTTTGACATTATAGAACCAAAATATGAGATCTTTATTTGCAAAAACCCAAAAGAAATACAAATGCTTATACACTACACATTACTGAGAAATCGTTTAGGACATTCAGATGATAAATACATTTCAAGATAAAATACGTCAAAAATAAATCACATAATATGAATTAATATGAATTTAAGAGGACGTTTTTTCCCCCCCGACACATTGTTATTAGATCTGAGCGATAAGTGCACCAGCGTCATTTCTATTGGTTATTGCGACAGCCCCTTCCCTCCTCTGCCAATCTGTCTTTTGTCTACCTGTTTTTCAGATACGTGGTGGGTGGGGCAGGGGATCATCAGTGCCAGCTAGAAACAACTGGGCCCAGTGTTTCCAGTCTATAAAGCCCTGTCTGTTATTAACCGTCTCTCTCTTCCTCCATGCAGGCACCCATTTGGTTGTGTTGCAGCTTTAGGTCCTCTTTAGTTTCTTACCTCCTTTGTTTAGATGCACCTCTCTCACCTCTTACCTCTCATCGTAAGACGCACTTCTTTCAAACCTTCTTTCAAAACTCACCAAAACTGTCACAATCACCAACTTTGGTTTGGTAAAAATAAACTCTTAATTCACACAGTTAGATGTGAAAATATTCTGGCTCTACATGCTGTTTTTCCCCTATTGCCGACCTCTTTGAGCTACTGGGTTAGCTCACTGGACGAGAGTCTGTTGCTGCTCTCACTTGTTTTTCAGTAAGGGAGCATTAAATTAGAAAAATAAACACCTGGACTTTGAAATCAATATATTTATCCAGTCTCCCAACCCTGATTCCAATGCAAATAAATATCTTGACCCTTTGTCATGCAAAATGTCAATTGACACCTTCTCCTTGATGCTGCAAGTTGACATAAACCCCTCAGCTGTCAGTTTCTACCACATCATAGTCAGACTCCTTGCAGTGTGAGGAAGCCTGAGCTACACAAATAAGACCAAGTCACAATACAGCTTTTTACATAACTCAGCCATACAGTGCAGCTAACAGCAGCATGATAAAACTCAACAAACCCGTTCTTACTAATTTTGTGTGACACCTACACAAACAAAAAACCATCAGTTATTAATAAACCATTATTCTACTACTTGTAATAAGTTTACTCTAAGCAACCAAAAACTAATATAATAGTAAATAGTAATTACTAATTACTTGACTTTCTTCTATATACACACAAGGCCATTTATCTTTATCTTTATTGCAGCCTGACAGCCTCTTTATGTCACCGTGTGTCAGCGCAGCTCCGGCAGTTGAAAACTGACCCCTCAGCAGGTGTTGAGTCATTCGGTATTCAGTATTATCCAAAGAGGATCACGTTCCCTTTAACAAACAGCTTATGAAGTTAGCTGGTGCAGACAGCTGATTCTGACCTGGATTCAACTTGTATTTACTTTCATCAATCATAATAATAAAAAAGTCTTCCTATTTAAAGAAAATTGCTTTTGTGGATTTGACGCTGACAAGTTGACACGCATGTCAAGATGCTGCAGCTGTATGGGCTTACAAAGAAAATGGCTGCAGATGTTCTCACCCTACCAGTGTGTAGTCCTCTGTATCACAGATTGGAACGCTAAAAAATGACTGAAATGATCAATCGATTATCCAAATAGTTGGTAATTAATTTTCCTCTTTATTGACTAACGATACATCGACAAATTGTTGCAGCTCTAGAAATAACTTTAAAATCAAGTCAGGAGTGTTAACCATCTAAATCATTTTGGGATATTCAGTATATATTGAACACAGTAAAAGTCCTCGAGGAAGCATCATCGAGCCAGCATCAAGGAAACAGCATGTTGCAATATGAATACTATATTTAGCTGTGGATTGAAGCCGAAAGGCTTTGCCCAAAGGGACAAAGTGACAGATGAAATTACTACTCACTTGTTTTTGAGGGAACTCCACATGTGGTTGGTGGAATTCCACTTCCAGAAATCCCTCTGCTCACGCAAGCCTTTCAAGCCCCCGAACAAGTACATGCAGCTCTGGTAGGCCATGGCTGAATGACTGTGTCTGGGGCCTGGGCCTAATGAGCTCTGCTGAGAACTATTCAGCAGGGACCAAGTCATGGTACCTGTCATGAATATAAACACACATGGATAATTAAAGCACATACTAAAGCTGTGGGGTGTTCTCTGCAGAAATGTGTGTTTTTCACAGTTCACAAAGGCACTTGAACTTGATGTTACACAATCCTCGCTTGCCATTTGTACGACATAGCATGTGCCACAGAACATGCTGTGTATCCGAGTTACATTTTAAAAATTCCGGCCATGGTCTATGCGTGTAAGAACATTATAACGGGTAGCTTTTACAAAAATGAGCACATTACACTGGAGCAAAAGCAACTTTAACTCACCAAAATCCAAACTCCAAAAGTCCTGCGAGGATCCTTTCATGTCTACGAAACCTCCGTACAGCAGCATGGCAGAGCCGAGCACCACAGCACTGTGTCCTTTCCTGTTGGTTGGCATTTCAGTCTACACACACAGACACACACATCTGTATTTACTGACAAACCCAGGACTCTAGTTTCACAAGCATCTTCAAACTATCCTCACCTTTTCAAATATTATTCCCAGTCTATTCTATTTCTATATTATATTGTTTAGATTACACAGAGCCTCCAGGTGTGATGTCTGCCTTGATTTGTCTGTCAGTGTGTGCACTGACTGCATTAAAGCACTAATCAATGAAATGAATGTTTGTTTCTTGATTTTTGTTCAGTACTGTAACTGTACAGTCTACACTGTAACCTACAGCCCTTTAACCTGGCTGGCTATCCCTAATGATGCTAACAAAGCTGATGTTCTGCTATTGGTTCCAGGAAAACTGATGCTGATGCATAAAACAGGATCATATTCAAGGATGACTTCCAGTATCTGATAACAGTAACTTTAGTACAGTACATTCAAAAATATGTTGTTCAGTCTTATGACTATATACGCAAAACATCTACTTTTGTTGTCAGTAAGAATACTGACAACAAAAGAAGAAAGAGATTTGGCAAGCGAAAGAGGAAACGCCAGTGGTTTCATATTATTATCATGGCTGCAGATCGTTCTCACATAAAGGCACTCTGTACCTGAGGGGAGCCCGTCTTTCTCTGGTAGTGCACCCACTTCTGCTTTGCTGGAACACAAACACAGGAAAATGAAACGAAAGTAGAGCTTCATTTAAAAAATCAAGCTAGAGATGAATTATAGATTAAAATAATGATGATAACGTATACATCATGTAACATCTCTCAGAATCAGCCCAAAAATAGAAAAGTGAATGTGCTACAAATGGTTTGCATACCTTATATTTGAAAAGTTGGAAAGGCCTTAATAAATCCAGAACAAATGGGAACACTCTTTTGACTTTAGACTCCTATGTGAGCATTTCATTTTTATTGTCAGCATGTGCAGATTATTTGAATCTCACATATTTTGGTATATATTGGCCCTCCAGTGAGACCGGGGTTGAAAAAAAGTACAAAAGCTGAATTGGACATGCAGGTTGCTTTTATATGTGATATGGGGTTAGTCCTTTAACACAAACATGGACAAGAACAATTTCAACATGTTACAAAACGTTATTTTATACTGCACAGTTGAAATCTTAACAGCACAAACCAAAATCAGGTAAAAGACATGATGACACTGATGTGAAGGAGACAGAATTAAAGCTGTGTTGCACCAGGTCGAGACACAGGAACCAACAAGTTGTGGTATTTTTAGAGCAGGAAGCACGACCTGCTAGTGTGTCTCAGCTCCAGGACATTTTAGCTAATGTAGTACACAGTGACACGGCTTTTTCACATGATCACATGTCAGCATATATGACAGTTCCTTATGTTTTTGTTTAATAGCTGACTTAAAAATATCATTTGGAACATTTCCATTTTGTTTAAACATTTAAAAATTGTCAGAAAATGTAAATGAGAAACACATTTTCTAAAGTTCATGAAAGCTTTCCAACATTTCACACAGCTGAACTATGGTGGGGCTTGGAGATGTGAGACTGGAATCAACATGCAACAACAGGTTTGTGTCTACACAGGCTTGACAGATAAAATCCAAACATCGGCTGCCAATAATAGTTGTACCACGCATGCACCTCTGCAGTGAGACTCACCAATGTCAAACACCCAGAGAGGACATCTCCACTTGGTGTATGCAGAATCCAGCAAGCCTCCAAACACGTACAAGAAGCCCTGCAAAGGTCAAAGCTGAGAATTATATTCTTGACACACTGACACACCAAGCTGTGCATTTTAAGCAGTGAGTTTGTACCTCATGCACCACCATAGAATGCTCCTCTAGTTCTTCTGGGGCAGCTTCCCCGGTGCAGTTCAACTCTGTCCACTCATTACACACTGTGATACACAATTATATGTTTGATTAGCTGGGGATCAAACCACAACACACTTCCTAACCTTTCTTTTCTAGTAGATACAAGGCTGCTGTCTATACATTTCATATAAAATAGTCACTTTGTTGCTCTGAATTCAACAAATGCTGCAGTAACAATCCTACTGGTCGGCACCAAAACAAACTGAACAATAGTTGCGTGTCCAGCTCTTACCAACGCTGTATCTCCAGAAGTCCCTCAGACAGCTGTTGTCTCTTCCTCCCAGGATGTAGACATTTCCATCGTAGCTGCAGCAGGCGTGTTTGAAGCGGTCACATGGCGACTGGCTGCTCTGGGGGAGCCGAGTCCACAGGCAGGGACTACTTTGACTCATAGCTTGTCATTGGACCATTTCCTAAAAGAAGAAGCAACAAGTGTTTGGAAAAGGTGCCAAAGTCTATTCATCATGTTGTAGATGAAGATTAGGCTATGTAGGATTGTTTACGCCTCCTGTGATCGAAACATTTCCAATAATGTATGTTCTCTGTTATGTGGTTAGGACCTTGGTGCAAGCACCTCGTCATGCCAGCGATGACGGTAAAGCACACCCTCTTGTGAGGCATCAGTCGATCTGCGTTTGCATCAGTGACTCTGAGTTATTTTAAAGATGGCCTCTGTCTGCTCGTCTAAAACCTCCTCCTGTGACTGAAATCCAACACATATTCCACCAAACAACTTCCAGAAAACCTTGTTCAGCACACCATAAACCACAATCACGCTGAGATAATGACAGTCAGGTGCTTTGTGACGTTATGGCTTCCAGAAAGAGACATTATCTATTATCCCTCCACAGCTGATGATAGCTGCAGCCTTTAAAGATAAGACTGGCATAAGTGTGTTAGCAGGACAGTGTTAGTTGTTATGGCTGTACTGATCTCATCTCCTGTGGGTGCTCAGCTGGGACTCACAGAGCACCTGACTGCTCCTGCAGGAGGGAGACACACTGCCATAGAAAGACTGTGAAGCAAAGCTCTGGGGAGGAACTCTCTAAACACACAATGTTCTTGTACAAGGGGCGACCCCTCTGACTGCAATCATGATTATTGATTTCTATTCGTTTTTATCGATCGCATTTGTAATAACTAAAACTTTTGGCAGTCACTTAGATCAACACTGACAATGATCTCAACTCCGGTCAATATTCTAGATGAAATAAAATCATTTCTGTTGACTGTTAATGCTGTCCTTTACTCTTTTATTTTCTTATATCTTATTTTAAAGCTGCAGTGTGTAAGATCTGGGGCCTTTATTTTCAGAATGAGGCTGACATGGACACGTTTTCATGCATGTATAACCACCTGAAAATAACAATCTGTTTTGTTTTTGTTACTTAAAAATGATCCTTTTATATCTACAGTACAGTGGGAGAGGGTCCTCTTTCATGGAGGCCGCCATGTTGAAACACCGCATTTCTACAGTAGCCCAGAACAGACAAACTAAATAATAACTCAAACAGGGCCTTTCAAGTGTTGTTTCTCCTTTACACTAGGAAGGTGAGGGTGATGAGAGGAGATAATATTGCAGTGATTACTCCACTAGATGCAACTAAATTCTATACACCGGACCTTTAACTGTTTATTCATCTACTTATTTTTTCTTTTAATTCTGATGTTTTGTTACTTGTTTAGGTTGTTGGGCCTGATGATTTAAAATACGCACAAAAAGTAAGGAAATTTGTGTTTGGTAGATTATTTCTTTGTTTTAAGAATGCTTTTTAAGTCTTATACCATTGGAAAGGCTGATTATTTCCCTTTTAAACAGTGCCACATTTATAAGGAACATGCATTTGTGGAATGAGCAGCAGAGCTGAGTATGTGGGATACGCCCATGAAAAATTTGCCAAATCTTCTCTGACAATTCCAAACAGCTTTTCTTTGCCGTTGACTCTTGTTTGGTGTTTAGTGGATTGGATGATTGAAGTCATTATTTGCAACTTTTCATTTCACAAACAGGAGCCTGGTGATGTGCCTATGTCGTCTTTTTGTTGGTGAAAATAAAAAAATGTGGGTCACCCTGGTAGAGTGTATGCCCCACGCACAAAGCCTGAGTCCTCACTGCAACAGTGCAGGTTCGATGCCAATGCTGTTTTATTTTATTAATGCAGCTCGAGTCTTGTAGCATTTGACATTTGAAGAAGCCATGAGTGGTTTATGAAGATTGATTCCCAAAAATGGACACATCTTTTGAGAAAACTGATGACTCACTTCAACAGCTTTTTACAATCCCCAGGAGGATAAAGTTAGAGCAGGGTGCTCTCTTGAATCTCTTGGTAATTTTCCACATTTCAATATTTATGACGGATGACTTTTCCCACAGTGACATTAAAGATATCAGCTGCTGCCATGTTCTCCTCTCTCTCTTCACCTTGATGAAGCTGTGGCTTCTCTACCACATCTTATCAAAGCTCTGAGGTCATGACCTTGAAGTACCACACATACCCCTGCCTTGTGCAAATGCCTCATTGTTACTGGTACAAAGAGCGAGTTTGTTTTGTTTGTTATTAGAGATAAAAATCCTTCCAACAATGTTGTGAAACAAACACAACACTGAGCTAAGAAAATGAGAGAAATATGTAAGAAAGGATCAAATAAACATTGACCTCAGTCAGTCTTTAAAGTGCATTAATACAAAATCCACTGGACTAATCTGATAGCTTCTGTGATTAGAGAGTTTCAGAGTCAGAGGAAAGTCATCTGCCGCAAAATGTAGCTGCTGTTAGCTAATGTTATCTCAGTTTGTTAGCCGGGCTGCCTGGACTGTGAGCTCAGAGCACCGGGGAGTGTTAATGTTTGTATCACAGGTGTTTTAGACCTAGTAAGAAATATTATGCAGCTAGCATCAGTTATATCAGAACTGGAGAGTATTTGTTCTTTGAAAGAAGATGCTCCCAGTTGGTTTCGGTAAAACTTTGACTGCATTATGCGTTGTGATGATCTGATGATCGATGGTTCATCCAATCACCTAGTCTCTATTTTTTCAAAGTGCGTTCCCTTTCCAAACTAACCATCTGACACAGTCAGGTTATAAATGAGTGTCAACAAAAAATGAAGTGTCAATTGTTACTAAGCTTTTGAATGGTAAGATGCATCTATTTTCTGCTCACTCTGCGTATTTGTAATACATTTCAGTAAACGGCAGTGTTTTTACGTAAAACCAGGCAATCAACTGAATTAAATAAACGTGATTACGCAACAACACCAACGTACGAGAAGCTTTTTGTGCCCTGACATGTCACAGAGAAGTTAACCTTTTAGAGGGTTGGCCTTTTTAACATGCACTGAATACCTGATACAGCATTTAAATATCAGGATCAACTAGATCAAAGTTTGCTCAGGTTAACAGAGAGGATCTAGACTCATTAAATCTAAGTTATAGTTTGGAGATTATAATACTCACATATGCGCTGTGCCCACACCAAAACCCCTTGGGACTTACACACTACAACTTCTATTGCTTCATGGATTCTACATGTATTTACATGTATTTTGTTTTTGTTTTTTTGCCTAACAGTTTAGTGTCAGCCTGTTTTTGAAGAACATGAAAAGAGATTGAGAGCAACACCATGTGTCATCATCTTAGTCTGAGTGATACTTCTGATGAGTCACAGCAATATCATTTAAATGTGTTACGTGTATCTCAGTTAACCACGGCAGGATGAAGTAGTGTGGGAAAAAATATGTCAAAGAAATACAATGGCACACAAACCAAGTGCCTTTTCTGTTCTCTGTGATGATTTTATTCCATTCAAAGAAGTTTCGTGTTTGCTGTGATGACAGAAATCTGTGTTTGGGTCTGGTTTGTTCTTTCATGTAAAGCACGTTGTAACCTGTGTTTAAAAAGGACTTACATGATTAAGTTCTACAAACTTAATTACTCACACTTTCCTTTAAAAACATGACTTAAATTAGCTTTTTATCAACTAACTAAACAACCCTTAATAAGCATAATTAATAAGCTAAGCACATTCCTTGGGGTAAAGTGTGCACGCGTATTAACATTAACGTTAGCTGTTACTAACGTTAGTCAGTTGGCTTGTGAATGGCATGACAACCTCTTCAGGGAGGAATGCGACCCGTTAATTTAAGGCTCAGTTACCAGGAAAACATCAACGACGGTCATTCAACTGTTTACTTGATCAGATTTATGTACGTGTCTATGAACATGTTATGACTTTGAAGTCACGTGAGTCAGTGTCTCAGCCTGACAGGTTCAAATTTGGTTTACAAGTTGTTATAACGGTAAAGCTGAAGAAGAAGAAGAAGAAGAAGAAGAAGAAGAAGAAGAAGAAGAGGAAACGAACTTTTTTGCCGCCTCTTTACCGACTGTAACGTTATCTGGTGCAAATAAGACATAAGATAGCTTTTGTTTCAGTGCTAAAATGTTTTTATACTCTAACAGACATGTCATTTCTGAAATAAACTTGTTATAAAAGATGTTTTGTTACTTACGACGCTGCTCCTCTCCGACTCACTGTTGTCTCTCTGTAAACTAGCCTCTGCTGCGTTCAGGGTCTCCACGTAAACTGCGGCTTCTGAGTTGAAAAGGAAAAAAAGAGGAAATTAACCATGGCGTAATAGCACGTAACGTCACAGAAGTGGAAAGTTACAAAATTGTGGAACCATCCCCTCCCTACACTATCCAATCTTCAATATTGATTTCAATCTGTACAATCATTTTGATAACTAGGTTCTTGATCTCACTATTTTATCTAGGTTTCAGTACAGCTATAGGGCATTACATTATAGATGGTTTTTAACCCTGGTGCATCTAAATGTGTCACACATGAATCCAGCTGTGTGTCTCATATTACTACAGGCAAATGCACTCAATACAACTTACTGTGTTTTTATGTTCCATTGTCTATTAACTAGTCTTGACTCCTAATTTCACCTTCACTAGTCTCCTCACTTCTCCTCTGGATGATATACAACCGTGATTATATAATATTACCATAAATTAGTCAGACCATAGAGACTGCAATGCATTTTCATAGATCAATATTACAATGTGAACTACTTTGTTGTACTTGGCTCTCTGCTTAATTTACCACACGTCTCCTTGTCTAGTGGGACATGTAAAAGGCTCATTCTAAGGTAAGAAAAACATAACTATACTTTTATTTTCAGGCGATTATACACTAATGAAAACATAGTTATGCATATTTTATTTTGTTCCTGCACTGCTCTGTGAATAAATCTCCCTAAATCTGAACTTTCTGACAAATGTGCTGGTTATTAACATGCCAAGTAAAAATGTTTATTAACAAGTGGACAGTGCTTCCGGGTCTGAAAGAGCCTTGAACCTGCATTCTTTATAATGGCCAGTATGGGTGAAAAAGTAATCACACTGAATGTAATCTTATGAGAAAATTGTCTACTTTTCATTGATTAATTACCTCAATAAACATCTTCCTCGTGAGTTAATGACGTCAGTCACGTGTGTCAAGTCTTCTTCCATACAGCATGATATGTCTTTGGAAATTATGGTCCCATTCAGCGTAAAATAGACAGTGAAGTAGGGCATACTTTAGGGCGTGGCTATGTGATTGACAAGTCATTAATACAGCATATTCATTCATTTAAGATAGAGGTGTAGGAATTTGCCACTTCAGTACTATGCAACACACTCCCCACACATTAATCCTGGAGCTCTGATACTTTACACACTAACTGGTCTTTCACCAAGGACCCGCTAATCTCACTGACATGCCCCCCACCTTTAGTAGACCTGTTCAGTGTCCTGCCCACTGCTCACTTATTGCCAGCCTGCTTCACCTAAGCAAGGCACATCATTCTGATGCCCTGGGAGAGCACCTCCCACTCACCCCATACCCATGGTCGAGCCATGGTGGAATTACATAAGTGCTGTGTCTCATTTTGTGTACTCACACTTGTTATTCTGAGTACACAAGTGTGTTCACACTGTCAATTATGGCAAACGGATGGTGCACTCGATACTGGCAAAAAGTTGACTGTTGAATGCTGAAGGGGTCGTTATTTTGGCTAGGTACATTAGGAGAAGAAGAGGGACCATGGTCAAAAAAAAAAAAAAAGGTGAATGCCGTGAATACCGTTGTACATATGTTTTAGATTTGTATTTTAACAACCAGATGTTGGTGATAATAAAAAAGAAGAAAAAGCAGTAAAATGTTGTGCTCATCATTTCCAGAAAGTGCACAACAGCTGAACTGAGACAACACTATCCTGCTGAGACATAGCAAAGGTCACCAAACATCAGGAACCAATAAGAATTATAAAGGAACAACCTGTCTGACCTGTAACAAAAATGCAACAAAACAGTATGATGAGACAGAATTTCATCAAACACAGTGTGTACACACCCACACAGTATTAAAATTGAAAATATCTGTGTGGGTGGGTCATCATGGGTATAAACATACATAAACACACTATTTCACTGTTTGAATTTTTTTTTCAATCATGCTTGTAGTCAAGTGTTAGAATTCCCAGTATTTCAACAGTAAGTGAAGGCAGCTTTTTTGCAGTCCTCAGGAGGAGGGGGGAGTGTGTGAAAGGCAGGATGTTGGTGCTGGTAGAGCTCACTCTTTAAGTGTATGTTTGGCTCAGCACTTGATTTATGTCACAGACAGCTGAACACGTTTACTATCACATGACTTATGTAGTTTTCTGGTCCCAGTTTGGACTTTGAACAATTGTAAGAATTATTTTATGATTCAATATGTTGCTGACCTTGAACTGGGACTACGTGTTCTGTAAATGTTAACATTTTACTGCATTACTATAGAACAGTGATTCTCGTGTTTTTTTTTCCTGACCAGTGTAAAACATTTTTAGTAGGAAAAAAAATGAAAGAGGAACGACACAGCACTGCACCATCATCATCTGAGTTACATTCTTGTAACTGAAAAAAAAAAGCTAAAATGCTACATTTCAAATGTTTAGAATCCATCTATTCTTCTTCAATGCAATGGATGAGTGTATTAAAAATAAAAATACTGAATATAAAATAGTTTATTGAACTCACATTTAGAGTTTTATTGAACTAATTAATTATGCAGGACTGATATTTTTCAAATGAACATTTTTAAAAATCTCACATACCCCTTCATTACTCAAGTATCGCATTCATCACTAGTGTTAGCAAGTTGGCTAAGCTTCATAATGCTAAAAAAGCATCAGATCATTAACTAGCCAGTAAGCGCAAAGAGTAGCTACCAGACACCGGGCAGCTGTTGGACATGCTTTCTCTCCTCATGTTCTGATTCATAATTACAAACTGCACAGATGTAACACTGCGTCATCTCGTTAAATCACATCCTCAATTACATTCTCATTACATGAAAAGTACTGAGCCCTGTAGAAAAGGAATTGGCTAAACTGATGAAATGTATCAACGTCCAGATGTGTTTTGGATGGAAACTGCAAATACTTTAAAATACATACTGTATATTTGTGGATTTCTATAAAACAAGAAATATTTGTGAATCGTCTTTTTTTGTGGGTTTTCCTGATGTTTAAATACAACAATAATATTTTGTGTATAATATTTGTGTGTTCATCTGATGTGTGTTCATCCGTACACAGGGGTCGTAGGAATTCTATTATGAAAATATTATCCTTATTATCACCTTAACCTCTGCATCAAATAAGCACATACAACATAAAGTTTACAAATATTAATATGTTTATTTTGAATACTACACATATACATATCAAACATGAATTATTACAACAAAATAAACATAAAATGTTTTTTTTTGAGAAAAATACATTATTTCAGAAGGCACATTTGTAAAACAGTGGTAAACAGAAAAGCACAGAGGTTTTGTAAAATATGTTGTTTCTGTACAAAGTCAAGAAAATGCAAGCTTTCATAGACAAAGTAAATTAACAGAATTCCGTGTTTGTCACATTCACACAACACAGAGCACGAATAAATTAAAGTAAAGTATCATAAATATATTGTGATTATGACATGATATGTATATCCATGTTTCCTCAGTTCAGAAATGTATGTAAAACTAGCTTAGGTCTAGGCTAAGAATCAGCTGTGCTCTGCAGAAACTGAGCACTTTATGAATCTCAAAACGTGATAAGACCCTTACTTTTATTCATCCACCAGCATAAATGAGGTATAGAAGAGCTGAGAACGTGCAACAGAAATTTGCATCAGGGACCCAAGTGCCAAAGCTGGCGTGCAATAACCACTGATTTTATCTGCTACATGAGAAAAGAGAATAAGGATACAAACTACATAAAAACTATTATACTATATCTGTCAGTGGATTAGACAGCTGTAAAACATGGGCTGTCCAATATAATTATGAATGTTACATATTTGCATTCAGTTGTATTCCACTGTACAGTGCAGTAAATATACACACACACACACACACACATATATATTTAATCCACATAAATGAATTATGTAGACATTAATTAAATAACATGGGCGCTGCAGAATCCATGACAGAACGAGGTTTTAAATAATTATGTATGAATAAATTAAGGCAAGGAGGCTCTAATATCTTACTTATGCAATATAGTGAGTAAGTCACTGCCTCCCCTTCCGATGTTAATTTTTGGCCATTCTAGGAAAGACACCTCCGGCCTGCAGAGTGCAGTATGTGTTCACAGTTGAGTCAGGCTGTGGATGTTCATAGTCCAAAGTCTGTGATTTGCAGGTCTATAATCTCACAGCTGGGTGTTCTTGTTCGCGCTCTTTTCCTTCTCTCCGCTGTTGATGTTCTCATCAAGCTCAAAGGCACTATTTTCCACAGCATAGTCCTTCTCTTTTGCTTCACCATCGCCACCTTCCAAGGATGGAGCCTCACTGTCTCGATCAGGTGAACCGATGCCAAATACTCTTTTATATCCCTGATATCCTGCAGAGGGAAAGAACAAAAACATGAATTCACAAATTCAGATGAGTCATGCCACGTATCTTTTAGAACAGAAATTAACCCTGGTTTAAGTTAATATGCCTTTTTTCTGTCATCATTGTTCTTCCAGTTAATTGTTCTTCTTGGCAACTGGAAAATCTTTAATGGGATGATTAACTTTGAACAACTGAACGGAGTTGTGCATGAAAAAAAAGGTAGATTTTAGCATGGGCAAGGTTGCAAGCATATACTAGCTGCAATGGCTAGGGGCAAACAAAAGCATCCTGAAAGATAAAAATTATACAGCTCCTTATCACAAACTTCATTGTCATAACATTAATCATTGTCCTTGAACTCATTGCAGACAAGCAGCATCCTTCCTTCTCTGCTTGTGTCATTTCTCCTTGCGATATATATATATCATGCAAAAATCAGGTATACAATTGTTAACTGTGTGTGCCTTATAGAGGGTGAAACCGCTTCAGCCATATGGTCACCTATGAACTTGTGTGCTAATAGGTTTGCATAGATACTTATGATCGGTGAAAGAAAAGCCAAAACAATTCTGAAGTCTTTTCTGTCTTCATGGAAAGGATGTTTTCGCTCTCCTCGTGACTGGCTTTGTTAAGAGTTTTACTACATTAGTTTGTTGATCTCATATAGGGTGCCGTTTGTAAAGTGGCTCACGCTGAAAATAACAGCAACATTTTGTCACATTTAGTTTCAAACAATGTTTAAAAAAAATGTGTGAATTTTTGAGAGTCACTTTTTTGCACATTTAGAACAATATTTGTCAACTTAGAGATATTTTAAATATTTTAATCCAAATGTTAAATGTTACACCTAAATGTTAAATCTAAATCTAAATGTTAGATCTAAATGTCAAATCTAAATCTAAATGTTAAATCTAAATGGTAAAGTGGCTCACGCTGAAAATAACAGCAACATTTTGTCACATTTAGTTTCAAACAATGTTTAAAAAAAATGTGTGAATTTTTGAGAGTCACTTTTTTGCTCATTTACAACAATATTTGTCAACTTAGAGATATTTTAAATATTTTAATCCAAATGTTAAATGTTACACCTATATGTTAAAATATGTTAAATCTAAATGTTAGATCTAAATGTCAAATCTAAATGTTAAATCTAAATCTAAATGTTAAATCTCAATGTTAAATCTAAATCTAAATGTTAAATCTAAATCTAAATGTTTCGGGTGAAACTAAATATTTAACCAATATGCAAATTCAAATGCCGGTAACCGGAAGTACCAAAATAAAAGCTCGAGGAGGTCAGAGTGTGTTTATAGTGGCAAATAACGAATAAAACCCATCTTATCCGGGGAAATGGACTATTGGACATGGATTATCGTGATAATAACTACCTAAAATAACAAACACGTTTGGAGAAACTTTATTTGAAGAGTACTTTCAGTTTTTAGTGTCACTTTCATGAAGGGTGTGGGACTTATGACCTGTAGCCACTATAGCCAGCCACAAGGGGGCTCACTTTGACTGATCTGTCATGTAAGGGCCAGCAAGATCCTACACCCGCCCGCCTCCACCCGGTACACTCTACATGGTCGCTCTGCAAACGTGTCAATGAATCAATCAGCGTTAGCAGAGAATATCAGCAGAGCCATTCTGGCGGCAATACAAAATCTTTCCACAGCAACGGCAACAGTGACAGCAACCACCACAGGGCCACCACAGGCCACCTCGGTAAGTATGTTTTCCAAATCACGTAGCATTGGATTCTTGTCAAGGCTAACTTAACTAAACTAGCTAATGGTAGCCAGTAGAGATTTGGTTCTAGGACAAATGCACTTTATTAATTAGTATATTATAATATATTATATATTAATCCAATGCTAACATTTAGATTTAACATTTAGATTTAGATTTAGATTTAACATTTAGATCTAACATTTAGATTTAGATTTAACATTTAACATTTAGGTTTAACATTTAACATTTGATTTAAATATTTAAAATATCTCTAAGTTGACAAATATTGCTGTAAATGTGCAAAAAAGTGACTATCAAAAATTCACACCAGTTTTTTAAACATTGTTTGAAGCTAAATGTGACAAAATGTTGCTGTTATTTTCAGCGTGAGCCGCTTTACAAACAGCACCCCATAATCTGATTGGTTGAAATTTGCGTGAGAAGTGTCTGCCTTTTTCCAAAGTTTCCAATGATGATGATAACTACGTATCTGCCTGCTAAACTCTCACCTCCCACAGATATGACTGCCACCACCAGCTGGAAGATACTGTAGATGAGGGGGAACGCAAACATGATCTCCAACTCAGCAGGGCTAAAGGACAGCTGGACGATGGTGCTGCACAGCTGGGAATTCTGGAAACCAGTCTCCAATGCAATGGTTCGACATCTGAACAAAGCAGGAAATGATGAAGTAAGTAGATGTATTAGTAGATGTGCTTGTTGGTGCAGCTTCATGATTTATAATTTGTATTATAATATACTAGGGTTGCAGTGGTTTACTGATACCATGGTTTTCATACAAGGTACATTTACATGTACTTATCTACTGTATCGAATTCCACTGTGTCAATGTTAGCATGAAGCCGTGATATTTTTGTACCATGGAAATCTCATACCATTGCAACCCCATAATATACATTTGGCAGTATAAAAAAAAGTTAAAGCATGCTAGGACAATAAGCAATCAATATACAGACTTTATATAACAAAATTATTATATGCAAACATCAATACAATGCTGTCAGCCTACCTGTGCCAGGGTTGACCTGCAATGCGAGCCAGGATGAACCCCAGGCTGAAACCAATGAATGGGTAGATTGTCCCAATGATCCATAGGGAGGGAGCTATGGTCCAGGAGGACTGGTAGAGAATTCCTCCAACCACAGCGATGATGATAATAAGAGCAAAGCCTGCAATGGACCCTATCTGTGCACAACAGACACAGGAATTGTTAATGGATAAAGTCATGAAAAATGTCATAACAAATCTCTATCAAATATTAGATTCACAAAAATCTGAGGTTTAGAAGTTATTTTGATAAAATAATCATGTGCAATAATCTGCAGAGTAATCCTACCTTAAGGATCTTTTTTGCTACGCGGGGCCACCTGCGTTTAACGTAAATTCCCAGAGCAATTGGGACAAGAAGAGACACTAGAGTGATACCTGAGGACACACAAATTTCATATTGGTTCATACAGTAGAACCTAGAGACACACACAATAAAACAAGCATTGAGACCCTTAAAATAAACCATCCATATATCCGTACAGCATTAGAAGGTCGCTCTACAATTCATACAGAGATCTTCTTAAGTTTAAGGGCTAGTAATCAACCATTAGTTGTCTACTCACCAATACTGTCATATGGGATTTGGATGGTGCTGCTGGAAGTCCAGATGGAGGTGTAAATGAGCAGACAGAGAGGCATCATCCCCAAGGCCATGATGGAGGAACAGGCTGTCATACTGATACTGAGGACAAAGTGAATATGGACAGTGTTGGTCAAACAAACTGCACACATATTATATGTGATAGTTGAAAATGGCACCTGCTGTGACAGATATCCCACTTTCTTTCTCATAGGTGCCCATTTAGGCCCAATCATTAGCCCATACTGTACACAGCAGGACACAAAATGATTCCTCATATAGTCCCCACTTGTAACCCATGTTAGCCTCATTAGCAACCCACATGGGTACACAAATTTGGGTCCTATATGGAGCTATATATTACATATTTCACCTGAGTACCTAGATATCACATTGGTTGTCTAGTTAATGCTGCTATACAGTGACTCTACTCTGTAGAAACATGGTTACATACTGTATAACAGTGCTAAAAAATATTCCTAATAACAAGAGACCCATCCAGTATGTCAGGTGGACAGGTTTTCCAAATAGCTAAAACGTCATCCAAACAACATATCGTTACCAAACATTAGATGATCTTGCCAACCAGTTGGTCTCTTACCTTAGATCCATGTCTCCATCCAGCCAGTAGCAGATAATATTAGAGCCGGTGCCTCCAGGGCAGCAGCCCATAATGATGATGACAATAGCCTGCACAGGCAGCACGCGGAAGGCCAATGACAAGGCAAAAGCTGTGAAAGGCATGATGCCAAACTGGCAGAGGAAGCCGATGAAGATGCCCCACGGTCTCCTAAGATGGCCCAACAGCTTCTTGGCATCCACGGTGCAACCCATGGCGAACATGACCATAGCAAGCATTACGGTGAGCACTGTGCTCAACACGAGGCTCAGGATTGCATTGAAGTTGCTAGGAGGAACAAGGCAGTTTGTGCCTGAGCAGACTGTGGAAAGAGACTCGCAGACAGCGGGCATCGTAGTTGTCGCCATTGTGGACATTGTAATGGGAGAAGAAGAGGATAGTCAGTGGATCCCAAGTTGAGAGAAGAGTGGAGGAAAGACTGTAAAGCTTCTTAAAGATTCAAACAGACTACTCCAGCTTCTCCTTCTTCCTTCTGATATCCAAGAAGATGGTAGCGACAGTGAGAACAACTGGCCAGCTCATTGCCCTTTATGCTTACCCTGCTAGGGCCAAATAAAATTGGGAGGGAAACAAAAATCAAAAATTAACCAATACTTAATGTTTTATGGGGTCAGTGTTCAGAAGCACATGCATATAAAAAGAGACTCATTCTGAAATGTGAAGAGCGATTGGACCAACCTTTATTGCCCTTTAGCGCTTTAGCCTTTTAAAACTTTATTGGACACCTATGGTATGCAGCATCATCACCCTTCAGTGCCAGTGAGGCAGGGAAGATGCTTGTAGTTCTCCAAGACAGGGCACACCCTGTATGTACAGTGAATTCTTTGCACAGTGCCTATAAAAATTACCCCCTTTGACTTCAAATCATACAGTGGACTTAATCAGGATTTTCTTACATCATTTAATAGAAAAGTTATGAATGGCAAAGTAAAAGTATTGCAATTTGATCTTGAGTCAAATATCAAACACGCAATAAATGATTGTTAACCCTTAAATGCGCAAGCTATTGAAACCCCCTCTAACGCGCAACATGGGTCAAAAATGACCCGCATTCATTTCAATGTAACTCCAAGCACACATGGGTTTTTTCTGTCACAATTTCTAAATTTAATATATTCTAACCTGTAATGATTTAAAAGTTGATTATTTAGGTCGTATTTTATGCACAAAACTATTGTTGTTGGATTCTGTGGAGACATGTCTATGGTGAGCTATGTCCCAAAGAAGAACAAAGCTGTTGTCCTTCTCAGTACCATGCACAACGACACAGCAGTGGATGACAACATGAAGAAGAAGCCAGAGATCATACAATATTACAACAAAACGGAAGGAGGTGTGGATCTCATGGACCAAATGGTCCACACATACACGTCGATGCAGCGAACAAGGAGGTGGCCTATGGTGCTCTGGCAAAATATGGTTGATGTTGGCGCTCTGAATGCCTTCACCATTTTCACTTCACATCACTGATTATATGGGTGGTGGGCCAAATGCCCGACGCCTCTTCATCAAGGAGTTGGCTAAGGAGCTGATCATGCCTTACATGAGGAGGAGAATGGAGACCAGTCTCCATCTGCAGAGGCATGTCACTCAGGCCATGGAGATATGTGGCATACAGAGGTGGGGCATCCAGCCACAGGAGCCACCCAGCCTCTTACAGAGGAAGAGAAAGAGGTGCTGTCTTTGTCCTTCTGCGCGAGACAGAAAAGTCTCTCACTCATGTTCAAAATGCGCACGGCCTGTGTGCAAAGACCACAAGCTGACTCTGGTCATTTGTGAAAAATGCAATAACTGAGACAGCTGTCTCAATGTAGGCCTGTGCTCATGGTAATATGCTGTTATACTTGTTTTATTCAGTTTATGTAGTTTTATACCACTGCAGTTTGATAGTGACTCACTTCAGTAGCTGTAACTGTTCAAGATTCACAGGTTTACAGTGTCAGTTACACTCACTGTATTGTTTTATACTGTTTTAATGTTTTAAGTATCATCATTCAGAAATGAAATTATTGGAATATTAAATGATTAAATAAATAAATACATTTTTTTCAAACAATACTGCAAATAAACTCTGTTTCTTTTACAATATTACATAGGGAATGAATGCGGGTCATTTTTGACCCATGTGTGCAAATATTGTATAGTTACATAAAATGTCTTATAATTCAAAGAGTAACCATAAAGTAATAGAAATAAGTATTAGTGTTGGGGTAAAAACTAAATAAGTGATGGAAAGTTGGAATATTAAATGAGGAATTAAATTCATTTTTACAATATAGCTAAGAAACACAACATCTTCTGTGAAATTTCATAGAAAATGAATGCGGGTCATTTTTGACCCATGTTGCGCATTAAAGGGGTAGTGACAAAAAAAGTATTTTTATTTAAAAAGCTTTCATGAAAAAAATGAAATTAAGTTTTGTCAGGAACATAAACAAGTTAACTGAGGAATTCATGGAGTGCTGAGTAATAAAAATAACTTATTGCAAAGATATAGAAAATTTAAACTCAGCCGGGTCACTTTTGACCCATCTTATGCGTTAAAGGGTTAAAGTATACTCTGACTGGCAAAAAGGGTCAAACAGGGCACAGCACTGCAAAAACTGTGTGAAGACACTGACTGAGTTAAATGACTTGTCTTTGTTTTTTTTACTTTTAAAGTATTTGCAGGTGGGCTCAGTCCTTGCTGTGGAAGCCCAGGGTTCAAATCCGACCTGTGGCTCTTTCCCGCATGTCATTCCCCGTCTCTCTCTCCCCACATTCCTGTCACTCTTCAGCTGTCTCTATCAAATAAAGCTTGAAAAGGCCAAAAAAAAAAATCTTTAAAGTATTTGCAGGTGAAAATGTATTTTTAAAAATTCTTACTGAAAATGACTTGTCCTGGAACGGGCAAGTCAGAATCCAGACTTCAGTTGAGTCCAAAATTTGTGGAAGAATTTGCTGCTAATTTGATCGATATTATGAAGAACTTAAGCTAGACCTCTCTACACAGGCTGACAGCTGTAATGTCTGACAAAGGTGCATGTGTTAAATATACACTTTAAGGGTGCGAATACTTGCAATATTTCATATTCGCATTTCATTTAGATCTGTTGGTAGAGGTTTGATTTTCAATGTGACAATGTGACAAGTTAGTGTTAAAAAGTAAAAAAAATCTAAATTATATTCATGCTAATTCAATATTGTAAAACAATAACACATAAAAAAGTAGGAGTGCGAATTGTGAATTTTTATTGGCACATGTTGCACATGCAGTGTCATTAAAAAAAATATTCAGTTGCATCATAATGCTCTACAGCTGACGCTCATTCTCTGTGACTTTGATGTACTTAATGTACTTGATGTAGTTAAAGTCAAAGAGTTCATCAGAGTTGCACAATAAACTACAAAAAGTTATAAGTCTGTTTGACTGGGAAAAAATGTAAATAGTTCTGTAATCATCTGATTTCTTCAAAATTAGGTTGTTCTTACCTTCACTGGGTCCTACTGAAGAGTTTATGTCTGCCTCTTTATTTATGGAAGGGGTAATGCTTAACTGCAAAGTTAAAGGACAACCAGTCAACAGCACAAAGAATGTATATTTTGTTCACAAATAAAAGCTGCTCAACCCACTACATATCTGCACATGAAATAATGGCGTGTCTGCTGCATTGCATCAGTCACATTTTGAGACGCATGCAATAAAATGGAGTGGACACAATAAAAGCTTTGATGTCATCTGTACAATTTAATGCAGTCCAACATTATACCCTGCAATTTACACAAGCTTTACGACACATAAAATAAAATTAGTGAGCCTGTGCCAGGTAAGGTTTAGTTCAGTGAGGACCCTAACGCAACAGAAGATAAAGAGACCATTGATGTGTTGTACATGATTACATGATGCATTTTGTTGACTAATTCAATGTATGGACATATAAAAATACTCTGCTTCGAATATTAATGTCTTTTATTTTTTCATAAAAAAAAGAAAAAAAAAAGTTGTCACCTAGTTAAAAAAAGTTATGACCTTGGTAATTTTTTTATTGGGCCATATTTTGTTAGTTGTAATGTCAGAAAATCATCTCATATGTACACGTGTAAACCTGAGGTTTAAGGTTTAAGGTGATCAAACTTTCCTCCTTCAGCAGATGAATGTGGAAACTGATGTCTCGTGTCAAAGTCTGCATTTGAAGGACAAATATCCAGATTAAGCAATAATACGCAAAGCTCATGTTTCCTCTATGGCTCGTATTTGAAGTGCTAACAGGAGTGCACTTTGATATTTTGCCTGAAAACTACATTTTAAAATCCCAAACATAGTGTTCATAACAAAAAAGGTCCTGCACAAAGCAGTATAGATTCCCTCCAAATGACACTTAATGTACTAAAATGATACATAAGCTAAACCTTTAAAAGCTCCACGCAGTGATTCACATCCTGTTAACATCTCATAAACATTTAAAGGTGTGTGCAGAGTACTTTTCTTCCTGCTTGTGTAAATCAGTTTCGTGGTATGAGGAAGAGGACGGCGAAATACTGATGGTAGCGCTTCAGAGGGACTTCTTATCAGTCTTTATCTGTCCCATCAGCTTTTATCTTTTTCTCTTCATCTGACTCGTCCTTCATTCAGGCTGCAGTAAATTTTAAGTATCTTTCTGCTCCCGATGTGCGTATGAGTGTGTCAGGTTTTGTGTCATGTCATGACCATTATCTTATCTCAGGTGATCTGATTGCAGATAGTAATCTAATCTGATAAGCCCGTGTTTTATTTCACCGTGTTCATGCGCTGTGTGAGATGATGAAATGAAGATAAGACACTTTTAAAAATCTGGCTCACAAAATAAAAAAAAAATAAAAGTAAAAGGGATGAGCTTTTCATTGACCTTGAGCCATTGCTTCTATAAAAAAAAAAAAAAAGTTTATGATTGCACATCTGCTGATCTGCAATGCATTTTTAACCTTCAACCCTGTTCGCTCTTTGCAGACTAGATGTTTCCCATCATCAAATGTTTGTAATTACCACTCTGCGAAAAAGCATTTGTTAAATATAACTAGCAGTGTACTTGCATACACCTGACTGAGTTGCCATTTTGCCATTTTGTTTTCCTTTTATTTTCCATCACCAAACCAAACTACTGGACTTTGGTGGAAGGGTCAGGCCAATTGTAACAGAAGTGTCAGAAACTACTGGGTTTGTCATGCATATGCAAACACGTCGTGATTAAAGAGAATTGGTGTGCCAAGACTCAACATACAACAAAACACAGCAGCCCCCTCAGACATCAGTAGAGACGCACACAACACATCTTGGTGGAGGTCTCTGAGGGCCCCTCTAGTTTTCAACTGACCCATGATGGAAGCCATGAATGAACCGGAACATTAATTAATATAACACCTGTAGAAGAATATATAGATATATAGTCATAAAAACCTTTGACAAAATGTGTGTTTTGTTTTCCTTGATGAGACGCTGCAGATTTTCCACCAATAAGTATGAGAAAATGGAAGTTTAGTGAGGTGCGGGTCAGGGTTTTTTAAGACCCACTTCCACTCAACTCACATACAGACAATTTCGTGGATTATAGTAGCACAATTGTGAGGGATGCGGGACTGATCCTGCTGCTGGGAGAAGCTAGAAACTTTTTTCTCCCACACACAGTACTACAGTAGTGAGAAGATCTCGGCTAAATTAACAAATTGTTCCAAGTTTTGATTTGTTGACTAAAATTAGACCAAAAACTATGAATGATGAAACAAAAATGACTAAAACTAAGACAGACTAAGACTAAATCTAAAATAGCTGCCGATATAAACACTGCTTCACAGATTAAATAAATTAATTAAATGACTTGCAGGAGTGCAACCTCACAGCAGGGTGTTCTTGTTGATGCTCTTACCCTTCCCTGTTTCCACTGTCATCACACTTTTTTTTAGCACATTCAGGGCCGACAGTTTCCGTTGACGGAAACTCACCGTCTGCCTCACGTGTCTAGACCACATGACTTTTTATGAGCATGGTAGGCTGCAGAATGGTAAGCACAAAATTCAGAAACACCAATGCATCATCTCAACATTTATCTTATTTAACGTTTTAAAGAAAGATTTGCAGCAAACAAGCCTCTTCTGTCTTGTTCCTGTGGCAGGCTTGGCCACATTTTGGAATCAGGTGAATGTTTGATGACAAAGTGAAAAATCGAGGAAGACCTTATCCTTTATCTTTGTTATTGCAATTAAGCATGTAAAAAATGAAATGTGCGATTCAAAAGCAGACTCACAGAAAAGTAGCACTCATTTAGATGAATATGTCACCAAGTTTGAAGTCTTTAAGTAAGATATTCAGTTAGCTTGTTGCTAACTTTGTCTAAAACATCTATGAATGCTGAATGTGAAACAATGTTGATAGAAGTGTTTGTTTTTTTTTTGTCCTACAGGATGATATTTTAAACCTGGTACACACAAGATACAAGAAAAAAACATATTTTCTCTGGGGACTGATAATGACCTAACAGTAAAGTAGAACCAAAACAAAGAGCTAAAAGACACTAAAACACTTCATAGAGCTGCAGAGATGAATACATTATTTTGGAATCAAACTAGCTGTCCCTATAATCTGCACCTTTTCTAATGTACCTTTTCTAATCTATCCAGTGTTCAACAATGTGATGCGTTTCATAACAACTACAATGAGTTAAGCACATGGTCTCCACTATCTGATTCATGGGATTATAATAAACTTTTGTGATTATACAACATAGTAAAACAATAAGAGTGAAAGCCATTAAGATAAACCATGACATGAAATTAAAATAAGTTTCCCAGTCTGGCAAATATGATGTGCCAGTTAAAGAACAATGTGTGAAGCCACGTGGAGCTGTGTTTTAAGACGATAACGTTAAAAAGAACGTATTGCTACTCTCTATGGGATATTATTAAAGGCCTTAAATCAATTAAATAATTTTTAAATCAGTATTTTGTGTCAAATTATTGATATTATTTTTGTAGTTGTGTATTAATCGGGACAGTGTACAGTGAGGGGGTCATTGTTGCGAAAGCCGATACAGGATGAGTCAAGTATCGCATCATGTCGATTATTTTGTAACGGTGACTGGCTCGCTGTTCTTTATCTCTTACATACTTAGTTCTGGTGGAAGGCAAAAGCACCATCCTTACCTCAAGGCCAAGATAGTGGAGCAGGCTGACATGCACATGAAATTTTCATTTGGTGCTTGTAATATCAAAAGGCCTGACAAGACGTTTATTAACATTAATATATGTTAATGAGACTATATCAGTGATAATAAGATCATAAACACATTTATTCTTAATGAGTATAAAACATTTAAGCTCTACAAATATAAAAATCTTAGTAAAGTAACAACAAAAAACCTAGTAAGGTTTTAGCAATGACAATATAGTAACTTAGCTAAACTTGTGTTAGATTATAAACTATTATAAGAAACTCATGAGGCTTTTATTAACATCCCTGAGCTGTATACAAGCTGTTAGAAGTGCATAGAAATGTTTTATACTCAAAACAATAATGTACGTTTGTGATTTTATTAATAACACTTCTATAGTCTTACATTTATTATGTTAATAAGCATCTTATTACAAGCATCTTAATATAAAGTGCTAACTTGAATGATGTCACACTAACCTTCAGTGGACATTAAATTATTAGCCTAAATGAAAGTAGAAATCATCTTAGCTGTAGATTAGAAGTCAGTTCATTAGGATTTTGTGAATAGATAAATTAGTTATTATCCTCTTAAAAATCCGTGAACCTCCATTAATATTATTCATATTCCAGCACTTGACCGGACAGGTGAGCCTAAAGGGGTCAGTATGCAGCAGAGATTTCAGTCACTCTGTGAGTCAGTGTGGCAGGCTAATCAATTACCCAGCCACCAATTAGTCATCCAACCAATACATCACTTACCCTTGAAGGTGTCCAGTCAGCTTGTCGAGCAGGAGTTTCTCAGGAAACTCAGAAATAGTTAGTTTGATTTGATGATAAATGATAGATGATACACTTTCTAACAACTTTGTTGATAACACTGGGGAACACAATTTTTGTTGAGTTAGGTCTGACAGCTGTTTTTAACGGTCAAGTTTTTGAACTATAGGATCCCTGTTTTCTTAAAAAATATGAAAAATACTGTACTTAACAGATATGTGCTTGTTTTATAAAAAATTTCAAATATTGGCATACAATGAAATATGAAAGAAACAGGCATGACCGCACTGATGTTTGCCCTCTGACTTGGAATGGTGAAACTACCACAAATATAGCAAAAGGAGTCAGGGTTGTTTAGGCATTTACGACGAGAAGTAGCAGGAGCAGACATGATCTGGAACAAAGGAAATATATACCTATGTAAATAAAACACTAAGATGGAATAGTTACAAGCTTTGAAAACTACAAAAACAGCATAAAACCAAATAGAACTTACAACGGTATGCCCATGGTTACAAGGTTAAGAGAAAAGCCAGCACAAATCCTCTTAATTCTACTATGCTAGCTTTCTGTTTGCAGATATTGATAGTACTGACCTATTGGGAGCTGCACACACCTCTCACCGCACTGTCTCAATTGTGACTGCACAAACAAGTTGCCACGTAGCTGTAGATGAGTCCAACCATAATCAGCTGGCAAGTCTTACTACAGCTAATCAGTGGAATTTTGCCTATCTGGAGGGTAAGCTGTGGAGAAAAAACTTGACGTGCTAGAAAAAAAAACTGACTGAAATTTTGGAATCAGCATGCCAATTTTAGTTTTAATCAGCATAAAAATCGAACAGAATTTTTTTCCCAAATTGTTCCCCAGTGTAATACATACAAAGAATTTAACACCCAACACAGCAAATCATGTAAAACTATTGTCTGGTTTCTCCATGTAGCCAGCAGCAGACACCATTGGAGCAGAACGTCCAGGACAGAACCCCATAATGAGGTAGCAGATGCACTACAGTTTCTTTAAGTGGTCCAGTGGTCTTTTTGGTGTCTGTAGTGAAACCATTGGTGAACATGACCATAGTAAGTCATGCCAGGTGCGTGTTGCGCTCAACACCAGCACCTGAACACACTCTGGAGGGAGAACATCAGCTGAAAACTGACAGTGTAGATGTAATTTGAAAATAAGCTTCCTTACATGTGGAAAAACCTTGAACTCTAGAAAATAGAGACAATAAGAGTCACACAGATATCACACAGACACCCTGCAAGCTTTGGTGTACCAAAGTCAGTGACTATGTAAACTTCGGTAAAAGGACAGCCAGCCAAACCAACGAAGGTTTCACGTTTTATTAGAAAATAAAAGCATCTGAAGCACTTGTCGAGATAGATCTAGCAATGTGGATCAATGTGGAGCTCAGTTACACTCATTTAAGCTATGAGCTGGCCTCTTGTCAGCTTTGTGAGGTGTCCGTTAACTTGATGCTCCCCGTTACATGGGCAATGAAGCACCTCAGGAGGTAGATTCCCCAAAAGTGCAGGGAGCTGTTATAAACAAAAGAAAGAGAGAGACAAAGAAAGAAAATTTGACTTTGCAGTTTTATTGACACAAAATCTAATTAAATTAAAGAAAAAGTTGTATTTTATTATTATTCAAGTGACTATATGTATAATTGCTGCTCTAAGAACTGTGAAATCCTCTAAAGTCAGCAGAAGTGTTGAGTTCTATTAAGGAGTCCCTGTGGAGTTTTTCACCTCGAGCAGCACCATGGAGCTGTTTTTCCATGGTGAGGTCCTTGTTTTGCGTGTGATGTAACACAGTCAGGACGTGCAGCAATGCACGAACAAAGACGGGGGAGGAGAAAACTGCAAGCTCGTAAATATGAACGTAAACAACAGAATTTAAACTGCTGAAGTTCTATCATGTAACTTTTCTATCATAAAATAACAGATTTTAAATCATGTCATTGTTACACTGACGTGTCATCAGGTGGATGCTGTCTCCGTCGTTCCCACTCTACACTCTGGTTGCCTGTTCTTACACTATGTAACGTTGCGCTCCCGCAAGAAGTACCTAACACTAAGATTTTGGTGGAAATAAACAAAGTCAGAACACACACACACACACACACACACACACACACACACACACACACACACACACAGGTAGGTAATGTGAAAAGCTCTGTTCTCGCCGGATCCTGTCTGAATCCAGCCTAATTCCTGGACCAGGGGCGAAGAGACCTAATTAAAGGCTGAAAGGTGGACGCCGAGCTGGGCTTCAAACGTTTTACGAGAAGCTGCGTAAGAGCTCAAGGACATAATATTAACATAACCTTTGTTCGTTTACAAGACAACGCCACAGCTTAACACTGGATGAATACAGCCCACACGTACACCAAAACCAAGTGTGATTAGAAAAACTTAAACATTTCTATTAAAAAAAAAAGTAAAACTTCAAAGTCAGTGGCGTGAATATGCATGACTGTTGTCTAATGACGAAATGATGCTGTGGACATTTTGTTGAATATAAAAACACATTTTAAAGGATAAAGCCGGTGTTTCTCCATATTTCTCTTACTGCTGACTAATCCCATGAAAGGACCAACACAAAACTTTTTTGTACCCAACTACATTTCTTCCTTCTGATCCTTCTGATCACGTGAAACTGTCACAAATACATGATTTTTTTTTAAGTAATAACTCAAACAGTGAGATTGTTTGGGACTATTTCCAACTGTGGATTAATACACATTTGGTTTGTGTTCATGGTCATGAAGGAACATGTCACCCGGTGCAACAGTGTGGCTCAATGTGTTTTTGAACACAGAGGAAAAAGACATATCAGGCGTTGGATTCATAGAGTCTGTGAACTGACAATCCATTTGTTGATGGTTAGATGCATAAATATACGTAGACATACAAGTGTGACTCTCACCTGACCAGGAGTGGCTGAGGGAAGCAGCTTGTGGTCTGTCTTTTAACCACATCCTGAAGATTCAATAAGTTTGTCAGCAGTGCTCCTTGCCCACATTTGTCAATCTTTGTCACCACAATCTGCACAACAAAACATTTGGCACATCACAATTTAACCTTATTGTACAAAACAAACAGTAAGGCACAAATTCTTTTACTTTTACTAAGACTACAGTTTTAGTGTTTATATTATTAGAATATTTGCGACAAAAATTCAGGCTTGCGTTGTGTGGAAGTGTGCAAATTCACAACTTCTATTTCTACAAATCAAAACAATGCAGTGTAACTAGCTGCAACGATTATTGCTTGTCGATTGTTTTGTTTTGCTGGATGCTGAAACGTCCTTGAAACAGAAAGAAATGGTGACCTAGATTCAAACCTGTCACTCACCATGGCCACAACATTACAACTCACTGAGCTCCTCGTATTCTTGTCCTACATCCGATCCTTCAGAACAGTAAAGCAAAAAATCTTTTCAAAGCCTGTTTCAGGTTTCAAACTGACCCTTTCATCTCATGGCTTCCTTTTGCCTTTCAGCAGTGAGAGTTCATCTTTGTTAAAAGCCATACTGTCACAGCCTTAATAATGATCTAAGTGTTTAATAACCCGAGAGCATGAATAATTGACTGCAGAGTGTGTGGAGAGTGGTGGTGCTTCATTATAATGTCTCAGCGGTGGCATTTTAGAGGGGACAGCAGTTTTTAAATAGCTGAGCGAGAGCGTTCAGCATTAATTTAGTGTGGACATAATGATGAGGATTTGTAAGAAGAATGAATAAAATGTGAAAAAGGGGGAGTAAAAGCTGCTTAGCATTAATGCTTACCACCTCCACCGTGCTGCGTGTGATATTATATATAAAACTGTAAAGATTTACTTTAAGCAAACTACATATTGGTGAGATATTTTCATCTGTGTCTGCAAACCTGTTTTATTGGTTTGTTTTCCCCACAGCTCTCACACTGTGACAGATATTTGCTTGTTTTTTAACTAGGCTGGGGTTTGTGTGGTCTGTGTGGAACAGCGGATGTTGGCGCTGCAGTTTGTTTTCAGGTTACAGGCGGGTGCTGTGTGCGCTAACTCATTGTTATAATGTAAGGCTGCAGAGTCCCGACATGATAACACACCAAACTGCTATTTGACAAGAGTTTCTAAATCACAGCTGATGTCCGTTTCACACTTTTTGTGCAAACGTTTAAGGGCTGCATCAAGCTGCACGCTTTCATCATCGATTAATCTGTTAATCAATGATTGATTAGTTGTTTGTTCTATTAAATATCAGTAATGGTAAAAAGAAGGTTCCACATCTTCCTAAAACATCAAATTCAAGGACTTTTCAGGCTTGATTCCCTTAAATTCAAGGACCCAACATGGCATCGCTTCAGACTTAGAGAGAGCTTAATATTTACTGTTACAACAATGAGAATTTTTTTAATGAGAACAAGCAGAGTGTAGCCTATTTGCTAAATGTTACTATTTATAAGTGTGTGTGTGTGTGTCCTACCACATATGGACGCCTGATCTCCTCACACATCTCCAGGGCGATCATGTCAGCCCTCTGAAGGCCAACACTTCCATCGACCAAAAGGAATGTCCTCGCCAGACTGAAAGATCACAGAGAAACATTCACATGTAACAAATGTCCCATTAAATAAAAGATGACTCATTTTACATCCCAAAAGGCCCTTCAAGCATTCATCATGGCTCAAGACAAATAAATTCTAAATGACAGTGACTGCACAGCGCCACCTTGTGGACAATCCACAAACTAGTCCATGTCACTCACTTTTTTGTGGACTTTGTCACAATGGTACAAACAAACAAAAAAAGACCTCAAAAACAAAAAGATCAGTCTCAAGTGGCATTATTTTGAAAAGGAGAGAGGAAACACAAGTACTTCAGCACCTGAGTGTATGTAGTTGTGTGTATATAATCCAACCTGGTCAGTGGACAGTAAATTCTCAGCCTTCTAAGCCTTCAAGTGCAAACATTAATGTTCAGTGGAGTTTGAGAGTTCGAGAAACTGTGAAACTTCCCTCAATAATGTGTTAACCAGTTGGTTTGTCCTAAAGAAAAAATCCATTTAGAGTAAATTATGAACATTCATAATCATAAGTGCATAGTAATCAATAATGTATTTTTTCTGACAAAGTGCTATTTGAATTAAACAAACTTTTTGGCATCATGAATAAATTTCACCTCCCAAAGGCCCACAATGATGAATTAACGGAGTTCTGTCATGGCCTTCAAGAAAAATCTCTTCCCAACCTCTGCAGTGTTGTACGGTCGGGAGGTTACTTCAACTTTTTGTATTCATAGCAAGACGGATGGTGAATGAGAGTTTTACTTTGGCCTTCCAGACATCCATCATATGTGTATGACTGCAATTTCTTCTCTGAGACGTAAATGGAAACCGCTTCAAGACTTGTTTTCTCCAGGCAGCTAAACAGTATCAAAAGTTTCTCACTTTTTCCTTGCGTAAATGTACGGCTCCACCATATCCACAAAGTCTTTGGGTGCTCTGTGTCCATATCCCGGCATGTCAACGATGGTGAACGCTTTGCCCACTCTGAAGAAGTTCATCTTCTTTGTGTGACCCTGAAGCGGAAAGACAAAGAGAGAACAAGACAAATCATATGCCGATACGGTAACTGCCTAATCAGTTGGTCACTGCTTCACCGGCAATGTGTGTGTGTGTGTGTGTGTGTGTGTGTAAAGCCCTTCACCTAAATTCTCTGTAAAGAAGAAAATTTGAGTGTGGAGCAAGTGTAAAGATAAAAACACTTAATAATATGAAAAATGATGAAAAATAAGAAGTTACTTTGTACACAGCATCACCATGAAGCAAGAGGAAACAACAAAATGGGCATCAAGAGTCAGATCAATCAGTTTCATCACAACTTTGTCTACATGATATACAATTTAAAATGAGCAAAGTTAGGATTTAGATGAAAAAAAACTTTTTTTTTCATATTAAAGCAAATATATACACATATATATAAATAATGCTTGTTGCTAAGGCGTGTTCTCAGTGTTAAGATTTGACACCCAGCACTCTCCACATGTTTAAAATGGTTTAATTTCACCTTTCTGTCTGACTGTTGAGATTAGCCTACAAGAAGAACAACCACATTCACGAACATAAAGATGTCTGACGATATGTATCATGTTTGGTACATAGACACAGAAACAGAACAATGTGAGCACTCTGTACATTGAACGAACACTTACATGCAGTGCTCATGCTCTTCCCGAGTAAATTCTAGATGAAGCAGACACACTGTACGTGGGTTAAAACTACTCACTGGAGTTTTGGAGACTCGGACTTCTACTTCAGGAGTCAGAGAGAACAGACCTTTGATGAGAGACGACTTGCCCACGTTGCTCCTGCCGATGAAACACACCTGAGAATACACACAAGTTGCTCTATTGTAGATTACTGTCACTGTCTGTGACGGATATAGGCTGGTTCCAGCTACTCTGACACACGTTTTAATTCTGTCCTAAATTATCTCATGACTGAAAATCTGTTTATGTTCTTGGGCGAGTGATAGATCCTGTGCCTTTGGTGTCCTGTATATTCTGTGTCCTCTTATAGGAGTTAATACAGGATTGCAACCTTCATGTTACAAGCATGCAGGATCATTATCCTTAACTGGAAATTCCCAAAGCTTCCCAGTTATACTTTGGGGTTACGAGATGTCATTCAGCAAGAGAAACTTCTTTCGGTTCTTCCGACAAATGTGAGAAAATGTGGCGTCCTATCCTGGACTACGCCGACTCTAAGCTTTAAATCTCAAACAGTATATAATCTGCAAACTCGATCATTGTTATTTTTTCTGAACACGCTGCATCAATGAAGTTTTTTTTTGCTTTTATTGATTTCTTAAGCAACTTGAACCTCCCCCTTTTTCAATGTATCATCTTCCTTTTCTCAGTTTTGTCTGTAAAACATAAAAAAGTTATTTGCACTGAACTTAATTTAATTTAAAAAACGTTGTTACTGTTTTCGACACAGTAATTTAATGACCTGTGTGAGTTTATTCTGGAATATTCTCCTTCAAAAATATCTCTTCTGCATATTCACTGACTCAACATTTTAACCAGCACACCTGCTCTGACTGTCATGGGTCGCTCCGATTGGCTGCTACCATTGCGCTGCTGCAGTACCAACGACCGCCAAGTCCCACAGGACACAGTTCAGGCTCATCCATCTCTCCGACACAAGACAGATGGATGGAGGCTGATGCTGCCAGTAAGCCATGAATACATCATCCTCTGACAGAGCAGAGAGGCAGAGTGGTAACTAACTCGGCATGCCAAAGAGACCCCTTTGTCAAATCAACACAATGTTCCATTCTGAACCCTCCGGTGAACGTTACTGTCTATAAGGTTATAAATCTGCTCATTTATTATCAAGTGTCAACTTGTGCTTAATTATGTATGAGGCTGCAGGAGGGTAAAAAGACATTACACTATGTTTTTCATTTACAGTGTCCATGTTTTGGGTCAAAGAAGGACAATGTGTTCAGCCTCCTCACGCAGACCTTCTCTTTCATTTACAGTCGCTGTTCAAACATAGGTGAAGTCAATAATGATGCCAACGTGAAGCAAAAGTCGGGCCATGGGAGGATTATTCTGTAATGTGAGTTGGTTTAAGGCAGTGGACCGTGGCCCTCTTCATTCCACTCAGCCATAAAAGAATAATCTGTATATTTGTTTGATTTGCTTGCTTCCATCTGTCAGGACTACTGCATTGTGAGAAAGTTGTAGACTTGCCAACCTGACAGTGATAAAATATCCATAAGGAGGCTGGATGAACCAAGAGAGGAGTCCACTCATAAATTTTACATCTGGAGATGATCAATTCCATTTGCTTCACAAAGTTGGTTTGCAGGAGCACGTTTGATGGAAAGTGGAATAGACTCTCAGTGAACTGTATCAGATGAATGGGAGAATGGGTGACACGTACTTCATTATCTTCCACCGTCTGGACCGGCACAGAAAGTTATTTCTACAAAGGAGCATCTGTGTTACCACGCCCACCACAAGATCATGAATAATTTAAAATTGTATCTTACACCAATTGCGCTCTCTTGTTACCTGTTAATGAGGCTCCTGTAGCGTTCAGTCCTGCATTAAAAAACAAACAAAACTCTGGGCTGCACTGATGGGCTTGTGTTACCAGTGCAACATGAAATAGGATCCAGAAGGTGGAACTGGTGGCAAAACACTGCCCAGCCTTTTATGATGCAATGAGACAAGATTTCAGAACTCTGGAAAACAATCGCAGCAGCATTCATTTGATGTTGCGTTGCATTGATCGCAAGGTAAACAATAGAAATACGGCCTTGGTGTTACAAAGTTACTCGTCAACGCAGCATCTTGACGCCATGCTGCACAGCAGCAAAAGTTAAACCAGGCTCTTTGGCAAGGCCTGCTGCACCGTCACACTGAGCTCATTCAAATGAGTTTAGTCAGGAGCAGGTAGTAATGTTAAGGAGCCATGAGAGCAGAGATGCAGCTAAACATGTGGGGCTGATGTTGAAAACTGACTGCGCAGCAGGTGTTTCTGTTCTTCTTTTCCCTCCGTGTCCTTATAAATATGTAACCTGAGTTACGTTTATAAAATGTTTTTACAGTTAAATGCTATTAAATAGACTATGTGTCTCATTACCTGTAAAAAAAACCTCAATTAAAAAGACGGGTAATGATGGATTATGATGGAATTTTTATGACCCTGTCTGTGAAAATGATGGACAATGAGAAAGTCTAACACGGCGTCTGATTTGCAGCTGTGAATTCCACCTGAGGACGGTGACTATCACACCATGAACGCCAGATGTTTCATTAATATGACGGGAAGCTGAGGTGCATTTGAGATGCTTGTCATGCACTTTTCTGAACACATTTCTTGTCTTAGCAATAATGTTTTCCAACAACCCAATTTTATGGACATAACTTCACTTGCTTCCATTATAGCACCAAATAAATGAAGTTACAAGGTAACTGAACACAGACTTTATTTTAAAAAAACCCTCATAAAGTTTGGTGGCGCTGAACATGACCCAAATAAAAAGTCTGATTTCCCACCAACCTCTGGCTGTTTGAGTGCAGGCACATGGTCCATCCTCTCAGCAGAGATGTAGTAATCAATTTTATGGGTCGGTGTAGAATAGAAGAGCTTTTCTGCTTTCACCATGTCCTCCAAACTGGGGTGAAAGAGCTGGAACTGTGTCTTGTCCACGGACCTGAAAACGTCATTACAATCAACTAAAACACACAAATGAACACACGTCTTCAGAGACATGAGCCGTGTAGAACATACACAGACTCCAGATGTAGAAACATAATGCAGTACCTGTCCAGGTAACCCTCCAGTTCACTAAAGGGGTAAAGTAAGCTTTGGACTTTCTTTGGGGGAAGCGTTGTGGCTCTCTGAAGCGAGGCAAATTTATGGACGCTCTGCCGGGAAACGGTGCAAACTGGAATCCCAGGCTGGAGCCACGGGCACAGCCGGAGACAAAACATGTTCCCCTGCAGATCTCAGACCTGTCTACAGCTGAGAACAACGACAGTGCGATTATCACTCACAGGAAACGTCGGACAGATGCATCGTCTCTGCTGTCAGCCCTGCTCAGCAAATGTTTCACATTATTATCTGAATGAAATGTTTGTTCCACAAACTAAAACACGAGAGAAGTATCTGCCACATGACTGCTGAGTTATTAAACACAAGGGTAAGTTAAATTCAACATGAGACACTGTTGAAGATATCACACTGAACACAAGTTCTCTGATGAAAATACTTTGTTTATAAATGTTATATTTTGTTACAGAGCTGCTTATAGTCAAGTGGGACTAGCAGGCTAGCAGAACATTAGCTTTCCATGAACGACGCATTTGAAATGAAGATGTATGCGCTTCAACTCAACGACTTACCTCACTTTAAATGTTCCCATTGATTAAATATGAAGTAATAAATCATGGTTTGTCTGTAATTCAGCGTTATGTGCCGTTATCATGTCACTTGTCCTCCATGTTGCGTGCAGCGCTCAAATGAGTCCGACTGAAACAACGTAACGCTGCTGAGAGTTCCGCTTCATCTCCTACGTTACTTACTTGTTTATTTCCTTTACGAAGCAGAGGTCTTCAACCTTTTTCAGCCCAAGGACCCCTTGGACGAGAGACAAACAGCACAGAGACCCCCACGTGTAATGAATTATTTTTGTGTGCGCGTCACATTTTAAGCCTGGCCTAAAATAACTTTTATATGTACTTTATTCACCTTTTATTTCACCTTATTAACCTATTTATATACTGGGATATCAGCCTATATGTGCTTATGACTGATAAAACGTTCATGCATAATAGAGTAATAATTTCTTTTGTAAATAGTTTTTGTCTAAAGTAGCTTATTATTGCATATTAATGCTTGCAGTTTACTCAATATCATTTTTTTAATTCTCGCAAATTATTTTGGTGAAAATTGTCAATTATTGTGACAAAAATTGGCGGACCCCCTGCAGTACTTCTGTGGAACCCCTAGGGGTCACGGACCCCTGGTTGAAGACTCCTGTTATAAAGTATTCCGACAGGTGCTGTCTAAGGTGCGGGCTATTTTGGACACTACCCACTCCATGAGGTGCTGGGCAGACTTAGGAGCACCTTCAGTCAGAGACTGCTGGCACCAAGATGCTCCACAGAGAGACACACGAAATCTTTCCTACCTGTGAGCATCAGTCTCTACAACTCCTCCCTCAAAATATCAGACACTCCAAGTCAAGTCCAGTAGCTATCGTACTTGCTTGTGTAATACATAAGTGCAATTTTCTCACGCATGGATACTGCACTTTAAACACTCAGTGTCTATTCTCTGTACAGTCTCTCAAACACTAAATTCTTTTATAAGGTTTTAGATTTATATATGGTATAGTTTATATAGTGTTAAATTGTATATCTTATAGGTGTATAGTGGTAAAGTTTTTTCTTGGGATGTTACTATCTAACTTGTATAGTGTTCAAATGTTTTTGTTTTTTCTTGCTATTACTTACTATCTAACTTACCGTTAATAAAGTATTTCTGATTCTGATTTCTGATTCTGATTCTGAGGTACTTTCACTGTAATTTAAAAATGAATAAAAAAAAAACTTAACCTATAGTACTTTTATTTCCTGCTTTTACCATATTGCTGTCATGCTGTACTTTTAGTAATGATTCATTTAAAGTGAATATGCTCAATAATTCCCGCTAATGATATTAAACATTAATATTATTAGCGAGATTACCTGCTTTATTTTAAAACTCACACATCAAAGAGCAAAACAAAGCAATAATGAGGGAACGCTGGGGACCTTTTGGACTTTCACCACAAAGAAAAAAATGTTGAACAGCCGATGATATACTACATACGAACCATTATCTAAACACTTGCATCACACTTTGCTACATGCCGACATCCTCCTTCTCTGAAGATATGTCATATTACAAAAGAGCGAGACCTCGAGGCTCAAGTAGCAGACAATGAAATGAGACTCTGAGGAGGCTAAAACAAGGACATTGCAATTACATCTCCATCCCTGTGCTATTCTAATATTGCATAGGGCATTGGGACATAATTAACGAGCATGAATCCTCTTTTAGATTCAGCTAAGCATTCTTCACATTGATGCATGGCTGGTGAAACATACAGAAACATTCTTGTGTTCCTGCTCAGGGAAAGGTACATTTCTAGCTGTCACATACATCCTCCATCACCCTCTTGGTGGGGCTTATTGAGGATTATAATACTGACGTTTATGTAGAGCACGCCAAAGAAATGTCTTCATAAATTTGGTTATAGGAGGTGGAAGTGATAGGAGTGACTCCAGGCTTTTCTCCCACTCTACATTCTTTTTCACTGAGTCTCCCGCTAGGAAATGGAGTTTCATCAATAGCCATGTTCAGGATTCACAGGTTCATGCGCACAAAGGGGTTAACCTTCTTCTTCCAAAGAGAGGGAAAAAGCAATCAGTTGTAATATTCATCCAGCTTTGATTAATAGTTTGAAAAGCTAGTTTAATTTAAAAGGTAGACTGTTTGGAACACTTTAACAAAAATAAATCACTGCTATCTGCTCTCAGCTCTCCCACACTTAGTTTGTGGACCCTTTCCTCTCCACATGGTGGCGGTGCAGACCACTGAAAGCATCGCTCTCCACTCTGATATGTTAAATATCTGCCTTCACCACCTTGCGCCAATCCTTCCTCTGCTCCATCTGGGTTTTATGACCCAATGTGATTCATAGTATGTTCACTGAGCAAATTAATTCACAGACATCCAATTACAGCTCTCATATTCTCCCTGTCCTTTTTGCAGTGGAGTCTTTTATTCTTCTGTGCCATGTGCTAATGCCCGCGCCTTTTTCATTCATCACCCATTTAAGAGAACATAGATTGCACATATATCCTGCGCCCTTATTAAAATAGACAATTAAATATGTGATTGATTTATTCTCACAGTGTTTCATGTTCTTTTATTGCTTGTATGTCTTGCACGGCGTTAAACAAACGTTGCACATGTGTTTATAAGTTAATTAAATAGCTTTGACTGAAATATGAAAGGAAGGAAGAGTAGTTCTGCTCTTCTTGGATTACTTAGCAAATTAAAGGATGGTTGCTGCATTAGTTTAACGTTTCATTATTACACAGGCGGACCAGAGGGAATCACCATGGGCAGCTGATGGGGTGCTTAATAGGTGGACCTTTTTAGCCGTCAGCCATTTATATGGCTTTCAGCACAATAGAGCCCTCACAAAACCACACTTCACCAGGGTTTTTAAGAGGCACTTGTGTGGGAAACAAGACAGTGAGGGATATATAGCAGCAGAAAGATAAAAGATAAATGATGGAAGGAGCAGAGAGGAGGGGATAAGCAGGATAGACAGGGGTGGGAGGGAACGGAAGGGGAGGACGGCCATGGGGGTGCTCCCATGACTCCATCACCCCATCCTTCACCGAGAGCCGGAGGATCAAATGCCAGACGAATCAATCGTCCACCAAGCAGACATCTACAGCGCAGGCCATGATGGCATTTACCTCCCCAGGGTCCATATCAATAAAATAAAAAAAGATATCATACAAAATTGATTGTCCCCGAACAACCTGCCCACCCACACCATCAAGCCAGCCTCTCGCCATCATCACCATTTGTTTTTTGGCTCTTTATTCTGCTCTGTCTGTCTCTCTCCAATCCCTTGGCTTTTTTTTTTTTTTTTTGGCTCTCTCAGTTCTTTTATTGTGCTTGATTGATGTGCAACAGACAAGGTTTGCAGGGTTTTCGAGGAACCGCGCAGCAGCCACTTATAGACCTTTGTGACAATGTAGCACAAGGAAAAAGTCCAGCTGCAACACTGACCAGCCACCCACAAACACCCACACATACACACTGATGATACTTTAATCTGACACTGAATTATCACAGAGCTTGACCCGCGGGACCTTTTCAGACCCATTCAACCATTCATTTGCATGTTAACCACTAAGGCCTACCCCAGCCACTGCACCCCCCTCCTTAACTTGCGATACCTCCTGCCGGGATCTGACAGGGGCACAATGCGACATGCGCCGCCAGAATACCAAGGCCCCCCCCCGCCCTCATGCTCCTTGCTTTTGTTTGTCCAGGACGATGAAGAGCAAAGGAGTTTATCAAGCCAAGAGGTCAAACCATCAATACGCCTCATACAAACACTGTCACATACACCCGCCTCAAGGGCAAAAAGACAACTAGAGATTAACACAGGCTGTATTTGTTCTGTCTGCCCATCTGGTCAGGCTGAAAGCTGTCAGGCCTAACACCTGTGGCAAACACCCTCCATCCTCCATCTACCACTGGTCTGAATACGAAGAAGTGGAGAAGTCTGCTTCTGGAAGCAAATGCTGTATCATTTTATCATGGCAGAGCTTGCTCCCTCCAGCGTTTCCACTCTCATTACTCTCTCTGTCTCTATTAAGTAAACAGAACAATCAGAGGAACGGCTGGCTTCGCTCTTGCGGAAAACGAAAAAAAGCCCCACTGTTCCACTTGAGATGATTCACCCAGCTGTAACCCGCACATCAGTAATATTCACACCCCTCAACAAACTAAGACTGGAAAAGTGGACTCAGTTAGCTGCACTGACCCCGCAAGGTTTAATAAGAATTGCAATAAAGTTTAAATTCCCAGCTGTTGCGATATGAGCTGCACAGTGTTCTATGTGAGACCCAACCAAGCGACCGGCTGTGTCATTCCTTGTTCTTCTGTGTCTCTCTCTGAGCATCTCCCATTAATACAGCATAAATATTTTGGCAGGTGGTGTTTGGAGGATATTAGAGCACAAGTGCTGAGCGCTGAGCGATATTGATTTTGCTTTAGCAGCCAAGAACCATGGCTCTACTGGCATTGATATGTCGAGGAGAGGAGGTTGAATGACCTTGAGCCGAGGAGCATTCTTGACAAATAAAGCATCAGGAAGGAAATGCCGGGAAACAAAACACTGAAGATGTCAGTGTGTAGAGACTCAGGGGTGACACTGTGAGGGGGACAGCACAGATTTGGAGTATTTGTGGTTTAAAGCAATCTCTATTCCCTTCAATTGCTACAGGAGCATTATCCCATTTGGGGGACACACCTAACTATCTGCACAAACTGGGATTATGGTGCTGCAAAAATACATACAAAGATCTATGTGCATCTATGCAGAGAAGGCTCAATGCAAAAGTCTCTCAAATCTCAACAGGTTGTTGCACAGAAAAGAACACGTACGTACACGAGTATAAAAGGAGCAGTCACGCAGAAAAACATCGACAACAACAACAGCAGCACATATCCAGCGCTCAGTGGAAACTTAAAAGGTAGGTTAGGACACGTCTCTCCTGGAAGGCATTCATAGTGTGATCATAGTCGTAGCACTGTCAACTGTTCACATGAAATGTGACAGAAATAGTGTAAAGAATGAAAAAAGAGAGCTTGACAGAGACGTTCAAACCCAGCTTACTTTCTCAACTGAAGTGGGGGTGAACGTAGGATTGTCTTGTTTTGGAAGTTGCAAAAATATCTGGACGCATTCCCGCTCAAGTTGATGTCGGAGAGATGTGTGAGGAAGGGGTTTCTGAAGCAGTTCTGATGGAGAATACTGGCACCCTGAATCTGCATGAGACTTTCTAGAGTGAAGGTACCCTCTTAGCTCAGACTGCTCAAGCCTCATATTAGCTGAACTTTAGAGTTCAGTTTTACAGATTTTACCCATATTAGTTCTCACCGCTGTGTTCACATCGATCATTTCAGCATCATTATCATTAGCATTAGATAATGCCTCATTTGCATAATTCAACATTTCGGAAAACTTGTTATACAAAAAATAATTGCCTTAATGTAAGTAAGCAACTGGTGAAGTTTCTTGGTGATATATATGAGTTCAAATTTTGACTCTATTCAGTTGTAGTGTCTCAAAATGTCTGAATATAAACATAATTTACCCCAAATAAGTTTTCTCAGCCTCTGGGCCATAATCTCCTCTTCAGCAGTACTTGCATACACCAAACCTTTCAGTTTGAGTCTCATTTATATTCTGAAGGTTTTTACAGAGGAGTTCATATCTCATTCAGAGCCTGATTTATACAACATTTTATTCATAAAAAAAACATGGCAAAAATATAAATATATTTTTTGGCTGTTTACTGATTTATGGAGTAATAAAAGAGATTTCAATGAAATGAAAACTAGAATTCTGAAACTGGTTTTTATTCAATGTTTAGATTTTTGTTCTGGAAATGTAGCAAATGAACACATTTAGGTGATTATTTTTCACTGACACTTTCTGCATCATTAGATTTTGCCTAAAAGTTGGCATTAGATAATGCATCATTTGCATATTTCAACGTAAAAGTTTAGACAACTCTTAATGTCTGTGATGTGCAAAGTTTCAAGGTGATTAGTCACAGTCTTTATCCAATTCACCTGTCGTGTCTCTCTCCTAAGTTAGACTTGGAAAATCAGGGTGAGACAATTTCCTAAAAGCTTGAACTTCTTCTTCTTCTTCGTCTTTCTAATTGTTGTCTTACAGTCGACCCCATGCTTTATTTCCTGAGAGAGTTTGTTGATGCTACAGTCTATTACAGGTGCTGGAGGAAGTCTGATTTTAGATGCTCCAACAATAAATACCAGTTGAAATAAAAAGTGTTAACTTGATCTTTCTCTTACTGGGTCACATGAAAATGCATCCAAGACCAATTAAAAACCACAGGGACACCAGTGCTCCTTCAGAAGTAACACTGCAGCCTCTCAGTTGCTGTGAAAGAAGATAGAAAAACCACATGCTGAGGAATACGGCCTTGGTTCTGAGCTGATAGGCCCGAATCCACAAAAGCTTGAACGTGTTTATTCATGTGATGCGTTCATCCATGTGGAAATGAGGTGTGAAAGCACAGTGGTACTCCTACGCCAACCCACGGCTAGTTATCAGCACTGTGCTGTGTGGTGCAACTCTGTGAGGTAACCTCTTAGGTCACCTTTCAGGATTTAGGCTGCTCCTCGCCTCAACAAGACCATTACCACTGCCAGCACCTCACTCGCTCCACTCTCTATCGCTTCTCTTTGTCTGTCACGTACACACACAAACTCACAATCCTGCGCCCGCCTCTTTGTGTCTCAGTCTTTCTTTCATTCCACAGAGATGATTTATTTTGTTTCTTCTCTCTCCTCCTCCAGTCCTCAGCCGCCCTCGGGGTCAGCGTCGAGCTCCATCACTCTGTCTGGATTCTTAATCCCCACACTGGAGACGCCCGTGCCAATACAGGAGAATAACAGATTAAAAAACGCAGCCCAAGCCCCCGAGTATCTCCCCTTTTTCCTCCCTCTTGTCTCCTTCTGTCCTCACAACAGATAAGTGGAAAAATAAACTTGTGGAAGCTAAGCTGGAGTTGAGGGGCGAGTCATCGAACCACGGATGACAGAGAAGCTTCCAGCCCGGTGGTTAATGAAGGTGATGCAGCAAAGCAAGGCCCTCTGCGGAGGCTCTCTGAGTTATAACGCTGGAGCCTTGGGAGGTGACACGACTGCAAGCGGGAAGGTTTCCACTTGGCTGTAATTGTCTAAGGAAGATACATGGTTGACCCAAGACAAAAATATAAGTAGCAGAACATAAAAATAATGAAACCCGAGGCTCAATTTTCACATAACCAAAAATAATGGCTCTTTCACCTATAGGAGGTCATTGTCAGGTTTGGCTGCAAAGTGAATGAATGGAGGGTGGGGTATGGTGTGGTTAATGGAGATGGAAGATCCAATGGATTCAAAGAAACTAAAAATAAGCACAGTGAAAGGAGAAAAGAAATGTGGAGACTCTGGAGGTCACATTCACAAAGACTCCCAGAACAGCATGCCTGACCACTGATCCGAGACCAGTTCTGCTATGAGCTCATGCTGGTATTTGCATGACTTCACAACCCAACTACTGACCTTAAACCAAAACCTTTAACAAAGTGGTCGCAGTCCTTTCATTCTGATACGAGATTCCTGTCCTTGTTATATGAGGGGCGGAGGGGAGGGAGGGGGGCCCGCTACAACGGAGATAATGGCTGTGTCAGTTTCACACTGCTCTCCTCATAAAAGCTGAGCCAGGAGGAAGCTGAGAGGGAAGGGGAACGCATGTGTATGTGGGCAGGAGTGTCTGTCGGGGCAAGTCTGCATATGCTTGAGTGCATGTTAGGTTTAGCTAAATCTATTCCCACCGTACGGTTTTTGTGCAACTGTGTGCTGACCTCAACACTCTGAGTTGAGGTGAATCATTTCCTTTGTGACACAAATAAGTTTATTGTTGTTTCATTTTTTTTTTTAATCCACAGTCATTATGAATTTGGTGCATTCCATTATTATTTACATTTTACACAGCTTCCAAACTGTTTTGGAATCAGGGTTGTACACAAACTTGTACCTTTGAATGCATTTGTTTATCTTTTGATCTGATGATTCAAACCAAAGTTACAGTTTTCACCTTCTCACTATTTTTTTAATGAATTTCTTATTCAATCAATGACACTAAAAACACAACAAAGTTTTATGTTTTCAGCATTTATGCCACATGGTTTTCTAGCCATGGACTGACACAAAAATGTTTCAACTTGCTTACATCATCTGCATGTAACCTAAAGTTCACTCTCAATTCATTTTTTACAGTGTTACCTGACAGACAACATTGCGTTAACACAACAGCAATTTAAAGTCCAGAGCCAAAAATAATGGTTGTGATTTTTAAATCTTGCAGCTTTATAAGAAGACAATGATTTGAGGTGACTTCTGCTTCTTTTTGTGTTTGCATTTCAAAAGAGGAACTTGAGGGGAATTCTGGTTGAATTTCTAAATGATACATAATAAATTGTCTTTACATAGAGATGAATGTGCTATTTGCGGTGACAAATACATGCAGATACAGTTGCCTGTTCTGGTATTTAGTGGCTGTTTTGGGTCACCAGGATTTAAAAAGCTGATAATTCATAAAAAGATCATCGGTGTGGGTTTGAACAGACAATTTTGGTGTCCCAGATGGATATTTCCAGTTTCACAAGCAAATTTTCTCTGTGATTTTCCAATTTAAAAATGAGGAATGTAAGTAATGATGTCATGTCTCAAAAGAAGAAAGAAAAGAAAGAACACAAGTCGTTCACGTTCATAGGCTCATTGTTCACTCCTCCACACCTCTGTGACTCTTTGAAAGGACAGTAGGGTGCAGGGTGGGGTGAGGAGGTGTGGAGTCTCCCTCATCTTCCCCTCCTCCCTCTCTGTTTCTCCCTCTGCTCCCTCTGGCCCTAAAGAAAGTCTCAGGGCCCTGACAACAGGACATGGCTTCACAGTATACATGCTGTTGGTTCATTGTGACTCGCTGGACTCTGACAGCACAGCCTGCGCTCACAATGTGTTTATTGGACCTGGATGCATGTGGGGCTTCACCCCCCCACTGAGTCCCTCATGGCCCCTGATCTCCGTCTGTGTGGTGCCATTGAGTGTTGCAGGTTGGTGAGGTCATCTTTATGGGGCCGTTGAGGCGGTACAGGAGGAGGATACAGGCCAACACTTGAGCAAACATCAGCATGATAAGAACTCTCTAAAATAACAGAAACATCTTTGGAATAAAATTAATTTGAAAATTTTGTTTGGCCCATGTCCCATCTGTTAACACGGAAGGAGTGGGCTTTATGACCAGTACTGCAGACAGCCACCAGGGGGTGTCAATATGTTTTAGCCTTACCTTTGGGGAACTGTGAGTCTGACTGACCGACTGACAGTCATTGATTCACACCAAACAGCCGGTGCACCAAATGTACAGACATCAGCTGTAACTACCAAACGAATGACTGCATAGTGTGACAGCTCAGCAAAATGATCTCAAAGCTGAACTCAAAATGTTCCTTCAGTCTCTGTATGTGGTGAAGTTGTCATTAGATAAATTACAAAACCTTTTATTCTTTTTCAGGCCGTCGTGTCGTCCTGTTATTTATTTTAGTTTAAAAGTAAGATTACAAATAGGCTTAGCATACCACCTGTTTTCAGAAAGTAGATACTTTTCAAGCAAGTCCTCTTTAAATTCGCAATATAAATCACATGATGACACACTCTGGAGCATATGATACGAACACACCTCTGCTCCAACCAAAGGTATGAGAAGCCACACAGCTGAACAAACGTAATCCACGATGATACATACATTCCAGTGATACACAAATTAAATAAACAGTTATATATTGTCTGGCTGAACTTTGTTTCCTTCCCCGTCAACAAACTCCCCCAGTAACCAATAACTCTCTTTAGCAATATCAAAGCCCCATTTCTCACAGGAACATACCTGAAATTACAAACCTATCAAAGAGCTCTAATCTAATATCTATTGGTAAATCAAACCTCCTCCAATTACACAGTAAAGCAAACGTACTGTAGCTCTGATACTTTATAAAGTGACTTTATAGTTCCTTGAGCAAATTTAAATAAACCATTTTATTTATTTGCTGTTTATTTTGCAGGGACAATGCACAATACATGTACTGTAACAGACATAGCTAAAGGCTCACTTTCATCTCTTGATCTAGGTCACTAGTGTTGCACAGGTTACAAAAGATCAGTAGTTGTAAATAAAAAAACATCTGCAATCCCAACACCATTAAAGACAAACAATTCATTGGTCCAAGAAATTACCAACCAAACACTCTGTACGTGTGTATTTGTTATGATTATATTACTTATGATCAAAAGCGAGTCGACAACTTTGCAAACAGCCAAAGATCAAGCAAGTGCACCAACACAAGACATAGCAGCCAGCTAATATTACTTAGTCTAACATCAAGAAGCCCAGCTCGGCATCTGTCTTTGAGACTTTTATTTCATGAAACTCTTGCCAATGACTAAAAGTCAGTCCAAGATTTACTCTTGTCAGGGAGCTTCTTGCTTGACCACTCTTTCATTTTCTCTTCTTGGCTTCCTCCGCCAACTGTTACATCTGTTACATTGCCCACTTGCTCAGCTCCGGTTCTGGCACGACACTGGCTCCCATCCTGGTCGGCATCCTGGGCCTGAGAATCTCCTCCTCCAAAATGCCTGAGGTACAAACACTAACAATATCCCAGTGCTCTGAGCTCACAGTCCAAGCAGCCTGGCTAACAAACTGAGCTAAAATTAGCTAACAGCAGTTACAGTCGGCAGCAGTTTATTTCGATCAAGAAACTCACACAGAGAGTTGAGGGAAGGAAAACCAGAAAACATTTTCTCAATAAAATATGATCCACTTTCACCAGAATCACTGACATAGTTGTGGTGGTGTGTGACTTTGTGCCATAAAGCACTACAGACTTCTCTCGGGTGATCTCACTCGGAGCACAATGTTAAATAGCCCAGAAACAGACGCACGGGTGCAGAGTGGGAATGAAAGAGGTAATAGTCACCTGATTACATATCAGTGTAACATCAAATTACTTATTTCATGGTAGAAAAGCTACACAATTTTACAACAACTCCTCCACATCATCAGAATATTAAGTATTGTTACTTTCATTTTACTACTATTTATACCCAGCTTCATCCCAGATGATTCATTCAGGGAAATACAGTCCATCAAATACATTTTAAAAACTGAACCAAAGTGGTGGCCATCTCTCTAGTCACGGCAGTGGAACAGCTACAGAAACACATCTGAAGGCTGGTTCATAATGAGGTTATAACCTCACAAAGCCACACAACAAACACCCCCACACAGAGACAACCTCTTCAAGCGGCTTCACCTTTATATCTCATTTTATATAGCTGTGTGTGTTTGCGTGCCACTCTCCTCTGAGCGTGGAATTTGCCGCCTGCGAGTCTTTCTCTTGGAAACGACAACACGCTGCCCACTGTCTTGTTAAAGCAGTGATTGATTGAGTGGGTCTGGCAGTCCTGAGCCCCCTGCTCGGTTCATTTGTTATACATTTATAGTTCATAATCCATCTGCTCTCACCTCCTCACATTCCATGTAATTTTTCATCCTCCTTTTGTATCAAGGGGGTCATTTTTCTATATGGCTATGATAGATTGTATAGTGTCTGCTGTCTGTAATTGGCCCAGATAGTGGGAAGACTCACATGTGTTTATCATTAGAGCCTGTGTGGCGATCTCTTCATCATCACTCACAATAGATGTCTAAACTTCAAATACTGAACTAAATTGATTCATTAAGTCATTCCTGAACCTGTTTGAGCGGCCGAGGGATGATAGTAATAGTAGTTTCCATTAAGGATTGCACATGATGGCAAATAAAGTATGTTTAGGCAACTTGTTTCTATTATTTTCATTTCAAAGTGCTATTTATCTTTTCTGCATGTGACCAGCAGGTGACAGTAGAGGACCATGCATGAACGAGCTGTGGCTGAGTCATTCAGAGTTTACCATCTGTTGCTCTGCAAGAGTTCCCAAGAGATGCCAGACACGGGAGGTAGACCTAATGCTTGTTACTCAAGCTCATCGCAGTTTTTATTATTAGTTTTTTTTATTAATATTATTTATCTCCACGTTTCTCCTGTTTTTCCTGGTCTCTTTTGAAATTACAGTTTGAATTACAGAGCCCGAGGCAGGCTGAGGTTTTTGCATGCCTTTCCAACATTTGGGTCAAGAGAAAACTGGGATAAAAACCCCCTTCATTACGCATAATTCATTTTAATGATAGCTTAGCTTTATTTTGAAATGAAAAACCCAAATCAACAGCTTATGAGCTGCACTCAAGCCAATGCAAAACCAGCCTGCCTGCCAACGAGTTGTTTCTAAAAAGCTGCTGCCCAAAAAGCTTCTCACCTGAAAGATTAAAAAAAAAAAAAAAAATTCCATGAGCTTACAGTAGCACAAACTACAGGACAAGGTTAAATAGCACTGTTAATGTATTTCAAATACAGCATCCACAAGAATTTTCTGACCTTAGTTTGTGGTTGGCTGCCAAAAGAAAAAGAGTTATAAAGATCCAGGATTAATGTTGACCTATTTCCTGAGTAGAGAGATTTTTCAGATTTGTCAGAGCAGAGCAACTTCACCTGCGCTTAACCCGTGAGTGATAAAAACCCAAGTTAGTGTTTTTAAAAGAGAAAAAGTTCCCACCGAAAGAAATTTGATTTCTATGCTGCCTTGGATATTGCAGGAAATGTACTGGCTCTTATGACCTATGCGGTTGTATGAATGAGTCAGTAAAGCTACAGCCAGTCAACTATTTTGCAATGAAGTGAACCTAAAGGTACTGGGTAAAAAGTTTAGACAGAAACAGTAATTTACTGCCAAGCAAAATATCTTTTTGTTATGAAAATTTAAGAATGTGCATTCTGATTTTCTCCTCTGTTTTCAACTGTTAAAAAACACTGAAATACTGTATATTTGCACAGTTTAACACAGCACAAATTCAAGATATCCCATGCTTTGTGAGAGTTGTATCACTCCAGGCCACAAACATGTTTTTCCTGTAAATTCTAAAAGTTAAGTCCTAAACATGTGGTGTGTCATGTCACATGTAAGCTATAGAGTCTAACCTCTAGTTCGTCTGTAGGCTACAGCGGAGAGTCTTACAAGCAGATATATTCCGATGATGATCAGACAAAGGTGCTCCAAAAATAACAGTGTGATAGTGAGAGCTCTTTTCAGTGTCAGGCAAGAAGCGATTCCTCAACCCCCTCAGTGGGTGTTGTAATCTGTATGGATGACTGACCTCTATGTGTGTGTGTGAGAGAGACAGACAGCGATAGAGGGAGAGAGAATCCTCAGACAAAGTGAGGGAGGTGTATAATGAGAAAGAAGGAGCTGGTGGAAAAGGTCTGATTTCTCTTGCCGTGCCACTGAGTGCACACTTTGGTGGTGCCTGGCCCGATGGCTCGCCCCTCAACCCCCACCCCCTCCCCTCTTTGTCCTCATCGCTCCAGAGGACAGCGGTGCTCTGGGAGGTACTGAGGATCCTTTTGGCCGTGCACACGGCCAGTCATGTTGGAATAAATCTGTCCTGTAGCTATAAGCATTATCTCTTGAGCCCTGTGCTGGCATACTGAGCTACAGCTCAGGCAGGTGGACGATGCCCTGCAGACAGTGGAGAAGAAACTGAAAGGTAGGGTGGAAAAACAAGAGGACTGAATCATCATAAAGGAATAGCTCAACATTTTGCTTCTTTGGTAAACCTCTGAGAAGATTGATACTAACTTGAGTCAGCATAAAGACATCCTATCAAAAATGCAAAAAATAAAACATGTTTTATCACTTTTGTTTAATGTCTAAATGAACGGAAATGAAAGAAATGGTTAGCAGGAGTTAAATGCTGGTGGTGCTCACCAAAATGTGCTCCTTAAACAGTATTTCTGGAACACACAAACACAAATGGTCCTTTTTACATTTCTGTTCATACATGTGAATCAATAAAACGGACACACTATGGGAATAAAACAGCTATAGAGGTGTTGGTAGGTATGTTCTTATCCAGACTAGTGGCAGAGTGCCACCACTTTGGTTCAGTTTTAAATATTGAACATGGTGATAACTCACACCGACTTTGATGATCCTCTGACTTCTTGTGGCCATGTCAGGATATACAGTAATAACTTCGGTATTTATGTTTATATTTATGCGTTTGCATCAGATGTAAATGTCCTTGAATGTTTTCCAGCCATCTATTGACTCATGGTCAATGACTTTAACCCATGCCAGATGTGTCCAGTGTATCAGGACGTACTATAACCAAAGCTCTTTACCCAGTGCATGCAGGTAACCATGGTAACAATGCTTGCGCTTCATGCTACATTACCAGTTACTCTTATTAAACCTTTCAACAGTCTTTGCTATCAGGTGGAAATAGCAGTGGGAGCATTTCCTCTGGCTGTATTGAAGACATCCTGAGAGTGGAGAAATTGGTATCTCTGCGTCTACCATGGATGTCTACAAAGAAGCTCTTGCTCTTTGATTCTAACAATAAAACTTGTAATTTACTGTTGACTCCACTGGAAGCTTTTGCTTTTAATCAAACTGTAGCGCAGCTCTATTACAGTATGTAAGCTATCTGTATAAAAATGCATATACATTATCAAAATGTTGAAATATGGAAATGCAAGGTACTGTACATAGTTGCTTTCAACAGATGATTGTGTTTGCACTCAGTACATGTGTAGCATGTTTGAGTTACTATGTGTAAAACCTGAGTGTTGAAGAACAAGACCAGACATTGTGACTTAAGCTCTTCCCTGGATACATATTTAAAAACGCCAGTGCCTCAGGCACAGTAGAGACGTTGCTGGGCTAAAGCCAGCCATAATGTTCTTTGTTCATAAAGACGTCAGTTATGGGAGTAAAACGGATTTTCCCTCTAGCTTTATTGAACAGAAAAGTGCTGCTTTCTTGAGGCCCTGTCACTACTCTGTGGCAGACACAGTCCAGGCGCACCCTCAAAGCTAGTTTATTTGTTCTGTGTCATAAATAGACCAGTTTCATCTTCAACCACGACAGGGTGTTATTCCCTATGTTATTTCATTACGCCACATTTTTGCCCTCTTAGTAATACTTAATAGGTTTAGCAGATTGACAAGTAGGGGATCCAAAAAAAGCGCAAAGGAAAAAGACAGATAGAGAGGGAGCCAAAGGTGGAGGGAGAAACTGACAGAGACAGATGTGCAGAGAGAGAAAGAGAGAGGCTGTAGTTGGAGAAATGAAAGAGTGATTGGTTAAATGAAAGGGACTGAGAAGCAGTCCACTCCAAGCTCTGCGGTCGCGGGTGTCTGTCCAGGCTTAGCAGCCTGCGGACGAGAGTGGGCCACAGCCGCTAAGATGTGCCGCTAGCTTTGGCTGGCTCACTCTGCCTCTTTTGGCTCGGTGAAACGCTTCTCCTCTATAAAAGGAGCGCGCTGGCTAACGTCAATGTGGCCACACTCCTTATAGCCCAGAACAACCCCTGGCTCATGGGACTGCTTACTCATCCCCATTTGGCACCATGCATCCTGAAAAAAGCCTCCACCTCTAACAACCCCAACAAGCTCTGGGGAAAAAGCGACACCCACAACACTCTCATGGTTAAAAGTCTCCCCTCAAAGACATTGAACTTGTGTCCAAATCCATTTGTCATTTTTTCTTTTCCCTCCTCAATTCACCATCACAGAAGAGCTGCAGCCTGAGGGTGATTATTACATTAGTGTGGAAATTATGGTCATGAGAGATAAAACTGAATTAGAACAGTAATTAAGTTTTTTTTTTTTTTTTTTCCAAGGACATGCACAGACATACAATGCAGACTGAATTTAGACTGATGATACAGCAGGCATTACATAATTTGCCACTTGTGCCCATTCTGGACTGGTACTGGACTCTGATACAACACTTTGGACTCTAGGTCTTCACAAGTCCATGCTTTTCCAAGAAACCAAGACCCAACTTGAGCTGGTTCTGTTTGGGGTAGTATTTTGGATGGCCTGGTCTTTTTTGGATTTGGTCTGACTGTCCTCACAACTCTTTAGAAAATATATTTTAAGCACATCTGGTTCGGGTTTTAAGTCCAAAATTGTGGACATCTTCATCAAATACTACTTCAGTCATTTAAGATTGAAACTCTGGTGGAAAATCACTGTAATCATGTTCTGTTAGCGCACAACATTATAGTTCATGTGCTTTTAAAACACCAAACACTAAAGAAGATAATCTATTTCTAATAAACCCAGATCCCATGTCCTACCCTGCTCACTAGATCCAGATTGTCTTTGGTGAACTACCTTTAGACAGGGAGGAACCACTTTGCCTGTAAAACAATGGACATTGGCAGTCAATAAACAGAAGGGCGTGGATACACAGAGGGGCACAAAGCCTCCGGTTCCGTTGCAGCCATGTGTGACACCATGTGAACAAGAATCAAAATCCCTTCTGTCATTCATCAACTTCCCAGCAGTCTACCGTTGCCATGACTCCTTCACCACCACCAGTATGACTTTTCTCTTTTGTTCTTCATGACTACCATCTCACTCTGGTCCAAACCTTTATGGCATGCTGTGATTTGTCATTATTCATTCAGTTAATACACCCTCAGAGTTTATTCTCCCAAGAACAAAATACAAACAAAGACTTCTCTTTCATCTTTAATTCAACCAGCTTATCATCATCACAGGTAAGAAGTCGCTCACAAGTGATGCTGTCTGAAAGTCGTTTACGCAGCATTTCTGGAACTTTATGCCACAGCTTAAGGGTTTGCTGACTCCCTGTTGGCTAAATGTTAGCCATCGTGCTGTGAGGCACAGCCACTCATGAGTGAATGACAGCTTCTTGACAGCTTCATTAAGACCACAGATGGCGAGGGAAGTGAAGAGAAGCTAGAACAAATGTAACGCTTGCGAAAATGTGAGGGAGGCCGCAGGACCTTTTCACAGCTTGTGCGGCTGGCCCACGTCCAAGCAGCCTGTCTGGGCAACCCGTCCCCTCTATCTGAAATCTGGCTTCAGATTAGATCATGGAGCCCCTGCAGGTGAAATCCGATGTCACGTTGGTAAATTCTCTACTGCTGGTGGGTGAGGTCCAACTGCCCCTCTCGCCCTCCCAACCCCCACTTACCCTACAGACTAGAGAGGGGTGTGAAGAACGAACATGTGTGGTCATATAATTACTAAGTAAAATCCCATCAAACCTTAGCAATAAAATAATCACTCTTGTACTTGCTGAAGGACAATATTTTGACAAATTAATGGGAACATGAATCTGACCGCAAGTGTTTATAATGCTTACATACTCCATCTGGTGTTTTTATGACACATGCTTTCAAAGGAATAGTTCTGTCATTCAGTCATTAGCTATTGATTCCCATGTTGGTCAAAGCTCCGCTGAGGTTTTTAGAAAAACTAACCACAGAAAAGGGATCAAATCGATAAATATAGAACATAATGTGGTCACTATGGGAACCCACAGGGCAGGGTGGTCATTTGGCAACAAAATGACTTATGCTGGATGAATTGTTGGAGAAATCCAATTGTCAGTGGATACATATGAGATATAAAATGATGTCTGTGTTAAATTCAAATGATTTATGTGGGGTTTACAATGAAAGTATGCGCCAACTGGCATTAGGATGAGTGACAGAATTTTTCTTTTGGGTGAAACTAATTCCTCTAAAACATACAGCACATACAATAAGGGAAAATGTCCCCTGAGAGCCTATTTGGATGTTCCATTTTCTGTCTGGCAAAATCAGTCAATGTTAACTATGAGGACATAATTGACCGTTTGCTAACTGACCATTCCTCAAGCAGCTGTAACCAGGCACAGCAGGCCTGTCAAGCTTTGAATTTCTCAACATGCCAAAACAGTGTGCATGGAGATGTAGTGGTGAGTCTTCTCTTCAAGGGTTTGGGGGTTCTGTGTTATTACTGCTACAGGCTTACCATTCAGCTTTTCCAAATTTAGTCTTTATCCTCAAAAATCTTTCTATCATTAAGACTAAGAGTCTACAGACATGTTTGTGGCTTTGTAAGACTGTACTGGACAGTGCTGCTTTGAGCAAAATGCTAACATGTTCACAACAACGCTAACATGCTGGTGTTTAGCAGATATGTTAACCCCATTATGGTGCTAGAGGAAAGGTCAGAGGATCACCAGTAGGATTTATCCCATATATACTATGAATGTACACATTTTAATGGTATTACATGTCATGTATTCCTGAAAGTAAACGGCATTATGAATGGCATTATGTTGAAGAAAATGAGCAAAATGGAACCCAAGAACAACTTCTGGATCATGAGCAGACCTTTTGCAGGTATCTTATCGTCATATGAGTCAGTCAGAAACATTAAAAAAACAGAGCTTGACCTTCCAACCAACACATGGAGTTAATTTTAGATAGCTGTCCAATTTATCTTTTAGCAAGCGTCATTTTATTTTGTAAAATTTACAGTTGCTGACTAATAATGAGAATACTTTGATTTTGTCTAGTTCTGTCTGAAGGAAAGAACAATTGCCTCAAAATGATCACAAATTCAAGGGTGAATCTACCACTGAGATCTTTGTAAACTGCATACTAGGCTGAAAAGTAAGGGATAGCATCAGTAACTATTAGCAAAGGGTCAATTATAATTGGATAAAAAAGCTGCACTGCAAAGACTGAAAACATGGGAAGCAGAAAACAGAGAAAAGAAGAAATATGCCTGAACTGCTCCGTAGATGAACAGAATAAAGAAGTTGAGCCAGACAGAAACACAAAGTCAGACGAACATAATTTATGTGCGCTCAAAAGAAGTCAAATTAACTTTAAACCATACAGTAACAAAGACAGGAGTACTACAGGTGGAGCAAAGGACAAAAGTTTTACACTTTCATTCAGCTTTACAAGAGGTGAGATAAAAGAAACCAAGTGAGTGTAGTTCAGACATCACACATGCCCACTTTGCCAAGGAATGACTAATGCCTGTGGAAAAAAATGCACATCATTAGCCTTTGAATGCGGGCACCTTCACACACACACACACACACACACACACACACACACACACACACACACACACACACAGAGGAGGGTTATCAAACAGAGAAGAGAATGAATAAACTCATGTCGTGAAGCAGTCAAACTAAGAGGAAAGTCTCAGAGGGCCAGTAGATAGAGTTGCCATAGGATCAGTCTCGACTCTTTTCCACCACCTACACAGCATATGGTTCAGCTTGATAACTGAGGCCCAAACGAATAAGACCGGTGAATGTTAACGAGGGAAAATGACCAGATATGCTAATGAATGTGTCCAGCAGCTGCAGCAGTGGCAGCAGGTGAAGACCGAGGAATGGACAAAGGAAGGTAGGTACTATCAACACCCCTCGGGGATGGAGTGTGAGCAACATTGTTCTGACAATCTCTAATTTCAGCTACCATTATCTCTTTAAATTATATGGCCTAGAGTCACGAAAACAGATGTGTAGATAAGTCTCTGGTGATTTGTCTGAATCATTCTTTTTCATAACTATGCTTTTTTTTGTTGTTGTCCCATACATACAGTGTGTGGCAGTGCTAGGGAGTATGTGGTGACTGGTATGGACTAAAGCCAAAGGCTTGTCCACTGAGTGTCTCATAAAAAGCTAACCGCAGTGGGTCTTGCAGCTGGACTGGCCTTGAATCGACACTAGGACGCGCCATTAGCGGTTAAAATGGGCCGTGGCGTACATATCCAACTGTGCAAGCTATCCGCTCTTATATTTTAGCTGTCTGCTCCCACATTACATGGATGGAAAAAGTGATTGAGAAATGATCTAAAAGCGAACAAAAAAAACCCAACAAAAAAACAAAACAAACAAAAACAGACTAACTGAAACATGTTTCCACAATTTCTTGGTGTTTCCACTCAATTTCATGTCTGATTTTTATTTATTTATATTCCTACATGTGAAGGCTAGATTATAGATTTCTATTTTATGTTTTATTAGAACTCAGCAGCCAGTAACATTGAGGAGCATGCTGCTCTGAACATATGCATTCCCTTGCCTAATGATAGCCTTGCAACACAAAGAGAGAGGAATTGAAATGAATAGTGGCAATATCAAGGGATCAGGGGCCAAAGTAGAACCGTGCTGTCTTATGAGACCTTTCACTTGTAACAGATGTTGAATTTCAACCACTTCCATGTCTATAACACACTGAATATGCTGTGACTTTCTATGCATTACAAAAACACTGCTGCACACACTGATATGTGAAACATTCTGGATGTCCTTGTGCATTTCCTGATGCATTTCCTCATTTCACAGTCGACCCACCATGCCGTCCTTCGCATACCCTCGGACACCGACTATCATCCGCCCTCCTTCGTCTCCTCGTTCTCCCCCTCCCTACCTGCAGGACCTGAGCTCATTGTTTTTGCCCTGCTGATTAACCTCACCCCGCCCCAAGGAATGTCTCACATTGGGTTCTGGATGAATACGGGCTGTGCCGACACCAAAACATGCCCAGCTTTTTCTAATGAGTTCCAGCCGCTCAGGGCTCTGGGCGAGTTAGCCTGCTGTGATTGGCACCTGCTTAGGAGGACAGTGAGTTTAGCGGAGGGAACACTGAGTCTATCCTACAGCAATCAACAATGAGCGAGGTCTTATTTGACTTATTGAGACTATGGCACAGTTTGATGTTACAAATGTTTCATTATTTGAAGCTCTTTGATGTACCAATGCACACTAGTGGTATTGGAGGTAGCCATTTGTAGTTTACCTGCTATCACATCTACCAGTTTTCCCAGTATTTGGATCATTTAGAGCCTGATGAAGTTCTACTCTAGTTTTCATTTTCATTACCATGGATGCCGATTTTCATTTTGACTCAAACCTACATACACCACCCTGCTTATGCTTACTTGAGCACAAAATGTATTTTAAACCATTGACTGCTTCCGGATCTGTGAAATTTCTTAAACCTACATTGCCCCCGACAAGGGGGCAGTGCCCCAGCCTTATCGTGAAATTATTACCCTACTTCTCACTTGATTAATTACCTCCATAAATAGTTACCTCATGAGTTTAGGTTCAAGTCTTCCAAACAGCATGATGTTCACTTTGTACAGTTTGGTCACATTCAGAGTAAAATAGCTGATAAAGCAGGGTATGCTTTAGGGTGTGGCTACCTTGTGATTGACAAGTCTCTTTTCAGTGAGTCTGCCTAGCTGTAGGCAGTGCTGATCAAATATAAATCAAGATTCTATTACTGCATTGACTATTTCTCTCCTTACATTTTCAAAAACAGATTTTAGTTACTGTTTAGCTGTAATATGAGTGTAAGTGCAGGACACTGTTTTTTTTCAGGCTTGAAAATAGAGTTAAAACTTGCAGTATGTCCCAGTATGACCCACCAGCTCCACGCTCTCATCCAAATATGGTCATTTCTGGCTCCCTGAAAAAACTAAGATGGCAACATCCAAAATGCCAGTCTCAAGTGTTTAAAACAGTTGTCCACAAACAAAATGGGTAATGTCACGCTGGGTTTACACTTGGTTTTAAACCACAACTGAAAATAGTTTCCAACAAATGCACCATTTCCTACTTGCGCCCAGCCGATTTAGAAAGCCTGTTTTCATGGGATTTATACAGTAAGAAAACTTCGAGTGAGCCTTAATTTAGTGGGCTACATTTTTATGTTTAAATCATACATTTATTTGACTCACATAATTTTATTTAACAAGGAAAGTGCATTGCTGATATTGTGATATTGCCTTGGCCAAGGTGACAGCAGAACATAGAAAATTAAGATAGAAAAATTCATATAAAACAGGGTAATCAATAACCAAATAAGTAGATATGACCAAAAAGAAAAGGTAAAATAACAGCAGTCAATATACCATTACAATATGAAACAATACATTTAGCAAAATTTGTAAAAAATAAATGCATGAAATAAACAAATCACAAAACACTGACAGCTACACTTATCCTAACACTTTATCCTGCCACATAATATATTTAAAAACATATTTGGGATAATAAAATAGCACAAAATATGTAGGTTATAAATAAGGACAGAGGATATACTGTAGGCAGGAAGAGCGAGACAACTGTACAGAGCACTATGACAGGGACTGACAGTGTTTTAGTAATAAACCTTAGAGCATCATGGTAAACAGGGTCTGAAGAGCGCCAATATTGAGGAGAGGCATCCATGTGAATGTCATCTCTATTATCATAAACCAATAAAAATGTTTTTATTTGCTTCAAAAGGAAAACAAGACTTCTTTTTTGAAATAAAAGCCAAGGCATAACTTGAGTTTTCCCCATCAGCTGTATAAAAAGAGGCTAGATAAAATTGATTACAAACTAAAGATATTCCAGATACTCAATTTCATTTCCTTGAGGGGTTAAGGTTAGAGGACAGCCTATTTTATTTTATGACTTTCTTTGGCCTACACATGGGCCATTCATAATTCCTGATGACAATACTTGACTGACTGTATTACAATGGGACACTTGTGTTTAGGTTTGTGCAGTGATAAAGCTCAAATGATGCTGAACCTCCTTATGCCATAAGGTATATATAAGGTATATAAGCTAATCTTACAAATAACTAAATAAGGTGTTGTAAACAAATCAACAAGTCATCCATTGTATATGCAAGTCAAGAGCGGCTAGACAGATTTTTGAGGAGGATGTCTGATCCCAAAGGCGTCTTCAGTTCTGACTAACTGGTGGGGACCAAGGTAATTTATCTACAGCCCCAATTGAGATTGGTTGGTTGCTTGGCAGCCAATCACATACTGGATAACTATAATATTGATATTCCATTGAGGTGAGGTTACTTCCACTGAGCTGCGCCTTGATCAAACGTGACCAGCCCCTTCAAAATAAAAGACTTTGTAAGACTCTCTCATTAACAGACACAAGACCACACGAGCATGCACAAACACACAAACACACACACACACAAGACAAAGAGTCCCTTCAAAATAAGAGTCCATTAAAAAGGCAATGATGACACAGCTTGTTGTATTAATACTGAATTTGCTGAGCAGTGTCAATAATAATGTATGGGGGCAACGGGGCCAGAGTCAGGCAGACTCAAAATTTCATTAGTGTTGTTGTTAGTACCACAGGCACATGTGTTGAGCCAGTTTAGCACACAGTGTGGCTTGGGTTGACATTGATTGAACAGCATGGATTAACACAATTGATAAAAGTGGAAATGCATAAGCTACAGCTTGGTGTTGTATGAGCATGATATAAATGGTAAATACATATATTGTTCTTATATAGCTCATTCCTAGTCTTCTGACCACTCAAGGAGCTTTCATACTACACATCACATTCACCCATTCATACGCACATTCATACACTGACGGCTTATATATGCAGAGGTCCCTCGTGTAACTCTCTCCAATATCTTTAAGATTTCAAGTCATGTCAATTCAAGAAAAAAAACAACTTGACATTATCCTTAACCTATGACATAAATCTGAATGATATTGACAATCGTAACTTTGACACTGTATCGGAGACCTTTTAAAACTCACTCACTTTAAAGTCAATAAACCCAGCAGTGTGTAGGCATGCAGGATTGGCTCCCTCTCTCTCAGCTTTTTCTAACTGTGGTCAAGCAACTGTTCTGGGGCAGAAAGGTGTAACAACAGCGTGTCTGCTTTGTTTTGGGAAATGAAGCACAGGATCACATCGATAGCCCTGTGCAGCAGCTCATAGCCAGTCCTGGTCTCTCGGGTTAGACATGTCTGCTCGCTGCCTGGTCACCCTGACAGGACCTCCCCAGCAGGAGTGATGCTTCACATAATGGGAAATCAATTCTATTTTTGTTGCCTGGGTAGGTGGGCTTAAGGAATAATTACTTAGTCAAGAAGTGGGAGACGGCAGAGAGAGGGAGAGGCTGTCCTAACAGCTTATCCACTGTGGTCTTCCTGCTCCCGCGCTGATGTGAAACCAATACCATTATCCAGTTAAATCCCCCATGGACTGCTCCTGCTCTGTAAGAAAAACAGCAGTGTGAAGCTGCGCCATCGACGTGTGGAGCTCCTTAATGAGATTCCTTGGGGTGCATTCTTGAATTGCTGGGATTTCATGATTCTTTTAACGTTGACTTCTTTCCGTCTGGCTAGTGGGTCTACAGGGAAGCAACAAATGATTACACACTTAAACACCCTGGTGCTCTTACCAGGACACTTCATTTGTATCAGTCAGCCCTCAAACCCCAACACAACCTTACACCCACCTACGGAGGGACAAAAACAGCAATAGGCAGCTATGGCAAGCATTCTTAACTGCTGATATATGTATTGATAGATAGATAGATGTGTGCATAGTGTTGCATTATGGGTAGTTTGTAGCATTAATGTTGCTCAGCTACTGAGTTTCTTAAGGTCTGTTTATAGTGTGTCTTTTAAAGATATATACTCCTAGCACAAGAATTACTGGTATCACAGGATGTCATGATGAGGAGCTTTAAAAAGACGAAAACAAATTTGAAACACATTAAAAGCTCTTGATCAGAGTGTCGGCCCAAATCCATTTTTTTGGTATATCCAGACTTTATCCAGATTGTTTTCAGAAAATCTGATAAACAAAACAACACATGAAATGCACTTTTGTCAAATCTGATCCAATCCACATTTGGAGGTGGTTTAAAATGCAATTCAAATTGGATTCGTACAGATGCCTATCTGTCTGGATGCTCTTATCAGATTTCAAAGTGTCAGCACATTAGTTACTGGCGTAAAAGCAACCTTTGCAGATAGCTTAGAGAAACACAAATCCAATCAGGTCACTTGCAACACTTGCAAAACAGTGAAGGCAGTTTGTCTTTAAGATCTGACTTGGAAGACGAATCTGATTTGCCTGCAGTCTGAACAAAGCCTAACAATCTGAGAGTGAGAGACTAATGAACAGAATGAAGAATTAGATGCAATTAAAAACACACTTCAAAGAGCTATGAAGCATTTACACTATGCTTTCATTGTAGTATTTCACTTCTGCAAGAGAAATGGCTGTGAGGATGAGGACTATATAATTCTCTGACTACTGGTACCTCAGAGAAACTTTCCCAAAATATAATGTTTTTTTTGTTTTTTTTTTACAAAAATAAGTGTAGGGAAGGGGAGGGGTGACATTTTGTTTTCAGGGGTGGAAAGAGGAGCGGTGTGTAATCACGGCCTTATAATATTCTGGCCAATATGGCAAATTGAATCTTAATGAATCAGAGCCAGTTGAGAAGCTTGGTATAACTAGTACTGGCTTGGCATGACACATATGTTGCATACTGTAGCAGCCCCTGGAAAGTCTCCTGAAGCAATGCTGCTGAATGAGCTCTACTTATTTTTTTCATTAGGCAGAAAGGCTTGCCTGCAGTTCTTTTGATGGGCAAGACGGCGTCCAGATGTGGTCTGGCCAGTCCGATGTGGTCTGGCCAGTCCGATGGTGTTCCAATTGCAATTCATTTGTGTGCATTTAGGCTACACCTTTCATTAACATACATTGCTTATTCAGATAAGATGGATGACATGTTAACATCAGGTGGAAATGGAGTCAGATAGACAGACAGATTACTATCTGGCCCTGTTAACCTGTGAGATCACCCGATCACAATACTGCCAAAAGCAAGACAGTGTTGATTAACGGCTTAAAAATCCAACAGCCTGTTATCTCGCCCTTTGCCAAACATACAGGTCAAACCGTGAATCAAAACTCCTCCTTTTCTTCCAGTACGCCCCCTCCTCCATTCTCCCACTCCTCCCCTTCCTTCACACTGCTTGCATCGCAGCAGGCTGTGTATCTTGTGAAATGTGTGAAAAACACAATAAAAGGTTTAAGATGACTGAACTTGGGGTTAAAATCTGGATGCATCTCTCCCCAACCCAATTAACACAGAGTCAATAGAGAGCAAATTAAAAAGGCCCCAGGTGGTGGACCTTGCCAGAGAATGCCAACGGAATCAAGACAGTCAAGGCCAGCACAAAGGCACAAACTCCCTGGTTCTGTACAATCCTCCTGAGCTCTCCTGATTAAAGCAAGGGGAGATTATTTAGGCCCTTTTCTTTCACAGTGAGGGTAAATGAGGGGAGAGGGTATCCATTCAAACAGGGCAAAGGGCTGGGAGAAATGGCCGACTTTGGGTTGGGAACCATTGAGGCTGCTCACTGAGGTGTGAACAACCCACCTCCCAAAGACAACATCCACAGTGGGAAAAAAATCTCAATGAAAATGGAAAACAGCTATGGTTAAGACAAACATTAAGGAGTACCAAACTATCCAGGAAAACAGGATTTTATATATTTCTCATTACATGCACTGTTTTTTTTAATGTTTTGCATGAATGGCTATCCCTTGTCCATTCTGCTGACGGCAGTCAGCACGGTAAATTGTAAAAGTAATTACTTATAAGTTTATGATCCAGATGATTCATGATTTCCCCCATAGAATAATGCAATGTGTGTAGCATGGTTTTGAAAACCACATTGAAGTATTTAAAGGTGATTTTGTGCACCCTTTCTTGATTGAAAATGTGTGTGACACTGAACTGTCCTGATGTGAGTAATCCCATTCATCTGTTCCTCTGTTCTCATTATGCCCAGAATTATTTTCAAATACCATGCACATGAGTCCTGAGCCAGCCAGGTCTCTGTTTAATGGATTCTTGACCTTTATTTCAAGAGTTATACAAGTAGGTTGCTGGTCTCAGTGGCTCACTATTCCCCTTTACTACCTCCATAATTAGGTCCCTTCACTCATCTAACCACTGATATTGTGTGACTCCCCTTTGTCCAATTTAGTCACAGCATGTCAGATTGGAGGTTAGGAATCTCCTAGCCCTTCCATAGGACCTTTAGTAGATCATCCACCCTCATTTTAGCCAGAGAGCCCTGTGGAGACACCTTTCACTGGGTAAAGCCCTCTCCTGGCAAGATGTGAAGCAGCGAGAGAGCTAAACTAATTACAGCTGGTCCCGTCTCCCTCTCTGTCTAAGCCAGGGGCTTACCCTGCACAATGGGGCCTTTAGCAGAGTGCCTATCCTCTTTTAGCTCCACGGTTTGGGAGCACTAAGGCCTACAAAGGGACTTCCATTAGTGTAATTAGAGGCAAAATGAAGTGCAGTTTTGTTCTGTATCTGTAATAAGTTGTTTGGCATGTTTTTTGTCTGTCGTCTATGTGCAATAGAGGGACCTCTGGATTCTTTTAGCTTTTGTTGAGCACTTAGGTGATAATGAAACATACCCAAGGCCTGGGGAGCCATATCTGATGAGGGCTCTTTTATTGTTTGTGTTCCTTTTGTGTTGATGCTAAAAGAAAATAATAATAATAATATTAATAATCTTATTCCCATGGCAACCAGCCTCTGGGGTCATTTGTGATTCTATTTTCAAAAATTTCCTGTACCTCAACACAAGACTTTTTTTAATTTACAATAGTAAAAACAAAATCGTGGGTATTTCACATGAAGCCTCTTACCACTTTGAGATTAAGATAGAGGGCTTAGCTTGGATATAAATGTGAATTTCTTGAGAACCATTTGGGATAAGCCCAAACACTTGTATCAAAGTGAATATTTGCTATTTAAATGAGCCACAATCTATAGTTTCTTTCTAAAACAAAGACTTCGTCAGTACAGCGACAGGTTTTCTATTTTGTGGCTGGGAAACAACCCACCATCAGAACTAAAGGAAGTAATTTTTTGGTTGAAAATGGCTCGGAAAGTCAGATATTCAAACCAGTATGAGATGACACTTATACACTGATACTACAGTATGTTCACACATGCAATTACCAAGCCTTTGTTTGGGAGCTTTATTGGGCACACTTTTTATTTAGGATAGTAGCTGCCACGGTCTTAAAGTCTTACATTCGTAGTTCAGGAACTTTTTCTGGGTTTCGTTTGACTTGCTTGACATACCTCAGCAATGCAAAATCACCTCTCTCCCAAGCAGCATGCAGCTTAGGCATCGACTTCTTTCTTCTTGATAAGATCAGAGCATTCATCATTGATGTAAATCCGTGTTCCTTTGAGTTTCTTGGCCTGTGACAGTATCAGTTTTACTGCAACCTGTCTTGGCTCACCTTAATCTAGCTCCCCTACTCTATTTATTACCTAGTATTGCTTGTACTTTCATTTCTGACATTTCCCAGGTTTCACCTTTTTCATGTGGGACACCATCAATAATGATATTTATCCTCAGTGATTAATTTGAATAGTCACTCCTTTTCACAATCCCATGAAGTCTCTCAACAGATTTTGCCAGGTCCTCCTCCAGTTGATTCAGTTTTTTTACATTCTCATGAAGCACTTTACCTTGAGTGCTACCTTTATCTAGTTTTCCATGAGCAAACTCTATACTTGTCTAGAGTCTCTAGACTTGAGTTTCTGTATCTCTTTAAGTTCACTATCCACTCTCTTATGCGCACCATCTTAGATCATTTCAACACAAGATTTAAAGTTCTTACTTTGCTGCTCCGTAAAAGTTCCTTTGTTGCTCCATTATGAATTGAAGAGTAGACATTGTCACCAGCTTTTCTTTTGGATATTTCTTTGCTTTGGGTGGCATCTTGTCAAGACACACAGATGCACCACAGCAAGTGGCTTAAGAGTTCAATGCAGAGGAGTAGGCCTCTCTTCCCAAAATCTGCTCAGAATCTCTCTTGTGAAACCACATCCATGTATCTTTACTCTATATTATCTTAGATAAAGTGTTTAATTCACATAAATTGAGTATTTGATTAGGGGATGCTTAAAAATATGAGTAGAAATGTGCTTACTGAACAGGAAAGAGCCAAATAACCGTTTCACTAGACACATATTTCAAGACACAGCTCTGACACAGGTCCATATCATAGCAACCTTGTGATTTGCTGTCTAAAACTAGCTCATCTCTCCCCACATCAAGACACAGCTCTGACACAGGTCCATATCATAGCAACCTTGTGATTTGCTGTCTAAAACTAGCTCATCTCTCCCCACATCATAGACACAGGTGTTCAAAGCATTAGCCAAATTGGAGGAGTCCAACATCCCTGGGTGGTGGAGAACAAAGTAGCCCAAAGTTATCCTATCCCAGTAGACCTGACCTGGGCCGAGTGATGGCTTCCACTGCCCTTTAGATCATCAGCCTTGGCTTGGGAGAGAGTGGATGGATTGAGGCCACAGTGTTGGTGCTCATGGCCTGCAGGTACGAAAAGACGGTCCCCAAAGAGGGATTTAGGGACTTTGGGGACGCTCCTTGTTGCTGGTATCAGGTTACTGTTGGGAGGTGCTGCTGTCAAACTTGTTTACATTCATTCAAAGCTTGGACCGGTTACTGCTAAACAGCACTTAGACTGCAATGTTCCAGCTGTGTGTGGGTGTGTTTGAAAAATAAATGATTTCTCAGACGGCATAAATACATTGTAGAGCACACTGACCTGACACATTAAAATTTGACATGATTGCTGACTGTTTATCTGCTTTTATACTAAAGACGTTTGTTTGTACTTCTGGTGACAGAGGAACATGTGTGCTTGTCTTGCAGTGTTTATGTTTTTGTAATACATTATGAATTATATAAATCAGTGTAAAACATGTAGATATAGTGGTGGCTTTTTTTTTTTTTTTACAGAAGAGGTGCCATTTTAATGATATTAGTAATCATGCTTTTATGTATAATTTGTATACTTTCCTATGAAAAATTGTTATTTTAAAATTGTGCAATTTCTTTTGCTCCATTTTACAGGTGAACAGTGAATGTATGCTTATTCTTTTACATTTTAGAGCTAAAGTTGTATTTATTTTCATGCATAAGCTGCTAATTTGAAGAGAAGTTTGTAGAAGCATATATGTAGCAGGACTGCCATGTATGGACTGTTGAGGTGTCGTATGGAGTATATTGTGACTGTATTACCAACATACTTTACATTTATGCAAGAGAGACCCTGTGAAAGCTTTCTCTCTCTAAAATTTCAGATGGTGCCTGTCCCAGGAACTGTGATACTTGTCCACTATGTGACACAAATAAGAGTTAGATCCTATGTATGCACTTTGAAAGAAAGTAACACCTGAAGTTAAGTTTTAAGATATTGACCGGCATGGAGCCCCGGGGGGCAAAATAATATTCCAACATGCAACTCTGCAAAAACACACAAGAATTTACCAGACTAAATTTACCACCAATTTCAACCCATGAATATTTAGATCCTTTGTCAAAAAACAAAACAACAAAGAATAAAAAAATAAAACAAAGAGACATAAGCAAACTGCAAGTTTTAGCTCCTTGCAACCCATATACAGCACCTGCCGCAGTATTTCAAAACAGCAAAGTCCCTGCCAGAGCTCCACTTCTGCGATGTCTGCATATATCTTGTGGAGAATCTCTGAGTATCTCCCCGTACACTGCTTTCAGGATGAAAGTGTATAAAAGTACAGATAGTCATATATATTTTTGATCTGAATGGTTCAGTAATGCTGCTGTTTGGGGGGTGAGGACAAGAAATTCTAAGTCTAACAGGACAAATCCGCAATCTCCTTCTCTCTGGGCTTTTCTGTAGAAGCATGATGTCCTTCTCAGACACAATGTGATTCGCTGTGTACTCGCCACTGCACTCCACAGCCAAAGCTCAACCTGGTTCACTCCTCCATCGGTTAGTGCATCATATTGAACAACTATCTAGCATTTTGGCTAAAGAAACTTAGCCTACGTCTGAAATCGCTCACTAACTTAGCTGGCAGAAGAAAGCCTTGTTTTGACCACCAAGTGGATGCTACGATAGGGATGAAAATTATGAATATAATTAATTATTCGTGCTTACTAATTTAAAACACATCTTCAGGAATAATCCATATTTTGATTGTCCTTTTTATTACATGGTGAAACACAACTTGACACAAACAAATGACCAGTACAGAATGGGTGTCATCGACATATTTTCATTGTAATTCTCCCAGTGGTTTCATAGCAATTAGCATGGGGATAGCAGTCCATTTTGGGCCATCATGGTGATGATGACAGCCCCTGCTGCCCCCTTCAGCTGTGCTGCATCTCACACTAACCCTGTCGGCTTCAGAGTCCATCTGCTAATGGGTCCTTCCTCCCTCACGGTCAGCCACCTGGATATCCGTCAGCACTAGGGTTAAGGGGCCTCTAGACGTGCAGTACTGAGTCTCAGAGAAGTTTGTTCCCAGAGGATGGGGGTCTGATTCAGAATGTGGCTTGGGACTTTGTCGTCATCTCCTCCCCGGTCTCCTCTAGTTCTTTCACTCATCATTCGTTTCCCCAGCGCCCAAATGAGTTTCATCGTAATGGTGCTGTTGAGAGGAGGCTGCAGGCATCGACAAATGGGAACAGCACAGGTGACACAGCGCGTCTGGCATGCTGCGTGCTTTTACAAGGCTTGTATCAATGAAAGGCTGCAGTTAACAGATAAAGTATGGTATGTGTGGCTACAAGTAAGTGAGACCACCATGTGTCACTGTGCTATGAACGAGAGATTTTACAAGTTAGCTATTTTGTAAGAAGGCTATTGAAAAATGATCATATCTGGGTGAAAAATGTGCAAAAACCTAATAATCATTAATATATATATTATTTTTCCTCTCTCTCTTTGATAAAAGATTAACGTGAATAACTCTGTGTAGTTTGTTCTCAAATTAAAATAAAATGCTCTTCAGAAGAACTAGAATCAGAAAGAATAAAGAAAAGAATAAAGAAGAATTTCATTGCACAAAGAAACTTGCTTCCTTTTGTTGCATATGATAAAAGACTAAAAGAAAATCAGCCTATTTCAGTATTTTATCGACTGTTTACATTTACAGAAATAAAAATAAATGTGTTAACGGAATTCTAAAGCTCTGGAGAGTGAGATATCATATCTGGTCAATATCCTTATGTGTTGTATAAAGCACCTCACACCCACCCACACACACAGACACACACTAACCTGACAAGCTGTCACTTACTGTATATGTCCTGGTGTTGAAGAGACATATAGAGGAAGTAAAGATATGTCACAGTTATTCATGTGGCGAAAAACAATTTATGTGTCAGACTGTAAGTCCGTAGTTTCTGAGGATTCACACAGTTCTACCATGGCTTTGTTTGTCTTTAAAGTCAGGATAAAAAGGCACATTAAGAAACACACAAAGTCAAAATAAGCTCATTTTATAACAGCACATTAGCTGACTATAATGTTAGCATTAGGTTGGAGCTGCTCTCTTGCTGATGTTAAAATACTGACTTTAGTTATGAACATACATTCATTATCAAACATTCATTATACCTGTAAATTATTTATTTTCAATGTTTAAATTCAGTTTCTGTTCTACTCATGCTGTTCATATCCACTTAGCTCATGTACATAAATCATTATTTTAACATCCGTTGCCCTATACTACACTTTTGTCTACAGATGTTATTGTTGTTTCTATCCGTTTTTTCATCAGTTTCCCATGGGGATGAAGCCGATCCCAGCTGACATTGGGGTGAGAGGTACACCTTGGACAAGTCCCCAGTTAATCGCAGAACTGACACATAGAGACAAACAACCATTCACGCTCACATTCACACCTACGGCAATTTAGTTTCACCTATTAACCTGCATTTTTGGAGGAAACCGGAGTACCCAGAGAGAACCCACGCAGATGCAAACTCCACATAGAAAGGTGTCCCAAGACATGATGTCCGCAGTTTGACCCAAAACGCGGCTGTTCACATGTCCAGTGTAGATAGCTTGCGACCTAAACGCTCCACCTTTTGGCAGATGTAGACTTATATTTATCTTCTCATCTTACTCTCAAGCAAATAAGCACATTTCCAACGATTGGAAGACAAACACCTCAATGCACAGCTGTCAACAAGCAAGCAGTGTTAGCCAAACTATCACTCACACACGGACAAAACCTTTAACCTCACTGACAAATCACAACTCAGCCTGATGACAACTCTATGGGAAGAAAAACACACACAATAATCAAGGCGTCCTGGCAGCGTTATTTTACGGTGTAAGTTAGCTAATAGTGACATAGTCTTGAAGGATGTAGAAAAAATAATTCCTGTTACATTTATTTTATTTAATTTTATGATGTTTAAAGTCCAACAGAAAAGTATTTTTGTCTGCTCTGTAAATCGCCTCTTCTCCTTTGAGGAAAAAAAAAAAAACAGAAACCAAAAAGGAGAAATTCATATTTTGATTGATATATTGTGTGTTTGATTGGCAGACGCTTGCCAGCTGCTGTCAATCAAACACCCCTTCAGCTGGCTGAGACCCAAGACCTTCTTCCTTTTAATAATAATAAATATATATATATATATATATATATATATATATATATATATATATATATATATTTTATTTATTTTTTTTTTGACTCTACAAAGGGATGTCTAAATGTGATTTCAGTTGGACTTAAACGTGCCAACAAACTTGAGAAAGATGATCTCCTTCAGGCTGGAATAGATAGCTCATACGTGCCCCTATCACAACCGAAAAATTCACCCCACTCAGATGAATACAGGATATGGAATGATAGGAAAGTGTAATTTACCGAGGCAGAAGATTGCAGCACTGGGGCGTCTGTTGATAATGCGCTCGAGTGAAACAACATACGTTTATCTGACAAAAAATTACCAGTCGTCCTGGGGCCTAAAGGTGACTAGCCAAATTGTTCTTTTGTTGCTGCACGCTCTCGCTGGGGTCCCTCTTCCATCAGTTATTAGAATCTGTGTGAGGCCTCCAGACAATCAGTAAGATAAAATGTGAGGCTACATCTGAACACAGCCAGTTCATAAAAAATTCATTGTGACAGAGGATCGCTGTAACAAAATTTTAATGAGAGAAGTTGAAATCGGTTTGATAGCCATGTTACTTAAATTTACGTGAACGCACCAGCCTCATAGATTTCGAAACATGTCAACCCCCCCTTCCATCTTTTAGTGGAGATAGTTCCATTTTTCCTGAGACTGTACCATTTGTTGCCTCTGCTGGCTTTGGAGCGATGCTGTATCCACTGCTCCTCACAGTGAGAAGTGAATAATGAAGTGGACTCAGTGGCTTTGAGGGCAGAGGCGAGGGGAAGAATTAATGTCAAGGTTGAATTAATAGACTACTATGCTCTTCCAACCTCAGTATATGAGGATGATGGTCTGCTAATTAAAAGCAAAACAAAGAAAAGATGATAAAAAAACTCATATCGAGGCTGTGTTCGTGAGATGAAAGACACTAATGCTGCTTATAAAAAGAAAGGCAATTAGACGAGCAAAAAGCTGCTAAATTGAAACTGTTTTCTTTTTTCCTTCTACCTTTACCGCCTCTTCCTAAAGAGAAACGGAGACCAAAGTTGCCATAACTCCCTTCCCTGCTTCTAAGTGTTACAGAGACAGTTGTATAATGGCTTTTGATGCTCTAATAGTCACTGTAATTGTCCCTCTGCCCAGGAAGTGTGCTCCAACAGTCTCTTGACTGACTTTAGTTTGCTCCCCGTTGCCATGGAAACAGCAATGCACTCTAGTCTTCTGGTTTATTTACAGACATCCTCAACGCAGTTTGTGAATCCTAGTCTTGTTTCACAAACAGGGGCCGACACCTGTTACTTGTCTAATCTTTGGTCAAATCCAAACGTTGATCTGTGTGTGTGTGTGTGTGTGTGTGTGTGTGTGTGTGTGTGTGAGCGCTGCTTGTTTAAAGCTACTATCAATATTCTTATATTAAGAATGGATGAAATGGCTGTGCATGTTTTCAAAGGTATCACCCAGACAGACAGTTATCAATCAACTGTGCAGTTCCCCCCAGCTGAACTCTTTCTCATATTTCTCTTACAGCATTTCATCAGTAGCTATGTTTCCGTCATCGTATTTTGTCGATAGATTTTGAAGTAAGAGAGAAAAGTCAGAAATAAATTTGTAAGAAAAGTCTTTATGCTTTCTTTCTTTTTCTAAAATCAAATAATGATCTTAATGGGCCATTTTCTCAATTAGTTGAGATGTATCGGACATTTAACTCACATAAATGATTAGTTGTTTCCACTCTGACAGTCTTTTCGTTGTTCTGCTATCCCTGGATCGCACCGGGCAATAGCTCTGTGACGTTGCAGCCGTGATGCTGTTTTGGTCCGTTCTCTGTGGCTTCTTATCCCACCAGTAGATTTCAGACTTTGCTCATATTTGGTCATTTTTCCTTGGTATATGTGCTTTTACCATAAGTACATAGGCTATGTTAATTTAAATTAATTAAAGTAAGTTTAAGTAATTAATTTTTTCCCCTTTGTCTGTTTTTGCGATTGGAAGTTTTATTGCGTATATATTATTCATGGAAGTGTGTTTTTATTTTGAAAATTGAGTGGATTCACTATGCCATTTCTGTGTCTGACTTCCGGACTTCCTCAATATGTCCTGAGCAGCTGGTCGTGGTCAAAAATAGAATGGCCGTGTATTCTACACGGAGCAGAGCACAGAGCCGTGTTGGAATCACAATCATTCTTTAGAACGGAAATCATCACAGCTGTGCCTGGTGGGATTGAGCCGTAATCCATCTATGATGGCTCCACACAGATCAGATGTAACCTTTCTCACGTTACTATATGAAACAAACACAAATGTCATATCTGCATCCTGTTTTCTGCATTGTTTTTCACTGGTTGAGCTTCCCAGACGTTTTTTCTTTTAATTACCTCATCTTGTTGTGCTTCTTCTTCCTACTAGAGAATTGGTACCACCTTCTGGTTATCTTCTGCATTTGGATAGAAACACAGCTTGAGTTGTTTTGACATTGCATTGCAATTGCATTCTTGTTGTGCTTCTTCTTCCTACTAGAGAATTGGTACCACCTTCTGGTTATCTTCTGCATTTGGATAGAAACACAGCTTGAGTTGTTTTGACATTGCAGGAAGGAACCAGAAACCTGACAGTTAAGTCTGAGACTAGCTAGTGAACATAATGTAGCATATACATAGTTTCTAAAGAGCCAGATGTTGGTGGAGACCAAAACAGAGCTTAAAGATAGATAAATAGTGGATGTACATTTGTCTGGTGGCCACAAACATGACTCTAAATGAATGTTAATGTTGCTCCATGTCTGCTGGATATGTGAAAAGGCAACCTTTTGCCAACACGTTCGCAAAGGTGAAGAAAACTTTAACAATTTATTGTTTGTTTTATTTTAATGGTTACCTCGCACCAGGAAGTTTGACTGGTTGTGTCCAGTGTCACCCATTGTATCTTGCCCAATGTGCTGGGCTACAACCTGCCACAACCCTTAACAGAATAAGCGAGTATAGATGCTCGCTTGATGGATGATCCTGGTGTCATACCCTCTGCGGTTATCCTCTTTTTTTTTTTTTTTTTGCATTGCTAAACTCTCATTTATTGAGAAATAAACTGCAGACAAAGCACAGACACCCAGATCAAGCCTGACTCTACTCATTGCAGCCACAAGAATTCACCATTTTGAAATATGGACATGATTCACTCTGTCAACTTCCTCAATGTTTCTCAACAGTGGGGGGCTGGTTATACAGCTGCAGGGCCAAAGTTATTAGCCAACCCCTGTTAATATGCTGAGTACACAAAACTGGTGAACTTCACTTTGTTCTTGAGGTTGTACAGCAGCCATATTGTAGAAGGCTCATACACCAGTTTTACATTCAGAATCTCATACTGTACAATACTATGTTCTCTCATTGCAGATATTGAAAATAAATAAATACAATAAAAATGCGTCTTAATATAATCAGAATAGTAAAAAATAAATGCAAATTAGTTAAATCCATTCAAATATCAGGATTTCCAAACATGCACAGACAAACTTAAAAGATAAAATACCTCTTTCATTTCATTTTTGATGTCCAATGACTCAAAGGGAAATCCAGTTTCAGCTCAGTCGTCTTAAAGATAATCATTGTCCATCAACCAAAGTTCAATTTAAACAGTGACTTCAGATGATCATTAGATGTGTAGGTTCTGTGTGGATGTGTGATGGGCAGAAGGCTTTGACGTCCAAGTTCAAATGGAGTTTGTTTGAAAGAAGTTCAGTGCGATATCCAAGCAGTGAAGGAGAGGATAAAAATATTCAGACAAGCCAGCTCCAGGGATCAGCACTTCATTCAGCAATACATGGCTGCCCAGTAAATCCAAAAAACAGAGCGGCAGACTACTTTTCTTTTGGAGTGTAAATGTTCAGAAACTGGATAAAGTCATTCAAACTCTACTTTCTGAAGCCTTCTCACTGCGCTCCTTTCTGTTCTCATCCGTTCTGCTTTTGGTAGTTTTTCCCCGACCCTGTGGTTCACAGGTAAACCGTTTATTCCCTCATCTTTCCAAAAGGTCTAAAAAAGCTACATTTTTCTTTTGTTGGACCTTTTTGCTACAGGGAGTAACTTTTATAACAACCCCTAGCTATTACTGTACTTTTACTGTTGCATCAACACTTTTGTACTCTAATTACCTGTCAGACGAAGTGTTATCTGTGCACACTTGGTCGACAGGTGCGTAGGAAAATCAAACAAAAGAAAAAAAAAGTTGAATTTGTGCTCACTGTCAGCTGAGTTTATTAAAGATATGTTTTGGTTGAAGAAGTTTCGCTTAAAGATTAATTAACTAATGTTGTCAGTGTGCAAAAATTCTACTGATATTAACTTGCACTCTAATCTACCTACTATTCTCCAGACATGTTCAGTTTAATGTGATATTTGTGGAGCTCTTGACTATTTGCCCCAAAACAGCTGCATGTAGTAGCTATGGTTAGCTAGCAACATACACACTGACTGTGTCATCACGTTTTTTTCTCATCACTGTACATAAAGCATGCATCCACTGATAGAGTAGATGCATAAAGCCATGGAAAAATACGAGTCTTTGTGCAAATAGATGCAAATATGCCCTGCATGTGCAAACTATGGCATAGTCGCGTCTTCATATTTACTTCAGATGCACTAAAATTCCTCTAAAATAAACTCTATATCAAGGTACCTCTTAGGCCTTGTTTACACCTGGTATTAACATGCATCCCTGGGTGATCTGATTACATATGGAAAGCTCTCAGTACAGGCTTCCAATCTTGCTGAGCGGTATTGCAGTGAAAAACTTTCCCTGCAGCTCAAAAAGCATTTCCACCATAAACGACAATTAAAAGAGATGTCTGGTCTGTAAAACTGTTGACAGGACACCTTGAAACAATGATTAAAATGGCATGTTTGAGCTCTCTTACCTGCTAAGATAAGCAGCAGATGCTTATGGACATACTGTCTGTTTCAAATGATTTCACCACTGAACTAGAAAGCAAAATATCCCCAGACTCCCTCTAAATACCTGCACAGTTTGAAGAGCTGTTCAGTGAGGACATCTTTGTGCGGCAAATCCTTAATGATTGAAACCTTCTTGTAGATTTCATCAATCAGTTTTTTCTTTGCTTGTGAAAAACATTATGTCAGTTTGTCCCGGTGTGTTACTGTTGAGTTGCTCGTTACAAAACAACAAAGCAATTGGTCTTTGCAAACTGAAATAATGTACAAGTTTATTTGCATATAGAGCAGGGAGTGAGATCTGATCACAAGTGGTCACTGGAGACACAAGTGGAGATGCATTTTGCACTTGTGATCAGATCACCCAAGATGCATGTTAATACCAGGTATAAACAGCGTCACCACTGCTTTGTACACCTTCTCAGAAACATTTAAATCTCAATCTCAAGTATGTGGATGTAACTCAGCAGAGCTTAACTGGGCCTATGGGTATTAAACCATGAACACATGTCAGATTCAGGATATTAAATGATAACATAATTAATAATACTATTAAATGGGCTCAGACCTGTTTGAATCAGGCTGAAAATTAATAATTGAAATAAAGTGAGTGCAGGCTGAAATGTCAAAATTTTAGTACATCAATGAACCTCATTACAAACCAACTTTTGCATTTAATTGATGTTATTTAACAGTTTCACGGTACTTGTGGATGATCACCAAAAAAGCCTCTTACATCGTAACAAAAGTTAGGATTTGAGTATAATGAATGTCCTTGAAAATGTCCAAAATTGCTTGAAATGAGCAGAGCTCAGTGTTCTCGGTACGAAGAAAAAATATCCAAGAACATGTCTCCTGTATTTATAAATGAATTTCTTTGATGGAAAAGGGCACCATAATTATTTTTTCTTGCATGTTCAATTTTAAGCATGATGAGAGTGTGATTTAGAGATGAGTAATGTAATTACTGATAAAACTAGTCAAGAAGTACAGGGCCCCATGTCTAATTTAAAATGCCTCAGCTTTTCCTTTGAACCTCTGGAAGACGGACCTTCTAGTAAATGAAATATGCATTTCTCTCATACTATTTGGATGGGGATGGGCAGAAAATCACTGTTTAGCTTTCCTCTTTCCATTCTGCTACCTCTCAAGTCAATGATTAAAATCTGGAATGTTCCAAATTTAATTAACTTACCGTTGTACTTTTTCTTCTTATGCTTCCCGGCAAGGATATTAAAAAAAGACATTATTCTGAAGTACAAATGGATGCTAAGCATCACTGGAAATCAAGTCTAATAGGCTTTGACTATAATGAAATTTCTGTGCCACAGATGAAGTAACTGGAGACTTTTACCACCAGAGGCTCTAAGGGTTGAAGAAACATTGAGAGACAGCTGTTTTCACCCATGCAATTTGTCTTTCATATATGAATGATTGTTTATTGTAAACAAACAAACAAACAAAAAAAGACCCACACTTTGATACATGTTTTTCTAAGTAGTAATTTCTTTATACTGTATTAAAAAAAAAGGTCTGAGACAAACAACAAGATAAGTGAAAGAAACATTATGAAAAGAGAAAAAAAAATATATAATGTCTTTACATATATGTCTTTATGTCTTACATGCTTACTTACTTTATGCTTGTAAAAATGTTCAACTTTCCAACAGAAATAAACATGTGTAGGGCCCAGGGCCGCAGATTTTGAGCTTTAAGGTGGCTCTTCAGAAACCTGTGGGGGACATCATGGATACACTGTGCATTCTTTATACTGATGGAGCTGCCAGATCCTTTTGCAGCCATTCTGGTCCATTTTTGATGGATGCCATGGCCAGCCATACAGAACTAGAAGAACTGGCAGGAAGTCAGAAACAAAAACAGCATAGAGGATCTGGTCAGTTTTCAAAATAAGACACCATATTCTGTAAAAAACAGAAAGGGAACAAAGGGGAACTACAGAGCCTATGTTCTACTTACTCAAGCAGAAAAATAACCAAATCTGAGCAGGTGACCAGGTGGAATCAAGTTGTAGGAAAGCCCATTTTCTGACTGCCCATTACACTGAAAACAAACAGGGCAGTTGTTCCAAAAATATACACTCTGGTATCACCAACCTTAACCCAAACCACAACCTTTTACTAAACAGAACCAACTAGTTTTGATGCCTAATGAAACTGAACATTGACCATGTGTTTATTATAGTTATTGATGATCGTCACCTGACAATAACAAAACCTGAGTATGAAGATTTTTTGAAAAACTGACAGCCTTCAACTACAGTCCTCATCACTGTCAGATAATGAAGCAGTGCCATCAAATAAGATTCCACAATGGCACTAAAATAAACACATTGATATGTCATTACTAAAAGGATATAAATTACAGCCAGTCTAAGAGTAATGTAATGACTCAATCCGTCACTTGTTCAAAGTAAAACTGCAGCTGAGTACAAGCAGCAGTGAAAGCTTCATTTTAGGTTTCCATGCTCCAGTTAGCGTCGTGCTGGCCTTTTCGAAAAAGGCTGCAACTCAGCAAGAGTTATTCCTGGACACAACACTTCATGGTGAAACTCCATAACGTATATACGACGTAAGAAACACACACACACACACACACACACACACACACACTCACACACAAAGGCATAAATCATTGTGACTTCCTGTCTATGGACTGTGAAAAGACATGGGGACGGGGTCTCAAGGCGGGGTCAAGGGGAGGAGAGGTTGGCAACAGGACACAGATGAGCCATGGAGAGAGAGGGAGAGAGAGAGAGAGAGAGAGAGAGAGAGAGAGAGAGAGAGAGGGGGGGGACAAAGATGGATTGAGGTTGGGTTTTATCTGTTAATCATTCCAGGACCAAAAAATCAGATGTTTTGCTTTTGTTGGATGGCATTTAATATTTTTATTGTTGAAATACAGTTTAACAAATCTTTATGTGTACCTGCTTCTTTCGCAAGCAGGTACCAGACAAAAACACAAGGATAGGGAAAAACGATGAATGAAAAACACACAGGAGAAAAGAGGAGAAAGCGAACATCCTGATCTAGAATATGTACTGTTATAAGCTCAAAACTGTGTCTAGCCGATAGTTCTGAGGAAGGGTGAGGCTCAGTAAAAGACATTTGTTAATGTCTTTTACTGAGCTTTTATGAAAAATCGACATTATTGATTGGATTATACATTATTATTATTTAAATATTTACTCTTGATTTTGGGGGGCAGCAATTGTATCAGAGGCGCCCTGGCCCCTCATTGGAGACACCTCTAAATGGAGTGAGGTGGAGTGAATTAGACTGGAAAAGACCCTCATGTAAGCACCACGCCATTGCCAAGGATACCTCTGTTCAAAGTCATTATCTTATTTTCTGTAAAGACGTCCAATTAATATTTAGGTAACATTTACAAGCTAACAAGCTAGATATCAGAGTGAGTAATATTATGAGCTAATCTTTTGGCTGAACCAACTTGGAGAGGATGGATGCTGTTAGATGATGAATATTTTACAGCTTTTATAATTTATTGTAATGTGTCCCACTTTACTCAGGTTATTCTGTCTAAACCACACATCTACACATAAGTAGTTTTCATCTTCTTCCATTTATGTAGTAGTAGAATAAAACTTGGCTATTTGACTTGAGTAAAGTCTTGTAAAAGTAGTAAATCGATTTCTTTCCTCCACTGTATGTCTGAGAAACTGAGATGATGAAATTTAAATGGACCCAGGGCATGCAGAGGTGGTGGCACATGTTGTGTTTGTCTGTGTCTCCTTGTGAACTGGTGCGTAACTCCACCTGGGCAATGTCGGCACAGAGCCACTGGAACATAACTAGCTCCATCACACCCTGATACTGTCCCTTCAGCTACAGCTGCCAAGGCCCTTTGATCCTGTATCCCATAGTCCCAGGGACCACGGCACCATGTGTGGGGGTGAACTACCAGAGACCCTTGCCTCTACCTGCACCTGTGGCCTTCAGAGATTCCTCAGAGAGCCCATTACATGATCACGGCTGGCAGAGCAGAGCTCAGCTCTTCCTCTGGGCTGAGGGGTTTTCATGATGTGAGGATGAGTGAGCTTTAAAGTTCAGTTTGAAAGCCAAAAGTCCTGCATGGCACACTGTGAGATGCCAGTGCCACATTCACTGAAGAGGCACTGCATGCGGAGTGGTATCTCCATTAAAACTTAAAGGGATAGTTCTGTGTTTTTAATCTCACTTTACTTTATCATCAGATGGTCCTTTCTGACTGGAAACTGAAGCAGTTATATTGCTATCTCCAGTGCCAGACATCATTGACAAAAAAAGTAATTTTACGTTGCAGAACACAGAAGTTGCTTGTCCACCAGTGGCTTGATCATTAAGTTTGTTTGTGTTTTTACATGTTAGTTCAGATCCGAACACAAGGCTGTGCTAGATCAGTAACTCCCATGTTCTGCAAGGTAAAATTACGTTTTTTGTCACTGATGTCTGGCTTTGGAGTGAGCGATATAACTGTTTCAGTTTCCTATCAGTTAGGGCTGTCTGATCACAAGGTAAAGTGGTGAAAATTTTCTAAATATAGCCTACACTTCTTTTTTAGGTTTGCCTTTTGTATAGGGCTAAAAAAATATTCTTGCTGCCCCCATCTGCAGCCATTGTGCTGGTCCTCCTGTCTACTCCTCCAAAGTGGGAGCATGTCGACCCCTGTCTACTGTGCGTATTACACTGACTATGGTTAAGCTACAAATGCATCTCGTGAATGTGGTGCAACTGGCTGTCTGACAGCATGCTGTGCAGGACTTTTGACTTTAAACCACCATCTACTGCTGGTAACACACTGATTACCTTATACAATCCCACTTCAAATAACCTGAAATATTCCTTTAACACCAAGATGGCAAAGTGCTTGTTAGTCTTGATGAATATATTACGTGCCACAGCATCCTCTTTGGAAGCAGTGCATATAAAAATATTACATAGATATTAACTCAGCTGGTTTCTCTGAGAGCTGCTCTTAAAACATCATCCAAGGGATGATGATATGCCAACTTGTCTGGACTAAAATGTAGGTTTCTGAGAATATAACATGAAGTCAGCTCATCTGTGACATCCACACATGCATATTCCAGGAAATACAGCACACTGATGTGATATCTTTGGCTGCATATGTATTTTTTGTACCTTTAAATTGACTCTAACATACAAGACGTAATGTTGAGTTAACTTTTACCCTGAGTCACAAATTCCAAAGCATCCATTTGCAATTTGAACACTGCAATGATGCCTTCAATTTCCATAATGAGTGCGGGAGTTCCAGTCACCAGTATAAAGGCATACAGTACGCAGACTGTAAGAGGGCTGTCAGAGAGGATTCATTGTCTGCTTTATGGTGAATCACCATGGCCTGGAAATAATTCATCACACTAGTGAAACAGCTGTGAAGGAAGTCTGCTGTGGCTGTTATCCCTAAGTGCTTCTCTCCTTTTGTCTGGATGACTTGGCTCTCTTTGGATCTCACGGACACTGCAGATAGAAGCCCAGACACATAAAGGTCAACCTTTTCTCTTAATTGTTCAAGGATGAATACACTTACCACTGGTACGATGAAGGTTGCTTCAAAAGAGCAGTAGCAGAGTGGAAATGTTGGTGAAGTGAAGAAGGACATGATGTTTGGTGTCGAATGCGTACATATGCATGTACTCTGCACTGTGTGTGTGTGTGTGTCTGTGTGTGGTGTTTGAGTGCATGTGGTTGTTAAGACTCTCCTCTGTGCGAGCCCTGAAGGTTGGCCCAGACTTCACTGTCATTTCTCATCCTAATGGTTCCTGCCACATCCTCCTGCCAACACACGGCTGGAGAACAACCAAGAGCCAGGAGGAGAAAAGAAAACTCAACAGACATTCAATCTGTCTCTTACTCTCTCTCTCAGAACAAAAGTCACTCTACGGTTTAGAGAAAAGAAACAATAAAATGACTGCTCTATCCTCTCTGCTGAATTTTTCTACATGCACATATTGATAAGGTGGTAAATCAAAAGCCTTGTTATGGCCAGATGTGGCAAGCTATATTACCACAGATTCCCTTCAGTTATGTATTTTGCAGCTTGATACTAGTAAAGACGCTGTGTTAGTTAGATTACTTTCTATAGGTTGTTTTGTCCACTTAAAGGTCCCATATTTGGCACTTTTTAAAAAAAAAATATTTGTGGTTTTAAGTGCTTAAACACCCCATCTCGGTATAGATTTATATCTTGTCTCTCATGTTCTCTCTCTGTTCTCTGGAGATCAGGGCATATTATGTTGCATTTTGTTTCATTAATAGTAATGAGCCTGTCTTCTGATTGGCTGTTTTCTTCGTGATACATGGCTAGGCCAACCACAGGTAACAGATTGAAGCCAGCCTACACGGAGGCTCTGGGTGGGCCCTGCTGGGGGCGTGGCTTAGGGCAGTGACTGTATACTGTTGTGACATCACAAACTGACAGGAAGTCCTTCCTGACAGCTCATTTAATAGAGGCTAAGTGCATATATCCATGGATTAAGCGTTTTAAAACTTGTAGTGACAAACCAGAGAGAGTTACCGTGCACCCGAGCAAAGTGTGGGCTGAAAGGATTTATAGCATCACACCCTTTTAATAGAAGACTAAAGAAGTCAGACAACAATGTTGTCCTTCAAAGAACTCAGTCAGTATTACCTGAAATTATCATTTGTACCACACCCAGTCTCCACTTTAGAGAGGTAACAGAATGCAAATCCAATGGCTACAGCTGAAAGAAAAAAGTTTACCGTTGGAAATGTCGTTTGATATTAAAAATTGTTATTCTAACTTTTAGATTTTCTTCATAAAAATCTGAGTCATGTTGAAATAAAATCTACAGTTCATGTGTGAATATTAAAGTCGGGAATAATAACGCAGGGATTGATCCAGAATGACAAACAACTGATGCAACTCTCCCAATTATCACTGCATCCTTTTCAGACACTCCAGCTTGTACTCCAAGCAGATTAAATTAATGCAGTGGTTCTGCAACATCCTCCTCACTCCTGGTTGTATTGTGGCAGTCAGGGATTCAGGGCTACACTTGGCAAATGTGGTGGCACTACTGTCAGCAAGAGATAACTTAATTTCTGAAAGTTTGAAGGATTTAATTAGCTGCACTCATGTACTGTGGCGCAAACTGCACGCTTCTTGGACTTAAATCTTTTCTTGTTAGTGGCTGCACAGTATGGGCTTGGTAAAAAAAGCTTCCTCAGCAGGTAGTGTCATTGTTGTTGCATCCATCTTTCTCTGGGTGGACGGAGCTTTCACTTGCTGCTGTTAGGGAGAGTGTTTTGTATTTTGCTCTTAAGCTTTCATGCGTCACTTTCTGCGTGCAGAGAAATTTTCCTTCAACGATGATTCCTGACTTCTTAAATTAGTTTTGGCAAAGACGATGAATCTGTGACATCTCAGTCAGGAGTTATGAGATCCTCTTTTCTGCTGCAGCACCAATTCATTTGTAGTTTAGGCTGTTAATAAGGGATTTCTTTTAAAATATTAATCTTGCCTTCTGCAGCTTAATTTTTTCAACTCCTGCAAGTTCCTGGGCACCTCAGCTGAAGGCCTGAAATGTCAAATGCAAATGCAGCTGCTAAGGTATTTGGACCCTCACTGCTGTCTCTGTTTTATCCTACTTTTCTTCTGTCAATCAGTTGCTTTTCAGTGCCCCTCCAAACCCGGCACATCACTCCACATACCTGTTTCTCTCTCCCAGGGGATGTAACGCTCCAGTGTCACTCACTTCCATCACGTTCGCTGAGTTCCATGTGTCACTGCCACTACCTGCAGCACGAAGACCACACTGTGTGTCTCACAATGAGCTGTTTAAATTCTGAGTGGCTGCTTGAGAGTCTGCCTCATACAATGCCGAAGATCAAATCCAGAATATTTAAACTTCACCTAGAATCACGTCATACATAGAGCTATATCGAACATTTTAATAACTCATTAGACCGAAGTGCAAGATTTGCCTGTCATTATATGTTTCAAAACCACATCATAGCTAAAACTGTTATATTTTTCCATTATTATTAAAAACAAATGAACTATACTGTATGTGTGTGTGTGTGTGTGTTTGTATGTGTATGCACACACACATCATACAGTAATAATACAACGTATTTCTACTATGACGTATGTACCATGAAAATGGGGTCAGCTGTGGCTCAGGAGGTAAAGCAGGAGTCGAGTCAATGAACCTCAAATTGCTCCTGATGGTCAGAGCAGCACTTTGCATGATAGCTTAGTGCTTTCAGTGTGTATGTGTGTGTGAGAGAGAGTGAATGGCTGAATGAGAGGAAGACTGTAAAGCACTTTCCATAAAGAACTATAAAAGTGCAGCAATTTTTAGCATTTCAAATGGAAAAGAATACTTTGATAGGCTACACTATAAATGATAAATAAACGCACAGTAACGGCAACATAGTCATAATATGGCATAGATATAATATAATGCGATGTAGACCAAAAGATGTTAGAGATACTACTTCTTATACTACTACTCCCATCATAATAATAATACTGGTGATCATACACAGTTTAAAGCATCTGGGGTCCCATTTCAAGAATTTCCCCAAACAAGTGGAAAAGAGATGATTCAAGTTGATTTCATGTAGAATTTATAAATAATGGTATATTTTCTTCAACTTAAGTGCATTATGTGCACTCTGAGTAAGTAAGTCAGTTGGCAGTCTTGGAGGGCCGTGCCATGTTTCAATAGAAACATACCTAAGGCTGCGAATGCTGGTGATAATTCAGGACAAGGTGTACCATGTATTGTTACAAAATGCTTGTAACCATGTTCAACATTACGCGAACAGAGTCCTGACGATGTCGTCAGGGTTATCTTGACATATCTGACAGAAAGCCTGCATTTCAGACTGTGGGCAGTGAGTTTGAAAGAAAGAAGCATTTAACAGGCAGGACAGGTTTAATGACAGTGAGTTGCATTATGGGAACTGTAGGATCAAACTGATAAGTAGTGTAACAGTGATGAAACAATGAAACACAGACCAGTTTTTCAGCTTGGTTTTGTTTTTATGTTCTCTCTTTCACACTCTCTGTTGAAGGCGAGGCCACTATTTGTGTTTTGGAAAGATGAGAGAGAGATCAGTGGGCAATATTTTCTGACTAATAATCTGATCATTTGCCTAAACTGGCTTGGCTGCAACCTGTGTAGCTGTTCATATGTCTTGCCCCATCACACTGCATTTTAGTGACAATAACAACTATTTTGGTAAGTGCAGTGTTATTATAATTGAAATAAATTATCAATATGGTAATACTGAATTAATGCATACTATGCATCAAACTGCAGACACATGTATAAATGTAGGAAATTGATTTTCTTACAGCATCTCAGACGTACTGTAATCCAATTACACAAGACAATGTAGGCCAACAGTCAAAAGGACACATGCTTCATGTCTATGTGTGTATGACATAAAGTCAATGATTATGTGATCATCTTTACAGCATGTGCGTTTTATATCTCTGATCCACCAATGGCCAGGATTTATGCAGCAGTCTTCTCTTGAAATATGATTTCTCATTTTAAATAAAAGACCCAACCAGTGGTGTCTTCCTATACTTTAAGAGCATAAATGTATCCTCCCTAATGCTCCATAAAAAGAGTCTGCAGCAGCCCATATAGGGTGTAACCTAATGATCAAGTTACTCTGGTTGCCCGCTGGCTTGGTAACGGTCTGGAACATTTTATTTCTTCACGTAAGTCACACGGACGTGTGCTGTATATCAAATGTAAGCTGCGCGAATGAATAGCTACATCATGAATGTTGTTTTCCTGTGGAAAAAAAAAAAGAAGATGAATAAAATGTTATGATGCAAGAGAGGAGTAAAAACACACCGTGTCTTTTTCGTCTTAAACACGTTAAAAGTCTCCAAGACTTGGCTCGAACATCTGCTGTCTGCATTAATCATAAATCCTAAACATCCATCTTGGGGCGCCCACTTGGATCTATGACAGCTTGAGTGTGTCTGTGTGTCTGTTTACACCCCTCAGCATATGCATGTACCGTCATATGTGTGCGTGTTCGCCCAGGTGTATACACAGCCATGTGCTCTATATCCAAGAACTCAAAGTCGACATTTTCCAGACGGGCACATCTGTCGTCACCCTCCCAAAGATGACATCGTCCTCTCACATGCAGACCTTCTACTCTCCTCTGATAGTTAATGCCTCATTGAAAGCCATTTGCTACCCTGTCCTTAATTGTGGCTAATAATCCAATCACACTCTCAGTATCAGTGTGCCAAGCATCATTAAGATGAAATGGGTACATCAAGGAAGGATGGAAGGAAGGAAGTCAGACTAATGACATTCACAAGAAAGTAAGTGTTTGGTCCTAGCTGCAGGTCCAGAGTATGACTTTTGAGTTGATATCATTGAGATTTAACGACTATCAAATAGACACTAACACTTATTGCTGACATAAAGTGGATAACTTTCATTCTATGTCCTAAAAATAATTTTATTACCTCTTATAGATCACTCCGTTTCAGACAGCTGACATTAAGCTTAGGAGTCTGCATGATGCCATGTACAACACATGAAAATGTAATTCCTCATGGTTAAGCATTTTCCAGTGTTTCTTTTGCACATTTCACATGCGAAAACCACACCTGCAACAGCACACATCGGTCGACATCTCTTTGAGTAATCTGCTGTCATTGTGCAGCTGCAGCAGCGCCGAGTAAAAACTAAAAAAGATGTAAAGGAGAAAGGAGTTGGCCTTGGAAAGTTTGTTTTGGCTGAGCTCATTCAAATGGCGGGACCGAACAAATATGAGGCCATTACAAAGCTGCTTGGCACCTCGGTATTTTTCTTGCTCCTAATGATTTCGGTTGATATATTCATCCCTCACTCCAAAACAAACAGAGCATTTTAATTAGGCTGGTGACAGTTGACCATGTTGCCATAGAGAAGACTTTGATGTTCGCCTTAAAACATGTTCGGCAACTGTGTCAAAATACGAGCTGTCTCAGACACCCCATAACAAGCTTGATGACAGCGGTGCACATGTGCCTAGGAGATACAGAGGGCTAGTTCACCACATTTATTTTTTAACATTTTCTGAGGCCCTCTTAGGAAACTTGAACATTCTCCAGCTGGATTAGTATGGACGCAATGCTTCACCCTAACAACAAATGTAGTCCAAATGTAGCCCTGCCCGAATACTAATTTGTCATCCACGGGTGAAGGCAACAAAATAATGGTGCTTTGGAAAGAAGCCGTGTTTGAATACATGGTTTTTTTTTACTATTTGGGAATCCAAGTCTTGCTTGGAGGAGAACATTTCTACTGTTTGCTTGTCAGTCTGTGGTGTGGAACACACCTCGTCTGAATTACTCATGAGGGTGGACAAGCAAGGAGAAGGTGACCCATTTCACTGTTCCAGTTCTGTGGCCCTTCAGTCTCCTCTGAGTTAGAAGGAGCTTCGTCTCCAACTGGCTGTTTTTTAATTTTGCGCAATAAAAACAGCCGATGGAAATCCTATTTGGGGCTCAACCATAAAAAAAATGTCCCTAGTATAATTCAATTAAATTTCTTTGACTGAAATATTTACCAAATATCTTAAAATTATAATACAGTATCGGTGATACTTGTGTCAGCAAGAATAAGTAACAGAGGCCAAGAGTAAAAAATGTAAGATGGTGTTCATAACATCATAATGTAACAATGTTTACTGTAACATTCATGTTACTCAAATTGTGAATAAAGAGCAACTAATAAATAAATGGTTATTACTGCTTTTGAACAATTAAACTGGACACATTCATATAGGTAATTACGCCTATTCGCTTTCTTGCCAAGAAGTATTTGAGAACATTGATTCCATGCTCATTCATGTACCCTAATTAAATCAAATCAAATTATTAAAGCCAGAGCTAGCAAGTAATTAGCTTAGCGTAGCATAAAGACTAGAGACAGGTGTGAAAGTTAACCTGGCTTTGAACCTGAAATAAGGTCTGTAGTTAACAGAAGCTCGAGAGATTTTTCACATTTTGTTTAACGACATAAAAGTAAATTTCCCACCTGTGATTTTCACAGTTTTTATATGCCTTGACAAATGTGGTTACTAACAAGCTAAATGACACTACAGAGGGTGTCACATTAAATTGCACTCAGTAGTCTGCCTTTACAGCCTTGTTGTGATTACTTAGGAGATTTAATTACAAGTTAGAAGCTTGGTGGTGGTGACGTTGAAGTGATGTGACTGTGAGACTGTGATGAGGTCCGTTTATAGCCTAACGTTAGCTTTTTGATCCTGACGATTACATTTACACGTCAAAAATAATAAAAGTGGTGTTCATTTGTAAAGATTAACAAAACCTGTAAGTAATATAAACTTTTTTGCCACAGAGTTTATTATTTGCAATAATCCAAAATCCATTAACATCCGTGTTGGTCAACAAAGATACATCATCCCTGCAGCACTCTATTAAAATAAAATTAAAGATGCTGCTGAGTGGATTTTTTTTTTTTTTACCTACTGGAGCTATCTTAGGTCCTCCAATTTGCTTCCTGTCTTTATGCTAATAATCATTCACGACCATGATGGGAAACAATAAACCCTAATGCAGAGATAGCACACCACACCAAATCTGTCTTTTCTATTTCTGTTTAACTAATGAAATATTTTTACAAAATAATACTAAAAGCAGAAATAAAATATAAACTTGGAGTTAGAACCCCCTCAGTCAAAAGAAAAATAACAATACCCTTGCATCTTTCTGACCCCTTCCTCACTAATAATTTCATGCATTCCCCAAAGAGAGTGAGGGATACTACAGAAAAAAGAAAGAAGAGTCAGTAGGCAGCGAATGCCATTCTGCATAGTTTAGCTGTCCTTTGCTTTACAGCATAGTATGCGCAGAGCAGCACAAATGCACTGGGGTAATACATTTGAATGTCACAAGAATAAAATATAGATGAGCAGCCAAATCATATGACATATGTATGTGCTGGTACCTTCCAACAGTGCTTGAAAGTCATTCTGACTTCAGGCAATTTCACCCTGCAAGGAAAGACACTTTCAAAATGCCCTCAAAAGCAGGGCACATCATTTAATAATTGATCCCATTACATTATTCATCAGCGGTAGATTTTCTTGAATGGATACTGTTGTCTTGTACTGCAACTACTGCTGTTCTCAGGTGATTTTATGCTGTGCGCTAAGCTTTTAAGAAAAGAGCTAATGACATAGAAGTGGCTGGATGGAACTTATTTTTTCTTTATCCAGGCAAAGATCCCAGCTGGTTCTCTCTCATCATCTCATTATCATCTTTTTACGGTTGCTTTCTTTTAAGACAGTCACCCATCACCCGGCTTTTATTCCTTCTCCATTAGGGTAAATGTTTAATTCGTCCTTGTCACCGTGAGTGCATCTAAGGGACTGTCTTTATGGACACTCTCAACTCACAATAGCCTTTTTAAAAAGAAACAAAGAGCCAATGTGCTGACTTGTACTGTCACAGACTAACCCACAACAAAGGGTCATCAGTTACAGCAAAAATGTGATCTTTGTCATTATTTGTCCAGGTGATTGGCAGGTGATAGCTCTGCCCTGTGCAAGCTAAAATCTTAGGTTGCTGCATGTTAAGTAGATCAAATTCTAACATACTTGTTTCATGCAAATGTGGCCCAGGTCTGCCAATTCAACTAATGAATTAAATAGTTTGTCAAAAATACCAGAATCTACATGTTCTGGTATAATTAAGAATATTAAAAAACCCAACAATGCCACTGAGGAGACAGCAGAGCCCTAGCAGACTCCATAAAAGGGCTAAAGAGGTTCTTTATTACCATAAAACTAATCAATAAAATATAACTAGACTTACAAAATGCCTTAAAGTCCACAAGTGTCTCTTAAATAAATTAACAACTAAGCATCCCCCCCTACAAAGCCATTGGTCTCTCTGTAGGTGGATTTGGCAGTCCAATGCCAATACCATCAGTTGTGACGTCTTCAGCCACCTGTTCTCTTCTCATACAGGCACCTTGTGACTCCTCACGTCTCTTAGATGCCGTGGCCCTCTCCTGGTGCTCCGCCCGCTGGTTTTCCTGCGTGATAATGACACGCTACAGACCCAGACTGGAGTTTTCATGCCAAATGGACACCGGCTGCCTTGCTTCCTGTAGCGGTTCATCTTTTGGTCTGTGGTTTCAGCAGGGGTCACTTTGCAGTCCTTGCTGGCACTTCATGGTTTCCCTGCTGTGACCCGGTCCCTCCCTGAATCTGTTTTTTTTTTTTTTTTTCATCTTGCCTGCTATCTTCAAATGTTCACCTGGAGTCCAACTAAGCTTCCTGCTGATTACAGCCTGGGGTTTGTCAGAGTGTGTCCTTCAGGCGCAGTCGGAAAGGACACCTCTGCATGCAGTAAACACAAACCATAAAAGCATGGCAATCTAATAAAACAAGAACTGATTAAAAATATCAAAGTTTCAATACATCTGGTACGCTGACCCAGTCGCATTAAGTTCGAAGTAAACCACAGTTGGTGGTTAGGTGTTAATTCAATCGTAGATTCCAATAAAAGGAAACTTTGCCAACTTTCATTATCATTACAATGTGGGTAGTACATGTAAATAAACAGTATTCCATCGTGTTGCCTGCGCCCACAGTCTGCCGGATGATGTGGCTCTAGGGCTGTTGTTTGAATTACAGATTGTACTATGCATTTTTTTTCTTTTGAACATCAGTGCATCTGCAAGACTGGTTCATGAAAGTTGAGTTACATAGTCTGAATACAGATCAGCCTCCATACTCCATCCTGCTGCAGAATGGTCAGTTGTTCCCTGCTGTTTCCAAGTGAAGTGCGTCTGGATGGAGTCCCCTTTGTGTGAAACATGTTTGATATTTGTGTTGCATCTTGAATCCAGTACATACGTTCTGTGTGTGTCCACTATGGCTCAGAGCTGTATTTTTTTTAATTTATTATTTATTCTTCGCCACAATGAAATAAGGATATCTGAAGTGGACCTTCATGTTAAGTGTGACAGTTCATACTGAATCTCTCTCTGTCCACTCATCAAGAGCATCAGAGTTTGCTCAGTTGCCATGGCGATGGCTCAATCACATAATCTAAGGAACTGTGGTCATGTGGCAATAGGTGACAATACAGACATCTCCATGACAACCCAGCATGTGAACCTTAGGTTAAGATTATTTTGTTTTTAATAAGACAGATGTGATTTCTCAGCCTGGTGGCACCAAATGCTGTTTGAATAACACATCATGTGTTTGTGTGTTATCACAGTGCATTTTTTGCTTTTAGTGTGTAATTTCACACCAGTGTCTGCGGATTGACACGAATGTCACAGAGAGAGAAAGAAATGTCAGGTGACTTAGTTTAAAGACTGACAAAGTCTGGAGGAGGTTGAGGAGGCTGCTGTTCCATGTGAAACCAAAAGTCAGTGGTGACATATTTTAAGAGCACTTTTTTTTGCCTAATGCTATTGTAACCATTTCACTTTAACTAGATGTTTAGCATTATTACCATGACTTTGTCCTTTTCTGCACGTACAAAACTCAACGCGGCATCAAATGGCTAAAATGACACATGAAATAGCCTCAAAAGTGCAGTGGTATTCATATGCCATATCCATGATATATGATATTGGATTCCTGTACTTTAAATCTTCAAACAAACTGACACATTGACCATCACTACAGCAGCTACTTTTTAGCTAACATGACACTCTGCTGACCTTTTTTTTTTTTTAACTTTATTTAGGTGAACAAATAGAAAATGAATCAATCAAAGCACAGATGAGGAAGATATCATTTGTTGCCTATCACGGTCTCCATGAAACTCTCACTCTTTCACCCTTCTGGTGTCTGCCCTTCAGCCAGCTCTCATTACTTTAAAGCCCGCCCTCTTGAAATTGACAACCAATGAAAAATGACAAACCTAAACATGACTTTTTTGCAGCTATGGATATTAGTCATCTTCTTAAGATATGGTGAGTCCATTCATTAGTCCAAAAAGCATTACTTTAATGAATATTGTGAGGGACAAGATGTGAATTTCTGCATGTTGTTGCTTTAACGGGAAGTCAAATGACGTTTGAACTACAGCAGTGGTTTTCAAAGGGTTTTCCAGGGACCAATAGGGGTCCTTGAGTGACTTCTTATCTTCAAACTTTAAAATGAAAAATTGCTCAGAGGGATTTCTGAAGACAAAATCCTCTCAAACTTGGGGTCTGTGGTCTAATGTGCATCTATTGCGGGATGCCCTTGATATGAAAACTACATCACAGGTATTAGGAGTTGTGGAAGTCTGCTGTTTAGTGGAATCAGCCATTGCAAAATCTAGCTAGCCCAGTGTGGTAGTATACTTTTGCCACTTTCTGCCATTTTGAATTATTGTTGATTATTAAGAAATTAAGAGCCTTATCCACAAGCCAAATACTTAACTTACATATGCAGTATGTGTAGTATGTTATTAATGGTTGAATACAAAGCTGCGGGCTAAAAGAATTATAGGTAAATGAGTAAAATCAAAACAGAAGAAGGACTGTATTCAAACTCCATCTTACAGTACTTTGGACAGACTTCCTCCAACCTGACAGACAAGAAGTGTAATTATTTGGACAAGTCGGCTGATAATAACAGTGTGTATGCTGCTGGGTACAGACAGAGCGGCTCTATGGATGCTGTTAAGGCATCTTGTCCTCTGTGTATGTCCAGATCCAACCTGTTTTTCTGTGACTTGTAAATTACCAGCTGCCACCTGTAATATATGGCAATTTGTTCCCACATTATTGTAGGCCGCCACAAGGTCAGTAGCACCTCCTGCACTACCGCTTACTTTCTATTCTACTCTGGTGTTAAACAACACTGTTTTACACTGTGAATGATGCCCTGACTACTGCACATTATTGTGTCTGATGCTGTTATTCTGCTTTAGAGACACAATGCAATTTATTTGGCCAGTTGAACTGTAACTTATGCTGATGAATCAGTGGAAGTTCCATATAGTCGATTGAGGTTTGGGTCTTTTTTAAAAATATAGTGAGATGTGTAGCTAACTGAATCTGAGACTTGACATAAACAATATATATATAGCAATTACACTACCAATGCCGACTGAAAAGAGCGTGAGAGACAAGGACAATACTCACAAGTGATGTATGAAGCCCTCATCTCGTCAATACAAGATCAGCCTCTGTCCTATCCCAGCATTGACACTCATCCACACCCAAGAAAAGGAGTAATTTTTTCATATGTTCTTGGTCTGTATGTTATTCATTGTGTACTATAGAAATCAAATGACCTCACACAGCTGGTGTGTTGCACTTCAGGGCTGGGTGACTGTATGAGGCCTAGTACCTTCATTGTCCTGCGGTTATTGCGATGAGAGAGAAAAAGGAGGAGGTGGGAAACAAAAACTCAGAAAAATGGGAGAGAAATATGTTTGCATCTATATATACTGTGTATCTCAAGATCAGAGGTTTTCTCACTGTGAGGAGGTGCAATGGAGAACTGAACGGGAGGTGCAGAGGGAGAAACATGAGAGAAAAATATTGCAAAAATTGTACCTCTCATAAAATTTTGATGTGCATCTTGAAGTTTTCTTCAGGATTAAAGTAATCCAGTGATAGCACTCTATGTATAGGTGGGTACATTGCAAACATCCATTCATTACCTATAACCACTTATCCTTTGCAAGGTCGAGAGGTGGTGTATACCCTGGTCGCCAGTTCATCACAGTACTGACAGAGACAAACAACCTGCATTTTTTTGGACTGTGAGAGGAAGCCAGAGCACCTCATGAGAACCTTTGCAGCAATGGGACATGCAAACTCCACACAAAAAGCCTGGCAGGTTTGAACTCAGAAGGTTCTTGCTGTGAGGCGACAGTGCTGACCACTGCACCATACTGTCCACATTACAAACAGCTAGAACTGCTAATAGCTAACTCGGCATACTTCTAATGGTACCAATGTGGTAAAACAATGGGGCTCAAGTTGTATTAAACTCAGAGAATCCATGGCAACATACTATGGGAATTGTAGTTCCAAAAATTAGGACATGATTATCCAAAGACATAACAAAAAGTAATAGGAATTACAAAAACCATTGACATTTTTTTAAAATCACCAAGGCTCAGAAAGTCTATCCACAGACTTTGACTCGAGACTATTCAATTTACATCCAGGTTGTAGGTGGAAGAACTTACTGACTGCTTTTGCCAAGGAAAAGTTGGAGATCAGTCTTCAACTTTTCAGGCCAGAACTAAGAAGACATTGTGGGGGCCAGACTATCAAGTATTTCAATTTTCTTATAGACCTAATTAGTCCACTGTTTAATTTTTTAACTTTCTGAAAAAAAATAGTAATTTTTATAGTAATTTTTTGTTATAGTCCTGAAAAACATCCACATTGATAATTAAATACTTATCAGAAATACCAGAAAATGCTCTCAGATGTCAACCAAGGAGGCAGTTCATTACACAATGCAGTCCTGATTGGGGGAAAATAATCAAATAATCAATCACGATTTTTCATTCAAGCTTAAGTTGAACAATGTTCTGTTCTTGATACTTATTGGTACTACCTATTAACACCCTCCAGTCAAGACCTGGAGCTTACTTTGATTTCCCAGGTCAGTCATAATCACTATCAACAGATTATTAAGAATATGGTAAGCCTGTAAGTATTTACACAGCTTTGTCCACGGAGTGTGAGCATTTATGTGGGAACATAAACCAGTCCCCGTACACTCAATTTGTTGACAGGCTGGAATGGGGAGTGCATTTGATGAAGTGGAGTGAGCTTCTCCCATGACCTGTCAGGAATGGGGTCCGGCCCAACAGGAGTAAGACTGACGGGAAATCCTGTTTGATGTGTCCGCCGTAGGGGCATGACGCCTGACGGCCTGGGCCAAAACTGGAGCTCTTGTTGTTTGTGTTTGTCAGTTTTTGATTCCCCACCCAAGGAGAAATGACCCTGTGGGCGATCTCAGGTTTCATAGGCAGAATTTAAACACTTCTGCCTGCGAGACTAGACACCCTCGCTGCAGTAGTGGCCAATTAGGATCAAGTGTCAGCCCGCTGACATGTGAAGGACGGAATGTGTGAGCGGTTGGTCAAACAAGGATAGGGAGGTAGTGTTGGTGGTGACAGGCTGTGTCACAGACGTGGAGGAAGGATTTAAAACACATGGCTACTTTGCCACCAGACGGAAACCTTCACTTCTTCAGGCTAATTGGATAATGTACATAATGTCATGTTTCTCTGTCTTATTTGTTCTTTCGGTCTCTTTTCCTTCCATTCTTCCTGGTTGATCTGTTGATTGAATCCATAGGCTCAATTCTAAGTCTCGCTTGTTGTACTTTTGGGTGTTATTTTGGATAATGTCTCAAATTCACAAGTAATTAACTTCACATTGACCCTGAGCAAATATAGCTGAACAAGTCTCCAACAGCCAAACTCTGTATGCTACCCAGGCTGCATGTACTGTACTGTAAAAGGAGAGTTTGATTGATGTATAGTTGTGCATCGTGGGGAGGAAAAAAAGCTATCAGTTCCAATCTTCTGAGAGCTACATAACAGCAAGATCACAGTTTGATAAGTTTGATGTTTCTTAATCCATGAAAAGTGAGCAGGGTGGAATATTTGGCTAGGGAAGAGAACCACAATTAATTTATTTCATTTAGTATCAGGTGTAAAATACTAATACTCATAATTCCATGAGTGCTGATATAGATTTGTATCAAAATGATGAACATATTTCTACATGTAGTTTGAAAACACACACAAGGATCAACCATTTATGCACACTGTAGTAGAAACTGAATATGATTAGCTGATAATAAACCTGAACTTGCTTAGATAGATGCACTATGGCAAACAGGAAGTAGAGTTATCAGATGACTTTGGGAGTCATGTAGTGTGATCAAGGCTTAAAGCAACAATATAAAAAGTACAATATTTCTCTCTAAAATATAGTGTATTAGAATGAAATTGAAAAAGAAGTACAGATAACTCAACAATGTCCTACAGTAATGGAATAAATGTCCATTAGGGTTGGAAAATGTGTGATTAGCCATGACTAATGCCAAACCCCTAAAATGCCATCTGATAATGGATTTCTGCTAATATGACCTTGTTTCCATGTTTCTAACATACAGTCCTCACCACTCTGTCTGGATGCTGTGAAACATTTGACTATACTTGGAAATTCCTCATTATTGTTTTGTATTAGGAAATTGCAAAACCTGTACATTTTACTGGCAAAACCGGCATCAGCAGTGTAACCAATGGAAGGAAAACTACCCCGATCAACGGACTGATCATGAGCCTACCCAACCCCAGAGTGATGCTGGAAATTCTGTTATGTCACCAGGCTTCTTGTAGCAATCACAATGATAAAGGTGCCATGGACGAATCAAGTAGACGTTTCCTGCTGCAACCTTTCTCTTTTTTAAGTTTTTTGTTGTTGTTGTTGCTGGCATAACCGATGGAGAGAAAACCACCCTCACCAACAGACTGCCCAACTGTTGTGTGACTTCTTCAAGCCCCAAGATCAGATTGAGGTTGGTAAATATGGCTTTAAGCAGTACAATGTCATTACTGCTGTGGATGCCATGATGAGTGAGATCTCTGCATGTCTGGAGAACCCGTTTGAAATTTGAGAAGTCTCATGGCTTGTATAACACTCTAGAGAGTGAGTTCATCCCAAAATCTGACAATAAGAGGGAGGAAGAGATACAGATCTTTAATGTGGAGCACTTCTTGCCTATGGACCTTTGATCAACATGCTGAACCAACATTGATTTATTTCCATCCCATATGAAAAATGCGAAAAGAGGAGGTGCTCTATACGGTGCCAGAATCCCCCCACCTGTTCAAGATCATCCGGTCCTGACAGGTCCAACAGTCCAACATAAATAAAGAGAGTGGGAATATAGAGACTACACTTGAGACAGCTCCCTCTGCCAATCAAGTGCAGTCTGTATGCCCCACAGAGTTTTATATTATCTATTATTGTTATATGTACATTCTTCTTATTTTGCATCTTATAATGGAAAAGTATTTCTAATTCTAATGCATGTCTTCAAGTTTGGGAGGTGAGTAAAATAATCATATACAAAGGTGAGTAGGTTTGGTTTAGGAAGAGAGGGAGACACAAGAAAGTCACTCATTTCATGAGCCCTGTGAATGTTTACAACAAACCAACTCACAAACTGCTATTTGTTGCATGTATACAACTCTTTTTTTCTGGCTTGTATTATATGTGTCCGGAGAGGAAAAGCTCATGGCAAAAACAGTCATCAGAGCACTCACTGCTTGCTCCTGAAGCTTACTGCTGAGTGCATGTTAATGACTGACAGTAGTCCTTGTAAGCATATCAACATTTTTAAGGTAGGCACGTCTCTCATCACCAGCGGACATTACGCCTATCACAACTTCAACAGCAGCCATCTTGAGCTCGCCGGCAAACGACACCTTAAGAATGCAGATTTGAATGTTCATGCCCATTCCGTGCATATTAATCTTGTGATTGGCGCATTGTTAATGGTGCCGTTTCATTATGTGAAGAACAACCTGCTGATGCTCTCGCTGGCCTCTCCTCCTTTGTCCCGATGTGTTTTTTTTTCTCTCCTCTGCGCTCACATTGGCAGCTGTATCATTTAATGAGATCAGACTTCATTAAAGAGGGAGGCCCCTCACAACCTTCCCCAGGTCTTTTAACGCAAACGCTTCAATTAGCCATGGCGGATGGCAGCAGATTGGAGTTGTTAGGTACAGAAAGGGAAAAAGAGAAAAGAAAGGAGTAGGTGATGTTAATGAAGCTTGAGTGCTAGGATAGACATTTGTTGAATAAATCTTTATGTTCATGTTTGAAACTGTCAACTCCGTGTTACAGTGCAGTATGGTATGTATGGATGCTGGGGTACGTGATGTGTGTGAAATTTACAGTAAAAACTCCCTAATAGAGTTCCTGGAGAGGCTTTTTTGTCTTTTGGCACATAAATAAATATTCTGTGCCTGAAAGGTTGTCATGGCAACAACATGAGAAAAACGTCTGCCATGTCACTATGGCGATGGTTCCCATGAAGCTTCTCCTGTGTAAAGTGCAGACACATCTGCGTGAAACAAATACTGTATGAAGCTCACACGCATCAATATATTTATTATTCAGAAAGTCGAGGGTACAGTAGGGACATTTTTACCCTTCTGTTATTTACCTCAGGATCATGACCCAGCATCCATGAAGCAGCTGAGTCACTAAATGCTCTGCATAAATATATACCCTGATGCTCCGATTACATCTGCTTAGCTCAGGCCTTGAAGTCCTGGAAAATCAGCCTCGGCAGCGTGTTGAAGTGTGAGTGCCGTGGTTTTAAACTCAGGATGACAAACACAGCTGCAAGGTGCTGCATTTTGAGTCAGATCGACAACAAAGCTTGGCAGCTTTGGAGACCAGCCTGAGAAACAGAAAAAAGTAAAAAGCCTGTGTGTGGCTCGTTTGCAGACAGCAGTGCTGATTTTGGCCCGGGGGGAACATTGTCCAAACACGGTTAGAACAGGGTCGTCCATTTGAAGCTTTTGCTATTTGGACAAAACTGTGTTCTGTTTTTAATCCTCTTAATCTTTTCAAAGCTGTGGCTTTCTGAAATGACTTGGCAGGTTTTCACTATTACAGTAGGGCTCACTTCAACACGACATCATCGGTGTAACTTAAAGGGAAACACTGCTGAATTCCACCACACTTTACAGATTTGTGTAAAACAAACATTATGTTGATTTAAAAACAAAAGAAATCCAAGCATGTATAAATGTGCATTTATTTTAAATAATTGTAATTAATTGTCACAGGATATAGTTTAGTATCAATAATAATATACTTGGAATATTGAACCTGCAGCATTACTGACATCACATTTGAAATCAGGAGATAATAATTCAGGTCGGGAATCTAACATTTTTATTCCAGTAACAATATCACATAACAATATCTGTTATTTTACAGCATTTAACTGCACTTTTCTTCCTCCCCACTCCTCTTTGAGTCCCCTCATTTCATTTAGCATTTTTAACACTGGTCTGACACTCCAATTCCCAATGGCCAGCCCGGGTCTGTTCGAAGTTGATGTGGTGAAGCAGATATGGAGCAACGTTAGCTTGAGAGCCCCCGAGAAAATATGTGGCTCTTTAGCTGCTAAATGCTCCACATCTTTCACATTTTCCTGTCTGCTGTTTGGTGTATATAGTCACAGTCACACAGCAGCCTGCTGCTGCTGCTGCTGTAGACGATGCTTGGACACAAAGAGAGACAGTATAGCCTGACAGATATAATATAGTACATATATAGAGAGAGATGAGGCAACTTTGGTCTGTCTTAAGTAAAGTTCAGACAATGAAAAACTTTAGTGACAACAGTAAAGAACATTGAGGCAAATTAAAAGATGCCTATAAAGTGACTTTATAGGAGCGCTGCGTTCAGCACCACAACAATACAAGGCTAAAGAGCGGCAGCCGGCTGTTATTTTTACATTACTTTACCTTTCTGTTTTCCTCAGTGTCCTCCAGCTTGAGTTTATTTGTTTCATTACTGTTAATGGCTCACAACAGCATATAATGTAGGTTTATTATTGTTGTATCCGTCCAAAGCGCCCCTGACATAAAGCCTTCTTTATGTATACTATGTAATTGTCAAGACAGTTGCACTTTATCAAACTAAAAACAATGCTTCTTTGTGAAATGAGTGTCATCACCGTGTAGTGCCCAGCAGAGTTTTATAACTTTCTGTAATGCATTCCAGTCTAAAGGTGCAGAGTATCCAAACGCCCTGTTCCCAATTTCTGTGGAAACATTTTGCACACTAAACATATTAAAGTCCTTTGACCTCAGTGAGAATTGTCCATCACATCATTAGAACCAACTCACAATTTCACGGCTTTGAAAATCATCCTTACAAGAAAGATAATAATAAAGAGATGGAAACAGCAAGTGAAGTGTTGCACAGTGTCAGTAAGAAAAAGTAGCTCGTATGCATGTGGAGCCACAGGAGCTCAGCTCACAGCATCCTGAGCTATGCTTCGGCTCCATCACGTTTTAATGTCCTCTGAAAACATTTCTGTTCTCCAGCAGGCAATTTTATAATATAGTTTAGGGTTGTTTTGCTGACATTTTTTTGTGTTTTACAAGCCAAAATAAAGATCTGGTAAAGAATGCTATTTGTTGGTACTTGAATACAACAACCTTTTGTTGTTTTAAACCTTTTCTGTCATTATAAATGTCAACATGGCAGCACCGCTGCTGTCATTAACTCGTATTTTTGTTTATTTTTGATACTGTTGGCATAAAGTCAGGATTTTTTCTGCAGTTCAGCAGCTTTGTAACGACTGCTGGTCAACGTATTATTAATGAGCTACCATCAAACTTAATATTCTTTCTGTTTTCTGACAACAGAGACAGAAAAAAAAACTTGTTAATAACAACACAGTTAAACCTCCTGCTCTTTATGATCACTTATATCGTGTCTTAATGTAGCTGAAAGAGTCCCTCCCTTTCTCACTGTTCTCCTTCCCTCAATTTCTCTCTAACAAACACAGCAATGTAGTTTTGCTGTATTTGTGAAAATTAACCTTTCCTGACACAAATAACCTTAGTCCATAGAAATTAAAACAGAATGGTGCTGTTCCTCCACCACTTCTTCTTTTATCTCGTGTAACACATTGACGAAGCACAGTGTTGCACATCAGCATGGACTGATTTACGTCATCATAAGGGGAAAGTCAAAGAATGTGAATGACGCACATAAACTAGTTTTGTATAATCCTTCCTGATGCCTGGGCACTCGTTTGCAGCCTCCACAAATTAAGAATTTACAGCCTGAAGAGAGGTGAGAATTAAGAAATATTACATGAGAGGGTGTGCTTTAACGTCATTATTGGCACGACGGTGATTTGGTCAGGACTGAGGCTCTTGCTCTAACTAATACCTTGCTAGCTCAGTCTTGTACTGACTAAGATATTTGTGTTAGCGACTCACTGCACAGCTGATGGAGGACATTTCCAACTCCACGGTGTTGTAAAGTCCAAGAGTCAAAATGTATTGAAAAAAAATCGATGTAACATTTCTAAAATTGACAACATGATTTTATGTAATGGAATATTCAGCTTCAGTCCATATTAGTCGACCTTTAGTCTTTAAAAACAACATTTTCTCCACGGTCACTGAACTGTTTGATCTCTGACATGCTTCACACAGACGAGGCACACACCTGTATTATTGAGGCACACACCTGTATTAACGAGGTACACACCTGTATTAACGAGGCACCCTAAAGAGCTCCATGAAAGAATATTCATCAAACAAAGCTGAAATCCAGATGTATTACTTGATTAAAAGCTGACTTCTAGTTTAATTATTCATATTTATTTATATATTTTCAGGATGTGACAATGTGGAAATTGCAGAGTAATATTTTTAGTGATGAGTCAGGTGTGCTGTCATGCTGATTGCAGCACATTCTAAATGTCTAGTTGACCAATCAGATTGTTTGGCCGGAACTACTTGTTGTACAATCTTTTGTTACTAAAGGCAGTGGACATATGAGTGATTGAATAAGAGCTTAAAAACAACACCTGTCCTTTCCTCTGTAACTGTCCATCTTCAGTCTTACAGCCAGATGGCACTGAACCGCCTCCAGGCTGAGGACTCGGCACTCAAAGCATATTCCAAACATCACCAATTTAGTCTTGAGCACGATCCGGAGGAGAGCATTCCTACTGCTGCACATGTGGAGTCCATCCTTGCATTTCCCCAACTGGTCCCTATCAAATATTAATATTTCTGTGAGTGCAGAGTAAATGTGGATTATAAAAAGAAAAGGGCAGCAGGACTTAGGAAATGTGCTTGAGAGGACGGCTCAGAGAAATGCACACACTAATCGAAAGACCTGCAGGTCAGCGCAAATAACTTGGAGAAAATGAGAATTTCATTTTGGGTGGTTTTATGAAGCCCTACTCGGCCCAAACTATAAAAACATCTCTCTTGCATCATGGGAAATGCACAGCAGGAAATAAAGCTGACGTCTCCTGTTTGAGGGGAAAGGCGGTTGTGAGTCAAAGTTCAGCACTCACGCTGAAGTTTTTATTACTGTTGTTTGTGTTTATTGGTTTTTTGCTGTCATTACTATTTCATCTTCTTTAATGGGATGTCCAAGGTTGCAAGTGGTCAGCGAGCACAGCTAACAACTGAACATTTGGATACAAAGTGGAAAAAGTCATTAAACTTTGAGTGTCCCATTTTGAGTTTGCAAAAAAAAAGAGTAAATGCAGGTCCACAGTCAAAAAAAAAGCAACAGAAACAGAAGCAGCTCAGGCCCTAAATTTTGGGAAATGAGGGAGAGAACACAAACAAACAGAGTGTCAGCGAAGCGCACAAAAACATCCTGGAGTGATGGATGATGACGGTCAGACTGAACAACAGACATTTATCCTCCTCAGCGGCGCTCGTATATACAACATGTAATAAATAAAGTGTGGAAGGGAAATCTGTTAAAAGAACAAATATGCTAATGAGATCCAAATTACTCGTACCTTTATGTGAGCTTTTGATTCACAAATACAAACAACCTTGATGTCTTGTCCCCGTTGGCTGCAGCCCACTCTTTTAACAAATGCAGCTCGAGCTGTTTGCACGTGGCTATCTGTGAGGCAGGTGTGCAGGGGGAGCTTTGACTTTGTAAGCCATATTCAAACAGAGAGGGGATTACATCTGTTCTTCCAGCGCCAGAGAAGCATCCCGCTGAGCCCAGAGGCTTATTTAACACAGGTTCGACATCGCCGACACATCTGTACCGCGGCAGAATGGACAGAGATAAGAGGAGGTGAGGTGGGTGGTTGGGGTGGGGATGCTGAGCCGATCAGATATGGAAATGTGGGAAGATGTGCTGAAGCAAAAAACAGATGAAGCAGGGCTGTGATTGACAGTGGATGTTGGGAAGACGTCGACTGTAGAGGAAGAAAGTGAGACAGGGAGAGTGAAAAGAAACAGTGCTTGTGTTAGATAATAAAATGTATTCGTCACGATCAACTCAAGTGTATATAGATGCATCACACACCCGGCAGTTATCAGCAGTAGTTCACTCAATGAAAAAGCATTGTTTTTTTTAGTTGTATTAATAACCTTGACATTTAAACGTCTTATATTTCTGTTATCCTCTAGACGCTAAAGTGCCCGGATGCGCCCATAATTTCCCCAGTGTATCAAAACACAAAAAATAAAGTCCTGAGCTTTGTATTGTTGATATTTTAGGTCATCATCAATAACTGGAACCAGAAATATGGACCTTTATCTATGATATTTTTCACAGGTTTCCACTGTAAACCTAAAAATGTCTCCACTGGCAAAGCGTCCCCTGGTTTACAATCTTATGGAAGCTATAAGAATGTGTTGTGAGGGGGATGCTGACCCACCGTGCATAGTGGAAAGAGATGAAGACATTGACAGTTCAAGTGTTCAGCTCACATCACATCACATCATCACCATCAGTAAACAGTGGGACCTGCCGGGCTCTCACTGCCTAGATAGAAGCTATATTCCACATGACAGTTCACCAGAGTCAGTAGGGAGGACTGACCGGGTCACACTAACTTTTCCACATAAATTGAACGATCTTTTTTCATATAAGTTGCCAAAGACACTGCTGACACTTTACTGTTTTTTGTTCTAACAATGTGGATTGGTCAAAATATCATCACATAATCACCGTAGATAAACAGTGGGACTTACCTGGCTCGCACAGCCCAGACAGAGGCTGTTTTCTGGGAGACGGTTCGCCGACGTGTCGGCAGGGAAGACTGACCGGGTGACAATGACTTTGGCTATTTACAACCGTTATAGTGCTATTTGTTGTTTGAGTGTTGGAGTATTGAATCAAACTTGGTTTAAAAAGCTTCAAATGCCACATATTTGGTACCCAATCAAAGAGGAAGTTGAGTTGAGTTTGTGATTGTCAATGTTTCTAGAGGGTTAAGCATGTCAGCTTCATAGAGCTGATAGCACAGCTGTAGACTCTTATTTGTTTGTATGTATGTAGAGGGAAAAATGGAACGTGACAGGCAAAGAAGCCAATAATAAAATGCAGTTAACTGTATATGAACTCAAGCCAACCCGACAATTTATGATTCAGCCTTTTGTCTTGTGTTTAATTCAAAGCTTTTAATGCATTACCACTGTTGAACTCCGACCTCTCTACTGACTAGTCCTTTCAGTTCACTTTCAAAGCAGTGATTTACAGTGCTTTCATATTTTCAAAAGGTGGAGATATGGCGGTTCACAGTGCATATCTGCGTGTACATTCATGAATAAGCATTTAACAGTGAGAAAGAGACAAACTGAGGAGAAAAAAAAAAAGCCCAGCCAGCGAACAGGGGCACCCAGAGGCATGAATCATTCCAGCTGACAAGGAGACAAAGGTCTGAAACATGTAATAACTCAACTCTTACTGTGAATCTGTCACTGTGGTTTGAATGCTGAATTTTACGCCACTGTGTGCGTGAGTATGTGTGTGTGTGTAGAGACAGAGAGGGAGATGCTAAATTCTCCCACATAAATGAAGGGCACCTCTGTGGGAAGAGGGATGGGAAGATTCGGCCCCTGTGGGATGGAGGGGTATTTGTTAGCGATGACGTTCCTGGTCAAAATAATTCTAAACTGATATCGCTGGAGGAGACGCGAGGGAGAAAGAGAGAAAGTGAGCAAGAGACAAAGACAAAAAGAGGAAGAGGGAGAGAGAGAGAGGCACAAAGGCAAGAAAGGAGGAGTGAAATTGAGAGACTTGGAGAGAGATTCTTAACTCGGTTTACTATTCACCGTGACGCTGTGCTGCTGCAGAGGTGTCCTGTTGTATTAACTGCATTACGGTATCAAGGAGAATAATCTATGCTCTGTGGATTGGGTGTTGCATGTGTGTGTGTGTGTGAGTGTGTGTCCCATGCCTGCAAATGTGCATCTGGTTCAAACAGAATTCCCTTGTGTGCAAATGAATGTCGCCTAATCTCTATATGGATTCCTACACGAGTGCATGTGCTTGAGGGCGTCCTTGCACATGTCAGCACAAACTCCACTCCATGCAGACACATAACCCTGGACTCTACTGGTGGAAGAAAAAAAAAATATCCCCAAGGCTTGAATCAGTCAGGAAAGGCAGAGAATTCCTGATTCTGTCACTGATACAACACAGTGTGACCTTGAGAGCAGAGAGCAACACTCGCGCAGACGGCTCAGATTTTCAGTCCTGATTTTGAGCATCTATGCGTGAGTGTGTGTGTGTGTAAGAGAGAGCGTTTGTGTGTATCATGTCACATAAGATTCCCTCAATCTCACCAATCCATCAAGTGAGAGGCTTTGAAAGCTTTTGTGCTCGGGTAGGAGAGCAACGTATTTTATTTACACCTCTGGGCGTGCCCTTCCAAGGTCAAAGGTGTACATGAAAAAAGAAATGGAAGACGGATTTGTCATTCATTTCATTTTAATAATAGCAGTCCATCTATCCATTTTCTGCCCCTTATCCCTGGCAGTTGTAGCTGGCTAAGCAAAGTAGCCCAGATTCTTCTTTGCTATTTCCTTTTGCCCCTCCAGGGAAATTCTGAGGCACTCATGGATCAGATGGGATATTTAATCCCTGCAGTGTGTTTTGGGTCTGCCCTGGGGTCTCCTCCCAGATGGACGTACCTGGAATACCTTTTTAAAAGGAGGCGAACAGGGGGCATCCTGATCAGATGCCCAAGGCACCTTCGCTGGCTCCTTTCAGTGTAAATGAGAAAGGGGTCGACTCCGAGCTCCCCCAGGATGTCTGAACTCCTCATGTTGTCTCTAAAGGTGAGACCCTGTGAGGGAAACTCAACTCCTTGCATGCTGCTTGCATGTGCAGTGTCGTTCTCAGTCAGTGAACTAGTTTGCCTCTGACAGGTCATGTTGGTGTATATGTTGACAGGGGTGGACTGGGACTAAAATTCAGCCCTGGCATTTTCTGTCCAGACCAGGCCACTACATTATCAGCAGACACTACATAGAAGTCACAAATCTCGCAGCATCTCCTCTCATGCATACTACAAAGGAGAGTCATATTCCTCGATAGCAGTTAACAAATAAAGCATGTAACTATGAACTCAAGGACTAAAATTGACAGCTATAGCAATCAATCAATCAATCTTTATTAATTATAGTGTCAAATCACAACAGAAGTTATGTCATGACTAGGGGTGGGACGAGACTAACGGGAAGAACCCTCGTGCTACCCTTTCAGTTTTTAGTCTGTGACTGTGAAAATCTTTTGGTGTAAGCCCAGCATTAGTTAAAACCAGACTCGGACAATAATAACAAAATATCCTGACAAATAATCTAAATAGAAACAAATATTACAGACAGTAGCAGCATTAGAGCTGAAACTCATTTGTTTTAACGGTGACTCAGTCATTATGAAACCATAAATAGAGAATTGAAAAAAAAATAATTATCTATAGCTGTGTGAAAAAGTCTAAGACATGAATGACAGGTCTGAATAGATATGCATTCTTATATACGTGTATGTTCATGTATAATTCATGACCTGCAAGTATATGTAGCTATGTAGCCTTTTTGTGATGTAGTCACACTTAGTGAACAAATTTATCTGTCATGAAGGATGACTTAAGTCTACCTGCATAACTGTTAATTGAACTTAAAAGATATGCAGATGTTTGAAATTAAACTCATCAATATGAAAATCTTCAACCAGGAAATAATCATAATCAAACCTTTTGTTTCAATCTGAGACAAAACAAGTTGCATAATAATCTCACAAGTCAAGTCAAGACAAAGCTCTCTCTCTCTCTCTCTCTCTCTCTCTCTCTCTCTCTCTCTCTCACTATCAAGCATCATAGAAGAACTTCTAGCAGGTCAGGGAAACCTGTTTGACAGGAGATGATGGTAGCAAAGAATATAAAGAGATTGATTGATTGACAATGACAAACATAGATCAATAATATGTGTCGATGCTGGCAACACACTGCTAGCCCTCTGTAGCCAATTGGCTAAAAAAAACAAACAAACAAACAAACAAAAAAAAACACAGCAGACCAGACCGGCCCACACTGGGTCAACGGCCCACCGGGACGATGCCCGATATGCCAGATGGCCAGTCCACCCCTGTATGTTGGCTAATAAATAAACCAAGGCTCAATAAAAATCAGCTACACCTGCCAAAACTGATGTGCTTACATTACTTATGTGAGTAATGCAAGTAAATATTTGCCCTTAATCAGGCTTAAGGGATCAGAGGGATGCCGAAATAACTACACTAATTTGTAAAAAAAAGTCTGAATTCCTACTTTGCTTTCGTCGTGCAGACAGACTTGACAAACTTTTAAAATACTTGTTTTCTGAACAGAGTTCAGATCAATGAGGGCTACGCTTAGTTGGTTCATAGTAAAGTATAAATGACAGCTGGAGGCACATCATTGTAGCAATTAACTAAAATAGTAAGAGCTAAATTGCTCGCTTACTTTTCTGTTTGCAGTCTCCTATTTTGTCCAGTGGTAAACCAGAGTGAAGATAAATCCACATTTTAATCCCAAAAGTTCAAAAAATAAACTCACAGCTCTTGAACAGCTCTGGTTAAGAGCAGAATACAATCTGTTTTTGTCTCTCTTACTTTCTTCCTGGGGAAATAGTCCACTTAGTAAAAACTGATGCATTTTTGGTTCATGTGTGCCAGTCATTAATGAAACATTTTATACTATCTTCCTAGTAAAGTGAGAGAACACATACACAAAACTGTATGCAGGCTCACGACTAAAACTGTGAAAGCACAAAGACAGAAATATGCGTACATGCTCTTCTAATGGAGTCTCTAAAGCCGAGTAAGTGTATGGTTCTGTGTAATTCATCTGAATTCATCAAGTCTGAATGGATACCTGCCTGCTTCGCCAATCTATAGACCAGCCGAAAGAAAAGAATAACAGCAAAGGTGCTTTTTGTAAGACTGGTGAAGCCAGAGACGCCGGCTGGACTACTGAGCAGGCCATGGCATTCAGGTGAAACTGCCAGTGGTGACAGTGAATGTAGGTTAGCTGAAGCAGATAGAATGTAGATATAATGTGCGGTCAAGCTGCAGAGTGTCTGCTCTTTGCTTGTGTGAGAGCAGAATTCAAAGGCAGTTTAAAGGTACATTAGGTCAGGGCTAGAGAGTGGTCACCTGTCAGAAGACAAAAGAGTAGATTTATGACACCACAGCTTGATACCCACCGCAGGGCCTTATGAGCCTAAAATATCATTTCACATGAAGGATATCAGGTTTTAGCAACATTTGAATCAAGATATGATGATAGATTTATGGTTTGATTATGCTGCCAGATCACTGTCAGATCTGATCACACCACATACACACTACATGGTAAGACAGATTCAGTCAGGTATTAACATCTTCATGCATAAATCTTCTTTTGATTGCTGGCTATTAAAGCGACAATATTCAACGCTTTTAACTATTTCACTGATTTTGGTGAAACTGAATCATATTCAAATTACAATTCAGTTACAGTTTCCTGACAGAAAGCTTTACTTGTTGCTACTGTAAAGTAAGTTAACCACTAAGCTACATTCCTTAGTCCATTCTGCCCAGAGTTCAGTGCACCGAGGGAGTGTGGGTATTTACACTGCTAACAAAGATGCTTTGAATTGCCGGGAGGAGAAAGTTTTCAGTTCTGTGGTGAGGGGGAGCCAGTGGAAAATGTTGAGCAGAGCCAGTGTCGTGCCAGAACCGGAGCTGGGGGAGAGCAGCCTCTGCGGACATAGCAGAAAGGAGAAGGAGAAAAAAAGATGCTGAGCTGGGCTTCTTGCTGTTGGACTAAGTAATATTAGCTGGTTCCTTTGTCCTTTATTGTGGCTTGATGTTTGGCTGTTTGGCTGACAGCAGTGTATAGGAGACTACTTAAAGCTACAAGGCTACATTAACTGTTCCTAGCATTGCACACCACACAATCTCCAACTTAACTGCCAGTGGTCAAGTTGCTTGTGGGTAACGTAAGTGTCAGGTTTGACGAATGTGTAAAATAAAAAAAGGTGATAAATGCTGATTCTGCTTCTTCAATTGAACTTATTTTTTGTAAAAAAACAAAAAAAACAAACAAAAAAAAACTGTCCACCATGAATCTGACAATGTTCTAGCAGTACAAAGTTTTACAACCAAAACCAAAAGTTTTCAAGGACTTTAAAAATGTGATTGACTGATCTGTGTGAAAGGCATCGTGCACAAAGATGAGCTGAGGTGTCAAGTTGAGTTCAGATAGTTCATATTCATCATCCCAGGGAGACACACCAGCTCTCACAGCAGGCTTTTCAGACGGTCAGGGGCACAGAATGGACGTCACACTGCGGAGGGGCTTCAGATCTGCTCTTGATGGTCCACGAGCGATAAAAGAACGGAAGAGAAGAAAGCAGTGAGCTCTCCTGCTTCTCAAACGCCGCAGCGAGTTAACAGCATCTGCAAAGAAAATGGACTTTTAATAGACTTACACACATGCCGACTCATACATATGCACACACTCAAGCATGAACACATACATGTGCACACACTGAAAATTGTGTTTCTGTGTCAGTTCCTCCTCTGAATGTAGAGAAACACACCAACAGTTGCACTTCTGCTGTCATAAGCAATTTAGGTGCCATAACCGCTAAACCAAATCTAAACTGAGGCTTGCCAAAAGTGGAGTGAAGGCCCAATTTATTTTATTGTAAATGATACGTGTCCAGCGATTACTGTTTGTGATAAATGTTTCACTGTTCAGCCAAAGTCCTCTTGAGCTCAGGTTGCATTTAATAATTTCATTCTGTCTGTCAGCAGAGCGGCATCTTTTTCCCTGACACACACAAGAAAAGGCATCATAAATATTCTCTATTTATGACTCAACAGCCAAATGTCTTTTTTTTTAGTGCAGGTGCTTACTTGCATTATATCTGCAACCATTTAATATAATTACAGGCAATTCACAGACGATATAATGATCTATCCTTGTCACATTTCTGCATGCTATCAATGAATTTTTCACAACCTCAAATTGTCAAAATATCAATATCTATCCCAGAAAAACAAATAGACACTGCTTGCACAGAAGGAAAAAAAAGGTCAAGAGCATCTGTTTAACATTTAGACCTTGTCCGATATCAGTGACTGTCAGGGGATCGAAACAATGATGCCACTGTCAAAGAGAGAGACAGAAAGGATGAAAGACAGGCAGGCTCTCTGACAGACAGAAGACAAAAGTGAAAAGAGAGACTCAGTGTCACACTCAGTCTTTACACTGAACATCCCTTTTGGCTGTTTATCTGCTGCTGTTTACACAGAGAGTTAGCTTGTACAGAAGCACCTCTGGCACGTTTTATTTTCTCTATCTCAAGGTGAGTCATTGTGAATCCAGTACAGCTCAGAGCAGCATGTTTGCATAGAAATCTACAAATACAACCACAGCCAAATTACACACAGCGTTTAGGGAGGAAGTTATAAAATGTTTTAACAGGTTAAGAAGCCTGCCCTTTTTTGGAAGCAGACAAATTTTATGAGAACGTGCTTGTTTTTTTTACATAGATTTAAGTAACTGATTGCTCAGCTGCTGTTAGCTTTGGCTTCAGCAGGTCACTCAATGGGCCTGAAAACTTGTTTTCTCAATAAGTGATAGGATCCAGGAGGAAAAATACAATTTGTAAAGTAAAAGTTAAAATAAATAAAGAAAATATCTAATGAGAAATAACCTGACTGTTTAAAGCTGCTTTTCTCTCTGGTTTGAAGTGTTCGTAACCTTAGCATGAAACCAGTGGTGTGTGAACTCCACACTGTTGCCAGTGAAAAATTATAATATGTAAGCGCTGGATACTATGCTGGCATAAATATCCCACAATGCAATACAGTAGTGATGACAACTACGACACAATAAGAGACAATGGCGGACAGCTATCAAAGCAGGTCAGACATAACATCTCCAATAACTGCAATCATAAGGTTACTACATTAGGTTATAAAGTCACTTTGCTAGGCATAAAGCATTTTATAAATTAGATAATCATGACATGGGTTACCATGGTTACGCGTCTCCAACTGACAAAAAGGCTCTTGGGAAGTGATGTGATGTGCTAAACGATGTGCCAAAAAAGATACATATTGTTTTATCACACACAAGTATGTTGGAATCGTACTTTGAGTACATAGTTCATAATATGTGATTTCAGACTCAGCTTTAACTTGGCTTATTTAGTCATAAATATAATTAAATCACTTGTTTTCTTCTTGTTTAGTTACAAGAGGAATTTAAATTAAATCCGTTGGTGCTCACCCACACGTTCCTAGATCAGGAGGAGGACGATAAGAGTTACATGAATAAATTAGACCTCCACCACGTTCTTTTGGAAATGTAAACAAAGTGTTTGCCAGCTGAAAATCAAGCACACACCTACTATGATCCTGCTCTGCTAACATTCACATTTAGATCGATACATTTATGTAACTGCCCCTCAAGAGTTCATATGAGTCATCAAAAATACTTTTATAGAAAAAAAAGATGCATTTTAATATAAGAAATACTGAAAAGGCATATGAGAGATGCAGCAACATTGCCAAATGACAGATTGCATTTTTTTATGTATTTGGTGATGACGATCCATAATACTAGCTTCAAGTGTTGAGTGTATATGAGATCAAATAACATAATCCTGATCCCATTGGCATCCAGTTGAACAAAACTATATATTTTTGAATGAGTTTACTGATCTTAATTACAAAATACACATAAAATAAGTATGCTGTCCTTGCTAAGCATAACCACCTTGCTGTGGCTGGTGTTTGAGGTGCATCTGTTACATGGTGGAGGTTGGACATCCACTGAACCACCACCAATTTATTGTAAATAAAATAAGATAAAACTGGCTGAAAGTTTAAGAGAAAGGGGGGTGAGAAGTTTGAAAATATTGCAGGCTACTTCTTGTTGTCCTTCCCTACTGCCTATTGGTCCTTGAACTAAGAGGCCAGACAAAGCACACAGAGAGGAAGGAAGTTCACATGTTACTAAATAATGTTGAATGATCATAGATCGCTTGGATTTTTTATTTGACATGTACCACAAACAAACAAATCATCCTTAAAAAACTTTTTTTAATATTTGGGTCTTGGTCTAGTGGTTTTGTTCCCAATGGAGCTTGATTGACAGCGTGTAGGCAAACCAAATGGGCTAAAACACCGGAGATCTCAAGTAAAACTCATTATTCTCCAGTAAAAACAGCAATTTTATCACACTTATTTCCTAAATTGGCACAGCTCAAACAGGGAACACAAGAGAAAGACCCAAAATATAGATTCAGGAGCATAACTGTGAATATAAATGTAAAAAAATGCTTACAGATAGTCGGAGAGCAGGTGATATCTAACATCCAAAAGGCAGGCAGGCTGAAGCACTTAAACATAGGACGGAGATGAACTGACACTGAAACCAAGGAACACTGGTAACAAATATACAAGTGAAGGCAGGATGACAAGATATGAATGTTTAGAGAACGAATCATGCTGTAAAAGACGTTTAACACAATAACACACAGGAAGTAAGGTACAGACATGCGGAGAGGGTACAATTACAATAAAACAGGAAACACTAAACAAGAAGCCACAAACATGCCAAAACATTGTGCCCACTATACCCTGACTACTGCTTTCATTGATTTCATTTGAACAGTCTCGATGCTTCACTGCATCTCCCCCTCTTCTGATTGTTACACTGAAATATGTGGCATCAAATTTTCCAACTGAGCCCCCACTTCAAACGAAGACAACAGCACAGACAGAAGCATGTAATATTAAGTAACCAGAACTGTTTTTACTTTGACAGAAAATGTTGTATTCTTGTAGAACCACAAAAGCTCTGAGTAAGAAGCTAATTCAGAAAATATGCTTTCGCGGCCTTTCCAGTCTTGTCTACAAAAACAATCTGTTTCTGGGTGGCTGGTATGTGTCAACTACTATGACTGCGAGCAGTTTGCATGTAACTACTGTTTTGGGTGAGCCAATTTCAAATTGACCATGAGTTATAACTTGTGAAGTTAGTGTGTTTACGCTTTCGTACCATTCATACGGTAGTGTCTGTGAATGATACAGCTGTGCATAATATAGCCTATTGTAGTTTGAGTGTATTTGTCTGGAAACTAAAAGGTCAACCTAAAGAAAGGCATCTGAAAACAGTCACCAAAAGCGGCATCATACTACAAATATACTGTTAAAAAGCTTTGTATTGTGCAATGTAAAGTCAACACAACATTTTGGATTTCCAAGTAATACAACCACACAGTTCTTCTCTGCCTGCAGGATGCAGCGTCTCTGGGGAATTAAGTTGAGGTTTATTGGTGTTGTTGCAGAATTACATTTGAAATTGCTTCATTGTTCTGATTTTTTTTTTTTTTTTCCCTGCTGGTATGGAGGGAGAGTGGTGATGTTGAAAGCGAGGCTGCAGAGATGTTTAGGTGATGGAGAGGTTGGTTCTTTTTGCTTTTTTCCTCCTACCCTGCTCTTTGTACACAGCTTCTGTCTGCAGTGTCACTTCTGATCTCAGTAGGGGTTGCCAAAAAGGCAATCTCCCAATGTCTGAAAATAAATTCAGACATTACAGCACCACTTGATATCATATATCCATATGTGCAACTTTTTGTGTGCATGTTGTGAAAGTCCATGGCACAACATTTTTCAGTAGATGATCATTGTCATTAGTAACCAAAGGTGTGATGTGGATCCATGGAGCCAAAATGGTTTTGACAATTGACATTGCACCTCCACAGAAAGGTCATTAATATAACAGCATTCTGAGCAGCCAAGCAGTATTTGGACCATTCATTCTAGTCATTATGCTCCAGCCTTGGGGAACCTGGACATGAGTGTACAAATGAAAGCATAGAGTCACCTTTTACTTCTCTGCCTGCACAAAACCATGACATTTATTGGCCCATCTTTGGCCTGAATTATGAAGCAAGATTATCAGTCCTTGGGCTTGACTCATCATCACAAAGATGTACCAATCAAACCAGGACCAGTCACCCTGGTTACCTGTGCTGTACGGCTCGAAGAGGAAAATGTGTGAACTACTGCTCAATAAGTTCACAGGAAAAACCATCATCAGAAAACGATGAGCATAAAAGAACAGTAGTTGCAAGTAGTCTCCTCTTTATTTCTTAGCATGAAACATAAACTTTCAATGGATTATGGATTGGTTTAGGGGTAAAACATTTCCAGTGAAGAAAAGCAGTAAATTTTGGCAATGTTGTTGGAGTAGTGCATTTGATTTTGACTCCAGAGACTAATGTTTGTGTCCTGAGACCTACATGTGGTTAGGTTTAAGCAACATGCACACTTTTAAAATGAGTTGAAACACAATACTCAGGGTTTTTCTGAAACCGTAACCACTTTTTTCAATATTTATCCAGGACCACAATCTTTCCCAACCTTAAAGAGTATGCCACCAATCCACAAACCCTGGCACCTATGTTACCCACAATGCAACTAGACCGCCAACACTTCAGTCAGAGGTTAGCCTTATAGCGTCTAATGTATCGTTGAGCTGCAAGCGGAGATGGTTGTTTTTGATTGTTTCGATTCTTTTTAACTCTACATCTACAGATTTCTGTTATTTTTCTCCAGACCTCAGCGCCAACAAATGCTGATTCAAGTGATATCACTTAAGGACATTTATCAGACTTCACACAGCTCCCTCTGGAGACTCAAAATGATTTATACAACTTTTCTCACATATTCTAATTCTGACCTAGACTTTCTGTAAAATCGAAATTTCCCCTTAAAAGACGTGCTTTGATTGCCTAAATGCAACCATTGCAAAGTTAAATCATGCCATCTTTTCTACAAATGGATGTTGTACGGAAACAAATACTTTGACAAACACTGACAACTTTGCAGAAGTAACAAAAACTTGCAGTATGTAATAATTAGCTTTTTTATATTTATTTATTATTTCTGTAGTGATTAAACAGATGAGATATACCTGTAAATTATTGAGCTTTAGAGGAGCTAGCAGGTGTATTATATCACCTCCGGACAGAGATCAACTGTTTCCTCCCTCCTTCCAGTCTTTATGCTAAGGTAAGCTATCCGTCTCCTGGTGGTAGCCTCATATTTAGCATACACCTGGTGCATGTTTGTTTATGTGCAGACTGAGAAGAATGTTCCAGCCCCAATTGAAGTCTATTCTTAATAAGGGCCCATGATCATACGATATCAGAAGTCCTCACTGGCAGTCTGGAATGCAACCACTTGAATCAATCAAAACAAAAGTAGTGTTAGCATGATTTGCTTTCAGGAAAGAGTATATAGAAAGAAAAACACATGTTTGATGCTATAATTATGTACATTGGAAGGAAAATATGACATTTTAAATTTCAGGGATGTGCTAGAAAATTGCTGTTTACTTGGTGTGCTTGTGGTTACATTTCCATATTATGTCTTGATCACACTTAAAGGTCCCATGTGGTGTTGATCATCACTTAATCATTCATGCATATCCATGTCCACACTTCTCATCAACCCTGTATGCACCATACATAACGAGGTGAGCATGTTTTCATGCATCCTTTTTAAATTTCATCAGTGCCAGGAAAATTACCACATACGCACACACCTACACACACACACACACACACACACACACACACACAGACACATGCTATAAGCAGCCCATTTGTTCTGTGATAATGTCTTTGTGATTCCAGCCCCCTTGGGGGTACAAGTTGCCAGCATCGTTGTCACGCAATACCATGACGCTTTTTCATCAGACTACATCTTTGCCAGTGACAGCAGCTCATTTACATTAAATTCCTCCTTCAGCCTATGTGTAAAATGTCGTAGGGTTCATAAAGACTATCGGTAAATAGTTTGAGGATGCAAGTTCATTGTTGACCTTCAACTTGCAAACTCTTGGAACCTTTAATTTTATTTCAAAGCCTGCATGGCTGTTTAAAAATCATATTCAATTAAGTAATTAATGTAGTTAATGATAATTAAATTCACTTTTGAGCATGTGTTGCTGTTGATGGAAACTAAATGAATAAACATGATGTGAAACATCATTGATATCATTGGTAATCTGGTTATTTGGCATCCTCTATCTGAAAATAATTACACTAAGTTGATACTGTTGTGCGATTTGGCCACATTGCATCACACTCACATGCTACAGTACAAAGAATGCATAAGACGACTCTGATTATAAGACAACATCCACACTGCCTCTTCTAACGCCTTTTTGAAGATATGATGAAACACTTTCAAACTTGCTGTGTTGGGAGACACTCTCAGTCCAAAGAGATAATAGTCCCCATCCTTTTGAAGCATAAAACACAAATTGTCTATCAGTTACATTCTGAAAGTCTCCTGTCAGCTTCTTGGAAACAATCAGAATGACAGGTAGCATTTTTCAGTTTGTCTTTTTTGGGTACTCGTTCTGACGTTATGTAACTCTGGGAATTGTTGACTGCTTGATCCGATCCTGCAGCAAAGACAACAGGAGATGAATTTAGCTTGTTTTGACTCATCAGGGATTTTTTTCCCCCATAAACACATTACAAAGGCCATCAGAAGTTCTGTAGGTTACACTTGAGTTAACTTAACACTATCAACAACCTTTAAATAACTCTTTGGCCTAAAAACTTGGAAGTATTCACTAACACTAAAAGACACTATAAACAATCTTTAAAAACCTTCCTAACTGAGCAACATTAAAGCTACAAATAACCCATGATGCAACACACATATCTAAATGTGCATTACTTAAATACAATACAGCCCCATTTTTTGAAATGTAATTTCAGAGGAAGAAAACATGTAATCGACTAATTGCATTGTATAAGTAATTGTATAATAATGTAAAGTTAATTATGATTCCAAAAAAAGTTGGGATGGTTAGTAAAAACAGAATGCAAATCCTTTTTGACCTCATACAAAAACACAATATTTAATGTTCAAACTGATAAACTTTATTGTTTTTTGTAAATATACACTCATTCTGAATTTGATGCATTCTGGTTTTATTTACTTTTTTAGAATCAGGGTTTAATTTGGGCCCATACTGTAAGCACCACTTCCTGTGTGATGTGTTTCTTTTTATACATTAATATTTTTATACATTAACTGTAAAAAGGATACAATCCTGTCATGATGAAAATCACGTTCCATACTCAGCTCATATCTGAGTCTGTCTGATTTGCTGATGAAGACTATGGGATGTAGTTAAAAGCTACGAAAAAGCTAGAGGTAAGAGGTAAATATCAGCCAAAGCAAACATTCTTTCACGTTAAACAAGGTCTGACAAACAAAGACTGATTTAGTCGTCCCGGAAGAATCAACCAGACCAACTCGTCTTCGTCTAGTCTGCTTGCTTAATGGCTGAATGCGCGTCAGTGCCATTGACGTGTGTGTTATTGATGTACAAATGACATCCCGCAGAGACCAAGATTGTGACAGCTCTCTCAGAAACACTCAAGCTCGATTAGATAGATGGATGATGGATAGATAACAATCCTGCCACTCGCTAAAGGAAGGAAAGGGAGGGGGCTGGGTAAATAACTAAATCATAATTGCTGTTTCTTTGTGTGTCTGGAGTCTCAGTGTGTGTGTGTGTTTGTGTGTGTGTGTGTGTAGGTGTGTGCGTGGTTGTTGGGGGGTAAAACAGTCCCAGTTGGGATCCTCATCTGTAAAGAGAGTCAAAGGTGCAAATGCAAAAGGAATTAAAAAAAAAAAAACACACAAACAAACCCTGGACTGCACGGCACAAATCAATCAGCCTACAGGCACAAAATTACCTTCAGTTGATAAGCTATAATGAGGGGAGAGGTGTCTGAAGGCCAGTGTCCACTACAAATGACATTAGTATTATGCAGCAAACATGTGAGAGCCTGCAGCTACACAGCGATCAATCTGGCATCTCGATGAAGGCTTCGCTCTCATTGGACTTTATTGAAAAAGAATGAGCCGATCCACTTTATAGAAAGTGTTGTGACTTTTAGTTACTACAGTACTTTTATGACCTTGTTCTAATGTGATGCGTGTCATGCACACACACTTCACACAAGCATAGACCAATCTCAATGTACTCTGGCTTTGAGCCGTTTAAGTGTCCAATGTGAACAATTTGAACTCTGTGGCTTTAAACTCCCCATCCGAGCGAGAAGGAGAAACAAACCATTAAAGGCCATGTCTAGAGCCAGTGTTTGGTTTGACCATTCTGGGCTACTGAAGAAACATGGGGGGTCATCATGTGACTCTGTGGTCTGTATGTATCTACAGACACCTCCTCTTCCATAGGTACACCTGTACAATCCTGTATTTTTTCAGTTTTTTGGGACAATGTCAGAGAGGGATTCATTTAATTATTATGTTTACATTTGAGGTTGTGGTTTGAAATGGTGTTAAACTGGACTGCATTATATTGGATTATAGGTGTTTCTCATATTTTGGCTACCCCATTCACATACATAAGAGGGCCATAATATTAGAAACACCACTCAATATCATGCAGTCCACTATAGCACTACGGGGAACTACAACCTCAATATGAAACACTATTATGTTTACTTAGATTAAATTAATACTTCTCTGACAGGGTTCACAACAACTGAAATATTATAACCTTCAGAAAAGTAGAATTTATGGCTGTGTTGTTGTTTACCTAATGAAGTGGCTGGCCTGGCTCATTCTAATGTAACAAAACATCAGGATTCTTATTTTCAGCTGATTAAACACTAATGAAAACATCATATTATATCCAATTTCTGCCATATTCTGCCAAGTCTGACACACTGCACCTTTAAAAAGGGATAATGTTTTGCAGAAGAGGATAAAATGATAAAACGGTATATCTTCAAACACAGATGAACAAAAACATCAGCTGCACTTGAAGACACTAACACAGTTTGTTCATGCAAGACCGAGGTCTTTGCCCCTAAAGTGCCTGGACACACCCAGCAAATCTTGCGGTGAATCGGATTATTCACGCCAATGACATCACCACGATTAGCAGATTCACATGTGGGGGCAAAGTAAACCTGCTTCATGTCAAGTACGAGGTCAGCCATCTTGACACAGGTGACCTCTGAGGGAACGGAGAGCCGAAGACACAAAAATGGGGGAAGCTATCGTGTCAAGCTCTGTTGGCTGACCTCAGCTGCACTCTGTTTGTTCAGGTCAAAGGTCAGATGAAGCTGCTACAGCCATGTGGCAGAAACATAGCCAAAGACATTTGACGTTAGCTGCAGTGGCCAATTTTAAATCATTTCTACACAATAAGCAGTTTCGGAAAAAGACACACATTCCATCACAATAACCAATTGAATGTTTTGATTTGACCAAAAATACTACTTGGTTATGCTCCTTTCTCAAGCTGTCTTTGCTACAACTTACCAATAAACCCCTCATATACCACAATGAAAAAACAGTAAAAGAAGCTGCAGATGGAAAGATTGAAAACAGAGATTAAAAAACAGAAGAAATACTCAAGATTTCTCCAGAAAAGAGATATACAAGAGCATCATAAAACATTTTGAATTCTCCTGAGGATTAGACTTACGTGAAAGACCTGATGATTCAGCATTCTTGTGAGGCTCACATCTTATTTTAGGGACAGTGATAAAGATGAGGTCACAAAGGTGAAAAAGGTCATCATAGCTCTGTCACATAAAGAAAGGTTAGTCAAAGCGTTAAAGAACTGCTCTGGATTGTCAGATTTTACTGTTTTACTGTCGGGGTCTCTCGTAACTATATAGAACATATGTGTAGAGAATGTCACTAATATGTAGTCAGTTGAAAATGTTTTTAAGTTCTTATGCAGTTAAAAGGAAAGTGCAAGCCAGGCAACACTGGCAAACATAAAACAAAAGCTCTTCTCAGTCTTTATTAGCTTTGCTTTTTTTTAAATTCTAGGTTTCCTGTCATTGCATCATCTGATTTTCCAGGATGCTTTATGATTGTTGACATTTCAAGGTCAACAGCTCAGTCAATATGAGGGACACGTAGAGAGCGAGAGTTATTAATTTAAAAGTCAATTATAATAGTGATAAGGCACAAAAATGCTTATTGTAGCTTGAAACTAAAGCCTCGTTATGAGACATTGTTTATTTCCTGCGAATCTCAATAATTATTGTGTCAAAAATGATTATACGACTTTATAGACTGCTCCAGATCTGATATCCTCACCCAAACACCTTCCTCATGCATATGCTGTAAGAGCGCCACACTGTAATAGCCTATATCAAAATTCATTAGGAGTGTTAAGTATGCCGAGCCTATAACAAAATTCATTAGGAGTGTGAAGTATGCCGAGCTATTTCAAAGCTCCAAAGCTTTTCTCTCTGTCCATTAGTGTGTGCTCTTAATGTGCTCTTGTTCACATATTTACTTAATAAAGTACAGCGCCATTTTAATGGCAGGGATATATATAAAGGCTTGTCAACAAGTAAATTAAATTGGAGCAAAGCTAACAGAAGCATCAAAGGAAAGTGGAGACATAAGCATGTGTGGAAATCATAAAACTTAATAGTTACAATGCGCTTTACAGAGAGTAGAGTAGGAAAGTCCTCTAAATATCCATTCATGGTGCTTTTCTATTAATTTCAAGGATGAACCCAAGCTCATCTATCAGATGCACAATTAGGATGTAAAGCAGACAGCATACTTTAACAACTCTCTGCATTAGTTCACTAAGAGGACTTGGTGGCTTTGCACTGTATGTAAAAAAAAAAAACAAACAAGCAAAAAAAAAACATCTTTTCCGGAAGATGAAAACTCTTTCTCAGAAACCAGCTAACAAAATCAAACTAAAACACTGAAATGAGACACAGTCATCAATGAACCACTTAGTATTTTAAACGGATTCACTGTCACCTCACAGCTTCAAACCCTGGCTGGGGTCTTTCTGTGTGGAGTCTGGATCTCCCTGTGTCTTCATAGGTTCTCTTCCTCCCACAATCCAAACATACACATTCAATATATTCACTGGTGACTTTAAATTGCCCGTGGTTGTGAATCTCACCCAGGGCCAACTGGGATAGGCTCCAGCCCTACACGACCCTCATAAGGATAAGTGATTACAGAAAACGGAGTGCGGGCGGTTCTGAGCCTCGACTCTCCTGTTTATGTTTACCTCAGTTGGTACACTGTCAATAACAAGGATGTCTTACATGTTTCCACAGAGCACATTGGCCTAGTCAAAGGTATTTTACTATTTTAGATTGAAATCAGCATAATCCAGGTTAATGGCTGTCTGACACTGACATGCCTGCATCAGTCTGGCTTGGTTTAGAGAGATCACAGAGCCTGTCATCTATCCTTGTCTCAAAACCCAGAACGTTATTTATCCAAAGCTCCTCCTTCTATTTATCCTACATCCATGACGTAACAAAACATCTTTTCATTGGTCAATAAGATTCTAAATGCTGACCATAGACAGAAGAATATCCATATTCCATATATAGAAAAAAAGCATCATCCCCTTATGTACTAAGACAAACAAACTTTTAATTACATGCAGTGATGAGTCCTTTTACCATTTTGAAATGTCCATCTAACAGCTATTATAGGGATGTATAAGATTTGTAATTGGTTGTTGTTAAATGCCAGAGACAAGCACTTCATTTTTAAAGCCCTTGGACACTTTAAATGTTAAGCATTTTTCAGTTACATTAAAACCCTCATCTACGATGTGGGTGTAGTTTCACCTGGCAACAAAATCCCACATCAGATCTTGATTCAAATGTTACGGTGCAGAGAAATACATAACATCACCTCTCTCCATCTGATCCCTGCTCACTTCAGAATAACACAGGAAAACACAAAGACTGAAAAGGTTGCATGTCAAAGGACCACAAATGTTTCAGCCTTGGCAGAAAATGTTCTTGTATATGAGCAAATGTTTGGGAAAATTGATTTTCAGGGCTGACCGATTCAATTTAACTACCAAGTTTATGTGAGGCCACTTTTTAGCCCTATTCCTCTCTGGTACTATTATGGTTTCAATGTTAGAGTGTCTTATATAAATACAAAGGTGTGTCTCTATTTACAGAATAGTTTTTCTTCTTCTTTTTCTTCTTTTACAGTTTTCATTAGTTTTTAATCATCTGAAGAGCTCACTAACATGTGAAATATCTAGTTCAATGCCTAATACATGTGTTTTTTTGCAAGATAAAGCACTTTTTTTTATCATGACCAGTCCAAGACAGGAGGATTTTAACAAATCTTGTGAGGAAGAGAAATAAACCTTTTTATTTCAACTCATGAAAACTAGAAAGAAATGAAGGTGTTGTGTTTATATGTTTGTTGCAAGTCAATTAATGTAGCAGATTTTGTAATACTTTTCAATTAGTTATAACAATGAAGAAGAAGAATATTAACTTTATTGATCTCTCAATGGGGAAATCCCTTATTTTACTCAAGTTTTACAAAATCCAAGGGGCTTGTAGAAAATGTGGAGCGATGGGTGGCCATGTGGTGGCGTTAGTTCAGGATTCATTGCCTTGCCTGATGAGGACTTAGCAATGCCCCAGGAGGTGTGCTGCTGCCTCTCCAGCCCCTCTGCTTTTTTGTAGGCACCACCTACAAAAGGTGTTATTAGAACCTTCTTGAAAATAAAATGATGCATCTCATCCAGTAAACAGTGAAATATGTTATGTTCTAGCTGCCCCTCTGAAGAATCTTTGAGAACGTCAGAAGTTTCTGAACATTTTAACCTTGTTTGATGAACTTGTTCTCCTTTCGTGTCTTTTAGTTGATATTCCTGGCACATGTAGTGCATTTTCATGTTATAGGTACAAGCTTTTGTAACAAAACTGTAATTATGACCTGATTCTGATCACTTTAAAATTTAAAGTGTTCTTTATTGCTATTATAGCACATCTAAAGAACCATTTTAGTAAAATGATAAATTGTTCTGCCCAGTAGATGCAGTGTAAGAGGTGGCTTCATGGCACCAGAGGAACTTTCCATAACACAGGCCATCTGCGCACTGATTTATATATAGAAAAGTCAGACACTGACTCAGCTTCCACCATTTTTCCGATTTATCACTTAATGAGTCATATCTCTACTTCCCTGACTTCTATGTTGACCTTAAAACAACGTGCACTGGAGACAAATCGCTATCTAAGCAAGTGGCATTTCTTCAAAAGTTTGCAATTGGCTGACTTCCTTTGGAAGTATTTCCTGTCCTCCATGTTATTGACACAATAACAGGCGGCACACACACACCTCATTTCCTCCGCTCTTGCTACCCATGCATGTGAGTCAAACTACCGGTTAAGCTTCCTTGTTAAAAAGATACAAATCAGCATAATTGAGAGCAGATGGTGGGGAAGTATGTGTGTGAGCGGAGAGGTTGGGGGGGATTGGGGGCACATTACAGGACATTTGTACCTGAATGAGGCCTGTGTTACGAGGTGAAGTGGGCACTCCATGGAGCCAGCTGGCAGCTGATAATAAGGCAGCCTGAACTGTTCCTAGCTGTGGTTTTCAATTAAACAGCCTTTGCATCAGGCACAGGTGGAGAAGAAGCCTGAAAGCTTCTGCAAAGGCCCCAAAAAATAACGACGAGTGACATTCAGCCGCTGACACTGAGCCCTGCCTGTGAAGCAACACGTTGACGTGTTAACAGGAAGGGGAAATAATAAGCTCCCCTTCTCGAATGCCCTGAACGCTGACTGCATTTGGCTGCCATTATGAATGCAAAGCTGCAAATGCTCACCGAGCCCAGGCGTCCATAACCATTTCCATAACCTGTGAGCCACGGACAAAGCTGAAAGTCAAATGAGGCGGACTGGTTGTAATGTGCTTTCAGCATCTATGTGCTCACTCAGGATGGGCTGCCCTCTGCCATCTCAGTCCTGTAGGCCTCTCTGACTGTGAAATTGCCTGCTAAAGGATACATTTATAAGTACTTAGCAGTTAAAATCCCTGATTTATTCGGACACGGAGACTTACCAGCCTTGAGCCATGTCTCTGACTGTCAGAGGGGAATTCATGAGGCAATCAAAGAAAAAAAAGATTTTTAGATTTGTTTTCAAGTGAACCCCATTACAAACGAGTTTCTTTTGCAATTGTAATGTTTCAAATGTCCAGCACCTGATTATTTTCCTCCTCTTCTCCTCCTCCAGTTCGGTAAAAGGAAAGACTTATTTAGCCAGAGATGAAAGGATGAGGTAAGACCAGGGAGACTTCAGAGGGCTCGCTGTGTGATGTACTGTTTGAAGCGGTCGCACACGGACCATTTCAAAGACATCTGGAGACCGAATAGCCAGTGGCACTGCGTTGCCATGGCAGCCACGTGCTGTTCTATCATCCACTTTTTATCCAAGCAACCTCTGGTTAGAGAAATATATAATATAATAAGAAAGCTTAAGTAGATTCTATGATGGACTGGGAGACAGATGGTGAAATTATGGTTTATTACCTCAGAAGTGTCCAACTGTGTCACTGCTATTTGAATTACTGAATAGAAAAGACAAATCATCAGGCAGGTATATTGAAAGCAGCGTGATTGACCTGTAATCAGATAAATGATGCCTCTGATATTCACACTCTGCTTCCTGTACGCCTGTTCTTGCGCTATATAACTAAATCACACACCACTAATTATTTCACAGATTTTGGTGAAACTGGGTCATATTTTCTGATGTCCTGAGCTTGCACCACAGGCGTTTTGGACCACCAAGGGGTGAAAAAGAGGTTTTAAGGCCTGGGGCACGGGCGGATGCTGACAGGCAGCGGAGTCGGTGTTATGCCAGAACAGGAGCTGGGCAAGTAGGCTATGTAACTGCTCTAAGAAGCCTCTATGGACATAATAACAGAGTTGAAAAAACTGAAGACGACGCTGACAGAGCAGAGAGTGACAGAGCAAGAAGTCGCTGGACAAGAGTAAATAAAACTGACTTTAAGTCGTTGGTGAGAGACTTGAAAGACAGAGGCTGAGCTGGGCTTCTTCCTGTTGCCCTAGTAAGTAATATTAGCTGGCTGCTATGTCTTGTGTATGTCTTTGGCAGTAGGCAAAGTTGTTGACTCTGTAGTTTTTGATCATAAGTAATGTGAACTTGCACTGTAGCCAACATGTCATCACACTACTTTTGTGGTATTAAAGAGAAAGTTAGAGCAGCAAGCTTATGACCATAAAGTTGTAGGTTCAATCCCCCGGAGCAGTCGAATAAATCTAGGTGGGGAGAGTGAAGAAGCAGCACTTGCCCCTCCCTCATTACCACTACTGGTGAAGGTGCCCTTCAGCAAATCCCATAACTCCAGCTGCTCTAGTGGAACTGGTCAGTGGCCAACAGATTAGACTGGGGTTGAACTGGGCAGCTTTTAGGTGTGTAACTGTATGTAAAGAATGTATAATTAAAGGTGGACAAAACATAACAAAATACCTCCGGCAGTATCTAAACAGACTAAAGGGACATTTGCATGTTTGTATGTTGTTTAATGTGCTGCAGCTAATTGGCTATCTAGCTTACAAACTGATGTTAGCAGTGCGCTTTTCCTCTGTGAATGTGTGAAGAATGAATGCAGGTGCGGAACAAGCCGTGTGTTCATATTTGTGAGGTGGATAATGTGGGTAGTTCAGAATCAGCAGCTCTTGTGTTATGTAGCAGGCCGCTGTCTGGCTCAGTGTGACTGTGTGCTCTGCCTATGATAGACCAGTGATGACATCACTGCTTTATGCAAGACTTGATTGACTGCATGGAAATAAAAGGTCTCCATCTCTACAGACTGATACCTGTATTTGCATAATTATTGCAAAATGAGGGCGCACCATCACAAAACCAAAAACTCCCATTTGGTTTTAGATTTCTTCTCAAAGGGGAACACAGGACAAGTGATTATGATGTTGTTAACAACACGTTCTCATCATATGTCATCAAATACAAACTCTGCTTTGTCACGCTTCTCCGCAGAAGTTACCCTTCGGTACATGAGATGTTTTAACATCTGGTTAACGTTGCAAAATGGTTGCAGTTTGGTTAACTTACGGTTATGCAACACAGATACTGAGCTAGGTTTAGAAAAAGATGCTTACATCTAAGTAACTCATCTGTGCCAGGCATCTCATAGGGTGTATGAGACTCCAAGGGGCGTGACAAAATGTCAGTATTTGGTAACCTGGGAATGATAACGCGCTTGTTGTACCAGACAAAAAATTAAAAATAATAATAATTCCAGTTGGATTTTAAAAGCCTTTGGAATTTAAATACAAGTGTGATGCAGACATGCTTGTCCTTGGGGCTGCTGTTTCAGAAAAAAACATGATATAATTTATTCAGTATGAGATGTTTGACAGTGCTCTTTGGCTTAGACAAAAGGTCAATGGAGGGGATTCTTCACCCTCTGCCTTCATTCCACTGTTGAAGTATATCTGCTATTTCTTTCCCTTCCACTCTCCCACACCGTCAAAGTCTTTTTCATTCACAAATTCTCATGTTCCCATATCTGACCAATGATCATTCTGCCATATTCCCCAAGCCAATCAGTCCTTAAAACTGTTCTTTTATAGGACTGTGATGCTGTCATTGTGCAACACACCATTTACTCCAGGATGTTCCAGGTGATTCAACTGAGACTTTCCATCAACTACCTGCTGGTTTTCTCCACCACCACCTCCACCAGTATCTAGACTCCAAGAAGATCTAATAACTTCTTTGGCCTACACTTAAAGAGGAACTGGACAGATTTTACACAGCAAAATGTCAGGTCTTGGGCATTAATACTGCGTATGTGGGGGAAGAAGTAGTAAAAAGGGCTTTTGTAGCTCACAGGGTGCTGTGTGATATCTGTCTGGGTCCTCAGTTCCGGTCTGAAGACTTAAAGTTTAAAATCTAGGGGTGTGGAGTTAGAAACAATGTTTACTAGACCTCTGTAGCCTGGTCCTCATCTCTGCTTTAAGCTTAAGGCTCAAGGCTACATTAGCTGCTTTTAGCTTAACACACAAAATCTCAACAACTTATCGAGGCAAAATGTTTGACAAGGAAGAAGAATGCCTGGAAAAAGACAATATCTCTGGTTCTTCTGTGTCGATTTTGATCTTTTTTTTAAAGTGTGCATCGTGAACAATGTTGAACGAAGTCTAAACTCTAACTCTTAAAATAGACACTTAACTCTGATTGAGTCTAATTGCTAACCTGTGTTAAATGCTATACAAAATGGCCCTCAAAGTGTTGTAGTATTTATATACCGTCCCTTGATATCAGGTTAGAGTTAAAAAATAAGTTTTGGGATACCAAAAACCTAAGAGAATATTGGTGGCCAAAGTAGGAGCCCATCATTAGTTGAAAATGTTTTTTCTTTTTATAAAACAAACAAAATTTTCTCCTTGATCTCCAGCCCCTCTGGGGTTTTTTTTGGAAAAAATCAAAAAATAAATGTAGCACAAGTCTGCGTTATAGAAATGATGTTTTTAGGTGCAATAAGTTGAACGTTCTGTCCTCTAGTTTAATCCTGATTTAGGTGAGAACATGGTGACATCAAACCGTGCATTCTGGCTCCTGAAATAAAAGACAAATCTCAGTTTTTGGCTTGGAGAGATTGCTGCTGTTCAACTCATATCGTGTGGAAAGCAAACCATATGCTCATTTTGATTTTTCCTACACCTACACCTGTTCCACAGTAAGCACATACAGCGTAGGCCTTCTGTCTTCTCAACCTCTGACAGTGACTAAAACACAGAGACGCTCAGGTCCAGAACTACATGGCGTCTCATCAACACGCGTGTACCTATGTGATGGATAAATAACTTACTTTTATCACAGATGCAAAAAAAGCACCAAACATAACAGTCATGAACACGTCTCCTGTTACTGTTGAAAGTCTGTCAGCAGCCTGACAGACGTGTCTTGGCATGAAAACACAGGCATTCCTTCTGGAGCAGATGTTATTTATGTTTTGTTGCCTCGTGTCTAAGAATGCATACCTGCGTGTTCAAATGTGTATTTTCCCAAAGCGAAAAAAAAAAGAAGCTATCACTTCTTGTCATGTGTAAAAAGCAGTAAAAAGCATTTCCTTTGCTTTGAGTGCAGACTTTGTTTCAAGGACACACTGCTCTTGATATTATAATTAGCTCGCTCCCCCAAACTTGTGAATATTGCTCCAGTATTTCCTCATACACGACACACGAGTGCGTCCAGCTCAATAAGACACCTAATAAAGCAATGTAAAATATATTCTATGATGTAATGGAAAATAGATGTCAAGAAATTAAGCATCTTTACCAAGAACACCTCAACAAACTTGCTTTTTCCTCAAGATGTATAAAATGCTTAAAGAGATACAAAGATCACAAGAGTGAAAGTAGCCCAGAGGAACTGATCGTAATCCAGATCTGGATCAAGCCATGAGCTGATCTGTACTGGGCGTTGTGGCAGCGCCCTGTGCAGATGTAGAGAGGTAGATGTGAAGAGATCAAAAGAGAAGTAAATAAAGTAAAATAAAAGCGAAGAAATACACAGAGACAAAGTAAAATGCCTGAAGCTGAAAGCAATCTCATGAGCTCTGTTCCGCTGAGGACCACATATAAGGTCAGAGCTTTCATTCTGTCCTTTCATTTTGGAAGGAAAAAAAAAAGGACCACCTACTATGACTGTCTGCCGCTTGAGATATTAGTTCTTGCCTGGTGTGATTTTTTCCTTTATTTTGAGAGAGAGAGACATCTTGGCTGAAAACTAAGACACAAGAAAAGTGGAACAACAAAGTTGCTGAGAGCAATAAACACACCAGCAATCACTCAGAGACACAAACAAAAGCACTTGACATGAGCAGTAGGGCTGTGTCCCGTTTGTCAGCCTCAAGCCTTTGCAACTTTGACAGTTTTCATATTTGAGATTCAACGTAGTCGACACTACAGAGGCCAGCAGAGTTATCGTGAAATACAGTAAAGCAGGTGTGATGGTAAACCGTCATTTTTACCTTTAGATCCAGCTGAGTCGAGCTAAAAGAATCAAGCTCAATGTCAATGACTTCTTCTGCTTTAGAATTAAAGGACTAGTTTGACATTTTGTGAAATGCACACATTTATTTTCTTGCCCAGATTTTGATGAGAAGCTCTCTCATTTTGGGTTCAGGAGGCAGACACCATCAACGATTTTAAGAGTAGACTTAAGACTTTCCTTTTTGATAGAGCTTATAGTTAGGGCTGGTTCAGGTCATCCCTTAGTTATGCTTAGTTATGTGGACTAGACTGCCGGGGGACGTCAAATGGTGCACTGGGCTCTTCTCTTCTCTCTCTCTCTCTCTCTCTCCATCCCCATCTGTAAACATTTGTGTGCATCTCTGTCTCTCTCTATCACTCTATTTATCATCTTGTTGAAATACAGTATAACTAAATAGTGATTTATCCAATACTGAGTTCATAACAAAGCAAAAAGAAGAGTCAGTATGAGACTTTTATTTATCAGGCTGCCAGAAACACACAAATAAAATGAAAGACAAATGAAATTAATGCTAATGTAGCTAGTCTGTTGGAGGTGTAATGGTTTTCAGATGGGGAATTATTGAGTCACCTTGAGATTCATTTTAGAGTTATCAGTCATTTAGGGACTAGGGTTGCAAAAAGGGTGGACAATTTACGGTCAATTTCCAGAAACTTTCGATGGGAAGTTAAGCTGGGGAATTTTGGAAATATTTCAAATCAGAAACTTTCCATCCAAATTATGGAAAATATTGGGAATTCAGGGCTTCAGAGTGCGGTCCAGGGTTGTAGAAATCATCTGTGCATGTGATGGAGGAATGCACAGTGCATGTAGGGGGGCGTGTGCTATGTGCATGTGATGGAGGAATAGCAGATATTCAAGTGTACTTAGATGAAATCTGGTTGCTTTAGTATATAGTTTATACTGTATATAGTTGCTGTATAGTTGTATATAGTTTTAGTTTTTAGTGTTTTAAGTTCCCTGTTAAGGGCCAGCCTTCAATTTTGTAATTTTTATTTTTATTTTTTTACTGTTAAAAAAAAGTCCTGTTAATTCCCCTGGAAAGTTTCAAACTTTGATAAGGGTTAATTTTGCAACCCTAGTAGGGACACGTAATTTGACAGGCGGAGCAACAAGTGAGCGTGAGCCCCTGAAACTTTCATAGTTGCGCTTGTCTCATGCACATGCCCGCCTGTTGAATTATAAGTTGAATTATCTTGAAATTTCTTCTATGTGATAGACAGTAACTACTGACCACCCTGGATACGAGGCTGATCCCTGTGGTTTGTTATGTGAAACTACATAACTGTTATTTAAGGAGTTAACAGGGCATGAACAGGAGGGCATTCACATGGCAGAGCCATTTCAGCTAGGCCATAGTTAAGTTATGACTATGCTAATTTAGCTAACTTTTGCTATCGACAATAATAGTCTGTGGTTGAGAGACAGGATCCATGTGTCAACCAATAAGCCTGTGATAAGGGATATCACCACAGCCTAACTTGATCATATTTCATTTAATTCTCCTCAATTAACACTAGTCGATATTCATATCTGTACCATTTCCATGGTTACCGCACATAGAGCGCCTGGGGTTTACTTGTGTAGCGCTTGTCTGGCAATCTGTTCACATGAGCATCGCAGTGAGAGCCTGTGGATTAGAGCAGGTACGCAGGCAGACAGACGCTCCCAGACTGAAAAGACCTTAAGTAGGCGATTATGTATTAAAACTTTATTGTCAGCGTTGTTTGCAGCTTCTTTTGCTGCCCACAAGTGATGAAGCTTTCTGACTGACTTCTGTTTCTTGCCCTGTTGGACTGTTTTTTTAAAGTTAATGTTCTGAGATCTCTGCACCTGGGGTGATAGAAACAATGACCAAAGCTACAAAAACAAGCTCCAATTGCAATTAGCCTTCAAGGAATAAGAGACAAGAAAGACTGATGAAGACTCTAGATCTGCTTTGGCATTTATGTATTTAAGTATCCACCCATAGAAGGAAACCCTGTTAGGGACATTGATACACAGTTTTAGTGCCACTGCTAGCAAACAAAAACTCAATGTCCCATCACATCAGTTTTTACAGGTTACAGCAGACACAAAATCAATTGCATTAACCTGTTTGCAGTAAAAGTCAACCATGGAAGTAATAAGGGCCCATTTCCTGTTTGGGCCTGGTTCAAAGAACAACTCCAGAGCCTCTCTCAGGACTCTAGCATGCCATGCAAGCTCAGCGGCCTCAGCACAAACACCAAAGAGGGCCAATGCAAATGAGTAGATTGACCCAAGGTCAGTGAATCAGGCTTCAGCACTGGCAGCGCAGCCCTTAAGGACCCCCAGCACACCATTATATCAATCTGTCTGCCTTCAAAAGCAATTCCAGCACATCAATAGCCTGCTATTGTGGAGACCAGACGTGGCCACGAGGGCCAATCGATGCTCATATATTCCTTCTGTAGATACTCTCTTTGTCTCTCGCAGGGGTTGAGAGGAGCATTTACCAGGCATAGGCTTTTCTCTGAAAGCAAGTCTAATTTATTGTTAACGCTAGCGATGGGGACTAACATGAAAATGACAGAAAGCAGAGAATGCATTGACTTTGAGAAAGCTGACTGCATGGGGACAAACACAGAGAATATCTGTCAGCCAAATTAATACAAAAACAATACACGGTAAGAGCATATGAGATAAATAGCTGCCTTTTTTACTGTATTTTTGTTTTTTTGCAAAAGCATGGGTGGCGAGTGTGGGACATCAATACGCTAAGAACCTTTGTGGAGAACGCTGATTGAAGTTTCTATGCAGTGGGTGATTTATAGAGATTTTAAAAAGGCACATTTTGTAGGCGAAGAAATGATTATTGCTGTTTTTCCCCTTTAGCTCACATCTTCTCCTCTTCCTGGAGTTGACGAGAGCAGCGCACTTGATAATTTCTAGCCCACAAGGGGGGTGGCCTTTATCCAGCCTCATATTCTCTTCAACTTATACATGAGTCATTTCAGGGAAAATGTCATTTATTTTTCATCTCCATAAGAATAGATCACAGCAAACAAGCAAAGCAACAGCCAGCAGACATCCAATAGTTTCACTGTTGGCAAGTTAACAGGAGGTAATATTTTTTTTTTCTCCTTTGTGTCTCTCAGAAATAAACACATTTGCATTTCTTAAGAGATCTGCAAAGTGCTTTAGCCCCAGATTACATTATTCTTTAAAGGAACGTCATGCAGAAATTGGTATTTTTGCAATTTAGCACATCCACTTTCACATTGTAATACCAATGTGGTAAATATGGACAGTTGAACACGTGTGTTTGTTATGATTATATTACTTATGATCAAAATCTAGTGAGAGAACAACTTTGCTTACAGCAAAACATAAAGCGAGTGCAACAACACAAGACATAGCAGCCAACTAATACATATAGTATTACTTCCTAGTCCAACAGGAAGAAGACGTCTGTCTCAGCCTTTTATTTCACAAAGCTCTGACAAACAACCAAAACTCAGTCATCAGATTTAGGGCCTCTTGCTCAGTCACTTTCTCCTTATCTCTTCTAAGTTTTCTCCAGCAACACTCTCTCTTCGGTAATATTGCCCAGCTCCAGATCTGGCATGACACCGGCTCCAACAGTTTTACTGACAAGTGACAAACCATAATAGCAAAAAGTGATAGCTGAGATGTGCATGATGATGCTGTATTAAAAAATGTATTACGCATTACCTGTGCAATAGAAGCAAAGACTTTTATTAATGTCAATTTATGTTCTGTATTCTTCTACACCTACTCAAAAAGGTCAGAAATTAATCCTGAGCTCCATCATAGCTGTCTAAAAAACTATATTTCAAAAGTTAAAAGTTGAATTGTTTCCTCTGAGAGTTTTTAGCCACAGTTTTCAGCTTTGCTGCGTCAATATTATCAATATTTGCAGCAGTGACATTACTGCACACATGGAAACTTTAAAACTGACTGAAAGCAGACTCTCATCATTGAAGTAAATCGTTAAATAAAACAACCATACATCATACAATAAAGAAATCATCTATAAAGCTTGTGTTTTTTTCTGGCAGGGCGCTGGGATGAAACACTTTTGCACGTTCACCACATGCCAAACTACTTGAGTAGCACTCGCTACAAACTACCCTTGAGTAGAACTATAACACAGATGTCAATAAGCAGGGCCTTGGATGGTCAAATTCACACAAAGCCTTGCATCCACCTCTGTCACAACCCTAACTACTACTTACTATTAGCCCCCCAAAAACATACTCTTCCATTCACACTTCAGCCTGATCTCCTGGTGATCAGCCCACATTTTCTGATTACATTCTGTTTCTTGTCACTCTGGCAGAGAGATAGAGGCTTTGAAATGTGCCATGAAGCCACATGTTAATAATGGAAAACCCAGTAAAACACACCTACTGAGCCTCGTGTCAGACTGGAAACTTTTGAGGCATGCTTCCAACAAATTAATAATTCCTGCCCTGAAATTTACAAATCACTAGAAAAATGAATCATTAGTTCAGTCGACTTACACTGAACTCCCAACAACAACCCATAAAGAAAGCAAAGAAGGAAGTAGTATAATCACAAAGACAATATTCAGTGATAGAAACAAGCAACAACATAACTTGTTAGCGAGCTATTGCCTCTATTTCATTTTTTGACTCCCACTTGTTTGAAGGTCTTCTTGCTGTCGTGAGATCAACATCATGTTTTCTAGCATGCAGTGGATTGAAAGATGGTTCATCACTTTGAGCAAAACAACTTTCACATCATACATAATACATTTCATTCATTGTTGAAACAAAAACTATTGATTAATGCAGCTTTAAACACACATTGAGTCAGCCAAACCTTTTTGGAACAGAAAAGAAAGTCAATGGTAAAATCTGGTTTTATGTTTAGTATTAGCATCATTTGATTTCTTCTGTTGAATATTTATTCAAAATTTGTGTGTATATTTCCATTTTGAGTTCAGTTACATTTGAATCACAATTATTCTCCCATAGGGATGTATTACATACATTACAAATTCATGGTTTTAAATAACAAAATATGCCCATTTCAATGCCTGCCTCCATTGCAAAGGAGCAAGACCTAACAAGAAAGTCCATGAATAGAGAGACATTAGTGTTCAGAATATCTTCAGAATATCGCAAGCTGTTTTTTTGCAACATAACATTGGCAGATTGTTTTCACTGGTTTTATTATATGAGTTGTTTGTGGTATGGCAAAGGTGAATTTGAGTGACTCAGACTTGTCTCTTCACATGGCTGCTCTCAGAATTGGTTCTTTTATCTGCACTCATTCTATCTGTGATGACCTTGGACAGACATCATTTCATTCTCCATTAACCCATTGATACAGCGGCATCGAAGGCGCCTCTTCTCACTTCCTGCCTCGAATCGCTGGCCTGCCTGTGCCCCTTTGTGTGATGTTTATTGCACAATCGCTTTGTCCACAAAAGCCTTGACCATCACTCAAAGCTTTATGCAACTTTGGAAACTATGTAAACTCAGACCATACAGTGTCAACAAGTCAGTCTTGGAGTAAATATCGCTATTATTGTCAAAGAGACACAACAAAGGCCATATACTGTTGTTGCCTTGAGTTTTGCTGAAGCAACTTTTACAACTTTCAACTATGAAAAGCAGGGAAGAGTTAATTAACCAATACAGACAATCATGATTTCTCCCAATCCTATAAGAAGCGAAACAATGGCAGTGGTGAGTATAGTGGTGATACGGTTGCTAGCATTGTTCCGACTGCAGTCATATTTTAGCGTGTTACTGTAGTTCAGTGCAAAAGTATGCATGTGCATCAGGTTGGAGCACATAGGTCAATGTCGGGAGAAGGTTGCGATTGGCTCACGCACCTTATTGGCTTCTCATGGACAGAAAGAGCCATGGTGGTGTCAGCTTAGGGCAGAGAAAATACTCAGCTTCCTCATCTGCTGGCGGTAGTAACAGATGAGCTTCTTCACTCCAATTATGCTCAAACAAAAATAAATAAACACATATATTCTATCTAGAGGGTAAAGGAGTGAGTCGTTGGTCCAACATAACTAATCTGACCGCTGATGTTTAATAATTAAATGTGTGTCATCTGTTAAAGGTGCCCTGTGGTGTTTTCTTGTAAACCAAAGAAGCTGTTTACATTTAGTGTTTTATCACTGCAAGTGTCCTTGAGGCCTCCTCATTAAAGTTTTCTTTGCTTCTAGCTGATGTTTTAAAAATCCCTGTATTATTTACATCCATGTTTGCTCACTAGAAGTAGCTGATCCATTGCTGTGTTTCTTCATTCAATAGCTCCAGTGGGATAAAGCCAAGCGAAGATGTTGGAGCCATTATGAATCTTTAGAAATAATCAGAAAAATATGTAAACTTCTTTTGGGTTAATTACGATAAATTATGATACTATACTATATTATATATATATATAGAACTAGTTCAAAATGTGTAAAAGGTAGTTAAAACTGCTTATTTTATTTCAATTTTGTGGTGACGTGATAATGCACCTCCCACAGACAGGTGGCTATTTAATTTTTCTGAATGAATATTGTGTGTTGAGGGCTTAGGTGGCGGAGCCACAAGTTCCTTGTTTTAATTTTGTTTTGTAATTTTGGAAAGTCAACTGGAGATTTCAGTTCAATGTCGGTAACTCCGCAACTTAACCTCAGCCTAAAAGGAGAGAAACAAAGGATTAGCCAATTCAGCAGAAATGTCTATCATATAACCCACTAATGTTTTTTGTTGTTTTTTTCCCCACTTGTTATGGATCGTGGATCATGGTCATTTGCTAATCACAAGGTTGGCAGTTTATCCGAAGCTCAAGGGGTTAGTTTTTCTTTGGCACTGTTGCCCTGTACTTGCTCATGATGGAAATTGTTGGGTCTCTGTGAATAATATTCTTAAGAGTCTGGTCTAGATCTGCTCTATTTGGAAAGTATCATGAGAACGTCCAATGGTCAGACCAGCACCTTACATGTCAGTAGCTCACTGCCATAGGTAAGTGAATTGGTGAATCAGAGGCAAATCGTGAAGCTCTTTTGATAAAAATGCTATATAAATGCAACACAATGTTTTTTAATGTCAAGACTAGAGGAAAAGTGGTTTTGTGTTTGCTCTGACAATAACGAATTAAAAATGATTTTATAATTTCCAAAAAAAAAAAAAAATGAAGACACAGCATTATACAGCTGACTTAAGTAACCTGACAGAGAAACATCTCATTGGTGGAAATAGTGGAAACTTTTCACTCTGCTGTCACTGGCCAACAACTTTACAGCTACACTTTTTGAATAATAGAAACATAAACATGAAGGACACAGTGTGTGTGCACCATCATCTCCATGAGGCGGGCAGCCTGCTGCCACACTTTTCAGCCAGTGCCATGTGAGGCGCTGTTCACATTGAGCAAGATGATATGCACTGTGTGACTGCCCAGCTCTTTCCTTCATTTCCTCCCCTAACAGCCTCCCCCCTGCTGTGCTGCACAGACCCCATGCCAGCAGGCTCAATCGTATAGGCTAAACTATCTGAAAACAGCAGCCACCAAGAGCTTTTAAGAAAATGTAATTTTCTGAACAGCAGCACTCTGAGTATGGATGTTTGTGACAGAGAGAGAGGCAAAGAGAGCGAAGCAGTGCAGTTAAAATTAAAGAAACAAATACAAATGTAGAAACATAAAGAATGCAGATGCTTCCATACGGGGTTTGTGGGCTCAAACTTCATGAGCTGGCTTCTCAATCAGCTGATCTTAACCTAATTGAACCCCTGTGTAAAATTTCAAATCAAAATCTGGTTGTGATAACGGAACATTCCAAATTTTGAGAAGCATTTCTGGAGCTTTTTGTTCATCTCACAGAACACATCCGCTGCGTCTTTATAAATGTATCAACAGATGCAGAGATGTGCTTTGAATGTGTCCAAGACGAGACCCTGAATTTCATTTCATGCAGTTGAGAACCTGATGTAATTTTCTTTGCAGTAATATATGGCAAATTTCAGCCCTTCTCATTGACATGAATAATAAGATCCTGCTGACAAGGTAATCCAAGCCATCGGGCCACAACATCTTCTGCACACTGGAACAGAATTTAAAATAAGTATCAAGTCTACAGCCATGCTAGCCGCTCTGTGAGGCTAAAAAGTTGAACTATTGCAAAAACGGTTTTACACTGAAGGAGAAAAATGCGTGTATTTATGAAAGTGCAATGGAAACATAGGTAATAAATAAATCATGATGTACATGAAGCATATGACTTAAACGTCCACTGAAGATTCCTCTCTGGAGAGATGAAAACATCAGCGAGGAGAAGCTTTTTTTATCATGTTTTCCACATTGGTTTTGGTCATTTAAGGTTTTAATGGTGCTCTTTTGATGAATGAACCAACTCGCAATAGTCACATAACGGCAGCAGGTGGAAACATACTTTAATTATCTTTATTTAGCATGTTTTCTTAAAATTCATTTTAAGATACGTGCTACATTTATATGGAAACATGAATAAGTTTAGTATGCAAAAGCTTAGCAGGTACTGTTTCACACGTTCACATGTTCACACGTAAAACTTGGACATGGTACAGTAGATGCTGGAGCCAGATGTGGTGGAATATTGAGTCACTTTCACCTAGGAGACAGCTATTTGTGTACTGTGTGAAACCAAAAGTAAACATTGACTAGTTTCAACCTAAATAACTCAAGTCTTGTTACTTATAGGGTAATACAATACATATTTGTTACGTACTTTTAACTTTAATTTAAACCCAAATCAAGTCGTTTTTGTGCTAACACCTGACCAAACTGCAAATGTGAAATGTTTCTCAGCAAGCTTTAATTTAAAAGGCTAACTGGATGTTGCACATTTATTATTGTTAACTTGACTGGATGTTGTGTATTAATGCAATGCTAGAGGGGTAGCATCTTACTAGCATACTACATAGTTGTTGAGGCATTTAACCTAATAGCACAAAATGTCAACCTCACGGTGGTACTGGAGGGAGAAGCTAGGAGATCACAGTCAGCAAGATTCATCTGCAAAAAAAAAAATCAGAGCAGTCCATCCAAGAGTTGTTTACGCTGCTGGCACAGCTACAAAACACACATCTGTGAATAACAGAACAGTTGGGTACAAGCCAAACCATATTCACCTAAATTTGCTGAAGTGATTTTTTCGCTGTGTTAGTTAGTAACCCCTTAAGTGACATTAATATTACACACAGATGTGACCAAACATATGGTGCCACAATTAAAGAAAAAAAAAAAAATCAGATCCAGTTTTCTTTGATCTCTTTTGTCTTTGTTTTGTAATTATCAGCTGAAGTCACCAGAGTCTGAACAGACAGCTCTGTCTAAGATCTCATTTGCTTAATCTTAAAAAAAAACATTAAAGCTATGATGGACAACTGCAAATATTCCACAGAAAAGACCCTCTGATTGAGTGACACTTGGCTCCTCTGAGCCTTTGACAACCCAAAAAATGGCAGCATAAATCTTGGCTGCCCACTGTAATTCGCTGCCATTCAATCCACATACCAGTTGTGCCGGTGCTGTCTCTGCCTCCCCTCTCTTTTAGTGCCGTGTCTGTCCAGGCAAACTAAATAACTATGACTTAAAATGTTACCAGGCTGACAGGCCTTGAAAAGGCACTGTCTGCCCTGGTGACACATAGCTCCCTTTGATCCCCTGCCGTCAAGGCCAACACTGCTCGTCATAAAAACCTGCCTCAATGAATTCAAAATTGCTTTTTTTTTTTCTTTTCCTCTTCATCACACTCATCGCTCCCCCTCTCTACACTGCACTGTTTCTTCTTTCCTTCCCCCACTCTTCTCTCCTCTTTGCTCCCTATTGGTTTCTCTTGTCTGTGTCTCTTGATTTGGCTTAATGACGACATCTGACACAGTATAGTAATCAACTGAAATGATTCCCCCTGCGGCTTGTGACAGACGCAGAGAGGAAACTGGAATCAGCAGATGACAATTGGCAGCTTTCCCATTTGCATATCTTCTGTTTAACTTTCTGTGCCAGACTTTACTATGGGGGAATATGTGCGCGCAGCAGGGGAACCATATTCTGAATATTTTGTCACCTGACTATCGGCAACAGATTTTGTGAAGCAAAGTGTGTTTATCCCCATGCTGCCTGAAAGGAAGTTAACATTTCTTATGTAACTGACTGAAATGGTAAAGCATACTGTACTATAAGTGACACTGAAGAAACACGTGACAGCCGAATCCATTAGCAATCGGACTGTATGACATTGGGGAATTTTATCAGCTTGTTGACATCAGCATAGACTTTCTCTGTTTATGACTTATTCATTTTACATGGTGGTAGAATACTATTGGAATGGAAAAATGTCCTTCTTTATCTCTGTAGAGATGGTTAATGCTGCTATTTATATCACATACATACTTTCTTACAAACCAAGCTGGCATCCACCTTTCTGTACGGTCTGTCAGCACAACGCTGAATCTCTGCTGACTCCGAAGTTGCTCTTCTGCAGCTGACTGACCTCTCTGTGGATGAAAGCAGCGCCCGTACAATAGCAGTAACAATGTATTTACAAGTAAACCCATTTCTGCAGCGCAGGGTCGGTGTCACTTCAATCTGTGTGATTCTGTTTTATTTTTCTGGTTACTTCCTGAACCCCCCCGCAATATAGAGGAGATATATATAGTAAAATGCTTTCATGTTTTATTGAAAAGATTAGTTGTTCTGTTTTTCTTCAGAAAAATGTGTTCATTAAATTCTAGTGGCTTATGCAAGGCTCTTAGAGCCAGATTTCTGTGGACGTATTGAATAAATGACCCTGTAATGTTTCATTCTAGCAAACATCATTGATTTTTATATTATTTTAGTATCCCCCTGACATACTTGTCATTGCTCTTGTGTGCACTTTACCTCTCCCAAAGTCTACAAAAAATATAAATGGCCTTTTCCTGATGTTTGTTTTTTTCGTAGAAACTGCTGTTCCAAAACCATCTTGATCAAATTTATGCACAAAAAGTGTAACTCAAAAACAATGTGAAGAAATAAAAAAGTCCATGGCATGTACGCTATTTTACATGCGTTATAATTTACTACTCACTATAAACTAGTGACTGAACAAATTGAAAAGAACAAAGACAACTTATCAAATGTTGTTTTTGGAAAATGATTTTGTATCATTTTTACCACTCTGTTGCATCACCTCTTCTTTTAACAACACTCTGTAGGCACCTGGGAACTGAGGAGACTTTTCTGTAATCTTCAAAGTGGAATGTTTTCTTGCTTGATGTAGGGTAGTTCAGGATCTCCTTTGTTGTATTTTACGTCTCGTATTGTGCCAACATTTTCAATGGGTGACAAGTCTCAGTTTGACATCGTCTTGCTGAAAAGATGCACCATTAATGCATTAATGTGCAGGATACCCATCATGCCATGTGCAGTAATGCAGCCCCATACCATCACTGATGCTGGCTATTATGTAAGCACATCAGTGCACAGTGCGCTAACATGCTTACAATTACAACGCTATACTGATGTTTAACAGGTATCGTGTTTATTATGCTCACCATCCTACTTTAGTATGTTAGCATGCTAACATTTGCCATAAACACAAAAATACAACTGAGACAGATAAACACTGATGTACTTGATGTAAAGATTGTTGCTACGTCCATACTTGGTCTGGTATGATCAATACCTTAAAAAGGTCCAGTGTGTAATATTAGCAAAAAAAAAAAGTGTATATTGGACTTAATGAACCATTACATGGTGTTAGAAACTGTTGTCAGCAAGTTGCTATAAAATATCCAATAGGTGTTTAATCTGGTGACTATAAAACACTGATTCTGTTTCTCTATTCATTTATTCACTTTTTTACTTTAACTTGTCACCTCTGCATGTCTAACATCAATTTGTCCTGGTAGCAAACACAGCATATCCCAGTACTTGAGATGTTATTGTTAAAAGTGATGGAGACAAATCCCTCGCCAATCTTCATTTTGATTTAGAGTGACAGCATAATGTTGCAATAGTCGTAAAACAATTTTCCAAAGGTAACAGCCGCGATGTCTGATAGCACTTTAATGCCGTCCTGATGACACTCTGTACTTCTTTGCACTCTTTTTAATTAATCAGTCCGTCCCCTGTTTGCCCCCTTCAAACTTTTATTCCCAAATTCTCTTTGAAATAATAAAAAAAAAAGAATGCATTATTTATTCACTATCAGCCATCAACCAGGTACTTCAGGTTGTAATGTGTGATTGATGCCACTCTCTGGTGACAGGACACAACCAACAGACTATGAAGAGACTTTTTTTTAGACTGCAGCTTTGGACCATATCACTCTGTGTGTGCTCATATGGGTCTGCTTTAGCCTGTATGCAATTCTTTAATACACATGTGCATCCATGTGTGTATTTCTGTGTATATTTATGGGTGGATTCTTATGCATAGTAGGTGTCAAGTCTTGTTCCCATGCAGTACAAGGCAGAATTCATTTCAGAACTAGGCTACAGTGTTCTTTACAGCACCTCCATCTTTGCCATAGGGGAGTAATGCTGCTGATTTAGCTCCTTTCACATTACAGCATACATGACCAAGCAGACCTCATTTATTTTCTCTCCATTTTACCCCCCCTCCCTCTCCCTCTCCGTTACCTTACACCGGCTTTCTGTGTCTCTCTCCTGCAATATTTCCCTCTTCTTCTGGGTTGAACACTGGGAAGATTTTACAACTTTACATTTAATGCAACACTGATTTGATCCAAATGTTTGGCTGTTTTTCTTCCGGCTACTAGTGTCAGCTCTGCACGTCTTCCCTAACTGCCCCACAATTTGGGCCACAAAACTGCTACAATCACATGTTTCCAAATGCTTAGCGAGGATAGCAGCAGTTAAACTTGTTTTATTAGCTGTGTCGTTCTGAGAAGCTCAGCAGTAAATTTGCCCCAAAAATTCAGCTTCAGTTGTCGCCTTCCTTTCTCTCTCCACTGCTCTCTCTCTCCGTCTCTCCATCTTTGAGTGGTCCGTGAGGCAACTAATTAGGCCCAAGTAACAGACTGCACACTGACCTCCACTTCCTCCCCTCTTTTCTTTCTTCCATCCCTCTTTCTTACTCACTTCACTTTAGTTTCCATGTCTCGCCACAGTGGAACGCCATATGCAGGACGTTATGGTGTCTTGATGGCATCTGTCTCTGTCTGTCTGTGTGTGAAAACATTTTTGTGAATCCAATCAATCAAGTGAAATACAGATATTTCTAAGACAACTATGGTGGAGTGCAGGGGTTGGATATTAAATGTCAACCATGGGCTGGGCAAGTCATGGCTTTTGGACTCGATTCTCCACATTGTTTCCAACTAATATCTCAACAATGATTGGATGATTCCTAATGACACTTCATCCAAGCCACCACAGTGTTGATATTTGATGTTTTCAACATGCTTTCTACACTTTACACTAACAGGAAATGATACATATGCATGTACATGCTGAAGCCAGTGTCATTCCAGAACCTGAGCAGGGCAAATATGCAGTATAACCTCTCTTTCTACCCTGCCATTCCCTCCTCTCATCCTGTCATTATCTGGTTTTATCAGTCGTCATAGCTGTTCTTGTCATCTGGTCACATCTGTGTAATAGTAAAACGACACACATGCTTTGTTAGCCTCTCATCTTGCTGCTGTCTTTTTAAATATAATTCCCTCTCTCTGCCTTCGGTACATGCTGCTGTTATGCATGTCCTTCCACCTCCCAGTCTTTGCAGAGTCATCAGCTTCATCATTTCATCAGCCTCAGCAGAGTCATCAGCCACCACCACCGGTGTCTAGACTCAGTGGGGAGGGATTTATCTTGCTGCTGTTCAGGGCCAACACCCTTCAATCACAAAACTCTCATTGTAGAGTGAAAGCACCAAAGATGGTCTGTGAAGACTTCATGTATCAACTTTTATAATAAACAGTCATCTTTACTTACAAAATTTGTTTTAGGGCAGACATTTTTGATGTCAATTTGGCCCACTGGTGTATGGAGTTAATGATCTGCTGTCTCATATGTCATCACAGCAAACAAACAAGCCTGTCTGGGAGAAAAACATCACCAGCTTCTCTAGAAGAAGATAAATTTAATATCAGATATTAAACAAAAGGTGGACTTCTGTTATGTGTTAAGGCTGAACCCAAATGCAGACTTCCAGACAAGCAGGTAAAGTTGAGCAAACAGTCTTTATTTGAAAAATACAAGCAGGAATGATGAGATGGTGCACTGGCTTAAGGTTGGAGTTGAGCTGATAGGAGGTAATTTACAGGGAGGCTTGGCAGAGGGAATGAGAAGGGATGAGAGAGGGCCAGCGGGCTTGGTAAACTGGTGAGACAGATAAAATCCTGGAGACAGGAAGAACAGGTAGGCAAACAAACTATAAACTAAGCAATGACTGGCAAAATAAACTAGCTTCATAGCAGGAAGTTTAATGCTCTGACCCGGTGAAGGTTGGTGCAAAGTTCTTGTAGGAGGAGGTGATGGCTTGATGGCAAGAGAGAGGGCAGAGCCAGAGGCCACACCCACAGACAGACAGAAGATACAGGGACAAGTTAAAGGTCCATAATACAATATTCATTAGTATGTTTTCATTAGTGTATAATCACCTGAAAATAAGAATCATTGTGATTTTGTTGTCTCAGAATGAGCCCTTTAGATCTATAGTGAGAGCGGGTCCTCTTTCATGGGCTTCACCGTAGCCCAGACCAGACATACCAAACACTGATCTAGAGATCTAGAGGAGTTCTTCCTTCATGCTTGGAAGAAGAGGGTGACGTCTGGGAGAGTATTCATTTGGTTGCAATTTGTAACTTCACAGTTAGGTGCCACTAAATCCTACACACTGGACCTTTAACACTAAGATAAAATCCTCTTTCACGGTCACGTTACAAAAGCAAGTACACATAGCAACTCAGACTAAGAATGTGACTCTCTTTGCACAATGAAAACAACCTTGAATTCCATGTGATGTCTCTTCATAATTATAATCTTGTAAATATAAAGATCTAATTAACCGTCACGCTATTAAACAAGTGTTCTGTGCACGCACATTTCACCACAGGGCTAAAACAGCCATGTTTACATGCTACAAAGAAATATCTTTTCATGTTGAAATGGAAAAAAAAACAAACAAAAAAAACAATCCATCTCTTTTAGAGTCTAGCAGTTTAAGGGCAATAGCTTACATTTTAATTAAGTGCTGTAGTTTAATGGCTCTTTGATGTAATCATTCCATATATCCTGTGCTTAAGGGACTGAAGGGTTTTAACTGCTCAGTTAATGAAAACATTCTGAGTGCTGCACTCAAAATATATTTCATTGTTTTATGCCCGGGTATTTACTTATTCTAACATTTTCCAATGTCAAACTGTTTGTAGTGCGGTTTAATTCAGAGACAAAGATGAGTGGAAATATATCTCTATTATTGCATTTGTCACTTTGAAAAGTTTTGTTAATGGTCAGGGTGTCTCATCTGATGCATGGCTACAGGATTTCAAACAGTAATTCTCAAATATAGTTAGTTAAATATAGTATAGTTCAGCACTGATTTGAGACCAAAGTTGGAGGAGGACTGTACCAAATACACGACAAAGATAATGTTTTCTGTGATTTACAGAGTTTCCTGATGGACAGTGAAGTAAACTGTTGCCAACTGTAACTGCTGTTAGCTGATGTTAACTCAGTTTATTAGCCGGGCTGCCCGTGAGCTCAGAGCACCAGGGAAGTGTAACCTGTACCACAAGCGTTTTGGACCACAGGGAACAGGAGGTTTTCAGGCCTGGGGTGTGAGGGATTGCTGACGGGGAGCGGAGCTGGTGTTGTGCCAGAACCGGAGCTGGGCACACGGGCAATGTAGCCACTATGTACATAATGACAGAGGTGAAAAGAACAACGCTAAGAATAGAAAAACGAGTGAGCAAGCAGAAAGCTGCCAGACAAAAGTAAATCTTGGGCTGACTTTTAGTCGTGGGCGAGAGCTTTGTGAAATAAAAGGCTGATAGACAGATGCTGAGCTCGGCTTCTTGCTGTTGGACGAGCTATTTTGATGATAAGTAATGTAATCATAAGAAATACACATGTACAACTGTTTATATTGCACTCTGAAACTGGGAGACTTGGATAACAATTTCCATTTAATGTTGCATTAAAGTGTTTCCTGACAACTCACACCAAACAGTTGGAGTTAGGACAGTGACATATCCTGATTCTGACTCCACTGATGCGTGTGTTCCCCCTTAACCCAGAGGGGGAAATGTGTTTGTCACCACCCACACTGCTTAAATCAAGCAAACATTTCTAACAGTACTCCAGTGTACAAAGAGTTTGTAGCACTTGGCAGTTAACTTGGTAACACAATAGTACAGTAGGCAGGAGACATTTTATCAATACTTACTGGACTCTGGATCAATACCTATTGGATTGCAAGGCAGTACTATTTCTTTTCCCCCAAAAAACGATATGTACCAGTGCAGACTGTTTTTCAGTTAAAAAAAATCTGTAAAAAATTAGTGCATTTTTCTAGCTGAGAAAATTAATGACAAGGCCACATGCAAAGTCATTTGAAGACACAAGGAAATGTTTCTATATAAAGCTGAAATGTTACAAGAAAAAAATAAACTTGACCTGAGTGACTCAACTTAACAAATGAATAGAGAAATAAGTAAAAGGAGAATGTAATAGAAACAAGTTGAGTTCCTGATGGTGCTGTAGCACACTGCTGCCCCTTCACTTCACGTTACGGAACAAATGGGCAAACATCTGACATGAGAAACCCATTTAATGTGCTCTATCCCAGTGCTGAAATGTGGCTGTCACATGGCAGCTGGTACTGTATATGCAGACTGTCTGACCACACAGTGTACATGAAAAACGATGAACAGATGGAGGGAGACTTGAAGTGGTGGATTCAGACTCTTCCTCAGCGAAAAAAGTACAACAACACAAAGCAGGTGCACTTCAACACATATGGATGGAAACATGTTTAGGTGCTTTTGGGTAACGTCCTTTTATCCTCACACACACACTAGCTTGCTCTGTGTGTTTGTGGAGAATTAGAACCAACAAGTCTGTTTACTTCTTCTCGTCCAACCTGGATATACGGCTGATGAATTTATTTATATGAAGGAAAGAGAAAAAATGCAGGTGAACGTACAAGGCATTTTTGGGGGAGGTGGTTGACTCTCATGGTGGTCTTGCGATCCCCTCTCTCTCTTTCTCAAGCAAATAAATACTTTCCTGTTAAATGATTTCATCTCTGCTTTTCCATATGTGACCTCGAGGCTGGTCTTGATTGAGAGTATATGTCACAGTGTGTATAGAGAATGTGTGTGTAGAGTAGTTTTGGTATTGTTTCATGAAATACACCAGACACATTTGAAACAAAAACAGATATCTTTAAAAAAAAAAAGTTCAGTTCTTTTCATTTTACTCATTACCTTTTTGAAGAGTCTGACACGACGGACATTTGTATGTCACGTTGTAATGTTTTGCTGACGGAACGAGGAAGGTTGAATGAGGGAACGGTGCAGCTACCTGGACAGCAGACAGTGTCCACACACTATTAATGTCATCTTTAATGGAGACAGGACACACTATAGATTTAATAACATAAGAATTAGGTTTGTAAGAGGAAGGTGAAGTATTGTCTGAATATTTCAGACTTTAACTTAACAAGGAGACTAAGATTAGTCCAGTGCTAACAAACAAGTTACAAACACTAAGTGGTTCCCAACCTTTTTCCTGAAGGGACCTCCTTTTCTATCACTGAGTAAACTGACTAAGTGTTCAGGGACATCTTCTCCCTGACACTTGATTTGATTAGCACTTTAGTTGTTTTAACTGTGTACTTTTCAAATGCAGGATGAGGCTGTTTAACTGAGTGAGGGATCTGTGAATTCACCTTGTGTTCAGGTCTTTATTGTGCCTTTGTTGTTATGTTAAGTTTATATCTTAACATAACAACCCAAACTTTAAAATAAAAATTTCATTTATTCACAGAAATTAAAAAAAAAAAAAATGCTTAGATATAGTTCTAATGTAGTATTTATACTTCATTAGAAGGTTGTTTTAAACACCTTAAGATCAAGAAGGACTCTCTCTCTCGACCCCCTGTGAATCTTTGGCTTTGTGACCACCCAACCGGTGGTCATCCACAATGTATTACTTGACAAAACTGCAGCCAATCTGATCAGGTAAAGAAAATACTACAGTATATAACCGTGGTCTGTTTTCTGGCCTGCACACATACAACATTGTGTATAACGATGATTTTCTCTTAAACTAGCTAGTGATAGTACCTAGATATCTCCAACACTGGAACCAGCAGGGTGAAGCAAATAGTTTTTTACTAGTGCAGTGCCCATTCAAAATATGCTTGTTCAGAACAGGCTGATTACTTGGCCTCCAGTATTGCTGCCTGCAAGTTTTTCAAGCACCGCTCATCTAAATAACTTCACACTCGACACTGTGCTTCTGTGGTTCCTCAAAAATAGAAGGATGAAGTCAAATGGATGAACAGTCATTGAAGAAATTGGTCATACAGACAGACAGACTTTTTCATTTTTAGTTAGATTCTAGTACACTTACTGTAGATTAACTTCTGCTTCACAAAAGACAGTGCTGCTTCAGAACTGCTTGCTGAAAGGTCCAATAGCTTCAGAAACATCCTCCCTACACCCCACATTCACATCTCATTCATGCTTCTCTCTGTCTGCTTATTGGTCCTCCACTCACTGAGTCGGTCATAGACACAATGAGAGCACATTCGTTGAGAAATTGGCAACTCTACTCAACGGAGAGGAGTAAAGATTTGTGGCTTGGTGTGTTTTTGGAAAAACGTCTGTAACTTCCCCAAACCAATCCAACTTTCACAGCTACTTCACGCCACAAATGGCCAACTTTGTAAGAGGTGAGAAAAGAGCCAAGGTTTGAACTTCTCTCTCCATAGCTCTCTTTTTGAATTATATTTGTCCCTTTCCATGTGAGCATCTGAGTGGAACACTATGAATGCTTTGCACAACCTGCATCTAGAAAATGAATGCACCTTACTTGCAGAACCTTGAAGAAATAACTCCAAACAACTCTATTTACAATAGACCTTGTAGCCATTTCTCATTGTCACCCTCTATTCTAAGTTTGTCTTTGTATGAGAACAGGTAATTTCTTCCAGTTTAAGCTGTAGGCCCATCTCTTATAATGTGCTGTTTCAGTCCTAGTGTTGAAGGTTGCTGGCTTACAAATCTAGACAAGGTCACAGACAATTCAGTAGAGTGTGTTGAAGTGTTGGGGTGTTGGATTAAGAGTAGGTGATACACCCTTAACCCTGCCAACTCAACTCACCAACCATTTGGGTTCTACTCGCTTTGGCGGATGTTGTGAACAATTTAGACTTGCTGCAAAAATAAAATTCACTTTCTATGAATTGTCCATAATCATACAAAGGCATCAGTATCTATTCTTGGATTAAAAAAAAAAAAACAATATCCATGGATTGATAACACTGTCAAAAAGACATATCTGTGCACAGTAACAGCAGCAGCAGAGGATGTCACATCCATTCCTGTCTTCATAGCACCTCTGACTTTTGACTGAATTGGGGTGTCTCTCTAAATAACAGAAAGACTGCAATGTTGAGTCATATTGTTGTGTCTTTGAGGGTAATGCTAGTTCAGCTAAGCTGCTGTGGTGCCAAAACTATAACAACATGACTCAGGCCAGTGATGTTAGTCTAAGTGTCAGGGCGGATTCATCACAATCTGTGTGTGTCATATGTAACCCAGACTGAAGGTTGTTGCTATTATAAAATGCTATGCTATTTGCAATACCCCACAACACAAATGTTGTACCAAACAACCCACCATATACACTAATGACAAAGTTTGTTGATCTCTATCAAAGGTCTGTTGTTACTGTAAATTATGAATGAATTCAGAAATCGCTTCTTTGGCCACTGAGGTCTGATCCCTAGCTTTGAAGCCGTCCTTCAGTTATGTAGTACGAAAATAAATACGAAAAGCCACTGGTTCCAGGAACATCCTCCTAGTTCTCAGAGGATGAACCCTACTGACATTGGTGATCGCCTGATTCGTCCTATCGCAACCACAATTTTGTCATTTGCTCTGAGTTAAACGACTCAATAACTTTGGAACTTGAATAAATTGACATGAACACTCATGCCCATCTGATACCGTCAAAACTAATGATATCATCATCAGCTTCTGGTGTACTTGAGTTTAGCGCATGCTAACACACTCTTACATTAGCCCAGACTCATTTACTCTTAAAGTAAAGTGCCCCTTGCTGGTGACTGAAAGTATTGTTAGCTTGGTTGCTATACACAGTAAGTTACTTCCTCATTAAGACCATTACAGACCAGGTGGCTGCTGAGCTATTCATCTTACAAACACTGCTTGTATAGGTCGAGGTCCTGGAATGAAAAGTTGGAAACAGTTACTGACTGAACTTAGTACTGAACTGAAGACAGTCGGAAGTAGCAGTGAATGCCACGACATTATGACAAGTGTATTTGTACAGCAGCGGTCGAACGCAGCAGAAAATGCTTATACATTTTCATAACATAAGGTGAGTAAATGCATTAGGATATTTAAAAAGAACAAAAAAAAGGAAAATAAAAAGTGATTTTCAAGCTGACGTACTATATGAGCACACAGAGAGGAACATGGACTTATGAGGCTAGTGGATGTTTTTTTTTTGCTGGGTCCATGTTTTTAGGTTACGAGAGACACCAGACCTGGCATGGACTGCCTGTCTCCCATTATAACAGCAGTAGTCTGCAGGGCCACAGAGACCAAGCATCCAACAAGCCATTATATTGATGCTGCGCTTGACAGAAGCACAGAGAGCAACCATCAGACCTCATCTGGAACTAAATGACAGATAACCCCCTTTCCTGTCTGACTCTCTCTCTGTTTCACTCTCTCTGTCCTCTCTCTTTCCCGTTGCCTTTTTTTGATCTTTTTGTCTCTATTCTCCTTTCAATAAGCTCTCTCTTCTCTGTCCTTTCTCCCCCGTCGTCACTCATCTCTCTTTTTTAACTCCCCTTCTGCCATGCTGCCTTTCACTCTGCTTTTATCTTTCTGCCCATCTTCTCTTTCTTCTCACTTTCATATTCCCCATCTTCCTCAATCTATCTGTCCATCACATCCTGTCATCTCGGCGCGCCTGACAGCTCGGTAGATGCAGCAAATGGACGATGACTTACTCTCCCCTTTCTAACACACCCAGGGTGGGGCAGCGCTGAAGCCAGGCCCTGAGTGAGCATTAGTGTCACGGTGACAATGTGGAGCGGGCGCTTAACGGTACAATTTGGAAAGCTGACAGGATTCACAGCTTTGGTTCAGCAGGGGCAGAGCACAGAGAGGACACGGGGAAGTTTGAATTGAGGGCAGGGAGGGCGGCGGATGACGACATCCTTCAAGCACCTTCCAGAAAAATCTCAGCTTTACCGACACAGAGAAAAACAACACAATATGGTCTTTATTTCCAGTGAGTTAGTGGAGGCAGATGTACTTTGATTCTATCATTCTTTGTATTTTAATGGTGACTACTCTGATACGAAGGTATCCGATCTGTAATAATCCAATAAAAGAGCCCAGCATGCTCTGTAAACCTGTGGAGGCTTTTCAGTTGAATCATAAATCCTTTTGTAACCACTTCTGGTACCACGTTGACGATCCACAGGAGACCTGGCTGAGTGGAAATTACAGCACCACAATGTATAACAAAAGAGTAGACAGAGACACAACATACCTGACAGAGATTGTTGTCCTCAAGTTGGTCATAATGTTGAGGGCGAACAGCTTGATAAAGCACGTTGTTAAAATGTTAGTTTTGTTACGAGATGTTGACTCTGGCTCCCTCTACAAGGCAGAGCCTTAGGATGAGGTCATGCTGCATAAAGGCTTTCAGCTGATACTGTGTTGTAGTGGTACAAACATTTTTTGGGGAAAAAATTTAATTAATTACAAAGCAAATGACAAAATGTGAACCATGAGGCCCCTTAATCTGGTCAGTAATGGGTCAGTCACGGTATACATCCACATTTCTGTGTGAAAACTAAAAAGGCACAACGTCCATGATTTCCAAAAACAATTTGAGATGTGGACGTATCACATCACTCTTTTCAGATGAGTTTGGGTCCAGAGAAGTCTGTGGTGTTTCTGGATGTTGTTGATATCTGTCTCAACTTCATTTGTAGATGCAGCAACAAACTATGTTTATCGACAGCAGTTTTCAGAAATGTTCCTCAGCCCATGTAGTAGTATCCTCCAATCATGTTGGCTTTTGGATACCCTGAATCTTAATATCTTTATATAATATTATGGATTGTAGATTGTGAAATCTATAAATTCCTTACAATTGTGCATTAAGGAACGTTGTTCTCAAGCAGTTGGACAATTTGCAGTTTTTCATAAAGTGGTGAAACTCGCTTGTGAATGACTGAACTTTTCCAGGATGATCACCTCTTACCAATGAATCATTAGTCTTGTGTTGGCCCTGTCCCAACTTTTTTCAGAATGAGGGAAAACTTTGTTGTTTTTTTTAAACAGAACATTAAATATCTTGTCTTTGTACTGTATTGAATGTAAGTCAAAAAGGATTTGAAAATTGTTGCATTCTGACTTAATTTAGGTTTTACACAGCCTCCCTACTTTATTTGGGACCAGGGTGGTTCTTGCATCCCAGTTCAAGGAGAAAAGGGAAGTAACATAAAACCAGATGTTTAGGTGTAAACAAAGTTATTTATTGAATGAAATTTCAGATTAATTAAACAAAAGGGGGTGAGGTAAACTATAAGGGAGCAAAGGCGCATGGGTGCTGTTAAAAAACAAAACAAATATTACCAATGAGGGACTGGCGATCACACACCTAGCTTTGCATAGGGAAACACACACACTGCAAGCCATAATATACACGCCACAAAGGCAGCAGCCATAACAGTTGTGAATACAGAAGATGTCACTTCTTAGTGTGAAGGCTTTAGCACTGTTCCTTTGTCATGCCTATTCTCCCTTTTTTCCCCCTGACAAAGATGTGAGGAAAAGAGAGTTTTCCCTTATCCGAATCTAGGCCGAATGCTTATAGGGTTTTGTACTGAATGCTGTACAGATAGTAAATCCCTCTAAGGTAAAGTGATTTTTGGTCTATACAAATAACTTTGATTCAGCTTCCAGTGCTTACTCCTGCACTGTGATATATTGGTAGCAGCATGGAGATATCAGCTAAACAGCAGGTAGGACCATCACAACAGAAATGATGAGATATCAGACGCTGTACATTTGTATCTGTATGCCTACACAAAAACCACTTTGGTTTGGCCTTCAGACACATGCAGGGATGCTCTTACATGACTCAGTTTTCACATTGTAACCTTCACCATGGTGCTGAGCAAAAAATAATTCTGTGACCTTTCACTACCAAAGCCAAAGTAAAGAACACACATTTCTGAGAAGAGAGGACATGAAAACACCGTCCTTTTAAAGGTGACTACTTCCCCACTCTCAAAATCACTCCCCTTATTTTACTGTATCTGTGGAGAAGATAGGAATCAAAGCTGTATGCATGGGATGTTCTATATGATCACTGTCAGTGCAAATAGGCAGAAAAGCCATTTCAGCCAGGAAATGAGAAAGCAGCGACTTGTGGAGGTTCTCCGAAATGATACTTATCTGCCAATCAGAGAGGAAATCTGAGATAAGGAAAAAGCGGATCGCAGGCGAAGAGACACAAGAAAGTAAGGTGTTCGCTGAGAGCTAAGGGTGAGGAGGTGAAGGAGAGAGCGATGGTGGGAGATACAAGGAGGGGAACAAGTGAGTGTACGGTGTTCAGATTTCTGAGTGAGCAAAGAAGATGTGGAGTAGGTAATAGATTGCTGCTGAAAAAAAAGCACACATGGGTCATGCAAGAGAAAGAGAGTGTGCAGGAGAGAAGTGTGTGAGAGGGGTGTAATGGAAAGAGAGCATCAGACTTTTTTTTTTTCATCTTGTGCATTTGGGGAAGATACCAATTTCGCCTCAAAGTGAACATTAGATGGAAATGTCACCTCCATACAGGTAATTTACTCTCCCCTGCTTAAAATACGCTCTTCAAATGGCAAAGGCCAGGAAAGAACAGGCTGATGGCCATATGGAAGGTGAGATGATGAGTAGGAAGAGCAAGATGAAACCCCCCTACATAAAATAAAATGAAAGATTCTGAAATATTATGGATCTCCCAATATTCATTGTTAAATACATACATCAACATTAACAGTTTGGCAAGCCTGCTAATATTGTGGCTGAGGTTGATGTGATTGGCTGAAATGCCAGTGAGTGGGAAGAGATGATAGCTCTACCGTCATCAAAAAAATGATTTGACTTGCTGCGTTCCATTTAGCTACCTCAGAGGTTGGAAGTCAGAGCGAATGGGAGAGAGGATGCGAGAGGAATGGGTACAAGCTGGTAAACCAAGATGGATGCCCCGACCCATTGTTTGCAATTGTAGTTGATAACAACACGTCGTCTATTATTTTAGTTTTTTAGATATAAGTGATAATAAACAACTTACTGTCTTCAGGGCTGCTCCAGTTAAAATTTTTGACTGAGAAAACATAATTCTTTATGTTTACTGTACTGTACCGTACTGGATGTAAATTCATCCACTTTATAGTGCCCTCAAAAATAATAAAAAATAGTGTCCACCACTTTCTGCTAACAGTGATGATATCTACATTTTTTGCAGCTTAATATTGAGCAAAATATGGAGTGCTTATTATAAAGTTACTGAGTGAACTGAGAGGTTATTTCTATAGTTGAATAAAAAAATTGTTCAGTTTTTGCAATAAATAATCAAATTTTAAAAGTAATTTATTTCACAATTTATTGGTTAATTGATATATATTACTCACTCGTATTTTTTCACTATTTGTTTTATTTGTTTGTGTTGATTTAGTATTAGACACTTTGGGCTCTGTAAACTTTTTTTTTTTAAACACACAGTATGTAATTACACAAAAGGATGTTTTTTGGTTGACAGGGAAACAGAAAACATCCATCACACACTTTTTTTTTTCTTCATTGGTGTCTATCTGAACGCTCAGTTGGAAAACAAAAGTGCGTACAAATGTGTCTCAGCTCTCCAGTATGTACCCAGCCTTTATTTCCCCACAGGAAACATTCTCCTCTGGCAAGCTGGGTGGCTCAGATAAGCAAGTGCGCTGTCAACTCAGCACCTTGGCTCCGTGGTAGAAAACAGTCCAATCAATACATCATTAATCATCGGTTTAATGTGGCCAAGCCCGATGTGGACAAGCATTAAAATGGAGGGATTAGTGGGAGGAGAAATGAGCTTGACGGCCCGCATGTGAAGTCGGAGAGCTTTGTAAAAGAATCCAGATAAATGATGAGAGAGAAATTTGTTCCGAGTGCTCAACTCAACCTGATGGATAGTAGCTACAGGCTCTGAGTGTGTATGTGTGTGTGAGTAGGTGGATGTGTCTCTGCTTGCAAAATGAGTCCACATATATTTCATACATGTCTGTTATAGCATTCATCTCTTGACTTTCTCATGTTAAATGATTCATCTTCATCATGTGAGTGCATCCAGTCGTTACTACTTTGCTACAACCGGCATCCTGAGCGAGCTGTAAACCAGTGATTCATAGCTCTGACTCATCTATGGGGACTTGTAACACAAAATTTATTACCATCGCTGACATAAAAATTGACCAAGAGACAAAATCACATGACAACCATCTTACCTGCGCTAACATTGTTCCTCGAGTGTGGCTGAAAATGAAATTGTAAGTTAATTAATTGCCATGTAAGCTGGATCAACATTATACACTTGAATCTGATTCAAAGTCTTGCATCCGTATGTGGCAATAGAATCCAGCTCCAAAGAAAAAAACATTGCATGTTGACTTGACTTGCAGATGGATTCTTGATTCTCACTACATTACTGCACTAAATAATGAATAGTGAGCACTCAGAAGCCTTCCCGTCTGTCTGTGCTTTGCTGTTTGTGCTCCGACTGTGGGACAGTGCGAGTGACAAGACCGGGCAGAGCTCAGACAGCCACACTTGAGACAATTTTCCCCTCTGCCATAAATTTTTCACCAATTTGTCAAAGCACTTGGAACACATTACATGGCTTAACCTCCTGCAGTCTTCATGTGGGCCACTGAAGATAACGAAGGGTTCAATAACTGCCCCCAACGGTGAACAGCGGTTGGAGCTAAATCCTGAAGTGAGGAGAAAAGGGAGCCCAAAATTGGCACCCTGAGGTGCACCGGGCTTATGCATGTATTCAATGTCACATCTGATTTCCTCTCACTTACTGTTAAATATCTTGATGGCTGTGTATCAGTTGGTAAAAAGTTTCTAAGAACTTAAAGTGAAAATAGAACAATAAGGCTTCAGAAATGTGTCAACTTAAAAACATAATTAACATTTTGCTTGCCAGAGTTTTTGATTAATCAATCTTTCACGACCTACAGAATTATTTAAAAAAAATCTATTTTAAATTTATATTTTTGTCTGTTTATCATTTTAAATAAATAAATAAATAATAATAATAATAATACTTCACATTTAGTAATAATATACATTAATCCAGAATATTGGCAAGATGTTTTGTTTACAATGGTTAGACATCTCTCTGCAGTAACAATGGCCTTCTTACAAACTTTACACATTTAAATAATATTCTGCTCATGGGGAGTTGGTAGGAGTTCAGGACATTTCATCTTTTTTTGCAAACAATTGGTAATTTTGAAAAAATGAACAAAAAACAAAACTGAAACTGGTAACTGAAATTACAGATTTACAAAAATTACAGAAAACCGAGCGAGTGTCCACGCCATCTCCTTCATCTTCACCTCCGTGAATGTCCTGTCCATGCGTGTCACTGTCACCCACATGGCGATCCTGATTCGACCCCACTACACTCGTTTGCTAACGTCGCTTCATTCAGATCAGATTCAGAATGATGATTTAATCATGAATTATCAGAGTCCATCAACAACAACTGCAAAGCTTGTGCAACCGTAAACCTCTTCATGGGAGCAGGAGCCAGGTTCATGTGCTGCTGCATCCTTATCCTATCCTTGCTGACGTTACTTTTACCTAAACTTTCTAAAAATCTACTTCCAGTTTGCTTTTACACTTTTTTACAGATAAAATGCAAACATAAATAAATAATAAATACATTCTTTGTATTTCAAACAAAATAAATATGAACATGGCCGGTAACAGAGAGAAAGTGGTAGTATTGTCTGGACTGCCTCTTTAATGTTTTTAACAAGAGCGAGAGACGATGCAGTATTTACCGGAGGCAAACTAGCCCACTGAACCTTGTGATACATGCAGTGAATATGTGCAGAATTATTATTTTTTTCAACTGAATCATGATCTCATTGTGCACTTTATTTTAAACTCTGAGTGAACCCGACACGAGTGAAATATTAAATACGGGATGATGATTTTTGCCTACATGTGTGAAAAAATACAGATGGCAGAAAACGCCCTAATAATAATAATAATAATAATTCAAAAAAAGCATGTTGTTATTGTTGTTCACCAAATATGTTGAGCTAAATCTGACAGTACTAAGTTGAGATTGACCCAAAAACCTCTCGATGACCGATGTTGGCAGCCCTTTGTGAGCGCTTGCTGCTTCCTTTCCTTTCGGCAAACTTTGTGTCATGCTAGGTCTATTAAGCAGCCAGACGTCGTGCCAGATGATGTTCACACCTCCCTCCTCAGCTTTCCGAAGGGAGGGTCAAGCATGTCATCTTATTTCTTATTGAGGATTTGTTTTCCCCAAACCACGACACGCAAAGATTTGGTTTAACCTTCTAGCAAACAATTGTTAGCCTGTGGAAAAGAACGGCACATGAAGGCGTTTTGATATTGAGGGTGTGACAGATTAGTCCCACAATTCCATGCCCCCCCTCTGATAAAAGTTTACCCCCTGATCTTTGCCTGGAGAAATGTGGCCATGCACTTTAAATGACCCGACTCCCCCAGCATCATCACACCTTCGGGACTGTCCCATGCTCCTGACAACGTGAGAGCTGATGAGGGAGGTGGGGGAAGAATTATCCATCATCTGCACCCTCTGGAGGATTTTCACTGTGCTACACCATTAATCCAGGTCATCATCTGTGCATGTGCCGGACAAATTCACTGATTTCCCATAAAGTTGGGTTACACCAATCTTTTGAAGGTCATATATATCAAAGAACAGCCAAAAGCAACATGTCATTTTTTGTTAAAAGCATGTATAATGTTAAAGTATCTGTGTGTCAGCACTGGGGACTATGTGATAGGTATTTATACTGTATAATACACAGTACAGATCATTCTATGATATAGACTGTATAAATATAGAGTGTGTCCCTTCCACAGTGATTTATTACTCTGACATGAAGGTGATGCACTGAAATGAATTGCCTCCAGCGGCTGACAATCAAAAGGTGATTTAATTCATGTGTGCAGTCTATTTAATTATAAAAACGACAACAAAAACTGCACCTGCTTATGTACTGTTCACAGCGATGAACACATATTGTGGACTGCAAACCCAACATTATTATACATACCAATAACTTCTGTTATGTTACGCCCAGGGTGAAAGTAGTTTTAAATTCTTGTTACCAAAACCTTCATCTCTCACTCACTTCATGCATTTTAAAATAGCAAAGTCAAAACCCAAGCAAATAAAAACATTTCAATATTTTACTGTAGGCCACCTGTAGGCCTATGCAGATAAAAAAATTGACAGTTTTGTAGTGTTTCTCTCTGTTTTTATTCAAAACGACTGTAGATGATAACTGACAGATATTAAAATCATGTATAAAGTGTTTCAGCCAACCACAAGAATGTGTGGAATTTCGTTGGTGTAATTTATTGTTCGTCCTGTCCTGGCGCAAGCGGCGTTTCTTGACATCTGTGGACCAGTTGTGGAAAACGTCTCAGTGCATTAATTCAAATGCACCGATCCCCATAGCAACCGCTGTGTTTCTGAGGTAGACGCACATGCGCACTCACGTACTGCTGAGTGAAATCTCTGGTTGTTAGCTCATAAGCAGTTTCTTTTCCGAGCTGTTCTGTATCGTTAAAATTGAACAAAATAACACAAAACACAACTGCTTACTCTTCTACTGATTTTAAATGGGACATTTTGCAACAAACGTAAAGACATTAAATGCGTTTTGAAGGCTGGGCACAGAGGAGACCACCGGGCTCTCTCCAAGCGGAGGTAGAGAAGCAGGGCAAGAGCCTCGAGGAAGAGAGGGAGATGCCCGGCCAAGGCTCCGTCCAGCATGGACTGAAACACAGCACGGACACTTCAGAAACAATTCGGAATGAGTTAAAAGGAATTTTTAAACAGACAAAGTAGTTTTCAAGACTTCTTATTGCGGCCGTGACTTGTTCTGAATAAGGGGGTGCGTACCGCCACTGAATCTTTTAGTGGTACGCAGTACCGGACTGTACCAGCTTACTTTCACCCCTGGTTACGCCATATAAATAAAATTGAAGGAATTGACTAGAAATCAAACTTTTTGGCTACATACGCCACTCAGCAGCTTCCATAAGAATGAATGGAGCTGCACTTTTAGCACAGCCATTAGGTGAGATTTTGGGTCTTTAGTGACAACTATTTTGACTGTTGAGCCCTTAACCGCTCCTCTTGTGCCACCAGCAGGTTGACATTTATAGTCCAGAATAACGTCTCGACATCTATAAAATGGGCTAACGCCCAATGGAACCAGCGTTTCTGGTCTTTGTGTATCTTGGTGATTGCTTGTGTTTTCATATCAACACCATCAGGTCAAACTTTCAATTTGTCCAATATGTTTGGTTAGTTTATCTAACAGAGCTGTTAGCAGGTCTGAAGGCTGTAGTCTTGTTATCAAATAACTGTTTCTCAGTATGTTCATCTTAATATTTTTTTAGCAAAGAGCGTTCAGTCTATTTTGTAGTCCTGTCTGGAAAACACTGTTTGTATAATTGCCTGCCAAATATACGCTGACAGTACATTAAGAACAAATTCCCAACTGGCCAAAATTGTTTCCAAATACACTTTATGTTTTGCAAAGGCCATGAATGAAAGCTTCTTAAGCCATTAGCACTTACTTGACTAATGCATTTCTCGACTTCCTGTGTTTATGACCTACACATAACAGTATAAGCCCCAGTGGAGCCGCCACTGCAGTCAACCGTATGGGTGATCAACTTTCACAGGCCCCCCAAGTTAAGACTTTGGCAACGGACCTGATCTGATCATCTTTCCAGTGTTTTGGCATTGTCCTGTGGTGTAGGGGGCCTGTTATCAACAACTAATTAATGTGTAATGAATGGGCTTTTTAAATAGAGAGCAGGATAACAAATGTGTTGCGGATGCTAGCGCTGCACTAATAAATCAAGCGAGCGACTGTAACCGTGCAGTGCTCTCACGCACACTCTGACTATGAATGAGCTTTCAGCACCGCTCTGTCCAGATAGGCGCTGACCTTTGCACGTGTGTCCAAGGCGGTAGCTGCAAGAAAGCATTTGACCCATTGACTTCCTTTTTTTAGTGGGTACGTTATTATTAGGACGTTTGCAGTGGTTTCAGACGGGGAAATGTTCTTCTCATGCGATGGGGAAACAGGAAAACAAATGTTGATGTTCATGACCTGCCGATACACAAGTACTTTTTTACTGAAAAACACGCGCATATACATTGAATAAAGGCAGTAGGGTTTATTTATTGCTCCGGGCCCCTCTTCTACCACCAATTAATCAGCTAATGTCACAGCAGTTAATGCAACTGCTTCAATTAGAGCACATGTCAAACATCTCTCATCCATTTTCATATACAAACCAAATGAAAAATGAAAATTTGTTGCCATCTGGTGCGACTTAAATACCTACCACCATCAGCCTCAGTTAGAGAGATATGGGGACAGACAAAGGGGGGAAATGGAGGGATCGGCAATGGAAAGACATCGGGAACCATGAATCATATAATCTCTCATCAAGTCCCATTGCACAGAGTGAGCCTGTTCACCGAGATGAGGCCGTTTGCTAGTCTCTCAGCGGGCCTCATCAGTGAGCTTGTACCACGCTAATACATGTGAGGCGCTCTGTCAACCCCCCTCTGCCACCAACCAACCAACCCATTATTATAAACCCCACACATTGGCATGCCACTGTTCCACTGAAAGGACAGCAGATTGAAGGAGGGAAGCACTGTGTGTGTGAAATGGGCGATGTGTGTGTTTATGCGTGTACTTCATGTGACTGACGTTGTGGGTAGATACTGTAAAATGATTCTTGTGTGCATATCTGCTCTGATCCTAGAAAACCAACACCTGCAACACGTAAGTGAACAGCCTCCTCTTTACTTACCTGCCTCTGTGCAAGACAAGATTGCAGTAATGATCAACCCAGCGGCAGCTGGCCACCCCGCTGTCAAGGGGTTGCTGCAAAATGCTGCTGTTCATTTTTGTATGTTCATTAAAGGTGTTGAGCATGTAACACAAGCTAATGTGAATGTCATTAAGCATGGTATCACCAATTAAGACTTAAAGAAAATGTGTTTTTTACATGTTATATGTCTCACACTTAGTCTATGTGCACGTCGATACAAGCAGCCTTACATGAAAGCAACCAAAACTCGAGTTGTGGCAGAGCATGAAAGAGAAACAAGTGGGTGGCAAATGGAGGCTGATAAATATAGTGTGAAATTGTGAAAATGATGCAAAACTGAAAGCGTGACAGAGCAAAGCAAATATGGTGTTTTTGTCAAATGATAGCCTGATTATTGTTGTTGATGAAGACTAAATTAAAAAAAAAAGATTTGACAAAAACTTGGATAAATCTGCAGGTTCAGGAGCGGGTTGCTTTCACACCTCACCACGACATTTAACCTGGCTCAAGAGGGGAAAAAAAAAATGTTTTAAGTTTTAGTTCTGGGGTTCATTTCCCAGAAAATGATCTTCCAAATCTTCATAAGCTTAAGAGGTGTTTTGGAATAACATTATAACTGAAGACACTTTTGTATCATTGTAGATAAGCAAGTGCCTGCTACGCATTTACATGAGGAGCATCTTAAGAAGCTCGAGTGGGAACCAAAACATGTTTTATTTTTTTTTGCGTTGTTTCAGTTCATTTTGGTATATTTAAAAAAAGTAACATTTGATTAAAAAGTGAGTGATTTAAATCAGAAAAAAATTAAACATTATTTCAGCAACTGATCTTTCGGTTGGTCTAACATTGCTGATATCCATATCTCATATATGGCGTGTATGTTGTTTGCTTTTATATAGTATCCACAGAAATTATGACAGACATCCACAGTAGATGACGTGTGTTTTTATGAAACGACCATGCTTCATTTTAGGTTTTGAGGTTTGTTTTCATACTGAATAACTGCAAATACAACATATTTCAGTCTTTTACAACTCTTATGCTTTGTAATTTATGTAGTTTTAATAGCTAGGACAGTTTACAGACTGTTCAATATTATTTTTTATTAGTTATTTTAAAGTGCGTTCAGCCTCATCTTCAGCTCTACAAACAAACCAACTAAAAGGCAACATTTGTTTAGTTTTTTTCTCTTACTCCAGATCATATGAACAAAACTGCAGGTGTTAAAGCAACTGTAGACATGTTGAGACGCACAATAAAAAAGAAAAGAAAAATTAGAAAGCAGTTAAATTTCTGTAAAATGTACATGGTGCACTCTATAAGGTTCTACCTGATGTGATATGTGCTTGAACATTTGCCAGATCAATGCGATACACTGCCCGATGATATGATCACTCGATGGCACCAACATAAATGTTATTCCTGCCAACGTACAGTACTAAAGAAATGCACAAGATGACATTGTAATGTAATTTCTTTGTGATCTGTCATCGATCAGCACTGTATTTCAGCACCTATAAAATAGAACACATAAGTAATAAACAGGAATAACACAACATTTGTCTGTATGGACAGATTTATGAATTCATCCTCTGTAGGCTATTTGATTTTTTCACTTTTCTTTTCAAGCTCAAAAATGATTGACCTCCGCAAGAGCATGTAAAATGACTGAATGCTGCGATAACACAAAGCAGGACAAGAATCTGAACCACAGCTGCCTCTGAGCATCATAAATAGATTATGGCGAATAATCCAATTAAATTCCAAAAATCACAGAATAACTTAAACCAAAAAATAACATGTTGCCTGAAACACCAAAATCATCAGTTTCTACATCACAGCTATGGATAAGTTCCCTGATCACACTCAGCATGTTATTAGGTTGTGATTCTTCCTGTGAACTACAGGGGAAAAAAAGAATAAATTCAGTTTGAATTCACTCCGACACTTTGATCTTTCGGATGGTGTTATAAGCTGTTTGTTGTTCTGTGTTTGCTCACCACTTTGATTTGCTGTTACTAGTTGATTGAATAGTTTCCTCTGTAGTATTTCCCTCTGAGGCTATTCATTGAGCATTAACCTGAGTTGAAGTTTGAAATCTTTATTGAATTTTATTCACTTATTTATTTTAGTTGACACCAGGGCTGCCCCACTTTTCCCTGTCACTCGAGACATTTATTTCATTTATGCATGACTGCAAAGGGCAGTCCAAATCAAACAGATCCAACCCAATACGACATATTATCATTCATATATATATTCTTTTATATTAGTTACATCAAACACATCAGGTTCACCTAGTTTATTGATAATATCAGAAATGTAAGTCAATATTCTTTCGGCTTTTTGTTCTAGTTTGATTCCCACCAACTCCAGGATAGATTTTCAAATTTCACTGCTAGCTAGCTTGTTTGTTTGCTGTTTGTCAGGAAGAAAACAAAGTGGATTCATCAACGATGTATTTTTTAATTTATTTGATTTATTTAATAATTAATGCTACTTAATGCTGGTAGGACTTACGTTGTTAACAGTGGTGAGAATTAACCATATACTAAATGTGCTGTGACAATTAGCTAAAAGAGACAAAACATTTGCAGTCATAATAAATAATAACTTATAAATCTACATATGTTTGTAACCACAAGTTTAAAGTAACGCTGCCTTTTGATTTTAAAATTACTTAAAAATAATACTGATTAAATATTATTTAATAATATTAATTAAGATTTAAGTTCAGGCATCTAAAACAGTGTGGGTATAGTAGGTTTTGACACCAATTTAAGTTGTGTGTCTAAGATAAATATAAATTCATTCAAGAAACATGACACACCAATTCTTTAACTTTCGCTGTGACTATCATCGTCATTGGTAACAACAACAAACATGTTGCAATGGTTGCAGTTTGATGATTTTTAGGTATAATATCTACTTGGGTAGGTTTTGGAAAAGTTTGTAACTTACAAATGTTTGTTTGACCCATCCATGTCCCACCTCCTGCATGCGGACTTTACCACTCTATACTACCACTTCTCCTCACAGAAGTTATTGAGAAGGATTGGTGTATCACCTGAATGCAAAATCGGACTTTGTCGTATATACTACACATATATTGGAAGTGTAAAGTCATGCTATTCATATAGCGTGTGTTGAGGCTGTGCTGAGTAAGCAGGGAATGCAAATATCTGTCTGATTTTCTTAACACATCCATGGTCTGTCTCCGTCTCTGTCAGCTGAACTTAAAGTAAAAATTACTCTGTTAGCTGTTGCTCTCTGCTTCATTAAAGCAACAAGGAAAAACATCTCCGGAGATTTCTCCAAAGAGTTCAAACACTGGATGATCTGTGCGGATGGGAGAGATTATTGATCTGTATGGTTGATGGAGCGACGCAAGTTAGAGCCCGTGGAGATGATCAAACTTTCAACGCTCCTAGTGTAATTGTGTTGTCAGAGTTTAAGCAGAGTGTAAACGTATCCACATCTACACTCCAGACCTCCAGAGCCTTTAATTCATCAGTGACATTTGGTTTGTATCTGTCTGACTTTGTCTGTGTGTACATGTAGAGTGGTGAACAGATATTGCACGTTAATTCTATGACTGTGTAGTGCATGCACATAATTCTGCACTGTTCAAGTGCCAGCTGTAATAAAGTTCTCCCATCCAGAGGGTCACTGGTGCTTGATGAGCGGAGAAATTACACTGTTCCTCATTTTGATGAATGGGCGGATTCCTGTCATCATTATGTTCTGCCATATTAGTTATTTTCCTCAAGTGGATAAAGGCTGATGCATGCACTTTCTTCACATTCCAGTTTAAGTGCCCACTTGTTGTCCCAATTTATTGTGTAGCTTAATAGTTTGTGATTACACATGGGTTTCAAAGGATGAGTTAGAGTAGAATAAAATTCTGTAACAACCTGTGATATTATTGTACGTTTGAGAGCTAATCTCACAGGGCAACTATCACACTTCATTTGGATCTTTGAAGACTGATACGTGACTGTCACTAACATGTTTTAAATGGAACTATTGAGTGAGTGTCAACTGTGGTCTATTTTAGGAACATACACTCTGAACTAAAAGATCGAACCCCTAAATTCCACCGGGCATGGCTGTGTGATTTTGCGGCCCCGACAGCATTTTGCTCTGTTCTCCACGTGACTTTATATCCCACTAGGAGCGGAGCGTTTCGCCTACTAGACTTTGTTAACTTGCTGAGTCATTTTTCCTTGGTTTATGTGCTTCTAACATGATTAGTAGGCCACATAGTTGGCCTACTATATAGTTATAGTAAATAGTTTTCTCTTTTGTTTTTTGTTTTTTTCTCCACAGGGTGTTCTATTTTGAAAATTGTCCAGTTTAACCTCATAAGCCCCAGCTTCTTTTTTAGGCCTCTGCTCGAAAATTACATACCCAAAATGAATAGAGTATATCTCTGAAACTACAAGGTCTATCTGAATAATTTTGGTGTCATAGGGGAAAAAAATTCAGATGTGTTAGTATCAGTATGTATGTACTAACCCTAACCCTTAAGAGATTAACCAGTGTAGGATTTACTGGCAGCTACTTGTGTAACCCCTCGCCTCACGCTCTTAGTTCCAAGTGTGAAGGAAAAACTATGGAAAATGTAACTACCTAGAGCCAGTGTTTAATTTGTCTGTTCTGGGCTACTGTAGAAACATGGCGGTTCAACATGGCGGACTCCTCTAGAGGATCCTTGGCTCATTCTAAGATAACAAAAACTAATGGCATAGTTATACATATTATATATTATTGCATATTATATTTCATTACTGTACATAGAGTACCCTAAATTTCACACACTGGAGCTTTAAAGTCAAAGTTAGATAAATCTACTCTGATCTACACACAGAAAAATGCATATTGTTTCTGTTTCTTTGCGATTTGGTGGAAACATCTGATGATCGTTATTGCTCATGACTTCTGAATAAACCATTACTGTGGCGGTGTAGCTTCAACAGAAGCACTGACACAGAACAAACAAATCAATATGAAAAAAGTTAAAGAAAAATAGACTGTAGAATGACACAGCCCAGTACTGCAGATTGTGAAACAAATCAAGGAACTAATCTAAATACAGTGTTGCAAATGTCACGCGTAAAAGATTAATATTGACTGAAGGAAATTAAGGCTCTTGGAGGGGGAAACTGCATGTATTAGACAGCTGAGATTGAAAAGGCACCAAGAATTCATTCAATTTCCCATCTGCCGCTCTCCATTCCTCAATTCAATATAGTTCAGTTTCAGTTGCAAAGGGTATTTTATTACCATGACGCTGGTACACAAAGCCAAAACAAAAAAACAGTGGCGAAAACATTTACCACAGATTGATGTCAGGCTGTAACAGCAGATACAGTATTTCTAATGACATTTCTTTTGCCACATTTTCAAAACGACAACATTTTTGAATCATTATGTATTCGTCTGTGTATTAAAACTGAGAATTTCCAATGTCAACGATGCCTGTCTGCTCTTTGTCTCTACCCTCTTGCTCTCTCGCTCTCTCACATTCTTTCCTACTTCACACATTAGCCAATTACTAACATGAGGTAATCAAATCTGCCTTTTAAATCCACACCCTGGTCATCTGCTGTGCTAGAGGGATAGCATTAGTTCTCCATCAGTGGTGATCTCCAGGCTTAAGTTTCTATTGCATTATAGGGCTTGGCCGGGCCAGGTCAATTAGATTTGTCTTTAATGCAGCTGCTCGATGAAGAGGTTTCAAAAGGTCTTTGTGAGTGTTGGTCCGTTGGCGACTTTTAAGCATGCATGAGTTTTACCATGACCATGTGTGCCTGTGTACATTCAAGTGCCTGTGTGTGTGTACTAACAGTGATGTATCTTTGACTTTCCATTTAACATTACATGCTTCTCTGCATCTTCTGCTTCGTGTGGTGGCGAGGTCAAGGGTCGCTGGGTAAGATGGAGCCAACAGGAAGCGACATCTGTTGTCTGACGTCTGACAAGGATGGATTGCATGACTGATGTACATGGGGCGCATCCAGGGTTCCCAGGTCATGCGGCGCTCGCCTCAAGGTCGGCAGGGGTCACAGCCCCTCTAGAACTTTCTTCCCCAGCAGACTCCAGGAAGCCAATCAACTTCAAACACCAGCTGATCATCTGGGGGGTAATTGCAAATCAAATGGACCCCTCATTCTGGCTGGAGTGCACCCTCTTTCTTTTCACGTCAAACAAGAAGCCACTTCCCTTTTCTGTTCCCCCTTTTCTCTTTGCAATTTGTCTTTTCTCCTTTTTTTGGCTGCATTTATCCCATACTTGTGATGAAGGGTATTTCCTTTTGTGTGTGTGTGTGTGTGTGTGTGTGTGTGTGTGTGTGGAGAAACCAAGGCACAGCAGTGTCGGAGGATTGGAGCAAACAGGACAATATGAAACACAGATTCATCACGTGTGTGTATGTGTGTGTGTGTGTGTGACTGTGCATGTATGGTACTCTTGAGTGCCAGCTGACAAACACACAAGCCTGCACAGAGCCAGCTGCCTCGAGAGTACAGTGGCAGTCTTTGTGGAAACAGTTCAAGCCCAAAGCCACTGCATTTATTTTGCATCAGCAACAGCAGCTATTTTCCAAATGATTCCTTCCACACATGCAGAGCGATCTCTCTCCCAGGTCATCAGATATTGCAGTTGGTCAGCGGCCTTACGCTTAAAACTATGATGATGTGGGCACCACTGTGGCATCATATGTGGAAGCGGCAGTCTGGCGTTATGTTTTGATGTGCCATTAAAGACAGGTGATGTGACACTGGACTTGTGTCCTGTGTGCCACCAAAAGTCAATGTAACTTGTGTTACACTCATTATGTACTTTATTTACCCCAACCACAATCTTTTCCTAAACCTAACCAAGATGTGCAGACAAGCTTAATTTTGAAAGTCTAACCAGATGTTGCATCTTAATTGTTGCATGTGCAAAACTGATGCAGCATACCATTTTGATGCGTAGGGCCACTGCTGCCATGTTTGACGAGTTGGGACTGCCAACGTCTTGGCCCATGACCAACACTGCTGCATGCATGCCTGCAAAAAGCAGGACTCACATAATGTAGTGGCTGCATTATGGATGGCATCTTGATGCATATAGTTTCACAGCTTCACATTTTAAGTTGGGCTGTGTGTGTTTGTCAGTTAGTCTTCAGAATGACATGCAGCCACTTAAAGCCAGCTGCCTCCAGAGTGGTGTACTATATGGCGATCTGGGTGAGCTTGTTAAAGGACAGCCTCAAGGCTGGCTTTCTCGAATTACTCCTGTGTGGCAGGGGGGGAAAGGAGAGCCAGCCGTTCTCCTGTGTGGCTTTACTTAATTGCAAAAGGCGACGACTGAACAGTCCCTCCTAAATCTCTGCACTTATTGGGCACAATTTCATGGATGAGAAATACAAAGGAGCATTACCCTGTATTGTGTACATAATGTTCTACATGTCAGGGGAGCGTTGATGGAACGGTCTGGCGTAGCTCTAGGTTTTTTCCTCGCAATGAGCCATGCAGGATGTCCTTACACGCTTCTATCACAGCGTTTCTCAGGAGTATCAGTGTAAAAAATGAATATCCTATAATTTCTCCTCTCCGCTCCGGGCGCTCTTTCAATTACAACCTTTCAATTTAAAATACTAAAGATCATTCTCCTCCATATCTCTGGCTGGGAAATGGGTGTGAATTTATTGAAAGGTCAGAATTAAATTAGAATGGATGGGACCGACAGAGAGCTAGCAACCAAATAACCGTCACTTCATATAAGTTATAGAGATATGTGGCCCACACAGGGGTGGCACTTGGATCAGTTTCCATTAACAATAGGGTTATGGAGAGCATTACATGCATTTTCACAGGGCTTGAGTAACTGATATGCCATTTCCCTTATCCCTTAAGTCCTCCAAGTGTTCGAGCATGTTGAAAAAAGTGCATGTTGATAATAAAAAAAGCAATAGCTAGGACTGCAGTCTTTTTTGGAACAGCTGTCAAATAAAAAGGCTTGACGACAGACTGCTTTTCAGCACAAGTGCAGCTGTGAATCTGAATAGTGTTGGAGTGCAATGTGACACACAGTCATTTCACACAGCTGATCCTGTTCGTGTGTATGTGATTGTGTGAATGCATCCGTGGGCGAGTGTGATTTAATGTACGTACAGTGCTGTGGTCGATCTGTGTTTATATACCGTACACACAGTGGCTGTAAGCAACAGTATGCCTTCCATAAGTTTATCAGTTGCAATGAGCTAATTACTGAGCATAAGTTGCCTGTCGCTGCCTCTTTCGACACATAGCTTCATTCATTCATGAGCTTCACTTGACTTCAGCTCATTGACAATATTGACATTCATTTACATAAATTTGCTCCATTATCTGTCTACTTAATTGAATCCTTACAAAACACTGCTGTAATCATTTCCTGTGTCCTGCCGACCACATTGAAAGAGATGGGCAGTGTTGACAGATTTAACTGACACCCAATCAAATCCTTGAAGCAACTCAATTGTCATACAGAAAAAGTAGGCCAAATTTCAAATTTCATTTGCTTTGCAGCTTGGTCTCAAATATGTCTGCAGAGAGATTTTCTTGCCCAGTTAAAACTAGTATTATAGTGATATGTAAAGATTACATACCCTATTTACCTGTAGGGTATCTATCTTGCAAAATGTCTGAATACATACCATACATACAATAAAAATGAGTTTTTTCTCAGACTCTTAGCCATACATCTCCACACCAGCAGCACTTACACAACCTATTTGTTTTATTCCCAAAAACATGATGACAAAAAATGTTTTCTTTTTTATGGCTGTTGACAGTATTTTCTGATTTATGTAGTTATAAAAATATATATATATATATATATATACAAAATTCCAACAAAATGTTCTGGACTGAACACGAGGGAAAGAAGAACAGATGCACCTCCAGTATTCTTCAAAGTTCAGGCCAATGCAATATCATTAAACAATAATGAAAAATTATGTCCACATTGACGGTGCAATGAACATAAAAAGTCATCACTTAAATGAACAGCTGCATTGTCAGTTATGAGTTATTTCATGTCTGCATACCAACTCAGTCCTGTCTGTCTCCATCATTCTAACTGGAGAAGAGGAAAGGCCTCAAGCTGTCATCAAAGGAACTCTCCCAAATTACAACAATCCATCCAAAACAATGAAATTATTGAAATTATAACTAGCTGTTCTGGCGAAAGAAATAAGAAATCCATACTGAAGTGCAGCTGAAGCTGATGTGAGGCTTCAGCGGTGTCTGTTCGTGTTTTTAGTACAGATACAAAGTAGCCCCATGTGTTTCTGTTTTCTCTGTTTTGCTGTGTCTCTGTGAACCAATACACCCCAGGATGCCCCATGCAAGTTTGCATCAACATCAGCAATGAACCTACACTTGACAAAGGAACCCATTGTATTTGCTGAATCATATGAATGAATAATATCATTGATGTGGGTATTGGGAGCAATAAATGTTGGGTTTGACAAAGGCTTGTTTTATTCCGTGTGGTGCGTCATAGTCAAAGATAACCTCGAATGAAGATAAAGAAGAAAAACGTATCCCTAAACTGTAAATGCGGAGAAATGAATGAGGAAAATGAAGTCTTTGGTGTAGCTGTTCAGTTGGTTCCTCCTTCTGATGTTCCAGCTCTGTATGTTACATCATAAAAGACACAAAGCTGGAAGAATTTAGAATATCTGATCATCTAATGTGACACAGTCACCCCCGCAAAAGTCAAAACTATTTTGCAGAGACTGTGATGAAACCTTACGTTAGCTTCAGAACGTTGCATGTCATGAGGACAGTAATTTTCATCCAGTACTTCTTACAGTGTTCTTGCGTTAGCAAAGGAAGTCGTTCACAGCCAGTATTTAGAGGAGGGGCCATTATAGTACATGTAAAGGTACATCATGTTGAGTATTGTACTGAAATACACTTAAACTTGAAGTCCAACCCCCTTTCAGTATTGTAAAAATCCACTTTTCTATATTCTGTGGGTACGTAGGTGAAGTATGATGGCACTCTCTCCTCTCCTCTGCTCTTTCTCTGTTTCACTGATGGAGACAACACTAGGGAGCACACTTACTCCAGAAATGAGAGGAAGACAGAGAAAAAAAGAGAGAGAGAGAGGAGAGAGAGAGGGGGAGTGAGAGAGCAGAAGGAGGTGGCTCATGGGCTGCAGGCTGAGAGAATGAAAGAGGAAAGAGAGCGAGAGATAGAAAAAAAAGAGAGCGTGTGTGAGAGTGAGAATCGGTATCGGGCTTTATAGGCTCGACGGAGAGCGAAGAGAGGGGAGATCAGAGGCAGAGGGAACCGTGTGTGAACAAGTGTGTGTGTGTGTGTGTGTGTGTCTGTGTAAAAGCGGGACCGTGGTGTCAGGCTTGATTTCATTACCGGAGCTAATCAGGTCCATATACTTTAAGTGCTGCTTTAATTTGTCTAATCTCTGCAGGATATGCCCGCTGCCTTCCGGCTACATGGCTGCTTTGCCTTGAAAAGTTGTTAAAGAGCACATGGACATGCAATGACTTTGTCCCGGGAACAGACGATACTATCCCTAACAGATACACATTGTCATTAATACAGTGACTTGTGTGTACTTTGACACATCTGGCCTTTGTACTTTTCCCTCCTCTTATGATAGAAACATGAAGGAACACCAACAAAAAAACAGAATCACCAGAATAAAATGTCACATTTATTTTAGCACGGACATGCCTCCCACTTGTTTTTTTAACACATTTTCGTTACAGTATAAGCCCCTGGAGGTTTGGCTGAACTGACTGTCTTTACAAATACCAATTAAGCTAGCATCTATGTATATATATATATATATATATATATATATATATATATATATATATATATATGGATATATAGATGCTATATATATATATATATATACAAATGAGCACCTGTCCTAGGTAAATGAAGCATTGTTGACATGTGGCCCTGTTATGAGGCTTATGAAAATTTCAGTGGAGATACTGACACATTTAAATGTCAGGTTTGGTTTTAATACGGAGCTATATTCTCAGAGTGCCAGATGTGTTTTCAGATTGAAGGCATATCACACCCAAAACGAGTTTGACAAGTTCAGCAAAGCGGCCCTGAATCTGCACGCACGTACGTACTGCAGAAACAATTAGTCGATAAATGCCAGAGGTTCACAGAGCATGTTTGACATCCACGGACGTGCACATCAATGTCATCTTCATTTCAGAAAGAATGATGTGTTGTTTTTGTTTTTTAAGACAAAAATAAGCAGGGCTGCAGTGAGTGCACAAAAGTCCACCTGAGGTGAGTATTTTGGATTTGAAGATATGCTGGAGTTTATCTGCAGATAAGTTCTCTTGTAAAACACTTAACAACAAACTGATTAGCAGTTAACCTATCCGTAAAGGCACTCTTCTAGATGTCTATCTCACATGCTCCATACTCATAAACAAGTTATGTGCTGATGAAGTGCTACTTCTGCTACGTGGACCTTTTCCTCCAGACTTATGCTCTTATTACATTAATTTTGTATCACTGAATGCGTGCATACAGCAGTACTGTGGCTGAACTCCAATTCGCGTACCTCCACACCTCTACAAGACTTTGAGATCTGGACCTCTATATCACGGGTCCAATCACGATCACAACTGGGCGGCTCTGAGTGACGTCACCAGCACACAAAAAACTGTAATTTCTGCCTGCATTAAAATATCCAGCTTCACAGCAAAAATAAACATGTTTACAGCCTGGTACACTTAACGGTTTTGGTCTCTATAGATAATTTCCCCATCCATGACAACTGTGCGAGGGGTGAATTTTTTTTTAACTCACCCGTTCAGATGATATTAAGGCTCGAAGTAATGCACAATTAACAGCATGACCACTTGATTGACTGGTAAGTGGTGTTACAGATGGTTTATTAGAGCCCCCAGGCATCATTTGGCCCGCCTCAGCTCTACCGATGATCCACATCTTTGCCGATATTTAGATTAGCTGGCAGGCGGAAGAAGCAGTAAGTCCAACATGGCGTCCCTTCCAATGTTGCATATTTCCGGCTTCAGAACAGTGCTTTGGAAACCTACAGGTGACATCACTTATGCTCTGTCCGTTCTTTATACTGTAATTGGGATCCAGGAATCTCACTGCAATTGATCCATTAGTTGTTAAGAATTAAGTCTGGCCAACCATTCACCAATGGATTATATAATAAAACATATGACACATTAACAAGAGCGAAGTATGACTGATCATTCAGGTCCTGCATGAAATCTCTTGATTACTGTGGACCCAGGACAACCTGTGCTCCTTGTCCTGGTGAAACTTTCCAGCAGTATGACTGGCTTGTGTTAAGTGACTTTTTCACTTTGGACATAGCAATTTGGGCTACTTCAAGTTTTAAGTTGCATACTCTGATAGATGTGGACGTGCCTGTATATGTGTGTGGCCAAATCTTTTCATGGCCACCCCATTGTGCCCCTTCAATGGTACCACTCCAGTGCCGCATAGTAATCATGCTGTTACCTCTCTGCCTCTTCCTGTCTTGTCAGAGTTGGCAGCACCTCTGGTAAAAGCTAATCCTCATGCTCTCACTTCCACATGCCATCAAACATTTATGGCCACTGCTGTCAAATGATATGACAATGTAGTGTGTGTGTGTGTGTGTGTCAGTAAATGTGTGTGTATATCATTTGAAGTAGATATCATGCACGGCATATTTCAAGCATCTCTCCTCTTTTCTTCAGCCTTTTAATTTTTCACTTTATATGTTTGCGTCTTTGAAGTCCTTTTTCACAACGCTGCATTTCGTCAAAGACATATACAGACAGATGCATACGTTGTAGATAAATCAGAGAGTTAAAGGACACACTGCAGAAGAGAGCTTAACCTCACTTTAGATCATAGTGGACTTCCACTGAAGGGGAAAACAAATCACAAAATTAAGGCTTGCATCTTTGATCTCCTAGCAACCACATGTGACACGATCATTGTCATCATCATTATCATGTAAATGTAGCAGACATTTTGCTGAGCACAAAACCTGACTAAATATATAACAGCCATGATTCACTTTATGCACTCACATGCTAACAGCTGCCACTGGCTGCACCCGAGAACAAGTAATTCTATCTAACCAAAGAAGAATAGGAATGTTGAGTAAAAAAGTTTGTGGCGTGAGAGAGCACTGGACAACTGAAATGGAGGAACAACTCTGCACTCTACGACATTAAATGGAGGACCTACCACATCGGGACTGACAAAGAATGAAGCTGGGCTGAAATGACTCTTATATTAAGCTAGCTTATCTCTTATGTAAGGTTTCAATAAAGACATATAACCTTTCCTAACCTGAAGTTAGCTTTGGTGTCAATCTTTCTGAGTGGTTTGTCCAGTCTTTGCTTAAGCTTGAGACAAACCTGAAAATTCATGCAACTTGCTATCACTTCACCTGTGCAATCTGTGCCTGTAATTAGTGTTAAACATATCAAAAGCTAATGTATCACAGTCTTTACAATCATAGTAGCCACATCTATAGCTACAACCATCTTCGTAATTACATCTAAAAAACAGTCACGGCAATACGGTTGCCCAGTGGCCTTTCAGCGGAAAGAATGCAAAACATTTCTAACCTTTCTGCGGTGATGTAGAAGTGCACTTTAAGGTGTGTCAGTGAACCATGACATCACTGCAGGATGTGGTAAGGTAAAGAGGTGCAAAAGACTTACAATAACATTTTTTGGAACCTTTTAAAGAGAATTAAACACACGTCACAAATTTAGGTTCATGGTTTATTCATCCAGTGAGGTGCTTCAATGAATCTCAAAGCATGTTACTGAATTGAAATACAAAATCTAATATAGCGTGTTTTTTTTGGTTTTTTTGTATACTCCCAAGATATGTATTCACAGTGTATTAGTTGTAGGACAGAACTTGTGTCTGTGATGTGCCTTTGACATGATTGGTGTCTGGTTGGCTTGTCAATATGCCAAAAAGTATCAGTGTGATTTTCTGGTTTCTTGTGGGCACTTGTTAGATAAAAACAGCTACCAGCTATCTGCTATCTCACTGAGACAGCAATTAACTTGAATGTCAGATATTGCGATGAATGTAGGGGAGAAGGGGAGACATACAGAGATTGGTTATAAGTAATGACTATATTCATTTTCTCCTTGAATGCTGTATGATATGAAGTTTTTAATAGATGGCATGACAAAAGAAATGGCTTGAGAAAAGATAGTTTTTTCTTTTGTCCTCTTGTGTTTTACATAGGCCTCTGTGCATGATGAGCCTTCAGCCCTCCATGGGAATAACCAACTATAAGTTGATCCATCCCCATGAAACGAGACCACCGTGTCATTACAAGAGTCTAGCCTCTTCCTCTCCACTGAGCCCTGATCCTCACGGCTTTACAGTACATGACTTTGCCTCTTGTGCTTCCTCAAGTGGTGACATCATACGAACCATCGACAGAGGCTTGGAAGAATGACTTTACAGTCGCCATAGTGTTTGTTATTGCTTTTGAGACGCACCCTCCATTAGTGTGTTGCAAGGACATGTCCCAGTGACCTTGACAACACCACACCCACACCCTCCGGTTTATCTCCCGCTGCCATGACATCTCGTAAATAAAGCATGTCACATTTAGAGAATGTTGAAGCGCGATCATATATTATCACGCTGCACGGTTGGCATGGTAGTTAGCATTGGTCATGGGAGGGTATGACTTGCTCTTGACTGTTCTTGTTTGCACACAAGGATCTGTATACTGGATTTTTCTCTAAATAATTTAAAAGGGCTGAAGATCAGAACATCCACTGAAGGTCAGTTGTTCCTAAAGATTAATTGCAATTGTAACAAAAAGCCCTAAAAAGCAAAATGACAGCAGAAAAAAAAAAAGGACAACAAATTGATATAGATATATACATATACAATGCCATTATGACAAACACCTGAAAATACATTTTTGTTTTTTGTTTTCTGATTTTTACCTTCATTTGGGTTTATAGTGAAGAGGCATACAGGCAAAGATATCGAAATAAATGTTCCTGTTTGGAATTCAACCAAAGGGATGTTGCAAGCATGTGATATTTGCACCTAAAACTAAGATTTGCACGATGCCTGAGTAGCCAAATGTTTGTCATATAATCATGTATTGTCATATTCTTTAAGGTCCTACTGGTATTACTTACCTGTCCAACAGTATCGTGTATTTTTGTTTTGAAGTTTTACCCACACAAATCCAGTGGAAAAACACAGTTCATTCATAATCTGTGGATAAATATAATTTGGTGTCTGCCATCATCTTTCCATACATTGTAGGCTATAAAATGAACAACAGATGTTGTGGCAATGCAACGTTAGCTAAGGGACATTGTGCAATTCTGACATAAAAGGTCCTTTACTTGACCTGAATCATAGGGATGTTATTTTTTTTTAATACCAAAACCCTGAGAGAACCCAGACAAACATTCTGCTTGGCTTACTATTCATCACATTCAATCATTGTCTAGCAATCATTTCATTTCACTCTGTACCCGTAGGGCAAAAGCATTGATGTTGATGTAACATTTGCTCCTGTAGAAGACATGGATTATTTACAGAAACATTAAATATTATAGATAAACTGAGAGATTTGTGAAGCCGAGTATCCCCTGAAGGCCCATGATTATGGGAGTTTATTTGTTTGGATTTTGCTAATGATGTAAAGCCAGTTATGTCTCTGGCAAAGCCGGGACATCAGAGAGTAATTCAAATCAAAATAATGTATTCTAATGTAAACTTCATAAAGCATGGCCAGTGGAGGAACATTCATCCACAGATTTGGTGTAATTGAACTGAGTTATTATTGCGACATGGACTGAATGTTAAGATGTGTGTATATTAGTTTGTATGCATGTGTGTAATTCTATGGATGTATCTAAAGAGAATTATCTTCGGTGCATTTTTATGCTTCTCAACAGTTAAAAGCACTCATTCTGCAGGGAATAATGCTGGACAGACAGGAAACACTTTGTCCACAATCTGTTTCCTCATATTTACGTTTCCTGGAAAAAACATATGGAGGGACTTGTCATGGATATTGATTGGTGTTTACAGTAGCTAATACTGAGTGTGTGTTACACCCCCACTGCTGTGCATTGCAGGTAGTGCTATGAGCTATCAGCGCTTACCTTCCAGTGAGCACGGCTGGACCCAGGACCGAATATGACCTCCGAAACCAGCCGTGGCCAGTTTGGCAGGGAATACAGCAGCCTACTGAGGTGGTTTTCTTGCTGGGTTTGGTTCCTGGCAAATAAGTAAATAAATAAAACAGATTAAAATGCATAATTAGAGTGATAAATAGATATAGTTGAAGTAAACAAGACTAAAACATACAAATATTAATATGCTCTGCTACCCTCAGGTCTTTAGGGAGGCTACCTCGCGCCTGACCTCCTTAAAATGTCTTTTTTTCCCGCTAATAACAAAGTCACCCTAACAACATGACCCCCGTTTTATGGTGACAGGCTGGTTTATGTTTGAATGACCGATGCTATTGTTTTCTTGTGAGGACAGTTCACCTGTTGAGTCATGGGATGGAAAACAAGGTCACCGTTGACACTAAAAATTGCACTGCTGGATTTAAAATGACACCAAATGTCCTTCGAATGAGTGCAGCAAAGATACAAACCTTTAATGGGCTTCAGGATTTTGCCACATTGCTGATGCAAAGGTTCACCTTGCACTCGTTGTCCCCACCACTCTGTTGTCCTGTGCACGGGTCGCTGAGGCTGGACTCCCACCGACCGAAGTCGTGATGAATGATTGTACTTGCAACTTGGTGAACAATTACTGTACAAACAGCAAACTGGCTATATGGTGTTCTCTAGCAGTGCTCAGCTGACATGACATCATTCACAACTCGCCTAATGGCTTGTTCACCTCTTCATTTGGGAGATTCATGAGTCACCAGGGCAAAACACTCCTCCAGATTCACTAAAAAAGATAAATGAATGAATCAACTTTTTTTTTTTACTAATCGCTATGTGGAACACATTCACACACAGAGACATGATAATGAAGAAGTTATTTACAGTAGTGAGGTTGGGCAATAACTCTGAGTAGCCTCTTTTCAGACAAATTCCAGACGAATAAACATATTAACATGATTAGAAATCGATCAACCAATATCTATGATGTTAAATATAAAAGAGATGTGTGGCTATCCTATAATTTGGTCAACAAAAGCATCCAGCATGCAGGTCTTTGCCTCTTTTTCACAGTACTTCAGGTGTGGGTCGATTCATTTCACAGCTGTCATTCTGTCCTTTTCCCTCCTCTCAGTGAGAAGCCTCCGGGGTGAGCTGCAACCTTGAGCCACTTTGGTGAGTTGTAGACTTTGTCTGTCACCTTCAAACTCCACCTCCCACCACAGATATATATGAGGCTATAGCTGCCCTTAGCCCTCCTTACAACATGGAGGCCCAAGGGATGGAATAACAAGCTGGGGAGTTGTTAGTAGGTAGCCTGATGTATTTCTAAGTGGTCTGTGAGGGAGTGAGGGTCATTCTCCTAGTATGAGTGTTATTGATCACTATCACTGTATTGCTTGTGCACAGGGCCCACATGGGTTGGCACCCTATTATATATGAGCGGGTTATACCTGACAATCTGTTGGAATTGACACCCTCCTAGCTTACTTTCATTTTGATCAGTGTCTTTCCATACAGTGGTCTCACAACTTTTGTGAAGGTTCAGCATGCATGAAATAAAGTAGTTGGTACGTCGTGTCTTCCGACCATGTCCAAAAGCAGAAGTGTATATAACTGTACTGAATGGCCACAAGTTAGGAAAACTCTTCTAAGGTTGACAATTTTCCACTGATTTTAAAACTATTACCTTCCATCCACCTGTTTCAATGCACACTTTAACCCTCTGGAGTCTGAGCAATCACCCAGGATTGCAAAAGCAATTGATTTGAAGCTTCAAACAAAGTTTCAGGAGCAGGGCCACACCCCAACCGTGACACTTCCAACATTCCTATAAATATCCTCCTATGACCCTCTCCTCCTCTTTTGTTGTCTTATTGTGCAACCCTAAGCCCAAATATTTCTTTTCCCTATTTCGTCCTCTCCTTCCTACTCTATATATTGTCCTGAAGGGGTCCATCTTGCCGGGGTGCTATTTCCCAATAAGGCTTCCCCACAACGCAGCAACAGACCGAAGAAGTACAAAAGTTCACGCTTCACTCACAATCTTCCCGTTTGGTTCATAATTCATTTAAAGGTATCTTGTTGATAGTGTCATCCTTGCTATAAAAGGGCCATTGATAGGAACCCAGAGTGAGCAAAGACAACACAAAAGTTTTTATGCTTGGCCGAGGAGAATGTTCCTTAAATGAATACATAAAAACAACACCATACTTCCATCATTTTTTTCTACATTGTTTTTTACACTTGTTCATGTTGTTGTGCCATCTCCTTCTGCAGTGATTTAAATGTAAAAAAATAGCACCACCAGCTGCTTATCTCAACAAACTCCTAATGATCACATACAGTAATGGTAGTGTAAAAGCACTGTTTTTTGCGTTTTCACCCGAGTGCGTTGATGAATTGCTTTTGATCTTAATTTTTTAATTATCATACGGAAACGGTTCAATAAATCCATATAAGGGTAGCCGACTTAAATGCTGTTTGCAAAAGCAACAAGCCACTGACATTTGACAGATAACATTAACCTGAGACAAATGAAAGGAAAAGAAAAGAAAAAGAAAAAGCACCTAAGGGCAAAAAACAAAACAAAAAAACAACTTACATTTGAGACATAAATGGAGAGGTTTCCCTGTTGGAGATCAGCTGCACACATAATCTGGTGTGTTCAAGATTTGATTTTGTGCATCACATTTGGTCGTTGATTCAATGCAATTTTCTATTAAGGAAATGAAACAGATTTGGTCATGGTGCCTTGACACTCACATCATCAGTACAGTCGATGGAAACTGGACATAAGGTACTATGGTGTTAACTGGAGAACTGCGGGGAGCGCATAACTAACAGTGCAGTGGGATATTACCAATTACCAATCTGTCTCTGGAAGGTCCCAGTAGCTAGGAAACCGATAGTAGTGAGTACTTGCAGATGAGGTGGTGTGATGAGATAATTTTGTCTAAGCTGAGGCTCCAGAACGCCACACAAATTATACTCATTAGTATTTAACAGCACAAAATGCAAGTTGGCTTCTGTGCATATCGGCTTACGTGTGGTCTAGGGCACTAAATTATACGAAAATACCTAAGAACAAACTGGAAGTTTGCAAGTATGAATGAATCATGAACATTCTTAAATTGTTCACAGGCACAATTTAAGATACAGCAAGGATAGACAAGCCAGCTAATATTACTTTCTAGTCCAACAGCAAGAAGCACAACTCAGCTTTTCTCTTCACAGCTTTTTCCATCAACGTCCTCTTCAGGTTTTTCACCTCTTATGTCAAACAGAGGCTTCTGAGCCTGATTCTCCCTCTTGCCAAGCTCAGTTTCTGGCACTACACCAGCTCCGCTACCTGTCAGTATTCCCCCCTGAAAATCTCCTCTTCCCGGTGGTCCAAGGCGCCTGTGGTAGAAACACTGGCACTTCCCCGTCTGGTTAACAAACTGAGCTAACATTAGCTAACAGCAGCTACAATTTGCATCAGGAAACTCTGTAAATCAGAGTTGATGCACAGCAGCCGGAAGACACCAGAGGGAAAACCATAAAATATGATCCAGTTTCACCAAAATAAGTGAAATAGTTGGTGCTGTGGTGTTTAGTGCCGTAAAGTGTAAGATTACACGTTTCACTATTACATGCTTCTCGTCGATGATTGATTGAACCAAACCAACCATTACAAGTCAGTGCATCATCAACGTGATTTGAAATCTTATTTTATACTTGCAGTAGAAAAGTAACACAGAGTTGTTTTAAGATAAAATAGAGACATTCTGCATGTATGAACGATTCATCCCATTGTCTGAGAACCATGAATATCTGTACATAATATTGTGCCAATCCTTTGAGATTTTGAACTATTTCATAAAATAAATAAAAGCTTTGATCAAATGGGGATAACAGCACACACTTCTGGACAGTCTCTCCTTAAAGCCATCTACATTGTTGCACTCTGAATACACCTTCTCACTTCCACACAGCTGACCAATCACTGTGTTAAGTAGGTGTTATTTTCAGATTTGTTGGTTTTAAAGAAGTTATAAAAATTGTGGAATGTGGCCCCGCACTCCGACGAGGGAACAGTTTCGGGGCAGAGGTTTTCAGAGCTGTTAAACAGTCTAAGTTGGAGGCATACTGAGCTGGCTGGCAAGTGAAATAAACTGAAAGATTAAAAAAAAATTCCGTTCATTATCCTCTACTATGATGCATGCAACCTTTCTCCAAATATTGTTTGAAATATTTATTTATTAAAATGAAAACATGCTACTCAACTCTGCTCCCGTGCACCATCAATAGAGCATGGTGTCGTGGAGAATAGTTGTGTGACGTGTTTTAATTTGAATGAACTTGCATTTAAGCGCTTGTAAAGTAAGAAATTTCAATATTTATTTACACAGAAGCTTAGAATAAAGGTTTTAGAGAGCTGGGATAACTTTCAATGGGTGTTTTTTTGGCCCTAGAACTGTTCGTGACAAATACAATCAAGTTGGCATAGAAAACGAGGACGTTCAAAAGGCGTGGAATGAAAGGAAACAGTAATGGAATGATGCTTATCTACAAGGTGACACAATCAAAGCAGTCAACAAAGAGGCGTCTTTGTTCTGAAACCTGCATTTTCACTGAAAATATTCCATTTAAATTAATCTCTTCTGCAATTATACATTTCTTTATTATTTACCAAGTTAAACTCCCAAACAGGAAGCCAAACAGGAACAACACCAACTTTTTTTTTTCTTCTTGAAAACAGAAGCAGCTACTCCTGAACCTAACCTCCAGTAATTACTGAAGATGAAATTTTAATGATCACGACCAAGAAATTGGGCCGTCGCAGCAGCAAACAGCAGTCGCAGTGGAGCCCACAAGATAGTAAAAACATGTACACTGCTCATAGAGTCACATCCTTCACACACCCACACACACAAGCACGCAGACACTGGCTTACACCTCCATAGGCACACAGATCAATATTCATAGCAGCCCTCAGCAAGTCAGTCAGTGCGGACTCATATTAACATGCATGAACTCAAACACCCCTTAACCATATCATATTCTGTAATCACACTGTTGCGGTGCATCAGGAGGTTTGTTCACACTCACTGCTGATGGAATGTACTGCTGGCTACAACAACGTGTCATCCCGAAAGACCTGTGAACTGTTAACTTCATCTAAACACCTCGAGTGGCATTTTTTTCACCTCCGATCATTGCATTCCTCTGGTCAATTTAAATGTCACTGCCACTTGATTGCTTGGCAAGGTGTGGAAAAAACGACAGTATGATGTTGCTGTTACTAAGACTAGAGCTGTGTGAAACCTTCTATCTGTGAATCTAACACGCTGCCAATTTCTACACGTGTGTGATGCCAACCTCGCTGAACTGCTGCAGTTTTTGTGGTGTCCATACAGACAGGGTGGGCCCTGTATCTTTCTATAATGCCTTTGATAGCTATCATCAAAGGCATTATAGAAAGATACATTATCAACAATAACCTGTTGAATTAGATATATATTAATTTATTTCCTGTGTAATGTTGCTGCAATAATGTCAGTGACTATGAACAGAACATTTTTACTTTTTACATTTACTATTTTTGTTGATAATTGCACATATCACATGAAAAAAATAAAATAGTTGACGCTCTTAAGCCTGCAATATTTCTAATGGCCAGCAGGGGGTAACTCGATTGACTGCAACAGGAAGTTTTTCCTCGCCACGGTCGCCAAGTGTTTGGTCATGGTGGAATTGTTTGGTCTCTGTAAATGATATTATAAAGGGGACAGGGCCTGCTCTGTATGCAAAGTTTCATGAGATAACTTTTGTTATGATTTGGTGCAATATAAATAAAATTGAATTGAATTGAATGGAACAGCAATAAGGTCTGATTGTGTTGAGCCTCATGGTGAAATGAGCCTGCTTCTCACTTGATTTATAACCTCAGTAAACAGTTTCCTTGCGAGTGTGTGGTCTCAATTTATAGTTTCAAGTCTTCTTCCAAACAGCACAATGTTCTTTTTTTTTCATAAATTATGGTCCCATTTACAGTAAAATAGATAACTAAGGAGGGTATACGTTAGGGCATGGCTACCTTTTAACTGACAAGTCATTCTCAGTGGGTCTGTCCAGCTCATGAAACTCAGATCAAACTGTCAAACTAGGCAGTGCTGATCAAATATGAATCTGATATAATTCTGTTACTGCATTGACTATTTCTGTCCTGAAATGTTTTCTAAAGCATATTTTAGTTAGTGTTTAGCTGTAATACGAGAAAGTGTGTGACCAGGCAGGCAGCCACTTTTTCCCTAAGCCCAGTCCAACTTGCAGTATACGCCACCCACCAGCTCCACCGGCTCTCAGAAAGAATCGTATTTTGATCAGCTTTATTTAAACTGACACAGATCTTTCGGATTAGCTCTGGAGTTGGGACTTTTCTATTTCTCTTGCTTTATTACAGATGGCTAAAGCTCTGCTCGTATGATTTCTACTGTCCAAAAACACAAAAGGACCATATATACGATATATAGGGGCCTGAGGAATTGATCAAGTTTTCAGGCAATGCCAATGAGATGTTAAAAAACCTGATAAACATCAATAAAATCTTATATTGTATCCACCTCTACGTTTGCTCTTAGTGATGTGTCAGACTCTTTGTATGTCAACATTTTGCCAATAAAGTAGATTCTGATCCTCGTTCTCCGAGAACAGTTCCATCTGAAAATATGAACACTTGGACTGCGGTGGGTCTTGTCTTTCTTCATAAATTAACAATATCAGGGCCTAAATAAGTAGTTACATGGTTTCTGTTTCCTTGGCGGCTGAACGTGCGGTGCCCGTGGGATATGTTGCAGGCTCTAACACAGAGTGATTTTACATGCAGGAACAGATGGCTATTGGAGGACTTGTGCATGACAACTAGTCACTTTCTCCTCTGTATCTTGTTCCGCTCATGCCTCAGTGATTATGGGAGCCTGCAGTAGCTTATGAGCTAATCATCAGAGCAAAACACTGGACAGTGATCTAATTTAAGCTGTTGTTGGGCAACAAAAGCCTGGAGGAAACAAAGGGAGAGACTGGGAGCAGAATTCATGGATTATGCACATCTTTGCTGAAGATAATGGCAACATCTGTTCACTTCCTCAATATCACAGCATATTGCGTTCATGTGCCATCATACCAAAGAATTGCTATTTAAAGTTAAGGGTGATATCAAACATTACGGCAGGCATACTTGTTACAAGAGGCTGTTTTTCTGTGGCAAACAGAACTGTGGGAATCGACATGAAGGTTTGACTAGATTTCTCCTGAGACTTTCCGATCGATTATTCACATTTCCCCTTTCACTCGCTGTTGGTCAGTGCCTTTAAAAGGCAGAGAAAAGAACCAATCGTGTCTGGTGGAACAGACACAAAACTAATAAGCCCTCTGAGGCCGTTGTATAAGCCATGCTCTTGGCCCCTAAGCACAAGGAGACATTCATCTCGTCCCCTCCCGTCCGTGTGATCTCTTAATGACAATGAAACAGGCCTGCAAGAATTCAAGCAATTTTCTAAATTGATTTTTCTCCTCGGACGATTTACTTTGCCGTTAGAGTGTCATTCATAACTTTTCAGGGGATTTAACACAAGCCTCTCTGTGGGAGTCTGTGTACATCTGCAACAGTGCGAACATTTGGTCTTGTCAGTAACACGAGAGCTTATATCCAGTACTGTAGTGTTTTATTTTTTTATTTTTATTTTTTTTTCCCTCAGCTCAACATAGGCTTCATTTTGTGGAGTATGCTCTGCAATCACATGACACATAAGCAGAAACATGCCCCCTAACTGTACAGAGAGTCCTGCACACAGAGACATTAAAGGCATGTGAGGGTTTCCAAGTTGAGTTTGGAGCACATGTGGTTAGGGGAAAATTACTTTCTCGATCCCTAACAACTATGATGCATTGCCAGAACCTCCCCTTCCCCCCCAAATTGCACACTCTGTACAACATAACATATGGCACAGTATGCGTGTGCATGTATAGGTAGGCGTACGTGCGCTCGTGAGCATCTAGACATGCACAGTGTGTATGTGACGCTTTGTAACGGCGCGAGGTGGGTTGTCTGACGTGTGTTCAGAAACGAGCAGAGAATAGCTGCCCAAACATGAAGACAAATGGGGTGCAATAGGAACAGGCTGGCAGGCTCGCTGACGGCTGGGCCGCTCGATAAAAAGAAAGATGAGGAGACACTGTTCAATAAAGCAGCCGGGCCCTGCCAGGCTACGATCTCCCCACAGGAATTGCCAAAGATGAGAGAAAGGGAAGGAGAGAGAGCAGAGACCAGCAGAGAGGTATGGAGATGTGAGGTGGCAAAAGAAAGAGAGTGATTGCATAGGGAAAAAAGCCAACAGGACCTGAGGAAGGAGGAGAGGGGTTTGCGATAGGGTTAGAGGAAAGAGAGAAGAGGCAGAGAATTAAAACTGAGGTTATGTCTCAGCATTTGGTCCCTGTAGGTGTGACAGATTAGGCTCCGCTGATTTCATTTGGATTTGGACGTGGTCATCAGTGGCTTGACTAGAACGACAGCCCTAACAGCAGACTCAGCTCAATATCTGTTCCCTGAGCTGTCACAAACTCAGCAGGGGTTTTGTGCTTGTTCTGCCCCCATAAACCCGATTATTGAATTTCGATGGTAAGCATAAGGTTTTTTTTTTTCCTTGTTTATTTATTTATTTCTTCACGATGCCTGTCACACCCCAGAGACAGGGAATAAAAACGAAGGAGAAGTAGAAGAGAAGCTTCCAGAGATTGTATGGAACTCACAGGCTCCGCTGGCTGAATGGCTTTCCTTATAAATGCCATGTTTTGGCTCTGGTTAGCCAGGTGTAATTAGGGTTAAATCCCAGGCTGTCAGTCAGCTTGTCATTTATGGCCACTAAAGGGGCCATCTCCGGTGCTGAGGAGCGCAGGTCTGCCACTCCAATCAGCTTTATGATTCTGGGGCCTGTCAGATAAGCAAGGGGGGGGGCAGGCAGAGCCATATAATGTGTAGAGGAGAAGGAGAATGATCTGTTCTTTCAATGAGCTAATCAATGAAGGACAGAGGATGCCGTGTCACAGGGCAATGAAAACAACCAGTATTGTTAAAGAACAGGATTGATTGAGTATTTAACCCAATGTGATGGGTAACTCCAGTAATTACTAATGTCAGTATGAAGTCGCTGTGTGTAAAAAAAAAATGCAATTTTCTATCTGTAATGACTTGTCCAAATTTTAACTTGTAAAAGTGCAACAGGCCATGTCTCGTACTAAAAACTCTAAATTTCACCAGGCCTGGCTCGAAGCGCCAGACTTAGTTAATTTGCTCAGATTTTGGCATTTTTTCCCTTGCTTTATGTGCTTCTACTTCGGGTCAGTAGTCTACTTAGTTAAATAATTTACGTTAAGTTTTGTCTGTTGTTATGTTAGCACATTCTCTATCTAATTTCTGTATCTGCTGTGCTGCTTGATCCGTCAAAACTAGACCAACTGCCTCTTCTTCTCCACTGAGTCACTTCTGGGATATTTTTAGTCAAATCACAATTATTCTCTAGAACAGGGGTGGCCAACCCGCGGCTCGGGAGCCGCATGCGGCTCTTGGCCAGTAAGAATGCGGCTCTCCAACTTAAAAAAAAAAAAAAAAACTTTAAGAATTTTTTGTGTGTCTTCCCTCTCCTTTTAATTATTGTTATGCTTGTGTGTATTGGGCTATTACTGCTTAAAAGAGCCACAAACATGCCGCGGAACAATTATCTTGGGGTGGGGAGTGGAAGGGGGGGGGGCAACCTGCACTGCACACTCCCGTTCGCCCGCACAAGTTTTCCGATGTTTTCCCACGGCAAGCTGTGATTCATTCACAAAAATGGCTAAATGCAAAGCTAAGCACAGTTATGAAGACAAGCACAAGACATTTTTTGAGGAATGGGAGGACGCTTACTTTTTTGTTGAACGAAAAGGCAAGCCTTTCTGTCTGATATGTGACACGTCGTTAGCACATTTCAAAGCTTCAAGTCTTCAGCGCCATTTCAGCACGCTCCATTCAAACATCGACAAGGAATTCCCCAAAGGTACTGAACTTCGCGAGCACAAATTAAACACGCTGAAAAGTCAGGCAAAAAAACAGACCCAGATGTTCCAACAATATGCCAAGCATGCTGAGACAGTGACTTTTGCATCCTACAAAGTGGCGTGGAACATTGCCTGTGCTAAAAAAAAAAAACATACGACGAAGTAAATTTTATTAAACTGACGTGATTGAAATATCAGTGAGTGATTGAATGAGTGAGTGAAATAACTGGCCACTGGTATTGGTAGGCAGGACTTGCAGTGTGATGTGAATCTGGCTGAGCAAAAGTCTGGCCTGTAGTCTTTTTTGTCAATCTCCTGTTTCATAGTGAGGGGTGTGTGACATTTGTGACATGGTAAATTGTTAATATTTCATTCTGTGTGTGTGTGTATTCGTATATGAGGGAGAGAGAGGGTGTGTGTGCACGCGTACATAATGTGCCTCTTTGCAATACCACAGTAAAAAAGTCCCTGGCTGGTTGGCCACCCCTGCTCTAGAACGACTCACTACGATCACCTCCTGCGGCCGTGGCACAGCCTGAATGCATTGCAGCCTTGCCTGATGTAACTTAGTCTGATCTGTTGCATTCCCTGCTGCAAAGGCTTATGTGCTTCTCTTTATTAGCACATGATGTAGTAAAATTAGCACACCATGCTGATAATTATGACATAAAACCATCAGGAAGTGATGTGAGGGCGCAATTTGAGTAGATGAACAAACGATGGCTGTTTGCTGATTATACAATGCGACTTTCTTGTAAAGTTATAGAGCCATATTGGGGTGATTTGGGTTTGCTCGAGGACAGACTGCTTCATTTTTCTACTTGAAGCTCTGATTTGTCTACTTGGTGTCAGTAAAGTCTGGTCACACTGGCAAAGAGGTGTAAATTATTAATAATTTTGCTTATTCATTGCAAAGGTTTAGATTTGGACAAACATCTTTCTGTCATGTTTCTTTGATGAGCATGCACCCATACCACACTTAAGCTTTGGAGCTATGCATGTTTGACACTTGTCACCAAATATTCATGTGACTAATGTGTTAGATACATTTCAGTACATACAACTGTAAGTAAATTCAGCGCTGATCAGACTGTATTTAGTTCAGTCCATTCGGGTTCAGGCTGTTCGGTTCTGTTCAGATCAGTCCAAATCTCAGCCTACACAGCCCTGTTCATGAGATCGATAGCTCAGCAGCCACTCATCTGTGACCATTACCACATGACTGTTTTTCGGGGCCTTTAAAGTGAACTTTTAACAAGGGAGTGACCGCTGCTTCAATGACCGCTGATTCTTGAGAAGTAAAAAGGTATCACTCCCATCAAGAGGAGGTAACATGGAGGTTTTACTTTCCTGGGTTTATACTGTCACATCATGGATTGAATATAGATTATAATTTGATGTTTTCTGTAATATAAATACAGTTGTTTATGATGTTTAACTGTCTATTACAAATCGTTTTTTCTCCCCCTAATGGTAGCACATTATTATCTATCTATATAATGACCATCAGATCTGTAACAGAGTGTGACGTATACAGTATACCGGTGCCTATGTCTCACTATGATTGCTGAAATTGAAGAAGGGCGTAGGGCTGAAACATCATTATCCCAATACAAAAAAAAAAAAAGCATTTGGAGTATGCAACACTTTTTTCCCATTCTCAAGTCTACTTCCAGTGATCGGCACCTCAGTGCAATCCTAGGTATGCATTACTTTTCTATCATGCTAATGTTTCTGTGATTCAGTTTTCTGATTTAAAGGTTCTACAAAGAGGTTTTTGGATGAGTAGTATTATTTGATTTGAATTAAGTTATTATATGTACATTTGAATTTGTTTAAATCAGATGTATAAATCTTGTTTTTATGTGGGTATTAATCCATTCTATTCAAGGCTATATTTGATTTTAGGAGCATGTGGGTTACTTTTTATACGAATCTTTCACCTTCTGTCCTTTATTCCAAGCCTCAAGCTGTGCAGCTATGAAAATCATTCACTTTTTTTTTTCTTTTTCTTTTACAGTTTTCACATCCAAAGCTCAAGTTTTGCTCTAAGATCTCATCATCTCTCTGACACGGCCCTGTCTGCACACTTCAATGGGAAAAAAAAACACAGCAACTTGATAATCTTCTGCTGGCCTCATCCTGAACCTTTGCCAGATGTTCTGCCATAAGATTCACTGTGAAAAGAACAGAGCACAGATGAAAAATGATTCATAATATGACAGGTTGGAGGAGAAAGTAGCCAACGGCTTTTCTTCTAATGATGACTTCAGCACCAGCTCAAGCGGCCAATATCTTTAGCAGGTCCTTCCAAGTGATGGTAAGGGTCCGATTCGTCACCAGCGGCACAAGTTAATTAGGCAAATGTCATGTGTTCCTCTCCTCCGGCAGACAACAGCCAGGCCCACCCACTGCGAAATAATATTGTTAACCGGTCAAAATGGCTGACCTCATTAATTTTTCCAGACGTCTCCTGTCGTCGGCATGCTGCTTCACTTTTTTACACTTTTTCCGCTCCTCATAAGGTGCAGCGGTACCAGCAGAAAAAAAAAAAACGAATTATCATAGAAACTTATGATAGGTTACCTCTAAGTGTCATCTCCAAGTGCCCTTTTTTCTGAAGTCTACTTTCACCCTGTCATGACTCACTGTCTGCCCATGTGAAGAGCTGTTGCTATTCTTTACTGTAAGTAACCACGTTGTCTGAAGGCTGTAATGGAACAATGACACTGTGACTAAGAGGAACATTTTCTACTCGCCGAAAAGTGGTCTGAAGTTTCAGCTGGAGTTTGATTTGCTTAATTAGACCTAACAAACTTTTTAAAAGTGCATGGATGTAGGAGTAACGGAAAAGCCGATTAATTATGCACAAATATGGTAATTAACTTACACCGTGAGGACATGTCTACTGTGAACAAATTGCACAGACCACAAGACCAAAACTAACAACAAATTGTATAATGTTTGTTTATTTTATCCAAAGCCTGATATCTTTTCGTTTCATTGTCATCCAAAACACTTTTAATCTTGTCTGCAGGAGCTATTTTGGGGCTAATTCCACCTTATTTTGCATACTTATTACTATATTATATAATGCTTAATAACTTCTCATGTAAACATCACAGAACCATCATTAATGTTTAAATTTAAGCAGATGGGTGTACCTTAATTAATGAATGTCATTGAATAAAAATAGGGCATAATACAACAGTTCCGTAAGTGCTGATATAGAGCACAACAGCACCAGGACTTTTAATTACTGTACATGTATGTGCCCGCTTTACAGGTGTTCCAATAACCGTTATATTAATGTTACATGAACACTGTTACATAATGTTTGTCATCTATCTTAGATTAGAAGTACAAGGATCAACCATTTACTGCATATTGCTGTTAGAAACTGAATCTGATTAGCTGATAATAAACCTCAGTCAGTAATCAATACGCAACCATCAATCAAACCAATAACTGACAGCAGCCAACTTCAGACAACCTTAACAGTTACCTAGTGTGTAGTGTAGTGTTGACAAAACATTAGAAAATAAACATATAAGCAGTTTCAATTCACTCACTTTAAGAAATATGACATTTTAACAATTCCCTATGTGACTGACTGTAAAAACAAACTCTAGAAACATAAGCTAATGGGCGTTATATGTCGACATTGTCTTGTCAAAAAAAATCGAAAATGTTATGAAATAAATGTGTCCTAAATTCAAGCACTACAGACCACCACAATGCTTTATATGTTAACAGTTTGTGACTACACAGTGCATAATGTGCTAACAGTGCTAGAAGCTACAACACACACACTACAGATTACTACACACAAAATGCAAACAAGGAAAAGAAAAGTGCGTATATCACACTTTACATTTCATTTGAACTCAAAACACACAACAGAAGGGCTGGTAAAGGACACTAAAATTATTAGAAATGATGCCGTACATGTCGAGGTGAACTTCTTTCCCTCCACTAACACGTCCTCTTCAAAACAATCAGTGCTCATTTGCTCTCCCTCAGATTCACCTCTAGAAATATCCAACACCCCCACCCAGGCCCGATTTTACATATGTGAAAAAAACACTTCTAGGGTAGTAAACAAACCCACCTATCAGGTACCTGATATATCATGTTTAAAGCTTAGAATGAACCCTATTGGATAAAATAATTGTCAGTTGGTCTGTTGCAAGTTATCTTGTGCATCTCCAAACTGCTGCAATAGCAATACTTGTCACTTACTAGCCAGGCATGTAGTTGTACCAAACCGTCTCTGATTTATCTAAACTAGCATTAGTGTTTAGCAGACGACTGGAAGAGTATAGTCAATCAGAGGCAGAGTAAGGGTCGTGCCTTCCCAGGCTGAACATGTCAGTTTAATCTCTCCCCAGCGTGGAAATCTTTTAAACTTGTGTTAACCACAGACCATATTTCAGGTATCTAATGGAAAACCCACTCATAAAAAAAAGAGACAAGGGAGCTGAAAGTGCAAAAAATGCTGACTCATTTTCAGCTTTTAGCACTCATTCCTGCTGCACTTTATATGGAAAATATATATCAGTCTTATCCTTAAAGCATTGAAATAGTCAGACATTAGGCTAACTGTCTACTTGGGCGGACAATTGTACGATACAAGCACCTGTTTTCACACCATAAGGTTTATTATGGAGGGTGCAGTGCGGGCTAGAGCAGAAATCTGAGCAGTTTGCTCACTGATAGAGGGCTTAAAGAGTCATTGAGGTGTGTAAAACTCACCTTGCCTAGCATCTGCTCTCCATGTACAGCACAGAGCTCATAAAGTGGATCCTTTGTCCGATGGCCCTGGCCTGCCCCAATGAAAAGGGAGCCCTGGCACTGCTGTGTAAATGAGTAATGAAATTCAATCTGGACGCCACAACGGCTTTTATGTCTGGAAGCGGACAGTGAACACATCTGCAGGTTCCATCTCCGTGTAGCCCGGCCTAATTTGTTTGTCATTACTGGCTTGGCTTCCATCTGTGGGTTCTGTTTCGAGTGTTTCTGGCAGCCACAGCTTCTGTGTTAATGGACCATTCACAGCCACTTCTCCAGATGCCGCCCCGATCCCGTGACCCTGTCCAGCATGCAACTGTCCAGTCTGATGTCACCCTGGGATAATTATGGAGGAAAAAATAAACACGACACCCTTCATTCTGTCTGAAACTAGGAAAGACACACCTTTCTGTGAGTCAGGATACGTTGTGGTTAGCATTGCACCACCTCGGTTGGAGTTTGCATGTTCTCCCTGTGTCTGTGTGGGTTCTCTCTGGGTACTCCGGCTTCCTCCCACAGTCCAAAGACATGCACCTAATAGGTTATTTGGTGATTCAAAATTGTCCATAGGTGTGAATGTGAGTGTAAATGGTTGTTTGTCTCTGCAATGAGCTGACGACTTGTCTAGGGTGTACCGCTTATCCTCATCAGGTCGCAGGATAATAATACAGATAATGGATGGATGGATGGAGGATAATTGTTAAGTGTCAACAGTCATTAAACTGACTGGATATTGAAGCTAATAGCAGGAAGCCTTTGTTCTTTTTTAATCTTTTTTTCTACAGTGTACTTACATACAGACAGATCTGATTCATTATTAGTCAGTGTTTTATTTTCTAAAGTGATATCTTGTCACAAATTAAGGACATTTAGATGCCTTTAAACGTTTCCACTGTGAGCCACAGTGGACAAAATGAATGTACTGGAATTCATTTTTCAAAATCAAAAGCATCATTTTAATTAGTCTATAACCAATTTGACTAAAATAATTAGATCTTCATCCACAGGATTAAACAGAATAACAGCTTTCAACAGTTTTCATAGATTCATTCTATAGATGGAGAAAAATGTGAAAGTTTATTTCCTGAGACCCATTTAATGAACAGACAAGACAGACAAAACATTCAGGGGCTGAAATGCAAAGAATTTAGAGATGCAAAGTCTTCATTTACACACACACACACACACACACACACACACACACACACACACACACACACACAGATTCCTACATTACAACAATGGATGTCCTCAACAATTTTTAGCTACTTTGAAAAACTAAAACTTCAGTAGAAAATTTTAACTTTGTTCATATTACAGCAAAATGAGTAAGCACCTTTTCAAACATAAAAAAATAAAAATAAAAACTCAGAATGAAGCTTTTATATCTATAGATGCTGACATTTCTACAGTAGCCCACAACAAACTGGCTCTAGTTAGGGACTTTGGCACTGCGATTTCTCTACACATTTGGAATTGGAGGGTGAGACAAGGAGGTTGTAACCACCAGCCACACTGCTGGATGCCACTAAATCCAACACACGCTGTTCCTTTAATGTCTCAGATTTTATGTCACATAAAAACTCACAGTGACAGCTTTCTGTCGGACTTCTGGCAGCTAGACTGTCACTTCACTTCACTCTGTTTTTATTCCTATATTTTTATTCTCATATTCCTGTGTGCATCATTTGTTGTGTTGTGTGTATAAGCTACTGCATATCTAAATTTCCCGTGGGATCAATGAAGTTTCCATTCATCTATCCAACTTGTGGTCAAGTTAAGATATTGGCTCATCACTCCTCAATATCTATGTATACAGTATCTGCGGGGAGTGATGAGGATGGAGCCTAGACGCCAAACTCTAACTGTATCCTGCTGCTGCAATAAAACATTCCAATTGTGAATTGTCCGACTGAAATAGTACTTCAACAGTAGCACAAGTGGAAGACAGTCAGAAAGTCAGAGAACTGACTCAGTAATACCAGTTACACAACAATATACAGTATAACTGAAGTTAATTAGGCACCATGATCTATTGGTCACATAAGCACCCTCATAATTTTATACTGCATATATAGCTAAATGTTTGTTGTGTTCCAATAACTCGAACATATCCTCACTCTAAGAGGCAGGTTATCTAACAATGCCATGCTCCGTTTGTAAAGCTACGAGTGTAGAAATGTAAACCTCAAAGTCAGGGACACCAAACTAACTGCAGGATAGAATAAATTCACTTCAATATAATCAGCCAGTGTAGTCATATTTTCACAAACACACACAATTTTTTTTTCCCTCTGTAAACAGCTGCAGCAGTGCGTTGTGGTCCATCAGTTGCGTTGAGTGGCTAAATGTCCAATATTTACTTAATTATCCTTTTAATCACTGATAATGCTTTTTCCCAGAGTGTGCCAAGAGTCAATCAGTAAGCAAGCAGGGGCTTTTGTTTGGCAGTTTGACATCAAACACGCCTGTTGTGTTACGTAATATTACAGATACACAGTTATTATACATTCTAGCCAAATTGAAAATGATACTATCTAAAGATCTGTAAGCTAATAAAGAAATAGCTTGTGTTTTAGGTAATGGCAATTGGCTAAAAAATGTATAAGAAGCAACAAAAAAAAAAAGTAAAGTCTTCATTTGAAAGGTATTTTGAACAATAAATCCCTTTGAGTTCAGAAGATGCATTTTCCAGTAGACCCCATTATGAGGTGCTAGACTTACGCTCATAAGAAATAAATTAGACTTCAATAAAAACAGCAAAAGCAATATGGAAATAACTGCCGTCACCGTGCAGGGACCTCTCTAATTGTAATTGAGTCTGCAAGTAGTTTTAAGAACACAGACCGTGAATGCCTTAACGTAGCACTTCCAAGAGCCGAGCAAGCATGATGGATGGTTAAAATGAGCCGCTTCTGTAATTCAGAATGCAGTAAAGGTTTAGAAATTTGGTCGGTACAGGAAGGGAGCCATTTGAAGAGAGACTTTACACAAGAAACTGAGCTGATGGTGTAACTTTTTATTATGCTGCAAACTGAGGCTATCTTTAAATTTGGTAGAAGTTACAGCCGTGGGTTATAAATCTGTCACAGCTAATGAAACACAGGGTGCTGCAATAAGTTGCTTGAAGGGGTCTTAGGGCAGTAGTGGAAACATGCATATTTGTGTCACCATATATGAGGAAAAATCTCTGAAAGAAAGAATATTATTAGAATGGCTCTAATATTACATATTATACAATTTACATTATGTGTTTTTGTGGAACAGGCCAGGTCATCTGATTTTCTTGAGTATCTTTTTTTTTTTTTCATTTTAAAAGTGACCAGATTTCTCACCATCACAGATTTATCTTCTGTTTAGACAGTGTAATCATCAGCTTTCATCGGTTACCATAGTAACACTGTAGGCATGAACTCAGCGAGCTTGCTACATTTCTGTGCAACAGCTCTGGGAGCACTGACAAGCAAGTATGATAGATGTTTCACCACTGTTTATGCTGTCTGCTTTCACTGTGGCATTTTCTATTTGCAGAATGATCATCATGAAACTGTGCGTGTCACATGGAGATCGGCAACAAAATAGAAATGAAATACAAAGATGGACTCAAAACTTTACAACAAAGTGACGTTTAGCTGCTTTAAGGTCCATTTTAGACCCTATACGGATGCAGTGTCTACACCTAGATTTCAACTAAATATGTTACAGTAGCATAACATTTTCATCCAACACTGTTCTTTTCATGTACAGTATATTAAAGGAAACACTCACAAGTTCTTCTATCGTCTTTATAAAGAGAGGAGACAGAGTTACACCAGAAATATTACTCCCACGTTCTAAAAATCCTTCTTTGCATCTAAATGTTAATGCTTTCATTTATTTTTTCAGATTTTATTAAATGTATTTCTTGACTGCTTGATCTCAGGCAAGTAAAGGTCATTTAAAAGGGTGCTTTAGAGATTTAGTGGTGCACTTCCATAAAATTGGGGACTTGCAAGAGATGGATTTAAAAATAATTCCACTTACTAATTCCACGTACTTTTAACCAGGCTGCAGAAGTGAGTCAATCTCCATAAGCACCCATATTAAAATGGCCAATTTTACAGCAGAATAAACATATTTACAGCCTGGTACAGACAACGGTTTTGGTCTCTATAGCTAATTTCTCCGTTCATGACAACTGTGAGGGGGGTGAATTTTTATTAACTCACGCGACTAAATGATATTAAGGTGTAAAGTTGTGCATAACTAACAGTGTTGTTGCTTTATTGACAGGCAAGTGCTGTTACAGCCTATTCGAGCATCCAGGCGTCATTCGGACCACTTCAGGTCCGCCAATGATCCACGTCTTTGCCAATATTTACATTAGCCGGGAGGCAAAAGAAGCAGTACATCGAACATGGTGGCGGCCGTTGACGCACATTTTCGGCTTCAAAACAGCTCTTCGGAAACCTACGAATGACGTCACTCAGGCGAGTTTTTTAAAAAAAATTTATACGATCATTGGTCAACACAGGTGTTTCCAATTATACTAATTAAGGTTCTAGTCCATTTAGCACTTTCCAGTGAGCCAACGTGCACCACAGCAGCACACTGACTCTGTTTGAACCGTAATTAGTATCAACACCTGTGTTTACCCTACTATTTCATGTCAAAATGGCTGCTGTGAAAAAGGTCTATTGTCATCAACAAAATAAGAAGACACGTTCCACGTTTCAGTGGCAGATGGTAACATACCACACACAGAGTACAGTTAAAGTGCTTTCCCATCAAATTAAATTGAATAAAGTTAAGAAAGTTGGGCTCTACAATCACTGTTGGACCTGCATGGGTGTGCCCTTGACAGCTTCTGGGCCATCGATATTTACGCTTCTGCCAAGAGAGCATCTGGGTGAGAGACTAAGTGCGAAAGACCACGTCACCCATGCAGCTTGTTCAAGTCACAGTGAGTCAGTACACATGGTCAAACACAAAATACATCTAAAAGCTATACCGTGTTTAATAGCTGAAAGTAAAGTCCCGTATAGCAGCCGCAGCTAACGTTGGCACACCTGCAAGAAGTTGAACCCTCAAAGGATGACAAAACCTGAATAGAGGCAACATTAACAGGTAATTAATTAGCTAGTTGTTGCTGTTATTCTAGTATTTTTATTAGCTAATGGTCAGTCACTAGTTGCCGTATGCTGTAACAAACCATAATGGGCTTAGGCTGGAGGTAATAGGGACAGGAGAGAGTGCAAAGTTTTGTTTTGTGTGGTTTGTAAAATGTTCTGAATAAATAACAAAATGTTCTAACTAAATTCAGTGTTTAAATTTATATGTTTTGGTTATTTTCTGACTTGACAAAGCTCCTTTATAACAAGTACATATCAAAGACAACAGTTTTCAAAGACTCCTTGTGACTACAAAACTGACACTTAATTCCCACCTCATATATGCTCATGCTAATATGGAAAATTGCATCAGTTACCCAGGTGGATAAATGCGTGTGTGTGCGTATGGATGCACTAACTAAACTAAAGTGTGAACACTATACTGCATGCTGTGACCGTAAATTGCCCCTGCATCTCTTCCTCCTGAGGTATACTTGGTAAATTAAGCAAATTAACTCACAAAGGGGCAACTATAGGACGGTCAGTATGCGTTTTTTTTTTTTTATATCTACCTTTATATGATACTCAAATGACACATATTTTGTATTAATTTCAAGTTATTGGTGGCATTATTATTATTACTATTACTACTATATACTATTATATTTATTATTACTGTTATTACTTGTTATTACTTCTGTTAAGATTAGTTATACAGTTATGTTATTGTTACACTATTTTTAATTCAACAAATTGTAGGAGCTTACAGAAATACATTTGACCAGGATTGTATTTTTATGATTATATGTTAGGGAAACCTAACATATAATCATTGAACAGTCCCATTGAACAGTCCCAAGAAACCTGTATATCTACCAGCACTTATCCTTTTACCATGGTTTAGAAATAAAATACTGCACAAGTAAAACACTGCTGAAGTATTAGCTTCAGCTAATATCTGAACCCCATCTTTCATGTAGCCTTCTTTAGTCATTTTTACTTGTGGAATATCCGGTAATACTATCTTCACAAAGATCCTCCTTGTAAGTCATTCAAGAACTGCAACAATCACCAACACGTACTTATTCTGTCTCTTGTAGTCTTTTTCCAAAGTAGCAGCACTAACAAAAAGCCAAGGGACTCCCAGCAGGTAAAAGCATTTTGCTCAGTCAGAGACTTTGCGTCTCCAAGGTAACTGCCATACATTGCATATGTACATACCCAGCAGTACTGTATAACAGGATGACAGATAAAAATGTGGAGAGAACATAAGAAAATAACAACTGATCAAACACACACTGTCTCTCCTTCTGTTTCTCTACCACACTCAACCAACCCTTTTACCCACTAAACAAGGCCAGAATTAGATCTATTAATTATAGTTACAAATAACATTGAAGTGGAGGAAAATCCCATCAGAGCTATTGATCGCCCAGATGAGGTTTTACACATTCCTGTCCTCCAGTTATCACACCCTCACTGGCCACACTCCCTTTGAAATCTGGGGAATCGGGGGAAATATATATTATCTGTACACATATCATATGATGTGGTAGAGATACATCCATTTGTTTTACTTTTTTTAAATGCCATAGTGTTAAGCATGGAGTCAAGGTTGTAATATCACAAAACACTTTAAAGTCTGTGTAAAGGCAATTTTGAGATTTCTTTCAAAATACATTGGTACATATGTTGGAAAATAGTTGCTGAAAACATGTGAAAAGACTTTGAATGATATATTACTGAAATGTGGAGTTAGAGGTTAAAACAGTTTTCAGTCCAGGATTTTTTGGGCGGTTCTAAAGGGTGGCTCGATGACACGCTGAGGCCACCCTGAGCATACCCCTGCAGCCCTAGCAGAGAGATGGAGATTAATTCACCTCGCTCAAAAGTTTTCAAAGTCAGTCATGTCATTCTCTGAACTCATCTGATACGTTTCAGTCGCTTCAAAATTGCTGCTTGACTGCTCCCACGAGTGTGCATGGCTTCGGCACATTCAGCAGACACGCCCTCACAGTCCTGGAGCTGAGAACACTGCTCATTTTTACTAATTTCATAAATCTGTCGATACTTTTAATCATTCAAATTTGGCTGGGTGGTTAATAACACTTTCTTCTTTGGTGTGACAAACTCAGAACACATTTATTCTTACTTTTCACAGACTTTAAAGATTTAATGTAAGCACAGACTTAACTTTCTTACTTGTCCCTCCTATTTCTCAAGCAGATGCATAAGGTTGGAGTCGCACTTTGTCATTTGTGCCTGCAAGGTGCGCCTCTGTCCTCATATATGCATTTAAGGGATGACTGCACACATTATAGAAGGAGAAATAGAAAGGGAAAATTTGCCTATGAAAAGGAGGCACAAACACAGTGCAGATTGAATTTATGAGAGCCACAAGGAAGATGGAAATAAACATGCATTAAATATAAGCTTATAGCTAAAAATTGATCATAAGAAACAAAAATGAAACAATTAGGTAGTTTTTGTGTTCGTCAAACTTTGAACTTGACCATCAATGAACTGTAAAATCACTGCAGCCTCCAACTTTTGTTTGTTATTTAAAGATATTTGAGTTTGTGTTTGGGTGTATTTACCTTAGTATCCTCAGAGAAACGTACACCACATAAACAGTCACTATTCAGTAGTATTCAGGCTGGGACTGGAGTCACAATTTAAGGAAAATGTTATGATTGAGATCAAATCTAAGATCTAAATCTATATAAGAAAAGTGGCCTCAGGGTTCTGGACAGAAATCAGACTTGCTTCAGCCTTTAAAAATAATGACATTTTTCGCTTTTTGCAGTCTGCTGACAGGCCACAATGACAGAGCAACAAACACAAAAAAATACCGTAGATGTTTACATTGGCTGACTAACAGTAAAGAGTATTTCATTTTGCTGGAAACTAAAAAAACAAAACAAAAAAAAGAAACAACACAAGGATGTTAGGATTTTTTTTTTTCTTTTATTGTTGGTTTGTTTGTTTGCTTGGCCTCACTTGGCTGTATCTCTAAATAGAGACAGCAAGACCAGAAGCACAAAGCGCAGACTGCTCTTATAAGAGCCTAGAGCAAATTGCTATCTGCTGTTCCGGCACTCGTTCCTAAACAAAATAATGCTGTTCTTATATGGAGATTTCTCAAAGTTATGTATATACCTTTATATTAGCGTACCTCTTGTAGATGTTAAAAAGTATTTATTTGAAAGATAAGAGTAGATGTAGGAGTGTATTTTTTTCATGATAACAAAATAAAACCCCATTTATGATGAGAAAATCTCTTGACATTTTTCAACAATGAATAACTAGACGAACATGTTAAGAAGGAACGAGTTGGCAAGTGATCCAATCAGAACTAATCTCTGTTCAGTAGGGAGGATAGATGTAAGCTAACGTAATTTAGCAACTAGCCTGGAATGGCATGTTTTTGGTTAACTGCAAGCTAAAAGAAATACATGTTGTCGTCTAAATTTTATAGATTTAGTTGAATAATACTAAACCAAATCTAAAACCGATCAGATAACTAATACAGAATGTAAATTAACATTCCAAACAGCTGCAGACTAACTTAAAAAACTGAACCGTAACACGCCTGATGACAATATATCCAAGTACTGTACCCGCTTGATCTTTTTATTTAAGTATTAGCTTAGTTATACGCGTGTCAGTCAGTTCACTGAGAGGGCACTGGTACAAGGCAGCAACAGTCTTGGTTTGGCCCTCTTGTCAAGAGGGATCTTAATATAGCTGGTCAGTGGTTACCTCCCCATGTTTTAGGGCGCAGTGACAATGCCGAGTTCACAGCAAACAATGCATGATTTACCGAAGCAGTGGCACATGACCTAACCTTTGGGCAAATAAATAACAGATTCTAAAAAAATGAAAGTGTTCAAAGGCAATAAAAACACGCGCTGCTCAGTTTACTACATTCAGGTTTTGCCAGTATGGCCTCACTGGGTCTGGTATGACCACTAGTTTATGGTGGCTAGTGCAAGCTTGCAAACTTCAGATAGATATGGTTGTATATAGGTCACTACAGAATCAGTTTGCGAATGTCTATACTTGTGCTAATTGTTGTTGTTAACTGTTGCTAATTGTTGTCACTTTTGGTTACAGTAGCCAGTGTTCAGCAAAATGTACAAATGGTCACTTTAAAGAACAATATGGTTCATTACAACTTGTTGTATAATTGGTAATAATGTTTTACTCACCAAGATCTAAGAATGTTGTGACATCCCTGACAAGACGTTCAATGAGGCACTTAAAACAGATTTTAAACAATCGTCTGATATAGTGAGTTTTATTTTGCAGTTAATGGTAATTTTTTTGTACGCAAAAGGTCTATTGTGAACATCAGTCAAATTTTATAATTTTAACTCTGACCTAGCATTCTTGCCATAGCTGTTTTCCAGAGATTTTATCTCCAAATGAAGTGTTTTAGTTAATCTAGCTAAACTATTGCGTGGATTACCATGATTTTTTCCTCACCTAGAGGATGAATCCTATTGATACTGACTTTTCCTTCTAAAAGAAGATTTTAGGCGTTAGTTGGTTCTTGTTTTGGTAGTTATGCTACAAAGACTAACCACTGATGCAGTGCAGGGTGTGGTGATATCGGTGGATAGAGATCTCAAATAAGCAAAACTACCAAACCCAAATCAGTTCCCGATGATTAAACCCTCCTGTACTTGTAGACAGGGTCTGTTTTGTGGTGTATAATTCTGCATTATTAACTGAATAATAATTTAATATCGCTGAAAGAACAGACTGAACACGCTGTAAGTCACAGACAAAGAATATGTGCTGTATTTACTCTTCTATCAAACATTAAGCCCCCATTGAGAGTGAACTCATATCCTTGTATAGCATTTCTGTCTGGAACTGTTAAACCGTCTTTTTTTTTTTTTTTTAAACTTTAGACTTACTCTTAAAAAAGAAACCACAGTGGCACAGAGTGGCATTTCTTACATTGCAGTACAACAACCTATCATTATGCATGGCCATTCAATCCACAACAATGGCTCGACAGAATGCTGCCAAGTATCAAGTCCAGAGTCAATAAAGCTACTGTTTTTGTCTGCTAACTTTTTATGTACTGATGTTATTCCTTCCTCCACCCTTCTTCATTATAAGGCAGTAAGCGTTCACCTGCTCACAGTGCAAAGTGCAAAATATGTTTTAAATCTTGACCGTCAACTAATACTCATAATATATGGCTTACATGCTGCCTGCCAATCATTGAAACTATTTAATGAAACACATTCTTTCTTTAGTCTGCACTTTGTTTGCAGATACTGTATAGTGTATATGAGCAAGTGAACATGAACCACTTTTGGAATGCCGCATGTTCTTCTTCATGTTATGCCTCTATGTTATTGTAGTCCCAACATTTTATCAGCATATAAAGTTGGTATACGAACCTGTTAGCAAAACGTTGCCTATTCACTGTTTGATTTTTTTGGAGTTATGGTTCTACCTATATGAAAATGTAAATTCAGTATTCAATTTTAGCCTTAATACTTTTTAGTATTTACTGTAGTCTTGTGTTTGTAATATATGTAATAATATATTTGTAATACTGAGAATACTTTTTTTTTTTTTTTTACCTTTTTGTACCTCCCTGTTTTCCAGATTTTTAGAATTGTTGGCTTAATTTATTTTTACTGCTCACTATTTATGTATATGCACATTAAAATATATTATACATACCCCTTGTTTGCTATACTTCTTAAGCAATAACAAATAGAATCAATTGGTTATCAAAAAATAATTCAGCCAAAACAGGTCGACGATAACATCATATGCTTATGCTAACGTGTATCTGACCATGTTGATTAAATTTGTCTTGTCAATTGGCTACAATCATTAGTCCTGTCCTACCAGGACCTCTGCAGATGTTTTTGTGACAGCCTTTAAATAAAGCCTGCAACCTCTGAGATATTAGCTCGACCACTTTCATTTGTTGCATGCTTGAAATTGCACAGCACATTACTTGACAGCCAATCTGTTCACTCATTGTTACTGAAGCAGCACTATGGCATAACAGATTAGACTCTCTGCCTCTTTGCTCTCAGTCCTCAGAAGGTGTTAATGTTCATAATGTACTGGTTGAGGTGTCCCATGCAAAGAGCAGACATACATTTGATTTTTGAAGTTTCCCTTTAACTCGTGGCATTTTCATAAACCTCACCCTCCTCGTTCAGAATCATTCTGCCTCTCTGTCAAACATAGTTCACACTAACTTCAAACTGTAGGACGAGCGCTCCAGACTCTAAACTGACAAAGAGAAAAATGTGTTGGCCTAATTTGAAATAATTTTGCAATTTAAAGAATTAAAGAAGAAGAATTATTTTTTTTCATTTCATATTTAATCATTGTAATATACAGAAAAAAAAAAAAGAGCCACGGGGAGTTTTGGGAAAGTAACAACCTAGTTTTGTTTGTTCAGTGCCCCCAGCCCACACACACTCAGTCTCATTACTTATTTAAGAGTAGTCTGGATAGCTTAGAGTATGTAAGGAAATTATGTGAGTGAAAAACTTTTAAATGAAACACATTTAAAATAATAAAAAGTTTGAATTAATGACACAGTGCGTCACTGAGGCGCCTGAAATATCACTATTTCAGAGTGGTGGGGAATTTCAGGCTGAACTGTTAAACTGTCCATAAACCATAAACATTGCTACTCTAAACATGGGGCATTTTCCTGGACTGCGCTCGCCAACTGAGCCTGGAAACTGTGATGTTTGTGGCTGGAAATTCAGAGGCTGCAGTGTATCACATCCAACAGCAGGACTAGAGGCGTGCTTAGTGTGTGATTGGGACTTTTGGGTGACCCCAATCCTTGACTGTGATACCCCATCATCCAGCTTGGCAGCCGCCGGACAACTGGAACTGAAGCGCTCCAGTATCTGAGGCTTACACTCTATCACTTTGCCTTTTGTTATGGATCCATTTAAAGGTGAACTCCAGCAATTTGGTATATCACTTCCATTATGTTGTTGGACTTACAAAAGTCAGATTAAAAGAAGAAACAGCAGATGCAGAGATATACTGATTTTTAGTCTGTAGTATTGGTCAAGCACCTAAAAACAATCGATCCTACATTTCCCATAATGCAACTCTGTGTCTTTCATTAGACAGTTGTTGCCTTCTAAATGCCCACTTTCTAAAGAAATATCTGTTCATTTCTTTGTCTTAATTTCACCTTATGGCCCAAGCAGTGACTGCTGCTAAGGCCTTATTGTAATGCAAAGAATTATTTTTCGTTTTCCCAGATAAATCACATTTTGTTTAGAGGTGCTCGAAAACTTATGTAATGTGGCACATGCAAGAAGGGGCAAAAATTTACATCTGATATGGGTCTCGGGCATGGGTTTGACAAAATATATAGATAGTGTGTCGTTAAGAGGAGCCCCCACAGCACATTTCAACTACATGTATAAAAAACAAAAAACAATACAGAAGACACGTGTATCATGTCCAAAAAAGCCTCTCATAGCCATACCCAAAACCCAACAGAAAGATGTCCATTTTTAATTTTTGGTAATTCAATGTGTTGTACTTTAACAAACTCCTCCAACAGAGTCAAGTCAGTTCGACTTCAAGTTGGTTCAGGTTGTTGCTGGTTCAAGACCTTTGTGATGAAAACAGCTATAGGTTTCATGAAATTTCAATGTTTACTTTGATAAGAGTCCAGCCCTAAACACATCTACAGTTACAGTCATAGCACCACTTCATACTTTAATGTCAGAACAGCCTTAACACCTTGTTGAATCTATATTGTGAGCCTTGTGAGTTTTCGTTGATTGTCGTGTCCGTGTCCAGGTGTCAAACTTCGATGTTTACCATGAAAGGTGGTTGTTGTAACTTCAGTGTACATTCTCCAGTTTAAACCCAAACTTTACGTGTTTGATGAGACTCAATGCCTGAACACATCCCCATGCCAATATTCAATCATAGCACCACCTACAGCCACCAGGAAATAAACCTTGTGTGACAAATTTTCATGATGCAGTTTACACTTCATATGACTTTTATAATTAGCGGCCGTTCTCTAGTGGTACCTTGTGGACACAGGAAGTGACGATTAACTCCTTTGTGCAGAGTCTGAAACTTTATATCTGAAAAAAATGCAAAAAAAAAAAAAGTACAACTGTGTCGACTGACCTATGCCAATGACGCAGTGTTTCCTGCATGCCCTGATACATGAGGGATTAGGAGGCCTAGGTTTTTATATTAATATTACTATTATAATTATATAATTTTTTTGGTCATTTAGTTCATTTGTTGACCGCACAAATAGCAGTCAACAAAACTCACCTGATGATCAATTTAGTAACCTGTTCTGGAGCTTTTGATCATATTATGTGATCTGATTGTTTTGTCAGCTGCTGTTTCCAAGGTCAAGAATACGTTTCCTCAAATTCCAAATCAAAAAAGACTAGAGGTTCTTAAAGCGCTCTGAAAAACATGCCACAGGTACAATTCTATGAAAACTGAGCAAAGTCCATCTACTGATAACGATCATGTGATGTGATCCAAAGTTCCTGAAGAGCTACTGAATGGACTTTGGGGTGAGATTGTTTCATCAACTCTCTCTTAAATTTGTTCAAACAATGAGCAAAATAGCATCACAAAGGTTTTGTGCGCCCATGGAATCTATTCAATTGCGATGACAATTGCTCGGCAAATCATATTACTATTGCTGATAAAATCAATATGCCGCCTAATGAGGTGGATCATGTACGGGCTGTTTGTTAATTAGATGTGTCATTGTTAAAATCTGATTTGTGTATGAGGTAATGCTTGTTAACAAATGTGGCAATAGTCTAATAGGGCTTCAACAATGAATAGCAAATACATTTATGTATAAATATAGGTAAAGTTCAATCATTTCTAAATGTGCCTCCCTCTGTGTGTGTGTGTGTGTGTGTGTGTGTGTGTGTGTGTGTGTGTTTTTCCTCTTTTAAGTGTACACTAACAAAACCTCTCTTGCACATTGAGTAGGATTATACCGACCTGTATCAGATGACTTTGGGCCCACCACAAACTATGTACCTTGGCTCCGAAAACTTAATTTATTGATTCACCAGCTCCATTTATTACTGCAACCCCATGGGCAGAGAATGGCAGGAAATGACAATGAAATTCCACAGCAATTGAAATGAAAAAAAGTTTGAGGTTTAGTTTCATTTACTTTAGTTTTCTGTTGTGTTTTTCTTTTCTTTTCTTTTCTTACAGTTCCACTGTAACGATTGATATTACCCAAGAATGCCATAGTTTAAAGCACATAAAGCCCTCCTGTTAGCCTATATTAGCAGTGATCAGCATAATCGTCTTTATATTTTGGAAGACTCACATGAGATGATTCAACATTACCAGTCTGGCCTCTCTGAAATGTAATTTTTTTCCGGACTGACTCATTCTTGCTAACCCAAATCTTTGGAGCCTTGTTAGCAGCAGCACTCCTTTGTTTCTTCACTGATTCGTTTCCTGCTATGACAAGCCAAAATGGGGTCTAGACGGTAACACTAGATTTGCGAAACTCTCGTGAGATTTATACTCATTTATTCTGCACGTGGGAGAAGTTCGCCTTCAGGGCTTTCAGCTGTTTGTGTCCGTCTGTTGAAACCAAAACTCTTCGTTGACTTAATATCTTAACCCAAACCGTGATCTTTTTTCGAAACCTAACTAAATAGTTTTGCTGCCTAAACCAACGGGGCAATTATCCTGCGCTGAGATTTGTCAATGTGTGCAGGAATCTGCAAATTCAGAATCTGTGTGTGCACAATCAGGTTTGTAAATGTAAAAAAAGTGTATTGTGGTTTTAAATGTTTAAGTTTTCAGTTTTATTTGTCATATGTACTGTAGGTTAACACAGCGTCAACAGGACAATGAAATGTGTTGAAAAACAGGTCAGCTCAGCATTAGGAGCACTGGTACAGTAACAGAGCTAGACATAGATAAAAATAAGCTAAAGAAATAAAATATGATACAATAAAAATTTTAAGTAAAAAACTGGAGTGATATAAATCACTGCATGAATAGTTTTGAACATACTATTTAAACAGGACACACTACACTATTTAAAATACTCACTAATATTGTAAATGTGTACGTAGATATTAATGGCTGAAAAGATTTACAGCTCACATTTGTAAATATATTTTGCTACAATAATGGCTCCATCGGTTTGGATTTATGGTTCAGTGTTTCCTGTTTTATTTTGTATTCACTTCCTCTCCTTGTGTCTGTGGTTGTACTTCTGCTGTTGTTCTTTTTCCCCGCCATTTTTGATTATGTGTGCTACCCTGATTAGTTTCACCTGTGTCTCATCATCATGTCTGCACTTCTGTATTTTGTCAGGTTCTTTGTTCTGTTTTTTTTAAATTTTATTTTTATTGTTTTGGTTTTTGGACTTCTGTTTATTAGACTTCTATTGGATGGATTGATTTTAGTTGTTGTTTTTGCCTGGTCTTCCCAGCCACCTTATGTCATTCTGTGTTTATGTAAATTATTGAAGTAACTTTTCGTTCACTCACTTCTTCGTCTACATTTGGGTCCACTTCTTGAACTAATTATGACACACGCTAACACTGAAAATAATCAAATAAGTCAATTGAGAGTAAAAATAAAAAGCCAAGATAAACTTTTGGTTTGAAGCAGGACACAAACCACAAATTCTGGGTGAAAGTATTGTGTTACCATCCATCCGTGGACTTATTATTTTTTGCAAACAATTAGTTGCAATTTAAAAAAAAAAAAAATCTTGAAAAATCTGATTGTATCACTGCAGACACTCAGACTAACATCTATCTATACAGCCTTGTATCTACTTTATTTTGAGGCGTTGAGCAGATGTGTTAAAGTTCTCTGTGTACAGTGAGTCCATCGGTGGAATGAGTTTGAGTTTCTCCATTAATAACACTAAAAGCAGCCAGCAGTAAAAGTAATAAGCCTGCTGCAAATAGACATAACAAAATCTTCCTGTGAAACCAGAATTATCATGTATGCAAAAACGTGCTGTGTAAGCAAATGAAATCTGAGAGTGAGGCTGGAATATTTTTATAACGGAGAAGTTTTACTAAAGCAGACTTCAGCTCACTGCCTCGGGTCTGTGAGTAGTCAGCCAGAAGATACAAGAGCGGTAAGAGAAGCTGCCACTTTAAAATGAAAAGTAAAAAAAAAAAAATATTATGATCATATATTAATAATACAATACATTACTATTTGAAATGTTCTCATATTTCAACTTTTATTCATGCTTTGCACAGGCACGGCACAGGGCTCTTAGCAACTCCCATCAAGCCTTACTCATGATTCAATTGATGTTTCATTCTCTGGATCAAAAGTCACATTCAGCATTCTCGAGAAATTTTGAGTGAGGTCAAATACATCTTAAGCATACACACATACTCACTGTTCCAAACTGAAATTATGCATGTGTACAGTTTGTGTTGTACATGTACGTGCTTTTACTGTACATACAGTGTCTGTGCTCTCACGTGTACACCACAAAGTCTAACATATTGCGTTTGTGCCTGCAGGTCTCCACAAAGTCACATCACTTCCAGCTCAACACCTGCAGATCTGTGAGGTCAGCGCTGCAGCGGTTGGACGTGCTGGGTCACATGACTGGCCCTTCTGCCAACCGTCACCCCCTTTTTTTTGTGAAGCTCCCCTCCCTCTACCTCTATCGGGGTGGAAGTGAACTGATGAATGGGAAATGACAGCATGTGACCCTCAGCTCAACTCTTTAATGTGTAGCTATTCCACCCGAATCAGCCTGCTCATGTGACATGGCAACTTTGCGCTGTTCTACGAACTGAATATGGGACCTGCGCCTTCTATGAATAAATGGCACATTTGATAAAGAAATAATAATGTAGAAGATGTCCACATATACTTTTTTGGAACTTTATTTTGACTCTAACAATACCTGGTAATCCTGATCTGAAAGGATCACAACTATTTGATTTTCCAAAGATATATTAATCCAAAGTCTAAATAAATGAATGAATACAGCATTACAACAAAGCAAATAAATACCAGAAATATGTTATTTTATTGAATTTTTTGTTGTTTCGATATATTTGCAGAAATACAGAAAAATACTTAGAACACTTCAATGAGACAAATTTATCGTCAGAAATGAAAATTTATCTTTACACAGTCAGAGATAATATTTAATATTCTAAATGTATTATAATAAATGGTTCTAACAGCATGCGGGTGGTTCTGAGCCTGTTTATGTCCACCTCAGCTGGTAAACTATGAATATCAAGGCTGTCCTACATGTTTCCACAGAGCACATTGGCCAAAGCCATTTTATTATTTTCGATTGAAATCAGTCTGACTCAGTTCAGAGAGATGATTCGTCATCTATCCCTGAATCACAACTCAAAACATTATTTATCCAAAGGTATCCTCCTTCGTTCTACCCTAGATATATGACGTAACTTTTTTTTTTTTCATTGGTCAATAAAATTATAACCACAGTCAGAAGAGAAAATGTACCTTCCATATAAAGGAGAAAAAAAGTAATCAAAAGTGGAGAAATGAGGAAGCAACAATATGTGTTGTTTTGTATTTTTTTTTTTATATTGTATTTTTGTATATATTGTCTCTATCTAGTGTGCTATGGACCTTTTCTGTAAATAAAGTTATTATGATTATTATTATTAAATAAGAATTAATGTTTTACTTAATCCTGTTTACGTAGACCTTGTATTACAAAGTATGTTATAGTGCAGTTATGTAGTATAACTGCTTATTTTCAGACTATTTTTGAAGATGTGACATAAATGTATTGTAATATCTGCACTTCTTCTGTGCTTAATGTTGATTTCATAATGATCTTTATTCTCTGAAGTCAAGCAGCAGAGCATGAGACTTTGGGCAAATAGTACAAGCTCATTTTTGGTTGAGTTAAATGCACAAGAGAATGTGACTGTTGATAACACAGGGCGTTTGTTCTTTGCCGGGTGCTTTAAATTAAAAAATGAGGCGTAAGTGAAGTGAGTATACTCACTCCTCCAGACATCACTAACTTTACAGTAGAAGCAAAAGCAATGTTCAGACATAAAACAACTTCCTAATTTATAAAATGACTGTTAGTGGGTCTCTGCTCTGTGTTTACGTTCACTGTAGTTGATGTTTTATACAGTAATTAGTGAAGCTTGTAAAAGTTTATTTCATCAGATGATTGTTTAATATACTGTGGCCACATGAACAATGACTTCACAGTAATCTAAATACATTATCTCCTGTCGGCCACACACACATGCTTCAGTGTAAAAATAACATGGCGGTAATTTTCACTTTAATGACCTATCATTTGTATTCGTGAGACATTTTGTAGTTACATGTTGATCAGCAGTCAAATCAAGATAATACAAACAAAATCATCCGTTTTTTTTAGATTTTTTTTTTTTCCTTTTTAATTATTTTTAATGCTTTTTTACATTCATACCCATTAGTTACACATGTAAATTTCCTCTTATTAAGAGGATAGTTGTATAATCTATGAATTTTATGTCCTAATCAATCAAGACATTTTTTATTATTATTATTTATGTCCTGTATTATTCTGTCACGGGTTATGGATTAAAAAACACATTTCTAAAAGCAAATAATGTTTAACAGCTTCTTTCAGCTTCCTTTGTTCATTTCATCTGTGAGTGAAACTGAAGTTCAGCGTGTTCTTTGGCAAATTGCAGTTCAGTTTTCACATGAAAACAATTGTTGGCATTTGTACGAGACGCCGCAAATAATCATCGCCTGAAAAAAAAATTAGCCATGTGGCAAAACTGGAGACGAGGTAAACTTCAGTCTCAATGTCTTGGTTGCTTCTCACATACAATTTATAAATAAAGAGCAATGTAATCTGTCTACAACCAAGCTGACCACAGCGCCACAGAGTCAGACGGAAATTCAAATTATTTTTGACATCATGAACATACAAGCCAAAATCCAAAACAATTGCATAAGCAGCAGCAGCAGAAATGTTTATCCCTGTTAGCTGGTACAAATCAAAAGCACAATAACAGCCAACATATGAAGCTGTTGCTGTGTCCAGTCTTTGGGATTACATCTCCACCTTTGTGTACGAGGTTGTTGCTTTAATTTAACAGCATTCCACAACCTAAACCTTCAAATCCTTCGAAAGTCTGTAATGCTACGTAAGTTGTCTAAACTAGAAAAGTTGACTTTGCAAACTCCATTTCTTGATTCATTCTAAAATGTCCTTTTTGCCCGTGTTCACAGATGAAAAAAAAGATTGGCTTTGGAATGAGCAAATACACTCTCCTCTGCTATTACAGAGCTATAAATACAGATTCCAGTGTTTCATGGCCTGAACTTTATTGGAAAATCCATTCCCATCTTTCACATACCTAATTTGATAAGTTACGAGCAATTCCGTAGAAAAAGTCAAATCAATATGACAAAAGTCAAGTACATTGTAAGCAACACATCTTTTTTTCCCTGCTTCTGAATATATAAAATACATGTTTACTGCACACAGTATAAATAAAATTCACCATAAGTGGTTGTGCCAGGTCATGGATGCTGGCACACTCGTTTGGCCCTGGACGTCCTTAATTCCTTCTGTCAGGCAGTAATCAGGTCTGTTTCACATAACGGGCCATTAGTTTAAAGAGCAAATCTGCTTTCGGCGCTGCTGACAATGGACAAAGTGTGTGTGTGTGTGTGTGTGTGTGCTGTGGCAGGAGGGAGGGGGGTGTCTCTGTATGCCAAACCTGACCTGGCAGGGCTAGGAGAGAGGGAGGGAGGGAGAGAGAGGGAGGGAGGGATGGAGATGTGGAAATAGAGAAGGAGTTGCAAGAAAAGAAAGAGGGATGTTGTGATGGATGGCACAGCCGCGCTCATCGGATCCACTCGAGGAAAATGAGGCTGACAGGTCAGAGTGTGCCCTGAAGATGTTTCCATTTTAACTCCATTCAAATCTGTAATCACTGCCCTCCAAATGAACCCGTTGCTACATGGAATAATAAAAAAAACAACTCAAAGATATGAAACTTTAAAAAAAAGGGAAGTGGCTTGTATCTACCTCGCCCCCGGTGGCCACGGACTTCGAGACAGCATGTCAGGCTCTCCCCTCGGCGTCTTCACAGTCATGTTCTAACTCGGGGGTTTGTTTCAAAATAAGAGTACGCAGTAGACAAGTGCTGACAAGAAGATGACAACTCTATGCTGTCACCCACCTGCCCAGCGGAGGCTCGTGGAGATGTCACAGATATCGTTTGATCAGCCTTCACCAACACAGTCCAGCAACAGATAATTGGAAACACAGCGGGGCAAAAGTTACACAAATACCTAGCATTGCAGTTTCACAGAGCTTGAGTGTAAGTAAATTCTCTCAAGTGAGAAGGGCAGCTTTGTTCGAATAAGTATTTTCTGTGCATCCCAGTCTGGCAGAGAGGAAGAGTGGGGGGGGTTAGGCCAAACACCACTCCTTACCCTAATAGTTTAAGACACAGCCAGCATTTGCTTTCATCTCTCAGGGGGAGCACTGACACAAACGATTTTCGTTCCTCGCTGGCCCCCCTCCATTTGCCGATCCACACATAAGCGCTTTTCTTGTTGATTCATTTTCTCTTCTGGAATACACTGCTGTCAGGAAACAAGTGAGAGAAAAAAAAATGCTTTAAAGATAAATGAAAAAGCATGGAAACACTGTTAAGAGGTGGCTTAATATCATATCTCACCGCAGGCTCAGTGAAAAATGATGTTCAAGAGGGCACAGTGCTTTTTAATGAGGCAGCTCATTAATGCAAAAAAAAAAAAAAACTACATTGCTTAGTTTGAATATACAACTGGAAACATAATATTTATCAAAGCGCAGATTAAGTGAGGAAAGCTGTGGGTGAAATTGTTTCCCATTTATAATCATTTACACGTCATGTGAAAAAAAAAAAACTCTTTGTTTCTGGGCTCTTTCAAAGTATTGACGTCAGGAACATGGTTTCGAAAATCCATGTTTTATTTTACCTCCAGAACGGCCATTTGTGGCTCACGCCTCGAGCCGAACTGGGCTTTCCGGAAGCTCTTTATCCTCATCCTGCCCTCGAGTCCTCCACCTCGTCGGGCTCAGTCAGCGGAGGGCCCCCACCCCCTCAAAAACACCCCCTCCCTCCCTCCAACCAGCGACATGGCATTTGCACTGCTGAGGAGAATGTGAGCTAATGAAAGTGTAAAGCCTGTGGTCACTAGAGTATAAAATTCACATTTGGCCAAGACCGGCTGTGCAATCTGATATTATGAGCCCTGCCGCATAGAGAGCGAGGGCTTGAAATAGCACTCAAAAAAGACACAGCGAAGCAAACACAAGAGAGGGACACACAGTTGAAGTGAGTTTTTGTGCAATGATTTCACATTATTGTCAGCAGGACTAGATTTTGATCGTTCTTATTCACCTCTGTGGCGGATTAGCTGACGGGGAAACGTCCCCGTAACGACGTGGAGTTAAAATGTTAAAATCAAGGCAGCACAGCTCTGACAGAAACCTCATCCAGTTGGCTCAGAATTTGTCTAAAAGAAAGAAGAGATGAGCAGGAAGCAAGGTACTGTATGCCGCCATCTTGTTTCTTGTGTACACAGAGCAGCCGCTTGCCCTTATTAAATGGAGGTTTGCTGCAGATAGAAATGAGGTCAGAGGCGGCGTAAAAAAACGTGACGCAGAAACCGAGCCGGAAAATAAGCCTCTCTCTGCTGCGACAAAACAGACAGAACTTTAGACTGGAGTCGATTTATGTACAATTCAGGAACTCTCATTAGATATTTGTTGTACCTAAAAGTTTATTACCTCACACGCTGTCCATGCGTTCATCTTTAATCATCTCCTCACTAAGCCGCACCATTCTTCAAATGACATAAAAGTGAAGTCTATGAGACAAAGCTCAAATTAAAATGACGCCAGTAGAAGTTTTGGCAGAAAGCGCGGGGTCTTTTTGTTGGAACAGTAGCTCCGCTTCACCCAGGTCAAAAGTTCACTCACATTAAAGCTGGTTGACCTATTTTCCTCTTGCTGAAACTTGGGAATCCATCTTTGCTCAGTTTGTCCTCTAGCCTCTGTCCACTCAAATTAATCACTCTTGTTTTCGTTTGAGCGAAAAAACTACAGCCTTTCATTAATGTAAAGAAGCTAATGGGATCATTTAACGCTCATTATTATTGAATTATAACTGCTGTTAACTCCACTATTAATAAATAATACTCACATATTATTTTACCTTTATATCTCCACCAACTCGTGATTACTTCTACTTTATTGTGCACTGCTGTTTCTATATTCTTTAATACAATACAGTTAGCAGTTAATACAACTCATTGGACCATTCTTACCGTTAAACAGCTACCAACCACCTCCTCCATTCTGCCCTCATGTACCTCCAAGCATGCATGTGTTGTTTGTATATGTTTGCACACCTAATAATGTTGTATTATGTGTTATATATTTATTAGTATGAATATACCCCATATTATTTCTTTGCACGCTGCGTGTTGCATGCTTTGATTATTAATTATTAATTGTACTCACTTTAAAATTCCCTCTTTATTATGAGTATGCACACTTTTGACTGATTCAATGGCTGTATTCTTTCAGTAACTCAGATTTTAATCTTGTATTCCTTTTTGCAGTGACTACGTAACATCCGTTCATGAAGACAATGTTACAGAGTCACCCCAAAAACTGGGATTTTGGCATTTACATGGCACTTTGGTTCAAAATGAGGGTCAGTCCAAAGTTACAAAAAGTGCAGCAACACAACGTGAAAGATAAAGAGAAGTATGCATGTATGTGAATATATAATAAAAGTACAGTAGTTTATATAGTGTTGCTATAAGTTGCTTCGTAAAAATTGTGTATTTCGGATACATCATCCACAATTTCCAAAAACAATTTGAAATGTGAATTTGTTGGAGCACAGCACACTCTGCACTTTCTATCAGAACGATTTAGATGAGCTCAGGTCCAGAGAAGTGGGCATCGTTTCTGAATGTTTTTGATATCTGTCTTTCTCTTTGCATGGTAGAGACCTAGCTTCATATGTAGCTGTGGTGATGAATTGCGTTTGCAGACAGTAATCTCCGGAAGTGTTCCTGAGCCCATGTAGTAATATCCTTAATACAATCGTCAGTTTTTTAATGCAATGCTGCCTGAAGGGTCAAAGGTCACAGCCTTTTTTTACATTATTATTATTTTTATTATTATTATTATTGATATTATGGATTGTAGATGGTCCTGCTCATTCAAACTTTAACGTGTTAACAGTGTACTTAAACTGTAAGATGCGTGATGGTTCAAATGTAAATGATACACTAGTCTGTACTTTAAATTCAGGACTTTTTTCTGTAATAGAGTATTTTGAAATTGTGGTAATAGCTACTCTTTATTTTTTTATGGATCTTTATAGAATATTTATGGCTGCTTCACTCTCAGCTCAGTTTAACCTAACTATATTTGATCATGCAGTCGCACAAATTTTCATCGGAAACTGTATGAATATTGTATTTGCTATTATTGTTATTTACTCAAATTAGGCAGCGCATATTAAATAAAAACCTTGAGTTGATCAAAACCTTCACCTGGAGCGCAGACCTCCACTCTGTAACACAGCGCTGACTGCGGGAAGAGCGCTTTGGTATTTTGAATTCCACCGTTTTCTCAGGCTATCATGATGATTCATCGTTAGTCACCATCATCAGTCACAACCGCGGGTCTGTGTTTCAATCGTTCTCTCGGAGGATTGAGAGGTTGATAAAAGATAGGGTCAAAAGTCGCGTAAGCACGCCGGTTGTTTTCCTGCAGCAGAGCAGGATCTGTGCAGGGCGAGCCGGTGGAGCATCGTGAAGAAGAGCCGAGCTGGCAATTATAATCAGGCAGGAGCAGAAATTACAGCCATACCTATGTGATTGCACACTATCGCGTTTCAGCAGGGCCGGGTTAATACAGCTTGGAAAATACAAACTATGCTGGCCCATAGTATGAATGAATATAAGTGTATTATATTCTACTTACACACACTCAGCTGTACATATGATACACAGAGGACAGGCACTTTTTTTTTTTTTATCAAGTTCACTCAGGGTGTATGTAGGGCAGAGTGTGCCAGAGAGTGCAGTGGCCCTTCAGCTATAGGCCATTATTATTATGGGGATGCCTCTTTCTCTCTCTCTGTGCAGCGTCGTACCACCTCCCATACTTTTATATAACCCGGTAAAGCTGTGTTTGTGTGCGTGTCTCAGGTGGACTGTCATTCCGGGTGTTCAGCCTCGTCCACTGTGTTGAGCTCAAATTATTATGCTATGAAGAGCACAGAGAGGATCGAGGATATACCGAGTTGGTCAGCTGTAGGAAAACATATGTACAGTATATATAGAGTATTTAACTTCAGATTCAAGTCACAGTAAATATTAGCTTACTTTAGTTTGTGTAAAATAATTTATAGCTGTAACATATATCACATCGATTAAATATAATTACTTAAAAAGCTGAAAAAAAAAAAACTTAGATAAACTTGTATTGTGGCACTGGTTTAAAATGTCAGTTTACATTTACTTTCTATGTCTAATCAGGAACATAATTCAACATTTATTTTTAAATGTTGAATTATTTCTACATGTATTATGTTATTTGTCAATATGTATGAAACAATGCAATGATACTATAGGAAGTGCAGGAACAGTGGTGAAAATATTTAACTTTTTTAACTTTTTTTTTCTGTCAAATAAAACAATAATTAACACCTAAAGAATATCTGTATTTCATTTATTTTTTGGTTGTTTTTGGTGACGGCTTTTAAATTAATCTGTCAGAATAAAATAAACATAGCGTATTTTGTAGACATGTATATGTTTTCAGCTGTTTCATATTTTAACTGATAAACTCCATGAAGTAGAATCCTGCTCTTAATCAGTTATGTATCAAAATCACGCTGTCTCATTGCATTTATTGTCCTTATAATTGTCCCCTAATTCTACTATTAATTTCCATTTAAGTATAATAGATAGATATATAAGTATATCAAACCTAACAAAACTTTCCTCACAAATATAAACAGTTAACAGATATCGCGATATAAAACCATGGCTTTTATCGTATTATTACAATATTTATTATTAGTATTTTTATTTCGGTTGGCTATGTGTCCTCATGCGTGAGGATTCAAATGCAACTCTCAAATCTCAAATAAAACCTCATAAAAAATTACAAAAAGCTTGATTTCCTGACCTCTTGTTGCTTTGACATGACATATAAATATAGCAATAAAGCATTGATCTGAGTAAATGTAACTCATGTACTTGCGTGCACCAGACTGTCCCCTCACATTAATGTTCTGAGGCTAATGTGAAATATTTTGAAATGGAAAAAGAAGACTACATATTTCTGCCCCCCCCCCTCCGAGTGAAGATGTTTTCCGTGTGTCTTGCCGTTGTGCATCTGAGTGGGCAAGAGTGGCTGGTCACCCAGAGGTCACTCAGAGGAAGAGGGGGGAGGAGGACGGTGATGAACAAAGTTGTGTTCTATGGTGACGGGGGGGACACTGGAGATCGCAGCCATATGCACACAAATCAAACTCACCTCTTGATGTATTTTAGTAACATTAAAGCAGTGAAGCTTTGGAAAGGGTTGAAAGGGTTGTGTGGGAAAAGGTAATGCACTTTCACAGTGTCATGCGTATATAGCATTTCAGCAGGCAATTGCCAGAGAGAGCCGCTCTGCCCTTTTCCATTATGGCTTTAAGTCCACACTTCAATCGCAGGGCTGGAGTAGTATTTTCTCTGACACGGTGCCCCCCGGTGCTTTTCCATGTCCTGGCCTCGTACGGAGGGAAAGTTCACACTTTATACCAATGACAGCCTCAGGCTCTTAACCTTGTACAGAGGAGAAGAGGGATTCAACAGGTGAACACCTTGGACTTCTTTAATTTGCCTTTGGTATTTCCCCCACACCCCCATCAGCAGTGGAGGGAGTGAAGTGTTAGAGGAGCACTGATCTGAAATTGTGTGGAATGTGGTGTGGAAGGAAACTTGACAGCTTTCCATCTAATAAATCATCACATATGCAGTGGTTTGTTACACGTACTCATGCCTGTACAGAGTCAAGTTTGAAATTTACGATCGTTGTACATGTTCAGTAAAGTCCTCATGTACGAATAATCTCAAATCAGTGTATTTTAATGTAATTGAACTGGACATTTTCACATGAGAGACATCTGAAGTTGTAAAATACAAAACAAAAAAATGCAAAGTGCTAAAAAAAAAAAAAAAAAACTTAGCATTTTTTTTCTACATAAAATGTATGTAATATAAACATATATAAAAACTCAAAATTAAGTTTTGTTGTGAAATAAATACATTTGGTACCAAACTTAAAATCCAATGTTATTCAACGCTAATCATTAAATTTAATATATATATATATATATATATATATGCATATGTTGGATTTTACTGTTACTTTTTCCTTTTTGTTTGTTTTATTAAAAAAAAAAACTTAAAAAAATAACAAACTTCAAATCTTATGTAATTTGCAAATGCATTAAATTAAACTGTATAAATGTCAATGCTTAAATAACTTAAATTTAGGTTTTATTGTGAAATACAAAAATGCAAAATACGACTTGCATTTTATTGTAATGTGAGTCGCATTTTATTCAACTTTGTTAGTTTGAATTTTATTATATATAATACATTAAATAAAATATATCCGAATGAAGAATTGAATTGCATACATTTAAATGTATAAATACTAAAAAAAAATGTTTTATTGTTAAAAAAAAGTTGAACTGTAAAAAATTTAAATTTAAAAAAGTTTTATTGTGAATAAAAACTTTAACATCTATCTAAATCTAAATCTACAGATTCATATTTCAGTTCAAATATAATATTAAATGCATGTCTCCATATGATAAGGTGAGTTTTACTGTGATAAAAGTCTCCATCAATTAACCCCAAAAAAAAAAAAATTCACATTAACTATTAAAATGGATCCAAGTTAAATTTTCATAAAATAACGGTTAACACCATAGCATCGACAAACTCGTTTGTTCATTTTTTCCTACATAAACCATTCAACTCCATGTATTTCTCCTCGCCAGCCAGTGGCTCTATGCTCTCTATGGTCCACTGAATTAGCAAATGACTTATGATGACTTATTATGATTAGAGAAATCACTTATCATGAACTTTTAGTAAGTTGTGAGGATTCAAGCCTGTGCATTTTTAAGCCTGAAATATAAAGCAAATATGTCAAGATCACACAAATCCCATGCAGCACACGCAGTGCAGACACCCCGTGTCATGGATTAATATTGACAGGTTCAATTAGTCTGACTGATAGTATGATTGGATGTGTGGCCTTGCTGGAGGTTGAGCGAGCGGGTTTTCCATCGGCGCCCGGTTTGTACGGTGGACGGCACACTCGCTCCACATTAGATCAGCAGAGGCCCAATGGCTGCTCTCGGGATGTGACACAACTGTGGCAGTGTGTGGGATGTGCAGACGAGCTGACCGAGCACTCACCTCTCTCTAAACACTTTATTTATTTATTTCCGCTCTTGGATTAAAGCGCTTTTGTGGAGCTAACCTACATAATGGTGCTGTGGTGAGCGCGACGAGCAGACTCCTTGATACAGATATGACGGTGTTTAGAAATGAAGACAATGGATGCTCAATCAGTCCCATTGGCCCAAGATCATTACCCAAATATCACACAGACTCTTGATTGAGCTGTATTGAGTTTAGCCGCTCAAGCACATTATGCTATATTGAATAACCTGGTGGCCTAATCAAAACAAAATTATTTCCATATCATAAGCTGGGACGGCCAGAGACAATTGGAGTCATCATTCTCTTGGTTTGTTTATATTAGGCGGTCAGGTTGTCTTTTTTCAAACAGCTCTACAGATGTGAATATTAGTATTTCATACAGTCATAATGAAGATATTTAATCACTTGTAATTATGTGCTCTTGACATAGCCAAGTGTAAGGACTTAATATACAAGTAGAGTACTTATGTGAATGTTAAGTGTCAGCAGGCTCATAGTGTCTCTAGAGTGGGCATTACTCACAGGCATGTACGCTTGCTTCATATTTGATTTGATTCCTCTTTCATACAGTTTCACATAATAACAACAAGCAACAAAACAAATACTCCAAACATGACAACAGACGTCATGAATAAGTGGCCACTGGCTGGTGTAAACAGTTTAATCACAGGCACACTGCGGTCCAAACTTAGATTAACACTGAAGACATCAGAACTATAAAATAACACACGGAATTATGTGTTAAAAAAGCAAAATGTGCTTTGTTGATGACACTGTTGATGATTTATTCAAAATTCAAGCTACACTTGACCAGGAAGGCGACCATACTATTCTACAGTGTCCAAAACTAATGTGTCCAAACTTATATATATATATATATATATATAGTTGTGTAGGGTGTATTGCAAGCTAATCCATGAGAACCCTGACATGTTCTCCAGAAAAAAAGATTAATAGTGAAGTAGAAATACAAATTTATCTCATTTTGACAGAATGTTTTAATATTAAAAAAAAAAAAAAAAGGCTGTTTGGAATACTTAAAGCCAGTCATATTTTTCTCTATCTTTATTATTTCTGTTTTTGTTTTTAATGAGGTAAAGTTTATGTTTAGGTTTTAGGTATCCATATCCATGGGTATATATTATTTAAGGAATGCTTATATGCAAATTGTTTTGATTTTAAATGTGTATACTTATGTGTATGCATACATACATGGGTGCACTCAATATTTACAATTTTAGCTGCCCTGAGCTGCTATCCAAATAAGGGCAAGATGTCATTTTGCGGAAATATTGATACACAATGTGAATGGTGGCTAAATCTTATTGGCCATCAGATTTGTGTCATAAGGTGTCACTTTCCTGCTCTTATTATCTTTTAAATGACTTGTTTCAATTTATTTTATAAGCTTGGTTTTATAATCTGACCTTTTGTCTTTTATTTCTGAACTCCCTTTAATCATTGCTGTGTGCTTTTAGATCTCTTACCTTTTTTTATGTATAGTTCTGTCAGACTTGGCTTTTAAATGCTAGTGTTGCTCGACTATATTTATTTGACAGCTACATAATGACTCTTACATAATAATCTGATCAGATTTTTAAAATATATTGCATTGTTACTGGGTTTGAAGTAGTTACATTAGCATCACCTCAGATAGCTACGACTCTGCTTACACATGAATTCATTAATAATAATAATTTTATGCTCCATCATATGGTAATATGACACTTTTTATAAGGAGTCATTGTTTATTACTTTTGATATTCAGAGTACATTTTACTATACTTCTGTATTATTGCTTAAAGGGACAGTATGTCAAATTTAGTGGTTAGCGGTGAAATTGCAGATTGCAGCCGACTGAATATGCCTTGCCTCACTCTCTACCTTTTCCAGTATGTAGGTGAAATGATGCTGTGCACAAATAAAGTCTATCTAAAGCCAGTGTCTAGTTTGTCTCTTCTGGGCTACTGTAGAAACATGGACGACTCCAGTGAAGAGGACCTATGACGTCTGTAGATATAAAAGACTCATTTTAAGGTTAAAACATCATGATTCCTATTTTTAGGTGATTATACACTAATGAAATGCATATTATATTCTGTAAATACAGCCTCAGATCTGACACACTGGACCTTTAATTCCTTAATAATATACATAATAATCATTGTTCGTAACTCTTTATACTTGAGCATAAGCTTGTAAATGAACAACACGTATTAATGTTTTTAAATGACCTTTTAGTTAAATGGAGTATCTGAATATTACTTCCATCACTGCTGTTCTTTCTATGGCCACTACTCCAATATAAGACTTCCTTCTTTTTTGCAGTGTGATGTTGCTGCTTTCACACACACGTGTGCATACATGCTGCTCAGTGAACTTATTCCTAACATATTTCAAAGAGAATACCGTCAGTCCGAATGAATTCAATCAGACAGCCTTAAGTGGGAGAAAAGCAGCACATAATGATATCATGAGAACATACCATGGCCTGGTTTAGTTATTGCTCTGTGGTCGTTGACAGCATTAGCGGGTGAAAGGTTCGCAGTCTGTTTCAGAGGCGGGGCCTGAGGTATTACGCCTTTAATGCTCTCAGGGGAGATGAAGAAGGCGCGGGGGAATAGGGACAGTTTTCACATAGAAAAATAGAAAAACCACAGAAAATAGTTCCCTGTGGGCAATCTGTAATGTAATGTAGGACTGCATGTTCTGATTGATGGGCCTGATTTAAAGGCACACTCACTGCCCTGCTGATGGCAGCACTGTCCCAGTCAAACGCCCACATGCAAAAGCAGGGCAAACACAGATTACTCTATTAGGTTCTGCAATAACTGGGATTGTGTTTGCGCTGGCTCATGGCGTGGAAAAAGTATTTTTGTGACATCGAAAGTGGATGAATGCACAGCAGACGTGTTTTGAGTGTGTTTGAAGAGGCATAAACATCATGGAATGGACTAAACTGGCTATGAATGAAGTACAAAACAGAAAGAAATCAGTGAAGTGGACGAGAAAAGAGCTGAAGCCTCATGACAACCTTCATCTAAACAGGTACGCCATAGCTGCAGGAAGAGTTCAGAAACAAAACAAAGTTCAGCGTGGCCGACATTGTGCCGTCGCATTCAGTCCATCCTCCGCCACGGCCGCCATGATGAACTCCAGATGAACTCGCTTGTATCTGTGGGAGCTGAGCGGATCAGGCCATGTGATTGGATGAGACTAGGGCTCCATATTTGGAAGATTACTAAAGCCAGGTTTGGGCAGCCATCGCCGCCCCCCCACGTGTGAGAACAACCTAATCGCTCCACAGGCTTTTTAATTATCTCATAATATCTGATGTGTCTCGCTGCCACAGTCTGGGAGATGAAAGGCCCAGAAAACAGGAGGCTTCTGGATCTGTGTTCTTTTTCTTCACTGTAAATTCTGTATCATGTTTAGAATAATGCTGTTCGAGACATGTGAGGCTGATTAGGGGGAATTAATGACATACAGTCCACATACAGAAAAATCTCCTCTGAATAAAAATGAAATAAATTAATGAATAAATAATATATGTGTGTATGTATATTGTAATGCATGTTGTTCTGCATATTCATTCAGATGTATAGATGATATTTAGACTGTTAATTATTCTCAGATTGTAATAAATTTAATGACCCAACCTGTTTCAAGTGTTTAAATGAAGTTAAACTGCATGAATAAATAATAAGTACATTTTTCCCAGGTGCCTTTATTGTATATTCTATGTATGAATGAATAATACTTCATAAATAATTAACTGTATACAAGAACAGATAACCTCTATCTTAATGTCTTTATTCTTTTTATTACATTTATATTTTGAATTGATTTGTCCAATGTTACACTCATTTCTAAAATGTCAGATTTCAAATGATTAAATACATAAAAATATATGATTTTTTTATGATTTTTTTTTTTTTTTTATTTCTCACTGGTGACTTATTTAGTGTATTTAAAGCAGTATCAGTAAATTCAATAAAACAAGACAATTCATTATCAATAAAGATGAAACATACACACACAGGACACATATACATGTATGGTTATATTTTATATACTGAACATTACATATACACTTAAAACCTAACTTATGAATGGATAGATCTATCTGTTTGTTTTTATTGTTTCCTACATTATTTTTCTGCTTTTCTTTCTCCTTTTGGCTGTTTGTGTTCTTGTACTCGACTTCTCTTGTTCTGTAACCACTACAACAAAATATTAAAAAAAAATACTTTATAGTACTTATATAACATATGTAAAGGGATTGTATTATATATTATAATGTGTATATAATATATATTATATATACTATAATAAATGATATAGGCTAATATATGTTATTACATTTTAAATATATAATGTGTGGATATATATTTTACATTTCAAATTCAACATATTTTAGATTTAGATTTAGATTTAGACTCAGCATGCACCTCTCCAAACCCGCTCTCCAAAGTTATTTCAGGTCAGCGTGAACTGTGATTCATCCCGTTTTATAGATTAGACAAACAACTCATCCTAAAAACCTCCTGACCTCGTAGCCAAAATAACAGACTCATCAGGGTTCGCGGGGAGTTTAGCGACACTGCTGCAGATTTCCGTGATAGCGCCGGCGATGCTGGCGGTTCTGATGATGATGATGGTGATGTGGCGGAGGCGGAACAGTCGGACTGGAAGTTGCAGCTCCCTCCTCTTGCCACACTAACCCCTGCCTGAACTCATGATGCGTCTGTCCTACAGGCCTTTTCTTCACCCCCATACTGTCACATGCTTTTTTTTCTAATCGTCTGTCCCACCAAGCTTTCACCCCCCGCGGCCGTCCAGTCTCCCCCGACCACAATGTTTGCATTTGCAAATGGTTGCCGTGATTGTCTTTATTTTTAACCTTCCACCCTATCCCTTCTCTCCACAGTGATTCTTCCATTCCCATCGGAGCAAAGAGTTGACTTGAGAAACATTTGAGGGAAGATTACAACATATATTTCTGTGAGACGTTCTTTGAATGGTAGAATTGTGCTACTACTGGTAAAAATCTCAATTTTTCTTCCTACATTAATACTCTTCATTTCATATTCTTTCTACTATTTTTCATGCAAATTTGTAGAAATTTGTCTCAATCTTGTGAATGGAGTCAGAGAAAATCGACCCGTGTTTAGACTGCCAACTGTACGTCAGTTTGATTTGTGTCCCGGAGTTTGATCCAGCCCTTAAAATGAAACTTACGGCCTTGAGTACAGTCTAATCAGTGCCTTTAACTCTGATTGAGCTCTGTTGGACCGCTGCACTGACGGCTCCGGCCAGACTCGGTGGTGGCGCAATAACCTCACAGTGGAGCCGCTCTCCTGATTGGGCCTTTTAGGTCTGTTTCTCTTAAGCAGGGTTTAGCACGAGGCAACAGCTGGCACAAGTTTATGGACGGAGGCCGTTGGTGAAAAGGGAGAGGGGAGGGTTTTTTTTCCCCCCCTTGATTTTTTTTTCTTTTTTTCAGGTAATCCCAACACCCTGACCCTTGAACGAAGCCTCTGGTCACAGTTGTGGGCGACGTTGGGGATTGAGCACAAGAAATTACATCAGTGGGGAGGGATCAAGCTTCTTAAAGCTTCCACAACTGTCCTCAGTTTTGATCGGCGATGGAAGTGTTCCCTTTAATAGCTTCCCCTTTTCTTTCTTTTCAGGTCTTTTTCTTCCTGTCCATGGATTCAGACTGGTTTCTACTGTACACATAAATAGAATTTCAAAAATCTTATTTTGCAGAAATGTGGTTTGCAGGATGGTGAACTCTGACCTTGGCCTCCTGTGAAAATTTGTGATATATGAACATTTTCTACATTTTTTAAAAACATATTCATATTTCATCCTTTATGTTTCTATTTTTCTAATCTTTATCTGACAAATAAACTATTAATTCATTGACTCTTTGTGTTAATTATTAAAATAATTAAATTGTAAACTGTGTCCTGAACTTTATGACAACACAATTACACCTCTTACCCCCAAATAAGTAAATGAATGAATAATTGTACACTCTAAAAATCACTGGGTTAAAACTGGAAATAATCCACAGCTTATATGTAAAGTTCAGAGTGTTTTTACTGCATATGATAATTATAAATGAGATTTTGAGTGCAAAACATGATGACAAAGTCTATGTGCATTCATACAAAAATGTACATTAAAATATAAAATTAAGGTAAAATTAAAATGAAATGAAAAATATATGTAAAGTTATATAAAACACATCAGTTAGTTCTATTTTAACATAACTTTAAATAATTTTATTACATTTTGAAAATGTTGATTTACAGTATTGTTTTTAATTAAAAACATATTTGCATGATATAAAACTCATTGTTTCATTTTAGTTTGAATTACTTTCATCAGTGTCATTTCATAATTAATATTTTTTAAAGAAAAGTCGTAGAGTCAACTTAGACCTGCTAATATTTATACTAATTAACTAACATTTAACAAAGATCAACTTTGACTTTGAGGAATATTTAATGTGTTTTCCATACACATGAAAGTATTTCAATACTCAGTTTGTTGTTTTTGCTAGGAATGTTAACTTTTATTTGGATTTAATCGTTTATAATTTTTCATAAGTTTATAATTCCTCATTACCTCAAGCTTTCATATAACATCACTGTGAGTTCACTCACTCTCAGACTTTGGGCACAGCACAGGAAATATGATAGACACATGTAGATTTCCGCAAACGGTCAGCCATCACATGCCTTCATGACTCACAGTCTAACTTTTGGTTTTTGTTGTTTTGTTTTTTGTTTGTTTGTTTGTTTTTAATTTAATTTTTTTTTAATTCATTAGAATCTGCTCGGAAAATCGTTCAAACCTTTGGGTGCATGGATCATTCTTTCAAAAGAGCAGTTTTGAGCTATATACTCCACACAGATCTGCAAAGCTTTAAAAAAAAAAAAAATGTTTACTTCAGTTTATGGGGGATATATTGAAGAAATCTAAAAGAAATGCAATGAAAAAAGTGATCCAAAGTCATTTCTGTCAATGTTTATGTTCCACAAGCTCTTAAAACAACTGTTCTCGCCCCAGTTCCCAAGTAAAACAACTCTGGCATCTGTGCCAGCGTGGAGACTTTTTCAAGACTAAAACAACATACAAGCTCCCTCATGTGAGATTAACAGCCCAAATATGTCCCTGTTGCATCCAATACTACTTTTTCTTCTTACATTTGTCCCTTTTATCAATAATAAATCAGTGCAATCGGACAAATGGAACGATTCTTTTAGGACATTTCTACGACTGTATTTTTAGCTGCAGCTTTTATTCTCACGCATTATTTACTCGATAGGAACCGAGCATCGCCCGCGGCTATTAGAGGAGCATGTGAAGCACAAAATGCTCCGAGATTCAGTTTGTATACCTTCCATTTCTAACACACGTGCTTCTCACTATATGTGGAATGCTTTCTCCTGCCAATGTTGTGTATTTCTTCATCTGTTTCTTTTATGTTGGATCTTTGAGTCCAGCCAGTGGGACGGCAGATGGAGGCATCACAGCAGACCCCGTATTAATACTTAATACCATGAAACATTGCTCATGCATCCTTTTAAACGGTTCAAAAGACACAAAAATGGGATGATTTCATTTTGTTAGTACTTTGAACCCAGTCTGGCCATGAATAGAATATTTCTGAGATGCCTTCTCCATCATTTACAAATGCTCTGCTGAGTTTTTTCTCTTTTGTTTTGCATATTACTCTAAGTTCTAAAACAAAACAAAAAAAACATCTGTACATAAACCACAGATGAATACAAAAATAATTAAAAAAACAAACAAAAAAAAAACGTCCCAAAATAGCTTCAGATTCAATAAGCCAAATCAAATGTGGCTCACTCCTCCAACAAATGTCTCTGTGATGGAAAATTATCAAAGTGTCTCAGTGGTCCTCATGGGCCCTGTCTAGCCTGGAACCTGTCAATCAGTCTGTGAATAAACACCAGGACAGTCTAACTGGAGTAACTGGGACACATCGCCTCAACCCAATAGTATTTGCATCGTGGGAATGACAGCTCTTTGCAAAGTATCAGAAAAAAATATAAATCTTTGATCATGTGCAGACTTCAGCTCTGGGAATGACCAGTAGGGATGCTGTTGTCTGCAAAATCCACACATACACACACACACACACACATACACACTCATAGTACCTTTAATCTCGTTTTACTACTCTCCGGTCTGGTCCTATTAGGTCCTAGCCAGAAAGAAAAAAGCTCAGAGGGGGACAAACTGCAGCCCTGTGGACCCTTGGCTCTGTTAAGCACTCTAAAAACTCATCTTTTTAGTCTTTCCCTCCTCTGTCTCGCTCTCTGTGCCTCTTCAGTCCCAGGCCCCATAATGCCACATCAATACCGCAGTAGGGAGGAGGCACCACACTAATGTAAACACACAGGTCGACCTCGTTTTGCTCCCCGTGGCCGACGCCAGAGAAGAAAATGCAGCACAAAGGAGGGATGAAAAAGGTGAGACATGTCATCCCGATTAGATTTAATAACAGAGAAGGAGGGAAGAAAAAAACAAAAAAAACAACAACAGCCGAGTAGAAGGATGGAAAGGCAGTTTAAACAGGATTGCTGGATGCTGTGCAGATGTCACTAAAATGGCAGCATGGGCATAAGTCAGGCATTAAGAATGGCCACCCTCTGAATGGCTCCTGTATGTTGGGGCCTGTGAGAGAGCCGAACAGGACCAGCGGGTAGCCGGGTGCGCCTCTCGGAGCCTTAATCCTCCACAGTCTGAGTGGGAAAGGCAGGAGGAATTGAATTTTTCACAGTTGTTACTATGGCGGTGGGAACCTGCTGCTGCTCTTTCTGTTAGACATAAAGTATTCAGTCAGCGCTCCTCTGCTGTTTGACACTTTTTTCTCCCCCTGTGTACTTTTACCCCGGACTGAAAGACTCGCTGTTTTTCATACAACGCAGCAAAAGGTCTCCAACTGTGACATGCTAACCCCTTTCAAATGTCGGACCATCACTGGGAACGGTCACTCTCAAGTTCAAGGTATAAAATTATTATGCCAGCAGGTCCAAATGAGAGTTTCAGATGAAGAATCATCAAATTAATCCTCTGGCCTTAAAGCCTCTGGACATAGTAAAAATGCATATATTATATCAAAGCAAAATCTCATTATGCATCCACAAATATCAGAGTAAAAATTAGTGTTAATAATTGTAAAACATGATTCAAAAGAGCTCATTTTGCTGTTAAGTCAAGACTGTGGAGTCATGGAAGGTCCTGTTTTGATTATCTCCCTCAGGAGTGCTGGCATGGAAACTAAGCAATGGCCTGCTGTGGACAGGCGAGCAGCAAATGTATTTTAGCCACCTAAAAAAATCAATATCAGTTTAAGTGTATACTATATTTAGAATATTTTTCACTGCTGTGCTGTCAGACAGACCTTTCTGATCTCCTCAAAGCCACCAGACGAGACTAAAGCTATTGTGGATTTGAGTTCCCAGTGGCTTCAAACAATGGGTACAAGGTTTTTTGATGCAGCAATCAAAGCTTGGCAAAGTTCCGGCAACTAGAAGGACTCAGGCCTAATTAAACAAACAAAAGATTAAAATGTTGTGGTCAAAATTGCATTTTTTGTCACTTGTAGCAGTGGAAGAAGCTGAAAACAACATTATAGGAGCTCTAACACGAACTAAAAGCCCACATGCTCACATGACCTGAAAGTGTTAAGCGAGTTCGCTGGAAATGAAATCTCAGCATATGGTGCCGTGGTTATCAAACCACTAATAGCTCATGGGAGATCCTCCTACTCTTTGTTGACAGTTATGCAAGATATTTTGCTGTGAAATTAATATGAAAGTCACAACTAAACGAGCACAAGGCTTTTGTGCTAGCCTGAAGGTGATATTTTGTTTGTGACTGTCTCATTTCCTGGTGGGTGAAGTGGATGAGTAATGCTTCCATCATCAGTAAATTAGACTTTACACAATAGCTTCTTGTACACTGAGACACTGCATTTTTTTTTTTTTTTCTCTGTTTGGCGCACAGCTTGTATGGAAGGCTGAAACTGCCAAAATGAAAAAATAAGGAAATAAAATACTCAAAAAATAAATTAATAAGCCATAACAGGACCAAAAATATTATAAATAAACTTAGCCATTACTTAATTCCTGAAACATAACACAAATTGATATTTCTGTTTTCATTTGCATTTGTTAAATGTATTTATTTATGTATTGTGTACATTTGCATCTACACATACACAATGGTCATTTTGAGTATTAATAAACCAAAATCCCTTTGTTTTCTCTTGCTGTAAAATTATTTTTGATGACTAATCATTCACCAATATCAGGTTTACATATAACTTCATTCAATCAAGTATAATATGATGAAAAATACAATAGACACTCAGCTCGCACACCCTGAACAATACCTTTTTAATCGTAAAAAATAGTATTTTTACGATTTAGTGCCCAGTTATGGACAACTGTACACTTGTATTTATTACATTACTTATGATCAAAAACTAGCGTATCAACATAACAATTTTGTTAACAGCCAAAGATCAAGTTGTAGTCACTGTTTCCTTTGCTCTTCTTTCTTCTCTGTCAACGTACTCTTCATTCTCTCCATAAAGGCTGATGAGTACATTGCCAGCTCATCCAGCTCTGGTTCTGGCACGACATCAGCTCCACTCCCCGTCAGCATTCCCCTCCACTCTAGGCCTGAAAACTTCCTCTTCCTGTCGTCCAAAAACAAACACTCACCTGGTGCTCTGAGCTCAGTGTCTGGGCAACAAACTGAGCTAACATCAGCTTTCGGCAGCTAAAGTTGGCAGCACTTTACTGTCCGTCAGGAAACAGGAGAGTTGAGGCAGAGCAGTTGGAGGACATCAGAGGTAAAACCAGAAATCATTTTCTCCATAAAATACAATCCAGTTTCACCAAAATAAGTAAAATACTTGGTGGTGTGTGACTTAGTGCTGTAAAGCATTACATACTTATCATGGGTGATCGTATCTGTACCACAAAGTTACGTAGTGTTAGAACAGATGTACTAATGACACAGAATCACATTAAAATCAGTTTTTACAGTTGAAAAGTTACACAACGTTTCAAGGTTATCATGGACTTTGATGCCTGCTGTAAGGTCACTTGTGAGCATAACATAAACACAAATGTCATTTTAAGCGGTCAGTGAGGACAATCATAACTCAGGGTTGGGACACCGATGACAGTTTTAACTAGTTTGAATGAACTAGCAGTGATCATCTTGAGAATATGCTCTAAAATTGTCAGTTGTTCATGCTGTTTTCTCCATTAATCCTGCTGCTGTCTGCACACAGTCTGAGTAACTGGAAACACAAGGACTTGCTCTCCTCCCCTCAGAGCTACATAATCCATAAGACTTACTATGAATGCTTAAGTTTGTTTTGGCAACATATTTTTCACCATGCTCGGGTTGTTCTTCTTTATTTCAGTGCTACATTATGTTGCACTCTGCTTCTTGTCAATCACCTGACACCCATGAGAAAGGACAGAGAAAGGATACTGCGAAAACATTCAACCTTAGAAACTTTAATGCTACATCCATATCGACATGTTTTTCTTCTGTTACACTCTAAAGTTAGTATTCAGGCATTAAAAAAAGAATTGAATAGCAAACTTTGTGAAAGAATTGTAAACTGAGGACAAGAAATGAATAATTCTGGGTGAAACGGCTTGTTCACAGGCACTTTGACTGCACTTGTTTGACATTCTGATGCAAAACTTAAAAGCGTGTTATTGAAGGCATAATTTGATATTTTTTGTATTCAAGGATATTGACTGATTCATTCTTTTATTTTTCTTCCCCCACGTAGACTTTAGAAGGTCAAGTGATGTTATCGTTCAGAATAATTATCAGCGCAAGTAAGCACACTTTGGATCATTTTCTCTCTGTCCCAGATTGTGTTTTGAAGTACGCAGTGGATCCCTCAGGGATTATTAGTGTCGAGACTTGCAGAGCAGACAGAAAAAGAAAAAAAAAAAAAAGAGTAAAGGAGCTCCTCACCCGTTGGCCTTGGTGTCTAGACACCAAGTTGGGGGCTAATCGAAGAGATCAAACAGATTTAACACTTCGTTGGTACAGATCAAAGACCTACCAGCCCATATTTGGCATGGGGAGGATGGAGAAATGAATCTGGGACCCAATGTGGACAAGTGCAGGAACAATGAGCTGATGTATCCAAGTGAAGAAGCACAAAATAAAATTAATTAGATTATTTTTTTGTCTATTCGGTTATATGCTTTGATTTCCGAACAGCAGAGAGTTATTATGCCAGTATAAATATATATATATATACATATATGCAAAATATCTCCCCTGCTGTGTGTGTGTGTGTGTGTTTGTGGTTGGACCCCATGGCTTTGATACCAATCAGGCTGTCCAAACAGCCTGAGTCCTTCATCAACCTTTACTGCTCCTGCAATCAACGGGCAAATGAGACTTGAATGTAAAGAGAGCAATAAGCACTTAGTTTCTGTCTGTGTGCGCATGAGGGAACAAGTTTAACTGCAAGTTTCAGTGGCAGGACTGATATCTGAATTCCCCTCACTCTCTGTGTAAGGAAATATAAACTATAATGACGTCAGATAGGGAGGAACTAGTCACAAATATTAACTGGCGTTTACAGCAGCCAGTAGTGAGTGTGTGTTACATTACATTAGTGTCAGCATCTACCCTCAAGTAAACATAAGCGGGTCCGGGGCTGAACACAACCTCTCTGTAGTGGTTTTCTCGCCTGGTTCGACTCCTGGCATCCGTTAGCTACACGGCTGACTAAGTTAGTAGTTGGCTACTTAGCTCTTTCCATCAGGAAAGTTTGTAAATCATTGTGGTACTGTTATGTTTATTCCCTGTTGGTCTTAGTGGCTGTGCTCCAACCTAGGCCAGTCCAGCTGCTGAGCTCAGCTCAGTTCTGTTGCGTGCTAACAGACGATTCAGTTAGCTGCGGTTAATTAGCAGTTAGCTACTTTAGCTAAAGCTAAACCATCTGTTGATCAGCAAACTCTGTAAGTCTAACCAACCTCAAATTTATGTATGAAACAAATATCAAAGTCATGTGTCTATCACTCCTCCAAAGATTCACAGAATAGTGGCTATAAACACGCATTAATGTGCAAAAAATAAGTATCTGTTGTGTTTGTATTTATAGTAAAGAGGGAGTTTAGCTAATATTAGTCTCTTTTTCATGAGTCCGTGAGTTCATATGTTGTTGTGATGGCAAACGACCAGACAGTCAAAACTTTACAGCAACCAGTACTTGTGATCTCAACTCTCTGTTCGTTACTCCCTGTGACTCAGAGAGTGATGGAGTGTTGAGGTCAATGATATAGTTACAGTAACACACACCAATGTTCACCAGCTGGTTTAAACCTGTTCAGCAGTGTGTTCAAAACTGCTAGCTGTTGCGGCGCTGTCACTGCAGACAAGTTACAGGTAAAATGTAGATTTCTTCTTTCTGGTAAGTAAGCCAGGATGTTAAAGCCACTGGAAACTCAAATCCACAAAAGCTTTCTTACTATGTCATTTAGGGTCTTGTGTACATAATAAGCATCTCAAAAGTATTAGGAGTTAGTTTCAGCTTAAACCAGAGCCGAAGAAAACTGACTTGACATGACCACATTTAGTGTCATGAATAAATTAGAAACTATCAAACATACCCATACACCTTCTGAATTCATGTTTCTCTCTCTTACCTACTCGCCAACTCAGGTTTGGTCGATAAAAATCCTCAATTCACCGAGTGTGTTCTGACTCTTATCCTTGATCTTGTTCGGCATATGACGTCGACATTGAACATGAGAAACATGGTTATTCACCTCTCCGTATAAATGATCAAAACAGTCTACAGGTTTCTGATCATCTGTGTGCAGCTCTGTCTTGAATCCTCAACACGTCCACTGCTCATTTGAAGCATATGTTCTGATGCTTATTTTAAAAAGGCGTTTACATGCGCAACTTAGATACTCCTGATCATAACTGGCACAGTGCATATGTAAATGGCCTCATTAAGTTTTTACTACAGTCCAGTATGAATATCACCCACACAGGGAATACATCAAAGTGAATGGTGTGTGAACAGTGTCCTTTTATTTTACAGCTACGTTATTACTGCAGTTATTCTGGTGAGGATCGTCTGGAAATCTGAGTATGTTTTAGTCTGGAAGTTTCATTTTTGTTTGAGAAAAAGTTTCTGTTCTCGTCTATTACCACCCCTCTCTGTTAAGCGGAGGCTGTCCGCCTCCTTCCTTCCTGGTGTTTTCCACATTTTCCCCATCCCTTGAGTTTCTGGATGTATTGTCTGTCTCTGTTTGAGAGTCTCTCCGGTTTCCTCTTGCCTGCCTGATTACCACACCTGCGCCTCATCAACCAATCAACCCCTGCTGCATAAAACAGCGGCTCAAACCTTCCAACTCTGCCCGATTGTTCGCTCTCCCTCGTGGTAACGGTGGCACAGTCTATTCTGTGTTTTGTTTTGTGAGCCTTGCTCTTCTGAGATTTTTGGGACCTTTTTGACTAATTGTGATTATCTTTTTTTTTTTTCTTTCTGTGCTTTAGCAAAACCCAACCTGCCATCCTCCTTCCACATCCAGTTCTGTTTGTCTCTATGTCTGCACTCTAGGATTCTACCGGTCACCACCAGCCCTGCACCACCCTGGACACCCAACTACAGGCTCCCTCACCTGCACTGCACCTTTTTAGGTTGTAAATAAATTGTTTAAATGAAATTCAGTCTCCAGAGTTTCATTGTTGCTTTTGCAGTAGTGCTAACAATATCCTGCGGCTATCAACTTAATTCTTCCTCTCCCTAAGGTTGGTCCCTCTCCACCAGTCACCTAAACAGGAGTCTCTTCACACACATGCATACCAGGACAGGTATAAGTAAGAATGGAAAAAGAATAAAGATAATTGGTTCTTAATAATTTTGAGTTAGCTGCTTTTCATCGTTGCAGAAAAGTAGTGATTTTAATGATAACATCCTGCTTGTGTGTGCATAATGTGTATTTATACATGACAGAGACACAAAAGGACTAGAAATAATACATTTTGTGTGTCTTTGTGGTCATGTGTCTCTTCAGTCACTGGACTGACTTTCCAATAAAAAGTTAAATCATTTAACAGAGGCTCGGGCCTTTTGGCCACCAGATCCCAGTTTCTGGTAGGCCTGTACAGTAATTAATCTATGTGTACTTATGTGCAGGTGAATAATTGTGAAACCCCAAACGTAACACATTTCCTTCTAAGCATACAGTTTCCAGCCAGTCATTTCTTCAGCATATGACCTTGATGAAATACATGAAGACATACATGAAAACCAATAACTCTGTAATAGTATTTAAAGAGGTTTTTCTTATTAAAATTAAACACACTCAATTCTTAGCTCCTATTCATTCTCAGTAGTGCCTCTCGCTAAACCGTTTGGCGTTGTGTCTGTCACCAGGCCTTTAAATGATCCAATTACTCCTAGTCTGAAACATTTCCACTATTAAGACCACAGTAGGTAGGTTCTTTCCTCCCCTCGCTACACACTCACATCACCAACACCAACTCCGATCCACATCTGCTAAGACAGAAAGGGGCCAGACAAGGCCGCCCCATAGAACTTTGGGCTGATACTGGAATTTCACTCAGTCAGATAAAATAAACCAGGCGAGCCTTAGATGCTGGATAAATAAGCAGTACACTTTGGCTTGAGGGGAAACCAGCGCTCTCCATCTCAGTGATGTAACTGATTGTTCCTTTTCCCCACTGATTAAAAGGAGGTTAAAATATACAGGGGTTATTACATTCTACCGGAAAAATACTCCTAATCCCTGGAAAATAATCAGCAAAACGATTTGGATTGGCAAAGACCCACGCAAATAGGAAGAATTTTAGGGGTTCTGCACTTTTTGGTGTGTAAAAACACTGCCCCTGAGGGACTGGCATCTGAATAAGAGGCTTACTCTCTGTCTAAAAATGTATTACATTATGGTCCTATTCATATGGAAACAGTATTATATAGAAACTGTAATTAAGAAGCCACCAACTGCTATTATCTGTGTAACTCATTCAGTGAAAATTAATGCAACCATCCATGTCTCATAGGAGTCAACATTTACCATTGTCTCATTTCCTGAGGTTGCAAATCAGAATTTGACGTTGGTACTGGACATGTCTTGAACCATATAGAAGCAAAGCCAGCGTAAAAACAAAACAAATATGATGGCGATAAAATTACATTTCAATTTTTGTGTTTTGTTCTTGGAAGATGCAGAGAGGCTGGATCATAGGACAATTTATAAAATATTACCATTAACCACCAGGAAACAATTTTCTTGACATATTTAGCTCTTATGGAAATGCTTTACTCATGTACATCAAGGTGAATGTAAATGACAGCATTCGTGAAGCATTTTTATCCAAAGTGCTTTAGATTTTGCCTCTCATGCACTCATTGACACAATCACATTCACACACAGATGGCAGTGAGCTACCATGCAAAGTGTTGGCCTGATGATCGGCAATTTGGGGTTCGGTTTTTTGCCCAAGGACGCTTTGACATGTGGACGGGAGGAGGTGGGGATCAAACTGCCAACCCTGTGCTCTGTAGACGACCTGCTTTTACTCTGAGGAAAAACAAAAATCCAGAATGAAACTTTTTAAGGTCAGCCCTTAATTAAAGCAGAAAAGAAAAGTCTGGGATGTTGAGGAAGTCAAAGTCAATCAGAAGCCTGAATAAACCTTTTGATACGATTTAATCAGACAGTCAAGATCACACTAATCGTGATAATTAAAGGTGATTAAAAGAGGTTTGCGATGAAAATACAAAATATCTAGCGACAATGCCAAAGTCTACAATGCTGCAAGTTAAACTTTTGATTTTTACTGAAATAGTAAACCTCACATGAATAGCAAATTCACACAAGACTTCAACAAGAAAATCGTGCGTCCTACTGGTCAAAAATCATGTATGTGTGTGTGATAGTGGTGAGCTTTGTTTCAATCTATCTAAGGCATGTTTGATTCCCATTTGCGAATCCGCCCTTGCTGTTTAAATTTAACCTATTAAACAAACTTCGCAAGTGAGAGGTGCTGGTAGGCAATTACTGTTACATTTGGATTAGGGGTGCAATATACAAGCGCTGACGATAACTGTGATATTTAAAAGATGAAATATTGATATCATGCTAAGAAACATGATAATTTTGAGATTAGAGACTACATTTTTAGTGTATTTCATTTAAAAAAAGATGAACTTGACTTACAGTATTGTTGTTTTTGTTTTGTTTTTTTAGATTTTCTACATATATCACGATAATATTCATAGTACTCCATAATCATGGAGTGACAGTCTGATATCATGACAGCCCTAGTTTAAGACTAAGTGTTTCCCCTCATCTCCAGTACTAAGCTATCATGAGAGTGAACACGAAGAATGTTTCTCAAAATATCCAGCTTTGTCCAACAAGTGCTTTAAGTTGCCTAAACAGAACCATAGAAAGTATGAGAGGATATTGTAGGAAAACAAATTGTTGTCAGTAAAGTTTCTGTTGAGATGTTCAGTCGGAGCATTTTTGCATATAAATTCAAGTTTTCTTATTACAATGAAAAACAGATTCTCAGGTGGCTTTATGTTTCTCTCAAAATCAATCTGCTTTTGTCAAGCAGTCGTAAATAAATGCAATTTTTAGTATGCAGGGTGTTTTTACGTCCAACGGGAGCCAACAAAAAACAAGTTCTTGACGAGAGGACTAAAACTGACTTTGGTAAGTTATCCTGAGTAACAAATTCTGGAAAGCAAATTCTGCCAAACCCTAACCCTAACCCACTAACAATCCTCATATTAAATCCTTTAAATCAACTGTGTCTTTCCAAGTCATTGGAACCTGGCAGAAGTTGCAACTGCACAAACTAATTCCAAACTATCCCCGTCTCTCGTTTTAAGTGGTACCAAATCAACAAAGACGCACACATACCCCCCGCACCACACACAAAATAAATACTATCTTCATGTCTAGTGAAGGTCACAGCCAGTGCCAGTGTCTCCTTTCATCTTCCCCACAGTGAGCTGAAGAGAAGAAGAGATGAGAAAGAGTGAGAGATGAAAAGAGCTGCACAGAGTTGGACTGAAAAGGCACTTGAGAAGTATGCCTCCTCGTAGTTGGTCTGTTTGAGGAAAACATTCTTCTGTTTGTTCGTGTGGCTTCGTCATGTGCTCCTCACTGCAGGTCTCTGCATGGACTTCACATGAAGCCAGGCATGATGTTATAATCAGACAAGCTAACAGACCAGGACAGAGACAGTACCATTTCTCTCCCGTGTCCATCAAACAAGAAAAAGGGATCCATTAGATCACTGAGCTGATGACAAACACAAAGGAAGATCCTTTCTCTTACCTTCATGCAGCTTCCTGCCATTAAAGTTTAACCGTTCAGTGTGTTCTATATACTCAAAGCACTTTTCCAAAGTAAGCCTTACAACCTCTTCAGATGCTGCACTGCTAAGTTCTAGGACAACAAGGAGCTAAAGAGCCTCTTAGATAAATGAGGAAGCAGAATGGAAAAATAGAACCATGATTCATCATGTATGATGCTGAGAGAATAAAAATAAGAACAATAAAAGACAAAAGAACTTCAAAGTAATAAAAAATACCTCATGTACAGAGTCCTGTAAAGGACATGTAGGGATATATTTTAGATTTAAGGAAAACCTACTTTAGTGTTTTCTCTCACATAGGTATATATATATATATATATGTATATTGTAGGATATACTCTTTCAGTCTCACTCCCAACTCGTTAAATACAGCAGCCAAACTTGGATGCTGTAGTGTCAGTTTTGCACAGGTAAGGATCCGTGGTCAAGCTAAGCAACAATTAGTATGCAATGTCATTCAAGTTTGCCATAATAATCATGCAACATCCAGTTAAACTTTTAAAGTAAAGCTTATTGAGAAATGTTTCACATTTTGGGAATTTAAGCGGTCACAATTTGGTTAGGTTTAGGAACAAAAACTACTTGGTTTTGGGTAAAATAAGTATTAATGTAACATAAGATAAAAAGAAGACAACCTTCTTCTGTCCCTCTCGAGGGACATGAACAACTGTCTCCTTTCTCTCTATAAATACTATGTAACCTAATTTAAATGGCACATTCCACCAGATGTGGGGTCTGGAAATAGAGTTGTATTGACAGCATCATAGTTTAAAGCATAGAGCCAAATGACCAAGCTGCCACATTTGACGAGCTGGTCATGAGAACGGGCTGCTCTTTCACAACTCAGTCCTGGCTCTCTGGCACTAGGGGTACTCCAAATAAACAGACAAACGATAATGTCATAGCAGTTCTTAATTTCATTCCACGCTAATTACAAAAACACTTCTAAAATGCATTTATGCTGTATGTAAATCTATATTCTATCTATCTATAAAGGCACAGTCACGGCTGTGGTGCGCTGCATATCAAGGGAGGAAACTCTGCACTGCGCCAGATCATTAATTTTACCATATGTCACATGCCTGCACCATACCTGTACCTATACCTGTGTCTTTGTGTATATGTCTGTGATGTGCTGCCTCGCTCGTCTGCTTTATATTTGTTGGTTCAGACTTCCTTCCTGATGCCAATCTGTAAGCCTGCTCCCTGTGTGTGTTTCTGCATCTTGGTCCTCTTCCCTGCTGGCACCATTCATATGCTTGTCACCACAGGTACTAACAGATGCTTTTCTTGTTAAGCTGTTAGGTAATATTACATTCACTATAAATGCATAACATCCCCAAAACAATCAGATTGAGCGTTCTTTCAGTGATTTACACTTTCATATAGACAAATCTGCCAGCTGATGTGTTTAGCTCTCAAGCAGTGGCATAGGTCCACATACCTTTGTGTGTTTCTTGGTGTCGGACTGTTGGCTGGTTTAGACGAGGCAACAACTTTCAACTTTTTGGAAGTTTGGAGAAGGAAGTTTCTCAAACAGCCAGCTCCATGAAGGAATGGGTTTGTTTTCAACCTCAACTTCAACACCTTTGGCTGACTTTGAATCCGGCCTTATCACCAAACAATAGTGGTGGACCTCATGATGTCTTTGTAGCTGTGTTTCTGATAGTCCTGTGATTTCTATTTATATTTGCACCCTCTTAATTCCCACTGAACAAACCACACCGCAGAAGTCTAGCTGGAGACACATTCATCATTTCCCATTGAAACATTTTTTTTTTCCCCCCAAAAAAACTTTCACTGCGTTTTGTCACCATGCCAAGATGTAAGCCAATATTCTGTATTTGGCTGTCTCCACTGTCAACAGGCTGTGAAATGGTAATAATGACTTTGTAATGCTAAAACGGATTAAGTGAACCTATTAGCATCACTAGCAAATTAGGCATCCCATGCAAGTACTGTGTGTGCCTATCTGCAATCTGCCACCTACTGATTCATTCTGCTTTTAGCTTTGAGTGACACTGACAGTGATTTCAGTTGGACAGAATACAGATAGTCCATCTGTGGTGTGTCTAATAAACCTACTTTGGAGGCCGAAAGTATCCCCATGACACATTGTGTGTGTCTAACTGTGTGTTTGGGGATGTACATGTGGATATATTGTGTGCGTGTTCCAGACTGTGCATATTTGTCTGCATGCGTGACCTGTTTCTCAATCTGTTCATGTGTTTTCTTTTCCTTTTTTTTATTTCTACCCTTACATGAATACACATTCTACTATACATGTCATACCCAAAACCAGCCCTGGGGACGGAGCGGCACGTCTGGTTAACAAGTTCTGCCCTTGGCCAGAGCCTCAGTGGCGAGCTGTGGTCAGGGGCCTTCCAGACGGACCTTGGTGCTGGATGAGTGATGCATTATAGCTGGCCTGGGTTCAGCCAAATCTCCCCCTCTTAGCCAGCTCTCTTCATGGCCCAAAGTTCAGGACCAGAGGGAACTAAGTTAGGTCTATTGCTTCCCTTACAGTCTCTTGGACTCCATATTTCTATGATATTTGTTTTTACATGTAATTACTGAATATGATCATGTCTGAACACCCATCATCCACTTTGCAAAAACACATCTTCCATTGCCACGTGTCTGCATTGTTGCATCCCGTGATGGTAATTGATGTTCGGCAGTGGTTTCCCAGGGGTGCACTAAGCACAATACATACTGTATGCACGGTATGCCTTTACAAGAGAGAATAAACATCAATTCATTTGCATACTTATCGCTTAAGCTGCACCCTGTGGCTTGACCCAGGTAATAAAGCTGTTTCTGATATATCCATAAGTGATGGAGCCACAGGATTGGAAATACAACAGGGAGGAGTAGTAGGGAGGAAATGGGAGGGGAGTCGAGGGAAATGGTGGTCTGTGTGTGTGAGGAGATTGTTTTGTCAACTGTTGTTTCCAAGGTCAGGAATGAACTATCAGCCTCAAGAACTTGGAATGGATTTGTCAGTAGGTGTTATTTATAAAATCCCCTCCAGACATGTATGAAAAATGCTCTGCTTTGAATAATGATGTGTGTCTGACATTCCACAAACGAAATTCAGTTACGTCAGTAATAATTCTCAATTATACATCCTCCTTTACACTCATTAAAATATCCAGAATCTATGATTATTTCACATGCTGGGAATGATTTTAAACTGACGGGTGCTCCCAAATGCTTTAATAAAAAATAGAACAGCTGCTGTGGGGTCTAGAGGGTAAAACAAAAGTTCTATTTCTGTATGGATCCTTTTCATAATGCTGTCAGACACTTATTTCAAACAGGACTGTATCAGATTGCTATGAGTTTCATGACAAGTAAAATTACAAGTTTTGTCAATGGCAACATCGCACAGCTTTGTTCTGAGATGCTGTCCTCTAGTGTGACATCTAGTAGCAGTGCATTTTAGCTAACAAAGACCACTCCGTTTGTGTGGTATAAAAGTGGTTTATTTGGATAGGTGACAGGATTCAGAAAGAACAGGTTGAAGGTCTTTTTTTGGTGGGATGAAGGCAGTTTATGCTTGGGGATGCTTTATCTGTGGTTCCTATAACAGAAAAAGAAAAATAATTACTTTGATGGAAATATTACCCCTAACGAGGCACCTGGTGGAGACCCACACAAACACAGGGAAGGTACATGGGATGGCTGAGTTTCAAAGCTCACAGATATGCAGAAATCTCAGCCGCTTGTCTCCAAAATAAGAACGTTCTCTCCTGTGAATGTTTTTGTTGGTTGCAAACACTCCCATTCACACACTTAATATCAAAGGGTTGTCAGATATTCAAACAAGTCACTAATTGTGACGGATATCCTTGAACATGAGTTTGAAGTGGTGCATCTTTGTGCTGACTGAAGCTCAAGCAACAAAGTAGATGGATTAAATGTCTCAAAGCTCACACTGGAAATCAAACACAGTTAAGACAATGTGAAAAAAAAATTATTGGTATAATTACAATGTCAAGCTGGAAATAAAAATATCTTTTTTTATACGGGTGTCCATTTTTCTCTACTTTGAATTCAAATTTTGAACTCCTTTTTAATTTTTATCCAATCAATATGTAACCTGGCTTTGCAAACCTGCCTTTTACACCCATTACATTGCAGAGTGTGCAGGTACCGTAATAATTCACATTGATACAAATATATACTAATTGTAATGCTGATTATAAAGAAAATACAAAAAATCTTCAATTTGAATAGCATTTATTTACTTTCAGTTTGCCATCTTCCCTGGAGCACAAACCACAGGCTGGTTGAGAGCAGAACAAACCAATCTGTACAGCATGACTATTCTAGCTTTCACATTTCAGAACAAACCAATCTGTACAGCATGACAATTCTAGCTTTCATATTTCAGTTCCAGGACAAACTTTTATTGTCCTGTCACTTCACATGAGAGCTTTTGATTTCTGGCAACTGTGGTGAGGAAAAACTTCCTCTGAGAGGAAGAAACCCAATCTCCTGAGGGCTAAAAGACCTGCTGCTCCTCTCCACGGGATGCGCTTATCGTCCATCCTTCACTTCACTGGATGTGGTCCTTATCCATTCATACTCTGCTGGATGTGCTCATAGGCCACCACGAACCTGCATGTTCAGTGCAGCCCTGTCTCTTAGAAATGAAGTTCCCTGTGACGAGCTGCCAGCTTGTCCTGGGTGTACCTTGCCTATCGCCCATTGTCAGCTGGGATCGTCTGATAAGGTTTACGGAAAAACCAAATAATGATGTGTCAGTAAAACTTTCACTGAACATAGCCAATCCTGCAATGAAGTATCCACTCATAGTGACATTTAACCACAATCTCAATCTTTCTCTGACCTTTACCAAAGTGCTTTTGTTGTCTAAACCTAGCCGAGTGTGGTGGAGGCTCTGGTGTCACAGTCCTGCACTTTGCACACCAGCCATCACTCTGACCACCTCCTTATGACTCAAGTGCATTAAATAAACATAGTGTTTCATTCACTCCAAGAAACGTTGTCTCTGAACATTATCCAGGCAGGAATTACGTTTGTCGGTTATGAAAACAATTTCGTAACATACAAACGTAATTTCTAGGAGACGAGGTTGTGCAGTGAGACTGAACAGAAGGATGTGACACTTAACTTCTCACGCCCTGGGCTTGGATCACTGGACTCGATCATGCTGGGGAGCTTGACACATCATTTGCTGACCCTGCAACACTGTTTCCATAATGTGTTGACTGTGCTGTCTTCTTAAATGCCTTGTGTACAAAAGCATTTATGTTTTATGATTTCTGTGACATCATAGGTGATACAGAAGTCAGTTGGGTCCTCCTGTCCCACATCTGGATCAACTCTGGCACTGATGTAGTGTTCTAACAGGAGAAGAAGCATTGTTCAGTGAATGTCCATGCCGTGCAAAGTCCATGCAAGACCATGATTCATCATCGGGTATTACTAACTCTTTCTATTGGTATATTTCTACGTTAAATACTTTTTTTGAGTGAATGCTTGATGCCACAGGGTTAACCAGTTACAGTTTTTTTCTCGCTTAACTATTAATTTCAGGGATCAAGTACTACTACAGTAAAGTGCCCATGTGTTTAATCCACAATGACTCCAACCTCTGGCCTCCGAAGCAGTGGATAGGATATCTGGGAGACAAACTGTTATTCCCAGGCTGAGGGACATCAGAAATGTTCATAGTTACTGGATGATACATGAGTGGAATACAGCAGGAAGAATGAAACTTCTTCACAACATCCAGGCAGCAGGAGATCTGTGAGATTTGAACGTGATACTTCACTCAAGTGGGCCAGAAGATAAAAGAACACTGAGAAGAGAAAAAAAAAAAAAAAAAAACCTTAGGGGGTTTGGAAGAGTGACCGAAAAAAAAAAAATCTGCCTGCATGGATTGCCATTGAAAAACTAATAATATTTATTTATGTGTAATGATCTTGTCTCTTTGAATTCATTAAAAGCCAGCTTTGTTTGTATTATCTGAAGGCCTGACCTTATCCAGGATTTTTGAGATGCTCTTCAGTTGGAAGGGATAAATGACTCTTGTGACTTGTTTGTCAAATGAGAGGCTGAAGACTTCTCTGAAGTTTCTGGCTACAGGTTTAATATTTGCAGACAAGGAGCCAAGACATTTCTGCAGAGTGGAGATGGACTGTGGAGGAGCTAATTAAATTATTTCTGATGCAAATTTTTTTTGGAACATTTAACAATTGATTTCAGAGAAACAAGATAGCAAGTGATGTCAGTTGGCTTCTGGGCTGGATTTTAATGGCATCCACATAACAATGATAATGAATATCGTGTTTGCCGATCGTGTCAAATATGTATACAGACAACCAGTTTTCCTCAGTTAAAATAGTTTGCTTTACATTTGGTCTTAAATGATTCAAGTCAAGGAAGGGTTTCACAAATAGTGGGAACTACTGCACTTTTCTGTTATCATTGTCTCCCAGCCTGTTCATTCACCTCATTGTATAAAGTTTGTTGCATCTACAAACACATATTCTTGCTTATACAGTCAAACATGGATATGATTGTCATTTAAGCAAATTAAAATATATAAATAAAATGGCCTACAGCACCAAAGAACATCCTGTATTAATGTTAATTATCAATCCAAACCAAGATGTCTGGGGGGCATATACATTACCGTAAACACAGCTCTTAGTGGGGATAAATACAGTGACATGATTTTCATTTTGCCTGAGATTTGGATGCTTTTTTGTAGTTTTGAAAAATACAGTATAAGCTGCTTAAACATACACATTTGCTTTGTAATATACAGAGAATATTAAAATTACTATATTTAAATGTTATGTTTGTTTGGTATAATAATAATAATACAATAAAATCCATAATAACATTTAATCCAACATGTATCACAATTGGAATTAATTTGGACTGCAAAATGGCATAACTAATTGTGGTTTCAGTTTAATGTCTACAAATATTTATAGATAAAATGGATACACGGTGCTTTACTTAATGCACAGGCAAGACATTGATGTCAATATTCTCATCTCTTTCTCAAAAAAAAAAGACAAATGCAAAATACTGTGACTCCTCCTTTAAATTATCTAAAAGTTTAAGTGTTTCCTGTGTGTGTCTTCAGCTCATGTCAGTCCATCCAACAATTAAAGTCCTCCTTTGCCAGCTCTTGCTGAGCAAAAATGATTTAAGGCAATTTCAGAAAAAAAGTCAACAACACTCTCTGCCCGTGTTGTATCCCACTGCACTCAAGCAGGAGTACCATGTGAGGGGTTGGGGGGTGAAGGGGGACAAGCGTCTTGTGAGCGTACAGAACCTGTTTTAATGGACAAGCACTTGGCACCTTTTCCCCCAGAGAGGCTACAATGGCCACAGCCCAATCACTGTCTGCTGAGGCACTGGAGCCTGTTGGCTCATACAACGAAATCCACAATCTCCCCCCTGCCTGCCTCTCCCACCCTGGTCTGCCCATAGAAACATGCTGCCAAACCAAACACCCACTGATGAAAAACAAATACAACGCTGTCAGCCTTACTACCTCACAGGCAGCAAATGACTTGGGGAATTCAAACTTGTAATTCATGTACCTCCCAAGCCCCGTCTCGGACAATTGTAGATGTCACTGTAGCGGGTTAAATATATCGTAAGAATATAAATCCAGAGTATAATATCAACACCCCCCAGGACGGCTCCTGTTTAACCGCTCAACAAATGTCACTGATCTGTTTTGGTTACAATTAGCCTTACATTAGCATGCCATCCGTGTAGCCATCAGGTGTTGTTCGGCCTTGGCGACCTGTAATAAAATAAAACAACCCATTTCTTTTTCAGTTTGCTTTTCACTTGTGCTCCGTTGTCTTTTATGATGGCCCACGCTGAGCCGATGTGCAGTCTTCATGGCAGCTTCACAGAGAAAGGGATCAATGTGAGAGCCACTGGAGGGTGCATTAGAGGATCCACACCAACTGGGTCCCTCTCTCTGTTCATACTGTATCAAAGGCATCTAATTAGGGCTATGGGTAGGAAGAGAACAATGGTGTGTATAGGCTGAAGGAGTCGCTTCTGGATGAGAGTCGGATAGAAACAAGGAGTGCTTTGCTGCTTCTCAGTAGGCAGGAGGGGAGACGGTGTATCTTCCAGCTCGTATGCTTCATAATCCATCAGTCAGATAATTTCATCTAAGATTGATGCATAGAAAATGAGCAAGCCTAGCTGATAATTGAAAAGAGAATACATTTTTCAAAGATGAGTTATACCTTTTTTAATATTTTTTGCTCTGAGCTTTAAAATGCAAACCCGGATGTTGCACGAGGAGAAGGTCTGGATCACAGAGAAAACTTGGCAAAAATAAGTTACATAATGGTGGCATTGTGGCACAGACAACAGTCATGAAAATGACAAAAAAGGTCCAGCTTCACTTCGTAAAGATTTTAATTGTGTATCGCACTACCTTCCTCAACGAACTGAACTTGCTCAGTTGTCAAGGAAGCCATCTGCTTCCAATAACAAAGACCATCCTTGAACGAATATTTGATCACATATATCATTGAGGATCTTCTCGTGAACAACGCATTATGTTCAGTTCATCAGATTCAGGAATAGACACAGGAGGGCTTCAATAAAAGAGATTAATGCAATCATGAAACTAATAAACTATGAAAATGGGCAGTCAGTATGAATTTCATCAAGCTTTAATTTAAATAATAGAAATAAATAAATAGCTCAACAATATTTTAATACTGTAAAACCAATCCACATCTGGTCTTTGGGTACCCACATTGTATATTTGCACAACGAACAACATGACCCCTTTTTAGAGAGACAATAGCATAAATCAATACAGTGGATGTCAAAGTGGGTCCTCCTGTGGTTCATTGAAGATACCCAGTTGAGGTTTTATACAGCACTGTGGAGTGATGTTTTTATGAATGTGTCCCATTTTGTTTGGGTCTTGTGCATAGCGTAACAATGACGTACATGTACACAAAGATGCCAATGCAGGATTCAAAATTGTTTCTATGAATATTTTTTATTCTTGAAGTTTACTGGTTCACAGTGATGGATACACTTAATTTTGGTGAGAAACAATCAATGTAAACAGTTTACAAAACAAAAGAACTAACTTTTTTTAGGTGGTTGATGATTTTTTAGATGGTTCCACAAGACTGGGTTCATGTACTTTCATTGTATATCTTTGATCACATTTCACCACATAAAAGCCTACACAACAATTACTCAACTTTCTGAACTTGAATCCACAAACTAACACTAATAAAATCACACAATACAAGCTACTGTATGTAGGGCTTTTTGTGATAGGAGTAAGATGTTGCCAGCAAAATGCCTCTTCAGGGAGAAGCAATAAATACGAGAGACATTTTGAAACAAATCACTACCAGATGTTGAATTCTTAAAATGACTAAAAATGTCCTGAATGTCTCTGTAACATGTAGTGAAATATATAAAACAATAACTGGCAGCAGAGCTTAGGTCTGAACAATTAATCTAAATATTATCCAAATCACATCATCATTATACTGACCCCAACAAATGTCACATCATAATGTATGCATCATATTCTTTTAGTTGAAATAAAAACTGTGATGCACAATGATAATAATTGTGAATCATATTGTAATTTTTACGAAAATAATACCCTTTTCTCTTCTTTACCATATCATGTAGCCATAGCAGGTTCTAAAGGAATACAAAACAACTATAACGTGTGCTAAAAGAAGCATTGGTCAGTGTTTTTTTTTTTTTTCTTTTTCTTCTGTAGTCATCACTTCACACTCGGTGACCACTGCTTCACATCCTTTCATGGCTCTGGCAGGACTCCAAAACATCTTGTCCTGTGCACTTTGATATACACCCCCGATGTAAGACATACATTTCCAATGAACCAAAGGGACTAACAGATTAATGTAGAAGGCAAACAGCGTCCTGTTAAAAAAAAAAAAAAAATACCTCCCATCTGGCAGGCAAGCATTGTTTAGTCTCACTTCCAACTCTTTTCTGGGAGGAGGCGATTTTGATGGAGAAAATTGATGATCCAAAGTCTGCAAGTCACACCAATTCTCGTCATGAAAACACCGCCTGTGTTTGACTAAGGAGGCCAATGTCAGCAAAGTCCCTGAAGCAACAGTTAGCTAAATAAGCCTTGTCAGGTCTGGCTATCAAAGTGGAGGTCTATAGAGGGAGATTTATCCCCCTGCTATTGTTGCTGTTTGAATGGCCCAGAGAGAGCCCCCCTAAAGATTTGTGCAGTCTTAAGACACTGCAGAGGTCCATGCAGAGACTGAACAAACCCAGCGGACAGCAGGCCTGTCAGTGCTGTGTTTGAGGAGGGCTTGAAATAGGTCTGTCTGTCACCACAGAGCAAATGTTTTAATCTGAGAGAAAACAACGCCTCTGAGATTCACCCGCTGCTCTATTGACTCATGTAGGCTTAACAGTAAGTGCTCATGAAGTGACAGGCTCAAACAGCACTTGATAAGATAGATACTGTTGTAAAAATGTGTTGACCGGGTACGACCTCCCCTCCATGTGGTTAATTCAGGGCAAAGCAGCAGCAGTCAATATTCAGCATCCTTCAGTTCTGCTCATGTGAGTGATCGATTCTCAGCGTATGTACTTGGCTTTATGTGGTGCTAATGGATCACTGGATGCAAGGCCAAATAGGATAATGCTTCAAAAAATATTTATTATAGCAGCTCATCATCAATCTTTATCTCCTGAATTTACGCAAGGGTAAGCATGCATGCATATGCTTTCCCTGGCACAATCGCACCCACGTACACAAGCATGTTTCACAATTTTTGGACAGCAAGGAATTATTCTTCTCCTGAACTGAGAAGACAGCACTTTTTTTTTTTGCTGCCAAGTCACCAAAATCATAGAAATAATGATTGGTTCCCATGGAAACCACACAGCAAGTTATGATGCCTGTGAACAAAGGCGAACGACATGGCAGAGGCGATTTGCATGAGGAGTGTAAGCAGTTTCTCGGTGCTGAGCTTGGAGAAATGAATGGAAGAGGATCAAGTTAGCTTGTTGTGGGCTAATAACAACAAGTAGAAAATAATTAAAGTTGGCAGAAACGCGTGAGTGATTCCTGCAGGAGGTACGACTGATACCTGAAACAACACGATGAACAGCAGTGTCAGCTTTTAATGCTTGTGGATCTAATTGATATTCTTGCAGAGCTGTTAACGGATTTGGAGGACAAAGGTAAAATGTTCCTTCGCAGAGCTGTATAAATTCATAGCAGCGCCTCGCTGTTATTGCAGGAAGAGTTTGAGTCGTAACACTCTTTATAGAGCTAAAAGCCTGTACCCGAAACCTGGAGAGTGTGAGGCGAGCTCACTGGAGATGAAATCTCAGCATATGGTTATCAAACTACTGTGAGCTCTTACTCTTGACTGAGAACATGTTTCTAACCTGACCATAACACAATTTTAAAAGTTAAGAGTTAGTTTGCCGAAAAATGAATGTGAAAGTCATGACTAAATAAGCACAAGGCTTTGGGAGTTGCCTGAAGGTAATATTTTTTGGTGAAGTCTCATTAAAATAGAGACTGGAGCGTTTTTGATTTGAGGTAAATTTACAGTATTTAAAGCTGCAGTGATTGACAGGGTGTCTGCACTTCTTTAAAAAGTCAAATTTTAAAGATTTGTCAAGTGCTTTCCTCAAATTCAAGGACTTAACATGGAAGAGAGACTCTGAGAACTAGAAAGTAGCCTGAAGTAACTTCAATTTCTATTCATTAACAAAATATATGAATTCAAGCACTTTCAATGAACCTCCAAAAACTTTCAAGGCCTTGATTTGTTTCCCCTCAAACATAACTTAAACTTAAAGGATTTCAAGGACCCATGCAAACCATTGAGTGGTCATTTCTGGTCACTTTGGGGCAGAAGTTAAAAATACAACAGTTACACATTGTTGACATATACAGTTGATATGGCAACATGTTAGCAGACAAATAGCGTTGTTAGCATTCATTTGAAGTTATATTTCTGAAAAGTCGGATGATATAAACGCAGTATCTGCTGTCAGTTTACGTCTGAGAATAAAAAGAAATCTTCCTCTTGAGCTGCTAAATGCTCCACTGTGTTCACCAGCTAAGTACTAACTTTAATGTCGGTAGCACATATTGTGTTTACCTGAGGTTTAATTGTCGTGAGCTGCAAACATGTATTTGTTGACTCAAGGAAGAGGCTGAATGAATGGTATTAACTCGTTATCTGTACATTTTGAAAGTTTTTACACCTACAAAACCAAATGTATTATCAGGTTATTCTAATATTTATTATTAATATATGCATTTAATATTCATTTTCATGTTCATGTATTTGCATGGAGCTTCTCTGTGACAGAATTTGAAGCATTATGGAGAATGATGCTCTGCATATATTAATATAAGTTAAGCAAAAACTAACCAATATCATAAAGTTATGCTGGCTCACGTCCCAATTCCCAAAATACATTTCCAAACTTTATAAATTAATCAGGCTTATTAATTATAATTTCACTTTGTGATGAGGAAATGTATCTCTTAGAATATTAATCATCATATTATTCATTACTTATCAGGGATGCTGAAAGCACTCAAAGCTATATGATTTCCTAATAAATTATTTCTAAGAACTACTGTTAGATCAACAACACAAAACTGTGTAATGAAGGTGATCAGAGACACTTTTCTAAACTTTAGCATCAATGTGAGACAATGCGGAGACACCACAGAGCTGTTTGATCACAAAGACTTCCCGTATCACTGACCAGGACCAGACCAGAGGATACTCCTCACCCCCTGGACCAGATGCTCCCAGTTTTCCCCACCTGGTGAGCAGACAGGACACTGCTGTCCCTCGGTCCCCCCCCCCAGGCCTGGACTCAGTCTGTGTCCTTTGATCTCTGATGAACACCTGAGTTCTTCCCTTTTTCCTTGGCTCCATGGCTGTCAGTTTAGCCTCTTTTGATTTGGTTATAATCCTCCAGACTTTTATGTCCCAGGGACACACAAATACACCCACTGTGTTAATTAACAGCAGGAAATTCACATGAAAAGAGACCACAAGAACAAGTTAGCTCAATGTGATATCACACATAATAAATACCACCCACTTTTAAGAAGAATTTAAACGCCATGTCTACATGTTTTAGGCTTTCTGCTTGTCATTTAACGCCTTTTCATCTAACGCATTTTGATTTTTGGACGTGCAGGAAAGGATGAAGTCACTTTGTCGTCAATAATTGTCATTAAAATTGTGAAACAGTTACAGTTTAGCTAGGCGCCTAAACTGGCATGAAATGATATGCGAAAACCAAAAAGATGCATTGCGATGACGTGAAATGACAAAACACATTAATGTGTTACTCATACGTCATTTCATGATGTCAGACTGGTTAGCTGGACACGGTTAGGTAAATTTATATCCACATCAACAATAATCCAAAAAATAAAAATGCACTGAAATGCAAGATTCCCAAACTCATTACTTTATGTTCACTTTGTGATCTGATTTGCATTTTGTTCGCAGTTCTATGAAATCATAAATAATCCCATGTACATCCTTTCAATGTCACCATGTGCCAACATCACAAAATGTGAAACATTAACCTCCAGCACTGCTAACAGCCCGACGTGCATGGCCATTTAAGAATGTTCAACGCTTACTTGCTTTCTTTAAAGGAGTGAGATGGGAAGATCAATATCAATCTACTGTCTGTGCGTATAGCGCTGGAGTCTGGATCTGATCTGCCTGGTGGAGCATAAAGATGGAGGCAGAGAGAAAAAAAACATCTACCAAAACCTCTGAATCTCACTAATTAACACACTTGTTTCATTTGTCCCCAGCCACTAAAAAAATGTGTTCTCCTTATTGTTACTTCACTGTGACATTTAAGCTTTGCTGTGCAGAATGATGAAGGTGCAGAGTTTTCACATTCTGCTGCTGACGGAGAAAAGTTTCTCTGTGCTGATCATAAATCTTAGTTAAGACAATCGTGCAATTGTGATCTAGTACGCAACGTGCACACCAACCTGAAACCACATACTTTGCACTGATCATAGGCTGTATAAAACATGGACGTCACCCACAGGTTCCTGAAGAGCCACTGTGATGCTCAGTGTAGTAGCTCTGACTGCCACCATCTGCTAGTAGTTTCAGTAAAGTAGGACACATGTTGTGTCCTGCAATATTTGTATGATTATGGATTGAGGTAAACAATATTTAACAAGGTTATCAAACTTTTTTTTTTTTTGGGGGGTCAAATTCTTAGTTGAAACTGAGTATTCCATTCAGAGCCAGAGCCATTCTTCAGCCAACGCTCTGCTGTTCCATAATCCTGGCTGAGGACCAAGGTTGACCGGGTCTTTTCTGTTACAGCCCTCATTCTCTGGAACAACCTCCCTGAGGAGATCAGACTGGCGAGCTCCTTTAAATCACTCTTAAAACCATATTTTTGGAAGCGCGCTCTCACAGGGTTTGACGTCTAAAATCTATTTCAGCTGTTGGATCACTTCTTAAAACATATAAAGGCTCTTAACTCCTATTTTATTGATTATTGACTATTTTAATCTACCCATCCATTTTCAAGCACCACTTTTCCTTATCAGGGTCACAGGGGACTATTTTAATCATTTTATATTTTTTAATATTTAATCATTTTACTGATTTTAATCTTCTAATATGTACCACCCTTTGCTCAATGCTGTATCGTTTTTTGTTTTTTTTTAAGAATGTTTTTATAGTTATTAGTCAGGTTTTGGTTTAAGTCTTTGCACAGGCATAGTGGTACCAAATCTGATTATTACTGTGATGACAATACTTCAGGAAGCTGGTGTTCACCAGCAAATAGTTCCAGCACTTGTAACTCCCCCTAAATAACTTGCTTGTGTACATTTAAGCAAACACGATACAACTGGTTTATAAGTTGGCTTCATGTGTACATATGCATGTACACTGAACAAAAATATAAACGCAACACTTTTGTTTTTGCTCCCATTTTTCATTAGCTGAACTCAAAGATCTAAAACATTTTCTATATACACAAAATAACTATTCCTCAAATATTGTTCACAAATCTGTGATAGTGAGCACTTCTCTTTTGCCAAGATAATCCATCCCACCTCACAGGTGTGGCGTATCAAGATGCTGATTAGACAGCATGATTATTGCACAGGTGTGCCTTAGGCTGGCCACAATAAAAGGCCACTCTGAAACGTGCAGTTTTGTTTTATTGGGGGGGTCTGGGGGGGGCAGAAAACCAGTCAGTATCTGGTGTGACCACCATTTGCCTCACACAGTGCAACACATCTCCTTCGCATAGAGTTGATCAGGTTGTTGATTGTGGCCTGTGGAATGTTGGTCCACTCCTCTTCAATGGCTGTCCGAAGTTGCTGGATATTGGCAGGAACTGGAACACGCTGTCGTATACGCTGATCCAGAGCATCCCAAACATGCTCGATGGGTGACATGTCCGGTGAGTATGCTGGCCATGCAAGAACTGGGATCTTTTCAGCTTCCAGGAATTGTGTACAGATCCTTGCAACATGGGGCCGTGCATTATCATGCTGCAACATGAGGTGATGGTCGTGGATGAATGGCACAACAATGGGCCTCAGGATCTCGTCACGGTATCTCTGTGCATTCACAATGCCATTAATAAAATGCACCTGTGTTCGTCGTCCATAACATACGCCTGCCCATACCATAACCCCACCGCCACCATGGGCCACTCGATCCACAACATTGACATCAGAAAACCGCTCACCCACACGATGCCACACACGCTGTCTGTCCTGAACAGTGAAAACCGGGATTCATCCGTGAAGAGAACACCTCTCCAACGTGCCAGACACCATCGAATGTGAGCATTTGCCCACTCAAGTCAGTTACGACGACGAACTGGATTAAGGTCGAGATCCCGATGAGGACGATGAGCATGCAGATGAGCTTCCCAGAGACGGTTTCTGACAGTTTGTGCAGAAATCCTCCTGGTCTCAGACGATCTTGGAGGTGAACATGCTGGATGTGGAGGTCCTGGGCTGGTGTGGTTACACGTGGCCAGCCTAAGGCACACCTGTGCAATAATCATGCTGTCTAATCAGCATCTTGATATGCCACACCTGTGAGGTGGGATAGATTATCTCGGCAAAGGAGAAGTGCTCACTATCATAGAATTACACAGATTTGTGAACAATATTTGAGAGAAATGGTTATTTTATGCATATAGGAAATGTTTTAGATCTTTGAGTTCATCTCATGAAAAATGGGAGCAAAAACAGAAGTGTTGCATTTATATTTTTGTTCAGTGTATTTTCATGTTGGACAGAACAAAGCCTTGTGTTGCAGTCTTCATGCTGGTTATGATGGATGATGATCTTCATCTTCACTCCACAGACTCAGGTCTACTTTTTTCTATGGATAAGCGGCCAGGAAAATATGTCAACATGTGATTTTCCTTGCTTGGTAACAGAGATGATAGATGTCTCTTTAACAAACACTGTACCTGAACTGGTTTGTTGTGGCCTTTGTGAAAATCTTGTCATAGGGCGCTTTCACACCAGAGCTGTTTGGTCCAATTTAAACAGACCAGAGTTTGATTCCTCAGATAGTATGCTTCGTTTGGGCTGGTGTGGAAGCTCATCTGAACTCTGGTGCAGACCAAACAAGCAAAGTGAACCCTTCGGTACTGCTTCATTCGTGTCATGTACAGAGCAACACCCTTGATAGCTCGTTGCCTTGCCTGCTGCTCATACTGGGCAGCTGAAAAACCAATTAAAAACAGAAGCCCAGAGACTGCATAAATTTGCTGTTGCTCCATTGTTTGTTTTTGTTGTGAACAGGCCGGCTGAAGGGGATGGATTTGTGTTTTCGGACCTGGCCAATCGATGAGCTGGGTTTTTTCTTCCTCATGCTTTATTTTCTTCCTGATCAGTGCTCGTTTTGGGCAATACCGCCCCCAGAAGAGCAGCTGTTGTAACTGCACAATGTGGTCCAGGCGGTTTGGTCCGCCTTCAAAAGTGCAGCGTGAAAGTGAACCAAACCAAATGAAGGTGTGAAATTTTATGCCATTCCCTGCCCAATCGACTCCCCCGGACTAAAAAGTGCCCTTAGCCCCTTTGGAGCTGGGGAATCAGGCTGCACTGCGGAGCCTTGGAGCCAACACCCTGCTGAGAAGTGTTTGAAATACAGCGGAAAGGTGCTGATGAAAATGTATTCCTTGTATATTAAAGCGCATTGCTTATCCTCGACAGACCAGCTGTAAAATGTGCAAATTGTATGTAGTGTTAATAAGTGAGCTCTTCTCCAAACTCTGTTATGCGTGTGTGTGTGTGTGCGTGTGTGTCTGTGTGTTAACATGCTGCTTGCATTCAGTCCACTGCCTTTGTTGCTAATTACCACTTCTGTTCTCCAATCTAATCTGATTAGAATTCAGTTTTCTTCTTTGTCTTTCTCTGCTTTTTCATCCCCTCTCGAGGAGCCAGTCAGAAGGCATGGGCGCTGATTTTAATTCAAGCCCTGCTGGTTTATCTGAAAGCAAGAAAAGGCTGACATCCGTACACTTCATCATGGATTCAGATCACATACAAGCTGGCCATGCATGCAAAATATGACTCTGTAATGAAGCGGAGGGCAAGAATTTGTAAATGTCACATTTTCCTTCAAATCAGCAACTCGTGCATTTTTTTTTATTTCTTTTGCTATTTTGCACACTTTTCTGTGGGGTTGTAATGTACACGAGTGCCACCGTAGAGCAAGACATATTCTTTTTGGAATAATCCATCTATCCATCTATGATGGATTATAATTTTGTTATATTATATATTATTATGTTTGACTACCCCTTGTCTTCATTCTGTTAAAATGCTTGAAATCAAATAAGAGGCCTCCAGCTATGAAATCACACACACACACACCACTCTCTCTACTCATCCTTCATCCCTCAGCAAACATAACCTCACTGTACATGGTTTCCAATGGCAACCGCTGCTAACAGCTACTTTATGAAGAAAAAAAAACCAGACCAAAATAATGAAAAAAAATAGCACAACAGTTCAGAATAAATGTTGAGTATAAGCAGCCTGTGTCTCTAAATGGACTCTGAAGTGGCAGCAGGCGAGGGAACAGGCTCACTGGTAGATGGTGTCTAAATGAGTCAGATATGGGGGTCTTGGATGGAGAAACAGCATTCTGCTGTCTGACTGTGTGTGTGTGTGTGTGTGTGTCTGTATCACAGTGCACAACACTGTGACATCAACTGACTCCTCAGTGCAAAGCACATTGTGTACTTTGCACTGAGGAGGATTGAAGGATTAAATCTCATGGGTTTCTGATAATCTGAAAAGTACAGATTCTGTGCATTAAAGCCATCATGTTTAACTCGGAGAAAAATACAAGAGGTCAGACGATCAGATAGGTTGTCAATAAGACAAAAGTTTAACGTCAGATTAACAACATATTTATTTGTAAAAACCCAGTACCAAAAACCTTTGAGAGGTTGAAACAGGAAAGATGTTTACAATGAGCGGTGTTCACGGATTGCAGTGTTCACGGATTTCACCGTTTGCCTTTCTCTTTCAAAGCGGTTTTTCTAACCTTAGCCTCAGTATGTGCCTCTCATGTATTATCAGCTATGAAACCAGAAGGTCGTGTAAAAACGGTTAATTCAGCTGTCCTGAAGCTGAAGAATTGTAAAAAAGCTCTCCAGATGGTTATCTGGATGGAAAAAAAAGGTTCCATTTGTTGCATGATAAAAAATACATTTTTAATGTGTTTCCCATGATGCACTAATCCAAACAAAGTTCAATTCAGAAATGACACATGTCCATGCTAAATTTGTAGGTGAAACAGAATAGAAAAAAAACATATGTTCTAAAGTGTTGTATTTGTCTTTATCAATGTTAAGCTGTGTTGTTTCATTTTCTGATGCTTAGCTCTGCAACTCAAATGCAATGTAGTACATTAAATACTAAAAGTATAAAGTACAAACTGGGTTTAAGCTAACCTGGGAGTTTGACAAGGGCGGTGTCTCCGTTTAAAGATGATAATTGGTGTCAACTGTGACCAACATCCATTTAGGTCACATGATAACACCATAGCCAATTCCACTTAGTGATGAAGGCCATGGGAAAACCTCTATCCTCAAGATGCAAGTTGTAATAAACTGAAATTATCAGTATTGAAAGTTATTCCAAGTGGCTGCTTCTCTTTCTACATCAACATAAAAAGTACTGGTTGGATACTGACGGTATTTTTAGCACTACTTGTCGATAGATATACTGAACATATTTCAAAACTAATACAAATGATGTGCTCTCTTAAGATTACGAGTGTGATTTATATGTCCAAAAAAAGAAACAAACCTCATGGGACCTTTATACACTGTGAGAACTCTACGTCTTTTTCAGCTTAACAAATCATACTCAAATTTGGCTCAAGTAGCTGAGTGACTGTGCTCCACACAAATAGTTTGTTAGTTTCTTTTTTGACCATTGATAACTGGTTAAAAGCAATATTGTGTTATTACAGCTAAATGCAGGCACCAATATGGAGTTTAATTCTGCAAGTGAACACATTATTTTAATACAAAAGAACACAGAGGCATAGAAACTTACTAAATCTAAATTAGGTACTTTGTATGTTTGTACACTTGAAAAGAGAACTTGAAATGACAGGATCTTTTAAAACATTTCTTGAGTTTAAAAAGCACCAGAACACTCTTATCAATTGCTGTTGGAATCCAACACATACTCCCAACTTGTCAGATACTGCTGCCTGGTCCATGCACCAACGCTTCAAAATCTGACACTGTAGGTCTATGTAACTTAAACCTTACCATTCATCCATGCCACCTCCTTCATATGCAGACTTTCTTGCTTTCTATACTACATCACCTGACTTTGATTGCATATCATCTGACCTCTTGTGAGATTTGTACATGTTTTCAATTAACAAAATATTCTTGGTTATGATTAGGCACTAAAATTGGTTGGTTAGCATTAGGAAAAGGATCATAGTTTGGGTTAAAATGAGACAACAATGAGTTTCGGTTTCACGCAGGACACAAACAGCAGCATTCTGGCAGAAAGCCCTGTAAGAAATAGTTCCTACATGCAGAAACCATCAGTAAAAATCTCTCAAGAGTTTGCCAAATCAACTATTCTTGTCACAAACATCCTCAAGGAGCTTTTGTAGTTTCTATCTTTCCATGACCTCTTTGGCTGCCGTCGACTGACAATCCGTTAAGTCTTTTATCTGATTGTTTCATCAATACAGCATGTTCCGCTCTCAAGTTTGAATACCACATCCAATATCGTCTGTTTCAGTTGTGATGGCCTGCTGATTCGACTAAATTCTTTTTTTTTCCCTGTTAAACAATGAAGTTCGAGACCACATGCCAGTGAGAATCTCAGAGACGCTTGTTTCCTGCAGGGATCTAATCAGAAGGCAGCATCAGTGGCTCATTGCTCTACCTCTACTCAGCGCATCAACAGATGCGCAGGAAGTTCACACCAGAGTAATTATGCCTGCCTTGTGTGTATTCAGCATGTCCATATGCTGCTTGTGTTGAAACCTACATCTGCCCTGCTTCACCCGTTGGCTCTTTACCTGCGGCTTCCAGTCGAGCTCCTGCCAAAACCAGTGAAGAAGGGTGGTAATGTGGTGCAAGAATACATGAGCAGTCACAGCTATTTGTATGGTGGAGATAATTAAACACTGACAAGATGAACAGAGGTCACACCTGCAGAATAATCCTGCCATGTATACTTTATCATTGCTGATGCAGTGATAATTAGAAATGAGGCATGTAAATCAGCAGAAGTAATTGAATTTTGCCTTTTAATGTAGAGCCCCGTTTCCTTCCCTTTGTCGTCTACTTTTATAGGGTAATAAAACAACCTTGTCTCCTAGAGATTGGTTTTATATACGACAAAATGGTTTTGGAACCATGATTTCTGTGCACTGTTAGTTTAACTATATTTCTGTAGCGTAGCGTGTTATTGTAGTTTAACGTCTTCCAACAAAGAGTAGCATGTACCATCACTAGCTACAGCTGTAAATGGTGATCATGCAAAGAGCATGCACTTGGGAGAAATTAGTCAGACATGGACAAGTGGCAATGATGAAGTTTGGTGCTCCATCCCCACGTGGCCAAAAAACAAATGGAGGCGGCATCGTGGTACAGTGGTTAGCACTGTTGCCTGTGGTTCGGGTTTGAAACCCGAACCACACAAACTGACACAAACACACACAGTCCAGAAACATGCATATAATAGGTAAATTGTGTGTAGGTGTGAATGTGAGTGGTTGTTTGTCTCTATGGTAACCAAGAACTTTTCCAGGGTGTACCCCGCCTCTCACCCAGTGTCAGTTGGGATAGGCTCCAGCCCTCTGTGACCCTGATGAGGTGGTGGATGGATGAATGGACTTGCATAGGAGCGGCGGTAGCTCAGTCCATAGGGACTTGGTGGTTGGTCCAAGTCCAGCACAGACCACAGTATGGAGCATTAGTGGCTGGAGTGGTACTACTCCACCTCCTGTGCTGAGGTGCCCTTGAGCAAGGCATCAAACTCATAACTGCTCCCAGGGCACTGCTATGACACTGAAGCGTTCATTTGGAATCCTGCTTCTATGTGTCCAGTTCATTCTTCTTCTTCTTTTAGCTCTGTTTTGGTTTCTACCAACCCCTGAGAAAAAAAAAAAATCTGTCTTTTTAGCCTTTACAAGCTGCTCCACTATGTTATCCAGTTAAATGTCTGTTTGCAATTTGGTGCTGGACAGGTAGCACAAGGCAGTTTTTCCTGAGCACATTTTGCTGAATACAGCTGCTATGTGTGACAGGAAACCAGGTTAATGAGAGCTGAGAGACAAACAGGAAATTTGTAGGCTGTACAATTAAAACGCTCCATGTAGTTGAGGGGAACTGCAGAGATGTGATGAATGAAGTGTCACCTAAGTAGATATTTTCATTAAAAACTTTACTCAATTATGCTGGTTAAAATGTTATTTTTAGGAGACAAGTAAGTTGCCCAATCTCGCTCAACTTAAGTTAAGGTTTCATTTAAGGGAGAAACTGTTTGCCTAGCAGAATATTAATTACCAGGGTGAAATGTGCAAAAAAACACAAAAACAAAAAAAAACCCAAAAAACAAAAAAATATACACAACAACAACAAAAAACCTGGTGTTCAACTTGTCATTCAGCACTGTTTACTTCTCTTACATCTGCTCCCTAGTGTATGTAGATGGAAAGTTTTGCAGGATCTGCTGAAATGACATTGTTTTGACATTGCATTTTTCCAGGTGACATCCCTTCCAAACCCCGGAGGCTAGAGATTTATGCCTATAATGACTGCGGAGAGGACAATGATGGCTTCCACAGTGTTGTTTTATGACTCCGAGACCCTGAATATCCCGCACCTCTCTATGTTCAATATGTCACTCCTCCAGCGCTGACAACATCTCCATTCCTCAGAGTCTCGCTGCTCTTGTTGTCACTTCCTGGGACCAAGACGGTGTGATGTGTAGAGATGTGTCAGCACAGAGACAAGGGCGTACAAACCAACACGTGCATAAAATCCTTGTAAATGAAGCACACAATGCATTTGTGAGCTGAAGCAAACACAGCAAACAAAGGAGCTCGTGATAAAAGGGACTGAATGTAAGATGACACTAAAACCACTCTTTCATGTGCTCTCGTGTCATTCTTTTGAGTCAATTTGTACATGCAGATCTACTTTTCCTCATTAGGTTTGATTTTTGTCACTTCAAACTCCGGGAAGATGAATCATTCCATCTGCTGTGCGGAGAAAGTGAATTTCATTTCACATCTCAACACGCTTTCATTTTCACACGCAAAACAACACAAATTCACAGCCCCTCAATCTGTAAATTGTCAATACGAGCTCAGCCCCTCATTCCCATATGCTGTGCCGTGATCTTCACAAGAGAAGAAAAAAGAAAGAAGAGAAAAGAACAGCAAAATGATGAACCTCTGGAGGGATTGTAGCAGACTCAGCAGACATGAGTGAGCAAGAGTGACGCTCCCTCAAGCTGTCTGCCATCCATCAGTGGCTCGGTGACATCCTCGCTGCCTCTGCTCCGCTTGATGTTTTCCCCACAGCTGATGAGCGGCGATGGCAGGAAGCGTGAAAAGCACTAGACTTCTTCGTCACTCGGCGGACGGCGATCTGTCTCCGCACAGTTAATTCTGGGATGGGTGGGGAGAAGATATGGAAAGGAGGGGGAGGGGAGGTGAGCAAAGGTGAGATGTGATATCATCCTCTCAGAGTTGCCTTTCACAGATCGCATGCTATTCCACTTCACCTGACATTACGCCTGTTAAATACCTCTTTTTCTTTCCTTTAATTCAGCCTCCGTCTTGCGATATTCAAGTGGCTTTCTTTGCCTCTCCTCTCTCCTTCCATTTCATGTGTGACAATGCATCCTCCATTAAGTCTTTATAGGTTGATGGAAATGTCATAAGGGCATTGAAGATGGCCATACATCACCCTATTCACTCCCTCCTTCTGCTGAGCTTTCATTTTCCTTTGCTCTCTTCCCCCTCCGCTCTGTCACAATGCAGAGCCAGATGTCTGCTCAGAATCACCACATACAAAACCACATATATATAACAAACCACCCCCATCCAGCCTCATTAATGCCTACATCTTCAGATATGAAACTGCCATAATCTATACTCACCACTAAAGTGCAGCTGCTCATGTAAGTGAAGGATTTCCACTCTGACACAGCTCCTCAGATCCACACACCTTACAGGAGATGCCGTAGGTGTATCAGTCCTAATGTAGCCCTAACGCACATCAGCTTCAGGGATTTACAGGAGATCTGCTTATTTTTGGAGCGATTTTGATAACTAGGAAGAATAAGCCATTTTCCCATTTCCTGTAGCTGCAGCGTAGTCACCTTGGAGGCTGCGGAGGTGTGGGTGTAATAGGAAAAGGAACCGTGTCAGGTGATGAAATGAGAGTGTGTTAGCCGTGCTGAGCACCTGCTGGTTCCCTGTTCTCCACCCTGTCCCCCTTATCACATTACAGCTCGGATAGATGGTACCCGAACCCCAGAGGTAAGGGATTAATTTGTTTAAAGCTCTGCAGACTGCTTTGACTGACCTTGGTTGGGCAGAGAGGGAGAGGGAAAAAAAAAAAAAAGATTTTTCTCTCCTGCTCCTGCCCTGCACACTCGCCTGGAGGGAAAGGGAAAAGATTAAGGGAGAGAGGCCATATCTCTCCTTTCAGAAACTACAATCACAAAGTAATGCAGCCACTGGGCCGTTTCAAACAGTACGTCTTGTTTGCATAACTAGCATGCTAAGCTCATGATCTCACCATGGACAAACCCTGCCAGAGTCAGATTTTTGATATCTTGCGGTTTCATTTGTTTTCTAAAGATGACAGTATCACATATGGGTGATTACATTCATGATTTACAGTTGTTGTTTTTTTTTTATTCATCTCCACTGGAATGGACACATGTACATACCCAAATGTTTCTGTGTGTTCTTGTGTTTCCACAGTTTTTGCCAATGTTTTGTTTAGAGAAACCAGTAATCAAACTCTGCATTTCTGAGTTTAGATCCCCACCTGTATGTAACTGGGAGAACATACAGAAGACATGATGTCACGTTAAAATGCATACTGCAAACTACATCATTACTAGGGCTGGACGACATATTAGGTATATTCATTATATTCAAACCTCAATTAAGCAAACCACCATATCATCATATTAGTTTCCAGTGTACGGGGCTTGCCACAGGTCACAGATTGACGTAGACACAGAAAAATAATTATTCTTAAACGGTTCTTCAAAAAGCTCTCTGGTTCTACAAAGAACCATCACCAATTCTTCACAAACTCCATGTGGTTACTTAAAGGTCTAAAGGTTCTTCATTTTTTGGAGTTGCTGGTGGGCAATACCATGAAATTAAGGATACTAGAGATGATTATTTTTATGAATGATTAATCTCCAGGTTTAATTTTATTTAATTCATTTTATTCATTATTATGTACTTTCATTAATGTATTGGTTAGTTCTTTCAAGTTAAGGTTTGCATCTATGAATTTGTATGCCTTTGTTTGAGTGTCTACAGGCCTTGAAAACCATGGAAACCATTTCAACATACCCATAATATTACGATTTGAAATGCTCAGAGAACTGTTTATTGTGGCAAATTACTAAAGAACCATTTAAAAGAGGTTCTTTACTCAACCAGTTTGATCCACAAAGAAATGTATTGAACTTTGTTTTTTTTTGGAGGTCTATTTAAGGGAAACCTGTGTGAGGGTTTCAAAATAAACTGCCATGCTGATACTACTGTACAGTAGTTCTGAGACAATGAAGCACTATAGCACCATTTAGGCTAAGGAAGAGTTAAGAATCGATATGTCAGATATGGTTACAGTTTTGAGGATACATGATGAAAGTATTGATATAAAGTTCACTGATTTATGTCCTAGTGTGAGCATAGTTTTATGTTTAGGTAGGAAGATGTCACACCGTATTTTATTCCATTCAGAAGTATAAAAATGTGGCTTCAGACGAGGAGTTACGTCCAAACAATTGAATCTGACAAAGCTGCCACTTTGACACTAACAACGTTTTGCTCTCGAGTCAACAGACGCAGCTGAAATTAATTGTGTAAATTGACAAACATAAACCTAAACTGAAAATATGGTTTGAGTTACAGAGTAATACATATAATACAGCACATAACATATCTGAGGAAAATATCCATCATTGTTTTCAACTCTTTTCACACATGTAGCATGCACAGAAACAAACATTAACTCTGCATCACTCTTCCATTGATTGGTCACGTCACAGGTCCGTGAGATGAGTGTGATATTCAGAAGGTGTGGCTGTCAACATCAATAAGAGCCTTCCAGTGTGAGAGGCCATTAATACCAAAGTAGCCACTCCGCATGTTGTCAGATATGAATAATGGTTTGCATAACAAATCATTTCACTGTCTGACAGATATTCCAGTGTCTGGACGGGTGGAGGCTCCGGTTGCGGCACTTTGCTCCCATCAGCAGCCATGCTGCCTGATCAAAGATGAAGTTGAGGAGCGAAGGACGGCGAATTGGCAAAACAGATTTTTCCATGCGGATGACACCTTGTTCTGTGGCCACAGAGAAGATAATACAGGGAAAGGTTGCGCACTATGGTGACGGAATGAATCACCAGCAGTCATAAATGGTTAGTGTCCCACAGCTGGGATGTAATGATGTTTTCTAATCATCCCCGGGGGTCGCTGCACCTCATCTCTCACTGTTGACATCTTTGTGGCAAATGCAATTTGACCAGAAAACAACAACCTGTATCTTCTGTCAGCGAGTAACTTTCCGCATCCATCTTGCCGTCGAACACGGACGGTTTATCTGCCCTCATAAATGAGACAGTCAGGACAACATCTGGACAATTTCTAACCTTTCTAAATGAAATGAAAAGCTCTGATGTGCCTGTGTCTGTGCCAAGAATCCATGTTGACTAATGAGGGAAAATAAAATATGCACAGGATTCATTTTCCAGCTCTCGTTTGAACACACTGACATCCCTGTATGTGTTTCTATCTGTGCGGTTGGTAGAGGAAGTGTCTCAACATGGAGGCAAGAGTTTTTAGGATACAACAGTGTGCCATGCCAGGACATGACAGCAGCTGACACCTGCTGAATGTGGAGAACTGGCAGAGAAATAGAGAAGCAGTCACAGAGAAACCAGGTTATACGCTGCATTGCGTGGTCAGTACTGTAACACTTCAGGACGCCTATTAAATGGGTCACTGGTGACCTGAGCATCTGGAAAGAATTCAAAATCTATTTGAAGTTTTGGTGCAGAGAAAAAATGCACAGGTGAACTTAAGCGATACATATTCTACTTCACAAGTCAACTCTATTTCATATGCATAAAGTACTAGATTCATTTTTAATTCATTGTACTGCGTGAGCTGTCAACTCCTAAACTATATTTTGAATTAAATGAACAGGCTGTGAATGTTTGTTGATCGCTGATTAGCTGCCTTAAGTCACAAACAATAGCACATTTAATTACCTTAACAGAGCCTCATCAATGCTAATTAGTTGGCCTCCAAAGTTTGCCTCCATTGTTAGCTGGGAACAATAGATTTAAATCCTCTAAATCCACAACAGCTAGGCAATACTTCAGGATAAAAATGGCCTGATGTTGATCAAAACATATTTGACTTGTAAATGCAAAGCTTTAATTGGGGTAGCAGTTGTTAGGTAATGTCCAAAGGGTAAAATAACTAAAGGCACTAGATTTCATATGCAAACTTTGTTGTAATATGGAAAACAAACTACGTGTCTTTGTTTAAGTAAATATTCTCTTGTCTGTGCTATCCTGGATAAGGAAGCGTTGGGTGGTCAGCTGTGCTTTCACTTGTTTGGTGTTGCTGGTGGTGGCAAGGTCTGTCTGCCATTTTGGTCCATACTGAAATATCTCAACAACTCTTATTGGATTTTATGAGACTTTCTACAGATTCATCAGTCCCAAAAGGTTGAATCATACTTTTCCTTTAGCACCACTGACACTGATTGACATTTTTTGGATTTTAGCAAAATACTTCTACAATTGTAGGATGGATGACTATGAAATTTGGTACAGAGTCCTCCCTCATTACCATGTGCCCTGAAGCAAGCCCAAACGGTTCAAAAAACAAAACCAAAAAACAAACAACCAACTTAATGGTGTACCAATAATTAGATCATTTGGCTTTATGGCAAATTGTGGCAAATTATCACTGGCCTGACAAAGCAAACCTGCACTTTTCAATACAGCAGACCAAAATCTAAATATTTTCTGTATAAATGTTGTCATATCATGGGGATTGTTATATAGTGAGTTTACCGTTTTGTCGTTGTTGTTGTCGATGCTGTATAATAAGTAGTGGCAGAAGAAATATTCTGATTATTTACTTCAGTAAGTATCACTATAAAAATCTAAAAATATTTGTAAGTAAGGGGTTCAAAATCCTACTTATAGCAAAGTATACAAAGTACACATTTTGCATAAGAAATTAGCATTTTATTGTTGTTGCTTGTCAAGGTCGGATAGTTTAATCAATAGTTTGTAGCCCAAGGATCAGTCTGAGGAGTCATGAGATGATTAATGGGCAAGGAAAGAAGGAAAAATAAGTTCTGCTCCACAAATTTATATTAATTTTAAAAAATCTAATCTCAGAGGAGGAGGGAATTATCAATATTTCACCAAAACAGTTATTTAAATGAGACCATCAAAAGGGGAATTTCTTCTTTGGTGGATGGTGAGGCTCAGAGCAACACCTTTTTTTGTAAATGGTCACAAGCCAAGAAGTTCGGAACCAGTGGTTTAATCAATAACGATGTGTTATAGGTTATAAACTTGGACGTAAAATCTCAATCTGTTGAGTCTTGGGATGTCACGGCACCTGATAGACATTCATCAACTTTGTGCCACCGCCAACAGACAATGATATTGTAAAACTAGCTGAACAAGCTTGTAAGGAAATAAGATATAAAACTCGACATTTTGGTAAAGCAGAGATATTTTCTGTATGAAAAGAATGAGCTGAGAGTCATTACGTCAAAGTTAACTCGACCGTCAATTAAAGAGACATGCTCTCATCACTCCAACATGACCGGGCCTCTAGGATATTGAGGGGTAGGTGAAAGGTTATGAAATTCTTTCTCGCAGTTGGTTGGCAGAGGTTTTATGCTGTACCAGAGTGTCAGCAAATGTCACAGTCATATTCTCCCTTTTGCTGCGGTGCATGTCTGCCCTGACATTTACAAAATTGGCCCCTGCGAGGTTAAACTCCTGCAGGTAAAAGTTGTATGCATTCTGGCACCTCACACTCATGTATTCTCGATATGAGGAGAGATCAAACCGTGCCCAGAATGGCTCTGGCATTGTGCATCAATCAAGTGCAGATTTGTTCATCTTCAGCTTCCTGTTGTGGCCCTGCATGAGACGATCGAATGGGAAGATTTTGTTTCTGTGTGGTTGCATCAGCTCAGCTTTAATGAGACAGCGAGAGGTGTGCAGGTGGAGACAGGCCAGTGAACTGATATTGAAGTCCTCATCAGACCTGGGAGTCAGGAGTCGCTGACTTGGAGACTTTTTGTTGGTCTGAATTGCTGAAGCACCGTTATTGCATTTCCCTCTGTAAGCCATATGGATGTGCTGCCTATCCCTCCCTCCCATTCTCCCTCTTCCTCTGCTGGTTGAGATCACAGGTACTCCCACAGTAGCTGATGTAGCAACATGGTAGCGAGGACTGAGGGGAGAACACGTCAGAGATCATTATGATTGACAGGGATATTTAGTTATATTACTGGAAGCTGTAGCAGGGATGGTCAATTTAAAAATCACAGATCATTCATTTCTCTGCTTGTATTTTGCATCATCCTGACAAACTATTATTTATTTCTTTTTTTAGAAAAAAATGACAGTCAGCAGGAAAGAGAAGACGAGAGGATGTGACATGAATTTTGCACATTGAAGATTGGTTTGCGTGGCAGGAACGCTGCGATTGGGTAGGAGTCGATACATAGATGATGCAAAAACAAATAATTGTACTGCACCTTCAGCTTCTGTAAAGCTTTTATATACAATAAAAACATTCCTGAAAATGACTGACCAAATGTATAAACGTTGTCCAAGTAATTATTTTTGTTCAAGACTTTGTAAGTTTGAACACTCTTCATTGTGTCCAAACTACAGAGGTTTAGTCAGCCTCCTATGAGTAACTACTGGCAGCTACGGCATGAGCTACAGGTGTGGTTTAAAGCAACCGTCTGTAGAAATTGCTATCTTTGTGATTTAGTGCCCTCACTTGCAGAATGCAATACACTGTTGTAAATACTGACAGCTGTACACACGTATTTGTTATGATTATATAACTTATGATCGAAAACTAGTGAGTCAGCAACTTGGCTTGTTGGCTGTTTAGCCTGGCCACAATGAATGCCGGCTTGCCCATCTGGTTGCGGCACGACTTCACGTAATGTCAGCATTCGCCCATGCCTCCAGCCTGAAAACGACCTCTTCCTGGTGGTCCAAAATGTGTGTTGTACAAATACTAAAACTGCCCCAGTGTTCTGAGCTCACAGTCCGGGCATCCCAGCTAACAAACTGAGCTATTATTAGCTAACAGCTACATTTAGCAGCACTTTACTGTCTATCAGGAAACAGAGAGTTGAGGCAGAGCAACCGGAGGACATCAGAGGGAAAACCAGAAAACATTTTCTCCATAAAATATGTTCTAGTTTCACCAAAATCAATGAGAAAGTTGCGACCTAGCGTCATAAATCATTATGTACTTACTCATGTATCATTATGTATGTAATCATTATGTTATTTTATGGTACACAAGTTATACAATCTTTAATGCTAGATGTGTGTGACAACACATGTAAGAAGTGCTCAAAAAAACAACAAGCTGCTAAAGCTGTTAACATAGATGCTAGTAGCATCAATTATATCAGAACTGGAGAGTATTTCTTCATGGCCAGCCACAGATAGTTCATCTAATCAAGTATTGATTTATTTTTTTAAATGTCTGCCTTTTTCCAAACTCTTTCCAATGACAACTTTCCAGATAGTTTTGTGTAACAGCAACAAAGTGAGTTCAGCTCACATGGCTTTCTTCTTGAAAACTACTCATGCTCGTGCATTGACATGTCATGATCCTGTTTATTACAGTTGAGAAATGAAGCAAAGCTCCAAATTTACATTTTAAGCTCAAGAACTGATTTCAAATCTTTTAAAAACACCACATGATTGAAAAGGGGGTGATTTGTTAACCGGCAGGCACGCACCCAAGTCATGTCATGTTGCTCCTGCAGTTTGCAGTTTATTACAAAAGTGTCTGACCAGTGGGAGATGACCTTGTAATACAATGGATATGCAGCGCGTGAACTACTATATGTTTAATCTTTCATGGACAATTTCTCAGTGTAATCTGAGTGCAGGGCAAGAAAAATGATTTGTAAAAATGAAAGAGATTAAATTCTGATAAACTAAAGGGGAGAAAAAAAGATGGATAACCACAAGTGGGAATTAACAGTGGCCGGTGAAATAAATCGGAGGGGGAGTGTCGTGGCTGGTGTCAGGAAATAGTCAGAGGGAGAAAGGAGTAATCTGATTGCAATAGGACATTACTCTCTGCCCGTGTCCTGGAGGAAGAGCAGAAAGCGTCTGTGTCCTCTCTTAAGTCCTCTTCCCATTAGGCCTTGCATCGTTTGGGAGATTAATAGAAGCTCACGCGTGAACACTGCCACATTTGTCAGCTGCTTCATCCAATAATATGGGGCTGCAGGCGTGCCTTCTCCTACCTCCACTTTAAAAAGACCTTAAAAGGTCACAGTGGGAGATGCTGGGAAATGAAAAAACTGCAAAAAAATACATGTAAGCTGCAAAAACAACAAAATAAAGGCAGGCGTTTGTATCCTGAAAGTTAAATACAGACAGAATTGCTTTTGTTTGTTTGTCAGCAATCGAGAAAATCAGTAATGAAGCATCATTACCAGGATAATCCGTTTGTTCAAGACAGACATCGTTGCACTGTATAGTCAAACCCCATCTGTCTCATCTGTGGCTTTATCTGCATTCATTAAGAATTGCACAGAGTTTGTTTGATCATGTCATTGTGCAATGCAACATTCTTCAGAGAGAAAGAGAGAGACACATCCCAACAGATGTCGAAAAAAAAAGAAAGAGACACAGAGAGCAGATGAAAGTCTGACAAAAAGCACTCTGGGATTGCACCATAATTCATGCCAGTATTTATTTCTCTATGCGCTGTTGGTTTTGGGTATCAAAGTGAATGTGGTGGTTTCTGGTGGTGTTGTTGGCTCTACCTCAGGAGGAGGACCATAGCCATGTTTGTCCAGTCACGCTTACAAACGAACCGTTTGGCCAGCAGCCCTGGCCTTGTAGCTCTCCAACAAGCGCCCACGCCAATTTCACTCCTTCCTCCGCTGATGCCACACCTCTGAAAAAACAACACGTTTGCCGAGACATTTAGAGACACCAGTGAAGTGGCACGAGGTCGAGCCGGGGTTGTTGTTTACCTCCGCCTTCGTGGCCGCAAAGACCTCTGTGCCGTCCATGATGACGGTCTGCGTCTGCCAGGGAAACACGACAAGGCAGGAAGGAGAAATTTCCCATTAACTCAGGAAATTGGTACAAGCTGTGCCGCCACACAATCCAATCACCTTTCTTATTTTACTGACCGAGCAGGCTGACACATGCTAGCGACACAGGGGTACTTTGTTTTTAGATCCATTGCCCATCCCCAGAACAGGTTTCTGGCAATTCCTTCCACTTCCTCAACAGGTTTGACTAAAACAGACTGATGTGATGTGCTACAAGAAAGAGGAAGTTGTGGACAATTTTCCCCATCAAAATAAAGGTGTGTTTAAACTTGAAGCAGAATAATGTGTTCTAGTAGTTGTAGTAGTTGTAGCCTCAGTCTCTGTTTCAGCTACATCATTCTTCTTCTGGCTTTTTAACACAAATCACTTTTAGCTGCTGCTGATAATGTGATGACTATTGCAGGGTAGAGGTTGAATTTCCGTTTTGTTACAACAAATAGCAGGAGGATGTAAGAAAAGGACATTTTAGAGAAATTTTGCTTTCAACAAAAACACAGCGGGAGTCGGTCTGCAGCCACTATGGCCTTCGTCTCAGGGACAGTCTGCCTGTGGAGCTGATGGACTCCACCTCTGTCTTTTATATAAGCTGTTTTAACCCTAAAATACACTGCATGCGGAACAACTCCGGAATGGCTCCGCCACGGCGACGGAGCTGATACGTTTCAATTTTAGTCAATGTGTCAGCTCACACAGTCTCCAGTCCCGCTGCGTCACGGCTCCGGAACAACTGCGCAACCGGCAGCCCACCGCAACACATACGCAGAGCTTCTATTTTTCACGGACGCCGGAGCACGGCGCATAAATTCAGCACAGAGCAGATTGTTCGGGGAAGGAAATCGGCTACAAAATACAAAATAAAACCCCGGTTGATTTTTAAAAATAAAATACTCCGTGTTCACCGCGGATTGAGTTTCATTACAAGAATACGTCATAATGGGTGGGGCCGACCTTAAGTCAACAGGTCAGAGGTTTTCAGGCGTCTTTTCACCCCGTCGACACCATGGATGAGGAGAAGTTGATTCTGGAGGTCCAAAATCAACCTATCATTTATGACACCTCACATCCTTCTTATAAGGACACCAACAAAAAAGATGCGGCGTGGAATGCCATTGCAGGAGTCAAAGAGACTACAGCCGGCAATATCGCGCGATTATGTGTGAATTCGTGCGTTCTTGCGATGCACCAGTGCGCATCACAAACGGATTATGTGTGAGTTGGAGGATGGCGGAGTACGCTGTCGTTTCGGAGCAGAGCCGTTCCGCATGCAGTGTATTTTCGGAGTTAGCCTTGATCATTGTTTTTTTTTTGTTGTTGTTGTTGTTTTTTTATTACTTATTTTATTTAATTTATATTTTTATTTGTTTGCAAGTGTTTTGCAAAACCACCGTTGTCTATTTCTGTTTTAGACAAACTTAAGTTGAGTTCACAATAATCTTCTTTCTTCTATCAATACCAAGTCTGTGCCTCAAGTATGGACATGCAGCCAGGATGTGTTTAGCCTAGCCTACTGGAAGCTGAAAGATATCTTATCATTTCATCTTGTTTGTTATACTGTTGCAAAAAAACAAATTCCAGCATGTAAATCTGCCTGAAACCACAAAAAAAAAAAAACATTTTCCGTTTTCCAAGTGAAACAAACACTGCTAGAACTAGTGATGGTATCAGATTTTCATATTACGATTACTGAAAAATGTCTCGTAAACAGTATTATAGTGTTCATTGATAGATGCTAATCAGTGAAACTACAACAACTACAACATGTTTGTCTTGGATTAATTAGCTAATAAACACTGAACAGTGAACCGTACATTCAACTCCACTGGACTCTGTAAAAGAATGAACATACATTTTAAATATACAAGCAGGATTGATTGATAAAAGTTTAGAATATACTGAATGGGAGTGAATGCAGCATCGTGTCAGTGTCTCTTAAAGGATAACTTTGGTATTTTTCAAACTGGACAAGTGACTAACGGGGACAACAATTACTGAAATTGGTCCAGTAACAAACAAAAGTGCTGCAGCCAGCAGGAGCAAAACTGGCATTGGCACTAAGATCTAACAGGACAAGTACAGAGATGAGTCCTTTGTCTGATGCCATTAGGAGGTCATTTGTAACTTTGACTAATGCGGTCTCTGTGCTATGATGCACTCTAAATCCTGACTGAAAATCCTCAAATAAACTGTCTCATGGAGAAAGTCACACAGCTGATTAGCTACAGCTTTCTCAAGTATCTTAGAGAGAAAGGGAATGTTTGATATCGGTCTGTAATTGGCTAAAACCTCTGGATCTAGAGTGGGCTTTTTAAGAAGAGGTTTAATTACAGCTACTTTAAAGGACTGTGGTACATATCCAGATAATAAAGACAGATTAATCATATTCAATAAAGAAGGGCTAAGAGACAGGTTGACAGCTTAGATGAAGAAATTATTAAAGGTATTTGATGAAGGTCGATGGGAGAAAAACAGTGTAAATATATATCAGGTTTTACAGCTGTTTCCAAACTTGCTGTATCGGAATGCAGATCAGTGCCTGTTGAGGGCAAGAGGTGATGGATTTTGTCCCTAATAGTTATAATTTTATCATTAAAGAAGCTCATGAAGTCATTACTAGTTAGACCTAAAGGAATAGATGGCTCAGTAGAGCTGTGGTTCTCTGTTAGCCTGGCTACAGTGCTGAAGAGAAACCTGGGGTTGTTCTTTCCTCTATTAATTATCATTGTGGTTGTCCACATGAATATTAAAATCACCTACAATAATTACTTTATCTGTTTTAAGGATCAAGCCTGATGCAAATTGTGCAAATTCAGATAAAAATTCAGAGTAAGGACCTGGAGCACGATATACTGTAACAAATAAAATTGGCTGTAATGTTTTCCAGGTTGGGTGAGTGAGGCTAAGAAAAAGACTTTCAAATGAATTATAATCTAAAAAATTATAATCTTTAAATAATGTAGGTGGACGAGGGACAGACACAGTCTCTATTCTAAAGGACTGGGTGGGCAGCTGCTCTAATGGAGGCGCAGAGAAGTGTGTAAGACTGCAGCTCTGCTTCCTGATCTCAACTCTGGGTTCTCACGGTTTTGGTCGACTAATAAACTTGGCCATATTTCTAGATATAAGAGCTGCTCCATCCAAAGTGGGAAGGATGCCTCTCTCCTAATCAGACCAGGTTTTCCCCAGAAAGGTGTCCAATTATCTATGAAGCCCACATCGTTTGCTGGACACCACCTCGACAGCAAGCGGTGAAATGACGACATGCGGCTATACATGTCATCAGTGGTCACATTGGGCAGGGGTCCAGAGAAAACTACGGAGTCCGACATCATTTTGGCGTATGCACACACTGATGAAACATTAATTTTAGTGACCTCCAATTGGCGTAACCGGGTGTCATTACCACCGACGTGAATAACAATCTTACTGTATCTTACTGTAGCTAAACATGTGGCACACAGGGCAGGAGAGACAAACTAAGATTTTACTGAAAATACTGAAATAACAAAATAGGGTCTGGGTTGAAAAATTCAGAAGTTACCCTGCAGGTCTGTAAAAACACACTTGAAACTGATGTACTAACACCACCACACTAGTGGCGCTCCTCTGTTAGTCACATTCAGCGATTGGGCTGAAATGAAACCTTCGTCACAGGTCACACCGTGTGCGGTCTTGAGGCAGTTTGCTTTCTGAGGCAGACTGTTGAGCTGCATTCCCAGTGTCCTCTGAAACCAATGATAGTCATGGTAATGACAGTACTAGAAATTGTTGGCAGTCTTGTTGCCATCAGTATGTTTCACCATGACATATATAGTATATTATTATACTGGCCTGTCTTTAAAGTTCATAAATCAACACATTGTATCATGTGGAGTTGTTGGTTGGTGTAACTTCGAACAGCCTGCAGTCTTTGTGCAAAGCTAGCCTAAATTCTGACTCCAGCTTAGTAACACACAGATGTGATAAGATGGATATTTGCTATCAAAGGATGGAGACAAAGTTTCGTCCAAGTGTACTTCAACAAATCATATCCAGAAAACCTGCTGATGCCAGATGAAAAACCCACGTTGGCTTCCCGTCCCTCAGCGGTACATAAACCTCATTACACTGTTAAAATAATAAAGCATCTCAGAGGAGACACTCTTTATGCCAATTAAACCAAACACCACCAAGCAGTACCAGTAAAGCCTTTAATCTGAATCACTGGAGGAGAATGGCCCTGTAACGGGTGACACCAGTATCTCACTGTGTGTGTGTGTGTGTGTGTGTGTGTGTGTGTGTGTGTGTGTGTGTGTGTGTGTATCTCTTCTGTTACTCAGTTACATGTTGAGCCAGGCTTTTAAAAGCACAAAGATCTCTGTTTGCTGCAACTGCCAATCGGCCAGTTGAATGAAATAAGATCAAAACGGCCTGCGAGAGGCAGCTTGTGTAATCTGGGCCTCCATGTGGCGGAGGAGCAGCATCCATCTGCATTCATCAGGTTACAGAGTCCAGAGCAGCTGCCAGCATTGTCTGCCTTCTTCCCCATGACAAAAGTTTTGTTTTCCTTTTCACATGAACAATAGACACTATATGCAGCTTTTTCCTCATTAAAATCATTTACAGATGCCGGTTAACTTGGCCTCTGTGTAGACACAGAGTCGAGGTAGATGGCTCATCAAAGTGACGGACAGGTATTGGGAGAGAGGATAGTGTGGCAGGAGTGCAATTCATGTCGCAAAGAGAATGATGCTTATACGATAAATACGATCTTATATACCGTAAGGCTTCAAACAAAGGCCTGGACTTTCTTTTTTAAGACAGGCCTATGTTTATCCTTTCTGTAGGTTTTGGGGTCATTGTTAAACTACTGAGATGCAACACTTCCTACATGTAAAAATTGAATGGCTTCTAGGACAGGAAAGATTATGTCCTGAAGTCGCTGGAAGACTTTTAATGTGAAAAATATGCCAGTGAAACTCTTCACTTTCTGATTGGGTGTTGTTTCCAGCTGCTCTAAGTGTTAACCCACTGTGACGTCATTCATTGGTTTGTGGACAATTGTTTTTTAAGTTTTGAGTTTAGCATTATGGACGTTGCCATCTTGGTTTTTTTGGAGCCAGAAGTGACCATATTTGGAAGAACATGTAGAGGTGGCGGTTACGTACTGCGAGTTGGGCTGCACTCAGTTTTGAAGCTGGAAAAAACAGAGGCCTGTCTGGTGACAGACTTTTTCATATTACAGTTAAACATTAAAATATGTTTCTGAAACGTTTGAGGAGATAAATATGTAATGCAGTAACATAATCGGCATTCATATTTGATCAGCACTGACTAGTTTGACAGTTTGATCTGAGTTTCAGGAACCAAGTGTGTTCTAGACGGACTCACTGACAATGACATGTCAATCACAAGGTAGCCACGCTCCAAATCATTCCCTACTTTATCGTCTATTTTACTGTAAATGGGACCATCATTTACAAAATGAACACCATGCTCTATAGAGTAAGACTTGAAACTAGAGACTGAGACCATAAAGTCATGAGGAAATTGTTTACTAGAGTAATAAATCACGTGAAAGTAGGCTCATTTTCCCATAAGATTCCATACAATTGGGTCACCCTTTACTGGCCATTTGAAAGAATGCAGGTTCAAGGCACTTCACTTTTCAGAACCGAAAGCTCTGTCCACAAATATGTACTGTCAATGAGCAGATTAACCACGTAATCCCTTCATTTTTCTGGTGGGCTTTTAATTTGAACTGTATACAGGAAGTGTTTTGCATCACTGATGGTGCCTCAATGGTGATTGATCAAAAACTTCTGTTAAAAACAAAGACTTGAGAGCAGCAGAGCAGTAAGTATGACATGACTCTGATTTACTGTTACAGTACATTTAGTTTAATCTCATTGTTTTGTTCATTTTAACCTGGCCTTCATTAGCAGCCAGTCTTTAATTGTTTGTGTCGTTTGTGTGTTCAAGAATATTTATTTATTTCTAGAAAGTGAATTTTTGGACTTTTACATGGCCTTAAAATCAACTCCACCCGTACCTCCCTCTGTAATCTCCGTCTAGATTTATGCTGTTGTAATTAGCTAACCAACTGCATTCTCACACTGTGGGCGGTGATGACTGAGACAAGAATGAGGCCATAGGCCAATGCTGTCACACCATAAAGGAACACACCATTTGTATTTCTCTCTTTAAATTACACCCTCTCAATTAAATCCCAGTCTTCTTGCCTGTGTGTGGTGCCACAGGCTGTGCGTGTGTGTTGGGTTTACATCCATGTGTATGCATGTCTACATATCTATCTGGGTGCTTTAATTAAAAACCCATGAGAGCAAAGCCATAGCCATTAATCAGGGGTTCATGCCCCTCTGCAGAGGTGAGGGGAGCGATGTGCTGCTCCTTGACAGCGGCAGCATGGGGTGATACCAGTTTCTTTCTGCAGAACTGGCAGGCTGATGAGGGAGTGGGGTCAACACAATGGCATTGGAGATTAAAGAGGACTCAAAGATTGTGAGCAACAATATTCATTTGCATGACAGTGCCAAGCGGCATCCTCCTTGGCTGAAAAATGAAGCCGGCGCGAGAGTGCCAAAAGCTGCTCTTTCTCAAACGTCCACTTGAGGCTGGCTCAAGAAGTGAGTCAGTCTCCATTAGCCCCCGTGTTAAAACGCCCAACTGTCCAACAACTGTGCTGAGGGAGAATTTCTATATAACTCAGTGTTCAATTTATATTAAAGCTTAAATTTATGCATAACTAAAAGCCTGGCAGCTTTGACTGACAGGTCGGTGCCATTACATGTGAGCAACCAGGCTCAGCTCCACATCTCTGTCCATTTTTGGTAGGCAGGATTGCCAAGATGGTGGTGGCCAAGACACTTGTGGTCTTAGACACGATGTCCATGTTTTATATAGTCTATGGAGAGTGCTGAGCAAGGTTGGAGGGCACGGATTTCACATGACTCAACAGGGATGTGCTGTTTTTGTACTGTAATTATATGACGATGAAGCTTCCCAGATTTCTAGGGCAACTTTCAGGATAATTCCAGTTTTTACAACTTATGTCTTATTTCCAAAACTTTGGTCATCGTTTCTAATTGTTCTAATATGTACTCTAAGCTCAGCCTCGACAAGACTCACATTTAGTTCCTTCAGGGGAAATGATGCCTGCATCACGACCTGCAAATCACCATAAACAATACTGTGGTGGTGCCAGCTCTGACAGTGAGGGACCTGGGGTGTGACCCTGAATGACGAATAGCTGTTTTTCTGCTCCTGTAGAGTCCTCCTATAAATTCAAATCAAATCTGGGTGTCCCACCACTCCAAGGACTCTGATATAAAATGTCGACCTTTATACCCATGCTTGTTGGGTGGAGCTATGCTGGAGACGTGACAAAACTTTTTTGCACCAAGAGGGTGAAAACACCTGTGTGGAGAAGAAACACTGACTGCTCAAAACATAGTTTTGGTTTTGAGAGTTTCAGCTCATAAGATTAAACAAACTGCAGTTTTGGTGGTTAGGGACATTAGCAATGAATAACAATTTCCTCTGACCTGTAACACAACCAGACAAATGTAATTTTTGTTTTATTTACCAAGTATATTTTGGCATTCAAGCAACACTGATCTTGGAGGTGCTTTGAATAAAGAAACCGGGCAAATCTAAGTGCTGTTTACTTTGCAGATATTTTGTACTTTCAATGGCTAATGATGCTCATTATATTGTTCTTTTTGGTCACTAATAACAAATAAATATCCACCTTCTTCAGTATAGCCTTGGTTGAGTTAACCAGTAATGAGAAGAAAATTCACTCAAACAAAAAAAATATCTGACAATGAATAAGAGATTATGGAACACAAAGCAGATGCAGTCTGACAGACAGTCAACACATGTATGTTAAAGAGGTATGACTAATATAAAAACCACAGCAGGTGTATTACACGTACACACATAATGAAGCACAAAGAGAGTCTGTGCAGTTCTTGCACACCTCAAAGTGCACACACATGACAGCATGTTGCTATGTGACACTGTGCTTGTTGCCATTTTCTTCTGGAAAGCTGCAACTCATCAGTGACAGACTACATAGTATTTCTCATTCAGTGAGCCACGTGTTCCACAAATCCTCTGCAATCTGACCAACCTTTTCTCTCTCGTTTTCAGTGGATAATAGTACAGATCCACTCTGTCTGTCTTCAAATGCTGTTAACTTTTTTTGAGTTTGGAGAATGAGCACTCTGCAGGAATTTGTGATGTGACAGGAATTTTTATTAAATGACCCCAAAAAGCCGTGCATAACCTCACTGCACCCTTGCAGCCCGTGCTGGGCATCTTCTTAAAGTGTCTGGTCATTTTAGATAAACATAAATGATCTTCATCAAGTCACAACTGACAGTCACAAGTTGTTATTTTTGTCTTTGTATTTGGTAATGCTTACACGAAGCTCGATCTTATCTAATATGAGCCTGTTGGAGGGCAGATGCCAGACAGACAAAGTTCGCCAGTGATCAGGTGAAATCATGTTTATGAATTTTTATGAACAGTGGTGATCAGTGATTGGTTGCAATGCTGCTCACACACTGTGTGTACGTTTATAATTAAGTCATTAAAGAGGTCTGATAACTAGCCAGATCTGGTTGGTAAATTGTTTTTTTAATATCAGGCCAATGAGATTTGACTCACTGGGATTACTGCTGCCTCCACAGCAGCTGTGTTGCAGAGAAATGTTTGTAGAATGGGAACTCCAGAGATTTTAAATCCAAATTTAAAATATTGTCATTTAAGTCTTTGTAAACTTTACTGATAATTGGTTGGAACTGAATTGCATTAGCCGTGGTTATAATCCAACATATATTATGATGGGAATTCAGCTCCCATTAGAACTTTCAATTCCTTTTGATTGTTCCCCTTTATGAGTGCTGGTATATCAAGCTAGCGTGTGACACAGGGTGGCCTCTATGTGTTGTGCTGCTATCCCATTGATCTGCCAAGGCGACAGTAATTACCACTAATCCCAGTCAGAGGACAAGGCAATTTGTGTCGTGTCTCTCCAGGGCCCCCATAGGCCATTATCTGTTGGTTCATTAAAGAGGGAAGACAGTCCCAGCCTGACCCTGTGCCTTGCTGGGTGTTGAGTGAAGTGACAGCACACAGGGAGCTGAGCTAAGCATGAAACATCCACTGAGCTAAACCAGCTGTGACATGCAGTGCAGATGTGGAAGTGAAAATCTTTTCTAAAAGAAACCGCGTGGAAAAAACAAAAAAACAAAAAAAACAGCCACTAAGCTACAGCACAAGGGTAGATTTGTTGAATCAAGCTAGTCATCTTACAAAGTGTGAATTTGATCTCATGATATAGCCCGTCATTATGGCATTTCAGCTGTATTAATGCAGCAGAGAATCAGGCTTGCATGTGAAGGGATTTCTACAACAGCTTTCTACATCAGCCTGGCTGTTTTATTTTTGCTGTAGAGCTGCAAAACAATCGCCAACTTGGACATTCCTGTAAGCTATGAGAGCAGAGTTGGACTGCGCTGAGGTTTGACTGATTAACTGGCATTAAGCGTTTCCCACTGTTGATGTAATGGAAGTAAAGATTTTACTCAACCAACGCAAAGGTGTCAAAATGCCAAACGTGGGTGAAGAACAAATTCAACCTCAAGTCGCTTTAAAGGAAAAGAAAAGAAAAAAAAAAACATGCATTTACTTTCAGTTCACTCGCTACAGTAGAACTCATCAATATCCGGCTAATGTGAGAGACGGGGTGGGATTGACCTTTTGTTGAAGAATTATTGATTGTTGCCATTTCAGGTTATCCTAGTTTGTGTAACTGCATAGTGAAAGAACACTTGAAAACAGCAGAACAAAAGGGGATGCTGCACGCCTGATGAACAATGATGTATTATTTTCTACTTGTAGAATGTCAATGTTCATTAAATCATCCGTGCTTTAGAAGCCTGTGTTGGTAATTTTGCCCTCAGTATTTTATGAGAGTGTGAGATCGCGCCTTTAGTCTGTCAAAAAAAACGAAGCTTGCCTCCCACTGCTTTGAAGGGTCCGTTCATCCAAACTTAAAAACAGATATTTTCTCTCTTACCTACAGTGGTTCGCAGATAGTTTTTTTTTTTTTTTAATCGGTCCAGATTTTAAGATATCCATCTGCGATTTTGACTTTCTTGTACAATTAACTCCACTGATTTTACACATCAAAGTTTGTTTACAAGTGTCGAGGAGTTCTACTGCGTATGCAAGTTCGAAATCACTTCACTTGAGTCGGTGTCGGCTGGTTCTGAAGACTACAAGTTTGAAAATGATCTGGAGGTGTGGAGTTATAAAGAAGTGAGCAGACTTGCAGACTGTAGCCCACTCCTCACCTCGGCCACATTAGCTGCTACTAGCATAACACATGAATCCCTGACTGAACTCTTGTGGTCGAAAATGCATTGTGGGTAATGTGTTTGCCAGGTTTTGCCAAGGAAGAAGAATGCAAGGGTTAAAAAAGGCCACGTCCAAGCTTGTGTTACATTGAATCTGAGCCTCATTTTGAAGGTCCAGTGTGTAGTATTTAGTGGCATTTAGCAATGAGGCAGCATATTGCAACCAACTGAATAACCCTCGCCTCACCCTTCTCTTAAGCCTGTTGGAGAACTTACTGTTGCTGCGAAACGTGAAAAATCTGCAACATGCCCCATCTAGAGCCAGTGTTTGGTTTCTTTATTCAGAAACATGACGCTTCATGGTGACCTTTAAGGTGTCCATCATGAGTCTGGTAATATCATAGACTCTGCAGTTGCTTTCCTTGATTGACTACAGGGCTGCAGACTAATGAGGAGCTTAATCAGCAGCATGAGACACACCTGGGCCCAGTGTGCTCCATGCAAAAAGCCAACAGACCTTTCGGTTTCTTTGTTTTTACAGCAAAACATCCGTAATGCACATATTCACTCAATCACTTCCTACACTACTGTGTTGTTTTGCAGATGAGCTGTTTAGCTTCTCATGTAATCAGGATTAATGCGAGGAGGCCGCTGTAAGATGAACTAACAACGCCGCTTTTCCTGGAAAGACGTGTTCAATATTTAAATGTAATTTTTGCAGTGCTCTGAGCACCACGTACACGATTCCACTCACCTTTATTACAACCCAGCTGGCTTGTTAGCATGTGTTTTAATAAGAATTCACTTACCTGTGGTGGTTGCAGTGTTGTATCATGGAAAGGATAACAACATGGTCAAAATGTTTGGCTGAAAAATGTGTTTTTAGTTAAAGTTTGTGGAAGACTGTGGTTTTGGTTGAATAAACAAGAAAAAAAAAACATCTGTTTTCATGTTACAATTACATTTTTCAGCATTTTAGCAAAACCATTAACTTTCTCAAACCTCAAACAAACATAAAAATGTTAATCTAGTTGCAACAAACGTATATCAAAAATTCATTAAACATGTTGTCACTGAACATTTTGTGAATTTGCAGTTTTGTAATCTTTGTCCATAATTATGGACTCTATTATTACCATAATGCAGTCTGAGAGGAAGCAAAGATCTGAGGTCATCTATCATTTATGCAGACTATTTCTGACATATTAATCATTTCTGTTGCTCTTCAGATCTATCTATTTGTATTTTTATCAGGCCTCTTCTTTAGAGCCAAGAGGTCACTTATCTATCTGTAAAATGAAAATTATGCTGTTATTGTGTGTGTTAGACTTGAAAAATAATTTATGAGAGTATGATTCATTGGATAAAGTTTCTGGTGGGGTAAAACAAATGTCTGGGAGGTGACTCAGTCTGCACCTCCAGCGAGCGGCAGTGATTACCCTCAGCATTAAACATAGCTGTGTTGTTTGGTCACTTCCTGGATCTCCATCCCCTCGAGGCGGATCATTATCCTGGACTATGCAGCCTTACAGCAGCAAAGGGATGTCTGATGTAAACATTAACTACCCTGATCGAGACAAGGAAGCACCCTCCGTCCCCTTTAATAACGTTCCTCCCAAAATCTTCCCAAGCACAGCGGAAAAACTAAAACAAATGGTCTCAATCTTAAACAAGTAACAGGAGGGATAATTAGTTATTTTATAACTTTATAATAATATAATAAGGTATTTTTAAACATTTCCAAAGCCTCTACACGCATACATCACATATTCTGTATTTACTGTAAAGCACATAGAAATAGAAAATACCGTGATAGTCAGAGTAAAGTCACCCTTATACAAATCCTGGGCAACTGGAGTTTGTGTGATGCATCACATTTCGTTTAATTTGATGGTTTAGACAACGGAAACACTAAATATTAGAGAGAGACAGTGGGAAGTGTAAGTGACAGTGTAAGAACCGTGTTTTTTTGTTGTTGTTTTTTTTGGAATTTTTATATGACTGCACCATTATTTCAAATAGAAAATATTTGACCCATTAACCCAATTTTTTAATTTCTATTTGTCTTTGTATTTCTTGCCTTAATTACGGACAGTACAGATTAATATTATTAATATAATGATACTGATATGAATAACATTTCTGTAAATGTGCCAGAGAGCCGTGTAGAAGCATGCAGAACAACTATAAAAAGAAAAGGAGGGATATTATTATTATTATTATTATTAGTAGTAGTAGTAGTAGTAGTAATTAATGAGGGATATGGACTAAATAAGACAACATTGTTAGAAACTAACTAAAACATGCAAAGTGGAAGCACGGACATAAAAAGCATGCAGTCTGACATATGAAAAACTAAACCACAATAAACATGCATGCAGGCATTTATGGTAATTGCACATTTTACTATTATACGTATATAATTAAAATGACTAACAAAAACACAATTTCTCTTAACTTATATGATGATTGATTTATTTTAAACATAGGTTGAACTTTAATGGATTGTATGGAAAGTAGTGGATTCTACTTGTGTGTCATAAGTCAGACTAAACATTGTTCTCATATGAGGACATTAATTCTCCATAAAAAATTAATTTCCATGCAGTGAATAAGAAGCGTTTTACTGTCCTCCGCTGCTTGTTATTTCTTCAGTTTAGTTCTCGAGGTTTATTTATACAGCGTTCATCCCCTCCTTCTTTTGACTCATGTTTCTGCACCGACGGTCATTATGGAGGAGCCTTCCTGTAAAGCTCTGTGGTGGGGCTGTGCTGTATGGTCTGTCTGTCTGGTGTGTATGTATTCTTAGGTAGCCAGGGAATTTACTTTAAAGCGAGTGGTCGAAATTCTTCTGATTCAAGTTTTTAATTGAAAGAAATTGTTTATGTTATTACAGAAACTCAATTAAGCTTGTGTATACTCTGTTTAAATGGATCTGATACACGCAGGACTCTCACTGGAATGACAAGCTGATATGTATGGATTTGTTTAATAATGCAATTGTAAGAAATCCAAAACTTCATTAAAGCAAAACTATAGTGAGGCCTTAAGGTTTAATAGCCTCCAGGCTATAATACATCCCAGTATTTTTTACTAACTCGATAATGCTCCACACATTTGTAACTGTAATTGATTCTGTCGCTCAGACAATAAGAACACAGGTTCACTTCCTTGCTTACAAGATATGGTAGAACATTAAGAAAAATCACTGTTTGTGAGAGAATAAATGTTTCCATTGTTTCATAAAGGGATAGTTCAGATTATTTGAAGTTGGGTTCTATAAAGTACTTAAACTATACCTACAGTAGACGGCAGCCAGCATGGTCAGCAAATGCCCTTTTTCAGGTGGCATCCAGCAATGCATAGCTTCGCTTCTGTCCTCCCACAAGTACCTCATACAACGACACTTCGGATAACCTGTACTATCCCTTTAATAGAGGATTTGTAGTAGATTTTCTTTTTTCTCGGCCACGAGATGAATTAAAGAACTATGACTAGTGCCAAACTGTTGCATGAGTTCAAACTTCGTAGGGTTGTTATCTGGTTTAAAACAAATTAGGTTTTACTGAGTGGAGATTTACACATCACAAAATTGAAATGGGTTGCACCAAACACTAAAGCCCATGTAAATATTAGTTTTTACAAAATATTTACACCTAGGACAGCGTTTAGCTCAGCTGGTAGAGCAGCCGCCCCATGTGCGAAGGCTCAGTCCTTCCAGGGTTCGAATCTGACCTGTGGCTCTTTCCTGCATGTCATTCCCTATCTCTCTCTCTCCACATTCCTGTCACTCTTCAGCTGTCTTTATCAAAATAAAGCTTGAAAAGGCCAAAAAAATAACCTTATAAAATATATATATTTACACCTAGTAAGTGCCATGTGTAACTGTTAGCTATTTGGAGCTAACTGAGCTTGCTAATATATCATTTAGACTGAAGCGTAGAGAAGGTAATATGGATGAAGGATATATACATATATATATATATATATATACCTCATTAGGCCGTCCTCAATCTGTTTTCCTTTACGAAAGGTATTTATGGTTTAATGGTGCAACTTGATTTAATAAATCACCAGTGTTATAAGAGAAACTAAGAAAGACAAACTAAGTAACTGAGTCAATGAATAGCTGGTGCAATACAACACTGGTGTTTCACATGTAAATAGTTGTTTGCCTGTTTCAATCCCAGGCACTAACCTCTTAAACTGCTGGAACTGTTGTATTCCCATTGCAATGAAGCCTCCAAATGAACACTTAAGTTTGGAGCGTTTGGAGGAAAATTGACGATTTTGGACCTCTGCTTCAAGCCTTACTGTAAATTATACAGCTGGGATATAAGCAGCAGAATGGAAGGAAGGAGTGTGAATATCTACACTGGGGCCAGGATCCCAGAAATGATGCCACTTGTCAGCCGAACCTCTACATTTTTGTCTAGAAAATAGCCAGTTTCAGATATCCCTGAAAACCCATGACTTCCAAATATGTTCTGCCTGCCGCAAAGTAATTCCTGTTAGTGGCCAGTGCACTGTACTGAAGGGAAAATGATTATGATTTTGTTTTGGTCTCACTAACTGATGTCATCTTTGTGCATTTACTGTGTATAAGCAGAGTCTAAACAGCATATACAAGAAGATTGGAGTGGTTTGAAGAGGCAAACCTCCATTAATCCAATCATAAAGGTAACAGAAAGATCTTTAAACAACATACTCCAGCCATTGTAACAGGCTATGACCTTGGAAATCTAGCAGCAAAACCTGGCGTGTCCACAAAATATTAGCCATTACTCTCCTGCTTGGCCATTTCCTGTCCTGCCCCTGGCCGTTGTCACCCCCCTTCCCCGTCCAACACATCCAGAGAGGGGAAAATAGATTCCAGTTTGGAGTGGGTTCTGGCCAAAACCACCGTGCCACTCAAAACTAGGGTTGTGTCATTTTTCCACTGGGTTTCCGTGGTATATTTTGACAGGCCATTCCAGCTAAGCTTCGATAAATAGGGGGAAGGCTCTTTTTTTTTCCTCTTCCCTTTCTTTCCTTTCCATTTAGAATCTGTAACATTAAAGAGGAACCCATGCTGATTTATGTGGCTGGCTAAAAGTCTTGGATAACAGATTTGGTCAAGCCACTAAAATCAAAATGGCTTTAATTATTTCAGCCTCCTGACTGATTGTGTCTTGACGTATTATTTCTGCACTATACTTCTTTGCTACATTAGTAATTGATGGTCTGTATTTGGCTCAGATTGTCTGTATATTACTGCCATGAAACGATGAGCAAATATGTATTGATCGAGATAAACGTCCATGGTTCTTTCTCCTGCATGTCTAAAAACACTTTTCCTCAAGTGGGGATTGTCTGAAGGACTTGTAAAAAAGAGCCTAACTACCACTATGTTTCAAGGGTAAACAATCCTTCCCTTAGGCACTCTGGCACAAACTAAACACTTTAACACATTTTCTGCTTGATAAAACCTTGTTCAATTTCCTGTGCTTTGTACCCTTTAGATAGGCCTGACATACCAGCTTTTCCCCCATATTCTCTTGGACGTGAATTACAAAGAGGAACGGCGCAACCAGTCGATCAGGCGCCCGCTCTCTCTCGTGAATGAATTTACTTCAATTAGAGACTGCAGTCAAGCACAAGAGGACGGAGCATGTCGTCTTTTATGAACATTTATTGTTACACAGTGTAATGACCATGCACGCTGTGACCCAGGCTAATGACACCATAGATTAACTCCAGAGTGTAGCCTTTGGGAAAGTCCAAAACTATTCCAAAGGTATTGATTTTGAGGCTTGCTGCGAAATTGAACTGTCAGGTGTTCCACTGGGCCCTGATATGATATTGATCCTGCCTGCTTAGCGACCAACAAAGAGTCTGGTTACCTGAAACAGCCCAGTCTAGGGCAATGACTCCCCCTTTACAACTGCTTATTGGAATTTTAAATAGAAATTTGATAAACTCCAGCTCTCTTGGGAATATAAGTGTTGTCTTGCTGCCTCAAGACTCTCTGCTCGCGCTCAGACCATTAGCCATGCTTAGTGATGTGAATCCACTTCTCCATTAACCAGAAAGTCTAATGCCAAAACGTACAGTACTACCATTGACATTGTGTTCACGGCTTTGCCAAGTGAACACAGATTAAAGGGAACATTTGCAGCTATTACCATCCTTCGTCGAGTTCCTCCTTGAACAACAGTAGTGGTGTGACCATCGACGCAAGGTCACTCCTTGAGAGAGAAAAAAGAGAGAACAAAGAAAGACGGAGGGCTGGTGAGGAAGGAAAAAAACAAAAAAAAAACAGCAGCTTTATTTCTCTCAACCCATACTCTCGATTTTAATTAGGGTATCTTCAGCCAAGCCGAGTGGTGTCAGCGAGTGCATGGAAGCAATCAGCACCCCGCGTGGCAGGAGTCAAATGCCTTTGATCAGCTCATGGAGACTGATCCACAGTGACTGCGAGAGGAGTGGGTGATCCCACTGGCCTCCGCATGCCAGCCAGGAAAGTCGCCACCACGGTGGCAACATGCACCCCCCTCCTTGAGACGCTCACACTGGGAAAATGTTAATGGCATAGGACTGTCCTAATGCGCCACTGTGGAGCCCTAATCAGTCACACTGAGAATGCTGTGATCAATGTTAGAGCAAGCGTCCCCTGGATGGAGCTGAGGAATAAAGAAAAAAAAGAGGAAACAATGAAGGAGGGAAAGAAAACAATCATTGAAGACCTCTCCAACTTTTTTTTTGTGAACTTGTTGCATGATTTATTTTTTCCTTTTGATGGTTCACTTACAGCTCTTACTGTTACTACTTATTGTTCTTACTGTCACCATAACAACAAAGAAGTGAGTCAAATAAAGCTGGATCCAGAATTTAAACCCCGGCTAACAGACATCTCGAAACCAGGAATTTAGACCAGTTGGAAACAACAAACTTTAAGGTTTAATGGCAAAAACAGCAGTGTTGGTTTAAAGATATCTTTGTGTTTTTGGACAATTATCTTCATATTTGACATTGCAACAGAAGTTACCACATGCAAAATCTCTTGCTAAGCTCTTGGCCGAGGTACTGCTCGCTTTATCCCACCACGTCGACATAACAATGTTTTCCTGCATGTTTTGTTGTCATGAGAGAATTTCTCTTTTCCATATGTACATTGGAACACACTGAGGTGCATATTTATAGATTTGACATCATTTCTGTCTTCATTTTTAATTCTAAAAACATTTTTTTTTGTGATACAGAAAGACAAACCTGAATATTTCTGATGTTTCTCATTTATCCTTCCAAAAAAATATATGCAAAGCCTCTACAGGTATTTTTTTCAGTTTGACATTACCTAAGGCTACACACGCTTTAATCCTTAATTAAATACTGTCTGGAGAATGCTGTGTGTGTGCAGTTGTAGCACACTGTGCTCCAGAGTCCGTGCGCTTATACAGTCTCACCAGCGGGGCTGGAAATGGGCCGGAACGCACTCGATCCTGGAGTATAAATTGGGATGGAGCTGAACTGAACTGGACTTCCAGCTGAGATGTTTAAAATCTGGGAAATTTTGGTTCCTTAGTTTTATTGGAGAAAACTGCCTTTAGAGCTCTTTTACTCTATGTAATGTGTGTGTGTGAATGAAGCAATGCATAATTTCTTGTACTCAGTGTGTCCTGCCAACACATAGAGGCAAAGGAAAGACATTCTGTGTATTTACTTGGTCCGTAAAGTTAAGTCAGAAGCTTGACTTCAGCTACAAGCTTTCCATTATCTGCTCTCCTCTTTCTCCACTATTCTATTTTTTTTTAAAGTACCACACTTAAGCATTTATTCATTGGACTGTATAAACATATTTAGTGGCTGTAATGAAGTATATTTTGATGTAAAAATGAAATAAAATAGGCTTTTAGTTATCAGATATTTTTTGAATTAATACATAATCAGGAGTTGGATTGCTCGAATAAATTCTGGCCATCGCCACAAAGTCTGCACACAGCCTTTTTAATAATATATATATTCCACCTGCATGTAATAAGATACAATATCAGAGTTTCATATGTTGGTGTGTCCTCGCTCGCTCTGTTTTCTCCACCAAAGTAAAGCAAACACGATCAACAGGGTTTCTATTCCCTATCATGCTGTATTAACATAATGTTATTTTCTTTGTCTTCTGCCTTGTTGTTTTGTCATATTCCCCATCTTCTCATCTGCTCTGCTGCTCCTCCAGTCACTCTGTGGCATGCTGTGTGTGGAGACAGGAAGTGTGCAGTAAGGTGCCTCCCCTCTGCCCACCCCACCACTCACCTGAATATGAACTTCTGTCAACAATAATCAAGTAACATAAGTCAGATGCCATCACTTAAACAGAGTTCAAAATATATTTGCATTCTGTGCCCAGTCTTTTAAACCATCCATAATTAACATGTCACCTACGTTGGACCACATTTTCCAAAACCTGCATGCTACACATCAGCAATGTTATTCATGTCACTGTGAGCATGTTAGCATTCATTCAGGCATTAGCATTTAGCACAGTGCAACCTCATTAAGCTTCTAGCATGGCTATTATTATTATGACCATCAACAAATGTGCTTGTATTTAACTGAATGTGATGGTATGAACCAGCAGAGACTGAAGTCAATCTCTTTTTTTTTTTAAGATTTGGGCTTTTCAAGCTTTATTGCATAGGAACAGCTGAAGAGTGACAGAGACATGCAGCAAAGGACAGGTTGGATTTGAACCCTGGGCCAATGCAGCAGGGACTGAGCCTTCATACATGGTGTGCACACACATGACACATGTGACATGCAGAAGCACATGTAATAACAGAGGACAGGGGAAGAACATTATCCCCGGTAAACCCTGTCTTTGAAAAAACTTAAGTGAAGCAGGTTGTACTCTCCACCGTTCTTCATTGCGTTTAAACATCCCCTAACGATTGATAGGTGGGTCTGCAAATCTGAACTGAACTGAAGGAAGTGATTCCAATGAGCAAAGTGATTCATGATGTCCACCTCTAATGGCTATTAAAACTTAGTTTACTTCAGCCAAAACATTTTTCCTTTACCTTGCAGGTACCCTGTGGAGTTTCTGACTACTGGCATCACATTTTTTTTTTTTTGAGATGTGAACAAGACAGTGAGCAAGAAGTCTGCCAGCAGCTAAAGCTGGATGTAAACACAGGAAAAATAAATCCACTCTCCAAGTGTTATGAGAAATGATTTTGACCTTACATTCAGACATATTCATAAAAATAAGCAATAAATACAATATAAAAGTATAAAGATAAATGAATAAATAAATAAATAGAGAGAGTGTTCAGGGTGTTGGGAGTTGTGCACCAATGTGTAGTTTAAGGAAGCACAATTTGTTAGACCTCAGTGATTTATATACATTTTCATGAGAAACACTAAATGTCAACAGTACTTTTATCACATTTACATTTTGAATACTGTAAAAGTCTGAAATAATATTTTTTTTGGTTAGTTTATTGCAATTGACAAAAGGTCTCCTGTGCTCAGTCTGTGAGTCAAGGAGCATCTAGCACCATCTGCTACTAAACTAGGTACTTAAGAGCTGAATAAATGAGTGATTTACAAGATAGGTGCCTAGATAGATACTCTTATTACAGTCCCCCGCAGCAGTGTGAACAGCCACCCTGAATATCATTTGAAAACAGGTCAAATGGAACACAACTGAATGCTGTGTTTGGAACGTTCAGGTCACAGACAGTCGAGGTCACGCTCTTATAATTGCACGGTATGACATAAATATCCAGGCAATTTCAGAGAAGGAAGCACACTGCATGCAGTCATAAATCAATGCCTGAACCCGAGGCAGGTGAATGGAGAGAAACAAAGAAAGAGTCCGAGACGAGAGAGAGGGAGGAACAAAAGAGATGGAAAGAGATATTGAGGAGAGAGATACAGAGCCAAAGATGGGGGCTGAGAAGGAGAAGGAGGTGGTGGTGGGGTATAGTGAGAGTGTGGTAAGGTTTTGCTCTCCAAACCGCATTCGTCTCCTGCCAAACCCCTTTCTTTCCCTCGCTCTGTTCTCTTGCTGAAATCTATTTATTCTGGGACTATTTCTCCTCTGTGAACTCTTCACTCATAACATGATGGATGATTAAGTGATTATACAGAGGCAGCGCTGTACACTAAAATCATTTTTAATATCCCGCATACACAACTCAAGCAATACCTCATGTAAGTAGGATGTCTCTCCCCATATTCTTCATCTAAAGTAGGCGGCCTGTCCCTGTAAGCACGTCATCAGTGCCAGAACTAATTTGCTTATTTTCCGATGCACATTAATAAGCTCAGAGTCACGCAATCGTAATAAACTCATAGAAAAGCCTCCAAAAAAAAACAGTGTGAATTACATTTTATTCATTATTTATTTCTCACCAAAAGGTGACAAAGACAGTTTGTGGAGATGGCAAATGTGCTGCTGTCAGCCAAAGTCTTTTTTTTCCAAGGAGTGAGAATTGTTGTCAGGAGCTGCAAATTCCATTAGCGAGTTGCTGTGTGGGTTGCAATCATCGCCCTGTCAGGAAAACAGTCGGCCATCTTCCTTTTTTTTAATCTAAATTTATCCAACATGCCCTTGTATTTAAACACACCCTGTCTGGGAGCAAAAATCAACTCAGATGTGATGAATAGTTATGTTAATCTTCCACAATCTTGCCGGATATGTGTGAATGTTAAAATGTGCCACCCTTGTGAAACGCCCATAAAATCCACGCAGGCCATTACATTCAGAGTGAACAAATAAACAGCTGTGCCAGCCTCTGCAGTGTCTTCAAATAACTAAGAGAAAAGAAGAAAAAGAGACAGAGAGAGGAAAAGTGAGAGACGGGAGAAGGCTGTTGTTATTACACTGCCTTGTCTGAGTTTTTTCACCCACAGCGGCGTAGAGCGTAAATTGTGCGTGGCCGGAGCTGGAGAAACCACAAAACAAGCACTCTTGTGTGAAAGATGAATCGGGTGTGGGAGCCAGCGAGTTTATTTGTGTTGCTGAACTATAACACTGGGACACACTTTGCATCTGTGGCAAAATGAAGGAGAGGAGCGAGAGAAGCTGCGTGAGTTCACTTCAATATCACAGCTTCTCTTTTGGTGATTTCATGGAGGTGACACCACTCAAAGCAACCGAAGAGTGGGTTAGTATTGCTGTTGACCTAGAGAGGTTATTCTTATAACTTCAGCATGGAGATGCTTTCATAGAGTGTTTTTATCAGATTCTGCAGCTGTGAAACTTTTTCAATCATCTTTTTTCTTTTAGTAATAACCCCAACTGAGGCATGCTATAGTGAAGATGAAGGACCGTTAAGAGTGTAATGTCAGCATGCTAATATGCTCACAATGACAATGCTAACATGCTAATAAGCAAATAAAGCTTTTACTGTCTTAGTTTATTATACTAGTTTTCCAGGTATTTGGTCATAAACCAAATAATTACACTTACAACGTTGGCCTGATGGTGGCACTACACTAAAAATACTCATCCTCATCCTCTGGGGAGGATTTTCCTATGAAATCCTTTAAGTCCATTCATTTCTAGCAACCACACAGTATGACTGGACACCTCTGGTGCAGGTATTTGTTGGCCATTGTGAATGAATGTGTCAGTATTAATGACAGCACATCCTGGTTCCAGGAATAAATCACTGCTATCTTCATTTTGGTGTGTCGTTGTGCTCATTGACGGCTAGTTCCCTGGTTGGACAAAAAAACAAAACCGAAAAAAAAAAAAAAAAAGGTGGGAACGTCACCTGCCTTCCAACCTAGTTAGCCACTTAGCTACAGCCATACCAACAGAAAAATGGAGGTTGAGGCAGTCATAGGTTTTTGTTAGTCGTCTTACATAAGCCTTAACACCTTCTGATGTTTGCAGGATTGACTTTTATTAGAACTGGTGTCCCCTGCAGGTTTAAAAGACAGCTTTCACAACTCACAGATTACTAATATTTGTAATGCAATGTTGTTTCTTGGCAGGTAGTCATGGTACAAGCAGGATCCCATTCTCCAAGATGTGTACTACGTGGCCAAAAGTATGCGGACAGCCAAACATTGGACTGTGCTGTCTATGTGACTCCAAAACCATTTATCTACAGCCTCCACTCTTCTATGAAGTCTTTCCACCAGATGTTGAAACCTGGCTGCAAGGATTCATTCCCATTCAGGGGCGATAAGACCTGGCTCGCAGTCTGCGTTCCACTTCATCCCAATGGTTTGGGAATTCTTTACAGACCTGGCTCTGTGCACAGTGGAATTGTCATGTAGAAACAGGAAATATCAGACCAATAGTACAAAAAAAAAAGTATATGGACAAAGGACGTATTTTTGGCCATACACTGTATGTTTAGAGGTATTCTGTCTTATTGGACACTTTAATGTCCTATTGGCTTCATAAGTTGGCAGGTACAGTTCAGTGTCACACTTTGATATTACAGATGGCTGACGTGGGATTTGAACTCATGACCTTCCAGCGACACAATGGATTCCTCCAGCCAATAAGCTGTTGCTTCGCTCACCCTGGAACGCCACTCTTTTGGAAAAGTAAAAAAAATAATAAATCCCCGCTTTATTACCTCATACTTCTGATCCCCCATGTCACATCCCCACTAATGGCAAGCGGACACATTTACAGACATCATAGCTCGGTCTGAGGTGATTGCTCGAGGTCAGGGGCCAGCCTCATGAACACACACTGTGTGTTTGTGTCAGTGTGTAGGACACAGAAATTAAAGTCCATGGTCTACCTCAGCATGGCCCGGTCCCCTCGGATGTCTTGTCTTGTCTTGTTGCCAGCCTGTGATTTCACCAGCACCTTATCTCTAACAACAGACCGGCCATTTCTGCTGCCCCCACCACGGCTGTCTTTTCTGGAAAACACAGATGACACCGCCGCTTACCCCATGGTAAGGGACCGCACTTACTCAGAAAACATACTTGTATGTCTACATCAAAGAAACAAGACAATTTAAACCCACACACAAGCCTGCAGGTACACAGTTTTTTTTTCTTTACTTGGGGTCTATTTTGCTCCTCTCAACACTCACATATTTACAAGGCTGGTTTCCTTGGAGACGGCTCTAATCAGAGCTAGCGGGGGAAAAAATATCAGCCGTCTATTAGACTCCAGTTAGATTCATGTTATGTCCACATCTGCGGTGTCACAATGACCAGAACAAACCTGAGGCCATGCTCGCTCAGACCCAATCGGTTCCAAAAATCCCCACGTGACTCAAACCAAAATGTATGAATGAGGCACTTATAGACTATTATTCATATCCTGCAGTGTCTGGGTGATTTATGACTGTAAGAATTAAACTTCCTCTTAGAGTTTCTTCTCAATAGTCTTCATTTTAGAAAACATTTTTCAGGAGGTTTTGTGCTTGAAGTAAAATCATCTAGAAATGGCCAGTTCCCTCGTCTTTAACCTCTCAATCAATAGCAATTAGCACAGTTTACTTTTTCTCTCAGTACAGTAGTGTTGGAACATGTGGTTTCTAACTCTAGGCATGTGTAGGAGTGGAGTTTGTGTTTGAGTATTTCCCTCGACATCCAGATGGGGTGTATATCAAAGGAAGTCATGTAGAACCAAGAAAATAAGGAGGGAAAATACATTCCTGGTCTGAAATGAGGTGAACTCCGCCAAGCTCAGCTTGAAAACCTCCATACAAATTTCAGACCCTTGTGTTTTGATTAAAAGTTGTTTACTCAATGAAAGGCCAATGTTCAGTGATTCTGAGACGCCAACTGCCAGCGTACAACAGTACACCTTCTTGTTTAATCAGTTTGGTTGGAACTTAAAGATCCAATTTAAGTACCAAATTATTTTTTTTTCTTGGTTCTTTACAAATTATAGACATTTACTCACTTCCATTTTGGGTTTGTTTCTCCCTTTTTTCTCTCTTCTTTGAGCTCTTTCCACTGGGAAATGACAGATCCTGCCATCCTCTCTCGCAGTTTATTTCCCCCTGTTGATTAGCTTGAGAGGTTGACGTGGACACTGAAGGGAAACACAGGCAGTAAGTTGATCGACAGACCTGGACACGCTGCTGCGCCAAAATACTGTATATTATGATGGACTGATGTACCGTTCACACAAACCACACACACACACACACAGACACACACACACACCTATGCAGTATTCACAGCCTCGTGTCAGTTTTTCTTGTCAGTTTCTGCTACTCAAATGTAATGCTAGAAAAGTTTGAATGGTGGTGTTGGGTTGGGGGAATGGGGGGGCAGACATTTGATTTGAAAAGTCAGTGTCAAAAATTTAAAGCGCTGGTTCTAAATGAAATAATAAATCGTGCATTAGTAATAGTTGAATTGTTTATTCATTGTAATGAATAACTTTACTTATTCTCACATTAAATAGCAATATCAATAAATCACTACCGTTGGAACCTGTAAGTACAGAAGCAGGCCTTCATTTCTCATTTCAGTGAAGCTCCCTCATGTATGATTCAACAGGTCTGAGTTCATACTCTTATTATATCCTAAAGTATATTTGATTGGTGCACGAGTTGAACTGAACATTTACTCGCAAACTTAGAACCATCAGAACACTGGTACTAAAGCTAAGGTACGTGCAAGTGTTTTATGCGACCTGCCTCTAGTGGTATGTGGAAAAAAAATAAAATAAAAATAATTTAATAAAATTAATTCAGACATTATAATAAAATATACTATAAAATAAAATCACAGGAATATAATTTAAAATTACATATTTTGATTCAATGTCAGCCTGCCATACAGTCACGTTCATGCCTAGCGTGCACATACATCCATGACCGGTTCTGTTCAGGATTCAACAGCAATCAAAACTATTTAATCTTCTCATTAGGAATAAACCTGTCACAGTTTTGGGTTTCTTGTTTAGTGTTTCCTGTTTTATTTTGGAATTCTCCTTTCTCCTCGTGTCTATAACTTTACTTCCTGGCACTGTTGCGTTTCAATGTGTCTTCGCCTTATTGTTCTGTCTTCACTTGTGTATTTAGTCTGTGTGAAGTTGGTTTCAGTATCGGGTCGTTTGTTCCCCAGTGCATTGTTCTGGATGGATATCATACAACCTCACTTCATATAACTCAAATTATCCATTTGTTGATTGTTTCCATCCATCTGAACTGCTGTAATGCTGTAATGTGCGATCAATCAATCAATCATGCATGATACATGTGACCTAATCATGCACTGAACAAGAGAAAATTGGCGGCAGATAAAAACATCAGATCCATGTGGAACGATGAAGACTTGTTCTGTCTTACATTCTCATTGTGTGTCTCCAGCAGGGGAAGTTACATATGATCACTATCATTAATCGCTCATACAGACTCTGGGCCCCATGTTTTGTCTATGATTCCTCTCTTATGACGACAGCCGCATTCATTACTGCTCACATTCTCACAGACTTAGCATCTCACGGCTTAAATAAGAACAGTGACGGCGACAGTCATTCGTTTGAACGGTGGAGCGTAACAGGGCTCTTTGCTGTGGCTTTGAGACTGCAGGCAGGGGATAGTGGGTGCTAGCATGGCAGGGCAGCAGTGGAAAAAGGAGGGGAGGGGTTCGACGGCGGTGGTGGTGATAATGCAGAACGGATGCCCGGTCTGCCACGGCGGGGCCTGTTTTCGCTCTCCAGGGCAACTGATGAGCCCCAGATGGAAAGCCAGCTGCTTTGGGTTTGCAAGCCCAGGGAGGTGGGCGTCACACAGGGGAGATGTGTGTGTATGTTTTGAGGAGCTGGTATGCAGGTCAAGGGGGCACCTCTGCGTGAAGGTGTAGACTCAAGGCCATATTTTCATATTCACGCTCCCTTTATCCCTATAGTACCACTTGCTATTTTACCAGGAGGGGTTTCTATTGTTAGCCAGAAGGGCTCTCAAGGTGCTCTGGATCACTGGACCTTGATAAGTGAAGTCAAAGGATCCATCTGCCATTTTCGTCCACTGCCTAGCTCCCCCACCAGAGGAATAATTAAAAGGCCACCTGATATCCTGCCTAGGCCTGGCTCTCGACCTAATACACCAAACACACACACACTCACCAGACTGTTCCTGATAGTCTGGCCTCATGGTGAGCCACCCATGTGAATAAACATCTCATACGGAAATATATGGAAGCAGGAACCTAGGTGATCCTGCCAAACCTCTGTTATATTCATAGAAATCCATATTCCTCCTGCTTGACTTTGAAGGTGAGCTCTTCTTTTTTTTTTTTTTTTCCCAGGCCGCTGATTAGGATGACATTACAGCATCCAGACAGAGCCTCCTGTCAATCCATCGCTCATTAATTTGGATGATTGCCCCCAATTGGCCGGGAGTTTAGCTTATTAGACATCCTGTGTGTTCCTTTTCTTCTCATCAGTTCCATAAAGACGATCGCTCTGCAAAAAAACCAAAAAAAAAAAAACCTCTGTGTACAGTTTGGTGGATCATTATTTGTCATCCATATAACCACAGTCCACAGCTGCGTACACTGCGGATTTTCTGCCCCGACCAAGAGAGACAACAAAAACAAACGGGGCTAAGAGAAAGCAAATGTGACTATCAAAGCATGGTGTGGGCAGACATGCATAATGTACAATTCCACCCCACACAAGCCCGAATCCCTGTTTCCCACCACTGCGTCCTAATCCACAAAAAAAAAAAAAAAAAAATCAGAGAGAAGAGAGTGGATATTAAGCAATTTGTAATGCACCATAACACTGTAAATAAAGATGATGAACTAAAAAAAAAGAACTCTCAAAAATATGTAGCACACAAACCTCTACCCACAGACTAATTTTGTTTATTCACCCATCAGCCTGCCTACCTACTACTCCTTTCTGGTGCGATCTGGATGATATTTTTTTTTTCTTCATTGGAGCATCAAGATGCAAATTTTAGCCATTTGTGAATATCAATAACATCTGGCGGGCTTCCCGAGGAGAGAGGTTGGGATGTCTTGAGGCCATGCCAATCAAAGCTAAGCCTCCATGAATAAAGATATCTCACACAGAGAACCACGTCCTCTCCTCCTCGCACTTCAGCGCTAATTAAGCCGACTCTTCAAAACGGATCGGAGACGATTCAACGTGGACGGGAGCGTGAAACTGGAGGGGGCGTCACTTTTCTGTTACCAGCGATTAAGGTGATGGAGGTCAACTGGGCCGTAGCTTTGAAAGAAAAGTCATTTTTCAATTATCTGCTTTAATAAAGAAGATAAAATAAGCATTTGATCCTGCTAAATGCCAGCGAGCACATGCATCGTCATGAAGTTAACCTTTAGTTATTGTAAAATTAAATGCACACAAAGAACGTGTCTGAATAATTAATGGGTTGAACTATAGCTTGAAATGACTGCACAGAGGCAGACATGTGATTTATTCATTTTACTTTGCTCAGATAAATCTTGTGTCTGTTGACATACAAATCCCATGTGTGAAAAGCTTCAGAGAGACATACACTAAACTGCATCTATTGCCCATGAATGAAGAGTCACCTACCCTGAACACAACACATCTGGACACATCTGTGTCAACTTAGATCTCAAGTCAAGTGGAGCAGCTTGTTAACTTGCTCCAGATATTGGACAGCAACCACCCCCTTCACCATCAAAGATATGGCAAATTTTGCTGACAACAGAGGACGATAAAAGCAAATGTCTCTCATCTGGAAACTATCCCTGCGTTCCCAGGCCCCTGCCCCGCTCACATGCATTGTTTGCCGAGCATCAATTACACATGCTTGCCCGGCTTTGTTTGAAATGAACTAATGCCAAGATTCCACTTTATTCTTCTGTTCGGGGCAGAACGTCTGTTAGGCTCCAACGATAACAGGAGATTCAAAGTGTGTGTCCTCTTTGCTTTTTGTATGCGTTCAATTTTCTGATTCTGAGGAATCATACACACTCATCTTGGACTCGGATTTCGTCATTGTCTTCCTCTTATGCTTCTTCGGTCTCCAGAGGATGATTTCCAGACTTCATATTCAGCCCAGTCATGCCAAAGTGTGTAACGGACTTGCAAATGCACTATAGGATAACCTGTCAGTGTCACGTTTTGAAGGTGCAGTGCCAGCAGGGGGCAATAATGACGGTAGCAAAGGATGGACGTAGTATAAGGAGCAACAAAGTCCACGTTGGGAGGAGGTCGGGGTCAAACAAACACATAACTTTTACCCAGGAGACCGCTGACTGAAACTAAAAGTCAACGTCAATTTCTTTTACATACAAAAGTTAACTTACGTAGATAACTTTTGAGAAGTATGCAACATAACTTATTTTTGACCTTTTACAACACCTGATCGGGTAGTTTTGGTGCCTAAACCTGACCAAACTACAACATCAGCAAGCTTTATTTTGAAAGCATACGCGGATGATGCATATTTATGATTGCTAACATCATGAAATGAATGTGGAATGAGAACATGTTGAAAATATGACACTGCCACAGTAGATTGGCATGTGTATTACACGCTTTAGTGAGATACCGGGTTGTTACATTAGAGCCTCATGAATACTGGATTCGTGCCAATGTGCAGGCAGCGTAATTGGCAGACGCACCATGTACATGTATGTATTCAGCAGTAAATGTGGAACGTTTGACTGCTAGTCAAAAGATTGAGAGTATGGCATCCGTCCACACACCGAATGGAAATGTTAATGCAGTCATCACACAAGCTCAAAACGCAGGATTGGCTGGAAAACAAGCCCGCTTAGACTAAATTTGTCACACTCCATACTCTCGGACGACATGATCCACTTTAAATAATCTTTAAAGCTAATTGAGATATGTGTTTGTACTGTTCATTTCATCATTTTATGTAAACGAAAAAGAATACAAAAGTTTTCTAAATATAACTTACCAAAAAGTGGCGTCAGAGATAAAAATAGGACGACAGTTTCATCATATCTCATATGATATCAGTAAATATGATAGCAACTGTCAATCACTCCTGTCCAGAGTCTCTCCAGATAACAGAGAAGAGATTTGTCTGCCGGTCACAGGTGCTGCTGCAGTGATCAGAGCTGATTAGAGACTACAGAATATTCATAAAACACCCACACCAGAATCACAACACTCAGCCCAATGTTACGAGTTTAGCACCCAGAAAAAAGAGTTCATGCGAGGCAATGATCTACACATTAATCTGCCAAAAGCCAAGCACATCAACATCATGTCAGACTCGAGGAGAGAGCACCTCACGGGTCTGACTTTATCAAAAAACAAGAATAAACTCTGCAGGAGCAAAAATACCACGCTCACTTTCAACACTTTGATTACAGTACGAATAACAGCAGCAAAACTGACGACTGATATTTTATACTAAGATAAGCAGAACGGTTTTTCAGCCACAAATCTACTTTAAGTAGGTTAAGACACACTAAAAGTTACGCTGATATGTATGCAAGCTGCACATTAATAATGTTGTCACAAAAGACTTTGCCGCTACATGTTGCTCACCTCTCACCAAGTTAAACTACATAATCTAAATATAACTAAATAGTACTGCACCTTTTATTTCTACGTGTCTACTGTAAACATACCTTTTCCCCCAAACCTAATAACATGTGGTGATGCAGTCGCCCATACTGCAACACATTCAGCTGATGTGATAACATGCCACACTAAAATGCTCACAATTGTCCTCCAGGGTTAACAACATGTCATAAATGACAATAAAAGGTAAAGGAACTATGGGGAAGCCCTTTAGAGTTCCTGATGGTGATGATAGATGATGTTTCTAATGGGTGATGGCAAAGCTAGTAATGCAGACATTGCTGCAATCACCAAACGCAGAGATTCTTTTAAGTCAACCATCCACACGTACAAGGTTTAATCAGAAATGAAACAATGTCAAAGGCTGCACTACAAAGTTAAACTGCAAAACTGGCAGGTGTTTGTGTGCGTGTAACATTTAAATTAGGCTTGTACTGCATGTTCACATCTTCATGAATTTTATAAATAAGTTGCAGAAATGAATGACATTTTACAAGCAACAAATCAACCAAACAATTGGAGTGAGACAAGTGAGGCTTATTAAAATCAGTGATATGTGTTCAGGAACACATTGTTTAGAACACCGGGGCGAAAAGAAAACCCCCGACCAGCATTTCACCTGACATTTAGCTGTGAATTAACTCAACATATTACAGTACAGCTCATAAAATGAATTTGCCTTCAATCAAGCGCTCTGACGGCCATATTTCAGGGTGCTGAGATAAGGTCATCTGTCACAGAGGAATGTTTGCCGAATAAAAATTGATGCATAACAAGATGGAAAGCAGGTTGAAGGTGGGCTCTCTCCTGGCTGCACGCTGCAGACCCTGACCTTTACTTTACTCAGTTCAATATGGTTCACCTTATATATGTGTGTGTGTGTTTTTTTTTTTCTTCTGTGCCAAATTGAGAGAAGACCCTCTTGGTTAACATGTGCCACAGATTCTTTCATCTTGTTTGTATCACTCCTGTATTTCTTATTTATTCCAGTATGGAGGCACACTGAACAAATCTGCTTTTTGATTCTTTTACCATTTGCACCTTTGTGTTTGTTTTTTTGTGCTTTTTTTCTTTGACAGGTTTTATTTTTCTTACAGGGTTACAACTTACTTGTGCTTGTTTCAGATTTTTTTTTCTTGGATAAGAGGAGGTGGAGGGAGATAAAACAGTGAATCTGAGAGTCTCAGTGTGGTAGATGTACATTTGAACTCCTGAGCCCTTTTCCCAATTAGTGAGAATCCCAACAGGGTGTCTGTGTGTGTGAGGGTGTGTGTGTCTGTGTGTGTGAGGGTGTGTGTGTATAAGGCTGCATGTGTGAGGGTGTGAAGGTGTGTTTTGATAGGTGTTTGCTTCTACTCTCACCAGAGTGAGCTACACAAGTAAAATGCACACATGTGCACACTTTTTTGTACTGTGCTCAGCACCTCAGTATCATACAACAGAGGTCAATAGGACTGAAAGTGATGTATTTGTTAGAGCAGATTAGCCCTGCAACACCCAGCACAGCAGGTGCAGGTTATCACAGGGAGACGGCATCAGAGAGAGGCAGGCGTTACCTGATTGGCTGTATTACTTTCTTCAAATTGCAGCAGAGAAGGGATTCTCGTTAAAACGTGCAATCTTATGATGTCCTCTGCTTTCCTGTGTTCATTTAAAATATGTTGTATGTCACATAGAGAGGTCGTGGAGCACAAGTACACCAGTTGATTGCGTATAGCCAATCAAGTAACAACGATGGAGTCATAACCTGTGACAGCAAGTGCAAGTTATTAGAAAAGACTCTGTCCGAAGAAACTACAACCGTGCTAGCTGAGCCTCATGCTAACATGCTGATGTTTTAATCAGCAAACAGTTTCTGGGTGAATTTATGATCTCAATCTCTAGTTTCAAGTCTTCTTCCACACAGCATGGTGTCCATTTTGTAATTTATGGTCCCATTCACAATAAAATAGACGATAAAGCAGGGTATGCTTTAGGACGTGGCTACCTTGTGATTGACAAGTCATTCTCAGTGAGTCTGTCTCTATGTGTCAGCCTGTGATGAACTGGCAACCTGTCCAGGTTATACCCCACCTCTCATCCTTATTGCGGGAGGTTGCAGCCGATCCCAGCTGACATTGGCTAAGTGGTTATGGAAAATAGATGAATGGATTAGAATATTTGTGAGCAAGAAAGTACGACACCCTCCAGCTTCATACACTTGTCCAAATATGGTCACTTCTGGCTCCAAAGAAACAAAAATGGCGACAGCTTCAAAAGGTTTCACAACCAGTGGGTGACATCATGGTGGGTTTGCACTTGGTCATAGCTAAATTAGATAGAAATTGATGATGGTGCTAGATGAAAATTCATCATGTGTAATTTCCTACAGAATTTCCTGGAAATAACTGTGGTTATTGGTACTAATTATGGAATGTCTTCCATTTAAACCCATGTAAATGTTAATTATCATTGTCAGTGGAAACTCAATTGTCCATTATGTTAAAATCTGACATCATCTCTTTTGGAAATTATTAGGAAAATATTCTCATATTACAGACTTACAAATAAAAGTATTAAAGTCAGTGGGAAACCACAGTCATTGCATATTATCCTGTAAGGGAGATTAAGATGTCTGTGTTTTATGGCAATCCATCTTTACCCTGAATCAATAACCTGTCATGTTACCCACATGAAAATCCAAAGTAAAAAAATAAAACAGAAATAAGAGATGAAATTAATTTCAACTGTCTCTTACTGAACATGGTAAAACCATAAAACACAGTGACATAACCAGTACGTGATAAACTACAGGATAAATGTGAGACCTAATCCAAGGATTTAATAAAATCATATTAAAGATAAAGGATGATCCCCGTTACTCTCATTGGATGTTCTAATGTCTAATCTTTAAGTCAAACGGAACTCGTAACAACCATTTAAGCATCACGTGTGGGATTATTAACAAATGTGGATCGTTTCCTGGGAATTTTAAGTGTGTACACCAGACATGCAGTGCAAAACAGAAAATTATCCGGGCCAAATACTGTTTACATACAGGGAATTGCTGCGGGGAGAGACTTTCCTGTCATGATGTTATGATGGACTCCACCTTTAATGTAATCCAAACTGATTGGAAATGCCTCCCAAGACCCTATAAATCACAGATTTCATCGTGTAATCCTGGAAAATTTATATCAGTCATCTCATCACTCAATGACACAATATATTTTCAATCCAAGAGAGGGAGAGGCTGTCATGCAGACTATAACTCAGTGATGAATCTGCATCGAATAAAGATGTGATCCTTAAAAGAATTAACTTCTGGTTTATTATTAATAACACATTATTATTATAATAAAAACAAACATTTACAAACCTTCAAATATATACGTCAGTTTTGGTATGCTGTGTTATGGATTTCAGTCAGACAACTCCTCACATCAACGTATCATCATGCAAAATATCTATAGTGTGTTAATATTTGGTGTCAAGGCTCTGAGTTCTCACCACAGAGGATTAAAGTATAATACACTGAACAAAAATATAAACGCAACACCTTTGTTTTTGCTCCCATTTTTCATTAGCTGAACTCAAAGATCTGAAAACATTTCTCTTAAATATTGTTCACAAATCTGTGTAAATCTGTTCTCTTATCTTTTGCCAAGATAATCCATCCCACCTGACAGGTGGTTCATATCAAGCTGCTGATTAGACAGCATGAATATTGCACAGGTGTGCCTTAGGCTGGCCACAATAAAAGGCCACTCTAAAACGTGCAGTTTTGTTTTATTGGCGGGGTCTGGGGGGGTCAGAAAACCAGTCAGTATCTGTGACCACCATTTGCCTCACGCAGTGCAACACATCTCCTTCGCATAGAGTTGATCAGGTTGTTGATTGTGGCCTGTGGAATGTTGGTCCACTCCTCTTCAATGGCTGTGCAAAGTTGCTGGATATTGGCAGGAACTGGAACATGCTGTCGTATACGCCGATCCAGAGCATCCCAAACATGCTCAGTGGGTGACATGTCCGGTGAGTATGCTGGCCATGCAAGAACTGGGATCTTTTCAGCTTCCAGGAATTGTGTACAGATCCTTGCAACATGGGGCCGTGCATTATCATGCTGCAACATGAGGTGATGGTCGTGGATGAATGGCACAACAATGGGCCTCAGGATCTCGTCACGGTATCGCTGTGCATTCACAATGCCATCAATAAAATGCACCTGTGTTCGTCATCCATAACATATACCTGCCCATACCATAACCCCACCGCCACCATGGGCCACTCGATCCACAACATTGACATCAGAAAACCGCTCACCCACACGATGCCACACACGCTGTCTGTCTGGGATTCATCCGTGAAGTGAACACCTCTCCAACGTGCCAGACACCATCGAATGTGAGCATTTGCCCACTCAAGTCGGTTACGATGACGAACTGGAGTCAGGTCGAGACCCCGATGAGGACGATGAGCATGCAGATGAGCTTCCCTGAGACGGTTTCTGACAGTTTGTGCAGAAATCTTTTGGTTATGCAAACCGATTGTTGCAGTAGCTGTCCGAGTGGCTGGTCTCAGACGACGGTCTCTGAAACACCTTTGGAGACGGCTTATGGTAGAGAAATGAACATTCAATTCACAGGCAACAGTTCTGGTGGACATTCCTGCTGTCAGCATGCCAATTGCACACTCCCTCAAAACTTGCAACATCTGTGGCATTGTGCTGTGTGATGAAACTGAAAATTTTAAAGTGGCCTTTTATTGTGGCCAGCCTAAGGCACACCTGTGCAATAATCATGCTGTCTAATCAGCAGCTTGATATGCCACACCTGTGAGGTGGGATGGATTATCTTGGCAAAAGAGAAGTGCTCACTATCACAGAGTTAGACAGATTTGTGAACAATATTTGAGTGAAATGGTTATTTTGTGTATATAGAAAATGTTTTAGATCTTTGAGTTCATCTCATGAAAAATGGGAGCAAAAACAAAGTGTTATTTTTGTTCAGTGTACATAGAACACAGTCATGGGAGAGGCAGCAACTAAATGAGCAGAGAAAAATAGTCCAAATATAGGAAACACTTATATTCTCTTTTTTGATGAGATGAGAAGATTGATATAAATGTCATGCCTGTGCATTAAGTACAGAGCTAAAATTAGGGTGTGGTTAAATTTCTCATAAGACTGGAGTCTTGGGGAAAACAGCTTGTCTGGCTCTGTCTGAAGTGAAAGAAAGCTCCTTCCAGTATGTCTAAAGCTGACGTATTTAGATGATTTATCTACATGAATGTAAAAAAGACAAATTGTGATTGTCGGGAGGGGTACATGTTTAATTTATTCCTTGATAAACAACAATTTATCCATATTTCCTCTGTGCAGCATCTCCAGCTACAGCACCCAGCTGTTCACCAAAACATAGTTACTGCATTTAACTCCTAAAACCACAATATGTTGTTTTTATGTTTTTCAATATGCATTTTCTTTTTATATAAGAGGAGATAAAATGTGTAAACTTTGTAACATAATTTTCAGTACATTTGTGCAGTTGGAACAGAGCTAGGCTAGCTGTTTCCCTCTGCTATCAGTCTTTATGCTAAGCTAGGCTCACCACATGCAAACTCTCACTTTGTACAGATGTGGGATTGATATTTGTTTTCTCGTGTCTCAGAAAAAATAAATAAAAATAATCTTAATTACCAAAACATTGAGATTCATCTTAAAGGACCAGAGTGAAGGACTTGCGTGACATTTAGCGGTGTAGTGGTTGATTGTAACCCCCCTCGCTTCGCCCTCTCCTTCCAAGTGTGAGGGAGAAACGGTGGCCACAAATTTTCAAGCAACGCAAAGGGCTCTCTCTAGAGTCAGTGTTTAGTTTGTCCATTTTGGGCTACTGCAGTAACGTGGAGGGTCAACATGGTAGACTTCATGCATTAAGCCATGAAGTTTGATTTCTGGGCATAAAATTACTCAAATCTTCCACATATGCTTCCACATTATTGGACCCATAGAACAATCGCACAAGAGACCTCTGCCAGCCGAGCTTAGCCAAGCCACTAACTTCCAGTTTAGCCCTCCGCTAACCTGAATCTGAATTGAATGTTTTAATTGTGTGTCTCTTCTGGACGTTCCAAAGGTTATTGGACTGAATGGATCAAATTCTGATGGTGAAACAAACATTTTGCTCAAAATGTATCCACAGCCACTTCTTTCACAATGTCAGTTTATTTAGTTAATTACGGTTCAACAATTATGTCAAACTGACTTCAAAACCTGGCACTCCTCTAGGGGCTTGGAGATATACAGCATAATGGGAGGCTCATTCCAAGGTAGCAAAAATATAATGATTCTTACTTTCAAGTGATTATACAGTGATAAAAATAGTCTGCCATATACTATAAATGGAGCCTCATCAATCTGACACACTGGATCTTTAAAGATAAACTTTCATATTTACTGTAATACACAGAAAAAGTTGCATTTGACATCTGAAGTACTTGTTCACAAATGAACACACCAGAACACGCTTGAACACACACACACTCTTCACCTATCATCTTATGGCACTCCATTGCAATTGCTGAGCTCTTGCATGCACTGTGAATATTTGTTAGGCATGGTAAAATGGAGCAATCCTCAGGAGGTGAAGGAAGTCTGACACGGTGTGATTGCCAAATGACAAACTTTTGATAGCTCAGAGAAAAATGAAATTACCTCACTGACATCTTGAGAGATTACTCCCTCCCTCTGCCACGCACACATCAGATCCTCTTTTCTCAGCCACTGTCTGTGTCCGTCACACCACATGTGGACAGAGACAAGAGCCACAGGGAAATAAATATAAAAATATTGAAATGAAATCTGAATCAAAACGTAGAAGAGCCCTGATTCCACCTCTGAGCCCCAGTCAGTGCCAAAGAAATAGATGCCAGGACATTCATTTTCACGATGTCAGGAACTGGGGGGAGGAGTGGAAGACAAGTTATCAGTGGTGGCTGATTACAGCTGTTTGTGCATGTGTGTGTGTGTGTTTCTGTCTCACTTTCACCGCCTCACCAAGATATCATCTCAGACTGCCTGAGAGGTTGTTTCTTTTGCTTTTTACTCCAGTGAATAGCAGGTGACATGTATGGTAACCAGCCCGTACTACGAAACAGAAAAGACACTGTGCTCTTAAAACGAGGAAAAGAAATGTCACAGGGCAAATCTGGCATTTACAGAATGTAGAAGAAGCATGTAGGCTGTATATTATGATGGAGGCCTCCTTCCTTCCCTTTTGTGTCATGTCTGTCTCCCTCTGGTTGTGTGTGCTGCCGGGCGTGGCCTCTCATCTGTGAAGTCACCATGACATCTGTCTCAAATCATCCAATCAACCTGCTCAGTATTGAAGACCAGTTCGTTCAGACTCCTGTGTGGTAACAAGATGCTATGGCTGCCTCTGTGCTTTTTGTGTGTGTGCTTTGTGATAAATCCTGACACTCCTGTGCTTCAGGATTCCTGCCACGTCCAGCAGGAATCCTGATCCGATCTTTGGATTTGCCACCACCAGCCCCGCTCCACCCAGGACCATCAGTCATCTCAAACTCAGCCTGCCACCCAGTCCCTGAGTCTTCTGTTAAAACTACGTCTCTGCTTGTTACAATAAACTCTAACTGATTCTGATCTCAAGGCTTGTGTTTGCATATTAAGTTTGCTACCATTCACTATAACACTATACGTATTTCATATTTATTTATAGCAGTATATTATGATGTAAGTGCAAATATTTGATTAGTTATGTAACTTCTGATGACTGATATCAGTCACAATCATTGGCTGCACCCCAAAACTGAATGTTTTTATTGGCTTTTACAAATTAGAATAAGAGGTTTAGTTTCAGTGCAGTGTGGCACACACACGCGTATGTGTCGGTTGACAGGGAAAATATGTGCAAAGCCAGCGACACAAGACAGAAAGGGTGTGGGTTAATTAAAAATAATGAGCTGCATTAATGAGCAGCATGAGTTATACCTCTAGCTTACTGTCCCTCCACCAATCATCTGAGCTGCTGGTATCATGAAAGTCATCAGAGCTTTACTAAGATCAGTCAGCCTCCACACACACACAAAAACACTTGTTCTGTCTCCTTTAAACAGATCTCGCTCTGCGACTTTGGCACAATGGTGCCTTGAGCTAAATGCTAACAGCATCACGCTGAAATGCACACAATGACAATGCTAACACACTAACGTTTAGCATGCTTACCATAGTTTCATCTGTTTCTGTTGACACTCGCTAATTAGCAATAAATGCTAAAGGGAATGTGATTACTAGGTATTTAGTCTTCCCCCGAAGTATGAGCTCGACACTCGATAAAAACTGATCACCAAAATTATTACAATTTGTCCTGGGGGGACAAATTTTTGTTTTTTAATTAAACCATTTCTGTTTCACTCAAAATAACAATTAGTCCAAACATTAATTTTCCATTATGCTTCGCAGTCACATGGGATGACTGACGGGTTTTGTTATATAATACTTACTTTTATTATACATTCTTTTATCTGAAGTTACTGTAATATTTCAAAATAGTCCAATGGTATTTCTCAGTCATCAGTGTTTTACCTCATGTCTTTGTCCACTTTTATCTTCATAAAAATCTTAATTCATCATATGGTAATATATGTTCTGTTCTTCTGTTGCAGTCTGTCAGCGTGTGTATTTGCACCTTAATGGAGTGATGGAAATTATTTAAAACTGACTGAAAACTAGGTATTCACTCGACTTATTTCTATGAATATATTTCTATAATAACTCTGGGGAGGCTCATGTTGACACTACATTTTAATTCACAGAACATTGTTTGCGCTGTTTAAAGTGCTTTCCAATTTCCAAGTTTGAATTTCTGTCATTTATTTCAAACCAGTTCCAATAATTTCTCCCTGTAGATCTCAAATAAGCATGCAGAAGAGCAATTTTGAAAACTATGATAACTATGATAAACGTCATCATGCACAGTGGCCAGCCAATCAGACACCAGGAGTCATACCACTTTAAAAAGATGCTTCACAAACACCCTCGAAGGTGCACATGCACAAGCATGCAAACAAACACATGCTGATTCAGTCCAGCTGTTACTGTTTCTTGCTTGGTAATTTTTTAAAACAACCGGGTCTGCTTTTCTCACTGTTTTAAAGAGTCTTTGCAGAGCTCAATACCTCTGGAAACTCCTGGTCTACATTAGCATAAAGTGAAGTGGAATGACCCCAGAGATCAGAAGTCCTGACAGAAGACAGCAGATATCAAGTAGAGAGATTTCACACTAAGCTCAAAGAGACATAAAAGTCCTCTGGCTCTGATGTTGTGTGCTCCTTCTCCTGTTTGTGCTTGACTTCCAGCTTACCTGTCTGCTATATGATGTGGAAGCAGTGCCAAGTCTGTAAAGCTACAGGAAGGTACAATGCTAACATGCTAACCTTTTGTCCCAATCTTAGTAAGATGTGTTTGTGTTTAACACCTCTCAGGGAACAATGAGACTGACTTGCATGTAGGTGTGTTGAAAAGACACGCTCAAAACAAAAAAAAAACTAGTTTCAGATCGAGGTGTGAGACGCAATGAATCATCGGCATAGGTAGTGTTGCTGTACACATTCAAAAAAAAAAAAAACATTAAAACAGAAAGAGAGCTTGAGAGAGAAGTTCAAACCCTGCGTAATGAATGAATCGATTGCTGTGGTCAAATAACAAAAATGCAATCATTTATTGTTACACTTCCATCACACTGGGAGAGACAGATTAACCACCAACACTTAATCATACGCCCACTATCATGTTAGCATCCCTTGTTAGAACCTCCCTGTTTGGTAAAGTCTTTCTGTAGGAGGATGACTGTTTTTGTAGTTTCTGAGCCAAGCTGAGATAACCCTAATGAAATCACTATGACGTCACTTGGGTTATTTTCTCAGACTTCCAGATCCAGAGCCACAGAAGACATTACTTTATGGACACTATCCGTCACTGCCAGCTGACTCATATTCCCATGACTCTTCAACAAGTAGGGCTGCAACCAATGATATTTTCATTATCGATTAATTTGTCAAATATCCAGAAAATGGTGAAAGCCCAAGGTGACGTCCTTAAATGTTTTGTCCACAACCCAAAGATATACACTAAAGAAACTAAAGAAAGAAAAAGAAAAAAATTGCTGATGATTAATCAGTTAATTGTTGCAGTTAATGTGGTGTTATTGTCATAGTTACATAATTGGCAGAGACTCTTATGTTTTATGCAATAAGGCAATATAATCAAAAGTCTATGTATGTGTTGAGGCCGATTCAAGACCTACGTTACCCTGTTGAGGTTTATTTTGCAACACTGACCCGGTCAGTGTGCCTTATCTCACTTATTACACAACTACTTAGTGAAGACATCAATAATTTGATGCAAAATATTTGTTTTCCTTTAAAAATGATATTATAGCTTCAACTGTGATTCTCCAGAGTCTAGAATCAGAACTGTCCATGGCAACAGTCTGTTATTCCTAGCCTAGCAACGGTCTGATATACAGAAATAACAGACTGTAGAACGACATAATTGACCAGTCATATAAATATCAGTCAGTCAAATATTCAACAAAGCTATGTAATAAAGAACGTCAATAATGTATTTTCATAGAGTCTGCTTTGGCAGTGATATTGTGGTTAATTGGATGAGTCAGTAAAAATTGTTTCAGAAGTCTGAATATCCACTTGCGTGACTCAAACATGCATTGGGGATCCGTGCAGTGCTCCGTCTCATCGCTCCAGGCAGGTACCTGTGTACAAGTTGGAGAAAAGGAAAAGTAGATTCTCTTTTGGGTTCAGCAGGTACTGAAATGATTTGATTTCAGGGGCATGAAATATTTGCATTTCAACCATGCCTGAACACGGACCTCAACTTAATGTATTCAGTCTCCACTGATCTGGGAAAGCAGCAGCTTCAAACCCAGAATATTGAGCGGTTTCACACCAAAGACTAGTCAAATAGAAAGACTGCGTGGAAGCACGGGAGTGATTTCCCTTGCCTCTCTCTCTCTCTTGCTCACTCCCAAGCCTGTTGAATGACACTGTGACAAAGCAGCCCAGTGTGTTTGTCTGAAAAGGGACTCAGAGTCAGAGCCGTGACAAGTGTCTGCTAGGCAGAGAGAGGGTGACAAAGGCGATGAAGGTAACACTGGTGGACTGTAAGAGGGAATGCAATGTGCAAAAATGAATCATTATTCTTTTATTCTGGGTTTTTCAGCTCACCTGCAGCTGTAAGTCAGGTAAGGAGAGTTCTAATTTTACAATCTGGATAGCTAATAATACTGAGGGCATCCGACTCAAAATCAATTTTTGATTAGTAGGCATTTAAATATTGGTTAGGCTAGAGAAATGAATGGGTGTGCCATTTTTCTCTAATTGCTCTGCTGATTAAAAAGCTTTTTAACAAGATCATCAAGGGTGGCATTAACTGTCATTGACACGACATTATAGCTAAACTGAAGTGCCTCTAGGCCAGCTTTAATAAATGTTAGCTTGTCGTGGTAACTAAGATTATAAATTTACCCTCCTCAGTTTCGCTTATATACCTCCACTTCTGCAATGACAGCACCACTGTGCAAACTGCTAGCCAATGCCAGCGCTGTCTGAGTGCTCTATGGGCTCATGCAGTCTGCCTTACACTTGATTTACTTGTACACAAACCTCCAGGTCAGGTTCCATGTGATTCACTGACCATGAATGTAAATATTACGCTGCTTCAGTTTATTCTCTATGCTAGTGGTGATGCAGTGCATGTTCCTTTTGTATTTCTCAGGAAAGGTTGTGGAGGAGCTCAGCTGAAAAGTTAAAAAAATACAGTTTAATATATATATATATATATATATCTTTATGTGCAGAAGGAAAATGGACACAGAAATATGACTATACTAAGTGTGGTATTTTTTACTGTTTCAACGTCCTGTAATCTTCCTAATTACAACATCAATCCATCTAAGGCTGAATTCACACCAAATCAGGAGTTATGCCAAAAACACTAATTCTCCCATTCATTTAAATGTGGGTAGGGTGTTAAAGTTTTGGTGGTAGGGACCGCCGGGCATGACGAAAGAACCGCGGTGGCCCTGAAGTTGAAACCAAATCCACCTGCTAAGAAAGGGAATAGTAGTGGTGCAGTGAGCTAAATAGTGAATGAAGAGAGGGAGCAGTGCTAGTGAGAAAGCCAGTGAATCAAGGTAATTAAACTTTTTTTTTTTTTTTTCAATAAAGAAGCCCACATATCCACACAAGTGCCACAACGCATGATTATTTATACAGCCTGGTTTCCAGGCTTTGTGATGTTGCAATCGCGATGCCATTTTGGTCCATTCTCCATTCCACTTCATAGCCCACCAGGAGCGTGTTTTACCTGCCACACTTTGGTAACTTGATCAGTTTTGGTCATTTTTTTCTTGGTTTACGTGCTTCTACCATGGGTAAGTAGGCTCTTTTGTCCATTTTCGTTGTGCATTTTGCAAAGGGTGTTTTATTTTAAACGATCATTCTTCAAAACTAGACCAGCCACCTATTTTTTGCAGAGCACAGCAGAGAGCTACTACTCCGGTACTTCTGGTCCAATCACAAGCATTGTCTCAAATGGCTGCGATTAGCTCCGGTGGCACGATGGCGCAGCCATGCTTGGTTTATGTTGTAACCAAGTGTTATTATTGAGAATATGTGAAAACTAGTTGCCAAACATGCAAGAAAGTCAAATGTATTCACTAAAAGTGATGGAAGAATTCAACCATGTGGTGGAAGCGTAAATGCAAACTTGACCTTGATGTGGATTCACGTGTGACTTGAAGTGACCAGAGGCTTGGGGCTCGGATAAATGAGAGAGGGGGATGTGAAAGTGCAGTGCTTTCCTTCCAGCACTGAATCCACAACTGCTTTAGTGAAGCTGCTTTATGGTCAGTGTAGTAAACCGGAGTTGCAGTAGTATTTCTCAAACAAAATTAACTCTATAGTCATTTACTGGTTTCCAGCGAGTTGCATCATTTGGAAATACTGAATATGTGCACCATGAGTTTTCTACTCTGGTGCCTGACACACATTCTCAGTTGTAAATAGGAAGCCCAGCTGTTCTTAATAGACTTTCTCTTTGAGCTGTACAGTAATAACCACCATCATGTGTTGCTTTGTGATGCCTCACATTTAATCAGTTGCTCAGTCAGTACAGTAGGCCATTCAAAGTACATCACCATGGCTTTCCATAACTCAAGTGTGTTAATTTATAATCACACATGCAGGTGTTGCTCCTTTTGTTCCCTCTCCCCACTTTGTTCCTCACTCATTTCAACATGATAAAAAATTGCATTTGGCAGAGATAAACTCAGCAGGGAATCATTCAACTTTTGTAGGCACAGCCATGCCCACGTTTTTTTTTTTTTTTTCCTTTTTAAATTTTGGCAAAGAGCATCTCAATATTTCAGCTGTAAGTAAAGGGCTCAAACAAGACCCAGCAGAGATGAAGCCTGGCTTTTATTCAGACACGGGTTTAAATTGTCTCAGAAAGTCCGTATTCCTCACCTGCGACACAAAGCTGCAGCAACTCTCAGAACAAAAAGCCAGCCCCCCTCCCTTCTTCGAAGTGTGGCACTGAAAATGATACAGTGGCAATAAAATCACTAGGGGGGCCCGAGATTTCTCTCCGACTGCAACAAAGAGAGAGTGCTTTTTGATGCTTCCAGGTTCAATGTTACTGCTTCAGATCGCAGAGTGAAGAGAGAGTCTTTATTTTTTTCTGGGTATTTTTTTCTTTTTGTCTTATTTTTCAGCATGCTGAAGTGTTATTCAGATTGCTTGGAGTCTCAGCCTAGTTTCCAAGAGGAAAACAATCACCTAGTGTGTGCTGTTGCCATGGCATTTATAGTCTTGCAGAAATTTCCCTTAGTTTGTTTATTTGCCCTCATAATTACCCTTCTCCTACATCTCCAACCTCACTGGAAAGGTTACTTTAGGTCTTATTTAAAAATGAAATGAAGGCTGGCTTCACAAAATGTCAAATCTTACTACCTACTTTTTCCCCATGCAGGCATATTGTCACTGGCAGCAGTGTGAAATTATGTGATTTTATTATGTATATTATCTATAGTTTTCATAGCTTTGCATCTTTCATTTTGTATAAATTCATACTGAAGTTAAATTTACATTTTTGCCACAATAGTCTGTCACCCATCTCAATATTTCTTTACAGGTTAGTAAGTGATAAACTCACACTCAACACACGCAGGTTGTAATTGTCAGTACAATGTAAATGTAAATGCAGTCTTCCTCTCAAAAGACAATGTAGTCAGGACACTGTGGCTGAAGCAATGTGTGCTAGCTCAGCTCCTACTGTGGGTTTGAATTTTACTGTGACTATGTCCGATTTTAAGGATCCCTTAGAGACTGTGATCTATTCAAAGTGTGTGGGATTTAGTGGCATATAGCGGTACAGTGACTGATTGCAACTCTGTTGCCTCACCCTCTACTTCCTACTGAAGAAAGTTATATTAGTAAAATAGTTATATTATATATATTATAGTGGTGTCCTCTAACCAGCTAATCTGGAAGCCTTTTTGACCTAGTAGTGAAAAATGAATGCAGTTTAAATGTAGTATGTAAGATGAACACGCTAAAAATGCAACATATGTTTAGTTTGTCTATTCTGGTATGGTGGTGCAGCATGATGCAGTGTGTCAGACCTGGACTAAAGGAGGACTCAGATGCAGATATCGGCCGACTGGGCTGAACTTTATTTTGACAAAATAAACTTCTACCAAACAAAACCACTCCGAAGGGGGAAAAAAACATAAAAGCAAGGAGGAAAAACTCAACAGAAAATCACTCCACAAAAGGGAGGACAAGAGCTACGTCGGCTATAAAACTGAACAGAAAACAACGACCACAAACTATGAAATTTACAAACAAAAAAACACTCACGTGGAGGCAAAAGACTACATGCACATGTAACGTGGGGAAGCAAGGTAGGACAAGAACTGTGGGAGAAACTGGCTGGGTTGAACGAATGGTACGAAACACTCTGGCACAAGACAAAGGGAGACGCAGACTATAAGACACATGAGGGCAATGGGAAACAGGTGGACACAATCAGGAATCAGGGAAGACAAGCCGACTGGTGACACATGAGGAAGGGCAAGTGACCTGAAACGAGAGGAGAGTTACTTTTCAAAATAAAACAGGAAATGACAAGACAAGACAAAAACCCAGCTTGACCTCACCGCGTGACACAGTGAAAGACGGATATAAAAGGCTCATCCTAAGGTAACGAAAACACAACATTTCATATTTGCAAGTGATTATACACTAAAGAAAACAGCTATGCATGTCCGATTTCTGCAATATTCTGCTAATAAATCTCCTTTAATCACAAGTGACCTTTAAGACTTGTAGAAGTGAGAGAAGGAAGCACACTGTTGGCCATCTTATTTCCTTGTATAAAGGGACAAAGTATCATTTGATTACAGGCCTCACACCCAGGGTCGATTACAATATCAAAAAAAAAAATATGGAAGAGCATTCTTGTTTTTTTTTCTCTTTGTTTTTTTTTTGTTTGTTTTTTTATTGGCAACAATTAAATCATGTTCTTCTGCCAAGCCATTCAGATCCTCATAAAACCAGTGTTAACATGATTAGCAAATAACAACAAATTCATCCTTATCTGCTCCCGACAACTGCCTCACTTTGCTGAGTCAAACAAGGAGACTCGTCACATATTTTAGCATGTCAGTCTGCTACATAGAGAGTGAGTAGCGTAGAAAAAGTAATCTATCCTGCTTCCGTGGAAAATGATGCAGCACATAACTCACTCCGATGGCGTCTTGCCTCCCTGGGATTGACTAATGGCTTTTCCCTTGAATGCTGAATCAAAGGAAACGAACTGAGGGTGCAAGTGAACTAGAGATGGCCCTTTGCCAACCACGACAAAGCCATTTTTTTTTCTTCTCACCCCGTGTTGACTCCTGCTCCTTTTTAATGTTGTAGTTATTGTGGTACATTTCATCCACAGCTGTTGACTTGACACTACAGAGACAGGCCCAGACAAACATACACAAGCCCTAATGTCATTAACTCAGAAGAAGGCAGACAGGTCCTGTTTTACTGAAAAATGCTCCCCTTCATGCCACAGAGTTAATGCTGAGTTTTGAATGCTTTTCCCTGTCAGAGTTGTCGCGTCCCAGCTGAAAAACTCCACACGGGCAACGAGTGATGAGCAGCAGATGTGAACTGGGACTCCATTCCTGATGTCAAGTCATGTTCATCCAAAAAATATGCAATTATCCTCTCCACTATCTGTGCCTCATTATCATAATTGTATTTGTGGCTCTTCCCACTGTAATAAATTAGCACATGTGCAGAAGTGATTAACACGCAGCAAGTTTAGACTAAGACGATTGTACAGAGGATGGAGCTACAGCAGCACTCAGACTCTGAGTGTTTGCTGGGAGTTTTAATAACTTCATAACAATGTTAAAAACACAATTACAAGGTGTTTACAATAATAATGCAAATAAAACACTGATAAATGTAATAAATCCAGGGAAGAGCACAAGGCAGTTTGACAATAAAACAATTTTATTATACCCGATCAAAACAAAAGAGCACTAGAAGCAGCTGAACACGACCCTGACTGTGCCAGATAGTTTGTCGGGTTATCAGAGAAGTCCTCATTGGAAAAGAGTAGGCACTTCCAAAGAATTTAGGCCAGCTGATTGAATGAACCAAAAGCCTTCAGTTCCTGAGAACTCAGCAGCATAACTGATGCTAGCTGCATCGATGCTAATCTCTTTAGCAGCTGCCTTTGTTGTTTTTCAAACACTTCTCGCACGTCACACACACACACACCTAGCGTTAAACCACTCTGGCTCCTGCTGTAGCTTCCTCATAGGACAATGATTGGTCTGTAACCACTGTGCTCGGACATAATTGCACAGATGGATTCTCGCATTCTCTTGTGATATTTGCGAGTCCAGCCGCCTCACGAGGCTAACAGAACATAGCCACTCAAACGCAGGGTGAAAAAATGACAAGAGGAGAAAATAGGATAAATTCACTCTTTCAGATGTAGAGTGAAAAGTGATAAAAGGTGAAAAGATAACCTGAATTTCTCCCAGCAGCCTGTGTGGAAACATAAGAACTTTGAAAGCCTGGTCAACCTTACTGTTAATGCTTGCTCTTAGGGAAGCTAAATGGACACTGCTGTGACAAATGGACCAGGTCTTCATTCGGAGTGCAGTGAAACACAGTTTTTCATCCTGTTAAAGGCACCATGTGGAGTTTTTGACCAGCGGGTTGGTGACTCAGCAAGCATACAAGGATGAATATGGATGTCGATGCACATTTTTCCAACAGTTCCAGCTTTTTGGTGACAGACTTTGCTACACTTCTGGAAGCAACATTCAACCCAGGATAAGTAATGATCTATTACTAAGAAACCTGTGGATAGAGAGACCATAGACTGCATATAACACGTAGTGGACAGTGCCTTAAGCTTCTTTCTGATGGCCAGCAGGGGGGCGAATCCATAGGTTGTGAAAAACTCAGATTGTAATGAGTGTTATGTGAAAATCAGCCCAATTTTCACTTGATTTATGACTAGGTTCTTCATGAATTTACGGTCTCAATCGCTAGTTCCCAGTCTTCTTCCATATAATATGAATTTTCACGTTGTAAATTATTGTCCTACTTAGAATAAAAATAGAAGATAAAGCAGGGTATGCTTTTGAAGTCATTCTAAGTGAGCCTGTCCAGCTAAACACACAGGGCAGTGCTGATCAAATATGAATTAAAATGATATTACTGCAATGATTATTTTTGCATGTTTTCACCAACATATTTTAATGTACTGTTTAGCTGTAACATGAGAAGGTTTCTGATGAGGAACACTGCCATTGCGTACTGCTATGGTGTAGCCAAAACCAAGCACAGCCAATGAACGTAGCACAGCTCACAGTGCGTCATCGCCTCTGTTTCCCAAAAAATAAAAAAGAATACGAAACTCAAGGCTTCAAAATGGCTGATGTCATGGTGAGTTGCCACTTGTAAACTAATTGAAGTGCATACCGTCATGCTTGTCTTCATCAGACAGAACTCCATCCATTATCTGTAACCACTTATCCTCATCAGGGTCACGGTGGGGTTGTCCCAGCTGAATTTGGTCAAGAGACAGGGTACATCCTGGACAAGTTGCCAGTTCATCGCAGAGAACAACCGTTCACACTGACATTCACACCTAGGGACAATTAAGAGTCACCAATCAACCTATTAAGTGCATGTCTTTGGACTGTGGGAGTACCTGGAGAAAACCCATGCAGACATGCAAACTCCACTACTGTGAGGCCCAGACAGAAGTCACTTTAAATTTAAATAAGTTTGATACATTTAAAATATTAAATTCATCCAACAGTGGGGCGTAGAGTGTCAGATTCCAGTTGTCCAGTCACAACTTTTGTTTTGTGTTTCAGGACTTTTAGGTTTAGTTAATCATGCCCTAAATGATGAACACACTAAAACACACACTTCTTTAAAAAATCACTGTGATGACTTTGAGGCATTTTTGTTGACTTGTGATTAACAAACATTAAAAAAACAAAAAAACATGGAGTTAATGTTAAATTATTAGCTGTGAAATAATCTTATGCAGTTTTACATTTAGGTGGCTATGAGCAGTGTGCTCTGTGCGGGAAGTGAGTTGCCAGACCTTACTCATTTTCTTATACCATTCCCTCTGCATATTCTGTAGGTACAGACATAAAAAATAAATAGATAAATAAAAAACAAAAACCATGTACAATTTTATTGTGTGTGGTTAAAATTGGAAATTTTACTGTCCTGGGAAATCTCTGCAGTTGCATTCCTGTTGATGTTTCCCACCGTCCCACGGCAGCCCTAATCCTGGCTCAGCATAGTGCTTACTCCTCCCCTCAGTAATACTGATACAAACAGGGTATTTTCACCCAGAGCTTTAATGATGACTGACTGCAGGTGGCAAGCTCTGTTCCTGGCTGCTGCACTTCAGGCACAGCAATATATTTGATAGGATTTAGTAACTGATCTAATAGTCATGGACAGCAAATGCCAGGTTAGGAAGAGATTAGAACCAGTGGCCTGTCCCCCTTTTTCTTAGCTAGCTGACCAATCAGGGAGGGACGTGCTGATGCTCCACTGTACTGAGCTATTTCATTACATGGATTTATGAGTGAGGCAGTCACGCTGACCCTGTGTGTCTCTTCTGTTTCATGTGAATTTGTATTGTTCGGCTGTTAGCATGTCAGTATACTTGTGTGACTGACGGCTGAGTATCAAAACACCATGAAGTGGAAGTTTGATTCTGATATGACAAAGAATTAAAAAACATTGGTGCCATAATAAAGGTGCATTGTTGGTGCAATGCATTGGTTCATAATAAAGAAGCGTTGTCCATCTTACTCTCCAGAAATTACCATGGAGAAGTTACCACACGCTAACCATGCTTACATAAAGGTTTGAAAGCCTTTGTGTTCTCAGCTGCTGTCCTTTAACATCTATTGTGGGTCTTCTCTGTGTGAACCTTGGCTAATATACTGGGCTTTTTAGATTAGACTCAGAGATTTAGCTCCCTTTGCAACCAGATTTAGCTCCCTTTGCAACCCCTTTTTGACCTTTCGGTTGACGTACACATGAAATATTCTGTTCTTCATTCTGTTTCAATTTGTGCTTACTGTCCATCACAGTCACTTTTTTCCTTACTGTCTTCTGCATCCACCTCTTCCCTCCTGCTAATAAAGAAGTCAGGAGCTGGATAGTTACAGATGAATCCCCAGCTTCTAAACATCCAGAAACAAGTTATACTCCCTTTCTAGCCTTTAGCGCACTGCCAAGCAAGGATTACTCCCTTAAGGGGAAAAGAGCAACTGAAGAGAGGGAGGGCAGCCGTGGCCCAGCAGGTCCTCCATGTGCATTGAGAGGTTTCTCAGGGGATAGAAAGCTGCTACTGTCTGGCCCTGGTGTGAAGAAGATAGGAAGTCCTGCTAGGTACTCCTCCACAGGAAAAAGGCCACAGCGGGCCATTTCACAGTGGGATGGGAGCAGTGTCTTGACAGGGAATGGCTATTGGAGAAGAAAGAGGGCAAGGCTGCTATGTTCAGGTCCTCTCAGGGGAGAATATTGAGCCCACAGGCCTAATGTAGATACCTTACTGTCAATGCACAACCAGTGCTACCGACAAAAATACAAAGCTTTTGTACAATATCAGCTCCTGAACAATTGAACCATGATCAGCAATTATAAGTTTGCATTCCCTCAACTTAAAGCTGCACTGATCATAGATTTATTGACATTAGTGACAAAGAATTGACCTTTTTCACGGCTGACATTTTGACACGAGATAGAAGAGTCAACGCAGGTGTTTCCAATTATACTAATTAAGGTTCGCTTCCATTTAATGCAGCAGAGCCAGCATGCACCACAGCAGCACCCTGACTCTGTTTGACCCGAATGGAGCAGAACCTTGATCCGTATCATTGTTAACACCTGTGTTTACTCTACTATTTCATCTCAAAAAAGAGGCAATTATCACCAAATTGTTGTGATTTCCTGTCCACAACTCCTCTCTGGTCGACCTCAGTGAAACAGCAGCAGACAACTGTTTTCAGCGTAAAAGCTCTAATGAACCCACTGTGCTCTACCTGCTCAGCTCCAAAGACCAGCCAGACAAAGTTATCGACTAGCTGGTGAATATTAGCAGAGCATTTAGCGGTTAAACACTCTGTTGGAGACCAAAACAGAGCTTAAGGGAGTTTAAATACTTGACTTAAACTTATGTTTCTGATTAATCTAAGTCAATGCTAATTTTGTGTCTCTCAAGTTACTACTGACTTGAAAGTTATATATTGCACATCAAGCAGATCTGGGGAAACATTAGCATTTATTAATTTTCATGTTTCTATCCCTGTTGAATCTAAATCCAATATTCACTCTCCCTTTAGCCCTGTTGGTAAAAAGTAAAACTATTTTAAGCTGCTAAGTGCTGCACTTGGCTCACAAGGTAATTGCTAACAGTATCTCTGTTTGAGCAGGTCATATTTTGTTGCTCCTACTTGATATGATGCTATTGATAATAATAATAATAATAAGACTTAAGTTTTGACTTTTAAAATGAAACAATGAGTTGAAAGACACTAAACAGGAAGAGTGTAAATTTCTCCTTTGGTGTACAGTACAGGTTGGTGTCTTTTTTTTAGAAAACACATGGTGGTGCTGCTGAGAGCTGTCATATGATCCTCCTGGGAGAGGCACCTCAACATGTAGACATCCCTTAGAGAGCACCCCTGGAAGTGATGGTGTATATATAATATGTGCTCTCTCTCCGGAGGAAATTTCCTCCTCAGCACCGAGAAGATCGCTTTATCTTTTATTAAGATATCTCAGTAGGAAGAAATCCCAGAGAAAAAGTCTGGGAAAGGTCAAGTGCCTGGGAGGGACAGGAAAAAAAAAAAAAAATCATCCATGATTGATGATGATCTGCCCACAGATCGCCATGGCTCGCTGTGTGGAACAAACACACACACACACACACACACACACACACACACACACACACACGTGAGGATGTGTGTGAACAACTCTCCTTCATTCTTCTGGACCATCACAAAGTCACACACACCACATCAGACAAGAAAATGCACAGACTCAGAAATGGGTTTTTATACCTCAGAACCCAGAAGGATAGTTCTGGCAAACCGTTAGTGGATATTAAGTACATGTGCTGCTTCAGGACTTATAATGAAGCAGAACAGTGCAATAAATAGCTCTGTTTAAGGCTCTGTGTACTTGGAGTGGTATAGCATGGCTTAATGAACACTAGATTCCTGATACTGTGGGTCAGGAAAAATCAATGCATTTTATGTTTACAGCAGCAGCTACGATTAGAGTTCATAGTAATTAGGTCTAAGGTTAGTGGGTGTCTTTGTGCTGATATATACAATCCTGCTGATGACTGCAGGTTGAAAAAACTCACTCACATGAAGCACCAAAGCTCAACAAAGAATCAAAAGCTCCCTATAGAAACTCATAAATACAAACTCTTATATTGCAGCACTTTATACATGCAAAAAGGGCAAAAAACAAAACAAAAAAAACAAACGAATTTTTACTTATTTCCCCATGGGTGCCATGCCATTCTTCCCACAGCACATAATTCAGAAACCCCAATTATCTAAACAATGTCTCATTGGACTCAAAGCCCATTTGTCCGACAGCCTGTTAAAATACAAAGAAAACAAACACCCTTCTTTGGACCACTGTTCCTAAAACTTATAATCTTTTCCTAAACCAATGCAAGTAGTTTTGGTTCCTAAACATATCCAAGTAGTTTTCATGGTTAACACTTGGTACACTCACTGAACTGCGACAGTTTTGTAATGCAGCGGATGCAATGGAGAAGTTGAGCCAGATCCAACTTTAAAAAAACAAAAACACAGCCCTACATCACACTGCTGCCATCCAGGTGGATTCATATGGACTGATTTTCTGGACTATGGCAGTTTACCACAGTCCTCTTGCACTGACCCAGTCCAGCTTGGTTTGCAGGGTCAAACAGATATGGACTCCATCCTCAACCAAGGCATGTTGTGGTTGTTGGTCTTAACAACTCAAAAGTGGTTGTGTTTATAGCGGAAAAGCGCCATTTTTTAATGTCCCGCTATATTCAACTCTCAGATACTTACATGTCATTGTTTGATGGTTAATGTTTCTTCAACCATATCTCAGCTATATTTGTTGAGTAAACTGTATCCCCGGGCTGTTGTGTCACATTTGAAGCTCGACAGTGAGCCTAGCATTAAGTGTCAGGAGTGATAATGTACAATCCAAAAATTTCTGAGGACATAATTGCCTTTGCACAGTTTGTCAGCTATATATTTATAATCATATGCTTTTTGGTGTGAAATAGCCTTATGTGAACTAGCACACCTCAAACATGTCATCAAAGTAAATCACATTTTGTCACAGCTGCTCAACACATGGACTTTTTTTATCAATAGGTTGCACATCACTGATATATTTTACTCATATTACACATTTAGCACAGCCTAATTTATAGTCAGAAGCAACTAAGACAGGCTCTGTGCAAACTGGATCAGTCACACTGCATCATATCACAAACATGTTGTGTAAAAAAAAAAAAAAAAAAAAAGTATTTATTTAGTTTACATGAAAGGTAAAGGAACCAATTTTATTGCTGTGCGTCATCTACCAGATGAGACATGTAAAGGTTCTGGAGGAAAACTGCACAAAAATCATGTTGATGGATCTAAAATTAATTCAACCTTATACAGGATTTACAATTATGCCTTCCCCACACTAATAAGACTGTTAAAGTATTGACATCATAACAAGCCTCCAATTTCAAGCTGCCCATGACAGATGCTGTGATAAATGTTTCAGTATAAATTGATGCAGAATAAATCTCTTGGCAAACAAGACAGTCATAAACAGCTTGTTGCCCGCTGAGTGCTTATTTGCATTGAGTAGACAGGGAATTATTAAAGTAACCCTACAGGAGCAATTGAGAAACAGAAACAATATGGTGACCAAAGGTGTCAATCTCCCATCCATTTGACTCTGGTGACCGTGCTTCAGCCCTGTTTGATTATTCCATTGGGTAGCTAGCTCGGTTGTAAAAGGCTCCACATGTGCACTTCACCCGTCTGGTCAGGATTAGATGGGAATGTTAACAAGCTTAGCTGAGTATACATATTCATGAGACCCTATGTGAAGGATGAGTGATGTGCCCCTCACTGCTCCTAAAACAAAGGCTTGATCATCGATGCACTCCTAAGCATGAAGGTAAAGCTTTTCCCTCCGGTCACTGTAAAAAGCTAAAAATGGTCGTGCTGCACATATATGTAGCTGTAGATGCTAAATGTGGGGGATTAGTGAACCATATAAAGTACTTTTCATGACAGGTTACAGTGAAATGTTGGATTAATTGTGAGGTTTCTTCTTCTTCTTGGCCGTTTGTGTCTGAAGGTCCAGTATGTGGATAAATCTATAAATACATTGGATCAAATTAGTTGAAATTACAAATTGAGCAGACACTTTGCAAAGAGACTTTCAGAGGGCATTTGTATTCCTATTAAGTCAATGTACCACATGATCACATTTTCTGACTTATTGCACCAAAAGCATACAAGGAAAAAGAAACAGACAGAAAATCTTCTCAAGGACTATACAGAAATGATTGGAGTGCCAGCAGCATTTAATTTTATTAATTCGTTTCATTAAAAAAAAATAAGACTCTTCTTGTTTCCTTTGGACTTTCCTCTTGGCTTAATAAAAAATAAAATAAAAAAAATAAACCTACTTGCAGTTTCTCATAACAAAATGGTGATATAACCAACCACTCTATTTGTGAATAAGTGGCTGTTAAATAAACAGTGAATACTGCCACTGAATAAGTGAACAAACCAGAAGTGTGGGTTAAGGTTGTAACCTAATAAATCGCCTCTGGGATCAGATGTTTGACTGTCTGTTAAGTGATAAAATGTCTGTGCAGCAAAAACTCTCTGTAGCTCTGTAGGACTGTACTTAACACAGACATGACAACATGCTCACAATGAAAATGCTAACACGCTAATTTTTAACAGCTAATCTTTACTCTTTCATGTTCACCATGTTAATTGTGTGCGTTAGCATGCCAACATTCGCTAAGTAGCACTGAACACAAAGTACAGCTGAGGCTAGCGGTAATGTCATTTATTTTGAGTGAAAAAGATAAAAGGCCCCTCCCTGCTCTCCTTCAAAACTTTGACTGCCATCTTTTAGATGCATTTAATTTTCATACTGGCCCTTGATGAAATGCGTGTGCTCTTAGCCCCAATGCTAGTCATGTGTGCGCAGCACAGACTTGACAAATTTTGGCCTAAAAGCATTCCTGTCTGTCATCATAGCACCAAATAATTTACACAGAGCAATTACACTTCCTTCCTACACACACTGAACATCAGCCCTGATGACCCCACACACACAGGTGGCCGGGGAACAAAACACCACTGATGACTTTCCCAGTGTGCTCGGCATCAACAGGTACTGCTTACTGCGTGAGGGAAATGGCACAATGAACGTGCCAAAAAAGATTCTGTAACTGAAAAATTGAATGGCTGCTTATTTTGGATCGTTTGCATAGTCTGCTGTCAAAGCTAATGGGTTTGCCCATTTTACCGCTTCCTGATGGGGAATAACTCCCATGGGGCCAGTGGGTACTCTTATCTGGTTGGGCTGGAAGCAGAAACAGGAAGTGACTTCACCCCCAAAGCTGGACTGATAACATACTTCCATGCATGCCAGCTTGTCGTTCTTTAGCGCTGGATAATCCTTACTCATGCACTATGAATAGAACATGTTGTAATTTCTGTTTTGGACATCCAGGGAGGAGTGTTTTGATCAGATAGGACTCTGGTGCTATTGAGGTCATTTTAGAAGAGGATAAAGGGGGAATTTGATGAAACTGTGTTGCAAAACAAGCCCTGGCCATTTGAATAGCACCATTTGCCTGCCAACTTACCTTTAGTTCAAACTACAGATGCTTCTTTTAAGATAAGTCGGGTTCTCCTAATAAGACCAAAACCAACAATAAACTGATGCTACTAAATAACTATCCTCCACATATTTGACTCAAAATCTCGCTTTGAAGTGCCGGTCAAGAGAGTTCCTGCCAAGTCTGTGTTTTGGCAGCAAAGCAGCATCTCTAAAATAAAATCTCCCCTGTCTTGATATTTGGTTATACGTGCTTTCATCTTCTCTGCGTCTGCGTCTCTGTCTCTGCGTCCTGCCTCAGTCAGTTATTTATTGCTGATCCCAGTACTAACTTATGTATGTGCATATATACACATTTTTTATTTCCTTGTTTGTTATTTCATTTTTAGCCATGGTGTGGCTCCATTGGTCTGTCAGTGGGTTAGTCCACTTATTTAGTCCAGACACAATTATCTCAACAACTTATAAATGGATTGCCATGAACCTTCGCTACAGATGCTGTATCACGGTCTAATACTTTTATCCAATACTTTGGTTTATGACTGAATACCTGCAAAACCAACGTCAACCAAACCAACCAACGTTTGATACAGCTTGATACAGCAACATTCAAGGTATTTTTGGTGTCATCAGTATCACTTGTTAAGTATGTTTTTTCTTCACCTTACCTATACCTTCAGGTTCATGTAAATTCTTAAAAAAATTCTGTACATTTCACACACAAAACCGACCTTTGCTAACTGTGTGATCACTGTGAATCTAGAAGAACATGGTGGCAGTGGTTAGCAGTAGTTTGGTGGGTTGCCTCACAGCAAGAAGGTTACTAGTTCGAACCCCCAGCCAGCCTTCTGTGTGTAGTTTGCACCTTCTCCCTGTATCCAAATTGTCAGTAGGTGTGACTATGAGTGTGAATGGTTGTCAGCCCTGCGATGAGCTGGCAACGCCTCTTGCCCAATATCAGCTGGGATAGGCTCCAGCCCTCCGCGACCCTGATCAGCATAAGCTGTTATGGAAAATGGACGGATAGATTTAATATGTACATCTAATCTAGTAGGGAGGGAGGTGTGTATGACATACACTTGCTGAAATTAAACACCAAATGAGATTCCAGCTTGGATCACGTTTCATAAATACGTTGTATGTCTGGGGCAGAATGTGTGTCACATGTGTGATCCATAGACTCTAAAACACACACACACACACACACACACACACACACACACACACACACACACACACACAACAGCATTATCCCTATTCTGACAGCATACAAAAGAGATGAAGAGACTGAAGATAGATGAAGTGATTCTGTTTAATCAAATGCTGTTTTTATGTAGTATGTATTATTTATCCTTGCAGTACAATTAATAACAACAATAATGTTACTTCCTGTGGTGTATAGTGATGCATGGCTGCTGCACGCACAAGATGGGAAAGAATACAATTCACCATTCTCTGGGAAACCAGTCTCTATACAGTAGGCCCTATTATGTGGAAGCTGCTGTTATTATTGCCATTATGCTCATACAATTCAGGAAAAACTGAGTGTAGCACAGCAGTCCCCTTTTTCTCAGAGCTGCAGCTCATATGGTGAGAACAATGCAGTGATGTCAGGAGCACAGCGGAGGGGAAACATCGCTGATGTTTACCTTAGCCTGCCATGCCAGCTTCCTGCTTTTATACCACAGTCATGTTTGTCAAGTATTGTTCACACACAATGTTGCTATTCATTGTACCCTCAACCGTCAAACTACCGTGGCTGAGTCTGAAGTTTCTGTCAGGTCTCTGTACTTTTATCTTAAGTGTCCAACTCTCAAAGGCAAATACAAACAAGACATGCTGATGTTATGTGTGCATACGTGTGTCTTAACCTAATATATCCAACAAAATACAATGGTTTGAAAGGAAAACAACTGCATGAGCGATATTTCACGACAATGCTGAGACAGGTTGTCTCCAAACAAAATCAGGATTAAGTGTCTCTCTCTTAATTGTTAAAGTCAGGGGAATGGCCATTGCTTGTAAACTATTCAGACTGCATACTGACCAAGGTGTCAGTGAGTCAGGGAGAATATTATAGCAGGTGGTTTGACACTAATGCATCTCAAGAGGAAGGAGTAAGCATTGCGGCATATTGAGTTTACTTCAAAGATTCTAATACATTCTGTGAAAAGCGTCGGAAATCTTGTGACACGTGAAGATCCTTCACAGTTTTGATTTGTTCCAAATGTGTTGTGCATCCCGAGCACAAGATAAAAACAGCTCTCAGATATAAAAGCTTCTCAAACTTAAATTGGTTGGAACAAAACTGTCAGATTAGCAGCTGTTGTTTTTCCACTATAAAGTCCACAACTGAATTATATCAAGGCTTAAAAATGCCTCGGTAAACTCCTGACCAGTTCCTGTTTAAAGTGGATTTTACAAGTCAAAAACACTCAGAGTAACAAGTTTCATTAGGTTCATGTTCAGAAGGGTCATCCTGAGGCACTTTTACTCAATTGGCCAACTTTTTTATTAAATTACTCACTTCTGGGAGGGCTGTGATAATACTGCTTCAATTTGGAGTCATGTTTTGTGAGAATGAACTCTTAGTCACAACATTGGAATTGCAATTTTCAGAATTGGCAGTGGCCATGGAAGTTCATTTTTCAATACATTGTAATTGTAGTCACATAGAATATCTGTGAAGAAAATGTTGACATTTCCAATGGCCTAATCTTTTCATTATGTCTTTGCATTAATTGCATCATGTAACCCACTTGCTAGCTTGGTGGCATGTTGTGACTATATAGTAGAGTTGATTGTGCCAATTAACAGAACAAGTAGCCGTCTACTCTTAATTATTGCCAGAGCGTTATTGCTTTAGTAGTTAACTGCTAACCGTTGCTAACTGTAGTGCTGTTAGCTTGGTTAGCTGTACAGCTAGCTGAATCAGCTAATGGCTCCAAAAGTTACCTCCCAGTCCCACTGCGAGGCTGTTGAGCTCATTTCCATTGCTCACTAACAACAGCTAGTTAGCAGCAGTTAGCAGTTACCCACTTAAGCCACAAGCTATCTGTCTATCAGGAAATTATGTACATTAGAGGGAAAACCAAAACAATATGTTCTCCTTAAAATATGATTCAGTGTCAGTTTTGTTTGGCTTACACTTAACATTCCTTAACATTATAAGCAACATAATTAAGTAATTATTTTGGGATTTTGAGATAATGCCATTAAAAATAATAACAATAATCACGAGCATGTACAGTTTTTGGCTTCCATAAAAAGAGATATTTGAAAAACAAGAATATAAAAGGAACACATATGTAGCACTGCAAACTATAACTCCAGTAAAGTCTTCAGTATGCTGATCCTACAAGTGGTGTAATGGCTTTTTCTAGCTCAACAGTCTCATGCCCAGGGCAGAATAAAGACCTAAACAATCTAAAACATTATGTAGCATTAGTTTCTGCCTCTCTCCCATCAAACCTGACAGTAAAATTATCACAGTGTACAATATGTTGAGAAAAGAGGTCGCAACCAAATTGTTATGTATGAGGGAAGAATAAAATAAAGAAACCTATGATTTTTCTTTGTCATCCTCATTATCTGACTATCACTTAGATCTAATATCACACTGTGACAGTTCATCACAGTGACCTATAGAGCAGCATGGGAAAGTTTCTACTCACTACACTAACATATTAAATACACCGAGATGTGTGAGAGAGAGCAATTGAAGAGAGGAAGAAGAAAAAAAAAATAATTGAAGTGTGATTACAGTCCCTCTAGAGGCTGCAGTTTATTAATATGTCACTTCCAATAAAGCTCTTGCTATTCAGATTTGGGTTGTCATGGAGATCGCAGTCACTCCTGAGATGGAGGCAAAGGTTAGAGTGTCGGTGCATGATTCCCGCTGCAGAGACAGATTGAAACTGCATTCCTGCCACTCAGTCAGAGCTCTTTTTGCTGAAGGGAGAGTCACCAGTCTAATGACAGGAATCAATTTTTCTGACTGCAGATCTTTTTGTTTTTATATCCGTCACCTCTAAGAAACATATCTGACAGCTTCCGCACTTTAGAAGGTACACATTACAGAGATTTATTATCTTGGAAGGTAACAGTTTTTTTGTTTTTTGAATGTATTTCATCTTGCTGTGAGTAGGACAAACCTCAAAGTTATTTTTTGTTATGTTCCCCTTATCACGAGGGATTAAACTGTAGGAATGGAAAAAGTGAGATTGAGGCTCATATGTGCAGTCACAAAATTGTAATGTGTGGAGGTGGTGGTGTAGGGACGTAAGGGGGAGTAATGTAATGTACGTTTATCTCACAAACGCATTGAGGAAAGATGAGACCGTCTTGGTGAATTTTCTAAACATGGTTTTATGTTATTGTCAGGTTGTTTGGCTTTCCTTTCTGCCTCACTGACAGACTGAAACTAGCTGTCATAGAGGCACAAAGTTTCTTCTTTTTGCAGGATTTATCATGTGTGAGCTATGAGAGACATCATTTCATGTGGATTTACTGGAGGCTTAGTTTTCATTGAGAACACTGTGCTCATGGCCTAACCGTCACCTCATCCTGACACCATTTTAACAAAGGCCACATAATAATTCACTGAAGAGCCAGATTCACATTTGCCAGTTGATCCAAACACTGTTAACCCTCAGATAAAGTCAAAAAAAAAAAAAGGATGCTTCTAAAAGTGTGAACCAACCTTTTCTTTCAGAAAGCAAACAGCTGTTTTTTTTGAGACACTCAAGGTTATGTACACATGAAAGAAAGACTGCAACTCAACTATCACATGCACTGTCATTTGCTATAGATCTGAGCTTTTGTGAGTGTGGTGGCTCTGGCTGTTGCCAAATTGACGGTCCTGCCTCTACCAGCTCCGAGCTCATCCAAAAATCAGCAAAGACGTACAACCTGTGTGGAGCTGAGGTGGGATAAATGAGGCCTGGTTACTGAAACTAGTTAGCTGTGACAGCACCCCCCTCCAGTCTAATTGGCTATGCTCTTAATTATGCCTTAAGCATTAATTTGAATGGGTAAATAATACAAATATTCAGCCTCAGTACAGTTGTTATGAACGGCAAAATGAGCTATAGAGATCAATAGAGATCCAGTTGTTCTTCTATAACATGGATGTCTGAGAATCTTGTCATCCACAATCTAGTGCTAAATCACCAAAGTTATTACAATTCATCCTCCAGATGAATGTCTGTACCAAAATTTCATTGCAATCCATCCCATTTTGAGATATTTCAAAACTGAACCAAAGTGGTCGACTGTCAGACCAATACTGCCATGCTGCCAGCTCAAAGCATGGATAAAACACAGCTATAGTTACTAACAAACAACATATGTGACTATGTGGTAATAGTAAACAAACGAGAGGAGTTATTTTGGGTCTGACTTGAATTTGAACTTGATGGTCAGAGAACTGTGTCAGAGAACTCAAGGTTGAAAACTAGACTCAAGGAAAAGTGGCTCCACTTACCTCACTCCTCATTTACCCACACATTTCGGTCAAATTACTTTCACGAGTACTAGTTTTTCTCATAGTGGGGGAGTTCAACTGTGACTGAAGTAAATCATGTAGAATCAACATCCCTACACTGTAAAAAAAAAACCCCCAAAAAACAAAACAACATAAGACAATGACAAAAACATTGAAATCCGAAACCTTCAATGAAGTGATGATACTAATAGTTCTGTATAGAAACACTGTTACACAGACATCAAGATACAATCACCCACATGCACACCGATGTCACAGCCATCATAGTACCATATTTTACTCATGGACCCTTAGATTGGCTCGGGGGGAGCCAGAAATCAAACCAATCACTAGATAACCCACTCTGCCACCTGAGCCACAGCCGTCCTGATTGTTTTCCATTGCCTCATATTTAATTACAGATCATCATTGTCATTTTACATAAATGTGTATGTAATTTTACAAAAAGCAGAAAAAATACTGTATAAATAATAGTTAATAATAATAGTTAATAGTTAAATGAGAAATTGAATTAGTCATTAATGCCATGATACTTAAAATAACAGTTTGGTTGTTTATTTACAGGTAATTTTCTTTTTTTTATATATATATTTTGTATTACAAGACAACTGAATACCGTTTTTACAGTGTACATTATCTTTTGTGGTCTGAGTTTAGCAATCTCAGAACTAAACTACACCCATGGAGCTCTTCTTAATCTCCCAAATGATCCTGGAGGACAATCCCAAGACCTGACAGCGTAATGCGGAAGTTCAAGTGAGGTTTAATTGTCACGTATAATCACAAAGTTACAACCATAGACTACTGTAAATCAGAAACTGGATTGCACATTTGTGCTGCCCTATTTTCTTGGTAAATCTTTTTTTCTTTTAGGGTGGAAACTGAGAGCACAGAACTTTCTCTTGAAATCATCATGAAACACTTCACTGTACTGTATGGCGGTTGGTACAGACTGACACAAACCATGATACTGCCCACAGTCCACTATTAGTCACTGATATCTGATGTTTATTAATGGACAGTATCAGTCTGCCACATCATTATAGTGATTCAGTGCATCGGGCAAACCCTAATATATATTTAAACATAAATTATATCCCAGAGCTTTTGATCTTCACCATGCAGTCATACTCTTTCTGTTGCCATGAACTGTTTAAGAACAGTCACGCCAAAGGCTGTCTTCCTTGTTCTTTGTGCTCTTGTCACTGTTTTCTGCTCTCTGCATCACAGCAAGAGTGAATCATGGCCGCTATAGTTATGATGGTGTCTTCCAACTCTGTCATCTCTGGACTGTGTAATTTAACATGACAAAAGTGCACAAAAATGCCACACGTAATAAATGTTCACAGGAAGAGTCTTGACAGTGGCATGCAGTCAATGACTGCCAGACATTGAAATTATATATATATATATATATATATATTATTTTTTTTTTATTAGGAAATTTTAATAGGAAATGCTGAACAATGAATGAAAATGTACAAAAATAATATTTTATCCACATTTATTGTGTATTAAAAGCTGAGGGAAGATCAACAGATATTTATTTTCATGATGAAAGAGCAACAATGTCCACACACGTGTGTGGTGCCTGTGGCTCGGAGGTAGAGCGGGTCGTCCACTAATCAGAAGATCGGCGGTTCGATCCCCTCCAGTCTGCATGTCGAAGTGTCCTTGGGCAAGATACTGAACCCCAAATTGCTCCCGAAGGCTGTGCCATCGGTGCATGAATGTGTATGAACACTGATGAGCAGTTGGCACCTTGCATGGCAGCCAATGCTATCAATGAGCTATGAATGTGTGTGAACAGTCCATTTACCATAGGTGGATGGATGACACACCCAATTTGAAAACAAAATCCATCGTGTATGCACTTGTTGATGTTAGGTAACATACTTATTTTAACCATGCGGCCTCTGGTATGTTGTTTTGTAAGTATTTAAGTAAGTGGCAATCAATAACGTATTTATCTTATGTTGTGTAATGCATGTTAAATAACTTAAATTACGTTATGTAACCTACTGTCACCATGATCTTTTCCTCAACCTAACCATGAGTTTTGGTGGCTAAATATGGCCAAACTGTGACCGTTTTTACAATGTTAGTCGCATGATGATGAAGGTCCAGTATGATGTAGGTCCACTACATTGTTGCTAGTACTCTCCAGTAGTCATATTTGTTGTTTTGGGAGTTACTGGCATTGATATATTTAGTTGTTTCAGTATGAAGACATGTTGGATCTGGTAAAATGAGAACACTGACAATTTGACTTTTTTTTTTTTTTTTTCTTTACCGTTTGTAGGCTGTATAAACATAGACACAGAGCAGAAACACCTCAGTCTCTCAGTTTAACCTGCATGAACTGCTCCCCCTGCTTTGATAAATGGATCAGTCCAGTGGCCACACAGAGCACAGGAGAGAGCTGAAATGGTTTGCGCCACAGGAGGGACCTCAAAACAAACTGCACAGCAGGGGACAACCTCTTAAGCCAACATGAGACAGAAAGGGTAAAAAAACAATCATTATATGACAATACGATATTAACTCAATGTCTTTCACTATCCTGAAGTTTTAAAAATATTGTATGGAGCAAGTAAACAAGTGATGTTATCTCAGTATCTCTTCATTTCCTCTTCAGCTTGACTGAAAACTCACAAGAATACTAAGAGGACAAAGGATAGAGTGTCTGTATCATTACTGATGTTCCGTATGTATAACTATACCAACAAGTGATGAATTAAAGGGAAAGCCTGGATAACACACCTCCACACCTCTTGGTAGATATTATGCATTATGCATTACGTACCAACAGGTGACAAATTAAAGAAGAAATCTGAATAAAAGAGTGAACAAACAAATGCAGATGCTTTCCTAGAGAGCACAGGGTCTGCACATACTGTAGACTGTGCGGTGTCTCACTTTCATTAATCACTTTCTGCTCAGACAACAATGCAGATAGGCTGAACAGTGGTGGAAAAAGGATAAACTGCATGTATCCCTGGGCTGTTTAAGGGACAGTTTGGCTGCCTACCAGAGAGCTCTAAAGGAAGCCAAGTCCAAACATTTGTCCTTCATCAAAGCTAACAGCTCTCATCATCCAAGACTGCTATTTAATACTATTGATTCTGTCGTTAATCCACGCCCCACTGTCCTGTCCGATGCCTCCACTGCAACCTGCGAATAGTTTGTGTCTTTTTTCACTGATAAAGTGGCATCTGTCAGGCAGAATATCTGTAATATGAATATGCCCCTTGATGATGTCTGTGCTCCTCCGGCACAGACTGCTGTTTTTGAGGGGTTTGAGACCATTTCTCTGTCGCTCTTACTAAGGTGGTTAGTGGCATGAAACCCACAAACTGTCCCTTAGATATCATTCCAGCCAAGTTTTTTAAGGAGGTTCTGAGTTCTGTTGGGTCAAGTCTGTTTGTTTCTATAAACACTTGTCTTAGCTCAGGGTCTGTTCCAGCTGCCTTCAAACACGCTATGGTTAGGCCCCTCCTAAAAAAAAGCATCTTTAACCCCTCTGTGCTCTCCAATTTTAGACCTGTCTCCCACTTGCCTTTTCTTTCTAAGGTCTTAGAAAAAGTTGTTTTTATTCAGTTACAGACATTTTTGGAGATCAATTCTATTCTTGATAAATTTCAGTCTGGTTTTAGATCCCGACATAGCACCGAGTTAGCACTGTTAAAGGTGCACAATGATATTGCCTTGTCTGTGGATGCTGGGAATCCAGGTATGACCTAAACCACTGGAGAGCACCGCTCTCCAGTGGTTTAGGTCATACCTGGCAAACAGGAGTTTCTCTGTCGTGATTGGTGACCACTGCTCCTCAAGTGCATCCCTGCCCTGTGGGGTGCCACAGGGAACTATTCTCAGCCCTATTCTGTTTTCATTGTACATGCTACCTCTGGGATCAATTATAAAAAAAACACAACCTGTCTTTTCACTTTCATGCCGACAATTTGCAGATATATTTGCCATGAGACCAAACAAAAACATTGCACTTACTAAGCTGCTGGACTGCATTACAGATATAAAGCAGTGGCTGGCACTGAACTTTTTGCACTTAAATGACAGCAAAACTGAATGCATTTTGTTTGGTTCACCATCTATGCTGAATGTTTTCACCACAAACTCTGGCACTCCGGCCCCCCTTTTTAAATCACATGTCAAAAATCTTGGGGTAACATTTGATAATGGGCTCAAATTTGACAAACACATTAGCTCTGTTGTCAGCACGAGCTTTTTTCAGCTCCGTCTCTTGGCCAAAGTGAAGTCTTTTCTCAGTCGGCAGGATCTCGAGAGGGTAATCCACGCTTTCATCAGTTCCAAACTAGACTACTGCAATGCCCTCTACGTTGGCCTCAGTCCGTCTTCAATTTCTCTTCTCAATGTCTCCAACTTGTGCAGAACGCTGCTGCCCGATTTTTAACAAGCACGTCCAGCACATTACCCCTGTGCTGTCGTCACTCCACTGGCTTCCAGTCCATTTTAGAATTGATTTTAAACTTCTGTTGTTTGTTTTTAACGCCATTAATGGCTTGGCCCCCTCTTACTTGTTAGAGATTTTAACTTTTCGCAATTGTGGCAGAGCCCTGCGTCAGCCCTGGGTCAGCTTCTGTTAGAGGTCCCTAGGTCGAGATTTAAACAGTGGGGCGATCGTTCTTTTGCTGTCGCTGCTCCCAGACTGTGGAAAAACTGCCCCCTGACATTCGCACCACTACTGATCTCAGCCTTTTTAAATCGAAGCTTAAGACCCACTTTTTTAGATTGGCGTTCAATTCTGACTAGGGCAGTACTGTTTCTTAGGTGTACTCATTCTGCCTGCTCCTTTCTATGTATTTCTGGAAGGCTTTTAATACCCTGCAGCGCTGCAGCACTACAGCACTTCTAATTGTATTTGTTTGTTATGTATCTGTTATGTATTGTTTTATGGCTTTGTTGTAAAGCACTTTGGGTACCGTTCGGCTATTGTAAAGGGCTATACAAATTAACTTGGTTTGATTTGATTTGATTTGATTTGATTTAACCATCACTTATTTGTGAGCAGCTGCTTCTAGCAGCCACGCCACACAATAGAAAAGAGACAAAGGCAACAAAGAAAGATGACTTCCAGTAGGTTAAAGACTTAGATTTATTTTATTGTGGAAAAACAAAAAAACTGCTTTGTTTGACCTTCCTCTATTACAACAAGAAGCAGCAACCTCCATGGCTGTCTGGCAAAAAATGCAGTTCCTCCAACGGCCACTTGAGGCTGGCCCCAGAAGTGAGCCCCCATGTTAAAATGTCCAACTTCACAGCAGAAATAAACATGTTTACAGCCTGGTACAAAAAACAGTTTTAGCCTCTGTAATTTCCCGTTCATGACAACTGTACCAAGGCTGAATTAATAATGTCTTCTCTCTAATGGTCATCTTAGTTTAAACCACCTTGCTGTCTGTTAGCATATCGCTGCTGTCTGTGCCACACAATTTAGGGTTTAGGGTTGTACGTTTTTGTTGAATATCTGACGTGTGCTCAAGCAACAACAACAACAAAAAAAGAAAAAGGTCTTTGCAAAAGTCATACTGTCCAGTATTGAGAAAGGATCATGATTATACAACTTAAAAATAGCACTGAACTCCCACACACTCCCCCACTCCCCTTTAGAATCACAGGCAGCACAAAACCTGTGATTTTGTGAACGCAGCATTATGTATCTCAAAGACACAGAGCACCATGAGCATCCCGTCGGAGTTGTGTTTCTGACCATCTGATGTACTTCTGATTACTAATACATCAGCCTTAAGTACTTACTCAACTGTGTATCAGGGTTGTGCGTCTGAGTTTGTTTGGTAGACTTTCTGTCCTCTAATGGTCACAAATGGCTTAATGTGGATTTAACAAATTAGATTATTTCTGCCTCCAAAGAAAGAAGAATACTGTCCTTTGTTTTCAGCACCTGGGCAAGCAATCCGTGAATAATTGGTATTGATCAAACACCCAATCAAACTCCCATTATGGTCATTTTGTATTTTGGCACAGAGATGATCTACTTCTCATTAATAATGTCAAAAACAGACTCTTTGTCCCGTTCCTTTTAAATGATGGCAAATCTCAATTTGGAACAAAGCCCTTGACACGCATTTTCCAAGAGGAACCATTTTGTACTGGGTGAAGCATGGATCTGCTGCTGGTAGCTCCTTCATTGCCCTGCAGCACGTGCTCAGGTCTGCACCTTTCTGTCCTGACTTTGGTAAAACTATGTTGGCATCACAGATCAAAGGGAACATGGTGTTTGTGGCCTGGAGGTGGAGGAATGTGTGTGTATGTGTGTCCCTCCTGGGGTCCTCTGAAGGATCTGTATGCACACAGATGTTTCAAATCCTCTGCCTGCAAAGGTATGCAACAAAACATGACACACAGAATCACAAACATCATGCATACAGACATAACCATCCACGCGTGAATAAACGTTATTACCTGAATGTGCACGTGTCTTTACCACATTGTTTTTAAAATTAATGTGTCATCATGGAATGCCTGGAGGCAGTTGGCTTAAATTTAATCACCTACTTTGCTACTCCAGACTGATCCCAAGCCTCTAAATATATTTCACTTTGGAGTTCTTTTCCGGGGTTTTGAGTGTTAGGTGCAACTTTTAGGCCACAAGAGTGCTGATGTTAAGAGAAAGTAGCCTTAAAGCAAAATACAAAGTTGTAGGCTACGTAAAGGGGATAACTAACCAGTGGTGTAGTGGTTCCTGGACAAGTTTTTTTTTTTTTTTTTTCATTTATGCACCGAATTTCTTTAACCCTCTAGACTCCAACTTAATTATCAAGCTGCTCGATCTCAGACAGAAAGAAAGAAATTGACAGTCACAAGTTGTTTTCATTTAGTGTATGTGGTAGTGTGGTAGGTAGTGTCTTTGGCAACTTATATGAGAAAAGATCTTCTAATTTATGTGGAAAAGTCGGCGCAACTCTTCAGTCTGCCCTGCTGACTCTTTTGGCGAACTGCCCCCTGGAAACTCTGTGTCCGGCAGCAAGTCCCGCTGTTTACTGATGGGTGGAAACTCATCTAAATCATAGATATCAACATAACTATGTATAATTCTGGTTCTGGTTACTGATGATAACTTTAGTTTCTGTTTTGATACACATGACGGACGGTCCTGGGCGCTATACTGAAGTATAAAACAGACACTCTGGTGTGCTACTAGTATTTGCACATTGTCACTTAACTTCTGCTGCTTGACTTTAGAGAGTAAGGACCATTATAAAATTAACATGAGCAAGTGGAGATTAACAAATACTGGCCCACAGGTGACACGACTACATAATTATGCATTTTAAGTGGGGGGATTTAGAAGTGGAATACCCAAAGCCAACTGAGAAATTAGTAGGTATACTTTGTAATATACTTCACTCCACTGTAACTTAATTACTTATGTTAACAAAAATCTAGGAACGTGTATGTATGTGGCCACAAAATGGCCACTTGGTCATGGAATAAACAAGCTCTGAACAGGCTTTTTAGCAGCTAAATGCTCTGCTGTAGTGGACACGTTTTAGTAGGGCTTTACAGCTTTTTCACTGAAAAAATCTGCCTGCTGTGGTTGAAAACAATGACAGAAGGTGGTGAGAGATGAACAAAAACAGCTATGTTGCAGGTAAATCCAAAACATGAGTGGTTTTAAAGCTCCCCTGAGAGGAACATGAGAGCCAGGTGATAATTCTCTGTGGGTTTGCCCTTTCACTTCACAAGTAGTCATGTGATCCATGTGTTAGTTGATATATTGATTATAGCTGCTTTAAATCAACCTGGGGGTCCCCATCAACCCCTACTAGGTCTTGCCAAAGCTTCACGGGGGGTTGCAAGGCCTTCTTGAGTTAAATGCATGTAAGTTTTTTTTTTTACAATACGGTCCAATCCAAATCACTCATTTGACACACACTTCCTGCAGTTATTAGTTATGCATTGAATATAATAGGAAATATCCATAAACTACGTCACTTGGTCAGTTTACTAATTGATGCAAGGGTCCTTTCAGGGACATAATTATTAATGCTAACACAGACTGCAGCACAGTGTTTCACTGATTTTCACAGGCTAACAAGCAATCACTGCATTATTTGAGGCCGATGCATGAAGGAATCTTGTGAGCTCTAAAGCCCTCAAGTACTATTTTTTGTACTCTTTGGGAAGCAGCTTGGCATGAGGGAAGTTTCGAGGGCAGTGAGTATGTACAGGAGCTGGTATCAGCAGTCAAGTTCAGTAGACAGATTTGTAGTGCTGAACAATCTCAGCAGAAAGCACCTACAGCTATGGGTAAGCCCAGAGGGAACAAATGTATCAGTCAGAGACCACCCACACTGCTAGCTAACAAGCTACACTTTGTTACACAGTACTCCAGTGAGTTCATAATACGGTTGTAATGTCTCCATCTTGATCACTGGCAAACAGTTTGGGAACACATAAAAGCTGAGTAGGAGGGAGAGGGTGGAGGTGTAAGGCTGTGGCTATCCCCTGGAAGCTGAGGTATCAGTCTATAACCTGTATACACAGAACTTAAAAAAGTATCAGTACATGGAAGAAACAACGTTCAGCGTTGTAGCCATGTGATATATTGTGATATAAATATGCATCCTGAACTTGTACATTTGCCAGCACTTTTTCCTGTGGTGCTACAGAAAGCCTCAAAACAAGCTACACGCTCAAGTAAGGTTGTAATTCCATTTTGGTCACTGGTAGTTATTAAGACAGGGAGTAGGGAGTAAATGCTTTTGTCCGACTGTGGTTCTTTTCTGGAAGCACTAGTGCAGACCAGAAGACACCAAACTTGAAAAGCAATGTGTATAAAAGTACTTTTTTTTTTTTTTCTTTGCCAGCACTATTCTTGTGCCTCAAGCCAGACTGATGGCAGGTGTCAATATGAAACATGCCCAGTGGCCGTCAACAGTTGGAATTTTCAATCCATGTGACAAGATGTGTTTTATTCCACATCTACTACAAAATATCACCAAAGAGGTGAAAACTAGTTTGAGCAGATTATTTGCATGAAAAGTGTTATTCAATCAGACAAGTCATTGACCTTTGGAGAGGAAACCAAACAACTCAGATGACAATGAGGTTCCCTTGGCAACCAACAAAAACACAGAGCACCCATGCCCGCTTTGTGATTGGTAATTGAACAGAATATGAAGAGGGGAAAAAGAACGAGTTAAAAATGGAATGAGGTATAAAGAAAAGACACTGTAACTGCTTTTTGCTCTGACAGTTCTGTTGGCTGGTCTGCTGCACATTGTGTTTAGAAATATAATAACCAGAGGATCAATCCGTGTGTCTGTATGACGCACATAAATGCTCAAACATTCTTATTGTTTTCATGTACTTCAGCTCACGACTCATCCTCCTGCCATTTTGCCAGTAAAAAAATAACTACTCAGGTATCATCCCCTCAGTACCTGTGGGTCTGAATGTGGGTGTCTCCTGTTTTGTTTCCTTTAAGCCTGATAATCAAGTATGGTAACACATCATAGTCGCCATGGAAATAAGGTCTATATTCATATTTCATCCACCGCAGAGATCACACGTGTCTGGCAGACTGTACGGTAGACAACACCCAAGTGCCACACTTCCGTCATGTCTTCATTTATTTATTTATTTTTTTAATCCTCTCCTAGCAATAGCATTTGGCTTGAAGCTATACTTCCCCTGCAGCTTCTGCTAACATTAGAGCCTTGGGATTAGTAGAGGTGCTAGACAGGAGCCAAAAACAAATCCTCTCACACACCTAGCTGTCTCTTTTTTTCTTTTCTTCCTGTCATTATCAAACACATCCAGAGTGCTAGCTTGGCCCTCAGGATATTGTGCAAGTATGCAGTAACGTTCACCATCACACTTAAGACTGGTAGAAGCACTTTATTACCGGTCTGAGGTTTGCTGAAAGTGTTGCACCAGCAACGCAAGATCAAATGAGGGACTGTCTTGTTATAGTATCTTAACCTCTGGGAATGTGAGGACAGAGTTGTGTGAGATCTTCTGGATCGTGTTGTGTTCCCACCCAAAATCAGGACGGAACAAGAAGTAGAGGAGATTAAAGTGATGACCTGAAGGAAACAGGTTCAAATGAATTAATGGGTTGAAGGCTGATTGGGGCCACTTTTATATGTGATTCTAAATCAGATATAGGTCTGTCGTATCTGTATTCGTGTGAGTCACTGTGCTGTGGGAGTCTTGTGGAGAGGCGGTGACAGATGTAGTTAAAAGTAATCCTTGACATCCTAAAATTTTGATTGAAATCCATTCCTTTGAAGCCATTTATGTCACGATCCCACAACTTCTGGCTCCAACTCTGCATCCGCAAACACCTCCATACAGAAGTAGCAGCCATTGCTCTACAAAAATAACAGAATTAAAAATTTGGCTCTCTTTCTCCTCGTCCTTATCATCATGAATTTGTTGACTTCCAGTGCATAATTATGTTAAATGAAAGCAGCGTCCTGCTGTGATGTCTTTGCTATTGTTCTTTGGCACATAGGGTCAGTTCAGGACTGTGATCAGTTCACACAGGAATCTGTTATTGGCCACATTTAAGAAATGATGTGAAGAGTCAAAAAAATCAAAAGATCAAATCAGAATGAATCAGAATTTAGCACGAGGGTTTGCAGTGTGAAAATAGCGTGTCTAAAGTTATTTGCATGCTTCAAACTAAGGACTTGTCAGGCAATCGAATAGCGTTTGAAACCCCCTCCTCCCACATCTTTTGGACAGTGGAAGTGGAGGGATTGTGTTCTAACACTTCTAACTTCTATCTCAAGAATTATTTTTTTATTCTTCAAACAACTACATCTGTCACTTTTTGTGTGTACAGACGAGTGCAACACCAAGACTGCAGAGAGACTGTCTGAATTTCATGGTAGGTTGCATCTTGCCCCGTTATATGACGGGTCACTTTTCAAGTGGCCTTCTTGTGTAGATGACACATCATTTCTCCTAGGTCGTTTAAAAGTGGGGTTAGTCATACTGAAGAAAGAAAGTTGATCGTCAAGTCTCGCTCCAAGGTCGTCGAATATGGATGTAGATCCACATGGCACAACAGGTGGCATTTGGCTAACTCTTAGCCGCTTCGCTCCCACTTGTTTCATTTGACGACCTCGGAACAGAACTCAATGATCAACTTCCTTTCTTCAGTATGACTAACACCACTTTTAAGAATATTGATCACTTTTGAGAGTGCAGAATTTTTTTTGACTTTTTTTATCTTTTTTTTTTTCATTAAAATCGACAATGTACATGCAGTAATTTAGAAGGCAGAAGAGAATCATTCTTCAGATAATTATAATCATGCAATTGAAGTAAAGGACTAAACATAAAAGTAAAATATTGGTAACAGGTTCCTGCCAAGAACAAAACGTGGAATTATTTCTTTCAGTTGGTAACAAAGATGTCCACATATTTTACAAAAACAAATTTACAGGACAAATACAAACCGTATTTTTAAATGTACTTTGACATGTTAGATATTTAACTTGATTTATTTTTCAATGGCATATCAAAGCCCAAATATTACTCAGGGTTAAATTTACTATCAGGTGAACATTTATATTTCGCATACTGTCAACCCCGAGCTAAAATGGGATGTTAGAAGGTGTAATAAATGCTTGTCAAATCTTAATGACTTAATTAAGATTAAAATGATCCGACTGGGGAATTAGAAAGTTTGTATAAGTTGTTCATACAGTGTGTTTAAGGAACCTGAACCATCATGTCACAAAAAATTGTGATCAACTCTTTCACTTATTTATCTTAATCATTTTCTGTTTGTGAAATATTATTTTGCCCTCATCAACACAACATTTTCAGCTGATGCAGACGAGACAAGTTTGTCTGAGGTGATTGCTGGCAGCAGTGAACGTAATGTGTGTTGTGTGATCTGAGGAAATATACTGATATAGTGTACTGACTTTGGCCCTTGGAAGATGTCGCCCCCAAGCTTAATTCCGGCCTACACAGCTCTGATTGGCTTTGTTGTGTAATCAGCAGTGTAAACAGCTGTCAATAAAGAGTTAAAGTGAGACCTTTCTAATCATGCAAGTAACCAAAGATCCAACCTTGGAACAGAGCCTTTTCCTACGGTCACATGTTTTACTCTGTTTGTTTGGATAAGTTTGGTAATTAAAAAAATGTGATGTCTGATATTGTTGTTTATACAGTATCTCTACTTTCAGCTGCCTAGTATGTGCAGAGTTCAGATATGACTGTAAGAATAACCGCACAGAGAAGACTAAGTGGTGGAAAACTTATTTAGGAAGACCAATGAAAGAAATGCTGAACGGGAAATTGAACTGAGTTCTAGAAATAGTGGAATAGAGGAGAGGCTGGATGTCAACAACAGTAGAACTACTTTAAAAAATAAAAAAAAAACTTTGTGGACTGCAATTCAAAGGTCTAGATCCGAGCTATGTGCAGTAAGTCTATCATTTCGGGTCCCTTGAGCCTTTTGATAATTTAATTCCCGACTACTTCTTCTAGCCAATGGCACAAGGCTTTCAGATTTGAATGTGTAAAACATTGCTGCAACTCCCCGCTCAACAAGGCTGCTGTACATGTTCTGCATGCTTTCAGGGGAAAGTCTAATATCACAGTCTAATATTATGTAATTTAATTTAGCAAATAAGATATTGTGATTATTGATTCATATTTATCTTCTTTGATCAAGATGTGTGACAGATAATGTTTTATTTGCATTTTTAATACAAAAAGTGACAAAAAAAAATCAAAATAAATATTTATTTTTAATCAAAACACATGCTGAGGTGTGAAACTACAACAAACCCCAAAACAAGATCCTGTGAGGCAAAACCCAGAGTGTAAAAGTCAATTTAGCTTTCATTGGATCTAAATTAAAGTGCAAACAACAACAACAAAAGGTTTTGAAAAGTGAGGGTGACCTGTTCTCCTCCATCCCCAGAAGAAATTAGTCCCTTGAATCTCACAGATGTAAAACATAAAGAAAGGATAAGTTGTCATTTTAATTTATTCATTTCAGGTTTCATTGTCCAGATCTCATCACCTGATACTTCCGTCTCTGATCAGTGGTTGCTACTACCATGAGGGTACATTTAAAACCCTCATGTACGTATATTTAAATAAGTCAATTGTTCCTACCTGCTTTTTGTAGAAAGTCTCTCATATCATCATTACTGACCTTCAGCATCGGTTGAAACTGCTGCAAATCAAGAGCAATTGAGTTTAGCATTACTCATGAAATGAAATAGATCACCATTACAGGCTATTCACATGGTAATTTTGGCTGAAAAACATGGAGTTACACATCAGGGCTAGACTAGCTGAAATTGCTGGTAGGGGATCCCATGACTGTTTACTCGTGCAATCAGACTCATACTGTTCACAATCAGGCCCATTCTATCAATCAGAGCATTAGGTCTATTTGACACTTATGGCATTTAGCATTAGCATTTAGATGTTGCCAACCCCCCTGAAAATTTCCTGTGTAGTGTTGCCCTGCAAATGGCTGGAAATGTACATATTGCACTTGGAAAACATCTTTTTTGTTGTCTGATTGATGTCTGACTTGCACCAGGACCTGCCATCATTTTACTCCATGTATATGGGGTTCAGAAAAACACAACAAAGAAAGGACTTTTTCTCAGTAACAAATGTAAAGATAATTTGCTACTTCCTCCCCTGGTACATAGTATGTGCACATACTGCTGAAATCTCTTATGCAATGCCACAACCCTTCATTTCTTCCCCAGTGCAACCCTCTTATTCTCTGCTCCGCCCTGTCTGGAGACGAGGCTCAGATCGACTCTGAAGACAAAGAGACAATCAGACACGTGCAGATGCAGATGTTCAGACTGCCCTGCCAGAGACAGACGACAACAGAAGAGGAGACACAAAGAGGTGGAAGTTGACACATACCGAAAAATATCTGAATATTTAATTTTCTGCAACCTTTTTCTATAAATAAATGTCACCTATTCTACGTCATAACATAGTCTTAGTTAAGTCTAAGCGTCTACAGCCAAGGAAGTGGCTGTGTGAGGTTATACTTGAGCTGAATATTAGCATGTTATCATGCTGATATTTGATTATATATGGTGGTCGATGAAAGTCAAGTCATTAGAATTTATCTACTGGAAACCTTCATAATCTATAACAGATTAATTGTTAATATATTTAACTAAAATGAAAATAACATAACTGTATGTATATATGTTTTGCTACAGAGTAAAATGTCTGTAGCTAGCTAACTAGTTTATCTACATTAGTTTAACTAGCTAATTAGATCTGCTAGGTAATGTTTGCAGAACACGAGCTAACAAGCTAGCTAATTAACATCAATTATTACTTAGCTAGGCAGATACAAATTGCTAACATTAGCTAGGTGAAGATGTGACTGTATGTAAATGTATTGTTGATCCTGCGCTAACCTGCATATGACAAGTAAATCTGAAACTATACCGTATGCCATTTTTATCTTTTAACCATCTTCAAAAAGTGTCTTTTCAACACAGATGAGCTAGCACATAACATATCTAAGGATGGAAAGTAGCAGGGCTTAGGAAGTGTCAATTCAGTGCCTTACTGAAGGGCAATTATTTCCTGATGTTGTGGAGAGCATTATTTTTTCATCTTTTATTCAGCAGTTTGGGGGATTTATTGATAAATCCAGTATAATTTGGAGAATACATTATGCCATGTTCACGTCATATGGAAGCGATCATATTTTCCACTTGAAACTTGTGTTTACTGTTCATGTCAACACCCAGTTACAAATGGGATTCTTTTATTTGTCCAAATACCCCAGTTTGTCCAGCTTGGCACTCTGTGATATGGAAGGGTGTGAAAATCAAACAAACGTGGGCGTCTCATATCAGCAACATCACGAACATTGGATTAAATTGCACTTTCTCTTGTGATTACTACCTCCTTTCAAATCTCACCATCTCTCTTGAATATGCTGATTGATGCTGTCACATTATCACAGGTCTGATGTCTTTGACGGTGTACATTTGAGATATATAATAACACATTTTAATGTTACAAATCAATCAAAGAGCTGCAGCTTTTGGACTGGTAAGAGCAGTGTAACAAGCAGTTTAATTACATGGTTCACGGCTCTTAACTAATTGTAGGCTTGAGAGCCAAAACAATAAGCTAAAATGGACTAAAAGCTGCAGAGATGGGGATAATTCTCCATGGCTTTGGTATCGTGAGTGATCCTTTCACATTACACAAAGTGCTTTGATTTAGTGATTATATTTAACACATTGTAGAGCTTCAAGGAGCCATGGCACAGTTTAAAAACATAAAAATGTTTTTTTTATTCAGTTATAGACAATTTAGTCCATGTATTAAAAGATTTAAGAGCAATAGCAATTTTAAATTCTGGTGTTTTGGAGGTAGGGCTTCTGTTTTATTCACATTTGGATCACTGTGGTTTAAAAGGGTCATTTAATCCGAAACCCTAAACACAGTTTCTTCCCTTTAGTGTTATCTAAATTAATAAATTAATTAATTTTAAATTTCAATGAGTTGAAAATGGCTGGATACACCATTTACTGTTTTAACCTTGCCAGACCAGTGACATAGAGTTGGCGGACTTATCTATGTCATGAAATCTATATTAAAAATGAATGTGAACACCCTCTAATCAGACCAGGATGTCACTGAGGAACTTTTCAAATGATTGATGGAGTAGGTGGAGTCAGGCTCAGGTCCGTAGCATGTGAAGATACACTTTAATATTGAGAATGTTAACATTCAACCAATAAAAACTGACATGTTAGCACAATATGTGACAGTTGTTATGCTATCACTATCAGTTGTTACATGTCTGTTTCAGTGACCTCAAAGATATAGCCGACCCCAGATATAAACACAGAGACAAGCTAGACAGAGAGACAGACGAGAAGAAATGGGTCATTTAGCTGTCATAGCCCAGACAGGAGGATAGACCCCATAGTCCAGGAAGCAGAACAGCAAGGCCTGAGCTCTAACCACCCACTCTCCACATGACAGCTACTGGCTGTGAAAAAGTCAATCTGTTCACCTCGGGCCGCAGGAGCAGAGTGGAGGACACACATAGAGAAATTAAAGGTGCACCATGCTAATTAAGACCACACTAGATTCACCCTGCATGCACAAATAAAACCACTTAGTCAGTCATAACTTCTCGTGACGGATCAGAATGAATTCTCCCCACTTCAGAAAAAACACTTGAGCCGACTAGCGGTGTTTACGTGTACTGTGTGATAATGTTTTGTCAGCTGTGGTTTCTCCACTTGGCTTCAGAAATTATGGAAGCACGTCATCCCAGGAAGTGAGCGTTGAAGTCAGTCCAGCTGGCAGTCCAAAGAAAATAAAAAAATAAAAAAATGAAATAACTGAATTTTATTGCAGTCAATTTATAATTAATTTTGTTTCTGTATGTGTATTATTTTGGATGTGGTTAGCACCACTGAAATAAACGCAGGAAGTTATAGTAACAGGGCATAACATAACACTAAACTTCCTATCCTCCAAGTCAGAGGTTTTCAAAGTCTGACACTTTGCATCCCTCTTCCCAAACTGCCAGCATTTCTCTATTAATTTACCTGTTCTGACATCCCTCTTATTCTCCTTTCATAGTTCCTTATTCTTTCGTTTGGTTTATGTCCTAATGTTCACCGAACTGTACTGTAACCTTAGCCCTTCTTCGCCATGAAAGGTTTACATTATGGGGGCTTGTCATTTGTCCTGTTCATGTCCTGAAAAAGTGACTCAGTGATAATGGCCTTGCATAATTAGAATATTTGTATAAGAGTGGCCTTGTTTGTACAATTATTATTATTTGCTTTGGTTGTTTTTATGTCAGGGTTTTGTTGGGTAACATCTAGTCCTTGTCATATTTTCTCGCTTAATGTCTCTGCCTCTGTTCTGTGTTTATGCACGATAAAAAATATATATGATAATTATATCCTCAGGGAGTGTAAGTCACTCTGAAGCTAAAAATATGTGTTTGTGTGTGTTTGTTCAGGTTTGACTCAGTTGTGACTCAGAGAAGAAGTACATGAGCATAAAGGGTTTTAAAGTACCATCATTGCCTCCATGTAATCATAGCCACTGCTACAGCTCCGACGGCTGACAGTAACTTTACCATAGGACAGGGGTCGGCAATTACCGGCCCACGGGCCAAAACTGGCCCACCATCAATTATATCTGGCCTGCTAGATGACGTTGATTTATTTTAAAATATATGTATTTTTTAATATATCTTTTAAACCTCATGTTTTCTGTCAAAAATACAACAATTCCACAGATTTCAACATTTATTGAAAAGTAGCTGATAAGTAACGTGGCAAAACAGCAGCCAGAACATCCTTGCAGCCTCTTTACTTGACGCACAGGTTGGAACGCTAATTGGCACGTGCGTGCGCTGTAACCTGTGGAAAATAAAAGTGTCCTGTGTCCCTCTTGCAACAGACAACGTGAACAAATTAATTATTAATCATTAAATTAAAAAAACAAAACCAAACAAGGTCGGCTCAAATATCAAATAGCCTGATTAAAAAAATGTGAATGCACATCAGCGGCATGGGGAAACAGATCTGTGCTGCTGTATACATTAGTTACGGCAGGTTGCCTGTTTCATGACAGACGCCAGGAGATGCAGCAGTGGGCGTAATAACAGCACATAGAAGCAAATTAATGTTTTAAATTAAATTAAATGCATTTTTAAAGTTAAATAACGTTTATTTTTAATATAATAGAAAAAACAGAAAACCTTTTTTTCCCAGTAGGAAAGCATGGTCATGGCCCGCGATGGAATTGTCAAAAAAAAAATTGGCCCGGGTCCAAACTTATTTGCCGACCCCTGCCATAGCACATTAGCCATGAGGACACTGGGGTCACATCTGGACACATTTGTGGAGTTAGCAATGTGGGGACAGTCACCATTGCACAATTTAAAATGTATGCATGGCAGTATATATGAGATGAATTTAGTATTTTGTATATTTTATATTAATAATGAATTGAATTACTGTGTGTAATGGAAAAGTGGTTGTTTGTTGTGAGAAAGCAAAAGAAAATTCACCCGACCCTGTTGTTCCCCACGGAGCATTTTAGCATATTTTATTTGATTGTTTTGATCACATATTTACTCTTTTAATTTATTCTTACATCCCTCATCAAGCTTGTTTCCAGCAACAGTGGACAGATGGCCAAATATAGCAAGTTAGCTGGTGAACATAGTGGAGTATTTAGCAGCGAAATAGTCTATTCTGAAGAGTTGGTGAAGATCAGAATGAGAGTGAATATTGGACATTAATCAGGTGTCAAAAACCCAACTCCATATAAATACTGATGTTGTTCCATGTCTACTAAATGTAAAAAAAAAAAACGGGATTGTTAGCTAAAATGTCCCCTAACTGCTTTATAAGGTGACAAATTGTCATGTCTGTCAATGTTGTGCTCACAGCTTTCCAGCTCTGCCCCAGAGTGACTCAAAAATAAATGAATGCAGGTTTAAATAATATTTAAATGTGATTAATTATCTATTTAAAATAATAACTTCCCCAAGAATAACTGTATTCCTTACAGTACAGGAGACAGTTTTGAAACATACAAAAATACATTTTATCACACTGGCAAATGTACATTTACAGAAAATATAACTGATCTGTTGAGGACATGTATGTATGTGTGGTCAACATTTTCTGAGGGGTTTTCATTCTGCAGCCTTGCAGAATGAAAACATTTTTATTCTGTTACATTGAGTCTGATCACAACACAACACAACTCTCAACAACACTTGAGCTGGATAATCACTCAGGATAATATTTTGCTGTGGTTCAATTAGTATATAATAATTAACCCTCATCCCAGTAGCGGAACACTGTACTGTACATGTGGGTCAAAAGCTGTTGAGAGGTTTTCAAGTCTTGGATTTTTTTTATTTATTTATTTTTTTTTTTAGTGTGAATAATCATTGCTATCATAAATGCAGCACGGTCTGTTATTTATGTTCTCATGAGTGGGGCTTAATGGAGTTGGCAAAGTCTGTTGCTATTATGCTTCATGATTAATAAAGTGTTGTGTGAGTTTTATGGCTTTAATTCTGCATCCACAAAACTATTTATCCTTGTGTTACTACTACAAGTATCACTTTAATTATTATTAGTACTTTAGCTAATTCTCAGATTTCAAGTTTTTCAAGTTTATCCTGATTAAGGGCTTTTTTTTTTTTTTTTTATTTGCAACAGACAGTTTTATGTGGACATTTATCCACGTTTAAAGACCAGACATAAACACAGCACATAAATGTCCATTAAATTTAAGCATGAATGAAAGAATGAAAACAAGCCTTGGTGCATATATGTGCCAAAAATGATCTAATAAGTAACTTCAACCGCAAAATTTAGCATTGCATAAACAAATGATTTAAAAATCATAACGTGGTCGAAAGCAGATAAGTGTTTATTAATGTATTTTGTCCAAAACTTATGTGGATATCCATAAGTTTATATAGAAATGTGTATAAAATTTATATAAAAATGAATTTATACCGATGAGAATAACTCAGTTAAACAAGATACAGTTGCCATGGGGAGGCTTTGAATGCGTGCCTGGACTGTGATGACATTTATGATGGCTGCTTCAGACGATGATCTTAGATTATTGTTTTGTTTATCTGATGTGAGTTTCTCTTTGTTTGTTTGCTGAACTAATGATGTGATTATCTGTTGTCAGATGATGTGCAGTGAACTAGAATCAGGAATCATTTATACATCTGCAGTAAATTGCCAACAAAATGCATCATCAAAATAATATTTCCTTTCAAAATGTACATATAATACTGACATGAAAACCTACACTTGACTTTCTTCTATGGGACTGATTGATCGACCTCATGCACATTGGAAATTGTAGTAATCCAGGTATTCAAACAGGTTACAAGGACACCGGTAATGCGGTGACATGTCAGAAATTATCAATAACAGCCGAAGCAAAACGCGGAAAACCTCTAACACTCTGTAATTCTTGTGATCTATCATCATAGAAAGATCTGTGAACTCTATTTTACTCTGTGCTTCGCATGACAGACTCTCATTCTCCATGGAACCGCCTGATAAAATAAAGATTAGATAACTGTACACTTCACAGGAGTAAAAACAACATCTCCTGATTTACTGTATCTGAAAACTCGGCGGAGAATCTCAATGCAGAAGCTTGCGGAGGTCACTCCGGATTAAACCATTATGGATATTCACACATGAGCAAATGCATATACTACAAGTCTGTGTCAGAGGGCGTTGGCTGTCATGCGTTATGCAGTGTTAATGCAGAGCTGCACCGCATCGCGTGTTTAGTGAGAGACTCAAATGTGCTGTGACAAGCAGTACAACACGAGCCTTTTTTCTGCTTCCAGTCTGCGGTGCAGCAGACACACGTCTGCCAGAGGTTGCTGTGACCTCATCATGAACACATTATGAAGATCAAGTGTCGATGCTGAGTAAATGCCACGGTGTAGCAGGGGAGTTTATAAAGATCAGCCTTTTCCATCAGATGCCACAGAAATCTATCTTCCAGACCGGGGTCAAATGCTACGTGCATGCAATTCTTTACTTTTTAACATCTTTGGAGTGACGAATGAGCGCACTGTGCAAATATCAGGACATTTAAAGAGCACAAGTATTTAAAAGTCTTTTTTTTTTTCCCTGCAAATGCTGTGACACTGAGCGAATAAAATCAGGTTTGTAGAAGTGGTAAACCCCTCCCATCAGCTGCTGCAAGCTCCCTCTGCTCATCATATCATCTGTGTGGTTCCCCAGAAGGCATCTTAGTTTCTAACTTGACTTCCAGTGACATGATGGCATACCCTTTGTCCTCAATCAGTTTACCAAAGTAGGCAGAAGGCTGTTAAGGTAAAGGTAAGGTAAACATATTTCTTCACTGTGTTATGTGAATCCAAAGCCTGGTAATCAGATGTTGTTTTAACTCCATTATTCACTCTGACATCGTGTTCATGTTAGCTGATTTCTATTTGGAAGCTGGGCTTATTTTCCTTTGGCATTGCGGATGCTGTCCAAAGGGGCTTGCAGTTTCTCTCATACATATCCACTGGGAGCAATTTGGGATTAAATGTCTTATGGACGGGAGGAGCCCCATCAAACCACCAACCCTACAGTCAACAACCCAAGCTACAGCTTCCCTATAACCAATCAGTGGTGACTCTTGTAGCCACCCCATCAGTGTAATTATAGCCAGCATATATGTGGTAACTTAAAACTGCACTAATCAATATTTTTTCATTAATAATGGATCACATTTCTTTGTATAATGAGAAAGGGCTCACTCAGTGATGAATCTGCAGAGAATGACCACACGAGTCTGTGGTTCATCTCAAACACATTTTAGTGTCTTTCAGCTCATTTATCTGGGTTTTCTGGCACACAACTTTATCGTTTCATCACCCTTGTTTCCAGTCATTATGGAAAAATCAAGAAAATAAAGTACAGGGGAGCATTCAGCAGCTAAAGAGCCAGGAATTTCCCTCAAGGGTTGGGGGAGACAAAAAGCAGAACTAAAAGAGTGAATGTTGAACTATTATTCATGAGGTGGACAGAGACATGACTTCAAATGGATGCTAATGCTGCTTCACGCCTGCCGGATGTGTAAGAAAACATTAAAACTGTGCAGCTCCCATCCACGCTCGTCATTTCTAGGTCTCTGGCACGATGACATTCTCTTTCTTAACCCAATTTACAATGCTCAGAATGGCTCTATCTTGATTCCAGACATCTAAACGTTTAGGTTTGATGTCCTCATTGTGCTTCTATTTCCTTTGTTTGGAGAAGCAATCAACCTATCACATTTCCATAGGCATGATATTTTCATTAAGTGAGGGATGTTACAGCCGCAAGTTCATGTTATCTCCAATATCAGCTGACGTGAACGTGTTTTGTGAACAACACAGCATCAGCTAAAAAATGCTCAGCGATGTCATCTTCTTGTGCCAGTGTAGGTGAGATGGATGCAGGCGTGCAGTTTAAAGAAATATCTCTTAAATTGGCATATTTATATGATCAAATGTTGATGGATTCCTACAATTGCTACTGCAGCTCCCATATCCAATTAAAAAAGGGAAGATCAGTCACTTTCAAATATTAAGTTAAGGTTTAAAGAAACAACAAAATAACACTGAACCAGACACACTGTCAGACTAAATGGATGAAGTGAAACAAAATGGCAATTCAGTCGCATTACCAAGCTGTTGGATCAGTTGTTCAGTTCGGAAACGGGCGTCAACACCACCATTTCAGTCGTAAAACAAAAAAAGGAGGACAAAACCTAAGATGTGGATGACGATTTAGAGGTCTGGAAACAGACAAAAATATGCACAAACAGAATTATGCACTCACACCGTAAACACAAACAGAAAGAAAGAAGGCTGCGGTGGTTTAAATCATGTCGCCGGGAAAGGACATGGACGTCACGCTCAGCTGAAAAAAATGATTAAAGTATGCATATATAACCCCATGAGTGGGAGCTCTAGTCTTACTGAAGCAGACGGGGAGGGGTGGGGGTGAGGGTGAGGGTGAGGGAAAGGAATGAGAAATCTGCCAGGGAGACAGCAGGGAGATCAGGCTAGGCTGTGAATGGACTTTCAGCATGTGAAATTAGCTTCCCTGCTGTAAGTTACAGCCCCTCTGTTGAAGAGAATATAAATATTTCCCCGTACTTTAGTGCCCCTGGGTTAAAACCTTGCGAGCACAGAGCACAACAGGGATATACATTATAGCTTTTGTCAGACCATAAAGAAACATGTTTCCTGATGCTTTAGCTGTGATTATTTGACGAGCCAGAGGTGCGGTGAGAACAGCACGTTGGTTTTTGCTCTTCAAAAACATCTCCACAGACACGTGATAATGGTACGTGTCAACAGAGGTTAGGAGCAGAGGACGACTCCAGAGTGCACTCTCTACTTAATGTACATGCAATTAAATGAGAAAGTTTTGGCAGCAGTAACATTTTTTGCTGCAGTTGAGAGGTTTCTGGAAACACCATAATTCTAAATATTGCTCATGACATCCAGCCATAAAGAAAGAGTGTGACTTTTTTTTTCTTTTCTTTGATGAAGAACATTGTACAAATGCTCCACACAGAACAGTACGTTTTTTTTTTTTTTTTTTCTTTTACTTCATCTTGAGTGTGTGATTGTGGAAAACTCTTGATGTAGAAGTGTCTTGTTCGCTCTTGCAGAGGATGTTCACAATTCGAGGACATTCGAGAGTCTCACAAAGTAAAAAGGTCATCTGCTAATCAGAAACCTGTTAGCTCAGAGGTGCACAACAGCTCTGTTGACAGAGGAGACAATGTGGGAATGTGTGCGCGGATACTCACTTCATTATGCAGGTGCGCTCTTTCCTGCATGTGTTTGCAAACGCAAAAAGCACCTGTTTGCAGAAACATGAAAACCATCGGGGATCTAACATGAAGTTCATCAATCAATGTGCTTCAACTAAAAGCATGGTACATAGCTTTTAAAGAGTTTTTTTCCAAATTAACTCTGACCTTGTTATGTTTTTATGTGCATTATCAATTTGTGCATAAAAAAATGTTGCAGTACTGGCTTCTCTTTAAGTATACAAAACATTCAAGTCATTGTGCCAGGACATTTTTGCTGCAAAAGCTGAGTATTTGCTAAATCAACTGTAATAACTTGTTTGGTTTATATGTATTCAATCAATTTGTGCATAAAATAAAAACTTTAAGGAAAAGCAAAGGAAGTTTTCCTGCCAGAACGCCAGAAAATAAAAGAAATAAAGAGAGCATGTGGGCCCAGACGCTTGTTGTACACCCATCCTCCTGTCACCAGAGTCCCCATGACAAATTAATTGAATTAAAAACGAGATACAAAAGTGGAAAACACTTTTGTTAATTGACAGTCTGCTCTGTGTGTGTTTTTCAGTTTTATGACAGAAAAGATTGAAGGATGAAGACTAACTGGTTTATTTGGTCACTTCCTCGCCACCGTTAAAGAGCGGTGGACAACTGCTTCTCTGAGCTCCTTCCAGGGCTAAATGTTAAATACAGTCCTGGTGCCTCTAGGTGTCGGTGGGACTGTGGAGAGTCATGTCCTCTGCACTTGTCCAGGGTCTTATGGAGTCTTCTCAAAAAGTTGTACACAAAGTACACGACATATCATTCCATTTTTTGGAGCATAGTTTTGTAAAAAGTGAACAAATGAGTATATGATGAGAATATTAGTTGTTTGAGACCATGAAATGAACTGCAATTCTATATCCAACAGAACGGAGAGAACCAGCGCACACAGTACGAGAGATAACATTTGTTTATATGAACAAAATGGTTGACCTATGAATGTTATATCAACATTTAATGAATTATCTTTAAGTCAGTTTCTTTTAAATGAACCTTCTCTAATTATATTTGTATGAATGTATATGCCATATGTTAATAACTCTTTCTTTTCATCCGATGCATCTGCAATTCAGTGATGGAAACGTATATGTGGTTAAAAAGTGGCACATTCAAAATAAATAATTATGATCCATAAAGACCATACCAGCAAGGTTGTGCACATGAGAAAAGCTTGAAACTTAGAGAGCTATACCTCAACATGCAGGTTGACCAGCACCTGTAGCATTTAGTGGATCCTCAGAGTCCCACAGTGCACAAGGCCCTGCATGAGTTCAGTGCAGGAAAAAAAAAAAAGAGTATGAGGAACAGCTTTTCTCCAGATGAACTATTATCAAGTATTTATGGTGTCAGCGAGGACCTCACAACTCAGACAGGCGGTGACAAATCGCTTGCACAATAACCCCTTCTCTCTTTCTTCCGGCGCACCAAACGAGGGAGCCATTAGAGGGGAAACAAAGTGTTTAACCTCAAGGGAAACACACAAACAGACACAGGCCTGCACTATCAGCAGGAAACCTGCACAAACACAGGTGGTGTGTTTAAGTCCGGCCACACATATAAACACCTCTGGCCATGAATTCACACATTACACACATTACACACACACATTACACACACACACACACAGCAAAAGAAAACCCATTTTCTCAGGTCTTTTAGTTTCAAATTAAATTTTTCTTAAAGCTGCAGCATGAAAGATTTTTATGTCTTATCTCACCAACCAGGGCTGCTATAAATAATATTAGATCTCTTACCTCTCTAATGCATCACTTGATATCCTTTGGAAAAGGTTTTCAAAGTGGGAAGTGGGCCTCCCCGGGGGGGCTCCAAACAGTTTCGGGGGAGGCTCAGTGGATGGAAGTGAAAAAATATTACATTAGTTATCAAAGGGAGATCACATAGAATAGCCTAAATGTGTGTGATTTGGTTAAAGAGATACAGTAGTGTGGGAGTATTTTTATTTTACTTTTACTTTCCCAGAATCAGAAACTAATAAATACCTTAGGGCAGAACTTTTGTATGTATTTGTAGTTGAAAGTTGTGTCAAATGGCAATATTAGGCTATCTTGGCTCGATTTATGGGATCAAATAACATTGTCATGATCCTATAGGCACCCAGGAATTGAGCGAAACTAAGCAAGTAAACTAAGGGGAGGTGAGGGGGTGCCTTTTGCTGAGCTTTGCCTGAGGGGAGGCCTACAGTCTCAGACTTTCAAAGCCCCTGGTGTAGAGCATGGCAGCGTCTGCTGTTTCCTGTATTTCTATATGCACTAGTACAGTAAAACAGACTGAGGCAGTTCCATGGGATCCAGATAACAAATATACTCCTGTATCTTGACACAGGAATGTTGCTCATTAAGGCTGTTATACCGAACGACATGATTTATTTTCCACTTGTCTAAGTGGTAATTGTAAGCCTGTTTCGGCACTATAACTCTAAGAGATCAGATGTCACTCAAACTGTGTGGGCGTCGTCATCTGTGACATCTTCTCCCCCTTGGATTTTTTTTTGATGGAAAGTTTCAGTTTATGTAACTGGCTGTCACTGCTATAGCAGTCCTTATGCCAAAAAGTCTGCTCTTACATTTTCTTTTAACAAATCTCCACTTTTCTCCACTTCATGTCATGTCACTTCATGCAACATGATATCACGGGATGCTGTATAAAAACCACGTTTTTGACGCGCAGGAACAGTTTAAGTCCCTTCATAATTAATAATTCAGGCAGCAATTATGTTTCCTCTGAAGCATATTTGGCTAAGCAAATTATCTGTATGTTAACATGATGTTTCATTGTAGGACACATTATTTGTTGGTGTTACCACGTCTTCTTTTGGGCATAAAAACACTTGTTCTGTTGCTGCAGCCCAAAGCATCAAATATCACATGTTGCCACAGGACTTTTCTCAACATAAACGTGCCAGCTGGTTGTGTCAGTGACACAGTGTGACAAAATACTTGTAGACATGATCATGCCGACTTTTTTTTTTTGAATGAGTCTTTAAGACGGGCCTGTTTTTGCCCTGCGCTGACACACTTAAACTGACTCCCATTTACACCACACACAGACTGGCCTGCAGGGGATCCCGCCTTCCTTCCTCCATCCAGCCTGGCCCACCCTGTGCCTGACTCCGGACAAGACACACCTGCTTCCACTCAGCCGCAGCCCCTTTGAAGTCAACATGTGGAGGTCTCTTTCTACAGCGCCTAGGGCTGCTCTGCCCTAATTTCCCACTGTATACACAGATTATCTGTGCCTGGGTAATGCAAACAGAGGGATCATCTAAATGTATGTGAACGCCCCTAATGGCCCCTGCCAATTGGTCCTGGAACAGGGCTGTTGGATCTTGGGATGGCTGCACTTAAGATTTGCACTGTAGCTATTCGTCAAAGGGATTACACAGGTCTGCAGGGGTTGTTCCACGACTCAGGAGTCATTGGTATGGGAGTCATAAATACTTATGATGTATATATATATCATCCCTTTCTGCTAGATTTGGAATGAGCTGCCTCCACTTATTCATAAGCTAAACATGTAACTATTCCAACCCCCTTTTTTTTTTTGCAATCAGTGAAGATTTTCTCGGATGAATAGATGGAGCTCTATTCTGCTTGGCACTGCTGTTGACATTGTGTAGCTTAACTCCAGGCAGTAGTAGTACTGCAAATATTGGCCATGTAAGCTATTCAAATTGAAATTTAAGTCATTCATATGTCAAACAGTGAAGTAGGAATCCAAACCGAAACCATTGATTTGGCAGGTCTTTCAGAAATGTCTGTTCATTTAACGACTTCTTCCGACTTGGATCCAGTTCGTCCACATTTAACCAAGAACCCCTAAATGTCACTCCAAATGAAAGACAACCACAACACAGTGTGGGATGCAGTTAATGAGTTTAAAAGTACGACAGCATCTGTTATGAGCCTCTATGAGTCAGACTTGACAGGTACGGCCAGAAAATCCACAGTCATTGAAAACAAGCTGCTTCCCACAGATGCTGCTGACAGATGACAGTTGCTGGGCATCGTCAAACCCGTCAAGAAGAAAGGAGAGCTCCCGCTTTGCACCTGATAGAGCGCACAAAGGCTTTCAGGCAGCCGTCCCGGGAATTCAGCTCGAGCCCCGGGAAGCCAGAGAGAGCCACCTGGAGGGACAGCACAGCCAAGAGAACTCCTCCCCAGTACAACAACTTCACCATGAAATCAGCCCACTCTCATGCAGCACTTTGTTAATGAGGAGTTGGTTCATGCGTTGGGTGCTTGTGATTGCTCATTGACAGCAGATGCCTGCCTCACCCACTAACCTCCTTTAAACAAATCATTATTTTCAGGGATGCGCCCCTCAGCAAAACGACAGGTTCCCGTGATATGCGTTCGTCAGCAGCTCACTTTCCAAAGATGACAGATTGGGAATCATCCGGATGTGCAGCTGCAGCTACATCAGAAGTCGATCTGTATTGGGGGAAATATATGATTTACATCTGGTATAACAAAAGTTACAGCTGAGCTTTTCGACCGGCATTCCTCGGCTTGGCGTAGACGCTCGTGTCTCGGACGGACTGCAGATGATGTCAGGGCCTGAGCACGGAATCGCTGCAGACTCTTGACAAATTGCCGTCTTTGATTTTATTGGTGTTTGACCTTGAAACTGATGTGGGATCCCTTCATATTATGAGAGGGCATATATTATGAGCCAATGTGTTTTCAATGGAGCCCAGATCCATCTGTGCTAGCTGGTTTTACGAGCGTTTTGAAGTGGTTATTCAGGGAGTGCCGTAAGTGAGAGGGACAGGGATTGCCTTTCCAAAAGCCTTCTTTAGGGCAGACAGGGCATCCTTAAAATCATTTACAATATATCCCATGGTCCACGGTAATAGAATCTAAACCAGACTGGCAGCCATGGCTTAAAGCTTTCGTACTGTGTAATCTCCTCCAACTGGAAACATCTTGCTTTCCATCGTAATATGTTATATACTGTACTGTAAAAGAGCGCTACGACTAGCTGCAAACCAGGATTGTGATATCTGCACTGACAACGGTGACCAAAATAGACACCAACCATAAAGAAATATCATAAAAAATCTCCGGCTTCAATTTCGATCGAAACCCCATGAAAATAAACATTATACATTTGTTTTAAGTTCTGCTTTAATGATTGATGTAGGCAACATTTCTGAGTTGAAAGGCTGCTGAGTCAGCTAGGCTGTCATTTCTAATACAACAAACAAATTTGGAAATTTAAGAAGGCAGTCGTGCACGAAAACATCGCAAAATAAACAAGTGCTGCTCCCTGTTCAGTGTCCTCAATCACCCTCAAAGGCAAAAAAAAGAAATAAATAAATACTGAGACGAAGTTTCCCTCATAAGCTAGTGTTTCCATTGTTCTCTGACCTGTGTCACCATTTCACAAACAAATCAATAGAGCCTGAGTGAGAGAGCTTGTAGTGAGTGGAGGCAAAGACCTCGGGTCATTCCTGCTGTTAGTCCTGTGCAAACCATCCTAATACACATGCACACATAAACCATGATTTTGCGATTAGTTTTATGATAGCAGATATGTCATTTTATCTAAGCTCTTAATGAATTCATCAGTTGATCGTTGTTCAGGTTGATCTGTATCAGTATATAACCACATATTCACATGGGCAATTTTCCCCCGATGCACCGTGATAATTCCTTTTGCAATTTTTCTGTGCATTTTGCCACCACTGTAGTTTCTCCTTCTCAGTAGGAAGAGGGTGAGAGGGTTGAAATCAGCAACTAGATGCCACTAAATCACTAAGCTGCATTTATTTATGTATTCCAAGCATTCAGAGGCTGGAGGTGTTGCCAGCAGAAATGCTGCTGATTAATATAACTGTAATACGAGTGACTGAATACATTTGTCATTCCCAAATTTTTGGATGTCATTCTTGCAGCCACCTCTGTTCTCCACTGAAGATTAGTGTGAAGTTTCAGAAGCTGCACCCATTCACTAAAACACTGCTCACTGTCTCGGTTTAGCTTGAGAGGTTACATGACAATGATGAAAACTTTTCCTTCAGCATAATTTAGAGGCATAATTACAAAGACATCAGCATGTGTTAATCCTGCACTCATTCAGATTGATAGCGTATAAACACAAAAAACAGCCAACTGAAACTGACAAACAGTAATTTAAAGTCACACAAGTGCTGTGGTTTTAATGTAACAGTAATGGTCACAATGCCTGATGACATACATCAAAGTTAATAAAAATTCACTTTTTAACTTACCATGATAATATTACATTAGCATTAGCCTTTTTATGAATGTAGCTGTATTTTTATGGCTTGTTCCAGCATCTCTGCAGCTGAATCTTGTTTAGTTTACTGTGTGACTACAAATGAATTTAGCCCATGAAAGCTAAAAAGTGTTTTTTTCTTTCATTGCTAAGAGGGACATGATGTTACTGAAATGCAAGATGCTGCAACAGTGTGACAAGTCAAGCAGCTAAAAAAGCAGCTAGTGTAACCTTGATGACACTTGACAAGTTATTATTAAGTAACAGTAGCACAGATAAAGAGTCACCATCAAGTCAGCAAACTAACTTGGTTCACCCATAAACTGTATGGACGCAGTATCCGTGACGTCTCTGATGTTTTTAAAGAGTCACTGTGAAATTTAATGTGGTGGCTCTGGCCGGCGCCATCTTGGCATCCCTGTCTCTGCCGGCTCCCGGCTAAACCAAAAAGTTCTATAAAAATTCACCCTCAGTACAGTTGTCATGAACGGGGAAATTAGCTATACACCAAAACAGTTTTTTTGTACCAGACTGTAAACATGTTTTTTTCTGCTGTGAAGTTGGACATTTTAATATGGGGAGTTATGGAGATTGACTCACTTCTGAATATCTTAAGATGGCTTAAGATATCACTGATATCACTTAACATTAGCAACAGTAAACTACAAGTCACATAGACCAGGTAAGTATATGAGTGTTTATATTGTTTAGATTTCATTGCTTAAAATTTGATTTAATTTTGATATTTTTGTTTTCAGAGGCTACTTTTAATGTATAGTTTGTCTCGTTCTGGTCGTGATTTTTTTGTCATATTTTTTGTTGATGAAAGTATGAATATAAAGTATGAACACAAAATATATACAGCAAATATCCCGTGCAGGATAAAAAAATGTCCACAGGATTATATAATCTTTTTTTTGGAATGTGTACAATTGTAAGTGAAAAACAGTAACAATACTGTGTGATTTTGATTTTAGCACCACTCCACCACCAACTTTGTGCCTTTATGATGGATTACAGCCTTACGCACAGCTAGGCCCCATCAGCATCCACATGGGTATGCCATTTCCCTAATCCAACTTATATCAAAAGGCACAATTTATTATCCCTTCTCTCCCTGTGCAACCCCTCTCCCCCCTCCCCTTGTTCTTTCTCCCAGGCTATGATGAGGTATGGAGAAACAGAAAGGATTAGGTTACCAGGAAATTGAAAAGGTGCAAGAGCAGCCAGAGATGTGAGATTACTCTGGTTTATAACACATTGCCTGATGAGGATAACATGTGTGTGTTTAACACTGCGGGTGCGTGAGAGGGTCCAGCCTAAGGGGTATAGTTGGATGGAAGGTGGTGATAGACTGAGCGATACCTGTAGATAAATGAGAACGTAGAGAGGGAGGGGATTGTGTTCAGGTCCCTCGGTAAGGTGACGTGCTTATGTATGTTTAGATCTGATTATAATGAAAGGCACAGGAAGAAAGTGTCTGTCAGAAGCTCTGTATGTAAAACTAAACTTTGTATGCTTCATTACACTTAATACAGCATGCACACGTTTAAAACTTACACACAGGATCTCACTTGGTCTTCAAGGAAATGATTGGAACCACTTGTAAACCTAAACATTAGGCAGAACCACCACCGCCACAGCATGATGTTTGTTTCTTCAGGGAAATTTAGTGTGGGGATAGTAGAGTGGAAAAATAAATTAATACAGACCCTAGAGAGGATGTGTGCACGCAGATGATATGTTTGTGTTTGTGATTATGTTTATAATAGGGCACATTTGTATGAATAAATCAGTAATGGTGTACACCATGTAGGTGTGTGTCTATTGTTTGTTTCCGTCTCTGTGCACAAGTCTTTGTGTGTTTGTGCGCACAGGAAAATGGCAGCAGGGGGTCTCTTCAGAAGCGTTCCTGCTGTGAATCAACCCTGGGTTTCCTCTCAAATGTAATTACCACTCTGTAATTACTGACTAATTACACTTCATGGCGACTGGAACTGCTTCTGTTATCTACAGAGAGAGAGAAAAAAAAAACGTGAACACTGTGTGTAGGTGCAGGGAAATAACATTAGTGTGATTTTTTTTTCCAAAGAGGACATGACTTACAGACAATAATAAGTAGTGCACAATGAAACATAGTCATTAACAGATTTTTTCTTTTTCTATTGTCATTATCCTTGCCATAATGGTATTCAATGTGCAATGTCAATGGAGACCTTAAGCCAGCAATTCACATGTGATAATAATAAGTACGTAGCGGGTGTGTGTCATGACTTTATAGCCTCCGCTGAGCCAGAAAATCAGAGGTGAAGAAAGAAATGTGCATATTTCTCTTTCTCTTTCTTGTGCTAATTACATTTTCTGACCTCAGTGGTCCATTCTATATAATTATATTGATGGAGTCATGTGTTTGTTCATAACCCCGTGTCCAACTTGTATGGCATTCTCCAATAAATATTTAGTAGGAATCTGGGGTATAATGAAGTAGTAGAAGGTATTATTACGAGTCAGCACCACGATAAAAAAAAAAAAAAATGCATAGTTTATACTGATACTTGATGGCCATAAAAAGGTGACCCAAGGCAAAGCAGCCGCACAACAATTTGGATTTGATAATATAACTGCGGGTCTAAGCTGAATGTATCATATATTCACAAAACAAACATGCCCTGGAGTCATACATGCATGCTGTTCCTGTCTGTCAAGCTGAGAACAGCATATCTGGGTCAAATGAAACCTACTGTTTTGTGTGATGACAACCTTGCCTGCTGGAACATCATTTAAGTGTGTAACTGTAAGAATCCCTGTCGGACGCTGCCAGTCTCTGAGGTTCAATTTCCAGTGAGCCTAAATGGCTGCAGAGATGGTGCTGTGAGATATGTGTATATGTCATTATCTCCATGTTAGGAGATGTCTCTCAAAAGTTGTCCATATTGATATCATCGTTTGTCAAAAGCTTTATCATGAACTGAAAATTGCAAATTCAGGTGATTTTACAGTACACACAAGTTCCTGCCAGTAGATTCCCCAAAATATTACACACTGGACCTTTAAAGTAAGTAACACATGTGCTACATCAGAGACTAATAACTAATAACTGTTCGTGTAATGTCCTCTATCCTACTGTGGATGCCCAGGGGCCAAATACAGAATAGAGCTAAGTTGGATGAATATGACTTATGTAGGGAAAACAAACAGACAAGAGTCTGCTGATGCTATCGAGTTAACCTGGAGTGGGGGCGTGACCTTTTTCTGATGAGGTGCATGCCAGAAAAAGTTCGAGAGCCACTGTAGTTGACTAAAAACAAGCCGATCGTACTATATTAACCATTGTACAATTACTCCTTTGCCACACTAACTACTTTAAATTAGCTGATTTTAGCATGTTAATGCCCTAATCTAGCAATGCGAACATGGTAAACATTATAGCTGCTAACAATCAGCGTGTTAGCATTGTAAAGACGCATTTAGGTCAAACCAATGCTGTGCTGGAATACAGACTCACAGAGCTGCTAGCATGGCAGTGGTTCCAAACCTCCACTGATTGTTAAAGCACAGGCTTTTATTTCCCTGTCATATATTCACTGGTCTGTGCTGTGTCCACACGTGAAATTATGCATTGCAGAGTTTCTGAGTTTCTACATAACAGATTGACAGACAGAACAGGAAATGTAACAAAATACTTAAAACACATTTTCTGACACTGATTATTCATCTGAGCTTTCTTTCACTGCGAATAATAGCAGATTACATTAGCTTAATAATATTTAAGTCACCACCATTTCTTCCTGAAGTTAGAGGTCCTTGAAAGGTCTTATCATTACATGAAGGCACCCTGATTGAATGGTCCTTAAAGGTTTTTTTCTCCCACTTTGCAGAATATAATTTAATCTGATCCGCATTAGTACTTTATTAACCTGTGAAACCCCCAGTGTTCTCCATATAATTTTCCCATTTTCCAAGAATATTATCACTGATAGCAATGATGGCTAAAAAGTACGAAAGTTGAGTAAGTTGTAGAAGTAAGGTTTTTCTGTTAAGGCTCTCAGGTTATAAGAGGAGTTAACATAATTCAGCCTAAACTAGATATGCATACAGTAAAAGCTGGAAAATTTGGAGATCGACTGGGAATGCAGCTCTCCAATCTCTAGTCAGCGTGCAAAATGTAATTAGCGTGATGAGTCCCCAAAGTATCATCACAGCATCCTTTCATTTCCTTTTCCCCTCTCCTGTGCACTTTATGCAATATCAGACTTTTATTTTGCCACCGAGACTACTGTTAGCCTCAACTGTGTTTTAAGTGTCAAACGGATGCCTCGGCTGTGATTCACAGCATTATTAAGCATCAATAAAATCGGAGAAAACTATCTGCCATGCACTCCTTGCAAACACGCAATGCGCTTTTATTTACAGTAAAGCATGTTTCTAGTGCTCTCCAGATGAAAGAAAGCCACCTCAGGGTTACATTAGGTGGCAAAGAGAACGATGTATGAGTAAGTCTTATGTATATCCGTAGGTGAGAGAGGAGGCAGGGAGGATAAAAAGACAAGACACGAAAAGTGTAATCCATGGCGGCTGTGTTAGATCAGAGGTGTTAAAGGGGAGGTATAATGCTGGTATTAACCTTTTGGGGGGGGTGATATCCATATACAGGATGACACATTGTAGTGAACTCCCATTTATCTACACCTCCTGGTTTGTTCTTGATCAGAGCCAGAAAGACATAGCAAGCCTGAGGCGTAAGCTAATTAAGCAACTGCTCAGGGCCTCATGGCCCCCAGAGTGCCTCCAAACGAGCATCATACAAGCATGTTCACTTTTAAAAAATCATTATTACTTAACATTATCTTTGGTCTGTTTTTTTTATTTTATTTTTTTATATTATTACGTCAGCTGTTTTCTTCTAAGCTGCAAGACTTCTAGTGTCTTTTCTTCCAACGTTTAATCATCATGTCTAAGAACATTATGCAGCAATTTCCAGCTCCACATTGGTGACTTTGACTTGTGGGACCATGCAGTGCACACAGTGCACAGTTACCAGCAGGTAAACGAAGGTGGATGAAGTGGTGGTTTCCAATTGTGCTCAGAAAAGCCTCAAAAAGTCGTAAAGTGTCACTGTGTCTGTCTGTATCCTGCCAGTAGCCTGCCACACATCACCAGATCACCTGACTCCCACACCTGTTCCCCATCCCCTCATTACCCCTGCAGTATACAGTATATACCGGCCCACTTCCACTCATTCCCTGCCTGATCGGCTATTATGCTTCCCTGCCGCAGCATTTCAGCAGTCTGCCTCTTTTGGGCTTTTGCCTGCCTGCTGAGCCCCACGTTTGGTTGAGTTTGCCATGGACTTTGTCTGCCAGCCTCTGTCTCTGCCTTAGTCCTTTCATCCTCAATATCCTGTGTGTTTTTGGTCAGTAAACTTATTTGATATCACGCTGATCTGTCTGTGAGTCATCCATTTGAATCCTTACCTGTTTTACTGAGCCTTTGCCAACTGCACCTTTTCTTTTTAATGTAAGTCCAAATGCCAGCGCCATCTTTACACGCATCATGACCTAGTTCAAGTGTATCAGTGTATCAGGATATGCCACTGTCCTATTCCCCTGTGCTGATGGACGTCAATGGTCCAGAAAAACAGCAGTTTTATCCCATTGGCACATACTGGCAACTCAACCATGACTACTTCTATGTGTACGATGCATCCAGTTTGTGCTACAGACACGTCACATGACGTGACACGGCCTGTCTTTCACTTTAATGCCTGGTTACACCAGAAAGTGGCACAGGAAAATTCATTTGTGCATCTCTGTAAAATATGTGGAACTGTAAACTTGGTGACATATTGCAGTCTCAGTCGCTGAAATTACCAAAATTACCGAATTTAATTCACGCAAAGCTAATTGCACTATCTACTCCAGCAAACTGTAGAGGGAAAAGCCTGCTTTAGCTTAGAAGGGTTATGTAAAATTGGATGGTGTTAATATAATGGTCTCCATTTTGGACACTCAGACATTTTGTAATTGTCAACGGCACAAATTTGCACATCAAAGTTCACCAAAGTTTAAGTGGATGCAAAAACTCCATGTGGATTTCTTTGCTTGCATTACTGAATCCACCGCTCACGGATTCCATTCGGATTGAAATTTAATTATATTTGAAAGTCTGCAGTTAGAAATGCTGAAGTGACTGAACCTTAAGGCCTCAATTTCAAACAACAGAACATTTTAGAAACCAATTGCAGCTGTCCTAGAGACGCTGGGCTCATTGGGGTTTATTTTAAATTTCTGTTAAGCAATAAGTGGTCATTTGAGTTCATAAAGCCATAAAACATGATTAGAAATGTAATAATTAAGTGAAACATGTGAAACGTGAAAAAGTATCAAAATGTAACACGTCATCTACCACTCTAGCTATTTCATAAGGCTTTACTTGTTTTAATGCAGAGTGTAATTGGTCACATGAGTGCCATGCCATGACCAGAGTTTAGTTAAACATGTAACATACAGAGGATACAGAGGAAAGACCTACGGCCCTAAAATAACCTTAATTCTGCACGTGGTCCAGGAGGTGCACATGGTAGCTGTCTTTCATTTGTTTACATTGTGTATAATATTTAGTGATGTGCTTTAATATGCATGTAATACGAGTCAGTGCATTAGTTTGTTTTTTTTATTTGTTTTTTTTAATTTCACATTTCTGTTATGCTAAATGATTGTGCTAGCATGTTGCACGTCCATTTAGTATGTTCTCCATGCAGAGAGCTCTTACTCAGATTTGGAGCAAGTATGTAGGCTATGCATTTTAATTATTTGTTCAATCGTTTCCTTTTTTTTTTTTTTACAAATTCAATTATTTTGAAAATTGAGGAGAAAGAGGAATTACCTTAAACACAGAAAATAGTATTTGCCACTCCTTTATTGAATATTCAAATATCTCCACAAACACATATAAATTCCTTGACAGTACAGAGTGATTGAGGTTTTGGGTTCCCCCCAAGTTGTTTCAGGTAGTCTGAGTAGCCTTAACAGTCTGAGCCATTGCTAACCTATGAACCCGAGATGAAAAGCAAACTCTGGCACTCAAAATTGGAGCATGACTTTATCCTCCAATCTCCTCAGTTCTCCTTTCTTCTTCTCTACAGACCCCTGGGAAGAACTGTCACATGTTTCTGTCAGCATGAAGAATTGAAGAATCTTAAAATCCTAGACTACACCACACACACAAGCACGATTAGTGTCTTTAAAAAAAACGAGTGTCTGTAAACTTACTTTGGTTCATTATATAACAGTGAATAGCACTTTGCTAAATAAACTCATCAGTTTTTACAGTAGCATCTCTCAAAGCTGTTGAAAAAACAGTTGAGGATAAAAAAAACAACAAAAAAAAACAACAGCAACCTTGAACACAACTTGAAACTGAATGTGTGGAGGTTTCAATCGCTGCACTCAGATCATACAGGGCACTGAAACTGAGTGAGGACAGACATTCAAAACACAATGTATTATTCATCATCTACCTTGTGCTACTGTATTCCTCAAATAACATCAAGGATACAAACTGGCACAGATCACAGTATGAGGGCTCGTGCTTTGTCTGTTGCCTGACTGCGAGGGGTGTGATCAGCTCGAACACATTGGAGCAGATCAGGTCTCAAGATGATCTTAGTGGGTTTGGTAAACACATTTATACACCTACGCACAAACACACACCATCCCCAACCCGATTTACACACACAACATAACATAGTTAAAACAGGCATTAGTCATATGAGTCATATGATTGATGATTGGTCATATAACAATTGTTATGTTTTTGTTACTTCAGTACGAGCCTTTTATATCTGCAAATGCCACAGGTCCTTTTCCACAGACTCCGCCATGTTCCAATCTATGCTAGGTAGGAGAGGGTGAGGTGAAGGGTTTGGGACTACACCGGTAGATATTACTAAATCACTGGACCTTTAAAAGTCACCAGACTGGAGAAAACAAAGTCTGACCTACAGTTCCCCTGACTTTGGTTTAAAAATCATCCCTACTTTTGGACTTTTGGGCTCTCAAGGTTGGCAATATGTCCCAGAAGTAAAAAAAAAAAAAAAAAGTTATTGAGGAGCGCTGGGCTGTGATTGGGTCCAATAAATATGATTTTGGATAGCTTCATCAGCCTTCTTTTACAGAAGAAGACATTTGGACATGTTACTGTCAATGGTGTTACAAAATAAAACGAACAATGCTTGCATTGTATTGAGCTGTGTCAGTTTCAGGGCCTTCTTTCGGTGTACACTACAACATGATTTTTTTTGGACAATGAGATAAATACATCATCTACATCTTCCTTTAAATATCTTTAATCTAACAATAAACTAAATAGAATATTAATATTTAATAGAAGTCAGTTGGCTCTTTCTGAAGAACAAAAATTAACTGCAAATACAATCCAGAGGTCGAATTCACAAGATAAACTCTACTTCACATTCTGCTTTAATGCACCACTACATTACAGTTGGGATAAAGGGCAGAAGCACCTAATATTGCTTAGGGGCACTATAGAGGATAAACTGTCTGTCATACACCTTTCAAAAAAGGATCAAAACCGTGTACCTCGGTAGAAGAATGATCCTAGAATGTAAAATGATTTCCTGTTCGATTAAAAGTGAGGGCCAAAAGTGCTCGAGGATACTGGGGAGCGTTGCTGCAGATGAAAATCTCATGGCCGACAGGGCCCAAGGCAGCAGCCCAGCTAAAATTAAAAGCTAAATGCAGGGTTTTGAACAAAAGCAGCAAGAGTGACATGTACCCAGTGGCTCAGTTTCAAGTAATGGAGTCAAGTTACAAAGGAGTCAAAATTACAATTGAAAACACGCAATATTAACTCTAAACACAACACCTAGCCTAAACTAAATGCTTGAAGAAACATGGATTGGAAACATGCTTTCACTTTGTTGTGACATTTGGTCCAAGAACAAATCAAATCTCGATCTTCTCTGTGCTGTGTTCACTGTGCAGGGGTAAGACAAAAAAAGATTTTGGCAATGTGAACGGGCATAGAAAATGAGTAATAGCATTGCTAGCTACCCCAAATGTGTACTGAATATGCACAAAAAAGCCTCTTTGAAAATGTTGCTTTCAGTGGTTTTATTAGGCAACAGTGTGGCACAAACAAGGACACAGTGCCAATTTTGAGTTTGAGGAAAACTGTCAGCACAGAATCTAAAGGCTCTTAAATGCCATTGTGTTTCCTATTTACATTTATGATCTCCTTAGCCTGGGGGCTCTTGTTGAGGAGAGCCGTGTTTACTTTAAATGCACCATTTATAGTGAGGGAACAGAGTAAAGGAGCCGCTGTAGTCTTTAAGCTCTGGCCACTTATTCTGTCTTAATCTCCCCGTTCTCTCTGGAAAGCCTTGTAAAGATCTTAAGTATTTAGACCTTTGTTTTTCTCATGATGGCCATGAGCAAACATACAAAGGCAAGCTAGCTCACTTAGCACTACAGGGATGTTTGTCTTGCTCGTTGTGATAAAGCTTCTGTTATTTTTTTATGTTCCAGGAGATAAAACACGAGATTACATGATGTTAAAGCTGCACCAATCTTTTTTCTTTTTTTTTAATTCTAAGTGCAAGCAGTTCTGGCTTATAACGACAAACCCACAGAAAATGATCACCCAACTTTGAGGTTCCCTCCTCAGTTTTCATTTTAAAGGGCCAGTATGTAGAATTTAGAGGCCTCACCATCTCCTTCCCAGCATGAAGAAGAAACTATGACCATGAAACGTGTGTGAAACATGAAACGCTCTATCTAGAGCTAGTTTATTTTGTCCATTCTGGGATACTGTAGAAATATGTCGGTTAACATGAAAGAGTACCCACAGGATCTGTAATAAATAGACATAAAAGTGCCATTCAAAGCTAACAAAATCATAACGATTCTTATTTTCAGGTGATTAGACACTAATGAAAATGTGGTAATGCATATTATATTCCATTTATGCCATATTCTGTAAACGGAGCCCACTGGACCTGGATCTTTTATACCAACATGCTCCAATTATAGCACCTGACTTATCACATGGCAAAGGTCTGTGCAGATGGTGGCTCATTTCATTTTGGAACACATTTCAGTAATAACATCCATCATAGAATAACATTAGTTCTGCACGTATGATCCTCTGGACAACATAATTGCACAGCAAGGTTGTTGACTTTATCCATGATGGAAGGAGGGAATTTAACTCACCGTGAACAAGCGTAAAACCTTCTACCTACTGTTTAGTACCCTGTGAGCTGATGACAGTTTTAATGAGGTCTGGATCAATTTAAGCAGCATGTGCAATAAGTTAATACTCTTTCTGTAGGGGGCACCACTTAATCTTAACGAATGAGTCAATAAACGACATGCTTAATTGAGAGCCGTCTAGGATGGAATGTAAAAGTAATGTTTTCATTTTTTAAATCTCTTGTTGCTGTCACAGTTTAATACAATAATTGCCACTGTTGGCCTGTTGTGTCAGCAGGACTCCACTCTGATTGGTCCACGGGGGGAAAGGTGAGGGTCTGTGACCTTTCACCTGTTGTTTGCTTGAGACTGCTGTCTGGCTGGATGTAAAACAGCAGGGTGTGAGATGGAAGAGGAGACTCGTGCCTTTACTGGCGCTTGCCAACTCAGAGTTTAATGGTAGGGAAAACCAGGAAGGGAAAAAAACAAAGTGTTGAGAAGTAAAAAAAAAAAAAAAAAGGAAGAGAGAATTTTCCAACCTACATGTGCAAAAACACAATTTAGATGTCATTTGTTTTTACAGCCTATTTTATCTGTAATGTAATTCCCCCATCATGACGTTACTGCCTATTTTCCCTTGGCAGACACATTCCCAGTTAACATATCACTTTCCCCTACTATCACACACACAGGGGCTGGGATTTGGGTAATGTTGCAGGCGTTATCTTATCTGGTGTGTAAGCCGTGCAAGCATTTGGGGGTCAAGCCAGGTAACCCGAAACCTCACATACCAGTGTGTTCATTCTTCATTTAGAGCACATTAATCGTGATTTTTTTTCAGTCTCAGCTTGTAGATTTATGCTCTGTTTGTGGTTGATGAGTCTGGTTGGTGATGATCACGTCGAGCCAGACAGCGAGAGGAAGACAGAAACAAATAGAAAGAACATGTTTTTGCATACTAATGTGGCCAAGCACATGCAAAAGGCTAAGTGTCCTCTTACATCGAGTATTCTTGTGTGCTTCTTTCCATGTAAGCACACTCAGTGAGGCAAAAAGGAACATGAATTAGACACTTTCTTGGACCCTGGGTGTACTTTGCAGCTATAGCTGTCAAGTCTCAAGTGATGCACTCTCAAAAAAGCACGGGGATTAGGCTAATTATTTTCCTTGCAGTTGCTGAAAAGTTTGTTATTGTTGCATTATTATGTCTCTAACACTCTCTGTAATCCCCATTACCTACAGGTAGCCTCAATTGAAAAGAATGCACAGCGTATCCCCGTCCTTTTTGATCTTTGGAGAATGAAATAACACCTAAAACTTTATTAGGACACACACACACACACACACATATACCGTGTGGTTCTATAGGCAGTATTGTGTCTAATTAATGAGATATGGATTGGAGAGCAGACAGTGGGTTATTGTTGCACATGATGTTTGGATAGCAAATTACAGCGTAAAGAGTGAAGAGCAAATTGATTCCATGAGTTGAAACAATGGATAGAGCGAAATCCCATAGTTCACATCCTGGCGTCAGACGACACGATGATAAAATCATTCCCACCCCACAATCCCCAGTTAATCTGCTGTAAGTATGGCACAGTAATCTGCGTAATGCCATATCGTTCAAACTGTACTTTATATGAAAGGTCTGATTCAAATGAAAGAATAAGCAGTGAGTTGAAAAAGTCAAAGTGCTGCAGAATTCTAACTTTATGTATTGTTTGACATAATTAGAGTGTTGTGTAGATTATCAGAGACAATTTATCATTCAACTTTAAAGCTGTACAAATTGTTCATTTTATGTTAACAGCTGACGTGTTCATTCGTCATTAGCTGATGTCATGGCAGTCAGCTAATCTTCCTAAAATGCAATACAGCGTTATAGAAATGATATCCAAGCTCACATCCATGTGCAATTCAAAGCCAGTAAACACTTCACATACATTTAGACATGTTTATAGATAGAATTCTTAATAGATTACAAATTATAAAATCTATACAAAGGTGTTATAAATAATGAGAAATACTGGCAATACAAACTGGCCACTGTTGGTTTTGGAAGTTGTGTTCTGTACTCACCTTCAAACAGCTCACACAGTTTGCACCTAGTTTGTGAAGAGCATTTGGCAGCTTAAAGAGACATATGTCTTTTCTCAGAAGTTGGTGGAGATCAAAAACAGAGCTAAAAGCCCATCTGAACATTTCACTTTTTAGGTGGACAGAAACACGACTTCAAATGAATGCCGTCAGCTGGATGTGGTGCTAACGCGTTAAAAAAACAAACAAAAAAAAAACATTTTTCATGCTTTCATGCTTCGGCAATATTTATTTGATTGTTCTATCCAGAATTCAAGTCATTTAGCAAAATTCCACCAAAACACGAACAAGCAGGACCCCCTGTGGTGACCAAGAACTAAAGTCGTTATCACTGTGTTGTCACTTAACGAGATCTAACATAGAATTAGAGCAGAAATCAGCTAAAACAGCCTCACTGCCAAATGATTAGTTGTACAATAGCAAGCTGTTGTGAAACAACAGACCTCCAAATGTGTTCATTGGCAAGTCTGAAATAAGTTTTCAGCCTAAAAAGTTTTAACAGCTCGATCACTTCATTAATCCCTCATTAAGGAAACTCATTTTTACTCTCTGTTTATTATAACACATATGTCTGAAATAATAATACAGGGCCTATAGACATGCTTAAGGGGGCTCCCAACAGTTAAGGGATTCGGTGCCCAGAAGGTGAACTGGCAACCCAGCTACGTCCACACTACTGACTGGTTGGTGCTGGACTGGGCTGGCCACCCATCTGATTTCCAAGCCAAGTCCATACTGATTGAGCCACTGCCAACCAATAAGAGTGTTAAGTCCTTCATTCATCTCAAGTTTGCTCAAAATCTCCTTCAAGTTTGAAGTTCTTTTTTTATTTTATTATTTATTTATTTATTTTTTATCCTTTTATGGAAAACTAAATAGAGTATGTCAATCCCTCATTTTGGCTTCGAAGCAGGGCTTGGACGTGAAGAACAGGCCAGGTTCACAGGGAGGTTGCCCTCTCGTAAATCTGTCGTCACCGCAGCACACAGTAGAACCACGCCGGCCTTTGCTGATTTACACCCTGCGGGGAATGATAGGCAGGCAGTTGGGGCGACAGCCCGTACTCCACGTCTGGACGTCATCGCAGCACCAAGCGGACAGGCTCAGGCTGGACTAGGAAAGTAAAAAGGGGGGAGGCCTCCACTTGATACTGTCCAGGGAGAAGGAAACACAAGCCAACAAAGCCCCCTTTACAGTACAAGGCAATGATGGAGAGCTGTGGGAGGAAAAAAATGCAACCATTCCTTCTGCTGAGTAAGGCTGCAGAGCGGTATGCTTTGACGCTAATGCTAACTGAACTGGTTGTGGAAGGATTGTGTCCCTCTGCTTGTTCTCAGGGCGTGTGCGTGTCCATGTTGTAATGTGTGTCTGTGTGTGTGGGCAGTGTGAGAGTGTGTAAATGCGGGGAGTGTGACTGTGTATGTGGGAAGTGTGAGAATCTGTTCGAGTAGATGGGAGTGTGTATGTGCATTAGCATTCATGTGTATGCGAATGCTCTCGCCAGTGGGAGGGAATGTGGGTGTTTGAGTTTGAGCAAGTTTGTGTGAGTGTGTGTAAGTGAAGGATATACATTGAATGTGTAGTTTATGGTGTGTATTACTATGTGTGCACGTATATTTACGTTTCTACATCTGTGCATGTCTGTGTACATGTGTTTATCTGTAGGTGGGTGTGAACATGCAGCGTGTGATACAGCAGATGCATGTTGATCTCACTTCTGTGTGTGTGTGTCTGTGTGTGTGTAGTTGGGTTTACATGCGAATGTGTGTATCCTCAGGAGGACAGTTTGTGTGTGTGTGTGCACGTGCCTGTTTAATATGTACGGGGTGGGCGGTGCAGTCGTCGTAGCGTTACTATTCCCTCAACAAATTATATTCACTTGTGATCTCAATAAATTGGTGTCAGAGTGCAGCGAATCATCATATTGTATGAATATAAAATATCAAGCTCATTCTGCTACATGCTCGCCGGCACATTTGATACTAGATTCATATATATATATATATATATATATATATATATATATATATATATATATATATATATATATATAACCTTAAAGTTGTTTGAACTGTTGCATGAAAAACATAAGGTACCACCATGAAAACTACACAATTTTACTGCTCCTGTGCAGCACCCTTAGTTGAGTCCCTCAGATAGAAATTTAGCCATACTTAAGTAGAAAACTAAGGGTGTTTTATGCAGCTGTTATGTTGACTAAAGTCCAATTTCAAATGTAATTGAATTGACAAGGTCCTTTACTGTGCTCTAAGTTATTTCAGAGGGCGCTTTGTTTAATCTTCATTCAAGGAAAATTGAATGGTGAACATTTTTGAAAATGTCACCATCAGTCAGTTAATAAAAAAATAAAATGCAACACTAGAAGCCAGCGAATCATATTGGTTGCGAACAAAATCTCAGGCTCCTCAAATTTTCTCGAGGAGGAAAGAATCAAAGGAAACTGTAAAATCAAGTTGGTAGGTTGTCACTTTTAGACATTCTTACCAACTTCCTGGTTCAACTTTGATGTACTGTTGTAATGTTCAATGAGTGTTTTTTGGGGACATTCCAACCGTGCCCATTTTTTTCAATTCTACCTCCAAATTAAGTGGCAGCTTATTAACCAAACCATCAGCTCGTTTACAACCTGCCTGGTCAATATATCACATGAAAAAAGATGACCACAGCTACAGATATAAAATTGTGTTTTTCCTTCACAAAGCTGAATTTCTCTACTTGATTGTGACATGTTACCCTGCACAGAATGATGGCTCATGGCTCAACGGTGGCTCATTTTAACACCAGAGCCCTAAAGTCACTTCGTCCAGCTGTGGCCTCCTTCATGCTCAGCATCACTGCCACATTGATGCATTATGTTTTTGTTCACCAGCTGACTAAAACATATCTAATCACAAATATACAAGTGGACTCTCTTACTCTGCTGATTCCTTCATGGTGACACTGATGCTGCCTCCAATTACCGTGATGATAAACAGGACTTACCAGGGCACAAAAAGGACAATTCTGCCTTTTTAAAACTGCCATTATTGATTGTACACATGATTAATTAACTATGAATGAGCACAACATGTTGAGATCAAAATCTATACTATTCTATTACTCTGAGTGTCTATGTGACGTCCATGTGTTCAGTGTCTCTGACTTTGTGGAATATTCATATTCCTCCCATGGGGGCGCTCTTGAGTCACAGTCAGAGAAAAAGTATAGAGTCTGAGGCATTTTCTCAGACTGAAAGGAATATGACAAATGCACACACACACACACACACACACGGACAAGCAGCAGAGCCATAGCTGCTGCCCGTCTCTCTCCTGCTCTCTCCCTTCGTGCAGACGGTGTGTATCTTGCAGTGTTCGGCCTCTCTGGGAGGGGCTCCGTCATTGTGCAGCACCCAGCTGTATTGTTTCGATGGGTGACTGTGTGTTGGGTGTAGGGAGCTTTCCCATGGTCTGTCCTGCCAGTGGATGGAGGCCTGCATGTTGGTTCCAACGCATACCCCCTTCCTGTCATTCACAGCTGGTTCCTTCCTCCATCCAAACACACTCCTCCTCCTCCTCCTCCTCTTCCTCCCTCCATCACAAGAGTAATACATGTACGAAATCAGCCCTGCATACTACCAGACACACATAATTCACACGTCACTGCAGAGTGAAAAAAATGATCTTGTGATTAAAGTCATTACCAGCTGGTTGGAATCTTGAGAAGTTGAAGAAAGTATGACTTGCAGTCCAGTTTCCTGGATGCCTATGAGATTATGATTATGTCGTTTGATCCAATAACAAATGAGCCATTTCAGCCTGATATTGCTGTTTGACATAACTTCAGACTACACCAAATACATATTAAGAAAAAAAAAAATCCTCTGGGAAAGTTCTCCAAACTACTGTATCTCTGAACTGTAAAACCAAATCACATTCTATGTGATCTCCTTTTGATAAATAATGCAATATTTTATACTTCACTAAGCCTCCACTGAAACTGTTTGGAGTTGCCCTCGAGAAAAAACAAACAAACTCTGGTCTAGGAAACATAGGACCATGATCTATAGAGGAAAGGAAATAAAAAGAAAGGAAAGGAAGGAGACATCCCGATGTGGGGCATTCTCCCCTTCCATCAGGTGACACCAAAAGAACATGTTGTGATTACAGGCTCGCACAAACCTTCGGATGAAGGATTAAATAATAATAAAACATTAGAAATGTTTGATGTTTTCTGGTTTTCCCTCTGATGTCCTCTGGATTTTCCTGATGGACGGTGAACTAAACTGCACCAAACCGTAGCTGCTATTGGTTGAGTTTATTAGCCAGGACTTAAGTGTTTGTGCCACACGGGGGGAATGCTGACATGGATTGGAGCTGGTGTTGTGCCAGAATCAGAGCTAGGTAAAGTAACCAGGCTTGGCAGCTTGGTGGAAAAATCTAAGAAGAGAGAGAGAGAGAGAGAGAGAGAGAGAGATTAAATCTGGGACTGACTTTTAGTTGCTGCAGAGAGCTTCGTGAAATAAAAGGCAGAAAGACAGATGTCGAGCTGGGCTTCTCGCTGTTGGACCTTTAAGTAACAGTAGCTGGCTGCTATATCTGGTGTTGTTGCGCTTGCTTGACGTTTGGCTGTTAGCAAAGTTGGCAACTTGCTAGTTTTTGATCATAAGTAATAAGTAAAGAATTCCTATGAATAAACAAAACAAAAATGCTTTATGTTGGATCAAAAACTCTTTACCTGACTGAGCCTGAGGACGCTCTGTTCAATGAAATTTGGTGGGAGTTATTAGTACAGCTTGTTATAACTGTTATTCTTTCCATCAGATTCTGTGTCGTTCCTTTACTAAATGTTAAGAAAAAGAAAAAAAAGGTGATTTTCTTTTTAATGACAAATGGGTTTAATTGGAGCTAAGTTTTACATTTTTGAATTCAAAATGCTATTGATCAATCAAGATATTTCCAAGATATGTGTATACTCATCTTACACAATGGCCAGAGACACGACTCCAGTGAATGCTTATGTTTGTCTGTGTCAGCTGGATGTGTTAACACGAAATGGTTTGCTTACACAGCGATCATGTCAGACCTATTCATACTGTATATCTTTCCTCTTCTAAAGTGACACAACAATGTTCATCAATTCATTCATTTTCCATAACTGCTTATCCCAGACTGGACAAGTTGCCAGTTCATTAAAGAGCTGTCTGTGATAATTGTAAGTAAAAATAGACATGCAGGTATATATGTATGTACAAATGTCTGAGTGGAGACACATTTGCTCTGTCTGTAATACTTCTTTATCCACAACAAGGTCTCAAGGTGCAGAGCGATCAGACCATGTGCTGCTGTGGAAACAAAACTGAAATGCAACTAAGCAAAATGCACCAAACTTTTTAATTTGCTCCACAGGGTTTGGGAGGCAATTAGAAGGGACAGTTGCTGATAAAACAAAATGTCCTTGTTGCTGTCTGTGTCAGTGCAAATCGAGTACGGGATGGATGGACTCATGAGTCACAAAGCATGAGAGGTTAAATGTGTTTGAGTCAGGCCTAATTTCCTCACCAGGGGTAACTATTTCGGAGGTTATACTGCAAACAAGCACATCTTTTTTTTTTTTTATTTCTTTAACATGAATCCAAACCAACCACGTAATAGGCTATTGTACTTTACTGCCTCTTTTACACCATTATTGTAAGGGGAAAAAAAACATATTACTTTTACAGTCCAGCCAGACTCTTATCAGTAGTAGTTCTCCTCTTGAATACAAACCCAAAGCTATCAGACAAATAGAGACTAGTTCCATATCTGCTCAAACACATTGGCAATTCTATTTAGGAGGCCAGATGTCGAGCTGACCAGTGCCAGAGTAAGGCCAAGGTTAAATCCACAGCAAAGAATGTGCAGATTCCTGAGCAACATGGCTTTCAATTCACCTTAAATCTCTGAAAAGGTTTCAGCCAAAGGATGGTTACGATGCAGCTGGGAAAATAGGCGATATTTTACAGCAGTTAAATGGTGAAAGCACAAAAATCCAACACTCTAAAATTATCTGCTCCTGGGCTGGGGATAAATCACCACTTAGCTTTAAAGGGGATGTTTAGCAGAAGGTAAAACTCATTTTCTCCACTCATTCTACTTTCTATTGATAATAAGCAGGCTGAAAAAACCCACCCCCCAAAAAAACTTTCTGCTGCTATATATACCTTGGTAAAGCAAACAGTGCTGTTTGTTGTGGCACTGGAAATAGAGAATGGCATGTCTGTGTCTGGAGAAATAGCCCCTCTCTCGGGCATAGAGCTTCAGATAGGAGCCACATCACAATGGTCACTAAAGGGCGGTTCTCTTTAGACTTCCCCATCGAACGACCAATGACTGCCACTTCCAAAAAAAACATGCCAATGAACAAAAACAGGCACAATGGATTTTTTTTTTTCTTTTCTATGTTGGTGTATTGAGATTTTGATTGGACCCCATTGTTTGAGTATTTGGGTTAGGGCAGCATGTCAAACTTACTTATGTCTAAAAATCCAGCATTAACAAAGATGACCAAATATGACTTTATTTATTTATTTAACAATATATTATTGATATGTAAATAATTGAGGTGGAATTTCCGACTTACAAGAATATGACTCCAGAGTGCTCCAGTATTGATCGTGAAAGCAGTCTAAAGTTTTATTGATACACAGACTCCACTTCCCTGCAGCGATCAAAGAATGAAGTAAACAATGTCTGTCAAAAGAAAAGCTAAAAGAAAATTGTACTTATCTTTGCTGAAATGGTGGCTGGGAAATTGTAAACCAAATGTGCACTTTTCTTTTCAAAGTAGCAATTTTTGGTGTAAGTACGTAAGGTTTATTTATTTTAACATTAGCAATGCACAAATAACTTTAACCTCAAGTTAACCTCAACCAAGTTCCACAAGCACCGTTTATTACTTTACAATAATAGGTGACAACAGATTATGATTTGTATGTTTATTTAGGCCTAATCATTTATTTGACTCCACCAACACAAATAGTTCTGCAACCAGATTAGGACTCCAAAGTTGCTAAGCAACACATAAATGTGTCCTGAACACTAGCTTCTTAGCTTCTTTGTTACTAGCTACATGTTACACGTCTGTTGACAGTCAGTTTGGTTTGATGAAATCAAACAGGAAGCATGAAACTGGGTAGTTGCTTCAGTAAAGGCTAAATAAACTAAACCTAAAATACCGTCACGTGGCACTCATCTGAATGGGTGAGCTAAAAAAAAAAAAAATCACCCCCCTCACAGTTGTCATGAACGGGGAAATTAGCTATAGAGACCAAAACCGCCCGAACCAGACTGTAAACATGTTTATTTCTGCTGTGAAATCGGACGTTTTAATATGGCCGCTTATGAAGGTTGACTCACTTCGGCCGTCTGTCTCAAGCAGCTGCTAGAGGACTCACAGTTTCTAGCAGTTCTGCATTGGTTTCATTCCCAGCACCGGAGTGGAATGGACGTGCTGCTTTCCATGTGCGCTGCGGCCGCCGGAGCTATATGTGGCCGATTAGTCAATGTTTCAAAACCCCACCGTCCCTGCCGTGGTCTGGTTGTCCCAGAAACGGGCCTCCGCTTGGTTTTGCGGGGAATACGCGGCTGTTGTATTTGTTACAGACGCAGAGAGCAGCCCGCGTCAATTTACACAGAGCAGCTCAAGCTGGCCGGAAGCCAGATAAAATAAAACATCCCGTGTAAACTGCCAGTCGTAAAAACAGCCAAAAGGGTTACAATTTAACTACGTAGCATATTTACACATTTAGAAGCATATTTAGAAGCATGTAAACCAGGAAAAACAACCAAATCTGAGCAAGTAAACAAAGTCTGATCGGCATTGTTGCCAACTTAGTGACTTTGTGGCTATATTTAGCGAGTATTCAGAACCCTCTGGCAACTCTTTTCAAAAAGCAACTAGTGACAAGTCTAGTGACTTTTTCTGCTGGTATCGGAGACGTTTGGAGACTGACGTGAAAACACATACGTCTCCTCAATGAGCAGCAGGTGCTGCCGTGGACCCCTCCTCCATCCCAAAGCACTCACAGGCAGGCCAGTCCTCAGCAGCAGCCCCTCCCAGCTGGTTCACTCCTCCGCGTCCAGACTGCATAAGACGCGAAAGCCGCCACTGCCCAGATTTTTCCCAGATTCCATCCTTTTTACTATGGATATTGATAGTCTATATACAAATACTGACGTTGATGAAGGCATTCAGGCCATGAAAAAACATTTTTTTTTAATTAAATATCCAGATAAAAACAGGCCTGAAAAAGAACTTATAAAACTCCTAGAAATAAACCTCAGGAGAAATTAATTTGAGCACAATTTTTATTTACAAATTAAAGGCACTGCCATGGGCAAAAAATCTGCACCAGCATATGCAAATATTTTTATGGCCGAGTGGGAGACCTCCGCCCTGGCATTAGTGGAATTCCGGCTCTTTTTAGTGAGCTGGATCATTTGGCTCAGCTCACCAAGAAGAGCCAGCTCTTTCGGCTCCCAAACGGCTCTTCATTTTACCACTTATACCTTTTATAATTCAGGCAAATTTAGCACTGTTTTGACTTGTGATTTGTATTTGAACACATATATCACTTAAATTTCAATAAATTGCTATAGCCAATTGCATTTACAGTTGTAAAATCCCTTGTAACTCTCTGAAACCACCCAATGCTTGCACTAACTTGCTTGAAGAACCACTCTGCTACACAAAGCCAATAGAAACGAGAAGGGTTGGAAGTCACTTGCAATCATTTTAGCCAATTCTTCATTAATTCTGTTCTGTCTTGCTGGGGTTATTGCCTTCGACATAAATTGGCTTATAGAGCTCTGTGTTGTTGTCGTATACCTGATGCATGGGGGTAGCAGCAGCAGCAGCAGCAACAGGTGGTGTAGCTGGCAGAAGCAGGCATGCTAGCCTGCCTTTTTTCTTCTAACTGAACTGCTGGAGGTTGTTTGTGGACCCTGCTCGATATGAGCGCTTGACTTTACAAATGCATCTGCATTGTGCCTTCATGTTTTCATGTTGAACTGTCAAAATGCATCCAAATACTACTTTTTCTGTCGTCACTCATCTTTGCACCGCACTCCTCTCTCGATTTCACTCCTCTCTCTCTCCTTCAGCGCGTCTCCCTCCTCTTGTCCCTCCTCTTGTCCTGTCACTACCCACGCTGCTACTCCCCGCCCCTCACTGCTTGGTGGTATGATCCTTGTCAATCCTCACATGATTGGTTGCACAGCATGCACGTGACACCTGTAGCCAACACCTGCAGTGCCCACGGGTAAAGTAAAAAAAAAAAAAAAAGAACGGCTCGTGGACTCATTCACTTTCACGTTCGCGACCGACACGTCACTACCTGGCATCCTGTGACAAAAAACCTACACGTTACTTTAGATAGCTCGATGACATCTGGGGAGTTTGGCCCCACTCTATGGAGGAATTTGATCAATTTGTAGTCACCTTGAACAATCATAACTCATCAATCAAACTGAAGTCCACCACCAGCACCATGTCGGTTGACTTCTGCCCTGGCTTACAGTCGGTGGAATCAAACCCTGAGTTCAAAGGCTGGTTTGTTGGAGATGATACACGGGCATACTGCCTGTATTGTAAGGCTGAGTTCTATGCCAAACTTAGTGAGTCAACAATGTATTTTTTTTTTTTTTTACACAACATCACTTAAAAACATACTCAAAAGGCAAAGTCTTGTAAGAGTTCCACCCAAAACAAGCTGCCATTTATGGTTAAAAAAATTTACTCAGGGTGAGAAATCTTAATTTTTTAAATGGATCGCCTTATTTCTATGGTTGTCTAAAATAAAATAATCCTGGTAACGAGTTCTTGAGTTGTTGAGGTGGTGGATTATATAATGGATTACATTAAAGCTGAATTGACAAGACTCGATATACAACATCCATTATCTTGTGTTTCTAGAGTGATGTGTTTTTTTTACGGACACGTAACAAATGTCATATCATATTTCATAGATAACTTTCTCTGGCATTGTCTTCTGTTAGTTATTGGTTTGATTACTGATGTTGGCTAACCAGGTTTATATTTAGTTTATAACACTAGTATGCAGTGTGCCCCTTGTGTGTGCAAAGTTTATTATGATTGGAACAGCTATAAAGTGGAGTGATACACGTAGTTAAAAGTCTCAGTTTTGTTCTGCTCTATATCAGCACTAATGGAAAAACTCTTGTCCAATCAAATTACTTTATCAGATCTACCTGCTGTATAAAACAAGGTAATGCCTCCTTGTTGAATCATGGAGTGGTTATGATTAAGTTGAGATGATGATGATAAAGTCCACAAGGAGTGAATTAAAGTGAGAACTTTTGCGTAGAGAATTTAGCAACTGAAGATATTTCCATCAGGAGTAGGTTGAATTGAAAAATACAAATACAGTACAATTTATGAGGTTCAGGTTCTCTGCCAGGCAATGTGTCCCAGTGCCTGCATAACCGTCAAGGTTGTAACACGTGGGCTCTGTTGCAGCTTGAGAATCTCCTGCTATAGGGCCGTCCATCCGGACTCCCACAGAACGGCCCTCAGGCTGACAGAGTTGTGCACAATCCCCAAGTATTCGGCCCACTGGCTTGGTTGGGGGGTGCTCTTCTTCCAGTTGATGGCAAATCCCAACTTGGTCAAGTGAAGTATCAACTGAGCTGTGTGAAAAATGGCCCATTGTTTGGACCTGGCCATCACAATAAGGTCGTCCAAATAAAAGAAGACCCTCATGTGTGTGTATTCGTAGGTAGGTTGTTCCCTGGAAGGCGAAATACAGGAACTTCCTGTGTTTCGGGGCCACCTCGACATGAAAATAAACGTCCTACAGGTCGATGGTTGTAAACCAGTCGCCCGGTCGGACAAGTTCCAGCAGCTTCCCTATGGTTAGCATGCGGAACGTTTTGCGACCAATACGCGTGTTCAGGGCACGGAGGTCCAGAATGGGTCCGTAATCCCCCATCTTCTTGGGAACCAAAAAGTATGGGGAGTTGAACCCCTGTTCCCTGTCGTGGCGGGGAATGATCGACACGGCCTGTTTTGACAGCAGGCAGACACCAGCACACCCAAATTGTTAGCTGCTGTGGCCAGCTGCGCACCCAGCTGAAATATTTTGTCAAAATATTCCTCCTCCTCCATGGTGTCTTCCTCATCCTCCCGCTTCTCCTCGTCACTGGCGTCGGGGGACAAGGCGAGTAGAGTTTGGCCGGAGAAGAAGTCGGCTCGCTGCTGGCGACGGACATGGCAGATGTCTCTGCAGTACGGGCAGGCCGGGCGCCGCTCTAGCCCGGCGATAGCGTGCTCCATCCCGAGATACTCAAAGCAGAGTAGATGCAGGTCTGTCGGATCGATGATACTGCTGGGACAGGCCAGACAGTTGCGTTGTTCTTGTAGCGGTGACTCCATCCATCCATCCTAGGAGATGTTGTGACAATGGGCACTCGCCGACGCTGCAAGTAGAAGGAATGACGGCAGATGGCGATGCACCTGCTTATATACCCGCTGGAGAGGGCGGGGCAAGTAGGCACGCCCTATGGGCCAGCTACGTACATGCTAATTTTCAGTGGGCCATCGCGTGTACGCGATTGGAGGAGGGTTATACCCATAGAGTCCAGTAGAGGGCGAAGCCTGTGTGAGATATTACTGGGCTCATGGTGGATGGCCATCTGCCACGGCCAGTTGGATTTAAAGAGAGAGAGGGGGGTGAGAAAGAGGAGGTGGAGTAGCAAGGGTGAGGGTGGATGTTGATGGTTGGTCTTCTGTTCCGCTGAAGTAGTCTTGCAGAATCTGCTGTCTTTCCTTTGTCATCGCATGTATAAGGGCATCCAGGTTGTTGAGTCTGAATGCCCTTGTCTCCTCAGCATATAGGCCTAGCCCCGTTTCGTAAGCCTAGGCCTCCGTTGACTTAAGTCTCCAACACTGGTGGCCATTCTTCTTGCTCTATTGAAAGAGCAACTGGTCCCCAATGCACAGTCCAGTAAGTAGTCTGCTGGCTGCCCTTGTGTTTCTAAAATGAAACACAACATGTCATAATCCATGTTGCCTGTGTACGGGGTGTATCCTGTAGTCAGCTCTGCAGCTGCAATGCCCAGAGACAACATGTCTATGGCCTCATTGAAGGGGATGTGAAACATCACCTCTGGTACCCTGTAGCATGTCGTCTGTACGCAGACACCAGGTTGAACTGCACTAACTGGACAGACCAAGCCAAAGTCAATTAGCCTTACTTTGAGGGTATGATGAGGGTATGATGATTGTGGTCAATAGTCATCACATTGTCTGGTTTGAGCTCTGTGTGTGCAATGCGGATTGAGCTCATGTGGGAAACCTGTGGCCAGCTGCTGAATAACTGGATTCAGGTCTGTCATGTTAAGGCCCTTGTTATTTCTATCTGTCAGACTTCAAGCATTTGGTCAAGCAAATCAAAATTAAGGCAAATCTTGTCTCTGTCAAAAAAGAACCCGTTCCACCTGACGATGTTACAGGTGTCCGGGTTCAGACATCACAGCTGCTTTATGATGGAAATTTCAAGCTTGGCTTGGCAAACAATTAGGACTGTTAACTGTTAATAGGACTGTTAATTTTGACTGCCTCTTCCTTGTTGGTCTGGAGCTTGTGGCATTTGGTAACATAACCAAAGCCGGCCTCACCAAGGAACGACTCCACTTTGTGATAGTGTCCCAGGGTGGTCCCTTTTGTAAATCTGAAGCTTGTTTGTGTGGAAAAGGAAGAGCAGAGAGAAGATAAGGTTACAAGATGAAAACAACATAGCGTAACAGAGTATTAAGTCAAAACTATAGCATTCACATATCCAAGAAATAAGTTCAGGTGTTCTTGATTTTTAACTGAAGATCTACTTTTTTTCCTTATTTTCAGACTATTTCTATTCTGTTGCTTCATTTAGATGAGGAATTATTTTATAGTACACCTCCCCTGTAATGTAAGTGATGGTTAAGAATGGCGGCATGATATGAGGTAAAACAGTGAGGTGATGTTCATTGTCAGTGTTCAGCTGTGCTACGGTTGAAGTGGACATTAAAGTGACCAAGTCACACAGAAAAGCTGTCCCTGTGCATCTGCTTTACCCACAGGCCGACAGCCATTTAATTCAGTAACGGAGAGTTACAATAATTCACACTTGTTGCGTATTCCCTCATCAGCCCCACAGCGTGTCTCCAAAGCCCCCAGCTGCGTTCAATTAGTAAATTAGACTCCATGTTCTTAAAAAAAGGACATTTCCCTTGTGTGTCAGATAATCTACAAAAACAGGGACCAATGCTGCCTACCTGTTGAGTTTACCTGTTGTCTGCTATAGGTTTGGTCTCCTTTAATTAAACTTCGTCTTTTTTTTTTTTTTTGGTATCTGCATTTGTCATCTCACAACACTATTAAAATAGTTCTAAATATGAAAAGAGGGCTCAATTACATCTATTGGTACAATGCCCGGATATAGTAATAATAATAATAGTGTCTCCCAAAACACTCTCTCATCACTAAATTGTTGCAGACAACAGACTCCATCATTTTAGTCAGAAAAATCTCAAGTAATGTTTCTTGTACAGAACAATGACATTGTCGAAGATTAGCATCCAGCCCGTTTAACAAGACTGTTCTCTCCAGGAAAAACAACATCCTTGATTATTTATTGAATTAAATTCAATAAATGGACTTCTGTTTACAGGGTAGCAGCAGTGACATCTCTACTGCACAGTGAAAAGTTAATAAAAAATAAATAATAGACTGTTAAAACTGTAAACTACTCTGGTGTTAGGATGACATTATGGACATAAAACATCAGAGATCAGAATATCAAATGTCAGAATAAAAAAAATCTTATTATAAACCAATTAAAATGTTACTATACCACTTGGTCTGGCATAATGCTGGGAATACACATTATTCTATGGGGCATAATTACAAGGAAATACTCAAGTCAAGGTTCCGGTCTTGGAGATGTGATTTGCAAGTAAAGTATTATTTTTTTTTTTATTTTTATTTTTTTTTACTAGTCTACAAAGCTCAGCATAGCCTGATACAAATAACAGACTTAAAAGACAGACAACCATTGATGTGTTTGGTGTTGATTATGAGCCTTGATTTCCAGTTACAGCTACAGAGAATATTCTACCAGATGTGTTGTTTGGGTTTATGTTGGATATGTCTCCAGCTGCTGAGTCTCTGTCTGTTTGGAATATTGTAGTGTTTCAGTGCATTACTACCCCTGGGTTTGAAATTTCCAAAGCATGATTTTCATCTTTTCATCCTTTTTTTAAATTATCTGTCCTAACACTGCTATATTTCATATTTGGTTATGTTTGCAATGGATCCTAATTTAAAGTATCACACACTATTGGGGGGCACTCAGTCATTTCATTTCTTCACCATGTCATCTGTTGATGATCCTAAATACTGCTCTTCATAGGGTAAGATGACGTTCAAAGTTAGAAAGTGTTTTATGTCTATCAAATTAAATATTTCTGTTCTATTACATAAAACAAGACTGAAATAGTATGACATGTATATGATTGATATACAGTCTGTTCATGATCAGGACATGGTGAGTGTGGGCTTCAGAGCAACAGGATAATAATAATAATAATAATAATAATAATAATAATGATAATGAGTTTTATGTGGTGGTTGTTACTTACAGCAGTTTATTTTTGAGGTCATGGAGAGCCCAGTCAGTAGTCTTCATATGTTAAACAAGTCAAAGCATATTTATGTGCTAAACAGATAAATGAGAACATACAACACAAACATACAGCTGTGCAGAAAAGCTGCTGAGCCTCTGTCTGTTTGGAATATTGTAGTGTTTCAGCACATTACTGCTCCTGGGTTTGATTGCAAAAATCACAAATCTTCAAAGCATGATTTTCATCTTTCCATCCAATTATCTGTCTGAACACTGCTATGTTCCACATTTGTTTGCGAGATGATTTTTCTTTGTGATATAAGAATTATATTAAAAAACAAAAACAAACAAAAAAAATAATAATAATAATTGAAGCACCTTGATGCATTAAGTTGCCAAGAAAACTGGCAAAATAATGGGCAGCTCCACAGTCTCTGTGTATATTTTCTCAGGGAAACATTAATATAAGATTCTGAGCTAGCCCAATGTTTTTTTCTGAAAAAGCTTTTTTAGAAAAAAACGTCCAAAATCCAACAAATCACCACTACAACCGCCTTCAAGAAATATCTTATTTATTTCCACTTGTGTGTGCAAACGTCCCTCGGCGGTGCATCTGGACAGCTCTTATCATTCAGTCAAGGGGTGTGTGACAGGGGCCGGGTCGCGGGGGAGGACATGTAACTCATTTCCAGATAATGGCAGGGTTCTGTCTCCCCTTGCTGCTGTAGCAAGCCCAATTCGCCAACTCATCAATCCAATTGCAGACACACCACGCCCCCGCAGACCTCTGTTCACTTATCACCCCAAAACTACCACAGTGCACTCTAAATAACTGCTTTCCTGCACTAATCTGCCCCAATCCCCCACAATGCCTTTCATCCTCTGCATCAAGCCCTTTTTCCGTTTTTTTTTTTCTTTTTCCAAACAGACCCTCCCATGAAAACGGCCTTGTGACAATAGACCAAATGTTTCACTCCCCCATTTCATCTCCCAGAGATGGCAGCTTAGTTATATGTGAGACGTGTGGCAAATGTCTGATGAGGAATTCAGAAGTCAGTAGGTGGAAGAGGCATGGATTGAGGACGGCGGAGGCAATTTGATCTCCATGGGTGGTCTGCGCTTTTTAAACTGACCTCAAGCTTAATGAGGATAACTAACAGCCCTCTGGATTTACAGGAGAGTGTGGGGGACCTGAAGGGAAAATATGCAGATGCTTTAAGACACTGCCCTCGTGGCGTTGGTTGATGGCTACATTAGGAGGGAATGTTACAGCGGGTCTATGGTTACTGTAAGGCCGAGCTGGGCTGCCACTTTACGTTTGCGAGCAGCACTGAGCAGACACCCTACTTTGATTAAAGGTGTTTATACTGGCCATCTGATCCAGTGTGACAATAGGCCTGGGTACGGCTCTAACCTGAAGCCAAACACACACTAATGAGGACCAGGCCATGGCCAGTCGCCTTCTCTTCTTTAAATGTGACATTGTGAATCAGACTCACAATACCTGACAGAAATAGCCTGTGCTTGCTGGGTCACTTTTCTTAAAAAAAAAAAAAAAAAGAACATTTCCCAATGGTCAACAGGAGAATAATTTGTGGCAAGGAACTCTGAGGGGTGACTGGATCATTCACTGCCACGAGCATGTGGTGACCCTACTGTTGGGGCAATAGGGCTTCAGGGCGCGGTGATGCAATCAGGAAGTGATGTCAAGAATTAGCAGCATCTAATGTTACAGTGTCATTGATCCAGCGGCTTTTGAAAACGATAGTATGGTGATCCGTAGTAATTTGTTATGTGTTATACAATCCCAACTAAACCTGATGTTTGACATCTGCTTCTTCTCAAATATTTTTTTCACTGGAGGAATGAGGTTCAGGAATGTTTCCACAACCAATGACATTTGAGCTCAAGCCTTGCTAGCATTACTAGCACGAATGTCCACACGAATAAAGAGCCACAGAGGTAGTAATGGAATAAGAGAGTAAAAATATTCATATCAAACTCATACTGTTCAACCACAGCGGCATGAAAATTGTGTTTGGATAGATGAAATTGACAAGGAGGGTAAAACGGGTCATAACCAGGGTCAGGCATGCGTCTGTAAAATACAAACTCAGTGCACCCAAACCTTGTTGGTTCCTACACAACAGTGATGAATCCAACAGTTGTAACCCTATATCTGATGCAAAGATCGCTGCAGAACAAATTATCCCTCTTGCACTGATGTCTAATGCGTTTTTAATAATATATTTGCCTCATCAGCATCTCACCTCTCAGGGCAAGCCTGTATACTCTAAATGGGCAAAGAAGAGGGGGCCCAGACAAATAGCTTTTAAGAGGTCTTAGTGAGGAATGATGGCGGGGAAGAAATATGGCTCAGCAAAATTAGATCCATCCCGGAAGAAAAAAAAAAAAAAAACTTAGGCAAAAAAGTGTGGAACTTGCATTACTTCAGAAGTAATGTAAAGGAGGGAGGAAGGAGTGACCTCATGAATCACCAGTGGTCACTTTATTATTATTTTTTTCTTTTAGATTTCACACGTTATTGTTCCCTAAAAATACCTTATATAAATTTGCATCCCATGAATTGTAATAATTTTCTAGATTTGAACAGCAAATGTATTGAAAGAAACCTGTCACCCAGAATGTGATTTTAGTTCATGAAGTGGATTTTAATACAACAAAAAAGTTTAAACTGAACTGCACAACATTCACTTTTTTTCATATAAAAATTTGCTCATAGCATCTAAAACAACAACAACAACAATAATAATAATAATAATAATTATAATAATAATAACTTTTATTTATGCAATATTAATAACCTTTCATACATTAACTACAGCTCAGAGTGCTTTATAGTATAGTATATATATATATATATATATATATATATATATATATATATATAGGACCCTGGATGAGCCTCCTTATGTGTTACATCCCCAAACACATGAAAATACAATAACCACAAAAACTTCAGAATAGAAGTGAAAGTGTTTTTTTGTTTGTTTGTTTGCTTTTTCATTGATATTTAAAAACAAAGGTTCTCAAATGTGGTGAGTATGGCACACGGCGGTCATGCCAAACAAATGGAAATCAATGTAACAAAACTAGGCCTGACTAAACGCAACCACTGAAATTCGTCACAAACTAAAAGACTAAAATGAACAACTCTCTAACTCTAACAAGTGTTTTAGTGTCTTTCAGCTCAATAATTAGTTTTTCTGGCAACTTTACTGTTTTAGTTCAGTCTCAGTGCCCTCATCAGCACAAGTTTAAAATTTAATGTTTTTCCCATCTCCTGCTGTTTGAAGTACTGAACCTCAAATTGGTGGTCAGGGTTTTTGTAGTACCTCATTGTCATTAATGTGAATAAGCAGCAAAAACCTTGTAAGCACTTTGCATAAAAACACTATGTAAACAAAGCCATTTACAAAAGGTTAAAGGTGTCATAAGACAGGAAGAATTAACTTTCTTTAACCATGATCACAATCTTTTCTTAACCACAGTGTTTAGTAACCTAACCCTGACCACAGATGGTACACAAACCTTGGTGTTTGGTGTTTTGCCTGGCCTCTGAGAAAAATCTTTCCAGTGAAGTGCAATTACATTTCATACAAAATGTATTGGCAAAACCATTAGGTCATATATAAACATCATTTTAGAAGACTCAGTTGGATCCAAACGTTTTCTTGAAGAAGCATGAAGGAACACACATCACTCACCTGACTAAATTCACACGGGTATACTTGAGATTAGCCAGATTGGGTTTAAGTGGTGTATTTAAAAGCTACCCCTTTCAACCCTCCTCATCCTTCATTCTGAATATGACACTAAGATGGCCACTTCAGGCAACTTATTGATCCCTATTGACCTCAGCAATCTAATCACAACCTTAGAAACAAAACAAAGGGGTGCTGAGTACCAAACATATGGGCTACAAATAGGGCCAAAATGGCATTAGCCATCCACACAGGGTCACCCCAGCCATTAGGCTGGATCCCAAATATCCCCATCGCTCTTCCAATTAAGCCGTCAAAGTGGGGCAGATGGTTGTGATGCTATCGGGGTGCCGTGCTGCCCTCGTGCCCGCATCTCGTACCCTTTCTCAACCATCCATCACCGGAGGAGCTCTAATTAGCTTGTTATTCTGCCATGCAAACTATTCCAAGCTTGTGAAAAGGCCTCCTCATGTTTTGAATGACAGGGAAAGCATTGAGAGAGGGCAAATGGGAGGAGGAGAGGAAAGCCAATCACTGTGTGCAGAATGGCATTTGAATAGCCTTTTCATCACGCTACAGCAGCAATTATAGTCCCCCCCCTTTAGACTTCCTGCCAGGGTATTTTTCTTTGGTTGTTTCTTCATCAAAACGGTGCCATCAATTGACAAGTTAAGCTTGATAGAATAAAAGAGCATGTGAAAGAGGTCAAAAGAGTCATTTTTTTTCTCAGCTGAATGTCATTACTGTAGAAATGGAAAAGCATTCGGTTCATGCAAAGGTTAAACAATTTCAGTAACTGTCAATGTAAACACTTATTGGGTTATAAAGGTCAATAATACTGACCAACTCCGTTTCCTGTAGGTATTATACAACAATACACAATTTACAAAGATAAAGGGCTCTCACTACTAACACACTCAAGTGGATGAAGTAGTCCTTCGAACCTTGCACTGATTTCGCAGTTGTCACTCGCTTTATTTAAAGACTGGTGCCATTGCCTTTTGCATGCCTTTCACTTGAGTGACAAGCTGAGATTGGAACTGATGCTAGAGTAGTGTCTGCGCTAAGCTAGGCTAGTTTACAATGACCAGACCAGGGTTGTTTCATGTTGCGTGTCTTGTGTCCCGACAAAAGTCCCGGGTTTCACCACAATTTAAACAATAGTTATAATACAAGTTGGAACTGTCACCTCACAGTAAGAAGGTTCTGGGTTCAAATGTACCAGCTGTGTGGAGTCTTTCTGGGACTGGAACCTTTCCTCATGTCCGCCTGGGTTCTTTCTGGGTACTCAGAGGCTTCAAAGGCATGCAGGTTAATTGGTGATTATAATTGTGAGCATGAATGGTTGTCTCTATGTGTCAACCCTGTGATGAACTGGCAACCTGTACAGGGTGCACCCCCTGCTTCTCGCCCGTTGTCGGCTGGGATCGGCTCCAGCCCACTGCAACCCCGGAAAGGATAAGTAGTTATGATAAATGGATGAACAAATGAATATTGTATACTCATATATTATAGAATTACATCAATAAGTTTAAATCAGCTTGAATCAATTTTGATCAAATATGTAGTTGCTGAACTTTGGCTTTGTACGGCAGCAAACTTTTCACTGTGTAACCATGGTTACTTAGCATACTGTACACGTGTTGGAAGGAATTTAGCACTTCTTATCAATCCAGGCCTGATATGTTTCATCTCTGCTCTGTAAATTGTTTATCCTGAATGTTTGTTATACCCCAGTGCACGTTTATTTAGATTTTTAAACAAATTATTATCTGCTACTTTTTAATAGCTCAACCTTGAGCTCACCATTGTACACATGACAACTGCCGACCCCTGGACCTTGCCTCCTCACATGACGTCTCTAGATGCACACTTTCCTCTCATAATCTTCTGCTTCCAGCGTTGACGCAGCAGGTTGCCCCATGCTGATTATTTTCCTCCTATCTTTCATTACCTCCCAGTTTCCCTGGGCTGAAACTCTGCCAAAAACTCAATCTGCCCGCCTGCTCCAAGCATGTCTGGAGAGCAGAGTCCTTGTCGGTCAGCACGCAGTACTAAAACAGGTTCTCTGTCTTTCTCCCCCAGTGAGCAGGTTAACGTCTAGAGCTGTGGGATACATTGAATTACTGTGGCATGCCACATGCAGCACCTGGCTATCGAGACGTAATAGCTGTCTTTGTTTACACCCATCAGACAGACAGGTTTTATTTTCTTGCTGTCGAACCAAAATGAACAAGAGAGAAAGGTTTTCCACATTGGACAGGTCAACTTAGAAGTTGAGTTTTTTGGCAGAATATTGTGGAAAAATGTTGAAGAGTTTGACATATTCAGACCATTTACTTACTAAAAATACCAATACCACAATTCAAATATCTGCTGCAAGTAAAAGCCCTGCATTCATAACCTCACTGAAGTATATTCAGCAAATTGTAGTTAAAATATAAAAGAGGTTACAGAATGAATGCTTTTACTGTCAGTGATTACACTGTGCATTAACATGTATTTTGTGTGATCAGTGTGCTTGACTACATAAAAGTGCAGGTGTAAATGTAAATACATTTTGTGTCATTAAAGCACCAAAAGATTAAAGAATATTAAAGCAATACGTGTAGGAAAGGAATGATATACAGTAAGATCATTGCATTGTGATCATTAGTGCAGCTGATTTACTGTTGACAAGCCTACACACTGGACTATGAGACACCAAGACAGCATCTTTTATTCCATAAATACCTATACAATTTGTCTTGGATATTCAAGAGAAGACAGTTCACATGGCAGCAGACATTAACAGTCAAAGGTTTATTTCTAATAAGAAGATGATTCATTTTTGACTGTTCTTGTTGCACAGAACTGCTCCAAGAACCAGGTCTAATCTGGTAGTGAAGGGGTAATCCTGATCCGCATGTGTTTTTGAACCAGTCATATGTTGCCGTCTACTATCTTGCCGTCACATTTTAGTCCATGGATGTATACGGACGCTATGTGCATGCATGAAAATAGTTTATTTTCATTCCAAATGTTGTAGTATTTCAATTGTGTGATATATATCTTTAATTATTTTATATATGTCTGTATATAGAGCTGTTTTTTGGGGACATTACAAAAGCTTTATTTTTATAAAATCTGACATGTGGTTGTGATAGCTTTGATTAATCAGCACAGTTTATATCAATATGTGCAACTCCAAATTAAAATTAAATTACTTACTTATGTTGCTGGGTAAATGTATCTTTTTTTTTTCCTGTAAGTCATAAGAAAGTTTTGAATTCTTGCAAGGGTTTAATGAGCAGCTCCCCAGATGTTATTCTGTATATAGAAGCGTGGTGAGGAGTTATGGAAGTGAGGGTTCATGTTGTAATTAGCCTTGCAGGTCATACTACTGGCATTTAATTGAGTGACATTAGAAACCAGATCCTGCTTCAGTTCATGCGCCTCCTGTGTGTGAGGATAATGTTAATGGGACTCATTTTGCCTGCAGTGGTGAAGCAGGCAGGTGGTGCTGGCGTCACAGGTGTGCTACTTGAGCCGTGTCACCCTGAATTTCCTGTCTCATACGATCACAAGATGGCCACTCTCCATCAAAAACACCAGTGGGTCTTTTTTTTTTTTTATTGCTTCTCGAGCTATATTGTTTCCCAATAAAAGAGGTCACTGAAGACAAAGACTGATTTGTGAGACGGCTGACCAGTGACCTCATGGTTTTTGGCTCAGTGTACTGATTCCTGCCAAGAACTTTCTTCATGCATGAATGATAATTCAGTGTTTATAGTAAAGAAATCTGAAAAGTGCTCAACCATATTTCTGTTTATCTTGAAAATGGGAGCTTTTTTTTCTCCCCTTGAGCCGTCTGTGAAACTTCTCTACAACAGCTCAGGGCAAGGTTGGACATTACAAGGTCCTTGGGACAGTGATAGCTATTAAACCGAGATGCAATAACGTCATGCCTCTATAATGGAACTCATTTTCACGTCCCAGATTAAAGCTGTTTCTGAACATGACAGTGCTGCCAAGAAATGTATTATTTACTCCCCACGTAAGGGATTATATAGAGGATTAATTAAAATGTTCTGTCCAGGCGTCATTGTTATTCTCCTTATCCATTAATGTATCATTTTCATTACAGCTCAATCTTTAAGTCCAAGGTTTATAAGAGACTAACAAAGCCGGAAATCAATTACAATTCCAGATAATAAACTGCAATATGTGAACCAGTTTGTGAGCCTCTGATAATGCTAGCTGTAAAAGACGAGACAAAGGTTGTCTGAGTTAATAAAAATATAATAAGCTATTATTTGCAAAGAAACAAAGTTACAAAGTGACTCATAATCTAGAGAAATAAAGAGTTGAGCATGTAATAACCAATCCATCAGTAGGGCAATAAAGTGGCAGTTAAAATGAAAGTAAAAGACTATTTGGCTTTGTCCTTCTGATTGATCAGTGTTACAGCTGGACAAGGCTAGAAAAACAGAAAGGAATGAATCAACATGAATAAATTAGACACATTATAAAACATCTTTCATTTTATACTGTATTCTACTACTTCATAACTGGATCATTTATCTGGATTCTGGTGATGACATTTGCATTTACATCTGGTATTAATATGAATTATCATTATCTTGATTCTGCACGACTAATTTAATTTATTTACATTCCAAGTTAGGTAGACGGGGCTGGTGGACTAGGATAGTGTCATGCCCAACCTTCAATTGGACTTCAAATCTTTCACCCCTCTCTAAATTCTTCATCTTAAAATTCAGACAGAAATGAACGCAGCTTACTTGCATTGTAAAATGGTAATCAGAACATGTGGAGAACCTAAATGCTTCCTCGACTACTCCTGTTGGTCATGTGACCCGTGATGAACCGATCTGATATGTGAATCGATATCAGTGTCAATAATGACCCTATTAAGCAGATCAGGCAGCGATCATTCATTCGGCCATGGCAAGTATACATTAGAACACATTCAGGTTACCAGTTTAGTTTCTCTTAAAAACGTGTCATTTACATAGTCCCTAAAACTCCTCTTACCATCTGGATGAGAAAAATAATGTTTCCAAAGTTGTGATTCTGTTTCAGAGTCAACCTGCTGCTGACTGATGCTCGTTTCCAGGTGTCTGCGTTAGGAGAAGAAAAACATTTTAGCACACAGAAAGTGAAGCGAATTTACCCCATGCCCCGTTCCATTTGTGCAGTCTGTATATTGGCTGTTTTGGCTGAATAAACACAGTTGCACGCCTATTTGCATATCAACTTTTGACTTATGTAGTCGCACAGTGTGTAAGATTCACCTTGCGCTCTATCTGAACACCTGTACTACATTTTGAAGCCGTCCCTGGAGACAATGCTGCTGTGTATGAGCTTGCTTTTTTTTTCCTTTGCTGAGGTCACTTGTAGCATTTTGACAGACAGCTTGAGATTGCAAGAAGAGGCAGAACGGTGGTATGGATATTTTTTTCTGAACTGTCCAGTACATTGAATTTACACAGGGTGAGATCCCATGGCCATGTGAGCCAGACCACTTCTAGGTGGTCTAATCATGACTGCAGATCATGCAAATCATGACTGCGTTCTACATGCACTGACACGTTGTGTTAACATGATTTTTTCTGAGAGAAAACCACTAAAGAAAGTGTTTCCATGCTTGTCTTTTATGCTTTTCCCTCCTATCAAGTTTGAGCATTTTACTTTATGTGATTTTTTGTCATCAAACCTGACAAAATCGGACACAGATCCGATGCCCAGGTTGTCGTGCTCAGACCATGTCCCTCTTTCTGTTCCTGTAGAGTCTGTTTTGGAGCCAGGCCTTTTGTTGCTGGCCATTTTCATTGATATATAAAACAAACATCCTGTTCACAGTCATTACGAGTTAGCCAAGGGTACATTGATTGGTCTGACACCACTTCCACATTTACTCCAGCTTGGTGGCGAACTGAATTACAGAGATTCATACAAAAATCAATGTTCTATCTGATGTAATCAGTGTACAAGTGATAAGTAAAACACACCTTTTGAATTGTTAAAATTGGTCGTCTTCTGGTCACAACATGTAAGGTGACAGGCTGATTTTTTCTAGCTTTTATCCACTTTCGCAAAGGTAGTTGGCAAAGGTACCAAAAGTACACACATTTTTACAGATTCTTGTTTAAAAAAAAAAAAAAAAAGTTGCACTCAACAAAGTGAATAAATACTGCAGGAGGACATTTCTACCAGCGTTTTCTGTGCACAGCTAACTTAAACTTCAAATAAGGTTGAATCTATCTCTTCAAACTACATATCTGTAGGCTTCCACTGACTCGTCTGTCTGCTCTGTGTGTATGTGATGGACGGTTGGAAGCTATAGCTTTCTCTGTTTTGGACTTTCTGGCTCTCTGTTCCATAAAGGTCAACACAGTCAACACAGCTTGCTACTGGTCAAAGGCACACATTTGTGTGGAAGTTTACCGAAGCTGAACTCTACTGGGAACATTCATGTGAAACAGAGAATCTTTGAAGCAGAAATGTTCACAGAAAAACATAAAGGAATATGGAAAGGAAAAACCTTCTTAAATTAGAATCTGATTCATACTTAACATGATATAAACACAGTTGAAGAACAATGTATTTGTTAAATTCAGGTTTTGCATATACAATCTAAAGATTACTGTGTGCTTGCTTGCCATCTGAGGAAAAAAAGCCAGACAAATGGATTTTATTCCCAAGACGCATCATACAAGGACATTCATGCAGGATGACAGGACCCTCTGCCGTCACCAACAACCAATAATAATGATGATGAATGGATACGGTCAAATGGCGATTGTCTGTCTCTTCCTGCATTCCTGCTTATCAATAAGAGATGGATCATCAAATTGCTCCTCACTGTTTTCTCAGGGCTTTGGTCAATAGTCTCTCCAATTAACATCTAATTACCCTGACCAGTATTAATCACCTGGGACCAAGGACAGTGAAGTTTGTAAAAGGTCACATATGTGCAATGAAGATTAACAGTGACATGGCATCGATTGGCTGGCAGGAAGGTTAATGTACGGGGTGCATTGTAAGCTGTTGTGGATGCAAAGCAGGAAGAATCAGGGATGTTAACAGGATTGATGTTGCCTTTGACTGGAGTGTACAGTTAAAGGATAAGGCTGGCATTTATTCGATCTTTTTCATATTGTCATCAAAGGAGCAAAACCAGAAAGAAAATGCTTTCTTTGGAGGAAAATGCGGTGTGATTATTGGCTGCTGAATGGTGCGAGCTGAATTGCTATGTTGATGAATACCTGGGAGCCAAACTCAGTGCTGGAAAAGCTGTGAACCAAATTGCATGGTGGAAAAGTGAGTTCAGACAGATAAATGGAGTATAAAATAGTATAAATTGTAGAAGTGCCATGACAACTTTGAAATATAGTACACAATGGAACGAAAGAGAAAGCAAAATAAATAAATAAAGTCGAGGTGTAATCAATGAAATAAATTAAAATCAAAGCTCAAGTTTAAGTACTGAAAGGAGTTTACGTGCAGAGAAAGAAGTTCGGCAGAAGTTCTCTCTCTCTCTTTCTACACTACCCCCACTCAAATCTTTGCAGTGCACATCCTGTCTGAATGTGGCCTTAAAGTCCATGTAAAGTAAGAATAAATATGTTCTGAGTTTGTCAGACCAAAGAAGAAAGTGTTATTAACCACCCAGCCAAATTTGAATGATTAAAAATATCAAGCTCCAGGACTGCGGGTGTCCGCTGAATGTGCTGAAGCCACGCCCACTTGTGGGAGCAGTCAAGCAGCACTTTTGAAGTGACTGAATCGTGTCAGATGAGTTCAGAAAATGACATGACTGACTTTGAAACACTAAGTCAGATGAATTAATCTCCATCTCTCTACAAGAGGTGCAGGGGTATGCTCAGGGTGGCCTCAGCGTGTCATCGAGCCACCCTTTAGGACCGCCCAAAAAATCCTGGACTGAAAACTGTTGAAAACTCTTCAGTAATATATCATTCAAAGTATTTTCACATATTTAATGTATTTTAAAAGAAATCCTAGAATTGCATTTACTTTAAAATATGGCCTTCTGGATTTTTACTGTCACTGTCTTTTCAGTTCCTGATCAATCACATGACTCAAAACCTGCAACACAGCACGGCTACATGGTTGCTATGGCGTTCCTGGCAAATTCAAATCAGGAACAGGTATTTCAAAAGTGGTTGCTGGGGTGCTTTGATGTTTCTGTGTGTGTGTACATGATGGAAAGAGAAGCTTCTGCATGCTACACTTGTGAGGGAAAGCACAGCAAGTTTGAGCAGCTGTAACTGACAGTTCTGACATGTGATTTAAAACTGGTTTATTGCCTTATGCTCGATGACTTGGCTAAATGGACTGAATCAAAATAAACTCCACCGCTCATAGTAATGAAGGGACATGTCACCCAGTGCAAGAGTGTGACTGATGTGTTCTTAATAGATTTTGGAAGACAATGGTGCAGCTCAGAGGAACACGATATATCAGGTTCTGGCTTCACATTGATACTTTTTTTGTTCAATTGACTGTTGTCTTTGGCTTTTTTAATGAGACTTTTCAATAAGAAGAACACAGACTATCATCAGCCTCATCGTTTAAACCAGTGGTTACCAATCTTTTTTACTTAAGTGGCTCTTTTACGATAACTGAATAAACTTGAATAAGTGACATATTTCATGGATATAGTCAATGCATAACAAAAACAGAACACAAGAGCTGATAAACTGAACAATTAACTTAAACAATGAAGCAAAAACTGCAGGGACGAATTTTGAATAGTTTGTAGATTGTGAATGTTTATCAGAGATGAGTTTTCCTGACAATTTTCTGGACTTATAATAAAATTGTCTCTCTGTATAATGTATTTCTTTATTCTTTTTTTATTTTTATATAATTGGCATCTTTTTTTGTCAAATTCAGTGATTTCTTTTCCCTGACACTTGGCCATTGTTCTTTTATCTATTTGGTTGTTTTAACTGCGTACTTTTCTAATGCAGGATGAGGCTGTTTTGCAGAGAGCAAAAACTCTGTGATTATAGCTTCTGTTAAGGTCTTCGCCCTGTCAGATGCTCTTTATATCCTGCATGATAACTTAAACTTTAAAACTAACTTTGAATAATTTGGATCCTACAGTTGGAAGCCAATGCTTTAACACAAGGCCATACAACAATACAGTACAACTACCTTTTCCTCATGTCTGTCCATGTGTTCCTCCTTTTCAGTTGTCCACATTATACCTGTTTTTAGACCACATTACTGTATATATTCTATTTTGAGTATACAGTTGCTGTGGTTGTCTCGGGGACAGTGCTTACACATTTTGACATATGTCACCTTCAGCTGTGGGTGACATTTTAGAGCAGCAAAAGCAAAAAAAGCACAAAAAAAAAGGACCTCTGTAAATGTAAATGATGTTTTATCCCTACAGAAAATCAAGTGCATGTGATTGAATCATGTATATCTCTCTTATCAGCTATGTTTGGAACATAAAGTTATATTCTAGTTTATTCTATGATCTTGTGATCACCGGTCAGTCAGCATAGCCAACCAGTATCATACACACCAATAATGTTTGTTTACATTCCCAGATGTACGGCCCTACCGCCTATTTCCTGGTGACACCAGCCACATCTGCTGGAAAACAGTACAATGCTCCCTCCGGGTTGGGAGCGAGTTGCTGCCCCAAGCAAAGGAGTTCAAATATCTCGGGGTCTTGTTCATGAGTGATGGGAAAATGGAGCGTAAGATGGACCGGTGGTTTGGTACAACGTCTGCAGTACTGCAGACGTTGTACCAAACCACCGGTCCATCTACCGGCCCGTTGTGGGAAAGAGAGAGCTGAAAGAGAGAGCTGAGCCAGAAGGCAAAGCTCTCTATTTTCCAGTCCATCTATGTTCCAGCCCTCACCTATGGTTATGAGCTTTGGGTAGTAAATAATGAGATCAAGATAGCTTGGATAACTGGGGTGATCTTGGAGTAAAGCCGCTGCTCCTTTGCATCGAAAGGAGCCAGCTGAAGTGGTGGCATCTGATTACGATGCCCCCTTGGGTGTCTCCCTTTGGAGATGTTCCAGGCACATCCAACTGGGAGGAGACCCCAGGGAAGACCCAGAACGTGCTGGAGGGACTATATAGCCCATCTAGTCTGGGAACACCTTGGGATCCTCAGGATCCAGGATACCTTATTCAAGGCTGTTTTTAGTTGTTCATCCACATATCCTCAATCCACCTGTAGGTCTAGAGGCTCTGGTGTGCCACAAGTGTTTGCCATCTCTTTGTTGCTTTCTACTCGCACACATAATAAGGTGTTCCCTGACAAGGAACCGAACACAGGCCGTGGCGATAAGAGCGCCCAGTCCTAACCACTAGACCACCAGGGACATCTATCAGCGGTATAAAAAGGACAGTTGTCGGAGGGCCACACACTGCCTCTAGTGGTGGTTCAAAGGACATCTTCAAGAGTTATTACAATCGTAATAATAATGGTTATCAGCTATAACTCGGTTGTTTGTTTTACCAGGGCTTTTGTAGTCAACACACAGAGAGACACAGTGTGACTGTCAGATGACAAACTTTTGATGGCACAGAGAGAAATGTAATTACACCGCCCTTGTGTAGAGAGATTGGCTCTTCCCTCAGTGCACATGCAACACACACACACACACACATGCACAAACACACTTGACACATTCAATACAAGGGCAGGTCCTGGACTTGACCCGGCCTCTTCATCTTTCAAGCTTTGTTCCATTATAGGCTGGCAGCACTACATCAATAGTACATTCATCCATAGAGAAGTCTCCATCACAAATCAATAACGTTTGAAAATCTATCATATGCTGCCCAAACGCAGCAGCGCAATGCTGACGTGAGTATTTCTCTGTCTGTCTGCCCTTGGGATAATTGATTTTTTGTGGTTTAACAAAAGGATAATGCACTGATGAAACACGCAGCATATCACAAACTCTCGATCACAAGGGCTGTGATTAATTTTACAACATCTTTATACTAACAGAGCTGTACACATGAACACACAGGCCCGACATACACACGCAAACACAGTAGCAAAATGTCCTAATCTAATTACAAAACCATTCCAAGACAAACAGAGGCATGCTAACACTCATACACACACACACACATACATGCCAACACACACAAACATAGTTGTGTCTCTTATCTCTTGTAGCAGCTTCTCTGCCAAGGGGAGTCATGATTTAGGCCTTGATCCTTGCGGTCCTTAGAGACATTGTGCTTGATTACTGTGGCCTGCCTGCTAGATCAATGAGTCATCAATAACAGTAATAATGTCTAACATGCTGCGGCTAGCCCTTATTGTTGCCTCCATGATGGCTCCCCTGCAGGCAAAAAGGGAATCGAGTCAATATGTGGCGAGATGTCGGGATCTATAAAAAAATCTGCCATAACTGTGTGTGTGGGAATCCTTTGATGAAAATAGGCTAATTTTGAGATATGCTGACCAATGATATGCAGAAACAATATCAAAAAATTCAGCTACTATATTCAACTAGCTAGGTAAAAATATACTCTTCATGGTCTTTTCTTTGAAAATTGCAAATAAATAGTTTGATAATGTGTTGTGAATATGGAGTAGCTAATAAAGAACAGTGTAGAATCACAAGCTGTAACATCAGTTCCTATTGAAAAAGAGCAGAATAGCTGATCAGCATGTTCACATGCTGGGAAGTTAAATTAATCTTGCTGTTCCAGAGTCTCCCTGTGGAATAATAACCGTAAACACCTGCATGGCTGATGATACACTCACCATGCTGTTGAAAACATATCTGATATTTGTTGGCCTTGTGCTATGTGGTTCAATGTTAAAGCCATCATTTTTATCTCAAATATATCACGTTTGTTTTGTTCAATTTATTTTACACTGTGTCTGAATGATGTGAGGATCTGTAGAAAAATGTGGACCTCATTATATATGTAGTATTGTATTAACAACATTATCAAACTCATATCTAAGAGAATTTACTGATACTCTTCATGGTATTTTCTTCAAAAAATAATTAAATAGCTAAGTACTTTAGCTAAATAGATAAATAAATTACAGTACATTGTAATATGCAGACAGTAAAAATGGAGTAGCTAATAAAGAACATAGCAACGAATACAATAGTTGCTAGACTAGCTATGTTCACGAGTCATAATGTGTGAGCCTATCTTAGCATAAAGATTGGAATCAGGGGGAAGTAGCTAGCCTGGCTCTGTCAAAAGAGAACAAATGCCAACCAACAACTCTAAATCTGACTACTTAACAGGTTGCATCATGTTATTGTTTGAGTTAACAGCTTGATGCAGTGACTGTGCACAGCTTCCTAAAGTCTTGTTGTTACAGTGAGGTAGAATGTTTGGTCACGCAAGGCCAAAGTGTTTGGGAGATGGACAAATTTTACAATTGGTGGGCAGATTTTTCCTTTTTTATTTATTTATTTTTTTACTTTGGACAGAACCAGGCTAGCCCAATCTTTACACTAAGCTAGGCTAATCACATTCTGCTCCATATTTAAAACATAGATGTGAGACTGATATTGATTTTTACATTTCTCTCTTCAAAACAATGCAAATATGAGAGTAAAGCACTTATTTTCTATGGGGAGAGCGGTGGCACTAAGCTAGGCAAAGTGCCACCCACATTGGGATATGTAGCTTAAAATTGCAGTTCAAGGTTTTTAGACTTTGACTTCAGGAACCTTCAAAGCACAACCGATAACATGCATTACAAGATTAAAAACATACCACGGTCTTAGCAGGAAAAATAAACCACAGTGGCGTGTCAGCAGTCATGGGGAAACTACCAGCTTCGTGGATGGGAACATCGTTTACAAACCTAACTTGCTAAATTCAATGCTCAAGTTAGCTCAGCTGTTTTCTATGCCAGGCACACACAATGACAGTCAATATGATTCGAATTACAAGCACATATGTATATGAAGTTAGTGACCAAACAACATTAGCTTAGCAACAGTAAATCCCAACATGTTGTTTCATAAAGATTAATTTTTGATGAAGAAGAATGTATTTTTGCTGACCACTCTGCGCCCTACCATGTAGTGAGCTAAGAGCAAAACTCTAATAGTGTGACAGCGGCTTAATGAGGTGTATGCTTTGCATCTACGCTCCGTTTCAAGCATATGTTCTGCAAGATTCAACTCAAAGCAAATATAAGCTTTGGGTGATTAGAGTGATTCCTGCTCCTTCTGCATTTTGTCTTTACAAAGTTTAATAGAAGGAGCACATTTAGTATTCTGTGTGTCGGGATGACTACACTGGATGCCATAGAGCTAGACCAGACAAATTAAGCTTTGATGACTTAATGATACGTTTCTGTGGCGCACCTGAGAGTAGCGAAACTGGCTACGAGAGACAAAATGATTAAAGTCTTTGAAGGTGCAAAAGCAGCAACCAGAGTAATAACAAAGGGAATGATATTCATGTAAGAGTCAAAGGGAGAGGCAGAGAAGGAGGCCCAAGTTCCAGGCCTTAAGGTACCTCTGTGGTAATTACCAGAAGGTAGGCATTAAACATAAATGCATAATTATGTTAACAATTAATACAATTATGTCAGCCCTCCTGGCAAGTATGTTCTGCTGTGGCTATGATGTGTGTGGTACACTGTGTATGTGTGTGTGCGCGCGTTGTTTTCATACACTCACACACTATGTGTAGATGTGTCTCAAAGGAAAGGAAATGTACCAGCAACCTTTTTTTCTTTTTTGCATCCTCCCTTTTTTCCCATTCCTTTTATCCTATCTGAATCTTTCCGTCTCCGGTCCACCCACTTTTTTTTTTTTTAAATAAAAAAAACGATACAATGATGCTGTGTTAATGGAAAACACATGTGCATCATGATATGTAAAACAATAAAAATAATCATCTCTTAAAGTGATGTTTGTTTTCCTTTTGCCTGAGCCCATCTTTATCCTTTTGTGAAGAAAAACTACAAGGTTTCTTTAGCAGCCGTGTCCTGTGGTTAGGTCAGGAACAGTGGAATAATACATTTTTGAACTGTGCAAGTCATCAAGGAAAAGTCAACTGTGATCATTCCCATGCAGACGGAAGCATTCTGATTTTCATTCATCTGTTACCGCTGCCTGTCATAGTCAATGTGATTGTCTGCGCTGCATTTGGAAGCTCGCCTTTATCCATATCCAGCATCTAGGCTCCTCTTTCTTCAAGGAAAAAGTTTACATTTGCTGTCTCAGAGACAAAACCAGAATTGTTCCCACATTGTTAAAGATTGATTATATGGATTCTTTTGTCTCTATAAACAATTCAGTGATCCCCACCAAAAAAGTGAATTCACAATTACAGAAGAGAGACGGCTTGGAAAGCTTCATAGGTTGGATATGTCTGAGAATGTGAGCACGGCAAATGTTGCAGCAGTTTGTGAGACTGTTGTGTAAAGTTCCATATCAACATTTTCAAATATGTATACAAACAATCTAAATAAAAAATATTCTTTCGTACACTGTGTGTCAGGCCTACTGTTGGTATTGTGCTCCTAATAGAATCACCGATTCTGCAGTTCCCCTCAGCTCCTGGTAGCATTTTAGCATCTTTCAGCTCATTGTTTTGGTTTTACAGCCTCCACACTCCTCTCTCATCAACCTCATTTCCAGCAGCGGCAGACAGCTGTTTTAAACGTAAAAGCTCTGAAAAAAACCCATTATGCATCACTTGCACAGTACAAAAGTTCGAGAATAGAAAGACTAAAGACTAAAGACCTGTGGCACAGTTATTTGACTGTCTGGAGTGTTTAGTTAACAGTGTTGGCTGCTTTGTTTGGTACCTCTTTCTGTCCATGTAAGCTCACCAAGTGGGGTGTGTTTGGCAGTTAACAAGACAAGCTTTTTTCGCCTTCAACTTTAATTGTTCATCATATATGTGTACAGTATAGCTAATCACACAACACAGATATAGTCGCTTACCTGTATGTATGTTGCTTTTTATCAGCCTCTGTTTGGGCTGATGCTTTGAGACTCTCTTGCTGACTTTCATATAGAAAAAGAACAACAAAAAAACACCATAATGATAAGTGCACCTGCAGCACAAATGCTGTATGTCATGTTTTTCATTATTTGTATTCAAGGCTGTAATATGTTTTAGCTTATGCAGCAGAGGTTAAATCAAACAAGGGAAGATGAATCACAACTAAAGGAAACAAAAGTGGATCATTTGTACCTGGGAAGAGATGTAAAATGCCAATTATCGCTTTAACAGTTTATCAATATGCTTAGTTTGCTATTCCATCATTGATTTAATATGTAGTAATGTAGTAAAATGCCCCTCAAAAGTCTAAATGAAAAGATGCCTTTATTTATGCAGAATGGCTGATCAGCATGTTCAGGTGCTGGGAAGTTAAATTAATCTTGCTGTTCCAGAGTCTCCCTGAGGAATAATAACCGTAAACACCTGCATGGCTGATGATGCAATCACCATGCCATGGAAAAACATATCTGAGATTTTTTGGCCTCGTGCCATGGTTTCAGTGCTATAGCCATTATTTTCATGTCAAAGTTCATGTATATATATGACATAATAAGGCCCAATAGCCTTAGGAATTATGTCGGTAGTGTGCAGTTCTGCAGCACAGACAATGCCAACTGTTAATGCAGCAAGGTTAAGCATTATGAGAAACTAATATAGTGTTATATTAAATGTAAAAGAATAAAATCTCAATTATTGTAGAGCTGTTCCTGTTCCGTCATACATCACTGAACTATAATTTGGTTGGTATTTGCCCTGTCCTGGCACCTAAGGTGGCATACTTCCCCCTTAAGTAGCATTTTAATCAACTCCAAATTCTGTGAATCCAAAAAAATCACAGAATTTGTTGAGCACAAAATGGGATGAATCTGAGGAAATACACAAATAATGGCAATGAAGGGTTGTAAAGAAAGAAATCCAAAAGTAATCCAGTTGCAGTATCATGCAGAGTCAAAACCATAAACAAAAGCCTGTAATGAGATATGTGCTTTGAGCCTTTTGTTGTTTCATCCGGAGGTTTGTCTTGTTGGAATCGTGTGAGAACAGGAAGCACTGACTGCTCTGAGACGAAAACAAATACATCCTTTTATAGCTTGGACATTAATTTAAATCTGTGCTTTCCCTTTCCAATGCTCTGGGGGCTGAAGGCGGGATATGTATCCTCTAAATTTTAATAGCAATATGTTGTATCCACTCATTGTGGGCCACTGAAAGCAATCTGCCCATGTGTTAAAAGGGGCAGCGTGGTATGAGGAGCTTTTATTCAACACATATATCACTTTAACCACAACAAATCAAGTTCGGTCTATGTGGGTTATTTTATAGATGCGTCCCACATGGAAAACACATATTATACAGTGCATTAATACATACTGAAAAAAAAATAGGCCTTAGTCAGTCCCTGTGCACTTACTTAATTAGAGCAGAAACAGTGATTTACTGATAAACTCCAGTAAAACAGTGACTACATGGGGGAAGATTTAGTGTATATCAGTGACTCAGTCTGCAATTTGTCCACATTAGTTCCTGTTTTTACAGAGTATAGCGAGGACTTTGCTCAAGTAGTCTCCAAAGTGTTCCTTGGGAGATTTCTATCAGGGATCTGAAATTACGAGTATGACTATAGGAAGAATGTATTGTCTCCTAGTTTTATAACATTTTGGGCAAGGACATATTTAACAGATGTCTCAGAAGGAACATCCTTTATACACGTTATTACTGTTTAGTGTTGATGTCCAACAGGAAAATGAAAGATCTGAGCATCCAAAGGCAAGATGTTTCATCAAAAAGTGCAGTTTTGTCAGTGACCCTATGCTTCAAATAATGACGGTGCAGGTACCTCTCTAGCAGTAGTGTTGGTATGTACGCCGCTAGCAAAGGAGCTTTGGACCACCAGGAGGTAGTTGTCAGGCCAGAACCAGCAGACATGGCAGAGATAAAGAGAGACTGGAGGACATTGATGGAAGAAGCTAAGAGAGTTTGATCCCAAGGGGCACTGCAGCAACGTGTTCCAGCTACGCCGTGGCCGCTATAGCTGATCATGACCATCCTTGACAATGCTTGTGATCCCACCAGTGCCAAAGTGCCATGGCACGTTTCAGAAATATCCCAGAAGCGGCTGCCCGGAGGACACATCAAGCAGCAGAGAGCAGATTGAGCTAGCTGGAAGTCAGACACAGAAACAGCATAGAAATGTTCAATTTTCAAAATCAAACACCCTGTGCAGACCGGGACAAACAAAGAAAAACACTAATCCAGGAGTAAGACTGGAGTATGTAATAGTAAATCTCTTTTAGTTGTTGGTGAGAGCTTTGTGAAATAAGAGGCTGAAAGACAGACACCGAGCTGGGCTTCTTGCTGACTAGTAAGTAATATTAGTTTGGCGCTATGTCTTATATTGTTGCACTTTTGGTGTTTGACTGTTAGCAAAGTTGTTGACTGGCTAGTTTTGATCATAAGTAATGTAATCATAAGAAATACAAGTGTACAGCTGTCCATATTTACAACAGTGGTGTATAAGTGAGTTACGCTCTGAAACTGGGTGCCAAATCGTGGAAATGACCAAGTCTTCCATGATGTTGCTTTGAATGACGATGGCCTGGTGGTTGTGGCACATACTATACCACTGCAACATCCACACATTCATTCCAGCTGAGGTAGGTTGTCCCTCTACTTCCCCATTGTTTCCTGATTACCTATATACTGGCCCATCTAACTGGTTAATAACTGATCTCTGAACACAGTTTGAGCATCTGGTACCGGCTCAAATGGAAAATACACATTAGATCATACAAACAGTAAAATCATTGTGTTACACTCATTTATCTTCAACACAATTGCATACACAAAGGGTGAATTTATATTCAGGCAATGGCAAAATGATCATTGTGAATGTTTGTTGTGAGAGAGTGTGATCCCCTATTGGCACAGGCATAAATTCATAGTTGAGCTGTCTGTAGCTCCATTAGGAGGCATCTGCACAGTAATCCCATACACCTTCACATGATAAAGATGAGTCTCGTAACAGCACATCATGCCAAATGAGCCTTCTCCATCACATCTCATCCAAAGAAAAGCAATTGAGCTGCTATTGTGTGTGAAATAAGAGATATGGTAGAGCAAGCACAATGGAGTAAATACACATATATTCCCACTAAATGAAAGAAATGAAACATTTATTAGATATAAAACACCTGCATTACCGGTTTATACAGAAGTCTCTAGCTTGCTGTTGCACATAATTACATACCAGTGCCTTCAGTCTGTTGTATTTCACCATGGGAGTTATACCTCAGAGGAGCCAAGAAATAACCTATAATATGACTAAAAAGTGTTTAAAAAAAGTCCAGTGTGTAAGATTCAGGGGGATCTGTTGGAAGAATATGGCAGAAATACAATCTAATATTGATAACTGTGTTTTCATTAATGTATAATCACCATGAAAATCATCATGTGTTTGTTTCCTTCCATGAAGTCTGCCATGCACAGTAGACAAAAACTTAACACTTGAGATGCCTATCTGGAGCCTTTTTGCAAGTTTCACAGCCACCATAGGTTCTTCCGTATGTTTGAAAAGGGAGGATGAAGTGAGGGGTATTCAGTTATTATACCAGATTAATACATTCCCTCCATCCTTCTAGTCAAAACATTGCTGTTTTTAGACACAAAAGTAGCTGACGGACAGTCTTGGTTGTCGAGAGAAATCCCATCACCTATAAATCTGAGTAGTCTTAGTAGAATTGTCTTGGAGACACAACTATTGTTGCAGTTCATTTGCAAAATGTGCATTGTGCATTATTCAATTAAATTATGCATCTACTACTGTTTTAATTCTACTCATTCATCTCACATCAAAGCTTGCTGGTTATAGAATGAGAGTTATTCCTTAAGACAGAACTTCTCTCCAAACCCTGTTGTGTTGTTTTAGAGTAGTGCTCATTTTGCCCAGGGGAGGAGACATTGCCTTTAAATTCAAACTCAGGAGAAAAAAAAAGTCCCCTGCCTGCAGTACACAACACTGCTTACATCAAAGGTTGTAACATAATTGGCTGCAAGATGGACGCTGATATGTAATTATGGTTATTTTAGTTTGATGTCCATTAACTCCCACTCCCCAGAGGTGGGTATACACTGCATGAGTTTAAACATTTTAGTCTTCAGACGTTGATTGGCTAAAATTCATACAGAGAAACTGGCACTGTATTCATAAAACATAACCTTGAAAAAAAGACACTAATCAGAAGGTGTCAGCATCAGACAATATTAAAATATTATTTGTGAACAACGGAGTCAAACAAAAGTGTTTTAAGCTATTTAAAGGTCCGGTGTGTCATTTTCAGGTATATAATCACCTAAAAATAAGAATCATTATGATTGTATTAACTTAGAATGAGCCTTTTATATATACAGATGCCTCTTCTGCCAAGCCCACCATGTTGAACCATCCGGAACCAACAAACACCAGCTATAGATTGGGCCTTTTGTATTTTTCATGCACTCAACCATAGTTACACCTTCAATATAAGAAAGAGGGGGCGATGTGAGGTGGTTTCAATCAGCAACTACACCACTAGATTGCACAAAATCCTTCACACTGATCCTTTAACACGGCTCAAAAAATAGTTACCAGCCATAAATTACATTAATTTCTTGAAAGAGCAGAAAAAAATGGTGAAGTCTGGGCGGTTGAGTTGGCCTTTTATATTGGGTGATGAGGAGCAGCGGTGATCAGTTGATCAGTGGTGTCAGGTGATCAGGCAGGTAAGAGGGAAAACTGAAGGCCACACCTAGTGACATACAACAGAGGGAGACAGAAACACATTGACAGGACACGATAAAACACGATTATCTTTTTTGCACCTGGAATTTTTCATAGTTTTTCAATTGTTTGCCTGTATTTGTGCTCTCTGCCCTTTGTCTCGTATGTTCTGATCTCTGTTGTATACATACATATACATAAGAGTTTCTATGTAAGGAAACCCCCCAGGCCTCACGATAGCTGTTGGTGCAAAAAAATGTCACTTTCCATACACCTCGGCTGGAAAGTGCTGCACAACAATAACATGAGCACAAAAGCATAAAAAAACAAGTCTTATTATAGCCAAAAATGTACACATTTTCCCACAGGATGACAACTGACTTGATACATGGTTTATTTGAGGCCAGACATTATATATTGTAGCTGTATAAGGGTGACTCACATGAAGGCCTGTTACAGGGAATCTTCTTCTCTCATGCCCAGCTGAGTTAACAAGTCAGTGCAGCTTCCACAGGCCTGTGTGAGAGCTTTTCCTCTGGGGGCTGTGTAGAGAATGTGGAAGAATCCTGTAGAAGTCCAGATGTGACAACTGTATTTCTATCTCCCTTAAAGGAAAATTCTACACCTGGATGCTCCTACACAGTGATACACCTTCGTTCTGTGGTGTTCAGTGCTTTCTAAGAGATATTTTTTGACGAAGTGTTGTAATTTCCTTTGGTTGTCTCTTATGTCAGGGGGTGTTTTACTGTGTCAGCCAAGATGTCTTTGCAATAACCCTGAAATGACATAGATAACCTTGCACCTGCAGTAAGCTGTGCTGTATATGTGCAGAAATGACAGTGATATACAATTCGAGGAAGAAGTCTTATGTCATCAAATCAAGAATGTTATATCAGCTTATGAGTCTTGGTATTATTCAGATTCTTCTGTGGCTCTTAAGGCAGGTAGAGTCCAGTGACATACCCTGTTGAGAAGCATTGTGAGAAGATTAAGATCCACTCACTTTTGGAGCTTGTCCAATAACTAACAACATTCATCTGACATGTTAAATGTCAGATTTGCACTTGATCAAAGATCACATTATTGAAATTGACGTTGTATTGAATCCAGTGGTATCACGCATTTCAAATATCTCTAATCTAAAGTGGACCAAGAAAAAGCAAAAGATATCATTTATTTTTCAATCTATATAAGTGAACCATATGCATGTATTAATAATTATAAGGATCTGACATTTCTAACCTGTTGTTCTTAAGATGTTTTTTCTGGAAAATCAAAAAAGCAAGCTCTGAATTATGAAAGGAATAGGAACAGCAATAGGGTGGTGCTGATAGAAGTTATGGATTATTCTCAGTGTCACGGTTTCCTTATGTTGCTGTATTTGGCTGCTATAACAGAGGAATACTCCTTTGGGATTAATAAAGTACTATATTTCTATCTGTCATCACAAAATCAAATCAAATGGAACACCAATGTGTAATAGCCATACTTGGGCCTAGCCCTTATAAATGGTTATGTTGACTGATACACATGCTGGAATCATCATAAAAACGCCTGACTAATATTACCATTTGTAGCCTCCCCTGGACGTTTCTGTGAAGACACATTTGTACTGCATACATAAATGCAATGGAAAAGGTCTAAACAAACATATTTCAAACAGCATGAAAACACTAATATTGTCTTGTGGATGCACCTGCTGAGGCCACCAATGGTGGAGAAGTTGGTAATTCAAGCTCTCATATAATAGCTTTTTTCCCATGCGTACAACATTATGACGCTGACACCAACTAAACTTGTTTAAATGTTTTTAACCTCCTGGAAATGTCTCAGTATGTTTCACATACTCTCCATTTGTGCCCCAATAGAAGGAAATACATCCCCAAACAACAGCCAGAGTCGCACTAATGAAGCTGTTTTGCAGTAGATTTTCTTGCATGGTAATACCTGCCATTACAGCCTCATTTATGCTAACAGAGGTAGAGGACACTGAGGCATGGCCATGTTGATCACCAGTAAGATTAAATTGTCGGGTCTCGACAGTTATCATGACCTCATCTCCTGAGGAAAGAAGGTAATTGTTTCTGCACAGATAAATTCACCCAAGGCATACTCAAGATGAGTAAAATCTGTGTTGCAGCAGATAATGACATTTGGTCAAAGTCATACAAATAAGCAACCCAGACAAACAATCAGATGCAATTATAATTATTGCTCCTCTGACTCTGAATTCATAACTACTTCTTAGGGGACTGGAGAATTCTCTGGCATGCTATACATGAATATGAATGACTTCCTTCTATTAGCACTGACAGGAAACAGGTATTTTTGCCACACTTTGGATTCATTTGAACTATAATCATGATCTTACACAATAATACAAAAGGAGAGTGGTGTACTTATTAGGAATACGATTTGTCAAATGCACATTGAAGTGTCCATAAGCAAGACAAGGGATGCCTACCAACTACAGGACTGATGTTACATCTTGCTAAATCTGCCCTGAAGTCCAAATGCTCCAGTGGAGAGGCTTACTGGCCATCAAACTTAAAGTCCTCATAAAACAGTAAGCTGGGTGTTATTTTCTTCAGCATTTTAACGCACTTCCTACATAGGGAGGGACTTGTTGTGGATATTGATTGCCGTACTGTAGCCAGTAGCACTGAGTGTGCATAACACCATCATCACTATGCAATGCAGTGAACAGGACAGACCCAGGACCGATCACAACCTGCCAAACCAGTGGTGGCCATTTTGACAGGGAATACAGTAGCCTACCGAGGTGGTTTTCTTGGCCAGTTTGGCTCATGGCATCCCAGAGTTATTTCAGTTAGCTACACAGCTGACTGAGCTAACAACTGTTAGCAGTTTGCTCCATTGGGAAAGTCTGTAAATCACCTCCATAGTGTAATGTTGTTCCCTGTTGGTTCCCTGAGGCTGTGCTTGATTCTGGTCGGGTCCAGCTGCTGATCTCAGTTCTGTTGTCTGCTAACAGCTGATTCAGTTAGTAGCGGTTAATTAGTGGTTATCTACTTTAGCAAGTCATTAGGCTAAAGCTATCTGTGAATCAGAAATCGAGTTGAAGGTAAGCAGCCAGAGGACATCAGAGGGAAAAACAGCAAATATATTTTGTATAAAATCTGATCACTACATCCAGTGAATAAAGTTATAAAGTTGTGCTTTTGTACAGAAATCAGTCAGGCCCAGCTATAGATGCATATAGCAGCCCTCTGTATCACTCATAGACTGTATCAAACAGGAAGCAACCCACTCCGGTAGCATCAAAACCAAGAACGCAAAATTAGTATAAGCCCCAGATGCACCTTTTATCGTTGACCGGAAAATGGGAAACTTAAACACCTAAATTTACTTAAAAATGACTTTTCATTATTGGGCCAGATACTTTAGTATAGGTCACATATAGCACAGATGTGATTAAAACACTCAAACATCAGTTTTGACTTCATGGGGACTTAAAGACAATAAAAGGGTTGAGAAGCCAAAATCAAAATCATTATTGACCTCTGGGAACAGTTTGTTGAACAAAATAATCTAAGCTGAGAAGTCCATTTAACCACAATTCAGACTGGATTTATTTTTCTTAGGGAGGTGGAGTGATTTTAACATTACCTGTGCTGGTTAGTGATTTATAATCCCCTCCAGAATGTGTGTGTGTAATTTTTTCACCCCCACCACAGTAACAATTACAGCTGCAATTATCCACTCTTTTTCAGCGAACATGCTGGTTCTCCTATGATTTAAATCCTATAAGAGCGACATTCTTGTATTTTAAAATGGATCTCTGAGCTGCTTGACCTTCTGCTCTATTTATTTTTTTTATCAGCTCAGCGTGAAATTAGACTTTTTCATGCAAATGGAGAGAGTCAAAAATGTTTTTACTAATCTGTTAGATGGGAACATACTAACATCGACAAAAAGGCATATCTGGGAACCAGCATGAAAAAAAAAAGAGGAAGATCTTGTGCTGCTATTCTCTTATGATTACCGTGTGTGTGTGTTTGTTTTTCGTCAAACTGACACCATTAGAAGTATATCGAACTGATATTAGCAGTCCATGTTTGCAAAAAAAGTCCTAGAGTTCCAGCTAATTTATGCATGTGTGTCTTACCTGAATGTAAGACACACTAAATAATATCAATTTGTTTCATGTCTGCATCTTAACATTTCACTTATTAATCGCATTCCTTGTCTGAGTTGAGATTCAAAAGCTTTACCTCCTCTTCATCTGTTATATATTTTAACTTTGTCCTGCAAATAGCCAATATCCTGTCACTTGTCACTTTGTTAGAATGCTGGAACAGTGAGCTAAACTACAGATGAACAGTGGATATTTCATTCTTCACTTCTACCTGTTTTAGGAGCATTTGATCACCTCTCAATCATGTATGTGACATATACTGTATGACCAGTTGTCATAACATGTGATGACACATAGGCCATCTCGTTGCAAGCAGTATCTCACTTTAGTGAAAATGGAAAATGTCCTGGACTCCTCGGCTGCTCGGCTTCATATCGACAAGACCGGGGATGCATTGGAAATAAGTCGAAGGGAGTCCTGTTATTTTTGTTGACAACAGATGGTGAAACAGTGCAGAATCATCAAGTCTTCGTAACTGCACAAAAACACTAATTTTTCATTGCTGATGATATTTTCTGATCTGATGCCCCCATCAACAAAAAATGATTCATATGACTGACTTGTGATCTGCCACAGTTAAGGTATAAAAACTACTTTTCTAAGGTTACAAAAAACTAAAAACCATCATGGACCCCACCCCAACTTCCACTCTACCAGGTTTTGTGGAGCTAATAACAATGTTAGCTTACTTCTAAGAGACATTTACATGATATTCACATAGTTTAATGCAAACATGGGTCCAATTAAGTATTTACAATTCTGTCTTAGAACAACATCCAGGTGCCCATGTGAACATTGAAACAGGTTTTGTTTGATGTAATCATTCCTCCTTTACATACCAGCCATGAAGAGATCATGCTTCCAGAGTAAGCGATCCACTGTCCTGTTTTAATATGACTAATATGACTAATTTTGTCCAGAATATATTGGTATATATCAACTTGATTTCTGTAACTCAGATTGCTGAAGCCTCATAATAGCTTTAAATAAATGTTGGGATACATTTTTGCAAAGACTGTGGACACTGGAAGGGAGGGACGTCTCCATGGCCAAAATGAACAGAGGGAAAGATTACAATGATAAAAAACCTGTTTGAATGTAAACATGTGAAACCATTGTGCCTCCACTCAACTGTTTGTTTTTTGTTTGTTTGTTTGTTTGTTTCTGCAATACATAGATAGATAGATCAGGTTTCACACATATTGGATGTTCTTTCGCTGGGAACATTTGCTGCATGTCATCACCCCCTTCTCCCCTCAGCTCTACTGTCCACTATAATATTTTAAAAACAAAAAAATGCCTGAAAAATACTTAAATAAATGCAGTGCATCATGAGTAATTGCCGTCTCATTTAGTAAATGTGATGCCTGTGTGCTTGCATCTCCATTGGGAAGAGGTAAGACGAAGTGAGGAGCCATGTTAGCCAAATGGAAAGCACTTACAGTTTGCCATGCCATTGTGTTTGTTGTTTATAATTTAAGATGAGCTGAGACTAAAAGCAGCTGACGCCAACAGAATCAGGAGGAGGATGGAGGCCTGTGATACACTAAGCATCATGCACAATGTGTACTGAGAGAAGAACCCCTCCCTGTTCTCTCAGGAGGTCCGTGAAGCCTATAAGACACAAACACAGGGAAATGAAACACATTCAGTGCAAAATGACCTGCAAGCATTTGATCCCAATTAAATCACTGACAACAGCATCATCATAGTCTACAATTACCATGTGCATTGTTATAATGACCACTATCACAGACAATAACATCATATAATGTGCTGTACACAATTGTCTGTACACAATAGTGTTTTGCAGTACATCTTGCTTACTTTTTTATACCTGTGATATTTCATTGAAATTGCGCTTCTTCCTTAAAGGATTCTTACTGTCTACAATTCCCACAAAAAGACCAAAACCAACAATGAATTTATCACAATGTGTGATATATGTCTTATTTCTCTGAACCGTAAAAGAAAATCTGAAAATAAAGAAATAAAGAAATAAATGGTAAAATGACTTGCAGCAAACCAAAACTGTAGAATATCATAATTCAAATTCAAGTCAAAAATGATACATTTTCTGATATTTTTAGTCAAGGTTTTGCAGAGAAACACTTATTTTTGCAAATGTTCCCTGAATTATTGTGATCAGACACTTTGAATGAAGTGAAATAATAAAACATAAACATTTATATAATCAGCCACATATTAAATTCCTGATAATTATTGTCATTTTACACGTTATTTTACGTACATACAAAAATAAAAAAACTGAAATTAAAATGACGAGTAATATATGATAATGATGGATTTTTTTTTTTATGACCCTGTCTTAACACAGGGTAACAAATATGTGCCAGTCCATCCCTGAAAATAGTCCCCAACAAATGCTCTACCTCCTCCTCGCTGTTAAGTTAAAACGTACAGTGACCAGAAGTTACTGAGCCGTTTTTAAAAACAAAACTAGATGTTTGTATTGCTTTTAAATATGTGTCTTCAGTTACTAATGGGACAGAGTTAAGAAGTCAGAAAGTATTGCGAGGCGGATAAACACATGGTTGTTTTTTTCATGGGATTTGTTGACAATAACAAAAACTATATACTTTTTCTGCACTGTTTCAATGTTTCACACTGGATGCCCATAAGGCTGCTATGTGGTCTTATTATCATTAGCAGTAGTATACTACACACACACACACACACTGACACACACACCAGCAACACTGGAACAGGTTATGTCAGGTCTTCCAGATGGCTCGTCTGACCTTCCACTAACAGGCAATTTATCAGGAGCAATACCTGCTTTCTCATTAGTTTGTATTTTTGGCCCAAAAACAAGTAACTCAGGAAAAAGACAGACATCAGATTACGAGTTGACAGTTAATCACATAGCTTACTAACCCCTGGCTGTGAGGTGCATGAGTGGCTCTTATGATATGGTCTGACTCGCAACACAAGGCATTAATGAATGCCAGCATGTGCTGTGTGTACTGAGCGTTAATGTGGGTACTAAATGTTACTGATGACAAACAGCATCATGCACTCCACAGTGTGGTGAAGTACAAAACATCTACCAACACAGCCACGCTCATTTACACCTGATTTTTATTTTAAGTCTTTAGCCGAAGATGTTTTGGTAAAATTTTTTCTTAGTTTTAAAATTGAAGATATTTTAACCTAACCTTTAGTTTAGTATCAGCTGTGTCATGCATTTCCTATATTTAGTCTTCTAAGCATTTTGAGGCTACAGCGGTCTCTTTTTTGGTTACAGTTAACATGATTACGGGCTCTCATGTAGCGCAATGTTAGTGGAGAAGGTACTGTTTTACTTGGACTATAGTTGTGTCCAGGGTGTGATGGATATGCAGTGATGTGTCCTGCCTGGTCCCTGACTCTGGATATATATAAGTCCTGAAGACAGGTTGGCACAAATCTGTAGTCTGTCTGTTGTAGTCTGTTCCTGTCCTGTTTCGTGGCTGATCCAAAAGCAGGGAGTGACGGACTGAATAAAGACCAGACTGAATAATGGAAGTTTAAATTGGACCAGCAGGTTCTTAGGCAGGTAGAGCCTCCTCTGTTGGGCCTTCTTGATGTTGCTATCTGTGTTAGTCTCCCACTTTCGGTCCTGGAAGATTGTGGATCCCAGAAATCTGAATGTTTCCACAGTGGACATGGTGATAGGGGCCATTGTTCGGCTCCTCCTGAAGTCCACTCTCATCTCCCCAACTTTGAGCAAGTTCAGCTCTGTATGTGGACTCATTACTGTCCTATATGGGCTGATGGCTGTTGTGTCATTGAATCAGATGCAGAAACATGAACGTTTGGTGACTAGAATGTTAAGATTACATCCACAGAACTTGATAAAGTTAAGTTAGCTTACCTTTATACAAATGTCAGCATGCTGCCTGCATGGTTTTGTAGTTTGTATCAGTTGGTTTTGCCAATTCTCGTCAAATTCTCTGTGGATTGTAGAATAATTCAATCCATAAATCTGTTTCATCGAAGAATCAGTAAAACTAAAACATTTCTGACAGTGACAGAACATTACTAATTGACTGAGTGTTTCTCATGAACAGAAGCTCAACTGGTCAAGAGCTATATCTTGGTTTGCAGTAGAGAAATTAGGGTAATTACTTTTTATTCGTTGGTGAAAAAATTAACATTTCCTTGCAACTCTTGTTTTTAAAAGTTTTTAATAGGCTTTTTATTTTGTTTTAGTCCTCTTTTTTGTAGAGTAGTAGAAGTAGATTGTCTTCAAAGGAAATTAACATTTCACATCAGACAGCTGGTTCATCTGGACATTAAGTGTAAACTCCCTACATGATGTTTATACTGTAATGGTAAAAATCCTTGCTGGAGATGCAGTTTTTTGTTTAAGTCACCTCCATTGACAAGCACCAAAGTAGAATAATATAGAGGAATATTGCTCAATCTAAATTGGGTAGAACATAGTTTCATTGTTCATTAACTGAATTACTGGGAAATATTCAGAGTGAATGTCGCCAAGGGGGGCATATTCACTTGATCAATGCAAGAAAGATCTTTATATTGTTGGGTCAAAAACAAAGCATCAAGAAATCCTTTTCAGAAGAAGACATCTTTGTAATTACAGAACTAAAATCCCTGGATAAAGGCTACTTTTTACTCATTTCACTCAAAGGGAACCACTCATCAACAAGGTTTTCAACAAGGTAAAGTCTTGACTAACACCTCATTAGCAGCCATAACACAGAGCTTTCCTCTGTGAGTCTCCGTAACACTGCCAAAGGTGTGCTGAAAACCGTCTGCAAGTGACAAAACTGGCAGTCTTTATACATGGAAAGCTTCAGCTCATACTTCCTGGATTTAAGCTGCTATCCATATGGGCCTAACTCTGTCTTTGTTCACTATGAGGAAACTTTGGAGGACTTACAAAAAGTGAGCCAACAGAACCAAGTGCTATTTGTGTGACGGTCTATTTTTGTCAGATTCTGTTTGGCATTAAACAGACAGACTTCTGAATATATATGTTATAGAGAGAATAGAGACTGTCTCCAGTGACAACCAGAATGCAGCAAAAAAAAAAAAAAAAAAACTTGACAATATTCACTGACAGACAAAACTTTTAAAATTATAACATTGCAGACAACACCAAACTTGACCTATCTTTGTCACGAAGAGTCGTGCCCAAAATGTCTTTGGTTGAATAGAGACAAATACAGACAGTCTTGACCCCTGACTAAAAGCTAATTCATCTTAAAACCATGCAGTGTTTCCACTGGTAACATCTTGCCATGGTGATGCCACAGCAAAAATCAAAAACTCCAAATATTTCACAATCAATCACCTGATCCACTTCCTTCCCTTGAAGATCCAGACCCTTTCTGTAGGTGATTTCGGCTCTTCAAAATGCTCCTGCAAACTGGATCTATCTTACGACTTCTTTTCAAATTGGACAAATCTGGAGCACATCGATGTTCAGTGCTGTAATGTGCCCTTTATGTGGCTAAGCTAAAAGTAAGGTTGTAGAGGCAAAGGTGGTGGATTGGCATGGCACCATGTTCAACTATCATGCTAGAGACCAAAGTTTGCATCCCATCACAATCTAAAAGCTTCTATTTTCTAAGTCTTTTAATTGCCAGTTTCCATATCGGACAAATCAGCACCGTGTCATTTATGTCATGTGCCTTTTTTTCATTCTCAATATCTAATATGAATCCACTCCTACAAACCAGAGTAAATATGAAAAGGCAGCAAAAAATATCAAACTTCCATGAGAAATAGACTTCCCTAGACCCCAACTTTGAATACCATGAAAATGGTTTTGATGTATCATATCTTAATGTAATTAATGCAAAGTATAAAGCACTAGATTGTCTGTTGTGTATGACAGTGTTTTTAATATTAAGATCCTCAGTCGTTAAAAAAATGCTTTGAAAGTATGTAATACATTTTAAAATCCTGCAAGTTGCTTCTACTACTTTGACACAGCCCTTTAGCCTTCATTCCACAATGACACACACATGATCACTGTCGATTCACAAGCAAAATGAGCCATCATGAGGTACTGTATCTGTAGTTAAATGGTTGAGCTCTGGCTTTATAAATCAAACTTTCTGGAACACTTTTGTCGAAGCTTGCCTTGCCCAGCTGGGCAGGATGCGATTGATCTGAACAGAGGAGATTATTGCAGGTAAGTGTTTGGAACTGTATGTTTCGATTAGAAACCTGAATCCATACTGTACAAAGTGTAATGGGAACTCAGGCAGCAAAAAATAATCCAGGTAAAATGGTGGTTTGAAACATTTGTCATCAAGGATATCGAGTCAGAACTTGAGCAGAACTGAGACTAATGCAGCCAAACTTGTCTTCCAATGGGATGCTCTCAGGACAGCATTCTTGGTCAGTAACTCCTGTAATGACCATTACCAAAGCTGCAATATGGCTACAAAAATGTGGATAGGTTATAGGTCTAGGCACAAAAACTGCCTAGTTAAAGCAGCATTCATCATCTTTTTTTTAGCTTGTGGCAGAACTACTCAATAGTCCACTATGTTCACCAGATATTCTCTAACTTTATCTGTCCACTGTTATGTGATGCACAGGTAGCATACATGGCTGTCAATTTCAGCTGAAACCAGGGTTAATGAGAACAGTGAAAACGAACCAAAACAGTCCAGGGTAGTTAAACCAGAACAATTAGCTAGAAGACACTAATGTGCTGTAGACCTGAATGTAACAGAGCTGGTGACAATTCACTGTTGGTTTTTCACTGCGAGCAACATTCCATGTGGTCATTGTTCATATAAAATGAATGACCAATGCAGTTTTAAAGCTAACAAAATTAGCCACTGTTGACAGTAGTGCAGGTGTAAAACAGAATGTGAACATTAATCTTCTGTCACACGCTTCTGCCATCTCTCTACAAGATTTTGCTTCAACAACTTCACACTATTTCTGTCTGTGCTGCTAAACAGACGCGAGTCATAATTCACAATGAAACATGCTTGTCTGATCACACGCCTGGTTGTTGTAGGAATTTGAACAAAGGACTAATGTTGTCATCTTGCAAAGACAGTGATGAGAAATGATACTCAATGCTAGCACTGTATTTTCCCAGTTTTCCGTCTTCTCCTCAGACATATTTTACAATCTTAAACATTAAAAGAAAACTCTTTTTTTTAAACTTCAAGACTAACCGATTGAAATTCTGTGTCACTAACTATCCCTTTTATTGGGTCATTTGGCAACACGTGAACATCTTCTTTGAGATAGTTTTGCAGAAATAGGTCCTGCCACAGAGAGTTTTTTATTTCCTTTGTTCTAAACAAAGGACTTATCACATTAAAAATCGGGGGCTTACTAGGTCAGAGTACTTTGTGATGGGAAGCGTAAATACCTGCAGAGAAGAAAATCAAGTTAGGAAGCACTCAGTGCTCATTTGCTGACAGTGTGAAATAAAAATAAGGTGCAATAAGATCCGTGCAAGGATTTTCTGAAGGTGAGCTGTGGGAGAACCATAATGAGAGAAAGATCCACATGTGATTGACTAAGAGGCTGCTAATTTGATTTTAGCCCTCCTTGATGAGCAAGTCAGCACTCAGATGGAGGCAGGAGAGAAAAAAAAAAAAAAACAGAAAGTGGGAGGAAAACCTGGGGTCACTTGCTTTCAAATCAGCTGCCACTTCAAAGGAGAGACAGGATGAGGAGAGCAAGCAAGCAAGCAACAAAAAGTTTGTTTCTCAGGGTTCTTTTCTTTCACTTCTCTTTGCAGAGTGTAATTAATTAAAGCGCATCAAACGTGTGCAGGAATGACAGGCAGTCTATCACGTCTTGTTTTCATTCGTGGCCTTGTGCGATGCTGACGAACGGCATATGAAGGTGGGACCACATTGAGCAGGTTGCAGAAACAGAAGCCAGTTTTAAGTCTTCACTTTCACCACAAGATACCTGCAGAGAACAAACAAACCTAACAGAACCGACTGTAAAAATGTTATTTCAATTTCCAGCAAGAAACTTAACGTAATTTATTAGATTCTGTCACTGGCAGATTTCAGACTGCAGAAATAGAAACCCATTTGTTACATTACGTGACACCGACAGCGCTCTACTTCTTTCCTAATGACTTGGCTAGTTTGAATGTTTCTAATGTCCAGTCCACAATGTTGTATAAACATCTCAAAGCACGGCCTGCTGATTTTTTGTCAGTTCATGCACATATTATATACATCAGTCATAAAAACATTTACATTTTTGACATCTCTGCAGTTTTTCAACTTTCTACTCAAGTAAAATATAATCTCTTTTAAACATCTGCTAGAGCTCAAGAGCAACTAATGGTGGTGTCAAATGTAAAACAAAATGAAGAGCAAAGGCTACATTAAGCTTTGATGTTACACACTGCACCACATATACAGTGAAGACACTTTCAGACTCTTAAACCTCCACTTGAAAACATCACTGTGCAGCATGGGTACGAGTACAAGTAAGTAAGAGTTGTGATCTGAATAAAAGGACTTGGACTTGGGTTTCTTTAATCGTGGTTTTGTTTCTCACATACATGTACTAAATATACCAGGTTCTTTAGTCTAAAAGATGTGCCTATTTTTCAGAGATTTGACATTGGACCATTAGTAATGATGACAGACTTTTCAGTAGCGCCGAATGAGCTCATGAAATATAAAGGATCAACTAAAAATCGTTTTTGACTAAGACGCCAAAACAGGCCGATGTAGACATGAGGCAGACATGAGTTACCTTTCTGTAAAAGGTTATGTTAGGTTATGTTATCAGTATGTTAGACCTTTCTGGACACTTCCAAGATGCTTCAAATCTGAACTGAATGCTGTCAGATTAAAGTGGAACGCCACCAATTTTCCACATCCATGTGTGTTATCAGGTGTTTGGGAGTACTGCATATGAAAAAGTTTGTATAAAGCCTTTTGTGTCTCCTAAACTGCTTTGAGTGAAATCACTTACCTTAAAGACAGAAAACAATTTGTCACTTACAATAATAGTAATTTTTTTTTTTTTTAATCACTCGTGGTGTACCTCAAGGATCTGTCTTCGGGACATTATTATTTTCTGATCTATATTAATAATCTATGTTTAACATTCTAAGGTATGTTTTTATTCACACAAAGACCCCATAATAATCCAAGTATTAAATTAATATTTAATCAATTTGCCAATCATCTTACAATATTAAGAAAATATGATATGTTGACTTTGCCCAGGCAATGATGGACATTGTTTAAATTAGAGCCTGGCCAATATGAAGCTAACTGTTTGATTGAGGAGAAAAGTTTACAGATTACCAATATGGTGGCTTATATAGTTAAATAAACTAATAAAAGTAGACTGATTGTGATGATTGTGCAGAGGAAATGAGAATTTAATATTCTTTAACATGTAAAATAATATGCACAGTGTCATCAATTGCTATTAAAAAATGAATAAAAAAATCAAAATAAATAAATGTACATATTGCTTCATATTTGATAACATATACGCTGATACCATCATGTCTGTTATAGACCAATAAATATATATGTAGATAGATAGATATTCTACACTAAGAGGTGTTCATATTAAAATGCATAATTTTGAAATATGTTTCTAATATTCTGCCCCTCTCTGTTTGTAAATATGACTGCAAACTACAACCTCAATATATAAATATATATTTAAATTGATACACCACCATCCTCCAGCATCTACACCATCCTCACAAACTAGGATCCTAATATCGTGCAAACATTGTGGCTCTTTATGTGACCATCCTGCCATGTTTGAATAGGGTAATTACATAATCACCTACATAACTGACACCAAAGATCAAATGTCATTACTTTTGGGTGATCCTTTTGTGTTTATATTATTACATTGTACATACAGTATGTTTTTTTGTTTGTTTTGTTTTGTTTTTAGATTCACCATTGAGTGGAATGGCCTTGCAGTGTAACAGACACATGAAAACTAATAAGTGGAAGCCAATGAAGCACAGCAAAACATTCTAAACAAGCATCAATAATAGACAGTTGCAGTATCTCCTCGGCTAAACACTGCAGGAGGTACGTATTCTAGTGAAACCAACCATCTGTGGCCCAAACAAAAACCCTCTGAAGCTCTGATCTCTACCCCCTCCGCACCCCCCTCTCTCCAAAGACCCAATACTTAAGGGACTTTGCAGCTATTTAATGTTTAATGCCCTCTAAAGCCAAAAGAATGCTAATTTCTGTGGCCTGCTACCAATTTTCCTCCTTTTCACTCTCACCCTAAAATTACAAATCTGTTGTCTCCATGGCCCTATTTATCCCCAGTGTTACAGCTGGGGACAATTATGCACAGGAAGCTCGCAGGGGGATGTATTTTGGGAGCAGCCAGGAAGTGAGTGGCGGATCCATCCTTCAAGGAAGGCAAAGTACTATAGACTACGGGGGGTGCACTTTGGCCACGGGGTCCTTCTGGGGTCTCTTCATTGAACCCCCACCAGTTCCTTGCCACCACCATGGCCTGTGAAGATTAGCCAAAACAAGACATGAAGGCGGGTGGGGGGTTTCAAGAAACAGGGATAAAAGACGGGGAGAAAATGAGAAGCAACTCTGGACCTTCTCTCTGTTTAACCTCTGTCCTCCCCTCCTACTGCGCACAGTGTTTCAGCAACCCAGGCCACCATATTTCCGGACAGAAGAAAATGCCTTTGTTGCTCTTTCTCAAGCTCATCTTTGAAAGTTTTGTGTGCTTGTTAGAATGGGTGAAATCAGAAATGACCCTACAAACAGAGATTCATTTTCTCTGCACAGCAGGAACAGGAAAACAAACCAGTGTTCTTTTAGTACTTAATGGACAGGAAGAAAGTAGGCTACATTAACAAACATTCTCTTTGTTGGGTAAAAATCAAATAAGGATTAAATAATTATATGTGATTTTAGAGTTTTATGTTTTACCCACTAGAATCTGTGCTGAAAAATGGACTTCATGGACAAACCTCTCTCCTTGATGTGTTCTGGCAAGGTTTATTTCATGAACCTAGATGTGCCTGGCTTGCAGCCTATGTGCAAGTCTGTGTAAAGGCAATTCTGAGATTTTTTTTTCAAAATATTCTTAATTAATTAATTTCAAAAAGTAGTTGCTGACAACATTTGAAAAGACTTTGAAGAATATATTACTGAAATGTGGAGTTAGAGGTTAAAACAATTTTCAGTCCAGGATGTTTGGGCGGTCCTAAAGGGTGGCTTGATGACACGCTGAGGCCACCCTGAGCATATCCCTGCACCCCTAGCAGGGAGATAGAGATTAATTTATCTCACTCAGAGTGTTTCAAAGTTAGTCATGTCATTTTCTCAACTCATCTGACACGTTTCAGTCACTTCAAAATGGCTGCTTGACTGCTCCCACGAGTGGGTGTAGCTTCAGCACATTTAGCGGACACGGCCCCACAGTCCTGATTACACCTAATTTCATAAACTTATTTTTAAATTATTTTTTTAAGAAACAATATTTTTATTCATTCAAATTTGGCTGGGTGGTTAATAACATTTTCTTTTTTGGTCTGACAAACTCAGAACACATATTTATACTTAATTTACACAGACTTTAATGGTGGTTATGTTCATTCCAAATAAACACATCCACCTCCCTAACTCCCTCTACAAGCCAATTCCTCTAGTGGCTATGTGAGTAAGAGATTTGAGTGGAATGATCCTCCTGTACCGGAGGATGCAAAACTGACACAACCATCTGGGGCTGACAATATACAAACTGTATACCATGAAAAGCCTTTATTGTTGTTGTTCTTGTGTGTTTATTATGTTCAGAAAACCTAAATATGCAATTTCTTAAATCTCTCCAGCTCTTTTGTTTTTACATCTTTGGTCACCCAACACCATTATGCAATACAATGAATCTCACAAGTGCGTAAATAGTAGCCTCACTGAGCTAGTATAGCTAGATTTCAAGGTTTTATACAGTTCAATTCAAAGTGTTGAGGAAAACAAACAAACAAACAAAAAAAAACACAAACATAGAGTAGTTTGACAATGGAACAGCAAAAAAACAAAGCAAAAGCTTAAAAAGAGAAGAGACTGATTGATTAATATGTTTTCCTTCTCTGGGACCGTCATGAGCTTTGCAACAACCCGAGTTATGGGTCTACACCTCAGATGAATCAACCTAGTTATCCGTCTTTTGCCTTGAACAACAAGAGGAGTGAGGACCTGAACACATGGCAGCCACCATCACCATCCATTAATGAAGCAGCTTTCATCTGTCGCGGGTATGAATACCCGTGTGTATCTGTATACGCTTGTGTGAATGCAGGTGCATTGTGGAAAGGGTGACTGATAAACGTTCTCTCAAGGGAAGCAGGTCGAGGTGGCATTTATCTAAAGGGACTCTTTTGTTCTTGAAATATCCCCCCGTGCTTTCAATAATTCAGCAGCCAGCTTTTTCTTCTCTTTACTTCCGCTTGACATGATGCAACATTCACCACCTCAGGGTTAAATATCTGCTCGCCTTCACATCCCTGGAAGACGCAGACACACAGTCACACATCAACAGGATGTTATTTACAAGGTTGTGTATCTATTACTGTATATACATTGCGGAGTTCTTCATGTAATGTACTTTTGTATCATAGGTCACATTGTGTGCTTGTGAATACTTTCTTGCCTGACTGGCATTTTAGATGGGCTGTTCATTATCCAAAATGTGCCCTAAAAAACAAACAAACATATTTATCAAGGTTTGTGGTTAAATTTCGTTGCGTTTCTTGTACTTATGTTTTAGAGAAGCCAGCATTTTATAATAGCTCCATGTATATATCAGAAAGCATGTCAGTGATATTTTTTATCTGAAAAATAAATAAATAAAAACTTTATTCTCAAGTAAAACAACAGCCTATTTGTTCAGGTATGGTTCTTCTTTTTAACATATCCGCGATCCTTTCTGTTAACCAAATGCTTTTGTTTTATTGACCACTTCTGTTCCCTCTCCTTAACCAAGTAGTTATATATCTAAATCCAAGCTCGTTGTTCAGTCAGCACTCACACAATCTTGGAAAGAGCTATTGTCTGGCTACAGTTTAGTCTCTGGCGACAATGGCCGGATTTCCGGGCGAAGACTTTCTGTGCAGTCCGATTAGCAACTCTCATGAAAATGAAGACATATTTGTGATATATTTATATTATGAATGCAGATCATTTAAAAGAAAGCTAGAAAGATGATAGATAATGCATTTCACCTCTTTCACTCTTCCAAAGTGTGCTTAAACATGGTTTTGATTGGTCAATACTACTCTGGTCACTTCTAGTGCCAAATTCAAGGTCCCTTGCCTCCAAATTCTGCATTCATATACAGATATCTGTTTATAGATAATATCGCTCTAATGACTGATATTTTCGCTCACCAAAATAAAGCACTTTGAAATCATGGTTATCAGTCACATGATTGGCTCAGTGGTGATCACATGAATAATTACATGAGATAGGTGTTAAAAGCCTCCCAGCATCCACTGAAAAATCAGATATTACCAATTAATCAAGTTATATTATGAGTGATGATTGTTGAGGTTCTCCCTGATAGAGGTGTAAGAAACTTAATCACGATCCTGCTATGATGAACTCTCACTTAAATCCATAAAAGTGCAGTTTGAATTGCATAAATCATTTTTAGTAAAGTGAATTCTGCAGTTAATCAGTGGTTCTCCACTTGGTCAAACTTGGTTATCCACAAATGAAGAACATGGCCCTGGTCCACTGAAGATTGTCTGGCTCAAGCGTGTCAACCTATACATGTGACAAAGTAAAGGACAAGCAGGGAGCACACGCTATACCGTGATAGGATACTAATGGTTTTGAAGCCATCATATGCGATCGCTCCAACGCTTAGTTTGTTGTTGTTTTTGTTTTTACTCATTCTTCAGTGGCATTTCATTTAGCTCATTCAAATGTAAATTTCTCTAAAACTTTCATGAATTTGCTCCTATTGTTCAACAGAATCCACATGATGATACACAAACAGAGCAGTATCTATATACTGAATGTGTACACTCAGTATAATATGTTTTATTTGGATGTTTCAAACCAAGTATTGTTTTTATAATGTAAGTGCTTTATCATGTACTGTACTATAGTAAACAGCAAATGGGGAAATACGCTTCTGTTGTTGGGGGGAAGATTAATGTATGACTGAATATGAGTAGTCAACTTTTTTTTGTCATTGAAACGGTCACTGGAACACCAAATAATATCTGATATTGCTGACATCATATGAGGGCCATATACACCATCAGTTTTTGTGTCCACCATCTATTTCCCTGGAGATAAAAGAACATTGTTTCAAAGTCATTTTGGAAAGTGTCGCATTGAGCTTCCGCTTCACAAACACACACAGCCCAGGTGGGATAGGGGGGGAAAGAGCCCACCTGTCCCAGGCCACAGGCCAGAGGACGAGTGATCTGCTTCTTACTCTCATTTCCCTCAAGGCCACATTGAGTGCGCTTGTGTGTGTTTGTGTTCTCGAGGGTAATCAGGCTCTGTGTTCAAAAGGATATGGGCTCTCGGGGGGTCAGAGGGGTCTACCTGACGACCGCGTTTATCATCAGCCGAGAAGTGGAGAGGAAAGGTCGTATGTAACCATCTCAGATGTTCAAAATCAATCTCGGAGTCGGCTGTAGCCGCAGACCAAAATAGAGACTGATTGTTTGGTTTTGTTGTGCAGCTGTGTGTCATTGCTTGCATGGCTGTTGATTTGTTTTGCCGTGAGATTGATATCTGAAAGCACTTTTCTATGGCTGTGTAGCGGGAAATGCTATGTGGGTCAAAGTTTTAAATTTCGGGTTCAAAGCTCCATTGAGTCCACATGCTTTTTTAAAGTGGTATATATGGTATATATTTAAAATAGATACATTCCTGGTGGTAAAAGGAAAACAGCAAGTTATTCATAGTCAGTCAGTCAGTCCCGATCCTCTCCAAACTACACATTCTTAGATCATTCGTGAACAAATTCAACCTAAAAAACAACCGTTTTTAGAGTCAAGAAATGAAAAGGATGATGCTAATGTGCTTAGACAGCAACTGGTAACAATGTCTTGCTTGGCAAGCTTGGAGCATGCTAACTGACTTCAAATGACAACAAGAGGCAACTCAAAGTGGTTAAACTGAAAAGCCATAAACTGCAAACATATTTAACTAATCCATGCCTACCTGCTGTTATCAGGCTAAAATAATCCTGTTAATTCTTATTCAGCTAATTTAGCTCTTGGGAGGTTGCAAACTGGATGTTTTGGTTAAGTTTGTTTTGAATCAATAATCGGAATTATATCAACATTACGTCATTATATCTGTAAGTCATCCAGCCATTTGTGTGTCAAACTTTGTTCACGCATGGAGCTCAAAAACACTCACAGAGTTAACTATTGATGAGATCAGCCTGGTATCACCAAAAAGTGTATGGATGACACGGCAATATGTTAAGTCAGTTTGCGTGTTGTTACAAAGGATTTTGTTGGTGTCATGAAAAGCTTCCACACGTCTGTGACGTTTTGTGCAACAAGAAACCAAAAGGGATCAAGACAAAAGCTCCAGTGTGGGTGACAGCAGGCTTTTTTATTTTGCAGTCCACGTCTGTGGATGGTGATTGTGTATAAAGAAAAATCCTCATATAGCTTTAACAAGAGAAATACAAGCAAACGGCCTCTGCATAATGGCCTCCGAGGAGATGTGTGCCAACACGACAACAAGAATCACTTGAGTGAAATCAGAAGTATGAAAGAGTTTCTTTTCCATCAGTTCTGGTGTGTGCTCTAAGTGACACAGAGTCTTTGATGATGGAGACCCTTTTAAGGAGTCTAATCAGTCAATTAGCGTTCCTCTGATGTGGCCTCCTTTACAGGCTGAGCCTCTTCACCAAGACCTCCGAAATAACCAGCTGTGTAATCTCATTTAGCAGCACCTGGGCCACGGCAGGACCCAAATGAAGTCATTATAAGAACTTGTTCACAGCCGTGGACGCATGCAAATGGAGATGAATCAATAACACCAAAAAAACTGTGTTTCAGGTAAAGCTGCCTAATTCATCGGGATAATTGTATAAATGTTTGTAACCATTTTGTTTCACTTTATTTATTCAGCCTGGCATACTGTAACTTACTCTAGATAACTAGTTTAATAATATATAGTTGCAAAAAGAGCAGTTTGCCTCATCCTCAAACATAAGCCAGGTATTTTGCTCCTTATCCTTATCCTGCTGTAATGTTAAATAGATTTGGAAATGATAGGTTAGGGTTTTCCCAAAGGCAAGAGCAGGAGATAGTCTTGTCATCCTCTGACACATCCTCTGTGTCGTCTCTATGCAAAGACTGTATGGCTTCACCATTTTCAATGCTCACACTGTGCCAGCCGGACAAACAGAACTGGTGTCGCCATGTTGGTCAACCTTCCCTGACCTAGCAATAGTAACTGAGTGACTCAACTCAAGAGACACGAAAGTGAAAATTTAAGTTACATTTAAAAAAAAAAAAAAAAAAAACTCCTGATTCATGGTTCCTGGTGCCAATGAATGAATTAAATTGTCGACATATTCTCCCAAAAAAAGAAAAAAAATCACAGCTGCTGCAACAGGGAGGTAATCAACAGAGCACTTAGTTCCCTATTGAATTTTTCATGTGCCATGTAGAGCAAGCACAAAGCCCATTTCTCACAAAAATCCTGTAGATTGACTGCAACAGTCAGCACCATACTGTACTGTTGTCTGCTGGGGCGAAATTAGTGCTTAGATTCCTGTCAGCGCTATTCATCCCGATGGCTCATCCGTCACTCGAAGCTAACGCTAACTGCAGGCAGGTCACTGTGCCGATCGTCCTCTAAAGAACAGGGAAGGCTGCACTCGGTCATTAAAGTGATAGATTTGCTCTCTCCACCTCTCTCTGCTTTATTTCTCTTTTTTTTACACCCTCATCTGTCAATCTGCAGCACTCGGCTCAGACTGACAGATTTCTTCTGCTTTTCTATTTCTCGTTCCCTCGTCGTCTCCCGCCCCTTTGCTTCTTCTTTCTCGTCCCCCTTTCACTTGATCATGGTCATCCTCTTGTTTATGAGCTGGAGTAGCTCAGACAGCCAGTGGCATCCCGTCCTAATTATCTATCAGCATGGATGAAGGCATTTATCATATGTATAATTAAAGCAAACAGAGGAACAGGGCTTATCTATGCCCCGGGAGCCAAAGGTGACATCATTAGCCCATGTTCAGAGGCCCAAACCTGGGCAAAGAGGCAGAGGAGGTGGAGGAGGAGCAGGGCGGCGAGGGGTGTCTCTGAGTGGACAGAGTCATTAAACTGGGCCTTCATTCATTATGAATGAGCTGTAAGGCCGTCTGTTCCAGCCTGTAATTCCAGCCTGTCTTTGAAGTGAAAGAAAGGAGAGAGAGTGAGACCAGAGACAGAGAGACACCTGAGAAAAGAGAAAGGGAGGGAGAGAGATGAGGGAAGGAAATGAGGTATGAGCTAGAGAAACACTTTCTACTTCTCTTTTTATACCGCCTCTGTCCTTCTCAATCTCCTTTGTTAAGCTTGTGCCCTTGTTCTTTCCATCTTCTCCTTCATCTGCTTTACTTTGGTAAGCCGAGCTAGCTGCAGGACTGGGATGAGAGGGTGTCTTTAAAAATTCAATCCAATACTATAACTAATTATCTAAAAATGTAGTCAGCAACATAATCCAAGTATCACAATATTAAAGTAGCTGTTGAATCCATAGGCAAATTATGTTCTGTGTTTCCGGTGTAGCCAGCGGTATCCAGAAAACGAGTTACAGATGTCAGGGACAAACCTTCTTCTGCAGTTCGATTAGTAACTTGATACACGAGGGTGACAAGAAAGACATATGTCTGCTGATCTAATCTAATCTATATACAAATATCTGCAAATGAATCCAGATAAAACACCATAACCCTGAAACCCCAATGCATCAACTATTTGTTCATGTCTAGCCCATGGTCTATGAAAAAACACACTCAGATGGCACTTTGTAGCCAGTAAAATATAGACCAAGTAGCATAGTAAAATAAGAAAAATAATATTATACTTAAAAACAAAGTGTTTTGATGGACGAGGCAAACACAGCACACTGAGGCAGTATAACAACACAAAACCAGGCAGTAAAAAGCCAAACAAAAGCAAGATAAAAAAGTATGCTAGAGGCATAAGGCAATGATGAGGAAAGATAAGGACAATAAAAGATATGAAAACATGTGTATAAATAAATAGAAAATAAAATAATATAAGCAATAAAAGTCATAAAAGATGACATCACATAAAAGCAAGTCTATAAAAATGAGGATTATTAACATTTTCTTAAAAAAGAATAAATAGATGCTTGTAATCCACAAAGGTTCACAGGTGGCAGCACATGCAGCATGTCACAGGAAGTGGTGGTTCAGTGTTTACATGATTAATCGTCTGTTTGTTTTCCACAGCCTCGGTCTCTGTGGACTTTATGACTGTATTAGATTCAAAAGAGGGCTGAGGCTTAATAACCTTCACAAAGTGGGTCCTGGCTGGTCTCTCCTCTTTTCTCTGACACACAGATATATTTGCCATAATGTTATTAGTAGTTATTTTTCACAATGGACAAAAACATTGGACTCCTCTCCACCTCACTACAAACGAGCAGAACTGTAGAAAGTTGCCGCAGTTTACTGAGAGCCGTCACCCAAGTTTTCTACTCAATCAACAAACAGCTCAATCTACAAAAAAAACAGAAAGAAATCGCAAGTTTTCATTTTGAATCACACAACGTCCTCTTTAATTTGATACCAAACATGTGGCATTTGTAGCTTTTTAAACCGAGTTTGATTTTTAAAAAAAAGAACAAACAGTGCAGCTACATGAGAACGAAATCGCCCAATTTATATGTGGAAAAGTCAACACAACCCGCTCGGTTCTCCCCAGAAAACAGCCTCCATCTGGGCAGTTAGAGCCGGTTAAATGTCTCTATATATCTACAGTGATTATGTGATGAAATCTTGAGCAACCCACATTGTTATAACAAACAACAGTAATGTGGTAGTGTCTTTAGCAACTTGTATGTGAAAAGATCTTCAAATTTAACCCTAACCCAACTCTTCAGCAAACTGCCCCCAGGAAAACAGCCTCCATCTTGATAGTGAGAACCGGGTAAGTCCCACTGTTTACTGATGTTGATAATGTGATGCGATGTGAGACTTGAACTGTCAATGTCTTCATCTCTTTCCACTATGCACGGTGGGTCAGCATCCCCCTCACAACACAGTCTTACAGCTTCCATAAGATTGTAAACCAGGGGACACTTTGCCAGTGGAGACATTTTTAGGTTTACAGTGGAAACATGCTTTGATGACAACTTATTTTCCGTGTGTTGATACACTAGGAATGATAAAATGATGGGTGCTATAGTGAAATACAGAGCGGACGCTCTGGGGTGCTATGGGGTCTAAAGGATTAAATTGGGGATAACATCTCCAAGACGTATTTAGTGGTTTGTCATCGTCTCGTCCTTTTGTAGTGAGTCTTTATTGAAGTATCTGGTGGCCTGTTTAAAATCATGTCATGGTAAATGTAGTTTTAATACCTTTGATGTGACAACTTCGCAGGCAAATTTTTCCTACGCTGTTTGTGACAAGCTCCATGTTCCCGTTTATATTCCTCTCTACTCTTTACTCTTATCCTTTCATCTTTCCTCGGTTTCTTCATCTCCCGTCATGCAAGAGCAAGAGAGGGCACCATGAGAGAATATGCCAGGTTTCTGAAAGCAGCAGTAGCTGTGAATTATGGCCAGATTCACTCACTTTAGGACTGTTTAGTGGGCAGAGTGAATAAGGCTGATGTACAGTAAATAAGACAAATGGAGCAATCACAGGCAACTGCTCCGGCTTGGGGAGAAAATGTTCAAAAGTAAGTTTGCCTCCCACAGTGCTCGCTCACAATGTCGTGCAAGTGTCTGTTAGGTTCGTGTGTGTGTGTAGCAGCTTGAGCAAGGGACACTATTTCTATCATTGCATTGTGTTCCAGTGCACACGGTGACAGTTTATCCTCTTCAATTACTTTAGCTGTGGCGCGGAGACACAAGCTCTCGTAACAAACCGATTCTCTCCACCGCCGGGGACATTACACACAAACAATAAAGCAATGATAATCAATTGTTTGTGTTGCACATTTGTCATTTTTAATGAGCAGCTCAAATGGTAGAAGTCGTCAAAGACAAGGGCGACATCGCCATCCATGTGTACACAACACGCAAGTGCACGTAATACACACTCACACAGACCTCCACCAAAAATAAACCAGTGTACCTCATTAGGGAAATACCTTTTGACCTAATGTGGATTTCAGCCCTTTTCATCTTGATGAAACGTGTTGCCAGGGAACAGAAAAATTAGATTCACTGCATGAAACATATGACATTAAAAAAAAAAGAAGATTTTGCTTTTGCTCTAATGCAGAAAATTAGTTAATAAATCACATTTATTATATTTTCACAGCGTCTTTTATTTGCAGATGTAATGTTAACATCATAATCCGAGGATAAAAGTATACTGCTCATGTGCCAGGGCTCTTCTCAGTCCGCTTAACATAACTAATGTTGACCCCTCAATGAAAGCAGATAGTTCCTTTTCTTCTTCATCTTTCCTCCCTTTGTGGTCCGATTTCTGCTGAGGCAAGCATAAAAACAACAACATCCGACATGCCCGACGAGAGAAGCAGACTAAAAGAGGTAATCCCCATTAGAAGATGACAGCGTTTAAAGCCAAACAGACACAAGAGGACCTGAATCTATCCGCCTTAATGAACCAATGCAGCACTTTTGGCCTGAACCTGCAATTATTCTCACTTTCCTTATATTTGCCTTTACTTTGCATCACACACAGAGGTTCTCTTTCCCATCAGCCTATTAGTTAGTGTAACCCCTGACCTCTTCTGCCAGCACTGTGTTGACAAAACATGATTTATGCATTGTGGCACGCACTTCAAAATGTTTACAATCAGCGAGCCAATTATTGCTAATATGAGACTTGATGTTACAGATGATGTCGGCATGTGCTCATATCTGACATTTTGACATGTTTACACAAAATTCGATATAAAGTTTCAGCCTCCTGGTGATACACAGCTCGAGGTTATGTTGGCTTCTTTAAACTTTTGGCAAGCCAACCTGCCACAGCGGACTGTGGGTGGATTGTCTTTCATTCTTCCTTTGATACATATATCACACACACAAGCTCACATCCTGACCTTATGACTCATACCTACCAAATGCAGAGTAAAACTCTTCAGAATGCTACATATTATACAAAGACTGTGCATCCTATACATATCACAGGTCACACATATTGCTGGCAAATCTCCTGTTCTGTATTCGGAGCATGAGATTTGTGTTTTCCTCACTTTGAACCAGTTGTGGTTCAAGTGAGTTGGGGTTTGGTTAATTACTCAATGTTTTAATCCATTATTTTAATCAAAACTAATGAACAATTTGCGTTAGATGTCACAGTCAGTCCCCGCTCCGCCTGCTCCAGTCTCCCAGCTTGTGTTTGTCACACCCCTAATCACCTTTACCTGTGTATTTAAACCCTTTGTTTCCCCTTCCCCAGTGCCAGATTGTCAGTGTACCATGCGTCCTACTTTCCAGCGTTTCTTTAATGTGCTTTCCGGTTTCGACTCTTGCCTGTTTTTGGACCCTGCTTTTGCCTTACCCCTTTGGATTGTTTGCCTGCCTTACCTGACTGAACTCCCGTGTACCGAACCTTTGCCTGTGATTAAAGACTGGTTACCTCCTGCATCTGCCTCCCGAGTCCTGCAGTTGAGTCCTGTGTCTGTGCCGTGTAATATTCGAGTTTGTGTCCATGTTGCATCTTTTCAGGCAGAAGTGCTGTAAAGCACTGTGCGCTGAGAGAAAAAAAAAAAAATGTTAACAAGGTTAAGGTTTAGGTTAAGGTTAACAAGAGGGTTGACTACACAGATAACGACAAGCTGACAACCCTGTAGAGTGATAAAAGCACAACTCAGCAGCAACATTAGGTGTTCGACTGATTTGCTGATGGGCGTCTCTGTCTGACATATAAAGCTGAAGATACAGAGACACGACCAGAACAAGCTTTTCCTCCATGTTCCTCAAAGTTGAAGTGCTCTGAAAAAAAGATGCTGGATGCAGCGCTGTTTTTATTTATTTATTTTTTTTCACATGTCCACATACACTCTGTCCTCATGGGGAAAAAAGACACTGAATGCTGAATGCTGAATGCTGAAGGACATAACTATTCTATATGTTACCTCCTCATTTCAGTCTGTGTCTATTAGGTGGTGTCATATATCATTATACTAAACACAAATGACCAAAACGTGTGTTCACTTCTTCTAGAAGAAGGTTTTAGGTTTTAACAGCTGTTAAAAACCTCTATGAAGCAAAGCAATCATCCTCCATGTTGAGGAAGAATCAAACATTTTAACCGCTTTGCATTACACAAGATTTAAATGACGTGTTGTGCATATACAGTATAGATGCTAACTGTTTGTTCGGGTGAAGGGATGCATGTCTGTTTTCCGTGTATCTATCCCTGTATGTGTACAGTGTGTATGTTAGCGTGTTTGTCTGAGTTCAGCCTAAGCTTTCTTCTCAGTCAGGATGCTTTAGTCTTGTACTCCATTCTGATGTGGTAAATCAATCCCATGCACAACATCCGGCAAGCGTATCGAACTGTTCCCAAGGTATGGTTAACTCATTCACTCTGAAAGGGATAGTGTTTCCTGTGATCGCGCTTGGGGATCTCCAAACCTCGTCTTTGAAAGGTTCCCCTCCGATAGATCTCTTTCCATCAGATTTACAGATTACACGTATCCTGGTTCAGCCTCATCCTGGCACCATCAACAAGTGCCACTAAAGAACAGCTGTGCAGGACTAGATCAATGACATCTGCCTGTTTATCATGATCGTGTGGCTTTCATTTACTGCATGGTCTTATGCTGTTGCTCTCTTAAATATTGTTTGTCACGCATCCTTACCACTGTTTTGTGGGACAAAATGCATTCTGAGAGTCCTTCTTCTTTTTGCTTCTAACATTTCTGGTATCATTTTTAAAAGTGTCATAAAGCCGAAGTGTCTTTCTAGACAGTTATATTTATTATTCAAATTAAATAATACATAATTAAAATAGAACAGTAATAGAAAACAAGAGGCACTCCACTGATTTTATTTCAGTTCAAAAACTGGGGAGTATAACTCATGCTGTATGAAAATATTTCAATATTCTTCATTTATTCTCATGCATTATGTTATAAGTTATGTTATATGTCTTCTGTGTCCCGAGATGAGCCTAAAATAACCCTGCAGGACAGTAGCACACTGAGCTCATGACTTTCAAGTCTGTTTAGTGCACCTCCAATCTTTTTTTTTTTTTTTATTTCATATTTTTATTGATTCAGTCAAATTTATTATATTATATCATTCTATTTTTCAACATGAAAATCTTGCCTCAACACTAAAATAAAATGTAAAATGTACAGTAAGGTTTGTACTGAGTCTCTCACATCAAAACAGCAATTAAAGGCTTATTGTAGTGTGGCATCATGGGAGTTGTTGTCTTCATTGTTGAGAAAGCGCCATTGCTGATCTATCTGACGTGACTGTGCAGAGATTGTTCACCGACGAGGAAATGTATTATAGTAGTATATGTTCAGTCACGTTCCTGTGTTTATTCAGAAGTTATAGCAGCTAGAGGCAAGCAAAGAAACACATGCTCTTTTGTCACTGGTTCTTTGATCATGTATTTTCTGATTAAAAATGATTTTGTCCAACCCATTTGTATCAATGAAGGTAGGCTAAACAATGTAAACACCGGTCAGTATAACATGATGACAAGCACCTCAAACTGCAGCCTCCAAATGATCGTATCAACAAAAACATCATCACCTTCATGAAATAGGATTTACTGCAGGTCTGTTGCTGTGGCAACTTACTGTATGTTAAAGGAGGCAAACGCTGTTTTTTGACAATGTGTTTGAAGTACTAATAATAATTATCGATCAAACCTGACTCCAGCCTCATTCAAAGATTTCAAGGCTAAGCCCTGGATCTTTACTAAACCTACACCTGCCCCTGCTATATGCCAAAAATCTGCAAAGCCACAATTCAACACATCTCTCTCTCTCTCTCTCTCTCTCTCTCTCTCTGTCTCTCTATCTCAAATGCAATAAATTAATTTTTTCCATCTCTGAAGTGAACATGTAATTGGAAGGGCACAGAGGTGGTGATGCTCAATTAGCCTGGTTTCTGTGTGTGTGTGTGTGTGTGTGTGTGTGTCAGGGCGAATTGAGTGACGAGCCACGGTGAGACCAGATCTCATCAGCTGAGAGAGGAGTCATTGGTGACAGCGCCCCCGCCAACACCACCACCACCTGTCTCCCCAGCATATTACTGAGCTCTAATCAGACACACATTCCCATGAGCTTCAGTCTGCACAGGTCACACAGGAGCAGACCAAATGTGAATTAAAGTTGCATAACCAAATTTGGAGAATATATTATACATGTAGAGTCTATGTCTGAGAGATAGTGCGCATATAACTAAAGACAGCTATTGAACAAAAACTGACTTCTGACTTTTCAAAAATAAGCATTATCGGTTGTCTGATTTACTGTGTTCATGCTGTGTGCCAAATGTAAATCTATTTGCATAACAGCTTTTAACTCAAACTTAGGTACAGAAATGTGGAGCAGTAGGAGCCTCCTTAAACTTTCAAAATTGACTTTAATTGTACAAGCTAACCACAAGTAAATAGAAATTAGCCCTGTGGATTAACTGTCATTGCTAACTTTCTATCTAGCTACCTAGCTAACCAAACCAATTGACTATCGGTATTCAACTGAGCACACTGTTTGCATGTAATAGTAAACAAAGTTGATTTATTGCCTCGCAATGGTGAGCCGTGGCTCAGTGGTAGAGTGCTCTCGCTGCTCCAAGATTGGAAGGAGAACTGACAGCTGGTGGGGTGGCAGTCCACCTCCTTGCCACGGCCGAGGTGCCCTTGAGCAAGGCACCGCACCACCCCCCAACATCTGCTCCCTGGGCACTGCAAATCGCTGCAGGGGCACAATGAAGCAGCTTAGTTAGATCTGCGTAGAGCTGCATGAAATTGCTGGCCATCTAGTCCTGGAGTGAACTGTAGTGCTGTCATTAGGCCGAAATGAAAAGAATTGAATATTCATTCAGTATAGCAACAGTCTGGCCAAGGGAAGGCATACATGACTAAGAAAGGAGGACCCAGAATAGACTTTTGGGGCACCCCACAAGGCCAGTCGTTATTTAAAAGGTCCTGTCAAAGAGGTACAAAACACCCAACCACAAGTCTCTTAATCCACATATTACCTTTAGGCATGATTAATACTACCAAAAAAGCTCCACTGAGATACATCAAGATGTCATCAGACATTCAGAGAATAACCTTTTCTGTAAAACTTTTTGAAACAGTTGTTTGCATTTAAGACAGCTGCTTTGCCATCACGTCTCCCCGAACATTTAGAAAATGGGCCTACAGTTTTTAAGCAGGAAAGAGAGCCAGTTTAATTTTTTACATGCAGCTTTTTTTTAAAACACGCTGGGACATGGCCAGATTGCACGGAGCTATTAATGAAAGAGACCAAATCAGGACCAGCAGACCCAAGGACATGTTTAAATATAGATGTTGGTAAAATGTCAAGGGGACCTGGGGACGGTTTTATACTCGCCAGCAAATGTGAGCTGTGTTGTAAAGTGCAACAAACTTTTAATACATCACTGGAAAGAATCAGTAAAAAAAAGAGCTTAAGATTCTGTAAAAAGTATTAAAGACAATGAACATCAGTACAGCTATTTCCTCATTTTATTTAAGTATGGCTGTTAAGAGCAGTCATACACTCTCCTTGCTCGATGACCCTCACTGCAAAATAACTACCCATTATTCACTTTTTTATCTATTGTTCTTTATTTATCCTATCATTTCCTTGAAAACCTAGAAGTAGCTACTTAATGTAGATTGTATACAATTATTGTACTAATTGTACTGATCTGGAATGAATTCTGCACTGTGATGAGCAAAAAAGTAAAGCCTGGAGTTAGACCACCACAGGCTAAAAGCATGCTTATTGTCTCTTAACACCCACATTGTCATGGACTCAAAAATACACATCCACATGCACACACACACACTCTCCCACACACACATGCAACACTTGCAAAAGCACATATTAGCACGTTTCCCCTTTCATGAGCCATTTGAGGCCATGGATGGTCACATATTCCACACATGGCATTCCCATCACTTCCACCCTCCCTCTCTGTCTCTTCCTCTGATTTTCCAATAGTGGTGTCCAAGGATGAAGCCCTCTACTGTCCCATCTGCTGGGTTTGGCATTATTGGTAGGTGGGGTGTCGACTGGTATCTGTCTCCAGGGAGAGAGAAGGAGACGAGTGGGAGAAAAGAGAACCGGGAGGAGATCTAGGTAACATCCACCACCCCCTGCATCTGGAATACTGTAGCTGCCATAACCGTGCACACATGGTCAGAGTTAGGTCTCAATATGTCTGGCGGCTGACTCTAAATGGATGGTGTACTAGACAGTGTCATAAAGGATTACAGTGAAGTAGAGGGGTGATGCAGCAAGGCTATGAGACTCCAGGTAAAACTGTATGGGCCAAAGGGATTGAGGAGGTTGCTTTAAAATGTAATTTTTCACAGACTACCTTGTTAAAACTCTGTAATCTGTAATATGATACGGTAAAATGGGATGCAGCTTTACTTGTCCCCTCGGGGTAATTTATTTCAGGAAAAAAATCACTGCAGCACATTATATTGCACGGTTATTGGTAAAATGTCTCAAGTTTCAAGAATAGAAAAAAACACTCACTTTGGCAGACACAGATTAAAATTATATTATCAGTTGTGAATAATAAAATGAATCATGACTGAATTTGTTTTAGCTGCTTCAGTTTCAGGGTCCTTGTATCCTGGCTTACTGCCATGAGTGATTAGGATGCTTGGACAAAGCCATCATTGTAACATATTATTTGTAACACCTATACTGTTCCGACAGATCAAAATGTCTGCTGTGAAAAATGACTAGGAGCTGCTCACGATAAAGGTGTAGTTGGGATTTGATAGCATTTATATTTAATCTGAATCCAGCATTGAATCTACTTACTGAATATGAATCTTTTCCAATCCCCCAGGAACTCTCAGAAAACCTCAAACCACATTTTGTTAGTTGAGAAGGTGGAATCACGGCAGTATTGAGAAGTAGCCTAAATATTGTCCACCACCTTTAGCTCCAACCTAAAACCGTTTAGTTGGCCACTGGGGGGCAGCAGAAACAAGTTGTGAACACAAGTTCGACATAGCATTACCTTGTAAGTTGATTTGGAGTCATGTCTCTGGACACCTGATGACTGATTTTGGTCTCTGCCAATTCTTGAGGGAAATATCTGGTTCCTTAGCTGCTAATTGCTCCACGATGTTCATCAACTAGCAGGTAGTACTCAGTGGGTTTATGGAGCTTTTTCTCTGAAAACAGCTGCCTGTTACGACTTACAATGGCACTATAAGTTTAGTTAGAGTGAACCAAAACAATAAGGTTGTGGGTGGAGCAGCTTATTACAACCATTAATTTTGGTTATTGTTAGGCGCAGACCTCTAGTGGCCATAACAATTGTGACTTCAGCAGTATAAACAGCAAGAAAGACCCCATAAGTCGAAGAGGTTTGTTGGATGGATGGGTCAAACAAACACAGGACGCGGTTCATGTCCTGCATAAATCCAAACCAACCAAATATTAACATTGACTTATATTAATGTATGACTTATTATCAATATGTCAGAGATTTGGTCACAATTGGTCATATATACTTCATTTTGGGAGTTTTTGGTAATCAGTCTTATCTGTAGTTTAGGGATGAGGATGTGTTGGAAATAACAAGTGTAGCCTGACCTTATAGCTTATTTTCCATGAACTACTTCCTCTCAATACAGAAGGTTCTGAGTCTTAACCATTAACTTAATATACCTAAAATTTATGTGATAATCATGAACTTTTAATTGGAATATTCTCCTGACATTTCTTTATTAAAAAGTCGCATTTGCTGGACAATGGTATTCAAGTCAAGGTCGAGTTTGTTTTGCCTCACCAACAATCTTTGGCTGAGTACAGACACCAGTTTGCAAAGAGCACGTCAACAAAACAACAGCCTAAAGGTTAATCTTAGCCATTAAGAAAGCCGATACGACCTGCTGTGGGTGATGTAATGCCTATTGTCGGCTAAAAATGAAGCCTGCCGCCTGAATGTTTTCTATATTGCTCTCTGCTAATATGCAAAGTAGGAGAGATATAAAAGGTTTGATAGCTTAACAAATCAGGGTATTCTACTAGATCCAAAATGAAGCCAGCGTCGCTTGTGACCATAATGTGTGATTTGTAACTAATTCACTTGCAGTTAAAGAGTGCTGAATTATGAGATGGTAATTTTCCATTTCTAATTGAACTGATTGAAGTTCAAAATAAGGATGAGACAGAGAGGCTTTGCTCTTTGAAACACTCATTTCTTTGTATTCTCACATGTTCTGTCTCGTGCTTTCACCCACAATGACACATGCAGAGTTTAATGTGAGAGCAGTAAGCATGCATTTTGCAGGTATTGTGTGATATGATTTATCCATATCTCTAACATCGTACAACATTACATATGTATACGGACAGGTTTTCAATCACTTTTGTGTGCCTTTATAAATGACTTCTCTGTTATCAGTACGGATTACAACCCTGCTCCTCTTACTGCAGTGTGGAATGAATTCAATCCCCCCATGTAAGATATTACCTGCCTTTGTAAGCTTTGTAAGTCAGTGTGCCTGGGGTTTTCTATGATTTACTGTATGTGTGTGAGCTGAGCTACTGACTGAGATGAGATGCAAATTTTGCAAGACAACTCAGGAACATGGGTACACCTGTGGAGAGCTTTCCTGCAGAGACCAAACATGTTCCTATACACACATACAGGAAAATGACATAAACTGTATAAAATACATTTAGGTATGTCTATTTTCTATTATATTCAATATTGTCAATGCAATATGAAGGCTTCTAGTCCGTATACTTAGCCCATGACGTGGTCCCCTCCTATTGCAACTAGATGCTTACTCTATCATGCCTAAAGCAAGAAAAAATGTCTGTAAAACAGTGTCCACTGCAACAGTTTAACTAGCTAGCTAATGTCTATTCATAAACTAACACAAACACATGGATGAATCACCTGAATGGATTACAAGGGAGATAAAAGTGTAGCTCATGTTCACACCCTAAACTCTTGCTGCTTTCTATCCTGTGCGGATCAATGTTCTCACCAACAACGATCACTCACTGGTTAAACAGATGGAGCCATGCTATTGTTCCGACAGCCCACTATACAGAAAACCCAATATTTTGAAAAAATGTCCCATTGGACGGAAAGCTCATTTGTCTGACAGCCCATTGTGCTGCCCATTTCCTCTGAGGCCCATCATTTTCGAAAATACTGTTTGGTATCAGTGACTTAACTGACATAGCGTTCTTATTTTTACCAAATCCATGATCTTTGCCAACACTTCCTAACCAAGTTTAAACGTTTCACAGCGTTCACCACATGTTTATTAACCTAGGGTGTGGACTTGCAAAGCAGAGTGGGTTGAAGACATTAGCTGTTCTAGCACAACACACCTGAACTTCCAACAAAGTTGTATTGGCCCTAATGTGAGCACCAGGTTTTGATGTATTTGGTTCTGCTGTATTGATTTGGACCCTTTAAAAAAAAAGTGAAATTAGCTAAGTGCTCTTGTAAGGTAGACATGTGTAGTCGAACAGCCAGTTAATACTATTGTACTGTACAAATGAAGTTTGGGGGGTTTTGAGAGCCAAGATTCAAAATGTCTCCAAAAAATGAAATAATGTTTTTCTTGGAATAAAATCTTTTCATCATTAAATACTAATACTTCTATTTTGACAGCTCCAATCTAAACATAGTATGTGAATGAGTATTGGCACAGACAATTACAAGACTTAAGAACAGTGAAATCCCCCGATCCCCACTTCAACATAATACTTATCACAACTCCTCGTGTACAATATTCACAAAATCAACATGATCTATGAGAGGCTTATGTTTGAGAAAGTTTCTGAATTGCAGTGTATGTGGTCATGCCACGGCATTGTCTTCTCTGTGCTGCACAAAGGAGCAGTAAATTACTGATCACAGTCACTATGAGCTGGAATGAAACACTGATGATTTAAGTAGACAGGAAGAGCAAGTGGCTGTGAGAGGTGTGCGCCCTTCTAGCTGCATCATTACATAGACGTGTGTTTATCTCTGCCTGCACATACGGGCATAGTTATCTGCGTGGCTGTCTCTTTGTGTGTGTGTGCAGAATGCCTGATGACATGTTGTGTGTGAGCCTCTCTATGTGCAGAGCCATGTCTGTGGGTGTTTCCTCCTCCTGTGTTTAATCAACCATTTAATCAAACTGCAAGGTCAAACAGCAGAACAAGCAGGAGGAAGCTGAGTGACTTCACTGGCTGAAGTTTAAGAGTCATTTTACCGGTTCTGTCACACATCACTGGCATGTGGATAGAAAAAGGGGATTGTACTCTGTTTACTGCCACAGTTGCATTGATTATCTTAACTGGAAACAGTGTTCTTGCGAGCCTGTGCAATCAGCAGCCACATTTTACATGCATTCATTTATGTAAGCTTATGATACAGATGCACATAATGTAAACCAGCAATGGAATTCTGTCAGAGGATCAGTTTAACGGACATTGTACAGCGAATATACTGAGTATTATCCTCTTTCTATTACATTAAAGCAATTCTGGGGTAAAGTTTGATATATTTATTGATATAAAAAATGTGGATATGGTTGTTGTCAAGGGAAAACCACTTTCACTTCTCTTTACATCCAAACATCCATCAATCTATTTATTGTCCTTTGCCCTGGACTGTGTCTTTCTCACTACTTTCCTTCTGGGGGATCATAAAGCGTGATACATAAAATGTGATCCAAAATAAAGAGGCTCTGTATCAATCCTCCTGACGTTACCATCAATACTCAAAACAAGCCCTACTTAGTAGATCGTAGTAGTATTGATATAATACCTAGGCTATATTATGAAACACTCTTTCCACAATGTGCCCAATACTGCACCGATCCATCATCCAGCAAAAACAAACTCATTTGCAAAATTCAGCAAAAAAAGTTAAATCTGGCTCAGTTTTTGTTGGACTACAACACAATGTCAAGCAGCAAAGTGCTCTGTTGGCCAATCCAAGTGCAAGTACACATTACTTTTTTAATGTGAACGCCTTAAACAGAATTTTTACTATTTGCCTTGGAATTGTCCTGCCAAAAGATAAAATAATTGCTGCTGTGATAACTTTCTTACTTTTCTTACTTTTCGTGTGTGACATAAGGCCCTGTTCAGCATTTTGGAATGTGATTGGCCATCAAACCCATGGATCTATTGCCCAAAGTCTACCAATCAATTCAATCAATGGGCTGCTGACTCATCCCAGCCACTTCACCCCCAGTGACATTTTCTTTTCTTAGGATGGGGAAGTCAAGTCATGTTGTTCACCCAGTTGTAGCAAACGAACGTACTTGACATTAAACCCTTCAACAACCACATTACTCCTAACACTTACCTTCCTTTGGGTTTGGTGTTTATTCACTATGATTGGATGAACAACAGTTTACACTCTCCAACTATTAATGTCTTGTATTCACCATTCTAGAAAAAGAAAATGGTGCCTCTAACCTCCATCTTCAAATTGCCCCAGTGTGAACCGGAGGTCTTGGGCAAATAAAGTACCATAAGAGAAAAAATCTTCATGATCCAGGCCTGAGCCAGCCAGACCATTGTCAGGCATTCAGCTGTTATTTTCAGCCATACTGAAAATAATTTAATTTCATCCCCAATGCCACAGGTTAATGTTTATGATCCACGATATCAAACACCAGGAAGGAGAGGTCTTTTCACAGCCATGGCTCATGATGTCATGTAATGTTTCTCTCACCCACTCCCAGGTGTGATAATCTCATTGGTGACAAATAGTCTCAAATAACAGAGATCCATGAAACCTTTCCAGTCACTTGGGTATTTGAGCATTGCTTTTCACGGATTATCTTTGCGGGGCCACGTGTACCCAGCCATAACAAAGCAGATACTATAATTTCATGCTCTGGGTTGAAGAATGAAATCCACATTAGCCAAGAAGATTGACACATGGTGTTTTCCCAGTGAAACTCACTCTGCTCTTTTTTTTCTTTTATAAGTACCTGTTTATGTGGGGTAAATGGTGTGTTCATGTATTGTATTCATACGTATCATTTATACATCTGGCCTCTGGTCTCTGCTGTTTTGTCCAGGTTTATTATCCCTTTATTTTAGACTTAAATTACAAAAAGAAAAATGAATAAAAGGTAGCTGTCATGGCTCTCATGTTTTTGTGTGTCTCATATGTACAATTTAGATGATTGAAGTGAGTCATGACGACACTGGCTGTTGCCAAGTGTAAACACATCTGTCAACTGCAAACCAGGAGGTGTAGGGAGACACGATAATGCAACCTGACAACCATAGATCAAAGCCTGTATTGCCCTTTGATTGCATTTGTGCCTCACCCACAATGTTGAATGTTACTGGTCAGCTGTTTCAGACAGCATAAATTAAAAACAGAAGAGGCCAAACATCACGGTCACATTTAACATCACAAGTACCTAGCAGGGGTGAATGAATGGCTTAAACGAAATACGATATGTAATGTGCTGCCAGGAAAGAAAATGGTGATGTAACAGATGCAAATACTTCCTGCTTAAATGCAAGCATGCAATGTCATACATAGCAAATCTGCAAGTTGTTTCATGCACCAAATTTATCACCTAAAACCTATTATTCACTCCAACTTCTCAAAAATCTACAGTGATGGCAGAAAACGAAACATTTTGTTCTTCAGCTGCAGGTGAGTATTGAAGGGGAAAAGAATCCACACACAAAAACACACACACAGAGAAATGATTTAGTTCATGAGCCAATAAATCACAATACTGTGTTGGTGATCAATACCAAGTGTCCCCTAAAATACAATTGGCCTGATAATAAAGTTGTACTGTGGCCTCGATCGGCTGTCAAGAGTCAAAACTTGAACTGTGAAACATGGCTTCAAGAAGCTGACAGCAAGGACCAACTTTTACGAACAAGGCAAAATAACAGACCTGACAGAAAAGGAAGAGGCCACACAGTATGTGTCTCCTTTTCTCTCTCTGGGAACCAATGAAGTGCTATATCTATTTAGGTCACGTATATCCAAATACAACACCAAAAGTTACTTAAGGGCAGCAAGTAGCCTTTCAGAGATAATGCAAACACAGCAATGTTAGAGTTGATCTTCAACATTTTTTTTATTCTCTTACAAATAGGTCAGCAACTAATCTGTCTGTCCTTTTCCAATTCTCTTTAATGTTACCACAGAAATAAAAAAAGGAACCGTGAAACTTCTCAGTCATCCAGGTCATAGTATCTGTTGAAGGTTATCATAGCGAACTGGACTAGCTTAATTTACTGAAGACATTTCACCTCGCATTTATTCTACAGTTCTGAACTGGAGAAACCTCTCAGATGAGAGCCGAAGTGTCTTTGGGAAGCTTGTCCAGTTGCCTACGATAGCTTCAACAGTCTTCAACCATCTTCATAATTTGGTTTTCTTTTCCACGTAGAAGGGCCTAGCACATAGCATATCTAAGTACAGGAAAGGGGAAAGCTGGCAGAGGTTCTGACAGAGGTACCAAACTTGCTCAAATGTTGCTGGAGAATGAAAAGAGAGGGACTTACAGTAGAAGGCTCAATATCAACTGACTCATGAGCAAAGCAAGCAAGTCATCTTTATTCATTCAGGCTAGTACTTCTTCACAAGGTACAGAGTGGTAGAGAGGAAGAATTCTGTTTTTTTGTTTTTTTTCCCCAGGTTCTTCAAAATATCTACTTTGGTTTCTTTGAGAGTCTACGGGAAGTTGTACCAGAAGTTAAGGAACAGCAAAAACAATATGAATCAATAAGATTATATCCTCCAAGATACAGAGCTATGGCAAAATAATAATAATAATAATTTTAAAAAATAACATATTGTCTACACTATTACGATTAAATCTAGTCTTTAAAGAAAGTAGTGTTTTCAAGGACAAGAAGGAACTATAGAACCAATTCACAAAATAAATTACAGTCAATGTTTAGCAAGTCTCTACCTTTATTCATATTCCAGTAACCCCCTTTTTTGCTCTTAGTTCAGTATCTGGCAGCATTTTAAGTTAAGACCCTGTCCAGGATTATTGAATAGGCTATCTCATAAGAGCCGGCCCTGCCATTGCGCTGAGGTTTCGGATATTAAAACCACATAATGCAAGAGCTGCTTCAGGGGAGGAACCAGTCAGATACCCTTGTCTGGTTCTGTTTATGTCCGTTTGCTTTAGTGCTGTACATGTTCCCTGGTGTGTCTTTACCCTGCCAGCCTGCTCCCCATTAAAAAATTCATTTAGGTAATGCAGAACAGCTTTAATAGATTAAATGAATTTAATAATCGTCATGCCCTGCCAAATTCCCAGCACAACAGGTTCATCTTTCAAAGCAGAAGCTTTTGAAACCTGAGGAAAAAAAAGTTGGCCATTTTTCTTTGTATATTAATTTCATTGAATTTTGGAGCCGCTCCTACCCAAACTCATCAATTAAACATGTAGTTTCTGAGGTTAAAGCATTTTGGTGTATAGCTTTATCTCAAAAAGGCACTCTTTTAATACAGAGCAGGAAGCAATGTATTACTTAACTGATTTATCTAATACACTCTGTAGTGCTCTCAAATATCACTGTCACACACAAATGTTGGTGATGTATACAACCATAACTACAAGACTTCAATTAATTGCAGTTTGAGATTACATTAATATGATTCTATCAGTAATAATGTATACACCGCAACAGACCAGAAGTTTGTGCTGTCTGTCCATGATTAAAACATCTCTTATTTAAATCCCGTTTCAATAAATAATGGAGTGTTAAGCCTATCTGCTGTGACTCTCAGAGCCTCTTACATCCAATTGCCAAAAGCTCCCTTGGATGAGAGAGTCATGGGTCTAGTTGCTAAGCCTTAAAATCACACTTGGTCACAGGCTGTGAGAAAAGTGTCACTCGTTCCCTACCCAGGCCTGCGCCCAACAAAGCCTTAGCGGCATGTGCATTAGCATGGTGACCGAGGTGAGAAAATGCCACATATGAATCACGCAGTATCACATGAATACTGTATCCAAAACTGGCACTTTTCTTCTTATTTGAACCAAGCAAACACCAACAAGGTGCGAATGGGTTCGTCCATTTCTCTTCAAAAGGTTGAAGTGTTAAAATCATCATTGAGACTGTGGTAAGAGAGCAGGTATAGCCTAAGTAACAATAGCATAGCTAAAGCAGAAGCTAGCTCCATTTGAGACTTCAGCACTATGCTTCTCTCACATCGTGCTCCCTGTGTGACACGTAAAGTAACATTATGCAACTTTCAACATTAAAATAACAGTCTATCACTATCATTTTGATGCTACACTGGCTTGTAATAGGGTAAATGGCGTTATTCCCACTCTGCACCCTGTACAGCTGTTTGCGCACAATATAATGTTTTGCCTACTTACACACTTTCACTGATTTTGGTGAAAGTGAATCATTTTTACAGAGGAAATGTTTTCCTTTGGCTGCTCTGCCACAACTCTCTGTTGGTAAAGTAAATTGCCCAGAACTGTAGCTGCTGTAAGCTAACATTCATTAACTCAGTTAGCTGTTACATTAATTGCAGAGTGCTCAGAGCACCAGGTGAGAGTTAGTGTAACACTGGAGGTTTGGACTGCCTTGACAAAGATGTTTTCAAGCTCAGGATGGGGGGAAATGCTAACTGAGAGCAGCGCCGGTCTTGGGTGAGTGGGCAACATACCTGGGCTCAGCAACTTCAATAGATATAGCTAATGGCAGAGGCAATCTGTCAGACCAGAGTAAATCTGGGACTGACTTTCAGTCGCTGGTGAGAGCTTTGTGAAATAAAAGGCTGAAAGACAGATGCCAAGCTGGGCTTCTTGCTGTTGGACTAATAAATAATATTAGCTGGCTGCTGTGTCTGTGTTGCGCTTGCTTGATGTTTGGCTGTTCGTAAAGTTGTGAACTTGCTAGTTTTTGATCATAAGTAATATGATAACAAATGCACATGTACAACTATGCACTCTAAAACTGCGGATGTCGAATTGCAGCACACCAAGTCATACATAATGATACTTTTACCTCATGTCCTGCCCATAATGCTAAAAAATATTTGCTTCAAGAGCAGCACATGTTTAAATATAAGATTTCCCACTGCACTGCAGTCCATGCAGTATCCACAATTAAAGTAAGATGTCGACAAAATAAGAAATATATAGCTCAGTTAGGGTAGAGATGAATAGAGAAAATGCAGCCTGGCACAAATCTAAAAAATGAGGTGTTTCATCAGTCTTGGGAAAGATTGCATTCAATGCCTTTCATAGGTACTTGAGTCATTGAAGACCTGTCAAGCCGATGGGCTTTGATTCTTTTCAAGCTGAGACCTCCTTGTGGCCTTGAACGTAGCTTGCAGTGTTTAGGTTTTCAGTTGTATTGAAATAAAGAAGAAACAGTCTGTAATCTAAGTTTTTCATTTATTTATTCCTCTCTTTGTGGCTTTGATCCTATGATTATTACACATATATCCTCAGCTTTAGCCACAAAATGGCAAGGTCAACACAGTTGTAAATTCCTCTTGTGGTTTTGATAGCAAAATGCATGAAAATATTTATGGCCCTTTTTTTAGCAAGTGATCACCATATTAGCAGGATAATGCCGACAAGGTTTCCATAATTAAGAATTATTGAAGACTGTAGAGGAGTCCCTGTCATACTTCCTGATAATGGAAACCTTCTCTCTTACATAACTAAATAAATCAGGTAAACTGTTAAATGACAGGTGTGTTAGCATGCTAATATGCTAATACTGGTGTTAAGTTCTATTCACACTGTGTACAGCTGAGGACGACTGGCTGTCTGTGTGAAATGGCTGTACACTTGATCCACGAGCTTTTTTGTGCTGAAGGTCAAAGAATACCATCCATCCAATTATTAGATTTTCTAGTGTTTGTAGTGTTTTTTTGTTTTTTTTTTAGCTTTCAGGGTCGCTACCATGTGCTTTAAACATTTAGCCTTGTTTCTTTGAGGAATAAACTAAATATTATTAGGCTGATGAAACACAACAGTTAGGTAACATGGAAAATTTCTATTTTGCTATTTCAATTAGCAACTTCTTCTTTGTTCAGTGTATCCATATATATCCAGGGTCAAAACCCCTTGGTTGAGTAAACACTTCAAACAGGTGCAATGAACATTGAAGATAACTGCAGCAGAACAAACAATTCATACAGAAATATACATACAATTAATGATGGGCAAAGCGCTTTTTTTCAGTGCACTGTTCTCCCATGACTCAATATTACATCTACGATCACACCACACAGATTCAATGTCACCTTTCTCACATTAACGCAGTACTTCTTTTTCACCAATTGAGCTTCAACTCGCGCTCTTTCTGTTATGTCACAACGTTACGCTCTTCTGGTTTTTCGACTGGAGAACTGGCACCACCTACTGCTTATCTAGTGAGCCAACTTCTAATATTCGTATAAGGTTAGTGGATGGAAACGCAAGCATTCATTTGCATTTTCTTTTGCCTGAATTACTCGACATTTGTTAAAAATCTATCATACGTTTGGTTGAATACTGAGATAGTCAGTTCGCTTAGCAACTTCTAAATAGGAACACACACATTTACCATTCTAAATTAGTTCTAGTAAATCAATGTGAATAAATTTCCAGGTCCTTCTTTGTAAAGTATGTCAGTAAACCAATAGTTATTGTGCATGTATTGAGCCCAGCACCTGTGTGTGTGTGTGTGTGTGTGTGTGTGTGTGTGTGTCACCTCAGCCACACTCCAGTGTCCCTGTTTGCCCCTCGAGCACATGAGGTATCACCTTCGTTATCTGATGCCCTCAGTGGAGAGCTTCACTTTCTCTAATGACCTAACATGTGCTGGATATCATACAGCATGTGGTGGAAGGACAAGCCCATTACTCTGCAATTACTTAACAATGATGGAGCAAAAGACCTTATGGGTTGATGTAATGCATGCCTGAAGGGCCATGGGTGTAAGACAAAGGGATATTATTTTGTACTTGTGTGCGTGTAAAACATGCAGAATGCTATATCATCCAATATGAGATTAGATCTGGATGATATAAGGACTTTTAAAGACAGATTATAGACAAATAAATATCAACTTTTCACCAATGACAGAACATAGAATTAAGGCTCTATCCTGGGCTATTGAAACTCTGACTTCTTCTTGACCGACCATAACTATGCCATGACAGGAAAACTCAATCATCCAGCTCTATTTCCAAAAGATTGAATTTACAATGGAATACTAATGTGGGAAAAAACAAAACAAAACAAAAACAAAGAATGCTGCTCGAGGGAAAAGAGTCAAAACTCATGATCATCAAAGATCACCAATCTCAAAAATGTCTGAAATGCTGAAGGACGGCCTCAGGCAATGTATGATAATTTTACTGGTTCATATTGATTGCCTGTTTCATGTTTCTTCCCATGTTAGTGTAGGTGAGGCCCCTTTAAGCTCTAATTGACACATACGATGTTTTGAGCAATTTTGAGCTTTTCTTGATATTTTTGTGATTGGTGAACTTTTTTTCTTTTTTTTTTAGATTAGTTGGCAATTTTGGCATGTTTTACAGTTTACTGCTTCAGATGATATAGGGCTGGATATTACCATAATGGGCCTTATGCAGGAAGTGATATACAACTAACAACAACAACATCTAATTTCAGTAATAAGAATGAACTTATTTAGCACCATTCATAGAGAGAAGTGCTTTACAGTAAAGTGGAAAAAAACAACAACAAGAGAATATTGACAGTATGTCAATTTCACTCTTTTCTTCTTGTAACCTTTTCTTGTTGGCCTCTCTCCAATTCTTGAGAATGTGCCAGAGTATTTGTACGCAACACAACTCCTTCCTTCTCTTGGCAGGAAAGTGAGAGAAAATATTTTAAAATATATAAGTGAATGTTGCATGAGGCCCATGGTGACACTAATTATGTTATGTGCTAATAACACGTTGTGTAGTAACTTTAATTGAATATCACCTTCAACGACAGAAATGTCACAAAATGATTCACAAAAAGTAATCTGGCAAAAATTAAATTAAGAGCACAGTCTTATTTAGCTTCAAGCCTGAATCGAGGAACAAACAACAAACCCTGACAGAACCTCAGGGACCTGCTGGTAATACAGGGCAGCAGTACAGTAGATCTCTAATTTGGGTGGGTATCTGACCATGCAGAGCTCTATAAGTGATCACAAGAACCTTAAATTGCATACTTAATATGATGAGGAGCCAGTGAAGAGAAATCAAAACTGGTACCGCATGAGACCTTTTGGAGGACTTGGTTAAAAAGCTCTGCAGCAGCATTTTGGGCCTCTTTATACGATCCGGGGATGCTTTGCTGCAGCAGGAAGTTACAATAGTCGAGATTAGATTAGATTAAATAAAAAATTCCATCTCACCTTGAGACACGGTGAGCCTAAATTTTCCAATGTTTCTCAGCTGAAAAAAACAAGAATGTATCAAACACTTGACATGGTGGTCTAAAGTCAGAGCCTGGTCCATAGAGACATACATTTTGTAGGAAGGATTTAACAGAAGAGGTAAGAGTACCAAGACCTTCCATTACCTTAGAGACAAGACCAGGTGGAGCAGAACTCCTGACTGTATCAGATTAGCACATTAATGTTAACTCACACTTACTGTAGCTGAACTTCAGAGCAGCTGACAGTGCAGCAGAATCTTAAAACTACATTTTACAACTTCACACCCTGGCAGTCCCAGAAGCCAGGAAGACTCTTTTAAATGTCAGCACTCAGGAACGACTTCATGTGGAGTCTGAAAACTGTGCATCCTGTTTACCAACCACTGCTTTCTGTGCCAAAAACAAACTATTTATTATTGCTGGATGATCAATCTAATTTTACTTTCAATTATGATTTTGGATCCAATGATTACTGCTCTATGAATTATGGTAAACAGACTTGTATTTATGTAGTACATTATTGTTCTACCGACCACTCCAAGCACTTTTACAACACATCACATTCACCCATTCACACACCTTCATACACTGATGTTAAGGGCTACTATGCAATCTGTTAACTTTTCATCAGGAGGGATACAGCACTTCCTATCCAAAGCACTCATAATGATCTTAAACTCAACCATACACACACTGACATTGCAGCCATCAGGAGCAATGTGGGCTATCTTGCTCAAGGACACTTTGATTGGACTTTGGGAGCTAGGCATTAAACTAGCAGCCTACAGATTACTAGACAGCCACCTTCTGAAAACAAGATAATCAGGAAGAAACAATTATTGTGTTGCATTCTGTTATGTACCTCTTTCCTATGAGGGGTGGAGCCCAAACTTATTCTCAGACAGGCTGTTGTGGATATTAGCAGCACTGGCGTGTAAGTGTTGTGAAACAATCAGAAAATAACATCTATTTTTCAGCTTTACTGGCTTCATACCACTGGTCCCAATACACACATACACCTATGGTGGTCATGTTGAAAAAAATAAACCAGTTTTATAAAATGACAGCTGATAATGTAAAGAATATGTCAACTGTAGCAAATTGACATTTAAATGAATGTGACCACTCAAAAAATGTGACCATGTCATCAAGAAACCTATTTAATCATCTGTCTGTAAATAGTTTCAGGCCTTCTAAGAATAAAAAGAAGATTAATTTTATTGATCCCTCAATGTGATAGTTGTGTCTTCTTCTTCTTTTTCTTCTTATACTAAAAGCCTGTTAAGTTTTGATAAACCACTCTTCCTCTTAGGTTGTACAAAAAGTTCAGATTAGGGCAGATTTACATTTGGGCAAAATGCATGAATAGGTTTTAAAACTGAGATGACAAGTAGAATCACCTTTGCCTTAAAATGATTGTGATGCTTGAAAGCTGCAAAGTTAAGGCCGTGTGTCTGTCCTGATGAAACAAACAGCTGTCTCTGTGATCTTACTGAATTCATTGTGGGAGTTCTCGTGTTATTTCCAACACAACCAAAAACACTACCCTCTGGCAGACTGGGGTAGTGTTTTGCAGAAACACTATTACAGAACCATCCTAAACCAAGTTACATCTCATTGATTTTCAGGTGATCGATGATGGTCAACCATCTGAGTCAGCACTCCGAAATTGCACAGCTTCAAGTTGACATGGGTGGAATGAACGACGACTATGGCAGCAGAAGGAATTATTCATTCTGCATCCACACAACTCTTTAAGGACAAAGTTAGCACTTAATCCACTTTTTCTGAGTTAGTAAATGATATGTCCATTCTGTTCCCATCTGTAGGGTTCATTGTGCAGTAGCTTGGAGACACATGTAGACATTGTTGGGCCAAACCATTAAATATATAAAGATGCCCAAAAGTGAAGTGAAAACATCTCAATCAGGTGGTGCCTAGCCTAGCTCAGTTGGTAGAGCGTCTGCCCCATGTACGAAGGCTCAGCAGTGGCCCAGGGTTCTAATCTGACCTGTGGCCCTTTGCTGCATGTTGCTCCCCATCTCTCTCTCCCCATATTCCTGTCACTTTTCAGCTGTCTCTGGCTCCATGCTAGTAGATGGTCCAGGCACATCCAGCTGGTAGGAGACTCCACTGGATGGACTATAGAGCCCATCTGGCCTGGGAACGCCTTGGAATTGCCCAGGTGGAGCTGGAGTGCCTTGATAAACCTGTTGCCACTGTTACCCGACCCCAGATAAATGGATGGATGGATGGATATTAAAAGATCATGACTGAGAGTTTATCCCTGCTCATGATTGAGTCAGGATCTCGATAGCATGGTTTCTACCCTGATCACTACTGCACAAATGACTCCAAGTGACGTCACCTAGTGCAAGATGGCAGTGGCTGTATTTGGAATATTTTGGCTTCATCTTTGTACAGTGGGACAACTTAGAGATGTGTCATGTTAGACCCATGACTGAAACATAGCTAATGTAAGGAGCCAAGATAGAGTGATGCTGGGTTAAAGTCTCAGTGGTAGTGGAGTAGCTTTGAGAGGGGAGTTGTGGGTTTACATGCAAACTTTAAAGCTCTCAAAGCCTTGAAAATCCATCTCCTTTTCATAACGCACACTACGATATCTGGAAATTATTACATTTGCAAAAGAAATTCATTAGTTGGATTGACTGTCTAAAGATATCTCAAAGACTTAATGTAATTCTTCATTAAATTTGGTGGACAGAAAAGCCTTGGGCCGTGGAACAATTGTTCTGGTATTTGAGATCAGGGATTTACATTATTAAATGATAATTGCTGTTTTGTTTTAGGCATAATTCTGAAATTAACAGTGATGGAGACTTGATTCGGAATCCTGTGGGTCTCTTTGAGAGTCAGAAAAATCTATTAAAACATAAGACTCTTAGCGGTGGGAATGTGTTTTTAGATGTAAAAAGCAAGACAATTGATGCAGGTCTGCACACACCCTTTTGTTCATTCTTCAAAATATATTGCAGCTCACAGTTTTATCAAAAAAATCACATTGTATAGTTTGACCAACAACACTGGGTCACTGCCTTCTTGTTATGGTTCAACATACCCACATAAGAACTGTATCATCCCACATCCCACCCTGATCTCACCAAATGCTGTTTCTTTGTGACCTGAATCACTCATTTTATTCTTCATCATTACTATTTCTCTTTCTTTAAACCCTCTCTCCCAGTGGCCCTGGCCAACCCTTTTCTGTCTGGGGCAGTAAGAAGCCAGCAGGAATGACCTTCAGTCTGTCCAGCAATTTAAAATTCAGCTCCAGGTTTTTAGTTGAACTGCTGGATTCCTTTCTTAGACCCTCACGAACTGCTGGATTCCTTTCTTAGACCCTCACGACCCATTATTATCTGGCTAGGATTGAGCGGGGATCACTGCCTCTTATCCCTCGGATCACTGTAGCCCCCCTCCACCCCCCATTTTCACAGATGCATCAGCCAACCTCTTGCCATGTACTGTGAAATATTGATATGAGCCAAAAGGATACAATTCAGGGACCCTCTGCAATCGATCTTTAGTTTATGGCATCATTAAGATTCCATGAAGTTACTTTAGTGTTCATAATTTTATATTCCTGATCTGGTAAATTGCTATAGTTGTGTTTGCCAAGTGTTTAGTTTGGCTACTGAGTCATATTCCTTCATAACAATGTCATTTAAATATGTAGCTAATGGTGAGTTATCATTTGTCAAGTCATATGTGCTGGCCAAGGGGACTATCCCTGAAGTAAAGTTACATTTGTTTTACAACCGGAGTCGTATTTTCATAGTCTTTATTTTTTAAATGTTTCATATCTGTTATGATAACATTTTCCGCACCATTGCTCTGATATGTGGACTACTCCAGAAATGGCTTTTCAATAAAGTTTATGAGGCAGACACATGAATAAACAGACAAGTCTATAATTAATGTAGGCCACTTGTAAAAAAAAAAAAGGGAAAATAAAAGCAAAAGGCAACTGGCAAAAACTGGAATTTGAGCTTACTTTCAGGAACATAGTTTTGCCCACTCACAGTTTAAATTCTTTTCACCTTATTTTTTTTTATTTAAAATTGTCTATTTGTAACTCTTTCTAACTCTTTGGTAAGTCTATAGCATCACAGCATATCAAAACATATATCAATATAAAAAGCCCTGAGATGAGCTGGTGACTTGTCCACGGTGTACCACTGTTCACAGAGTGGCAATGACAAAGACACCATTCACCTAATTACAATGTTGCATCAAAATTATTTAAAACTTGACAACACGTTGACAATTGATGTACTTATTACAATTACTTTGATATTGTTTTTGTTTTTTTACTGTCAAGTCATTGCAATTGACCTGAAATAGAAAAATCAACCCTACTATTAGGTTTGGTTTGGCTGTTATCAGATGACACAGTTATATTAAATTCATCCACAGAGAAAATCCTAAATGGAACATTGATATTTATAAGTTGACAAACACAGCTCTTGGTTGTTCTGAATTGTTTAAACTTCATGTCGCTAACATCACAGAGTCAAAATCCCACTCAGTGTGTTGGCACAGAATGGCCATCCAGCTGTTCTAATTTCGACATCTGTAGCTACCTTTGGTTGAGTCACATCCCTCAGTTCCCATTGCAGAGAAATAATTAATATTAAGCTAGAGCATGTGAGGTAACACTATGATGGGATGCAAATGTGGGCCACATCCGGCTGTGGTTATTCTCTGATGTGTCTTGTAAATTCAGTTTCATGTCAGTGCTATCCCATCATTTCTTCCAGCTGTCACCATATAGAATCCTCCTTTGCAGTCAAACATTTATGTCGGTGGGTCTGGGAGTTACTGGGGGCGATTAGCCAATGAGAGAAGATCCTTTTTATTCTTCATTATTATTCTCTTGTAGATGTCGACTTGCATTTATTGAACTCCCCATTCATCAATAATGACTCCCTCTGTCGACATCTGTTAAGACTTTACCTCCCAGTGTTTCAGTCTGGGTTCAGCAGAGCGCTTGGCTTAACCACATTCGTATCCCACTGCAAGTGTATAAAGATCACAGGCTGCTTGTATCAGATGGGGCTGGAAGAAGGCGATTATTAATGCATATCTGACTAGACGAGGATTTACGCACTGGTGAACACACATACCCATAGGCATAATGTACACCTGCAAGTACAATCACACACTAGGGGTGTTACTTTTGTCCGAAAACTGCTGCAGTTGGAACATGGGGAAAAATTAATTATCTATAATTATCTGTCCAGATTACAAATTCACAGTGAAACAGTAATGCCTTGTAGGCTTTTCCAGTGGGAGGGTATTCAGAAAGTTTACATCTTGTAAATTAGGAAATTGTTGGCCTCTTCTTTATGCAGCAGCCAAGTGGGAAAAATCATCTCGTCAGCCCTCAACTTGTAATTCTTGAGATATCTTTCACTCGGTGAAAAGAACTACAAACATGTCAACAAAATGTACCATGCTTTTTCTCTGGTTTCAATTGGTAACAAATAAATATATAACAAAAATAGCTTAGATATTTATCTTGTTAGCACAAAGTTAGCATTAGGCTATCCACCTTGGATAGACAAAAATGTTAAATATTTATTTTAACCCAAACCATGATCTTTTTTCCTAAACCTAAACAAGTAGTTTTGGTACCTAAACCTAACCAAACTGCAACCATTTCAAAATGCTAACCATATGTTCATTATTGCTACGATGGCAACGAAGGTCACTCGGCCACCTGGCCGTGTCTTTTCCTGCATGTTTCAAACTCCAGGGAGAGTGTATTTTCGTAGAAACTGGCTGTCGGATTAATGGACTTTTGGTTCAATGGAACATTTTTCAGACTACTGAGCTGTTTAAGTGCGTTGTTTAGTTGTGCGATTTGAAACAGCGTTGAGATCGATAAGACTAAAACCAAAACATTGAGCTCAAAGATGCTAAAATTCTCTGTATAACTAAGAGGAACTACAGAGTTCCCTCTCTTTGAGTTCATTGTGAAGCAACATCCACGAAGTGAGGCAGCACAAGCATAAAGTCAATGTTTGTCAGTGTTGTTGAGGATTAAGATTCATGGGTTGCATCAGAACTAATTTAAAAAACAAAATGTGTTAGTTTATGATCACTCAAACCTGTTTTTTTTTTTTTAGAAGACAGCCCAAACAAACACACACAAACGCACATTTTTAGTTATCGTTTTTTGTGATTAATTTGCTGTTTAATTCTAACCCACCTCTTTTAAACATAATCCCTCTCTATCCTTTATTAAAACTGCTTTGCCCTTCTGTCCTCTCTCTTCCAACAAGGATGAAGATAAATGTATTATTCTGATGGTATAATTGTGTTTACAGTTGGAGAACAAGTGCTGGTTATATTTGTCATTTATTTTTGATGAGGCTCTGTTTCATTTTCAGTTTTCTCATTATGCCAGGCAATGAGAGCCCCAGGACAGTTCTGTTCTTTCTGTGTCGAGCACTTGTTTCAGTAAGACAATGAGATTGTGAGAAAATGCAAGAGACACAGATTAAGAAAATAAGGGGGGAAAGGGGGAGAAAGAAATTGCCAGTAAGGCAGGGCGATAGGGTAAAAACAGCTTTATTCACGGTGTCCTCAAGTGCTGCAGGCTACAATTTCGGTCAGTCTGGAAAACAATGCAACCAGCTAATTAAACACCTACGAAGTAAACCCGATTGGGTAGCTCTGTTGTTGTGGGCCAGACATCAATCATCATAGTTTGGTCTGCCACACACTGTCTTTGACATGGGACTGGGGTTTACAATCACAACTAACCTCAAAGCTGTCACTTGAAAATTTATGGCTCAGTACTTTGGACTGAGGTCTCACTGGACTATGTGTGTGTTCATATCCTCCCTGCTGCATAAAGTTATCTCTATTGATTTAAAAACAGAGATAACTACAGAATGGTAAATTCAGTTTGGTGGTTTAGATTATCTGGATAAATTGAGCTGGAAGTTGGGTTTGTGTTTTAGTCAAACTCCCTGAGAGAAAACTGCAAAAATATTACCCAAAAACGCTGATTAAGATTAAGTGATAGGTTAAACATTATGAAACTTTTAGAAGCTTTTACATGTCAGAAATGTATTATTTCATTGTAGCCTACATTTCATGTTTATATTGCACATAAGCCACTGTAATTTCTCATAGACCTGCACCTACCAAGCCCAGTTTAGTCAGCATAGAGGTCACAAATCAAGTCACTTGCTTGTGGTCATTGCAGCAGTTTTGTGGCTGAGATGTGGGTGTTCTGTTTTTGGACAAACCAAAGACATTTAGAGCATCTATCAACTTTTGGGTTTGTGAAGTTCTGGTATCTCTTTTCCTTCCAACTTTTCCAGGAAAGTGCTTTGTTTGCAAGATCTTCTGGCTTCCCAATCTGGAAATACCATAGCAGGTGCAATGTCATTGATGTCATTGCACCAACTGTGACCACATTTGTATCCAGGTTAAAAAAGCCCTCCTATCCTTATGTCTCTATTCTTCTTTGAATTGATATGTTCATGCATTTCTTTACTTTATCGTGTTTTAAACACATTATGTATAGCACTTTGCACTTTACCTTTGTGTAGGAAATATATTAGAAAATAAACTTGCCTTGTGCATTTATAGCAGTAAGGTCAAAGCAGTTGAGGTTCCTTCATCAATCTTAGCTCTTCTGAACTTGCTTTGTCATTCTGTGTGCTCCACTTTAAATCGGCTGATTCATAAATGGCACCAAAACAAATTCCTCATCATCTGTAGCCTCAGGCACATTTTCATTTCCAGACCTGCTGTCTTCAAAATCCTCCAGTATCAAAGAAACTGCTACTCTGCACTTTACCCGGCACCCTGGTGCTGCACCATCATGTTACTGTGACAGTGAGCTAATATAAGCAAACTTTTTCATCACTGTGTCTGTGTTTATTTATAGCAACAGTGACTTTGCCACTAACAATGAAAAGTACCATATAGAGAGGTAACTGCTGTTGCTGGAAAAAAATAGTTTTAAAAATGAGAGTTAAGGAAAATCATTTGGAAAAGTTTAAAGACAATTTCAGTTTTGCCCTAATCGTAGATGTGTGTACACGTATTTTAAGCACACTTACTTTCAGTTTTACCTCCAAATTCAGGGGGTTGAAAAAATGTAACCCACAACCAGCTTGTGGTTTATACCCTTTGCCATTTTCCAGATCTCAGTGATCTCAATTACAGTTCTATCATGGCCAATAGAAATCATAGCCTAACCTAATAAGATCTAAACTGGAACAAACCAGAGTTAGTTTAAAATCTATCTACTGTGCCTCTGAAGTACTTACATGCTTGCATTTTTTTTTATTATTTTTAATAAAGATGCTGAGTTTCCGAATACTTAAACCCAGCTGGTCAAAACCCCCAGAAAACCCCTTCATTCTTCACATAAGTTTGATTGCAGGTGCAGATTTTGCATAAGGCCCCTTTATTCCCACTTGACAGATGAATTAAAGGATCAGCGCTATCATATTTTTAAGGAACACATTGCTAAGATTCCACAGCCATCAGGGAGGAAATACAAAACTATCTAAAGAAAAAAATCCTGACCAAAACCACAAACATCTCTCCTAGCTCTTGATCGAGCAGCCTTACTTTAGAGAAGTGGATATTGCCTTATTAAGAGTAAGTGCAGCAACACTTTGCCTTCAATACTTTTCCAATCCAGTCTGCTGTTTTTGGCACCGGGACTCTGGGTGTGCGTGCATTTCACATAATCATCTCTGGAGTCCCAGAAATCACTCGTACTTAAGACCGTGTTTCTCAGGTTTCTTTAGTTTCATTTGTCTTGTTCGGATCCGAGGCTGTCCACTCTTTTGCTTACTTTGACAGATCGCCTGTTCTCCATCTCGAGTGAGTCGCTTGTGCTCTGAATTCTGTGTCGTGGAATATTTCCCACCTGGAATGCTTTCCATCTCCATCTCCATTTCACCCTCTACCTTTTGAAAGTGATGAGGTGTGTTGTTTTCTGCTTGTTTTTTTGTACCCTGACATTTGTGTTTTGCAGACTGCTGGAAAGTTTCTGCTTTCATTTTTGTTACCGTTGCTGTTACCTCTCTCCTTTCTTTTTGTGTCCCTCTCGCCTCGTCTTGCAGCAGTTTTCCTCTCTCTCCTCCGTTAACATATAGACTATAAGTCAGAATATCATATCATGTATCAAAAGTGACACATGGCTTTGGTCCCGGCACTATGATAACCATGATAAGAGGACACAGTGTTATGCTACTATAGGATCTTAACAGAATAGTTAGGTTGCTTTGCCTGGCATAATGATCAGATGCAAACAACTAGCCTGACTGACCTGTCCATAATTTAAAATATGCCTACTAACACCATGAATGATAAGATATTAACACGCATCTCACTTGTTTCACAAACATGTGTAATGAAACAAGCAGTTGCGTGTAGGAGTTATTTCTTGGCAAACAGCAGTTTCCATCTATTCACCAAGTGCTTCTGTGCAATATCTCCACTGATAACGTGACTTTCCAGATGGGGTCATGGAGTTCAGGTTTTAGTTTTAGTCTCTGGAGCATGGATATTTTAGGAGAAGTGGAAACTTGGTTCCAAGATGGCGCTACAGTCCAGTGGGAATTACTCACATGGGTGACACCAAAGAAGTTATTCTTATAAATGTAACATGTTATTCTCTGAGAGCAGCCATCTTAGATGGATTTCCTCTAGACTCCCTGCTGGCTCCCTGCACATACAGTGTGAATGATATCTACTGATAGGTGGGTACTAATGCATCAACACATTTTCCAGTTCAAACCGCCCTAAAACCACAACATTGTGAATGGCTTCACCAAAACATGTTAATTAATTCTGACCTTTAGAGATATTAGTAGTGTTTTAATTTTTGACAGAGCTAGGCTAGCTGTTTCCACCTGGGTACAGTCTTTGTGCTATGCTAAGTGAAACACTAACTCCAGACTCCAACATGAGATGACACATGATTTCCTGTGACTCCAAAATGGTGAACCAGTCCATTTATTTGATATATAACCATAATAATGTGTTTTTATATTCAAAGAAACTTTCATTTGACAATATTTTGACAATTTCCACCTATCAGGCACACGGCAGCTCTTTATCTGCATCCTTTATACATTCATTTCATTTGGGGGATTTCCAAGATCTTGGCAGGTCATATCTTATGTTCTGGGAAATGCACTGTTTTTTCTTAGAAGATCACATCTGGCCAAATATGCATTTGATGAAAACTCATCCTTCAACATATTCCCCACCCCAATGGGGATGACTCGTCCCCTACCATACTTTATGAGCCTTCACCAGATAAGTGAAGATGAAACCCAAAACATGTTAATATATGTGCACCTCAACATAGAGTGAGATGTAACCAGTACATGATCTTAAACAAGAATATTAAACTGGAAGCCTACATTAAAACTAAACATGAGTGATTATACAGCATAATCTCTCATTCTGTGGTTCCAATATGGTGTCACAAATATCTACACATATTGATGAAGAATTTCTGTCTTCATTTGTGTATTTTGAGGTGAAGCACTTTATTTTCTGGTGTCGAGTGCATTTGAAACAGGAACACTGCACACATGAATATGACAACATGTTTTCTGGCTGCTCTTGGGATGTGACAGGACTATACCATGCTAAAACCTTAGATGGGCAGTGTTTATTTATAAAGCATGGATAATGTCATCTGTAGGCGGCTGGTTGTGGCCTCTGTCTCTCTCTGTCTGGGTCTTCAGACTCAGAGACAGCTCTGAATCCTTTGGCAGGGAGGCATGGAGGCCTTCATCAGTCATGGGTCGTTAGTTTGATCTTCCTCACCGTAATGAGGTCGGTGTCACCTCGGCCTTTCATAATTCTCTAATTACTCTTATGTCTAGGGGTTGACTCTCATTAGAATAAACCAGAAAGAGGAAGGTGTTTTGCACAGCGTGATGAATGTTTCCACTGGGATTACTGACTCTGATATTTACTTAACTTGTTAGTACAGTAACATGCCAGTGCTACTGCACTGAAACAACTCCTGAAGAGGCACAGCAGTGATTTTACATGTCAGAGCCAATTTACTCATCATGAGGAGCCTGTGAAAACCGCCGTGTAATGTTTTCTTTGGCATCTGAGTTATCTCGGCTTGACCTTGGACATAAAGCCTATGTTGAAAAATGTTTTTTTTTTCGTTTTTTTTTTTATCTCCTGTAATTCCCTTGACTTTAAATCACTGCAGTGCCCCTGTTAGCTTTAAATGTGTATGTTGTGTTAGGCTTGTCTTCTTGTTTTTTTTTTTTTGTTGTTGTTTTTTTTTTTCTGCGCACATGTGTTGATCTTGCAATCTGTAACTGGCTTGTATATGTCAGGACCAACTGAAGTCAAATGTGCAGCTCACTTAAAACAGGCAGAACATAAGAACCAGTTTCCAATCTGTAAATTAACTCAAACATGACACAGAAACATTGTAGCATGCAAGTGTGTGTGGTAGTAATATGTGAACAGACATACCTTGTGTGTGTGTGTGTGTGTGTGCGTCCTTACAGACAAGAATATTTGTGTCTGAGACAGGGGATGTTGCCTGGTGGTAGTCTGCTGCCCCAGACTAATAAGAATCAGGAGACTGTGTCAGAAGACAAACAGAATTGTTTGTGTCTATCTGTCTCTCATATTCAATAACTCCATACATCCATATATGATGGTTTGGCGGTTGTCATGGCGCCATGGCCCACTTCCACTTTATCATTTTTCGTAGGATCAATTTAACTGAATTTCCCTGCTGCATTGCCAGCATTCCCAGTTTTGTATTGCATTGATTGCAGGTGTCGGTGGATGTGATGATTGAATGTCTGTAAAATGAGTAAGAAATATGCGATTGTGACAATCTCAAATGAAAATCAAATGCCTCTTACCGTTATTTAAGGAAGAATCATGAATACAGTGTTGGCTGAGGGAAACTCTAACACAAGATACTGAACTTGCACTCACATGCTGACAATATTAAGCCATATTACTGGTTATTGTTTCCTTGACAATCGGTACATTTCCATATAACTGACTTATTACATATTTTTACTTGGCAACTTAAAAATGCCATATTTTTCTAAAAACAAGTTATTTCAGATTTTTGCAAAACATAAATGCTTGCCTGAGATAAAGAAGTTGTAATACAGACAAAGAAATGATAAGATAAAGTTTTGTAATAGGCCACTCACCATTACATGTTTTAACTCCACCAATTGGTGAAATGTCTCAACAACACTGAGATTAATTGATACAACATTTGGGACAGACTTGCTTCAAGTAGTACTAACTACTGGGGAAACATTGGATTCATCAGAGAGTGAGGGAAGAAAGCTAGCACATGTGACTAAATGTAACATGATAAAATCTATGCCTACCTGAATAATGTCAAAAAGGACTTCCATGGTTATTTAACAATGAAGACCACGACTCTGATGATCCCACACTACATCACAACGTCATCAAGTTATGAGGATCTGCAGTTTTTGGTCCTGTGGTGTTCACTTCACTTCACAGCCAGATGTTCCCACAAATAATCAAAATACTGTGACTGGCCAGTTTGTAAACCAGGCAAAGAACAGTTGCTAAGCTAAACTATTGTCACATAGCATTACTATTGAAGCTAAAAAAAAATATATCTTTTACTGGCACCTTTCTCTCAACAACTGTTGCCTAAAAAACCCCACCCTAAGTCTGATGGAGCCGATACAAGAGAAGAGAAGACTTGTACAGGGCAACCCCCATAAAAAAAAAAAAAAAAAAAAAAACCTGACAAGACATCACACTGTAAAACACAGCCAGCCACTCAGTCTAGCAGAAAAAGCTAATGTTAAAAACAGTTACTGCTTTCCCTCTGACAAGCTTTTGCAGGAAACAAGTTAGGTAACTCTGTGTTGTGACTCTACATCAGAAAAACATGCAAGGAAAGGAAAATTCCTCTGCGGGTTATATCCTAGTTGACATGCTTGGAATAACAGCCACACTTACACACTAGGCTAGCATAAAATCACAGACAAATACACACATGCCCCGTTGACAACCACTGCACACATTCGTGAGTATACATCCAGGACATTTATCATGTTCAATTACACAGTTACCCTCAGCTGGGATTTAGAGACAAATCTGCGCCAGGATTTTAAACCGCACACCTCCCATTCAACCTTACTGTACAGCTGGACATTTTCCTGGAAACGACACATCTCAACACCCCCCCAACCCTCCTCCTTTCTCTCTTTCTTTGCCTCTCCTTGTCTGGAAATCCAGCATGTCTACACACAAACACACACAGCACATAAAATTTGGTTCTCTCACCTACCGCTTTAATTTGAAACAGATTGTTCAGGTATGAGGAGAAATTGGAAACTTTGCAAAAGGAGGAGAGACATCTAGCCGAATGCCTGGATAAGGCACCATTTCCCATCTCTTCTTCTACAAAACAGGTTGATTCCTCCATTATTAGATAGTTGGAAGACGTTATCTGTGCTGCGCAGCATCTTTTTAAGTCAACCGTCTCAGATGACATGTTCGTCCTGCTCTTCCTCTCACTGTGCACCTCATCTATATACACTCAAAGAAAACATCTGTGGTATTTTAATAGGGCTGAGGATAGAATTATATGAGATGTCAGTCATACCTTTGAACCGAGGAATACATTCGTCAGCACTTAAAGTTCAACCAACCTCGAAGTGGATTTGTCATTTGATGCATCTTGGAATGTTTCTAATGGTTTGTTGCCAGGTTGCCTGGAAAACTCTAGGATGTCCAGTCTTATGTTGTCTCTCAATTTGCATACTTCCATACTTATACTTGCTATTTTGAGTCCATAGGTGTGTTCACGCTGACAATTATGTCAAAATGTAGTGTATTGTGAGTACACAGATGGTGCACCATGACGGAAAGCTGGACACTTCTTGCCCTCAGTGGTCACCATTTTGGATGCGGAAGGAGGCACCACCAGCACTGTGAAAATAGCAGCCGAGGAAGCTGCTGAAGCTGAACTGATTGCATTAAATATTACAATATACACATGTAAGTTGTACATATGTTTTATGTTCATATCAAATGTTGGCGATAATGCTACACTTGCTTGCAATTCGGCAACGAAAACAAATCTGTAAAATATTGAGATCATCATTTCTGGAAAGTGCACGATGGCTGTACTCGAATTGAGACAACACAACCTAGCGCACGATGCCAGGAAGTACATAGAGTACACAGTGTACTCCACAGAAGTGTGGCAACAAATTTTCCAAATTAAAATACAGCATTATTGTTTGCTTTCCATGTTTGTAAATGGACAAAAGACATTTATTTTTTTTTAGAAATAAAGCGGGACGACAAGGGTATTCACATCGAGGCCTATTGTACATCCACAGTCTGGCATATCAAGTCCAAAAAACATCTTATGACAACTTAAGGCCAAACTAAGACTCCACTATACAGACCTCTACAGCCTCTCTTGTGTGGCTTGGTTGTTCATCTTTGAAATCATATGGCAGCTGATTCTGATTGGGCAATTACAGCTTTAACAATACGCACCACAATTACAGAGCAATATGCACGAGTCCTAATCGTTTAGCTTCATTTAATCCGACAAGCTGGCAACAATGGAGAAAACTCACTCAACGTCTCTATTAGGGAGGGTCTCAAGTTGGTTTCCGTCTCCAGTGCTCTATCTCTACCAGTCAGGTGGGAAGAGAACAATAGCTTTCTTGATTGAGGACCTAAACCCAAAATGGGTTGGCTGGCTGAGGAGAAAAGGGATAATGAGGATTTAATCATGGCGTTTTGGACAAATCCCAAAGGTGTAGTGGCCCGGCATGCCCACCCTCCAACTGAAGAATCTCTGGTTTGATCTCCATATACAGTTGTTGTCATACTCAAGTGTCCTTATGCTGAGAACAGCCCGAAAGATTATCAGGTAGTTGTCATGTTTAAGTGTCCTTATGCTGACAACAGACTGTAAGATTATTAAAATTTAGAAAGATTAGACAGCACACACATATGGACTGCTTCCACCACATATTTTTGGTCTAGACAGTCAGGAGAGAGTACACATTGAGCGTCTGAGTGAGTACTCTCACACTGAACAGGTAAATCCTCCATGAATACAAATCCTTGTGTGTCCCATTCATTCATTTACCTCCGACATTTTCTGAATTAACTTTTTTGCCACATTGTTTCTGTGCTGACTGTCTGTCTGGTCTGATGGCCTTCCTACTGTCAAAATGAAGAAACCTTGTGCTCTTAAATATATGAAAATGTTTTTTCTTACATCTGATGTTTCTTGATGGAATGCCGGTTGTTTATTCATTACCGATGTCACCAGTCTAGACCTTGCACACTAATTATTTCTCCATCCTTGTGAACAACATTTTTTTTAAAAAAAAGTATGCTATTAGCTTTGTAAAAACCCAACAACAACCAAGAGAATTCATTATTCTCTGTACAGAAAGGATATTTCTGGTCTGCTTCATAGTCAGACGAGGTCGAACACCAGTGCTGTCCATCACTGTGTCCATCAGAGGTACAGAAGTGGTAGGTCTTCCATTTGAAGAGAAACACACAGACACACACATAGACTTGCCATCACAGACTGGAGCTGGTCCATCTATGGGAAGACAGGAACATACAATTGTTGTAAATACAGGGAACACAATCACTGTCTGATTGCTTTAATTTGCTAAGACAAAGTGGATGTGGAAATGATGGACTGTAGGGTCGAGTGAGTTAAGCAGGAGTCTGCAATGAATCCTGGAGGAAAAAGGCAATGAGATCACTGTCACTCATAACACTTTTACCATGTATTTTATTCAAAATATTCCTCATGAAACATTCTTGATCAGAAGGCAAAATATTAGACTAGAGTAATGCCTAGCAAAAAATCTTGTTTTTAACCCTAACCCTGATCTCCTTTGATTTAGCACCTTCTGCAGAGATATGGAAGTGTACTCCTGGGTGTGAAAGTACACCATGACTTCATGGTTGGGCGTGACTACAGGTGCAACAAAGTACACTTCTGACCACTCTTAACAACAGCCATTAGTGATGCACGATGTGGTCAGAGCTGTAGAAACTTTCAGCAACATCCTGCCTTTCAGCCTGGTGTTAATCTGCTCTTAAAATGGTGAACGCTGTATATTTGATCTCCAGACTGTCAACAGCATCTGACCCAGACTGGAATGGACTCTGCTGCAGTAGTTCCAGACAAATGTTCAACTCAGTCTCATTAGTCATGATGCACAAATCAGATCTATAATCATTCCAACAATCATAATGTGTGTCTTTAAAAACTGAACCTCTCACCTACACTCATTTTAAACCACTTTAACATCAGCTAAATACCTAATGTCAGTCTCAGGGTAGAGGCTGGGAACGGGGTTCAAGTTCAAACCAAACGAGGGGGTCGGAAGTCCCCCAAAAATAGCTGGCTTGTTTGTAAGCCATACCTATTCAATCATCAGCAATTTGCCACATATGGTAATTCAGTTCTGGCGAGGAGTAACAACAGTTAAAGGTTTTGCAGGGGTTGCAGCTGTGTTTGAAGGGAATGTGTTTGCGTCTCTCATGTTCTCTCTCTCAGTTTCTGTGTAGTCCGCAATCTGACCCCATTTATTCCCATTTTGTTCCCACTTCCTTTACTCTCCACTCCACTTTCTTTCTCATGTTGCTTCTCTCTGCCCACTCCTTGAAATATACCATCTGTTTTTCTCTCGCTTTCATTTTCTATGATCTCCCGTTTAATCCCTTTTTTGTTTTGTTCTTAAAGTACCAACACACTTTTAAATATATGTATAAAATGTATAATGTTATTAATCTAATAAAATAATCTGATGTGATGTGTGCTTCACTGGTTTCTGTCCTGATCTCCTTCTGTATCTTGTTGCTGCTTTTTGTCATTACTGGTGATAGAAAAACATAAAATATTTAATCTGCAATTGTCATGTAATGTTAGAATTTGAAGTATCGAGTGCAACAGGCCTTGTGTAGATTAGCAGAGGGGGCTTATTCAGAAGCACATTGTCTGTCTAATTGCTGACTTAAAATTCAAATTCTGTAACTTCAACTTGTTAGAAGCAATGGAGACAACAGAAATTAACAACAGACCATATTTCATGAGGCAAAGAGCAGATAGGAGAGGAAAACAAGGCTGGTAAGCAGGGTTAAGCAAGTATAAACTGTAAGAACTAGCATGGCTAACGGGCAACACCATTCCACAGGCGAATAATTATAATAATTATAATTATAATTTTTCCAAATTATCCCACACCCCGTTAGGTGTGTCGTTTAAATTCGACATGATCAATTTGTTTTTGTTTACACTTTGGATGTGTGAATCCCAGAGGAAGCCAAACATTCACAGATGAAATGTTGGAAATGTTTTGCTATCGAGCTCCACTGTAGCTGCCAGAGATAAGAAGTACCCTGAACGTGATGTGACTCAATGTCATTTATATTGGCCTGTTATTCACAAGAGTCGCAAAATGGGCTGCAATGTAATCCTTTGGGGAAACTGCACACTCCTGCACAGTCCTCTGAAAGAGCTTGATTTTGTAACTGATAGGTTTGCATTGTTATTATAAGTGTCTAACAACATTATGGAAAGCACTGTACATAGATAAATAGAGAATATAAAAAAAGTAATTTTACCTAGCAGGAATTGTCCCATTACTCATTTAGACACAAAAACATGCAAATATGAAAAATGTTTATCTTTAATGTGCTCAGAAATTAAAGGTACACATCCATCAGTAGTTTTAGGGTTTGTTTATAAGAAAACTGAGCGAATTTTAACAAAACAAAGTCAGCAGAGAAAAAAAAGGAAGAAAGAAGAAGAAAGTATAGAAGCAAAAAAGCAAAAAAAAAAAAAAAAAAGAGGCAGACCATATTGTAACATCTGGGAACCCATGTTGAAACAATGCACTCCCCCCCAACACTCCCTCCCTCTGGACCATTAGGAGACTGATGAGTGAACAGTTAGCTGGATCAACTCAGCATGTCTGGTTCTCCGGCTAGCTCTTTAATCATTCCTTATCTCTGACGACAAGACCACATTTCAGTCTCTCTCTCTCTCTCTCTCTCTCTCACTCACTCTCTTACATCCATCTCACCCCCCTCCACCTGAATGTTGCTCCTGGGTGGTGCTCTGTTTTGTTTTGAGTCACAGAACAACACAGTTTGCAGTGCCATTGTGTGTTGTGTCTGGAAACAGAGGACTGCCAAAATGCCAGGGAGTGATGGATGCTGGGTAAATATAGAAGCTGGCTCCCGATTCGCTGGGTCTGAACTCAGATCATGAGTTTGGCTCAGGCTTGAACACTCATGACATGAGGATATGACAAATCTTAGTCTCTTTTCTTTCAAAGTTGTAAACTAAACAATAATAAAACACTGACCACAGTATAGCATTATGGTAATGAAACAGCAAATGTGTTGACTTATATTAAGATGGACACCACTGTACAAAAATGAAGCCAAAATATCCCAGATATGGACACTGCCATCTTGTGTTGGTGTCATCATTCAGAGCCAGAGTCTGCACAGCGATTGGGTTTGGAGTCGAGGTATCGAGATCCCATAAACTGGCTAACTTAGCAAACAAGGTTAATTAGCAGGACATGCCCCATCTGCTAACATGGAGGCAAGTTTATGACCTGTACTCATATAAATATATATATATAGGTTTCTGAAGAGCCATTATGAAGCTCAGAGTGTGGTGGCTCAACAGTGGCTAACGGTCTAAGACGTCAAGCTTGGGTGGAGCTGAGGTGGGCTGAATGAAGCCTGTGTGCTCAAACAAGCCACCTGTAATGACACCCACCTGTCAATCAAAGCGACTATGCTTAATTATGCATACATTTAAGCCTTAATAGTTGAGCTCTGTAAAATGTTTTTCTCAGTACAGATGACATGAACCGGATAATTAGCTATAGAGACCAAAACCGTTTTTTGTACCAGGCTGTAAACATGTTTATTTCTGCTCTGAAGTTGGACATTTACGTGGGGGCTTATGGAAACTGACTCACTTTTGGAGCAAACCTCAAGTGGCCCATTGAGGAACTTCAGTTTTTGCACTCCCGCTTTGGCTTCACTTAACAGTCGAGGTTGCAGCTTGCCTATACTGCAGCCAGCCACAAGGAGGCAATCAAAATAACTTGGCTTTACTTTTGGTTTCACTGTCATGTCATCTATATATCCAGTCAGTTTTCTTCACAACAAAAGCAGCAGAGGTTTATGTGCACTGCAGGATTTAAATCCATCCACCACGCCAAGTTGATGAGAAAAACATGACTTTTTTCTTGAAAACAAAACACCATAACATAAACTTCAAGTATTGTTACATTACCCGGAGGCATACTGTGTTTATATTCCTGAGAGAAAAAAACGAGGATATCATGATAAGTTTAAAATGAGCAGATCTTCCCATTTCACAACGGCTTCAGAGGTGTTTCTCAAATCAGATCTTTAATACAGACTGTCTGCACCGTTATTTGCAAGTGATCAGATCGGATTTGTGTGTCCAGACATCACCAGCCTATCCGCGTGTGTTGCTGTGGTAACGGCATAGGCGCCAATAACTACTTAAACTGGTGACGCAGCTTTCCCATGCAGAAGCAGTTTTGTGTACAGAAGCTTCACTCCAAAAAGTGCCAGCAGACTATAGTATATATTTCAGCGTCTGCTCTGCTCGTAGCAGTATGACTCTGCTTGGCTGCTCTAATACACGTCACACGGATTTGATGTCATAATTTTGTGCTGCGGTTTGAGTGACTCAAAAGACACTTTTTCAGACTGAAAAAACTGTATAGATATCACGATAATATCGTTATCACAAATTCTTTTTTTGGCCTTCATGATCGTAATAAAATTCCAAACCACATTGGGGCAGGCAGTCTGCACAGGTTTCTCCCTGGTTTCCATTTATATGTTAAGCTAAGCTAACCACATCATGACTTAAGTTCCCATTAAGTCAAAATTGATTTTTCAAGTAACTAATTTTGCATCTAATCAAACACTTTCTCACTTGACATGATACAGTGCTTCCTGTTTGATACAGTATTGTGAGGGCTGCTACATGCATCTGTGGCTGGGCCTCACAGATTACTGTACAAATATGCAACTTTAGAACTTTATTGTAACTTGATTTCCACACTTTAATGATGGAAAGGTTGATGTGCAGCAAACTGTTAACTGCCAGACTGGCCACCGCAGGTTTCATCTGTTGTGTTTGGTCCCAGGTCCGGCTGTGTTCACTGGAAAGTAGATGCTGACACTAGATCATAGCATTACTTGCAGTGCATAGAGGTGAGGGTGTAACACAAACTCAGAAACAAAATATACTGTATCCCACAATGAGCAGAGGACCTGAATGCACCTGAATAAATAAATTTAATTTTGGATTATCAGTTGTTTTTTTGTACTTTGGCATCACTGGCAGGTCTTTCTCAGTCATAAAAAACTTCATTAATTCAGAGCAGAACTGCTCATCTCTCTCCATTGTCAACCTTCATCCCCAATTACAACATGCCAGGAGAGCTTTTGATGCAGGCATCCCTTGAAGAAACTGTCAATATCAATACAAACATAATCCCTTTGAATTTCAATACTTCATTATTGCACAGCATCCAGACCACATTGATTTATCTCATTTGCTTCGCACAGTCTTCGCCCCCCATTTTCATGCATACTTTTGTCTGAGATTGCCTTTGAACATGTTTCATGGAATCAATCTCTCCCTTTCACTTTCTCCCCCTCTCTCACTTTCCATCAGTGTCTCTTTTCCCTTGGGAGCGATGTCATGAGTTTAATTGCCGCCAGGTGACGAGGAGCTAGGAAAAACAGAATTAACCTTGTCAGCCCAAAGCCATCCCTCTCTCCTCTTCTCTTCCTCTCCTCGATCCAATACATCAATTAAAGTTAAGCTGCAGTGGCCCTTGGTTTCAACAGGCTCAGAGTCAGGTACACAAAGAAAGGGGTGAGAGAGACATGAGAGGTACAGTAGAGAGGGGAACAAGTGGGATTTACAGAGAGGAAAGAGGAGAAGCGACGGGGTGGATGAGAGGGGAAGACAGAGAAACAAGACAATGAGCCAAGAAAGATAGACAGGCAGAGCCGGTAGATAGACTGGAGGAGGGATAAAGTGGGATTCAGCTGTTGCAGGATTAAGAAGAGAGAATCGCACCACAAAGGCAGACACAGCATCAAGAAGAAGAGAGTGAGAGAGGCAAAGAACATAAAAGAGATGGAAAGAGATATGTAAGCGAGAATAGAAAAAAGTAGAAAGTATAAGACACGGAAAAAGAGGATGCAAAGAATAGAGAAGTAAGAAGGGGTCAGAAACCCAAAGGAGAGAATATAACTGTTCATCCTTTCCACAGATCAGATGTGACAGAGTTATCACTACCTCAGAGGTCACAGTAGGTTTCCACCCACCTGTTTTTATGTGCTTTGTCAGTCTGCACATAAAAAGAAAACTGTGAGGAAAACACTAGAAATATAAAAAAGCTGTAAAATCAGCAAAACTTCGTTTTAGATTTTTGTTTTTTATGTTTTGCTGAGATGAAAAGTTGGCATATTAGAAAAAAACAAAAAGTAATAAAGACTGATGGGTGTATGTCACTACAATATCCCAGTTTCGAGGCCAAGCGGACACCCCTGTTGCAAGACCCCACTCTCCAGTATCAGAGTAGCAGATAAAAACACCACTGAGTATATATGGATACGAAACAGGCAAATTCAATAATTGAAAAACAAAACAAAAAAAAGCCTCTCAGTGGGAAACAACAATGATATAGCATGATGTGTCAATTACTCATGTCCATAAAATGATTTAATGGAAACTGACTAAAGTACTATAGAATCAGTTATTATCTGATGACCATTTAACCTCTGGGGAAATGGCCAATGTTTTGAGGCCTATGGTGTAGCCAGCGGATGTCCAGATAGTGGATATCAGAGCCAAGACTTTCTCTTCTGTGCACCGGCCATTGTTGAGAGATGACGTCTACCACTCGACGAGCCAGATGATAACCAGTGGATTGCATTTCAACCAATTCTGCCTCTTTCGCTCTCAACATAAGACTGTTTACCTGCATGCAACTGAAGCTGGCTCAAATGTGATTGGCCAAGAGTACTCAGGATACAAACTGAAAACAAACAGAAATGGATAATGGCCTAAGACTTCCTATCCTGTGCACTCATTGTTTACAGTCTGGTTAACAACTTGAGGTGCAAGAATGAAACTGGTGTTCAGAGACAATGTCTACGACCAGACAGTTTGCAAAGTATAAAAAAAAAGCTAATAGAAAGGTAGATCGCTGTCCGACGGTATCAGTCGCTTTCTAAGATTGCATTTCGGACAATTACGCTGTACTGGACTGTTTAGCTACATTAAACTAAAGCCGGCTCAAACATTATTGGTCAAGACCACTACTTGAAAACCAGAATGCTTCCACCAGGATTTTGTCCTTTGCCCACATGTTCTGCATTCATATGCAGATATCTGCCAAGAGATTATTGGGTACCTACCAAATAACTGCCAGGAATAGTACATGCAGAATAATTCTGATAAAAGTTTAACAACTTTAAATATTTATTCCCTTTTTATGACATGGGTATTTTTGCTGGTTATGTGTCACTATAAAGACCAGCTGTGTGACCTGTGTCCAGTCTGATGAACTTCACAGCTGTTTAAAAATGACTATTAGTGAAAAAAAAAAAAAGAAAGTTCATTATGAAGAAGCAAAACCATCTCCATTCACAATATGAGCGTTGGTTGACTGAACCGTATGTCTTCATACAGAATAATGGAGATAACTGTTTGTGTTCGGTTCACCTGTCCTCACAGTAGTGTCTTTGTGTGATCCACTAGACCCATGACGCCAGGCCTGTGCACCCTGACAGTGCGATAATGGAGCTCCAAACCCTGCACACACTGTCTTTCTCTTTCTCTCTCACTCTCACACACACACACACACTCGTACACAAAAGACCTCAGAGCTTTTAGTGCCTCTCAGTTACAACCCTCTCACCATCTCCAGTGGCATTCTTATCACCTGCCCTTTTGCTTAGTCTCTTTTCTTTCCCCCTCTCTTTCTGACAAACATAGTATGCCTTCACTCTACAGGTGTGCATTTGGGTGCGGGTCACATTTCAAATGTTCACTGTTAGATACTTTCAGCGATGATAATATTGATGCCCATGGCCAGGTAAAGCTTTACAAATGCTGTCAATATGAACAGTTTGACCAAGGACGGTCACAAAACATTTCACAGCTTTTACACAACAGTTAGCCACACACAAGCAAAAAGGTCTTCTCTAAATGAGTGGAATAACACATTAAATGGAAATGCAGCACTGGATTGTCATGAAAATCTGTATGCATATCTAGAGAATGACTCTCAATGACTTTGGTGATCCCCTGTTTTTTCACCTTTATCACCTTGACATTGACATAAAATAAATAAATAAAACTACTGGATGGATCGCCATGATGTTTGTGCATACACTGTATTAACTTCAGTGATTGTTTTCATCCTGGTCAACATTTAATTGATTGAATGTTAATACGCTAACATGCTAAAGCTAAAATGGTGACCCTGCCATTATGAAAGCTCACCAGACATGAGTGGCTGGCTGCCTTAGATCAGAAGAAAGTTTATTAAATAAAGAAGCTAGTATGTCTGTTATCTTATCATTGTGTCTGTACCAATTACCCTTCAGTCTCTTTCCTGGCCCTTTTCCGTCATGACTTCATTTGTTTACAGTTCTGCCCGTCCGTCACTCTCTAACTCTGGGAAAATACTTCAACAATAGTATCAGTCTCTTCATACTCGATTGGTCGATCACTTGGTGTGCCACATTGGCCCTGACATAAAGATCTCCACAAATGAACAATGTTCCCCTGCAGCATAAATTGCAGTTGTTGTTGCTCTGATTTTATCTAGCGCCAAACATCAGGACGAAATTTATTTTAGCTGATGAGCAATTACCTGCAAAACTTCTGACATTCTGTCAGACTCAGCTGTACCTTGAGCGCTAATTAAGAAATGTTGTTAGACTAACATTCTTAGCTGAGATGACGACCACAGTAACACATTACCTGCTGAAAATCAGCATGTTTATTTTCTCATTGTAAGCATGTTAGCATACCGGCTTTAACATTTGTCTAAGCCTAAGTGGAGCCTCATAGAGATGCTTGCTCTTTAAGGTCACACTTATTTGCATGTTTTTTTTTGTTACATATCTGCTATGTAAATCCTCTACCTTGCACTCTATAATAAATAATAATAATATTTACAATAAATTGAATCCCCATTTGAGTTTCTGCACATGACTAATATGTCTGCATCACCAAGTACAGAAACTCCTGTTGAGTTAAATGACATTCATTTAGACTAAAATGTCACAGGTTTTAATGTGTCAATTTGATTGGCTGAAACAACTACCTGTCTCTAAAATTAACAAAACAAATGCCACAAAGGAGCAAAGGTCACCATATTATGACAGCTCAACCGTCCAGTGTACATTAATTAGCGTAATGTGCTTACAACTGCATACATTAGGCCAATTAGCTTGTTAAAATATGCGAACGGGGAAGACTGATCAAGCGTTTACTGTCACGCAGCCATATGTGCTCGGAGCAACCTCACCAGACGACTCAAACAGCAGGGGGGCTACTAGGTGTACTAGTTCAGAAGAGATCTAATTAAATAAAGAAGCTATTGCCTGTTATCTTATCATCATGTCTCTCCCAATTACCCCCTCTTCCCTTTCCTGCCCCTCCTCCCCGCCTGTCCCTTTTTCCGTTATGACTTAATTTGCTTCCACTTCCCCCCTTCAGTCACTCTCTAACTCTGGGAAAATATTTGAGTAATAATAGCACATGCTTCCTTGATGTTCAGCGTGTAGCGGCGGCGTGCGCAAGGGGTGGGTTACTTGTCTTCTCATGAACAGAGGGGCACTGAGGGCATGATTTAGTCAACGCAGCCGAACCCCTGCCACCCCCCTCCTGTGCTGCCCTGTTCACCCTCACTCTGTAGCACTTAACTAACTTTCACAGGCTGATAAAAAATAATTGCTGCCCCAAGGGTGGGGGACTCCAAATACATTAGCACCACAAAGAGAAGAGCTAGGATCACATTACCCAGAGCACTGACACTATAGTCTGCTGCCTGGAAAAGAAAAAAATATCAGGTCAAACACCAAAGCGACAGACGGAAAGAAAAGCAGCATGCTTGTGTGCACGCACTCGACTGTGTGTACAACACCGTGAACCACGCCGCGAGATAGCGTCGCCGAAAGGGGCCAAGAGAAAGGAATGTGCTCACTTTTTTATTTGTGCCCGATCCTCTTGTATTTCTGTCTGTATGTCAAAGGACCTCATCTGCCGCCATGCTCCATTGCAGACCAATAACACGGGGTGGGGGTGTGCTCATGGGGACGGCGGAGGAAGCAGAAAGCAAAGGAGAGAGTCAGGCAAGCATGACTCCATCGAAGGAAAGCTCTCCTTGTGAAAGAGGAGAAGTGGAAGAGATGCAGGGGTGGTGTTGGGGCTCACGGCTGATCCCATCTTCTCATATGTGTTGCACTCTACCTTGCTTCTTGAGGTCTTAGCGGCAATCCATACTAGTATATATATATATATATATATACACACACACACATATATATATATATATATATATATAACCAGACTCACAACCTGGCCTCTTAACACTTCACTCAACGCAGGACTGAGGCAATCTACCAGCTTTCGTGGTCAAAACTGGGTGGAAACGATTAAAGAGTTTTACCTGCAATGCAGAACCAATCCAAAGTCTTTGAAGCAGCCCTTCATTTTGTGCCAGTGACACAGAGAAGTCCTGTGCCAAACATGGAGGACAATTGTGGTGACAGCAATGTTTCTAGTAAGGCGTGTCCTTGAAAAAATGGAAGGGGCGAGTCTTTGTTAGTGGCTGTTCTTGCATTTCGGAACCCCCTCATGATCGCAGTGAGGCAGTGAGAAGACCACATTTCGCAAAAGAAACAACCCACATTGATTGCATAACAAACGTGCTCTTGATAAACAACCATGCTTTTGTACATAATCTCCATTCCCTGTATAAATCCTCAAGGAGACTACTTGGATTGGATACTTAGGATTGTCCAGTAAACTTCTTAAGTTATAAAGTTTGTCCAGCTGCTGACAGTATGGTCAATGTAGATTTAGTAAATGGACTTGTGTGTGTGTGATGTGAATTCATACCTATTTCTGTCATGTGTTAGGGTTGAAACAAGTAAAGCCATTGCTGACATTTTAACTTCCATTTGCTTCCTTGGAGCTAAGTGTGCACTGAGTTACATTTGTGGCTGTTTTTTGCTTCATGTGTAAAGGTCACTGTGCACTACATCGCAGTTTCGCTCTAACTTTGATGAAGTCAGTTCGATCAATCAACTGACCAGTCATTTTTTTTAATAGGAAGAAAATACTGCAGTGTGAATGTTATCGAGCTCAGCAATACACAGGCCAAAAACATTTCAACCCTAGCTAAAGCATGCTGTGCTGTTAAATGGTTATTACCAGTCTCATAGCAACAGCCGGAGCCTTGACTATTGCCTCTCCGAAAACATCTGCTGAGCGCTGCTGGCGAGGAGCGAGAGAGGTGCTCTGCAGACTGAAAGGCCCACGGAGGCAGGGAAAATCAAATAACTTAGCCTCGGAGCTGCTTACACAGTAACACACAGGAGATCATGTGGCACTGTTTTCTTAGTTGTTTCCTCTAACTTTTTATTAACGTGTAAAGTTTGGGCGTGCTGGAGGCTAATGTAAACTCAGTGCCATTCACCGAAAAGAATCTCTCTCCCGCTGTTTGAAACTTGTTTGTGAAATATCAAGTGTAAATCGTTCACAGATTTAATTAAGCTCTGAGTGTTTTTTGAGGATCTCTTTAAAGAATCTCACGAATAAACTGAACAGCCAAAAACCAAAGGATAACACCTGACCTTAACAACAGATCAATTATGTTAATTTGTTTGTAACAACCAAATTGAAAGGCCTCACTCATATGTCTTCCTTTGACATTATAGATGGCCTCCAGGTAAGGATCTGAGTCACTGCAGGTAAAACTTAAACATTTAAAAAGTACGAAGCCAGCAATAGAGTGAAATTACACTTCCATTTTAGCTTTACCTGCACCGCTTTTAACAAAATGACTGTGTTTTTCCCTCACATCTCCAAGATGGGCTGCAATTTTATAAAGTAGGGGGCCTGAGGTGCATTTTCTAAAAATAGATTTGAAGGTTGTAGTTGAAGTTGGCATTTGGACTAAATAACAATGGCTAGGTCCTGCTCACTTGCTTTTATCTTCCCTGTGCTACCTCTGTGCTTTGTGAGCCCAATGATCCCATCCCAATCTACTGAATGTGCTGAAATGAAAATGTAGCTCCACATAATGACCCACCGTGTGTCCAATTAATTTTTGAAAGAGGATTACAGGATTTTTTTTTTTTTGCCCACTCGTGTCACTTTTCCTTTTAGGCATCCAACTGAGATTCAAGTCTTACATTAGCATCACTATAACTGATTATGAGCACGAGCTGCCTAAGACGTGTTTCCTAATCAATGCTCTGATTTAGCTGATCTACATGTGTTTGTGTTTTGTGTGTTTCCAACCAATTTCATTCCACTCTCAGGGGCTCCCAGAGGGTAACAACACTTTTATTCACCGTTAGGCCACGTTCAGACTGACATTAGCACTGCACAACAAAATGCAGCTTTCTCAGCTCTGTCAAGAGTTAAACACAAAACATTTTCCACACCAACACACTGTGAGAGTATGATTTTAATTCTGTTTATACATTTTATTAATTGGTAAGGGGTGCCAAACAGATTTCTTGGTCTCCTGACATTTAAGATTAGTCAGGTTAGTTTTGTTTTCAGTGTTTAACACAAATCATAATGAACACCCTTTATGGTGAATTACCATATATACATATTCCACACAAGAACAATGCAAACAGAAAATCTAAGTGTTAAAATCAAATGTTATATATTTTTAATTTTTTAACAAATAACCCTAAAATCCCTAAAAATCCCAAAGTCCTGAAATCCACATAACAAGAAATACAGATCACATTAAAAGGTCACTCTAAAATGTGCAGTTATATCTTATAAAAAAAAAAATTATTAGACACTGAACATAGAACTACTGATACATATAATTTTTTTTCCCAGCAGGGCAAAGTCATGACCTGCCGTCTCTGCATGGTGGATGGATAATCTTGGCAGAAAAGAAGTGTTCACTAACATGGATTTTAGCAAATTAGTTCTTCGATCTTTTGCTTCAACTCCTCAATGTTTCAAATGGGAACAAGCACAAAATGTTTCTGCGTTACCAGTATATTGTGCCAATAAATCCCTGACCAGTGTTGAAGACTTAGATGTGACTGCTTAGCTTAGGGAAAAAAAACGACTACAAATCTTTGAACTGACCTTAACCAAGCGATTCAAATCAACAACTGATTTGTGATTTCCACTTCGACTAATAAGAGTATAAAGAAAGTTTCATTCCCTCTTTGAAACTATTTGCCTCCTCTCCTAAAAGAGAGGTGAACTCAACCGAGAATGAGCATAAAAAGACATTTTGAAATGGAAGGTACAGGTTAGTCTGTCTGTGTCCAGCGTTGATAGAAATGCTCATCCACAACCTTGCCCTGAATTTTAAGCAGTTAATTTGGAAATTTGCAGCTCTGACTTAGTGAAATATATATTCGTTCTACCCTCCTATTGATTCTTTTTATCACCCTGTAAGCTGTTGTTAGAGCCACATTCCTTTTCACTAATCCTTAATGGCTTTTTAAAATTTTCCATTGAATTGTACTGGCTGTAATTGTTTTCTGTGTTCACTTATTCAGACTATGAATTAACTCTGGATTGTGTCGTGGCCCGGCCTCCGTTTCCTCTGTCCAAAACAGCTTACCCAAATGTAGTGTTGACCCAAGCAAGCGCTTAATTACCTGATTAGATTAATCACCTCTCAGCCAATGCTGACATCACCAGCTTGCTCTCCTGGGCGGGTGGAGACAGGAAAGGGTGGGCGGGGAGGAAAGGGGAGCCTAGGAATGAAGCATATCTCTTCTCCTTGCCTGGCAAAGGACTGGTTTATTTATAGAGGGGCGATGGGGGAAATGGGATGAGTCCGGGGGGAGCTGGACAGGTTAACATCACACTAACTGGAGAGGTCAACGCTCCATCGCCTCTATCCATACCTTCGTATGCTCCCTCTTCGTCTTCAATTCCCACCTCTACTTTCTCTTTATCTTTGTTCACTTGGGGAGACTTGTCCACTAAGAGAAAACTCACGTGTTTAATTTAATGCAGACACTAAATATAAAGTATTGTGAAAAAATAAGGAAGTACTCCCAGGTTTAGAAGTGGCCCCTGAGGACGTATTAGAAATCCCCTCTCACATTGGACAAATTAGCCGGGCCCCTGTCATCGATCTCTTCCGCTGAGGCTAAAGATGTTAAGGTTTTGTCAATTCACTTAAAAGCTGATTATGCTGGGGTCAGTGCTATTCCCTAATATAAATAAATATCTCCCTAACCACTTTGGAATGAAGTTTTATTATAAACAAATGAAATTCTTTAACAAAAACAAAGTTGTCTTTGTCTGACTTTTTTTGTGTCTCCTCATCTGCATGTTGGCTTCATCTTAAAGGATGAAATGGCCGCAATGGATATTTCTTACTGTCAACACGTCCTATTAAAAGACAAAACCAACAATGTACTACAGCTCTCAGAACCTGTTTCCACCTGGTATTAGCATGCCTCTTGGGTGATCCAATCACACGTGGATAGCTCTCAGTATGTAAGTGCACACCTGGCATTAACATACGTATCCAGTGACCACTCGTGATCGGATTTCACCTCCCCGCTCTGTATGTGAATAAATACGTACAACTCTTCAGTTTGCAGGGACCAAAAACTTTGCTGTTTTTCACCAGCAGCTCAACAGTCATAGCCAACAGGCTGGGACAAACAGACAAAATGTTCTACTAATTAAGGGAGTGTGTAAAGAGCTTAGACTGGTTACTGTATTTGTAAAAAAAATAATAATAATAATAAAAAAAAAATGTTATCATTCACACATTTAATGTAAATGGTGTTAACACACTGATTAAACATCAAGCTGCTAAAGGTTGGCAGGTAAGACGTACAGTCAGAGTGGTCATTGAATGAAAGAAATAACATAATGTGTTTCTTTAAATGTCAGATTTACACGTCAGACATTACGTTATATTACAGATATTAGAAATTCTTCTTCTTAAATTATTCAGCTTTTGAAAAATCTCCCATAGTATTGTCTCCTTACTTACAGTTTTTAACCGTGAACTTTAGGAGCCCTTGTGGTTTTCATCTTCTTCCCTCATTGGATATTAACACAAAGAATCCAAATTAAAGCAAGTCACAGTAAGAAAAGCCTGCAGCACCAAGAGCCCTGGAAAAAAAAGCCCAAACATAGATAAATATTCAATTAAAATGGCTGACAGGACATGTAAAGCCCAGAATCCATTGAAAATGACACATCACGTCCCAACAGTGGCAAATGTACACCTACAGTACGTGTCTTCATTGATAATTCAACCTTAAGCACACTCACATCTCTGTCTCTTATTTGCTTCTTGGGGAGAAAAAAAAGAAAGCAAGAATGACTGTTAAATACAGAGAGTTCATTCACTTTTTGGCCTCTTTCTTTCTTTATCCCTCCCTGTCCTCTGCCCCCCCTTTCCTGCTAACTCTATCCTCTCCAGCTATCCATCTGTCAGCTCCTCTCAGGAGAGCTCACTAGTCCAGAGTCATGGATGCTCCCTCTGAACCATCAGGGATACGCTCACCTTGTCCTCAAAGCATGTTCACTCCCTCAGCACTTGCCCCTCTCGTCTCTCATCCCCTCTCGTTTTTTTTTTCCCTCCCCCTTCTCCTCTTGCCTTGTGTCGCCTCTCATCATGTCATCTGCTTGCCCACCCGGTTGCCTGCCCTCCTGGCCTCCTCTCTGCTCATCTAACTCCATTAACTTTGCTCTCTTGTCCCTGCAACCCTCTACTTTAGAAATAAAATAAAATGTAACAGAAATGATACAAATGTGAACACATGGATTACATAATAGAAACAAGGATAGTTTATATTATTCTCACACTACATACAATTGCATGCTCTTCTTCTGAGTTAGATCCTGTATACTTAATCATGTGTGGCTACTGAAAAGGTTCAGCTGGCTAGTGACCTTGAGTCTTTTCTCTTACCATCCTGCTGCTTCTCCATCCTCCATATTTACCCACAGTATGTAAGTACAACACGACTGAGAGTCTCATTACATTGCCATTGCCAGCTAATAAGACACAAGGGGTGTTCTTTTATGGCCCAAGCCTCTCACCTGCCATCGAATGTGGAGAGGCAGCATTTGAAGGAACAACAGATATAATAAAACGTAATGAAGAGAACATGATGAAGCATCATCTCAGGAGTCCCTGTCTATTAAACCTGCCTATTACGATGCTAATGAGAGGTGTTTTTTTAGTGTAGCAATGCCGGGTTGAGCAGATTATTGGGCCTGTAGTTTTTTATGAACACTAACTACAAATAGTCTCCCCACAAATCAGTTTTATACCATTTGGGGACCGCTGCTGTGTTTATTGGAGAACAACAAAGACAAGGAAAGGGGGAAGAGAATAAACGTCCCAAAGTCTGATTCAGTATTAAAGAGCCAGCAGTCCAAGAGATGACCAAGAAACTGTTTTAATCACACTTTAATTTTAGAGTTTAAAATATCTATGTTCATCAGAGTGGACATTTCTTCAAGGTTAGAGAGAGGACAGAGAACTAATTATTAAAACCCAAGCAAACAAGCTAGGCTACAGTAATTTTAAAGCAGAAACATTTTTACACATAGTGACTGCATTGCTGGTAGTGCTAGAGGAATGGTAATCCATCTGACAGTTGTTGTGAACGTTAAGTCTGAACCAAAGTGGTGGAGCAACTGACTGTTTCATTTTCATAGTGGGGACACCAGTTTTTTTTTTCTCATGATCCTTAAATCCCATGAAAGACAATGCAATAGTCCATCTCTGTATGATTTCCACCGTACCTGCTGACTGAGACACCCATTGGCACCTGCTGAAGATGTAAATCTCTCTCTCTTTCTATACAGGTCACAAATATAAACTCATTTTACAGCTGCTCACATTTCCAAACATGATGCAAACAATTTTTGTGGACTATTTTAGGCTGTGGATGAATCCACATTTAGTTTCTAGCTCTTGTGAGTTGTTGTTTTATGCTGTGTATGTTTGGTCAACTCAAAATAGACAGAACCCGATCGTAGGATCAATCGTCAATAAGAACACAAAAATCAGCTGTCAAAAACTGATGTGTGTGGCTGGCAGCTGTAAAATATAGTCTTCTATAACAGGATGTTTGAGTCCTGTGGAATGGCAACATCATTCATAGTTTAGATTCTTTTTTTTATTTTATCCAAAGGGAAAATAACGGTAACTGAATTTACCTGAATCTCTTCAGTACAATACTCAGAGGAAACATGATGGGAACATCCTGATCTTCTGTCTCTCTGCAATAAAGTAGACAGTGTAGAGCACAATAATCCGTATTTTCAAAGAAGTACTGTACTGGATCACAGTGGAATATGAGGCACATACTGATTTCTAGTTAATTTTACATCAGCAGTGAATAACTTCTTAGTCCTTATTTCCTTTGCTTCTTTTAGTTTTTGACAGCCAAGTCTTTGCTTTTGTAGTTTCCTTACAGTGCAGCGATGATTTATGATGAGCCATGGATGCCATGCAATGACTGACCACGTCTGCCACCTCTTTTGTATTACAGTCAATCTGTCTACGTGTAATCAGTCGCCACATTAAAGTAACTGGCTGATTTATTCTTCCCCTCTGAAGACATCCAGTCTCACACAGGTGCAAAGAATTGAATCAACAGCCAGATAAATGCATCTTTAGTGTTTTTTTGGGTAATTGGGAACAGTTTATATCACATTGAAGCAAATATTACTCAAAGGCTCAATAGAAATGTATACAAAAACATACCCCCACAACTATAACTCAAATAAAACCTGCTGTCACATGAATGTACTGAAAGGAGCTAGCTATTGAAGTTCAAACAACAGACCAGTACTGGCAAGTGTGTTCCTTTGTTAGCCTGACTAGCTTTTTTTATTCTAAGACTGTGAGAGTGTTTGAAAGTTCTCTTTGAGTCACAGCCATTATCATCACCACAATTCTTCAAAGTGGAGAGTTATTTGGGGTTTGCACTATTCCAGAAAGTAAAAGTTTTGTTCATTTCCTACATGGGCAGAACTTAGTGACTGTAGTTAGAGCACAGACAGGCAGGAAATTGGTTGAATCATCAGTACAAATGCAAGTGCATTTAAAAATAGGTGGATCTTTGAGGAAGAGTAAGTAGTACAAATCTGTAAACAAACATCAGTACATAAGCTAACCGAAGCTAACCGCTAGTCCTAAGATATAAGGGCCATCCAATCACCAAGTTTAAATTTTTGTTAGAAGTGGACCTAAGAACATGTTGAAGCTAAAGATGGAGCCAAAAGGACACAAATTGTAGCCTTTTTTTTCTGAATTAGTTATGACATAGTGAACAGCCACTGCTGATCCCATCAACCAACTACTTGACAATTGACATAATGGATGGAAACCGGCATTCATTCATATTTTCTTTTGACCGGTTACTCGAAATTTCACTTCTACTTTGCAATTGAAACCCCATTAGGCTCCAATTTTTTATAGATCCAAAAGTCTAAATGCAATGCAATGTAAAACTATTTATTCTTCGACAATATAAGTTGTCTGTCATGGAAATAATATATAATCTTAAATTGTAGTTAAAAACAAGAGGATCATTTGGATGTGGAGCCCCACTGTCCCCATGTCTGTTTCTGAAAGAAAAGAAGTTTCAATTTTGATTACCTTTCTGTTAATTTAAGTCAATTAACATACATTCTTTGCTCTATGACAAAGACTCATTTCTTCCTGAAATCCACAAGCTAACCATGGTGAAAATGAGTTTGCAGTGTTATAGAAACAAGCGTTAGAGAGGCATTCAGACACATCAGCATTGACATTGAGCTGCACGACGAAGTCAAAGTCAATGAGAAGCCATTATGCAGAAATATATAGTGGTGAAGCAGTAAAAGTATCAGGATAAGTGAAAGAAACAGGTAGGAGGAAACAAAGACGCGAGAGGCGCAGGGTGTATGAGTGCAGTGAGACAACAGACATAAAGGATTTGAGAAGAGACGAGGAAAGAAAGAGACAGAAAGGAAGGAGACAGGAACAAACCGGGACGGGTGTGGGCGGCGGCGGAGGGGGGCTTCATTTTTGAGACAATGAAAAATTCATAGCACCTTCACTGGCTGCCAGCCTGAATCAAAGGAGGATATGCATCGCTGACGGGCCTTGGAGGAATAAAATCAATTTATCTCTGATTTCACGAGGGGGGTTAAAAATATCCCCATCACTTATTTATGTCTATGTCGTCCCCTGACACCTCGAGAGGGAGGTGACAGCCACCCTGCAGGGAGCCATACTGTTTCTTCCACCCTCTAAAGGATGCTAATTCACACAGATGCCAGCTAAAAGGGCCTGAACATGACATCGGCACGCATGCACTGCAGTTCACTGATGTACACATCATGAGAAGGTTGCACACACATTGCATCTGCTGTATAGAGAAACAACTTTTAGGCTTACAGAGGCATCCAAAGCATACAATGTGTATGCCACATATTATTATCATAGTCTGGATGAATCATGATATGTCTTTTTTTCAGTGAATGTTTCTGGCATACTTAGGAAGTTTCTCCAGACCACAGCTGCAGAAAAAGCATTTATTAATCTGCCACGATTTAGATTTTTTTTTTCTTTTTCTCAAAAAAACAACAACAAACAAACAAAAAAAGTTTTATTTTTATTTTAGTTAATTTTTTTGACAAAAGTCAAAAAATAAACTTGGTGGGGAGCTATCATTTAGTAGAACAATTCAGGATACAAAGATGAACTAAATAGGAAAATAAAGTAGTAGTAAAGTAATTATTCTCATATCTGTACATGTATGAAGCTACTGCTGGTGGTCAGCTTAATTAATAACACAAATATCTTACGAGGCAGACTCCACAAAGTTACTGTGACACACCACAAAATACCAGCGCCACATATGTAAGTGTATTTCCCATAAATTATTCCACTTAAAGATAAACTGAAGAAGTACGTAATCACACAATAGAAAATGTAATACAGTGGGCTGCTAATAATGCATTCATGTCAAAAATCATGACTCTCCTTTACATGGTGTTACATTAGCCGTTTGGCCCTGGCTAATGCACTACTGGCTAATAGTGGCACGTTATCTGGTAGTACAACCAGAGTCATTTTTAAGAGCTAAAAATGGAAAGAAAATAGAAATGAATGTTCTGAGGGGCAGGATCACTGTTGTAAGCTGTAAGTTGTAACCAGTGTAACAAACAAAACAAAAAAAATGAGTTGATCTTCAAAGTGGCTCCCTCATTCATACAAGGTGAATTCTTATTCATTTGTTATATGACTTGTAGATCATTTATAGCTGATATAGAGCTCTGGCAGAGCTACAGTAGCTATATGTCCTGTATCATCAAGTCTGAAAGCTACCTGATTATATTCAACGTTACATCGTGAAAGTAGTGCTCTGCTCCTGAAACGTATTATTTTATCATTTATTATAATCTATTTCTTGACTGAGGCATAAAGACCTTTTTAAGTGCCCTTGAATGGCTTCTTAACAATCCAGTAGATATTAAAGAGAAAAGAAATCTGGATCGTATTAGTATCATTACTGGCAGATACTCTAGTGTTATGGTATTGGAAATGAGAAATGAAAAGTTTACATCAGAATCAACTCATTCATCTGTTGTGCTTTTATAGATGAGCGCAGCAGTTGACAGAACATCTGAACCTCATTACGTGTTGACGTTGCAATCCGGGCAATGGAATGAGTTAAAGTTTTAGACTTTGGAATTGATACACTGTCCACAAAGCTGCACGTTTACATTGATATATTATATGGTGGACAGTTTATAAGATTTGACAAACGGGCTGTGTATATATATATATATATATATATATATATATATATATATATATATATATATATATATGTATATATAGCAAAAATCTAAATGACCATACCTTTAATCGCCCCAATTTTTTACTAGCAAACACAACTGTAACATATTTTTCTACAAAACAAAAATGATCCACAGCTGCAGATAACATTCAATGGTTGTCATCACACATCAGCAGAATGGCAACCAAGAGCGATGTTTGGAAGTATTTTTAACAAAATAAATTAAATGAATGTGCGGTGCAAGATATGTAATATTAAACTTGTATATCAGAGAAGAACTACTTGATGATGATTTTGCACATTAAGCACAAGAAAACAGCATAAATGGATAACAGGAGACTTCTCATCACCTCATTTGCATGTGTTAGTGCACACTATTGTGATGCCATCTGGGCAGAGATTAGATTAGATTAGCCAACTCATAGCAGCATTGTGACGGGAGATATGCTCCTGTACAGTAAACTTTGTGGAAGAAGGAGGTTTCCATGAGCTGATGGTGTTTGTTGGGCTGGAGTACAAGTTACCATTGTTGTAAATCCTAACCCCACGTGCATTTTCACCTGGGTGTTCATTTCAGGCAATATTCTTACTTTACTTTGTTTTTGTGAGTACTTGAATACGGGAATTACTTAAAATGCCCCTCCATAGTGTGCAACCATAGACAATACAAAACATGGACATAGTATCTGTGACATCACCCACAGGTTTCTGAAGAGCCCTTGTGAAGCTTCCCTGTGTGGTATCTCTGGCTGCCGCCATCTTGGCAGTCCTGCCTCTGCCAGCTCCTGGCTAATCTAAAAATGTGCAAAGACATGGAGCATGGGTGGAGCTGAGGCGGCCTGAATGAAGCCTGATTGCTCAGACCAACACAGTTTGTTGTACCAGGCTGTAAACATGTTTATTTCTGCTGTGAAGCTTGGCATTTTAATATTGGGGCTTATAGACTCTACTCTTAGAAATAATTTACTCTTTCATTCACTCTTATACACTGACATTATTTCAGATCAAATGTCGGCTATATCCAACATAAAAACTCAAATGCTGAAATGATGAATGCCTGTTAAAATAAAATAAAAACAATATTTATATGGCTGTGGGTAGCCGACACACACACACATTTGTACTAATGTTTAATGGCAGCAAACACAGAGTGTATAACCCCCTTTTGTGATAATAAATCTAATTACGTCGCCATTATTCAAAGGACAGCTCGTACAGAATAAAGGAGAAAACAATAAACAGACAGGCGGATACAGTCAATGCATGATCTGTGGTTTAGTACTAAATGTGGCTTTCTGTTACGCACATGCACATGTGCACCGTGGACATAATGCTGCCTTTGTGTACCTGTGAACCAACTCGGACTACGTTTAAAACCACTCTGAATCAAACAGTAGATATGATTGATGCCATGCCTCCATGCGGCCCAAACATTTCTACAACCTTCGACTAATCTGTTCCTAAAACTATTCCTTTACATCAACCATCTACCCATGTCGTTGGTACATTCCCTTGTAATCCCTCTACATTTGGCTCTCTGACTACAACAACAGGCCCAATCAGGCTCTGGTTTATCCAACGAAGGACTCATTAGCTTTAGTCTTGTTTGAGTGGGCTTCGAACCAAGTGCCCTTACTCCGCTTCCAACAGTTTCCAGCCACAAGGGAGGTGCCCGGTGTTTGCCGACTTTCCTCTGGTGTGCATGCTCATGGTCTGTCAGCAGTTCCTGGGTTCTGTTTAGAGTGTGAAATTATCTGAGGCGCCTTCTGGCAAACGCCTCTGGCACTTTAGTCCTGCTACTCTGTTTGTACGCAAGTACTTGTGTGTATGTGTGCAAGCAAGTTTGTGTGTTGGCTGTTTCTTGTCCTCACCAAGAGGCCGCCTGTCCAGAAGTCATTTATCTGAATATTTTTCACAAAAAAGGTCTGGGACCAAAGGTGCTTCCATTCATATGATTAGCACTTTAAAAGCAAACACACACACACACACACACACACACGTTTGCATTCAGCATTGCACATGTCTGGAGAAAAACAGACAAACCAGACACCTGACCTTTTTCACCAGACAGTCCTGACCCCAAAGGCTCCATCTTTGCTGATGTTCCCCTGTGTGCATGGATTTGTGTGTCTGTGTGTGTGTGTCTTTGTGTCACTGCGAGTGTGTTCACATATGAAATGTGCCCAAGTAAGAATGTGAGAAGATGAGGTGAAAGAAGGCAAGAAGAAAAACAAATACTCCCATCTTCACCCTCACTTGGCCCTGTGATTTAAACAACACCGGAGAAGATAAATGTCCTGCTTATATGTAGCCTTGACACAACACCAGTTCTCTGCTGCTCTGCCTGCTATAATCATTTATAGGATCAAAACTATCAACCCATCAACGAAAACTGCTTTATTTATCTACATTAAGTGTCAGTAGCCTGCAAGCTAACTCTTCCTAAAGCTCTTTGTTCTCCTTTTTGTATAAGACATCTACATTCACATGGGTAAGTGAAACAGTGAACAGAACTGTGTGAGGAAAGCAGCAGCCCCATCTTCTTTAACCACCAGACCCCTGAAAGCTATCGCACTTATACAAAGGAGGGGAGCTATAATTGCCAGAGCTGGGCTAAACCATGCAATTAGCCTCAAATGACAAGATGGTCTGCAAGCTGAAATTTCCAGTTTCCAGAGAGTCTCCTTGAGAAAGAGAGGGTGGTGTGTCTCCCAACCTTTCACAGATGAGGAAGAAAAAGAGGCTGAAAGAGGCAGCAAAAGGGAAAAGATAAAGAAGAGGCCCCTGCTTAAATGTTTTACATAAAGTGTAATTAAAAAAAGGGGGCGACGCATTCAGCGGAATAATGACAGTGGAAGTGCATATGAAGCAGATGAAACAATGGGGCGCACATCAAACCCTATATTTTCCCTCTGCATTTTTGTAGCTCTGGGTCATTTTGATTTTCAGTTCTCGTCTGCCTTTTGTTTCACACGCCGGATTCTGTTTCAAAATGATTTAATTTGGATACATCTTACTTATTATTCAAATGTCCTTGGCAATACTATCTTTTTTATTATACTATTTTTTTTTTTTTTTTTGGTATTGATGGGAATTTGCTTGATGTACTGTTGGCCCATCACCGCTGCATGTACACTAATTCAAACACAAAGACCAGATGCACATTTATTGCATGATTTCGTTCAGCCAACTGTCAACCTGCGCTTCAGCTGGCCTGCAATTAAAATTAAGTGTGCAGTTCAGCTGCTCCCCAACTACAGTACCGTTAACCTGCTATTTAAAAATGAAAGTGCAGGAAAATAACATTTTGCTGTCTTCACGGAGCACAGAACACCACGTTTGTGACTTAAAAAGACAAATATCAAAAGCTAGAAAGGCCAATTATGGTAGAAAGAGTAGTTCTCTCAGCTTGAACTTTTTGTGAATCATTTACCCTAATGTGTGCAATCAAGTTTCTCTGTTCTGTTTCTATTTTTTCTCTATTTTGATAAGGCTGTGCACATAATTAAATTGTTTTCCAATACTAGCTTTCATACATGCCTTTCTAGCACAACAAAAATAATGGAGGGGAAAATCCCACGGCCCTTATGTGTCTACAAATATGATATACATATCAAATAAAGTTCAGCTAACATACAAACTTACTTACAAAGATCTCTCTGCTTTTCCTTGTTTCCTAGCTTTGCATCTTTGGAATCGCATGTTGTGTTTTATTCCAAAACTGCATATTAAGTGTTTTTCTGAATGCAAAATGGATTTTGAAAAAAAAAAAAAAGAAAGAAAAAGACTGCTGTCTGTGTATTTTTGATACAAACGCCAACCAAGGCATTTCATGGGTGTTGCTGCAATGTATCATCATGTTGTTTTACGAGCACTTCTGACACAGTGTAAATTTATAAGAAAAAAGTGGCTCCTGAGCATCCAAGATGTCACCATTGTTGTAATTTCATGGTTTGGCCACTACGTCACGTTGGCTTCAGGCCAATCTGCTTCCCTTAGCTTAGCTCTGACGACATTTGTTCAACACAAATGAGTGCAGCTAACAACAGCATGAACATATCTAACTAAAATATTCTCTGTTTCTTCTTTCCGTGTATGTGTGTCACACCACACAAAACTTGCCGTGATCTCTGTCTTCCTCTTTTTGAACCTTTATCATTCACAAACAGTGCCATGCAAACACAGAAAACAGATACTAAGCAGAAACATTTCATTGACTGGACTGGTTGGAGTTGCATGTGTGGAGCCCATTTCACTCTTGTTCCGCTGCAATTTAACAATGAAACACTGCTGTTGGAGGTTAACTAGATCAACAACCCTTCTTCTGGCTTGATAGTATATTAAATAGAAATGTAGAAACTAATGGTGTCCACAGCACTCTTACAGGGTACAGCAAGCACTAGGAAAAGTCCCACTTGACTGCTGGTTCAGGCTGCTTTGGAATTTTTTGTGACTTTACTGTCAGTGTGGACAGTAGCAATGATTACAGAAGCAAATACAAAAAGCAAACAAACACATACTGTAAATACATTCAGATGAGAGTATTTATCATAGACTTGAAGAAATTTGAATCTGTTAGCCTTTATTTTTTTACTTGCACACCGGGTTGTAACAGGTTGTAAATATTTCATGAGAAAAACCTTATTTTTAGGGCATTTTAAGCGGAGAGTCGCTGTATAGCATAAACAGCTGCATTCACATTCAAAATGTCAAACAAAACAATTAGGCCTGCCCATACACTCGTTTTTAAATAATACCGTCTCCTCACAATTCTATTTCATTTCTCATTTCTCACATCTTACAAAGTGTTGAGCCAAGGTGTCTAAAAAATTTAAAATTGCCTGGCCGGTGTCTGCTCTAGCCTTGAGATCTCTTATTAGTGCCATGCTGGAAAGGCTTGGTTCACTTGAATAAGCCCAGTGAGGTGGCCATTACACATCCCCTCTCTGCAGCTATTATTGCATTAGCTAAACTGACCATTAAATGAGCACCCAGCTCTACCCATCTGGACACATGCTTCCAAGGAGCTGCCACTAAACTAAAATTATGATTCTCAGTACATATGCTCAGTGCATTTTGTTCTGCCTTACCAATGTGATGCTACGATATGTCTCCTACTTTTAGCTCAGTTGCCTAAACAGGGCATGAAACCAAAGGCAGAGATGTATGAAAAGATACTTCATTTGTGTTTTTCTGCTTCATTAATGGAAATTTAACAATCATTTTCAAACATTTGGCCCAGAGCCTGAAGGAAAATATTGTCCATGTGCACCTGCTCCTGCTAAGATTACATAATCCTTCATATTAATACTCATGTTTCTTTGTCAGTGGGAGCTCATTGGGTTCTTATTGTTATTGACTAGCCTGTTAGCCCTGTTGCTCAGGTCTGACTGATTGTGATTAGCAAACCAGTGCTACAGAGAGACCTTATGTCCTAGTTTTGAATGCAGCCCTCGTCTGGAGGAGATGTGAATGGTTCTCTTTTATTTCATCAAGTATTCAGCAGACCAGAGGTTTGTAAACTGTAACACACAGTCTTACTGTCCATTTTGTATTAAAACACAGTAGACTGACAATAAAAGGCAGGGAGTTTAACAGAAGTTATCTGGCTGCTGCTGTTTCACCTGCCAGTGGATATTTTTAGAACTTGCCAGAACCGATAATTAGTGTGCCATTAGATATGAGCTATTATCCATGCCCCCATCTCTAATGATGAAGATGAGGGTATAAATGAGTGGCTACCATTGGACCAGTTTACCACAGATTTCTAGCTGTCATTATATCTCATGGATATCCAGGGATGAGACAAATGGGATTCAATTAGGTGTGTATGCCTGTGTGTACTGTATGTGTGTCGAGTCCATTGTCTACCCACTTATCCTTCTCCCTAGGGACAGAGACTGAACTGATTGAATCCATGTCTGGCGCCTCTCAGCAGGGGATGCGATTGCGGTAATCCCCACTGTCAGGCCTCCATGCTGGGAGGGACTCTCAACTTGAGTCCCCAGCTTGAGGCCTGTGTGCCTCATCTAAGACTACTTGAGCTCTGAATTACTGTTCTCTCCGAGCAAACACCTGAGCAACAGAGGCATAAACATGCCAGTCAGTACTTAACCATGAAAAATATGTCATGCAGGTGGAAGAAAAAAAAAAGTTTTATTTATGTAATGGTTGTTCAAACATGTTTTTTGACTGAGTTGTTTTTCATTAGAGTCCAACAGCTAATATGTGTTTTGACATTCTTTTTTTTCTTTTAGAAGTTCTTTCTATCAGTTAGTTCTGCACATTTATAGGAATAAATGTTTATTTATTTATTTATTTTTTTTTTTTTTCATTTTCACTATTAAGATAAAAACACACACATGAAATGGTATGGCATACAAAAAGTTGGCCGGAGTTGCATAGAGGATTAAGTGGCCATGTTTTTTATTCTACTAAACAGCCAACAGTTCATTCAGAGATGCGGGTGTGTTATGCTATTAGTAGCTAATGTAGCCTGGAGCTGCTAGCCACATCACTTGAGCTTTTAATACTCAGAATCATTTAGTTGATGAATTATTCATATGAACCAGAGTCAGGTTCTGGAACCTGAAATTTACAAGAGATCTGGTGAAATCACTAGGTAATTCCTTTATTTTTCATCACATCCAATATTTTTGTTTATGGCGCAATATTTGCAAAGCTGTTTCATCATTCTTTTAGCTAATGTTAGCATGCTAACCAAGCCCCATGAACAAGCACCAGGCTTTCAACCCGATTTCAGAGCGTATGCTAAAGTGATTTCACAACGCAGAAATTGTAGTTTTGTGGTTTCATGTGCCACTGGGCAGCTTCCATAAGAATAAACGTTGTATTTCACTTATACAATACGTGTACGATGCTAACAGGCTAAATCAATGTCAGCATTGCCATTGCGAACTTGTTAGCATGCAGATAATAGCATTCAGCTCAAAGCACTGCTGTAACTAAGTGAAGCCTCTCACAGCTGCCAGCACAGCGGTAGACTCTTAGTCTTGTTGTCTTGTTAATGAAAAGTCCAATTCAAGTTCGAAGGCACTGATGTTGAAGTCAAAGTGAATGTTCTTTTTTATTGTGAAGTCGAGTTAAGCTTCAGTGTAAATGCTGAAGTTACTGTCCCTTGTATTAGTCATGCCGACTACTGCATTTATCTGCAAAGCTGAGGCACTTCACACTGTAAAGTGCATTAGATGCCATTAGATAGTGAATCTGACAGCCATAGGCCAGAGTATTATCCTGCTTTAATACAAGCCAAAAAGGGAATGGGCAACTTCATATGATTACAGGATCAATGATACTGTATGCACCATTTCACACGGGAAGTGCAGAACACACACATAAGTGTGCTAAAAGCCCACAGCATATGCCTCTTTGAAAGTGCCGGGGCCAAAATATGATTAACACTGCTGTTTCTCACACCAGCTGCATTGATCAGATGTAATTTAATGAAACATCACAGTTTTGCAGGAACAAAGCCAGATTGGTTTAGAACACAGGGGTCTGCTGACCTCACTCACAGTGGTGGGTTACACACACCATTTGCTGAATGTCCGTACAGTAGAACAGAAGCAATATTGTGTTTAGCATTAGCAGCTCCTTTTTTGTGATCATTAAACCAACACCTTGCTAATAGTGAAGATCAGTCATCCTAAACTGGAATAATTATGTAATTATGTTATAGTTGATAAGCTATTGAGCTATTATGAATCACAATTTGCTGCTTGGTAGTGATTTAGCTGGGTGGGTGCCATTGCATGTGTGGGTAAATGAAACTTTAAAATTTTTCACAGCAACAGAAATCGATTGGTTTACAGCTGCACAAAATGGAGCCAGAAAAATCAATAAACCATGACCAATCCTGAAGCAATGTCTTGAAGGAATTATTCTTATTTTGTGTTGCCACATCAAATTTTAACGATTTCCCGTTTTACATTAGAGTCAGTGACTGGAGGGTGTGACCTTCAGCAAAACCCGGAGGGACGTGCTGGCTTGGTTTGTCTATTAGCATGACCGTGGCCACTATCAAAATGTTTCCACTATCTGTCTGTTCAGCCGTCTGTCTCTCTGACCGAGACACCTGTCTGTAATCAGAGGCACCGCATCTCCTTTGGCAGACCGACGCACAATCTGGTCGCCGCCCAACAGTATATGTGACAGATTGGATCGGACGATTTGCCAGTACCGGCATGGCCTCGTCCCGGTCCAGTACCACACCAGCCGACTGTTATCCCTGCAAAACAGACGAGACAAAGGCACCTTTTTATGGGCCTTAGGGCTAACACGCACCCATGCACAGATTCACTCCTACGAGTGCAGGGTCAACGCCTGTCGTCATAAAGACTTTGTCCTCATTTATAGCTAGGCCGGTTGGATATTGAAATAGCTTGACGCTAGTTATGATAGAATATTTGATATACATTGGGTTTGCACATGGAAATATTCAAATTCTATAAAGAAAAGAGCTTTGTCAGCATATTCATATGTCATAATGTATGACTGAAGATTCCGTAGTTCGGTTCATTTTGTTCAAGTTGTTCAGTCCGAGTTTGAACGACAGCTTTCACACCAGCCTAAATGAACTGACCTAAATGGGCTAACCAGTCAAAGCTTGTTTTAACCAAACCAAACCGGTTAGGTGTGAACGCACCCAAACTCGTAACCTCATAACCCAGATACTGATCTAAAAGTAACATGAACTTGACAGAGCTTTCGACCGTATAACATGGTCTTCATGAGCTGAGTTGTCATGGAAATTGTAGATGCTGAAACTTTCCGTTATTCCCAACACTTGAAGCACTTCTCGTCCACGGTGGTTTAGAAGTTCAGTTTAAGAGTTGGAAACTAAAGGTCCACGTACTTGCTTGTTTTCTGCTTTGTGCTTTTGACCATATAACACGATCTTTGACAAGAATCAGATACAGACAGATTGTTTACGAAAAAAAGGTATTTTTTAGGCTATTATTATCATGAATAACGACAACAACGAACATCATCTCGTGCCAACTGTTATTCTGTAGGACAAGGTGCCACATTTCTCTCTGTGAAAAGCAAGTTTGAAAAGAAATACCCTGATGAAAGGTACAAAAAAAAAAACAAGAGGCTGTGTGTTTTGTTTTAAATACTTTAGTGAACAGATTTAGAAGGAAGTGTAATTTGGTGATATGTGATAGTATAACTGGAAGACTGAGCCTACTGTGTTTACTGTCTGCTGTCTTGAAAACCTTGAATGGAGGTCTTGTTCATTCAAGGTGTGTGACAGAGCGAATGTTCATTAAAACAGACAACTCCTATTAAGTCTTGTCACCCCCGGGTGCTTGCCTACACAAACAGCTCTCATGAGTTCTCAGCTTGCCCACACCATCAAAGAAAAGTCTAATCAAAGTGCTTGATCTAGGTCAAAGTTGGGTAACCATATGATTAGAGGGAAGGTTAATACACTGTTGGCTGCTGCATCTGTCAACACATCTGTGGGTGAAAAGGTGCCTTTTTAAGGAGTGTGGAGAGCCCTTCAGTGTTTTATCTTTCAGTAAGACATCCTGATCAGGACATAATACAAGAGCGATGAAGCTGACTGAATCGCATTCTCCTCCATTCATTTATTTAGAAGTAGTGTTTCTTGAGCTTTTTTTGCTTAAGGATTCAGAGAAAAGGCAGATTTTCACAGAGAATGTAGAAACATAGATAGACTGATAGAAATATAATGTGCGTGTATAGCAGCACGGCACCGACACACACTGAGACAAAGCTCAACTTATATTTCTTTAAAGTGAATAATAAAGATTGTACGCTAATGTTTGAAGATAACCTGAATTAGTTATCCTTGCAGTGTCTGAATATCTGCTGCACATAGGGTAGACGAAGGAGCTATAACGTGCCCTGAATGGTAACTTTGAGAAAAGTCAAATGAGTTGTGCATCATTAAAAGTAAGAGAGGGAGCTCACTAATACTTTATGGACTTATTTTTCTCTAAGGAGACGAGGTTAGCTAAATAAGTGAATGTGCAGGATGTGCAGTATTTTGGGGGTTTTGGGACGCATGATTTGTGTTGGCCTACATCTGGGCACAAAGTAAGGTGGTATTGGGTCTCTTAATTAATTGTCACAGGCGTAACATGTATAACCATATAATTTAAAAGTCAGGTGTCCTGTCACAAAGTGCTCGCTCATGGTGGGAATTGTTGGGTCTGTAAATTATGTTAAGAAAAGTACCCTCTATATGTCATGAGACAACTTCTGTTATGATTTGGTGCTATACAACAACAGTATAAAGAATGGACAGAGCCTGAGTGACGTCACCCATAGGTTTTCAAAGCTCTGTTTTGAAGCGGAAAATATGCAGAGCTGGCCGCCGCCATGTTGGATGTACTGCTTCTTCTGTTTTTCGGTTAATCTAAATATCGGTAAAGACGTGGATCATCGGCGGACCTGAGGCCGGTCGAATGACATCTGGATGCTCTAATAAGCCATTTGTAACAGGGCCGCTTGAGGAATTACAGTTTTTAGCACTTCCACATTGACTTAATTTCCCAGCATCAGAGGTTGCCACTTGGTGCTATACAAATACAATTGAACTGATCTATCGAAACTGTCACACGGCTGTTTGTATTAAGGAATGTAGACATGCAGCCAATTCTACAACGATCATTGATGATGTAAGCTGAGGCAGCACATGGACACAGCTGCAAAGCTTCTCTATAGTATAAAAGGTAAAACAGGAATGTGTACTTCAGTGTGAGTGAAGTGTAACTGAAAGCCTTTTCGACTATTGCTTCTTTCTTTTGTTTCACTCCTTCAGCTTGAAAGGGCAATTGACCAGCATGGACACACACACACACACACACACGCACACACACAATGTCAGGCTTTGCAGTCACACCTGTTCACGATTCCACCTTTAAATACTTTAACACTTCTGTGCACCCTTTCCTCTTTACTGTTTTCTTCCCTCTCCACTGCATCCCCCTCTCTTATCTGAAAGGGGAAATGGTGGCTGGTGCTGTTAGCTCAGACAAACCTCGATGGAGCATGCACACACACACACACACACACACACACACATCACTCCAACACTCTACTTGAGTAGGTGTCTTTTAGATCCCTCCCCAGACAAAGAGGTCTGCTTTACATTTCCACTTTTATATTTATGATCAGCAGAGAGGTGGGGAGGTCTCAGCACTATGGGTGAAGCAGGTCCAGGCCTCTGAAGGTTTCTAAGAGCTCATGTGGCATGTATATAGAGTAAATTGTCAGTGGTGATACAGGTGGTGTGTTAGTGACAAGGTGTCACCTCGGTTTACTACTTTATGATAGCTATTTTAAGTAAAACACATCAGCTGCTGCTACACGTGGCCATGAAAGAGATGTGTAGACTGAAACCCTCATGGACATGAATATTTCATTCACCATGCAGACTTTAGCCTCCACGTTTGCCTTCAAAATTGTGCTTGAAATGCTTCTCAGCATTCATTCAAAGGCCTAAATTTACCCATTGGTACCAACCCCAAAAAAGATGTGAGATGTGTGCAGATAGAAATATTGATAAACTCATCTGAAACTCATCTTCACTTATGGCGTTAAGGTCAGAGCAAGAGGCAGCGAGTGCTTAATCTTAAGGTGAACATAACCAAGAGAAGCAGTAAAACAGTCATCTTTGTAGTTTACACATCGTCATGTAGCTGCAAGGTTTTCACATAATTTGTCATTTGACAGACTTATTAAGATGGAAATAGATAGAATAGATACAGTCACTTCTGAAACCAAACATACGCTCCTAATCGATTCAACAACAAACATTTCAAGGCAATCTACTTTGATAACCAAGTAACTGTAGTTTTAACAACTTAACTTTATAACTCAAGTTTATAACAAATCTATGAAAGATTTTGATTTTCTTACTTACTCATAAAAGATCTATCTATATCAGTTATATCGACAAGAGTTGCAGGCTTCATTTTTTTAGGTATTTTTCATGACCAAAATAGTCTCATCTCTCATGCACCATACTGTCTCATCATTACAGCTTTAGCTGTACTGCTGGAAGCCACATCCACCCTATTGGAGGAGTGGTTGAAGTGAATATCTGGCTGCTTCATGGTTTGCATTGTTCCAGTTTTGACCAGAAAGAAGATCAGATAACTCACCTGGATTTAAAGACACATAACCAACTTTCTTTTAGGTAAACCGACAACAATCTTCATAGCAAATTCCAGCCTCAAAGCAGCGGTCTCTATGATGTGGACAAATCATAGAGGATCAATAAACTGATGGACCAAAGCTAAAAATGTCACACTTCTCTTGAGGCATGACATTCTAGACACATCATAGATATAGATTGTTATTTTTTCATGAGTGTGTCAAGAGGTGATCTAGCAGACGACCCTCAGGTCAGTGGGATGATTCACAAGTTGGTTGAAATCCATCATCTTTAGCTCTGTGACAACCCTGCACTCAACCTCAGACAAAAGTCAACTTTTCAACATTTGCCGTCCTTCTCAGATCATCCAGGAAGGCTGGTGAAGAATTTATTGCTATATAAACTATAGATTACATCGCTGTTGTGTTGTGCAAGAACAAGTATAACTTTGTTTCCTCCGTTTAATCTTTTTGACTAAATTGTTGTGATGATGTTAAGTTACTGTGTACTTAAATGTGAAATTGTTATTAATCTGTATTCGGTCAAAGAAAGTGAAGAAAGCAAAACTACTCTAATGGGTCCAAAGACACCTTGCAAGGCTGCATGATAAACGGCTTATTGAATTGAATTTCTATTCAGCTTTTATTCAGCAAATCACAAAAGTTATCTCAGGATGCTTTCCATGTAAAGCAGATCTACAACATTATAATATCATTGACAGAGCCTCAACAACTTCAGCCAAAAGCACTTTGCGACAGTGGTGAGGAAAAAATCTTCCTGTAAGATGACTCCGACTGGATGACCACAATACCACAACCACAATAATCGTAATGATACTGTAGCAACTATAACAGTAACAGGGTCATGGGGGGGGCGAAGCCTATCCCAGAGACAAACAACCATTCACATCTACAGACAATTAACCTATTAAGTGCATGTCTTTGGACTGTGGGAGGAAGCCGGAGTACCTGGAGAGAACCCTCGCAGACACAGGGAGAACAGGCTAACTCCACACAGAAAGGCCCCAGTAAAATATAATAATGTATTTTAGATTAAGTGTTTATGGCCAATTACAAGAACTGTGACAGAGTGAATTAGGAAATTAGCTACAGTGACCAAAACTGTTTTTTTGTACCAGGCTGTAAATGTCACACCGTGGTGAGGTCAAGCTGGGTTTTTGTCTTGTCTTGTCATTTCCTGTTTTATTTTGAAAAGTAGCTCTCCTCTCGTTTCAGGTCACTTGCCCTTCCTCATGTATCACCAGTCGGTCTTCCCTGATTCCTGATTGCGTCCACCTGTTTCCCATTGCCCTCATGTGTCTTATAGTCTGCGTCTCCCTTTGTCCTGTGCCAAAGTGTTTCGTCTCTGTTCTTACACCCAAGCCCGCTCCAAGCCTTGTTCATAGCCATAGTCTGTTTGATCGTGACTTTTTGTTTCTGCCTCGTAAGAGTGATTTTTGGTTGTAACTTTTTCTTAGTCTTGTTTTTGGTTTCTAGTACTTAGTTTAGTGTGTAGTATCATCTAGCCTCCACCTTTTAGGAGAGTTTTTTTGTTTGCTACTGTTCTTCTAGTAGTTGCTTTAGTTAATGTTTTGTAGCCTTTTGATTTTCCTCCTTGAGAGTGATTTTAATTTTGATATTTTGCATAACCGGTAGAGTTTTTCCTCCTTAGCAGTGTTTTTTGTTATATTTAGTTTGGCCCCGTTCTCTCTTCTGAGAGACTCTTTAAGCTTAGGTTTTCATAGCCTTTTGTTTCGCCTCACTCTGTCGAGAGGTTTTGTCTCCTGCAATAAACTGCTCACGGACACTTCTGCTTCTGAGTCCTGTTTAAGTTCCGGCCTGACAGTAAACATTTCTGCTGTGAAAACATTTTAACATGGGGGCTTTTGGAGACTGACTCACTTTTGGAACCAGTCTCAAGTGGCCATTGAAAGAACTGCAGTTCAGCTACTTTCACTTTGGCTTCATTTTTCAACCACAGAGGTTTACACTTACAGTAAATAAGCTGCAGCTAAAAAGAAAGAGGAAGTCATCATAAATAATGAAATGTTGTCATGTGATTTTTAAAACTCGTTTAGCGTCTGAAAGTTGTTGACTTCTTCTGTCATGGATTTCATCATTCACATCAAATGTGTTACCACCTTTCAGCCCATGGTTGTGTTTGATGTAACTTCCAGCTAGAGACTGAAACACTGGCTTTATGAGACTAATAGAGTTTATACACTTTGACAATTTTCTGACATTAATATTAATTCAAATTAATATTCATGCTGTATTTATGAGCACAACCTTTCACAAGAAAGTATTTGAAGTAAATAAGTTGAAACTGTTATTTTTTCAGTAGGCTGAACATAAAATGAACTATTGCAAGTTTTCCTTTTTACATTCCTCAATATTTGAAGCGATTCTCTTCCATAGGACGTGCAAACGCATATAATCCGAATTGCAATAATTTACACAAATGGATTTGCAGCATTATGAGGACAGAAAAATGTACGTTTCACTGTGAGGCAGAATGAAAAATGGTCTGCTCTACTGTAATGCTGTGATATTGCTGCAAAGTCATTTTATACTATTGCATTTATGGATAGTTTTCTTTAATGAAGCTGAATATGTAGCAGCAAGTAATGTGCACCAGTGTGGAATGATGAAATTTTACAACCAGTGGCATACCACACACACACACACACACACACCTACACACTCACACACACCTGAGAGATACTCTGAATGTGTAATATACACACATTTTCTTCTGCACAGTCCCTCACACTATCATACACAAATATATTCTAGTTTTTCTTTCACACATCATTTTCTGTCTTCACTCTCGCTCACTTTCTCTCTCTCTCACACACACACACACACACACACACACACACACACACACACACACACACTTATAGACACACACATAAGTTAATTCCTCTGATTACTGATTTACACAACCAACAACACAACAGCACAGGTGGCCCGCCCCAGGCTCTTTTTTCCCTTCTCCTCCTACTCAAGCAGAGAGCGAAAAATGGAGAGGCAGAAATCAGGGATGAACGTGCTAACGTGTGAAAACATAATGGAAGTCAGCCTGAAGGTAAAGACTGAGGATTACAAAGTGAATCCAGGCTCGGCAACCAGCTGGAACACTTTTATTTTGCATACACGCACTTGATGCCGTACCATATTGTGGTTTATGTTCCCATCCTGGAAAAAGCTCAGAGCAACGTGGGAAATGTGGTGAATAAGGAGTGTTAACTCATACCGGGCTTAGAGACGCTGGAGGAGGAAAAAGTGGGAATATTGAGGAACATGACTATAGTGATTTGGTCGATGATGAATTGATATTTTATAATAACATATTTGACAAAGGTTAATGTTAATGTTCATGCATCACATTCAGCTCAGGATTTTTCAACCTAACAACAACTCATGAATTTCATCCAGAACTGAGGGACTGCATTGAAGCCTACAACCCCGAAACTGCCTCCTCCTTGCAGGCTATTGTGCACTGTTAAATGAAGTCATTAAAAGTGCTTGTTTTTGCTACTGACCAGCTCTGACTACTATTATAAGAGTCTGACAACAGTATAAAAAGGACCCTACAGAGACAATGCTTTCATTTTCTGTACCTTTTGCTTGATTCACAGTGAAATCTTCCCTGTAGGCAGAGGGTGGGCAGAGGGTGACAGCACCCACGGGACCATGACCAGTCGAGCTTCACTGCTTTGCAGCAGCTGGTTCACCTCCTCTGCCTGTTCACCTCTCCTTCTCTATCCTCGTCTATTCTTGTAGTAGCTCTTTATCCATATACCGCAGTTCGACTAAATACAGGCGGACAACCACATTGTTAAAATCAGCTAAATATTCAGCCATGACACTGAAAAACTTTCTGTACTCGAGCACAACAAACTCTTCCCGACCGGTCTGTTACTACACTTTTGTTTTTTTTAACAGTTGGCACCTCACCTTTCCCAAAATTTCTAATTGGGACTTCTCCTTTAGTGAGAAGGAACAGAAAAATTTCTCTGTAGGGTCCTGTTGTCAGACACAAACAAACACTTTTTTGACAGAGCACAATTGCGCCTATGGTTTACATTGTAGCCCATTTTGAGGGTGTTGACTGCAGCATTCTCACTCAATACTGGACCAAATCCAAAATGTTTTTGTTCCTGTTCCAGTTCAGCTTGAAACATTTCCTTAGTTTCCTTTTAAAAGTCCAGGGTGTAGGATAATGGCATCTTGTGGTGAAGTTGTAAATACTATAATTAGAAACTCTGCTGGCTGGGAAAACAGGAAATAAACTGTCTAGAGCCAGTCTTTGGTTTGCCCATTGTGTGCTAGAAACATGGTGGTTCAACATGATGTACTCCACAGAAGAGGACCCGCTCCCTCTGTATATCAAAAAGAAATGCTTATCTTCAGGTGATTATAAACTAATGAAAAACATATTTATGAATATTATGTTCCATTTCTGTCATATTCAGCCAATAGACAGCCCTAAATCTGACACACTGGACCTTTAATAGAATCCTCTCATCGGTCTCAGCTCTTTGTGACAACATTAATCATCTTTTTTGGTCTTTGGTTTAACGTCAATAATCATTTGGGAAGATTTTATTTATTATAAATATTTAAAAATATATAATAATAATAAAAAAGAAATAAATAATGGGAATCCACCTCCCCTCCTTTTAACAAGTGGTTCAGTGTGGTATCCTGTTTCTATTGGAGATTACGTACTCCTCATCTGACTCATACTGGGAATTTGTTAAGATATAGTACATTTAAGAATGCATGAATAATTATGTCTGACTCTGGAAATGTTTTTTGTTTTGTTTTTAATCGGATGCCAATGGGTGTATCAGGGTGGGAGCCTGTGTGTAGTTGTCTTTGTGTTTTTGTTTATGCTTCTAAAAGTTTCTAAAAGTTTAAAATATATGTATAAAAATATATCTTTTTTTTATTTCAATTGATATTGTTGTGGTTGGTTTCTGGCACTCTGGGCAAAATACAGTGAAGCTGCCATAGCAGTGTTCAGTCTGCACAGCGCATTGTCAGTACTAACAGGGTACATACACAAGGCAAAGAGAGTGGGAGGAATGAGGGTCAGTAAGGGCCCTCAGTTCATTTTTTTTAACCAGGGCCCCTTAGCAAGTGCATTCAGTCCTTCAGTCTAAATAAGTCAGAGATCACACTGTAAATAGTTGTCGCTTAAACTATTTTCTAACTCCAAAAAAGCTCCCTATGAAAACTGTTTAGTTGTCTGACTTATTCAAAGTAACAGTGCTGCTGCCATACTATCTGTATGACAAAATACCATCAGTAAATACACTATGATTTTTGTAATAAGTAATAATTTTGTACTTTTAGTGGATCTACCATTGATTTTTATCCATGTAACCAACCAGTGGGAGCAATATGGAAAAATGAGTAATCAGTGGGTGTACTTAGAAGACCAGCACAGCACCAGTTATATATACTTGAGTCCAACTTTATTTTCACATGATTTCTCTTCATGTTTTATTGGCGCTGTAAGCACTTAAAAGGTGTAAAAAAACAGATGAAATTAAAGTTTACCACAGCATCTTCACAACCTGCTGCTCTTTGATTATCGGCTGATAGAGATTAAACTTTATACCTACCTCATATGCTGCCTGCACTGAGCTGATTTCCCCAGCCTTGCTGCTAAGTGCCAAAGACTGTTCTGTAAATAGTTCCCTAACTATGACTCTGATGCTCAATTTTGAGACTGTTCTGAGAAGTTTTTTTTTTTTTTTTTTCTAATAAATATAAACAACTTCTCATCAATCCAGATCAATTTATTGTTTAAATAAACAACTTCCATTATCCCACCCACATCTGGTTTAAACCACACCCCTTTGTAGGCCTAACTGTGGACTCTGGGAAAACTGGGATGTAAATAAAGAACTTCTGCGTTGGCTTCATTTTTGAGCCACAGGGGTTGCTGGTTGATTGAATCATGTGGATACAACCCAAAAAGAACAGGAATCATGCATATCAAATTCAAATAAGCAGAGCTGCTTCAAGTGGTACAATTAGAAACAATAATGTTACTTCCCACCACTTTATTTATTTATTCATTTGGCAAAATATCAGTTTGTTTAACTGATGCCAGAGGTTACATTAATAAAGAATGTCTGCCCACAAACACAAACGTTCACATGCATGCGACCTCGATCCTCATGCCAGCTCATTTCTGATTAAACTCAGTTTAAAGTTTCATCTTACACCATCTCCCCCTGCCATGTGTGAGTTATGACCCATGGTAGCTGACATCTTTCACAACAATAACAACACATAACTCAGTCTGCAGTCTTTCTGTCTCCCAGTCCAAACTCCCCTCCTCCCCTCCTGCCCCCGTCTTCCATGAAGGGCCATGATATCCATTTCTAAACAGGAAACAGACACAATGTGAGCATGTGCCTTTATGTATGCCTGAATGTGCATGTGTGCGCATGTGTGTGTCTGCGTGTGTGTGTGTGTGTGTGTGTGCAGAATATGTAATGCATTACCGCTAGAGTTCTGCCTGCATGGGAGATCTGCAAGTCGGTGTGTCATCTCAGAGATATCCAGTTTATTGATTTGAAAATCGACCATGAGTGAGTGCACTTAGCCTTTCAGGAAAAAAAAAAAAAAAAAACCCACACACAAAAAGAAAAACTGAGGGAAATGGTAAAATGTACAGTTCTCTCTATGGTTTATTTATCCCACATTTGCCTCTGGGATATACTGTTGTACATTGCCAGAGGGCCCTGTTTTAAAGATACACTTCCATCACACATGAGAACACACAGACAAATAAACTGCATGAACCACAAGCAAACAGAAAGCATGCGTGACCGCAAATGCACAAACAATGACGCATAAACATGAAGATAAGGAGCTTGTGCTTGCCAATACTGGGTACATGGTCATACATGTACAGATGTTTTTAGCATGCACACCTTTGCCTTTATGCAACAACCTCCAGAACCAGGACTATGAGATCCTGAACATTGGTATTTGTCGACAGGCCCTTTGCCCCAGTATGGATGCATTCAGGGTCGTTCATAAATGCCACTTCATAAAGCCACAATTTCCTTTTTTAATCAGGCTACTAATTGCAATCTCAAGACCCATTTCATCCAGCAACACAGAGGAATGAACAGTATAAAGAATAAACAGATTGAAATCTATTTCCCCGCCTTTGTGTTGTTAATTTGGCATTAATCCAGCGAGTAAACAGCATTATTGTCCACACTAGAAAGACAGAGACAAAGTCAGAAATAAAGAAGGAACCAACAAACCAAAGGGATGATGGATGAGGTGTGCAGGCCGACTAATTTGTGACCGGCTGTTCACACCTCTCGGCTGAGGAGGAGCCCTGCTGCGCAAGCGGTGTAAGGTTCTGATTGCACTGATGTTATTGAAGTGACGCTCTCTAACTCACAACACCTGGCCCTCTGCTCCAGGAGACTTCCCAGCCTCAGTGCCCTGCCACGCAGGCAGAGATGAGATGGAGAGGTGGAGGTGACGGAGACTTGGCAAAGCAAGACTGATGACTCCCTGACCGGGTCATGAACCCTCTGTTGCCCTGACATACACTGCTGACATGCGAGCATGCCGAAGACATATAGGTTTTTTTTAGTTTTTTTTTATACTGTATACATCACACCTTTTGTCCTAACACCTACATGTGTGCAGTATGATCCCACACACAAATCTATACTAATACCAACAGAAATAACAGAAATGTGTTCACTTTTCCAATTTTATGTTTAGCTGATGCTTTTGTTTTTGCCCAGAATGACTCAGTGTGTATGTAGCTTAATTAGTAAAGTGGGCTAACTGCAGAGTTTATTCTATACTTTTGTTATTGTCAACAAATCCCAAGACCAAAACCAATAATATATTGATCCTAAGTGTGTATCCAAGGCCTCATATTTCTACTGTAGAGCTCCATTGTTGTCCAGTATGTTAAAAACACATGAATGGTGACACATCAACTCATGATTATTTTCTTTACTGATTAATCTGTCTGTTTTTTTATGATTCATAGATTATTCAATTTGTCTATAAAATGTGAGAAAATAGCGAAACATGTCCAATAAAGTGTTTGTCTCACTCTCTGTGTGAATGCTGGGCTGCCTCCTGTCCACTGTGGAGACCTGGAAAGAGGACAGACCACACAGACACAGATGAGGTCATTTGGCTCAGGTCCTTCCTTTCTAGTGACACTTTAAGTTGCTCAACGTCCTCCTGGAGTCATACTTTCCTTTTTAAAATTTACATATATCTGTATTTGACATCCAAATTCATATTTACTATGATATTTGTTTTGCTGGTCAGGTCTGTACACACACAATATCTTTTGCATGTCCATCCTAAAAGAGATTTCCCTCCTCTGTTTGCTCTTCCTGAGATTTCTTCCATATTATTCCTGTTAACGATTGTTTGCAGGGGAGTTTTTTCTGACCGAGGGTCTGAGGACAGAGGGTGTCGTATGCTGTACAGATTGTAAAGCCCCTTGAAGCAAATTGTTATTTGTGATACTAGGTTACATAAATAAAAAATGACTTGGCTTTTCCAACCAACAGTCCAAAACCCAAAATGTTTCAGCATACTATGATAATGTGAAGGAAATCAACACATCCTCACATTTAAGAAGCTGCAACCAGTGAATGTTTGATTCAACTTTTCTATCATTTTTCATTCAAAGATGCCAATTATTGTTGAATGACTTCAATTTACTTTCATTTTTTATTTTATTGTTATTTTTTAAAATTGATTTACTAATCATGGGTCTCTAGTTGCTGTATTATTATTATTATTATTATTATATAATTATATATAATTATAATTATAATTATATATATATTCATGAACTGCTTTTAAAGATTTACATCTTCAGAAAGTATGGACTTGGGGCTGAGTACCATAAACAGTAGGAAAGTCATAAAGTATTGAAACAGACAGACTAACATTGTTGGTTTTGGTCTTTCCGTGGGATTTATTACAAAAGCAACAATATAAAAAAACAGCCGCATAAAAAGCAACAAGCAGCATTAAAGTTTACAGTCACGGAGTCCCAACAGTGTTGCTGAATCAGACTAAATTCTTAGAGTGGCAAAAGCCTGTTTTCTATTAAACTAACAGTGCTGTTAGGTGAAGCAATGTGGACAAATGTGGGTTCTGGATAGGCCAGGTATAATCTTGACAGGTGATTGGAGGTATGGTTGAGGCATGGCCCTGCTCACAGAATTTTAACTAATTAACTTCATTTTATAGCGAGCTCCGCATCAAGGCAGCTGAGAAGTCACAAAGAAGTTCCATAATTGCAGTTTACTGTACACCAAGTTACTCTTTCTTCCCGAAAGGAAGCTCCAGAAGCTGTTGTTTTGTTAATGAAAGATGAGATCAGTGTTTCTAGCTCATTAGACCAGCAGTAGACTGATGGAAACAGAGGCCTGAACAGTAGCCGTTATGGTTGAGATTAAAGAGCATTAAATGTAATTATGAATTAGAACTGCCCTCTAAGATTCTGTGTATTTGTATGTCTTTAATATGTAATGTACTGTGGACTGAAATAAAGACACTATCTGGGGAATCGTGGGTGTTTTAATTGAAATAAATGAATTTAAAGAAATAATATACTACCAAGTCCCTGTTGGGTTAGTGCACACATGCTGTACACTTACACAATCATCTGCACACACAAGGAATTAACAACAAAGTACAGCTGAGGTAATGAAAATATATTCTGAGTTGAGACTGAGACTTTAAAGTTTGAAGACATTTCATTCAAAACTACAGCTAAAAACAGTACATCAGAGGATCACCAAAATAATTTAGCATTCATCATTCAGGGACTATGAATGTCTGTACAAAAAAAAAAAAAAAAATGTGCCAATCCATCCACTAGAGATTTATCACAGAATAAGTGAAAGTGGAAGGAAGTTTTTCCTTGCCACCATTGCCAAATGCTTGCTCATGGTGGGAATTGTTGAGTCTATAAATAATATAAAGAGGTCTAGACCTGCACTACATGGAAACTAACATGACATAACTTGATATACTGATATAAGTTAAAAGATCACCAAAGTCAGTGTAATTAACCCTTTGGATACCGTGGATATCTGGACTAAATGTCATAGCAATCCACCCAAAAGTTGTCAAGATATTTCAGTAAATGCCTGCTGGTGGTACTAGAGGAAAACTCAGAGGATCACCAAAGTTCTTATAATTTATTTTTGTAGGGAATATGAATACCAAATTTTTGTGCCAATAGTTCGATTTTTCAGTCTGGACCAAAGTGGTGGAACACGGACCGACATCATTTATCATCAACCCTACAACCACGCCTCTAGAATGGCTAAAAGTTCTACATTTGGTTGATGAGCAAATTCAAAATAAGATAACTGTAGCTACATCCATCAGGCTGGCTTGCAGAGTTGTAAACTGGACACAGACTCTATCTGCAGGGCAGGAATGAAACTCAGCTCACAAACTCGCCTCTTCTGTTTAGCCTGCAGGCGTCTAGGGCTTATGGGAAACGGTGTTGCTTAAAGGTAGCTAAAACACATGCATATTTAATAAATGCATGTATTCATTTTCATTTTTTTAAAAATGCGGCCATTTAAACATGGCTCTATTACAAGGCTTACAATTTTTTAGCTATTAGCGTAGTTACAAATGTCAACAGGGTTTTGAAAAAGGTTGTCTTACGTCTGGAGCAGGACTCGGAAGCTCCGGTTTCACGTCAGCTCTCTATAACACCACCCTGCACATTAACTTGACCCCCTCACACCTCTGCTGGGCTATCTGTGACATATGAAACACAGGCCAGACCTTTCATTCGTTCATAAAGTTTTAACAAGCTTCACACACAGGTGGTAGGGAGGCTGGAGAGGCAAAGGAAGAGAGCGAAGACATTCCTGTCTGATGAATACATCCACAGTTAAACGTCAGGACATCTTGGTTAATGCCACAGGGTCAAACATGGATGAATACTGAGGATGATATATGATATCTGTCTACTATGCCAGTGCAACCACAGGTTCACACAAATGCAGCTATGTTTTATCAGTTCGCTATAACACCATAAATTCTCAAACAGTGGACTTTTATTTACCTCGACTAAAGTGAGAGAAGCTGGCCTTTATTTGAGGCAGGCTGTTGACAGATTTTTATTTCTAATGCTTTAGAAGGAAGCCTGATTTATTCCCATCTGATGGGAAGATTTGCTGTTGCTTAGGTTTGCTAAATTCTTTTCACACACTGTTCAAGCTGTTGGGCATTAGCACTGCGTACGAATCCAACGGACTTCAAATGTGATCCAAAGTTGATTATGTATGTATGTGTGTGACATGTCATACTTGTATTTATAGATTAGACTGTATTTTCTGTTATTTGGTGATATTGAACTATATCACAACAAGAAAGAATATCAGGCAAAGTATGTGAGAGTATACACATGAAACCAAAACTATGTTGTGCAGTCTTGAATGCAGTTTGTAGTAGACGTTCATCAGAAGGGTCTAGTGGGGGCAGAGTTAATGCAAATTTGTTTCAAACATACATCGCCTCACACCCTGAAAGACTTGTTCCATTACCAGATGGCCATCAAGGAAGCAAAGTAAATGATTAGAGTTAATTATACAATGTTTGAAATACTGTGGTTAGAAGAATAAGGGCAGATTCAGACTAAATCAAGCACGGCAGTGAAAATGCAGTCTCCCCACTAAATTGAATGGAGGTAGTTGGTTTAGGCTGCAGTGGTGTAGGGCAGAAAAAAATAATTAAAAATAAACACAGGACCTGTTACGGTAAAGCTGAAACAGAACTCCACACTCACACACACTCCAGTACTCAGGCCGGTCAAACTGATCCACAGCCAGCCACTGAAACCAAGTGCTATCCTGGAGTTCTTGGACTAAAACTACTCCCAGTTGTGTCCTGGCTTAGTTTATTTTGTGTACTCAGCTTACTGTTTCTGGCATTAATGCTGCAAAATAATAATAATAATAATAATACCAAGAAGTTTCCTTTGGTTGGTGTCTGTTTGTTTTGAGTGACAAAGAGACAGCTGTGGTTGAGCGACATACACCGTGAATGAGAGCGAGGGAGTGGCAGTAGCAAGATAGCAATAACGTCTTCTACCTGTCTGCTAGGTCGGACCTTTCTTGCACATGAGAATCTCATCAGATTATTCTTTTTCTAAATACATAGTGTAAAGCTTCTGACCTTTTTAGTCAAAGGATAAGTTCTAAATCTCTGCATAAGAACTGCCGGTACACACAAGAATCACTTGGCATGTACCAAATTATGCACTTCAACACAATGAACAATTATCCTACCTAAGCACATCCCTTTGAAAGCCTGATAGCCTAAATGTAGGGCCACTTTTTTATGGAAAAATGTAGCAATTGAGAAAGCTAATTAGGACAAAAATAAATAATGATGTCCATCTGCTCTTAGGGCCTCATCTAAAATAAAAGGACTGTGGCAGAGGTGATGAAATAATGGTTTGATCTTAATGTGATGGTGAATTACAGTGCAAAAAAGAGACACTGGGCACAGTAGTACTGTGTCATTCATAGATGATGAAAGAGTGTTATTGATGGATAAATGTCGCTAAGAGGCACAATCTCCAAAGCTGGATAACTATTATGTAGTGGGCAAATTACTTTTTAATTTTTTCACTCCTATCAGTTTTAGTGTAAGAGAAAATGTACCTGGTTTAATTAAGCCAAACACAATTGAAAGTTGGTGGCTGAAATTTAACACTTCATTATTAATGCAGAATGATTACAAGTGAACTTAATTAACTCCAGATCTGCAGTGCAATGGAGCCACAGGTGTTCAGTGGGCGAGAATTAGAGACACAAGATGAAATGATGAAAAGAATGAGGAAAGGAATTGTTTCTTTGTTCTCAAAATGAAGTTTCAATGACCTTGTGAGCAGAGTTAAAATAAACATGTTGCATTACTCTGAAGCCTTTCAGAGATTTGTGTTGAAGCAACAATGGGAAGGTCAGGCATGTCTCCAGGCATGTTTTGAATCAGTTATGTTCTGAACTACAGTTTTTCTTAAATTTGGGAAATCGGTTTTGCTCTTAATTTTCATGGCAGGCAAATCAATCATTATGTTCGTCATGTCATTCACATAATGTGTAATAATGCAGCAGGTTGGTGGAGTATGTATTATCACAGTTAACAGAGAGTTAAACAGATTGAAAGCCACATAGAACATGGATATGAAATATGGAGGTGCATACCCTCCAGTAAAATTATAACATGTTGTTTTTACACCTTTTTTGGACCGGCTATCTATCTGCTTCCTCCTGTTTCCAGTCTTTCTGCTAACCCAAGCTGACCGGCTGCTGGCAGTAGCTCCATATTTAGAATTCAAGCATTAGAGCGGTATCAATCTTCTCGTCCAACTATCTGGAATACAGCGAATAAGAAAGTTTCCCAAAATGTCAAACAAGTCCTTTTTAATCCACCCCCAGACACATGCCAATAACACCATGTTCCAAAAACAAGTGAAATAGACACACAGGTCATTGTTCTTTATACTGTTCTTGTCTTTTCAGCACCGCTGCAAGTTCATATTGGGATCAGCTCTAGTCTGAACTGAAAAGTCTTACTTTGCAAAATGTAAACACATGTTCTGATGGTATATTATGTTCGATAGCCAGTAATTGTCTTAAAACGTCCTCATATTAGTTCAACTTTTAACTTAACTTTTAAATGTTCAGCACACAAACACTTTGAGTTTTGTCTTCGTCCTTTCAGCCCAGCGTGGCCCACTGTGCACACACATACACACACACACACAGACACTCCGAGTGGTCTGTTTCTTGTTGCTGCTTTTTTTTCTCATTCTAGACCTTCCTAGCCAATGCTGATGAGCCATGATGCCATTACTGTTGATTTCATGTGACAGCGATGAAACCGGATAATGAAAATCAATAAGGCAAGCTCCTCTAAGCCTGCAATTGTCAAGTTTTATAAATCCTTTTCTTGGCCCGGGGTAGACCTTTCTCAGCTGCAGAATACACACATGCAGACACATACAGAAGTGTACATGCATCTTCAAATGCATGCATGGAAATGAGATGTGTCAACATGTCCTCAAACGACAGAATAAGTTGTGTGCCAATATCTCCTAAGTCAACAAAAACGAACGTTGTAGAGTACCAGTATCAGGCCCAGATCCTGAGTATGTTATGGAGGGCATGTGGCCTAAAGTTGGTTTAGGAAAAAGTTTAGGTCTGCTATGTAAGTCCAGTACATCATTTTAAAAAAGTCAGTGTTGTCTTTGGTGCAAAAAGGGTCTCATGGGTGAACGTCCTGTTTGAGTCTCTATCTACACAGACTTCCTTGCACTTTACTGCTCTCATCGTAATTAGCACAGCTAGGTCACTGCTTAACAATACAAACCTAAACATTGATCGTAAAGAGCTGTTTGCACAGACAACAGATTTAGCCATTTTTCTGGTGAGGACAGGCTGAATATGTTGGCTAACTGCAGGTATTTTCTGCTGCACAGAAGCAGAACAATTGTTTATTCAAATCAATGGAAACTATATTAACCATGCAACATTTAAATGGTTTCTGGAGAGCTATAATTTTGAAAAGTTATTCATTTAGTCTGTAAAAGGACATTTTTGTTATCTGTTTATTCGCTTTTCTGTTCTCTGAAATATGTTAGAGTCCCGTTTCCAGGCTAGACCACTAATCAAATGTAATTTCAGAGTGTTTCATTAAACCACACTTCCCTGATATAACCCCAGTCCCTCCCAGAGGTTCTTTTGTTCCCCTCTATATTCAACTCTTTTTGTATTACATTCACACACACAAACACACACAGATCGATTGTCTCTCTGGCCTATCAGTGCTCCAAGTTAGACAAATTGCATTTACCTGCTTCACAAATGCTTCAAATAGAGAGAATGGTGGAAAAATGAGAAAACTGGAAAACAAGATGCCAACGTTAGGATACTAGAACAACGACAAACCTCTCCACCATTCCATCAGACCTGTGCAGAATCTACTGTGTTTGTGGATTCAAGAAAGGGTGGAAGGTGTCTAACACAATAGGCCTTAATTCAATGGCTGAACATTCTCTCTCTCACACACAAACAAAGAGCAAGTCAACAAACACTCCCCCAAAGACTGCAAATGCTGCTTTTTATCATGAAATCACACTTGACCTTCCTTCTTCTGTCTCTTTCTCTGAACCTTCAGTCGAATATTTCAGCTTTGAGGGACAGGGGTTAAAAAATAAGCGCTGGTGGGTTGTTGTTTTTTTTTTCTTTCCCTTTCAGTTCTTTAGCTCTTCCTCCATCCTTTCACACACAGAAAACTTTTGGCAGATGCTCCAGCTCTGGGGAACAGAAGGACAAGTAGAGGCACGATGTTTGTTCATCCCACAGAGAGAAAATGTGTATGTGATCACAGGGAGGGAGTGATGATAGCCTGTGTTTTTAGCAGAGGGCCTTGCGTCCTTGGAGGCCCCCACTGACTCATGAATATCTGGCCCGGCAGCTGACAGTGATTGGCTATTGTTGCGAGCCGAGTGGCCTTGTCTGTGCTCATTGCCCGTGCGTCCGACAACATACAGCAGTAGCCTCTCATCTCGCCTCTGACAGTGGACAAGATGGTTTTAAAACCACATGGAACAAATAGCAGTATGGCTGTAATTGTGTGCAGCGGGCCTGTATTAGTTTAATTGGGGACAATAGCTTGGCCATCAATGTCGTCCTTGGAAAAGGAAATCCATTTTCCCCAAGGTTCAAATAACAACTGCTCGACAAAAAGGAAAGCAACATCGTTGGTCAAAATGGAGTTTTAACCTTTTGTGGCTTTCTGACATATGTTATGCTATTTTTTTTAATGCCACAGAGATAAAAAGTGAATACAGCTTTTTAAATTGTGCAAAACTGACCAAAACAAAACAAAGCGCAGTGTCTGCACTTTGGCAGTGTAGTTTGCCTACGGCATTGTGGTTGTGCATTGCTACCAATGCTGCAGCTACTGCACTCCGGCCTAAGAGAAAGCCATGGCAAACTAAAGCTATGTTTAGTTATTGAGTTTCCCCCAGTTGTTAACTTGATGAACTGACATTGGTTTCATTGGACATAATTTAATGAGGCAGCAGCTAAATATTACATTTATACATTTATGATAAATAAATAAACAGCTTATCTGCAACTAAACGTTAGCTAGCTGTAGAAATCTCATAGTCTGACTAGTGAATTTATTTAGATTTGGAGTTCAAGCTACTGTTGAATCACAAACTTAAATGTATTCAATTGTAAATTAATGTGTTATGTTGATTTCAATACATAAATATTAATAGCTTTCTGACAGACATAGCCAAACACTTGATAAGTGGACTAAACAATACAACTTTACAAAAAAATAATTATAATGGATCAGAAAGCTGGGACGTTTTGTTGGTAGATACTGCAGTTTCCCTGTACATTCAGTTTAGATCAAAAGACTTCAGTATATTGTATTTTCAGGTATTGTGTGGGTAAAATAATCAGCGTAAAAATACATAAAATGAAAGCATTGCATTTCACTCTTTTTTTATTTATTTTTTTATAACTCATCATAACTGTCTTTAGTTTCTGTTCTCTGCCTTTGTAGTTCAGAACAATTCTCTTGAGGTTTTTCTTACTTGACACAGGAATATTGAATTAATTATACACAGAAATATGTAAAAAAAGAAAAAAGTCACACTGTAAAAATTCTAAAACCTAACAAAAATGTCTTATTCTAAATTAGAAGTTATGTTCCGATATTAGCCTTTATTCAGAGATAGAAATGTAATGCAAGGAAAAGCAATGCAAGAAGTACTGGGAAGGTATCTAGTGACTAATGAAAAGGGTAAGTGACAGTACTGCTTTCTTTTTTCAGTGGTTTTCTGAACACAAACCATAGCCATGCCACAGCACTCCCCTTCTGATGAAAGAACCAGTGATTGTGAAGCATGGATGAAGCCAATCAGCTAATTCAAGTGAAATTTCAGCACTTAACCTAATAAAATGCCCCATATTTGTAAAACAAAGCTTTTGTAGATTTTAGATTAGAGAAAAATAATAACTATTGAAGCAAATCTACTAAATGATGAAGTTTTTTTAACAACGTTAACAATGCACTTTTGTTTGCTTTGCTTTTGTAGTCAGTAAGAGCAAAGTCAATTTTAGGAAAAAAACTGTTTTATTACTATTTGCGGACTTATCTAACTCACACTCTCAAGTCCATTGGGAAATCTTTAAAAACATCAAATCACAAATATAGAATGTCAGGCTTGGCAATTTCCTAAAATCTTCATACAAATTTGTTGCAGTAGTAAGATTTTTATAAAATTGCAAGAAAACCTTATCCTTAAAACTTGTGAACTTGTGAAACACCAATTTGTCCTGGCACGTTGCACTGATAAGTTCAAGGTCTGAAACAGGAAATAGATTATCATAAATAGGCATGACTGGTCTACACAGTTCCAGTTGGTTGAGCATGGATTTATTCTTGGGTTTAATGGGTGTATTTCTTGCTCATATGGAAAGTATCTCAGCCATGACGTTACCACCGAAACCCACAAAAGTGAGTAACAGCTTTGAGTGTCCCGATGAGTGGTGCATCTGTGTTGACTTGAGATTGGACAGATAGGAAGGGGGAGAGGAACACGACAAGAAGTTTGAGAAAATTCACAAATGAGACGCCAAACCTTGTTCCCCATCCAATCCATTTCCCATGTAATCTCAGCTCTGCCTACAGTCCTCATCACAGCACAAAAACAACGCAGCTGCAGTGCGACAATCCTCAATCAATCATTATCACCACCAGCTCACATCTAGAGAGACTGAAGGAAAAATACTAACAAGTGGGACTACAAACAGAGCAATAATCAGCCAAAATAACCTCACACACCGCTTCCAATATCAGTCATTGCTAAGATGCAAATACAGATATTTCTTCATTTTTCTTAAACTTTCCTCTTTTGGCAATTGACCTGTTCTGTTATAACTGCCAGCATCTGGAGGCATGTTCTCCTTTTGCACACATATAAAATATTAGTCATGTAAGCTCATCTTGCTGAGAGCACTTTGACTAGTGTGTGTAAAAAAAAAAAAAAAAAAAGTCGAAGGCGTATATTCTGCGTGCCAAGCCCATTAGACATGTCTTCAGAGTCACTGTAAAACTTTGGGTGGGATTGCTTAAAAGCTCCAATGTAAAAAGATATTACTTTTCCTTGTCAAATGGCAAATAAAGTCCAGTTAATCTCAGTAAAGCCCGTTCTGGCCAAAGGGATACATGTATAAACAAATCTATGACAAATGGCCTCAATGTTTCTAGGAAATTAAATTTAAACCACAAATGCTCTTCCTCTTAAATATCAAGGGCGAGGCAACTCCCCACTCTCCAAACACCAACCCCAAGATATTTGACTTTGTCTGCTCCATTTCTCCATCATCTGTCTGCAAACTATGCTTGACAGTGATGTTTCAGCATAAACACAGCCTTCTGTTTTGGGTAGAAAATGTATCTAGTGGCACCCATGGCATTTTAGAATTCCAAGTATTCAAACAAGAACAGTCTGAAGCCAGTGGTGCCAGCCTACGTGGGAAAAATGTTTTCATGAAGCTGTACTGGCTCAAGATGATTTATAGTTTGAACATGAAGCTGTTCTGTGTGGCTCAATGTTTATATTATGAGCTAAATGCTAACTCAACTCATGTTTTGCTTTAATATTTCATTTTTATACTGTTTATGGCTGCTATTTTTAGCTATGCTTGCTGCGTGGCTGTAGGGATGGCAGTGGTCCTGCCATCTTCTTTGCCATGGTATTTGATCCTGACTAAATTATCTAACTATTGGATGAATTACAGATGTTCATGTTCAGCAGAGAATGAATCCTGACTTTTCCTCTGAGATTACCATGAGGTAGATAGGTTCCCATGACATTCCCATTTACAACAGATGTCTAGAGGATATATGCCATGTTTCCATCTAAATGCACTTTTCTAATACTTAAAAATGTGCACCAGCATATGTTGATGGAAACACGACTAATGAATCCTAATGCACTTGGTGAACCCCTGATTTTTCTCTAGTGCCACTAGTAGGTTGAAGGTATCCATGATGCTCAGACAGTGTATCCTTTTGACGTTGGTGACCTTAGCGCTAACATCACCAGAAGGTTGACATTTTAGTTAATTTCTGAATTATTGAATGCATTACTGGGCAGTTTGATACATATATGTGTGGTCCTAAGAAGATGAACTTTAATAACTTAAACTTTACTTCAACTCGTATTAATCATCATCTAGTCAAAATTTGAGAGCATGAGTTTGTCTAAATAGTTGTAAAACTAGCAACACTGCAAAACCAAGCAGCCTCAGATAATTATCAAATGCTAATCCAGCATGTTAAAGTCATAAATATATCATTCCTGGTGGATTTCGTGAATGTTTTGAACAAAAAAAGTCAGCCTGTTAGTGGCATTTGAGGATAAGTCGGGGTATTACGACGGAACCATGATTCTGTCATGTTGTGGCTGTGACACAGTTTTGGTCTGTTCTCCACAAGACTTCAAATTAAGTTAACTTTAACGTTATTTTTCCTTGGCTTATGTGCTTCTACCATGTCTCAAGTGGCCTCTCGATGAATTACAGTTTTTAGCGCTTCCTCATTGGTTTCATTTCCCAGCACAGGAGGTTGCCTCTTGGCGGAGTGATGCTTTTGGGATGCTTCTGAATAAACCACGGCACTTCTGGTGGGGATGCAAACATTGACCAGAATGGTAGTGATTTGCCCTGGCGAACACGGAACGTGTGACATTCATGCCCGGTGTAATTTAGTTGTTATCCTCTCTCAGAAATATGAGTATTTTTAGTAATTCCTCCAGTATTTGTTAAAATATTTCACTCTAGACTAAAGTGGCAGAGTGACCAACAAACGCACATTACCATCCTCGAGTCGTGCCAGTAGCTTAGGTAAAAGCTTTGATTGTCAAATAATCAACACTTTTGAGCTGTTAACAACATAAAAAAATATTAAGTTACAGCTTGGAGTAACTAGTGCAGCTAGAAAAACCGTCTAGACCAAATAATTAAGGAAGCATGTATTTGAGAAGAGCCATATCACAGTGTTGGGTTTGAATCAATAATTGCATTAATCTCATGACATGCAACCTGCTAATGTAATAAATAGCTGGGACAATAATGGACAGACTGGATTTTTACCGCTGCAGTCACATTAGGCATAATTGTGCCTCTAGAGTCACCTAGAAATGTGCTTGGGTGTCACTTAATATACATGAATATGTGTGTCTGTGTGTACTGCCCATGCATCTGTGGATTGCAATGAGAAAACACAATAAAGACATCATATAGTTATGCATGAATGCACTGCTCAGGGTTCAGGACAAACAAAGCAGACTCAGCTCCCTCCCTACCAAACATTACATATGAACATCCAGTCAAATTAACCTCATTGTTGGCTCACTCATGTCCACACAATTTTAATATCCGCAACCTTTCTGCAATATTATTTTCAGAAAATATTCTTCTAAGAGCAAAAGCTCCACTATCACCTCTGGCTGGTTGTGATACTTTTTTTTTGACATCTTTGTCCAAGCTTGGTAGTGTGTCTCTTCGTGTTTATCACAGTGGGCTATCCTTCAAGCTGCAACACAATGCAATGCAGTTCACTGAGTGATTTTCTGCTGTGTTTTTTTCTGTACTAATATTTGTGTTTTGTGTAGTGAAGGAGAAAGCAATCACACCGGAGGCTCTTTTTGACCAGAAGCACCTGGCCGGAGTCTTTGGTCAACATCTCCTCAAAGGTTTTAAACTGTCAGGTTAAGGTGAGGGCAGACAACTGAGAAGTCTAAATGGAGCTTTCTATTTTTCATTCTGTCGTGTAGTAGGTTTCATCATTGATTTTTGAAAATACTTGGTTGGGATTACAGGTCCTAATATATATATATATATATATATATAATATTATATTATATTATATTATATTATATTATTATATTAATAATGAACTGAAGTTAAGGACTGACTCAAAAGTGCAAGGCAAATGGCAAAGAAACCTTTTCAGTCAATAGTTTTACTAGTTTTATTAATCTTATTTTTTGTCATAGACACTTTAACTTTATTTTCATCTAAAACTGTGCAGTTTGCCCTCAGGGCGTTCTGTCAGAAAGCAATCCTACTTGGTTTAGGCACCAAAACTGTTTGGTTAGATTTAGAGAAAAAAAGACAGAAAGCCCTGAAGGCAAACTTCTCCCACGTCCCAGTTACTTACATTAATTCTCATTTCTATCAAAAACATCTCAGAAGAACTTTACATTCATCTTGGCCTCCTCCCATTGTCCACTCCTCAGTTTCCCCAGTTCTATTTCTACCATCCCCTTAATTTCCATCCAGACCTTTATTTCCTTGTAATTAGACAATATGTTTTACACACCTTCAGTGCACAGCAATTACTTTTCCAGTTATGAGTTGCGCAATTAATTCTTACTTCAACAGTAATCCAAATTAAAACCCATATTGTGCCTTTGCTGCTGCTTCTCTGTATCCATACTGTATCTACTTCCTATTTTCAAGTGCTAAAGTATCAGCAGCATGCACTGAGCTAAATATAAAATCTAACAACTATCTTTCCTCTGTGTGATAATATTTCTCTGTGATTTTTTTTTTTTTACTGAGCTACATGAGAAGGCTTGTCATCTCCTGAGCAAATAAATCTCTTTGAAGCGACAACATCACAACAAACCAGTGCCTTAAATTGGACTTCAAATAACAAAGATTAGAAATTGGCTACAGAAGAAAATTTGCCTTTGGGTGGTATTGTGTAAAAGTCATCACAGATTCATGTACTTGAATTCTTGGGTTTAAATTTAGGTACTTAAATTATGCGTGTATCCCGATTGTACTCTCCACCACCAACTTTTAAAAGACAAAAGAAAATGGATCTGCTTCTTTCAAAGATGTGACAGGAGAGAATATGGAGCAGGGAGTGTATGATTTATTGCTTTCAGAGAGGAGGAATATGCAATGCACAGACAACATTGGCTAAGGATAGTGATTACTCCTTCGTGTGTACTGTATAATCTCCCATTGTCATCAGATCTGTGTCCTTACCTTTGACTTTCTTTTGAATCTTGTTCAAGAATTCTCCTCCTGCAAATCCCATTTTATCTTTCATCATTCAGATCCTGGGTGTCCCTTGGTGAACCTACCTGTTAAGTGACGACACCACGGACATATGAAGATGTGCCCCCCTAGTATCCTGAATGATTGTGTGAGTAATCTGTGTACCAAAGTCCCATGACAAATCTACCAAGTACAAAACAAATTCCATTCTTAATCAGTCTGCACAACATTTAACAACATGCAGCTTTTTCACCCTGACAGGTTAATGCCTCGACAAGTCTCGAACTAAAATCCTGAGTCTCCCTTGCCTGAGACAGAGAAAAGATGGACAGACGGACTTTCAAAAGTAGTCTTGAGACCGATCTCGATTACTACCAAACTGCCTACTGGAATGCATTAATACTGTAAAGTTTGCTGGAGGAGGGATGGTGGTCTGGGGCTGTTTTTCATAGTTTGGGTCGAGGCTCCTTAGTTCCAGTAAATGCTCTTGATGCTGCAAGATTCAGAAACATTTTAGCCATTTGGGCACTTCCAGTCCCCAAACTGGCAAAAGTTTGGGACTGTTCCAGCACAACACAAGGTCCATAGAGACATACTTAGATGACTTTGGTGTTAGAGGAATTGGAGGAATTGGTCCTCAGAGATCCCTGGGCTCAACTCCACCAAACACCTTTGTGAGTAATTAGAATGCCGATTGCGAGCCAGGCCTTCTCGTCCAACATCAGTGCCTGAATGGCCACAAATTCCCAGAGATACACTCAAAAATCTTGTGAAAACTCTTCAGAGAAGAGCGATCGCTATTACAACTGCAAAGGGGGTCCAACTCCATATTAATGCATGTAATTTTAAAATGGGAGCAAGTTCATATACTGCTCGTGTGATTGTGTCCACCATCACCACCACCACCATGTCCACCACCATGGTTACACATGTACTTGTTATTACGGATACCTTTCAGCACTGTTATAATGAACTTATGCCAATGAAAGAACAACTTCCAGCTTGAACAATGCCTCGATCATTTAAAACAATTTCCAAAATCGAAAGCAGTGACAATAAAATATTTTTAAAGTAAAGCCTGACTTACAATAAACTGAAAGGTAAAATATTGCAGACCTGTTAAATAGGAAAGATCCTGTCTGAATTCTATCTGCTCTCTCTTGAATTACCTTTTATTTCCTTTCACAAATAAAATGTATGATCCTCTAACGTAACAAGTCAACAGGCCGTGATGACTCTAAAGCCACGCTTTTACAGACAGTCTTTTGAGTCTACATAACAAGTGGATTTAACACTTTTCCTCAAGTCTTGCATATGTCCTTATAAAGCGAGAGGGGAGAAGTCAGTAAATTGATTTTGGACAAAAAGTTCTCGCAGACAAACTGGCTGCAGGATGCAGGCTGTAAGAACACAATTTAGAGTTTCACAGAGCAAGCATGGAAACCATATCTATACAGTGTTACACCTGCTGGGCATGGTTTACCACATACTGTAGACACGTGAACGCTGCCTGCATCAAGCTGTCTGCATACACACAGGCAACTTTAACAGGTTTATCTTCACCCTGCTTTGCTCCTTTTATCCTTGTTAATTAACCACTAGGCTCATGTTAGACTTGGCAGGTGCTATATACATGTCAGTAAAAATGTCTTTTTTTTTTTTTAACTTTCTCAAGGGTTGTGAGAGACAAACAAGCTGTAAATAGTCCAGATCCTGGTTGTTTTTTTTGGGCCCCAGCAAAGGCAGGGGAAACACGGCCGCTCTGCTCAGTGGACCGTGGCTGTCATGAAGTTACAAGACTCTCCAGCGAGGAAGTCCCTATTCTCTTTAGTGTCATTGCATGACTTTCTCTCTCTCTCTCTCTCTCTCTCTCTCTCTCTCTCTCTCTCTCTCTCTTGTCGCCTCTTTCAGTGTTCGTCTGTGTCTCCCTCTCTCTCTTTAGTGGGCCCACTTATGCTTTATGATGGTCTCTCCTGGGTCCTCTCAGTTGAACCCCCTGCTCCCTCTGCCTGTCTCTCTCCTTCGTTCTCTTTCACAGTCTGTATCTCTCTGTCTCCTTAGAGGGCCACTTTTACCCCACTTACTTTTTATTGCAGTCTCTCAAACCTCCAACACCCGCTCCTAACCTGTCAATTGTTCTCTCTATCCTCTCCTCTTATTTTCTCTTCTCTTACTCCAGCCGTCCTCTCCATGTCCTTTGGTTTGCGTTTATTTGTCCTATGATGCCCAGACGTCCTCATTCCGCACTCAGCTTTCTTCAAAGAATCTCACAGAGCCTACCATTCCTCCGTCCCATCGCCACAATAACAGCGTCCTCCATAATGATCTTACGCTGGTGTAACAAGGCCAAAGTGCTTGTAATGGGTAAAAAAATATATACATTTCATTTGTTTGGCCTCTAACTTGACTGAGCCTGTGGTGAAATAAAAAGCAGAGAGAAAACCCAATATAAAAAAGAAATGAGAGTGTTGTATGTCCGGTGTTGTAGTCCCTTCATGTTCTTGTGGCTTGTAAAAACACGTATATGTTGGTGATTTCTACAGATTTCAGGAGAAATTTCTTTTAGGCTTTTGACATGCATTAGAAACAATCTGCTGTCTGGTTTGCCTTCAAGAGACAAAATCACTTCTCTTCACGCAAAAGCTATTAACCTTTATATCCTTTGTTGCAGTAATAAGGACGTGCTCCAACTTCAGTCTGTGTATTTTTGAAATGGGAACGTGTGTTAGGTAGATTGACATCTGCTGCTGGGGATCACCTTGCACCTACATTTAAGCAAATAAAATAAAAATAAAAAATCCAACTATTTTTTTTAATTATACAGACCAACAGAGCTCAATGAGAATGAGAGACATTATTTTTCAACAGTCTGACAAACACCCAACGATTATTAGATCAGTGCTCCTGCATAGCTTTGGGATCAGATGGTCATCTTACTGTTATAATAGTCAGGATGACTCAATTTATAACAATTAAATATCATATGAGAGGTTAATATTTCTTCATTCTAAACACAGTCACGGCCCGAGACCGATTCACTCATCACCAAATGTAACTTTACACCAAACTTTTTGATCAGATCTGTGGTGGATGTGTTTGTGTCAGGTCATATGACCTCAAACATGTAGATGTGTGTTCCCAACTTTTAGAAATATATAGCAGGGTCGATGTGAACGGATCAGGGCCAATATGTTAGACTAATACAAAACAGGTCCAGAGTTATGGGCTGGTTCTGATATGGTGCTCTGAGGGTGTAGGGTGAGTGCTGATTTTGTTGGTTTCTCCTCTACAAGCACCCTCAGAAATCAAACCTACCCTTCCACTGAGAGGAGCTATAGTTTCGTCAAGACAGTGTTTTCCGATAATCACTAGAGTTTCTCACAGCTGCCACTTACAAAACCTGTTGTCATCCAAGAAATAAACTCCAGCAGCCATGCCGAAATTAAAATAGAGAGATGAAACAGATGCTATCAACTGGTTTATTCTATTCAGCTCAACAGATTGTGGTCCATCATAGCAGACCAGAATTATTTCTTTTCTGATTTGGGAGAAAAGATTGGGGAGGTTGTATGTATGTGTGTGTGTGTGTGTGTGTGTGTGTGTGTGTCTGTGTGTGCACATGTTGGTGAAACACCCTCTCTTTATTGCCCTGCCAGCAGAATGAAATGCCCGCAGACTTGGACAATATGATGGATGTGTTTGAAACTTCCTTGTATCGAAGTGAAACTGAGGGAAATATAAGATGAGTCTCATTATAATGTGACAGGCTTTGCTGCAAGGAAGCCACACTGTTCCCTAGACTCTTCTTAAACAGGAGGGACAAGATTGAATAGAAATAGGAAGCTGCAGTACAGAAGCGGCTGAGAAATAACTGCAAACTGAGGTCAGCACAGGTGACGAGACTAGAGGCGGCCCCCTTTCCATTCAGAGCTGCATCTGCCTTCCGAGACAATTCTGCAAGCAGAGGCGAATCCAATCTATGTGATGCAAAGGGAATATTTAATGTACCTCACACCAACTGTGATCAAATATAAATGTGCTTTAGATTGTGTTATTTGGCGCATGGCGATGATGCAGATGCCGAGACATGACTCCTTGTTTGGAATCTACACACTCTCAGTATCTGATGCATTATTCTCACAAAAAGAAATAAGGAAGGAAGAAGAAGAAGTAGTGCAGGTTCCTTTTGATCTCGATAATACCACTTGATATTGCCATTGTCTTTTTTAGTAAATCTATTCAGTCCATGTTCTTCGTGAATGTGGGTCACTGTGGAGAACGAAAGAAAAGAATGAAACAATAAGATGTACTCTGCAAAATAGGTTAGAAGATATCAACACATTCATGCATATGCATACTGAGACTCTGTTAGTCACTTTGCAATTTAAATTCTGAGATACATATTAAAAAGTATAAAGGAATGTTTTATTATTATTATTATTATTTTGTAGATAGTCATGGTCCCTTGGGGTCCTTTGGATTGGCACTAGGATTGGTGCAGATGTCAGTGTTCCGCACAAGATGAGTTGTAATAACTTCGTTGATCTCATACAGGTCCAGTGTGTAAGACTTAGGTGGATTTATTGGCCAAATATGGCAGAAATGGAATATAATAATCACAGGTATGTTTTCATTAGTGTATAATCACCTGAAAAGAAGAATTGTTTTTTTTTTTTGTTACCTAATAATGAGCCTTTTATCTACAGATTCTGCAGGTGCTCTTCCATGGAGTCCACCACGTTGAACCGCCATGTTTCTGCAATAACCTAGAATGAACTAACCAAATGCTGGCTGGCCCTTTCGAAAGGGCCATCACACTTCTGATGACTCTACCACATGCCTGGAAGAGGAGGATTAAGCAAGGTTGTGATCAGTTGACTGCAATCTGCAATCTCATCTGTAGATATGCCACCCACACACTTTGAACTGATCATCTATAACCATCATCAAGTCAGATGCTGTTCCCCAGAATAGCAAAATAAAAGTTCAATCCTGCAGACTTTCTAGACTGGACACTCCGCCATAGAAAACAGCTTTTGTAGGCTCTGGGAAAGTGAATCATTTACCTTGTTGATTTGTCCTATCAACAGTACCACAGGTTTCTGTATTATAAGTGTGGTTTATGGGGAAAAGGCTTTTTTGGGCCTCAGGGGAGACTTTCTTGCAGAACAGTGGATGGTGGTACAGTGGATGGTTACCGAGACAAATTCTAACAATGAGAGCCATACCTTTTTTTTTATTTTTATTACAACCATGTCATTGTCAGTGTAAACATATTAGTATGAAAACCACTACCATACCAAGTACTAGCACTTTTACATTTATTTCACTATGACTGGATCAAAAACAAACATTCTTTACAATGAGTAATACAGCCACAGTTATCTTACTCATCTAAACCCAGTAAATGGAAACACAAACTCTGAAACCAGCGGTGGCCAGTCTGGCAGGGAATACAGTAGCCTACAGAGATGGTTTTCTTGCTGGGATTGGCTCCTGGCATCTTTTCATCAGGAGAGTCTGTACTGCAACGTTAGTCCTTGTTGTCTTGTTGAGGCTATGCTCAAACCGGTTTGTCCATCTGCTGACTGCTAACGGCAAATTCAGTTAGCAGCAGTAGGTAATTAGAGGGAAAACCAGCAAATATATTCTGCATAAAATATGATCCAGGCCCGGCCATAGATGCATGTAACAACCCTCAGAATCACTCATAGACTGTATCAAACAGGAAGCACTCCTCTCTGTTGGCGTGATAAGTGAGAAAGTGTTTCATTGGATGGAAAATTAGTAAACGCCCCCGTGTGCAATGAGTCATTAACAGGTTTATCAGGAAATGACAAACTCTAAATTACCACTACGAAAACCGAAAATACCTAGAAACAGAAATGGCACCTAAGTGGAGTATAAGCAACATCTGAACCTCACTTTTGACCTCATGGGGACTTGACGATCTCTACTTAACGAATAGCAAAGCTCTTACTCTTAACCCATCAGGACTCTCCTCCACAGATCCCACATCCTGCAGTGTTCAACTTACTGTCTGTCAAAACTCTGTCTGATAAATCACTACGCCCATAAATGCTCACAAACAATGCAAAAAGATGGGCTAAAGGATCGAGAGAAAGAGGAATCGAGTAGGAGGAGAGATGTGGATGAGAGGCTCAACTTTTTGACAGTTTGAACAATGGCCGGGAGGGCTAGTGGAAAAACACTTTGCACTAAAACACCCCTGTTTAGCTTTTCATTTTAACACTGCATGTCTGCAGCTCTGACCCCTTAGCAAACAAAGTGGGAGACCTCTGGTGTGCTTCCAAGACCAAAAGCTGTCAAAGCACATCTCAGAATTGGACAAAAGGCCATGGCTTCCTTTACAAAGAGGAAAGGAATCCACAACTTTGGGTTCTGTGGTGCTGCGCTGTTTCTGCACCCGCCTGACCACTCATCTCAGTTCACAGGGGAAGTGGGGATATATTTTTCTATTGTTCGGCCAGATCTCCAGCCTTAAATGTAGCCTGTCACACAGGGAGCAGCTGCTGGTGAAAACGTAGGCCAAACCTCTGTTTAAATGTATGTAATTTCCTCTGCCTTCATGCCTGCAGCTCACCTCCTCCCCCTATTTAACACTGAGCATTAACAAAACAGCTCTTGGTTGTGGACTCTGTGTTTTAGGGTTGACAAATTGATGATAGTTGATTTGCACCTAGAGGCGATGCAGGGCGAGACACACAGAGACAAACGGGTGAATTTTATGAGGGGGAGGCAGATAGCGGTGGAAGTGGTCATAACTCACTAGTTATTCCTCTGAGGAAGCCGGTGGCAAAAACATAGCAACATTTGACGCATGGCTGTTGAGATGCGATTTAGATCCGACCAGTGAACCCATCCCATGGGACAAAGGACACATAGAAAGAAATAAAAAAAATAAAATAAAAAATAAAAACCTTTGTTATCTCTTTGTCTGTGAGCCTGTGTTTATATGTGTGTGTACTCACCGCGTGCAGTCTGTGCCACAGTGAGAAACCACAATCACATTTCTATCGAGTTACTGCAGTCAGAGGGGACCTGACGGCGTCCGCTCCTTTGCCCTGAGAGTAACTGGAAGTGAGGATGATTGAATTATCTTCAGGCAGAAAGGAACATATTGGAACGTGTATCTTCAGATACAGAGAGGCCCGAGACACTGGAAACATAAACTCCATTCTCCAGCTGAATTGATCTCATGTTGCTCTGTAATTGCATTGGGAAAGTTGGAAAGGGAAAGGGGGGAAATTACTATAGGTTGCATCAGGGAATAGGGGAGGTTCTGTTTTGTACTCGCAGTTGTCAATTATTTGACAACACACAGGCCCAGTTTGGTGCAGGGATCAAAGCACAGACTTTTAGTCAAATACAGCCTTTAATCTGTTATTTCGTGACAATACATTTATGCCTCTGTGGGCTCAGTATTGCAGACCTTTGGTACTTTTATTTTCTCACTTGAGAGTAAGGACTCTCTGAAGGACAAGGCGCAAACTTCCTGCATTCAAAGGGGCAAGTGCTGAAGTGCTGCACACCATCAAAGAATTGATCATTTATAGCAAATGGTTATATTTGGCAAAAAATGTCTCTGCTCTTTGAGGGAGCTCTCACAGAATCCAAGCAATGATGTGGATTCTGCAGATAAAACAACATGAACATGAGTCACACTTAAATACACAATATGAAATACCCAGCCTCCCAACTTGTCACCAACTCATCACATACTGCCACTTGATCAGTGGCTCTATGTGTCAAATATGACGCTATAGGTAACCCTCTACATCATGACTGGATGTCTAAGTATAAAGAGCGAGTCTGCAAATGGAGGAGGTCAAACCTACACAGCTGCTGTGCTGAAGGTACTGTCTGTGCCACATGTATGAAACCAAAAGTAAACCACTTTTAATTTACCTAACGAACATTAACCATGAAAACTGTAGGTCGTAGAGGATGTTACAAATTTATCATTGCTAACCTGACTCGGAGCTCCACGAGTACAGAAATGATGCTCGAGGGCTTTCGTAGTGACATATTTTGAAGCGTTTGAGCCAGTTACTGAGTAAGCGGCGATATTTGATGAGTTGGGATGAGAATGTGCTAGAAACACCACATTAGGAAGGAGTAAGGGTGGTGTAGGGAGCTGCAGCTAAAAACACTGTTGGCATGAGGGTAATCAGTAGAGTAAGGGTGATAAGTTACAGGTTATAATGTCAATGACATTCAATCATTTTGAGGATTTTAACCCTTTAAATGCCAGTTTGATTACTTGATGTCACTGTTGTTATTCATGAAAAAACAAACAAATTTTTTTTTTCACAGTGTTCTATTGATCTATTAGAAAAATTAAAATTCTAATTCCAGAATTTGTCAAGAGACTTTGTTACAAAAAATTGTACGATTTGCACTAGTAAATAGTGAAAATTATGGCCAGATAAAGAGGAAAAATGTGCCCAAATTAAAGTCTATTTTGATTAAGGGTTAATAACAACCTACTGTTTTATTTTGTAATTTGTAGATGTAATAAATGTTGATACAGATTATAAAAGCCTGTAAACAGCACTGATCTTGCTTTTGATTTTATGGGTGTCAATTGAGCCCCAAGAGAGTGTATAGTCATGGGACATTTTATGTTTTTAAGGGCACCATTCTTACAATGGTGCGCTCAGAGAGCTCTGTCCTCTGCGGCTCTTAGTGACCTTAATATGGTCAGACTGCAGCACTTTTCATCATAATTTCTGAGATCTAAAGAACGCATATTGTTAGATCCCATTACTGCATGTCTGCATTTAGCTTAAAATGGCCGAAAGTGCATGTCATGGCGCTCTTTTAAATAAATATCTGCCTTGCATTTACTCTCCATCCTCCTCATCCTCTGTATCACTCACAGGAACACTGGCTGGATTACATCCATGTCAGTGTGAGTTCTGATGGCAGCGCATGCCTGACCACTTCCATGTCTGTTTTGGAGATCCTAAGATAGAGCTCACAATTACATAATGCATCATGTAGTGTAATTACACCGTATAACCATGTTGAAACTGTAATTGTAGCCTTTGTATGCTGCAGAATTTGCATACAAATTCAAATCAATATTGGCCACAAAGATGAGATGGGAGGTAAGAATCGTCTTGCTGCTCAGCGCTGGCAGTACTTCAAAGATATAATTTTAATACTTTATATTTCAATAAGCTTATATGAATTTTATATGAGATTTGCTTCTCTCTGCTGACAGTATAATAGCGTTTTAACTGATAACCGGTCCACAAAAGCTTTTATCTTGGCTTCTCTTAGCATGTGATTTATTTTTTTATTTTTATTTTTTCTAACATGGCTGAACAGACAAATAAAGCAGTGGAAGCTCAACTTGATCAAGGAAGTGCAATAAAAAAAGAATCAGCACAGCATGTCTATGAGTGGAGAAACTCAATTAAAAGCCTGCTGAACAGATTTTTTCAATCAACTTCGTACTGTGACTGGTGGGGTCCATTTCCGTTTCTTCCGTTTCACCTCTCTTGTTGATTTGAAGTGGACAAAAAAGGGTCATGCTTTTTCAGTCCTACTTAGCTCTAACAACCTTCACCAACAAGGCTTTGCAGCCTGTATGAGGCCTGAAAGGTGCAGCCCAGGATAAAAACAGCCATGTGTTAAAGTCCTCATGAAGTCAAAATTGATATTTAAATGTTTTTTTTATCACATACATCTGCGCAATATGTCACCTGTACTTCAGTATCTGGACCAAAGTATTTCAGGTATTCAGGTATTCTTCATGGTATTTTAGAGTTTGTCATTTTCTGATGAACGATAAAAGTTATTGATGACTCGGGCTGTATACTAATTTTGCATCCAGTGAAACACATCGCTGGAGCTGGGTGCTTCCTGTTTGATACAGTCTATGAGTGATTCTGAGGACTGATATATGCATCTATGGTCGGGCAACTGTGAATAATGTTACACTACCAAGGTGATTTACAGACATTCCTGATGGAAAGATTGCTAGTTAGCGAACAGCTGTTAACTGTTAACTTGGCCAGCTGTGTAGCTCACCGGACTGAGCAAACCCGGCAAAACCACCTCAGTCGGCTACTGTATCCCCTGTCAAACTGGCTGCTGCTGGCTTCGGAGGTTGTGGTCGGTCCCGGGTCCAACTGTGTTCGCTAGAAGGTAGACGCTGACACTAGCACATAGCGCTAGCTGCAGTGCATAGCATGACACTTACTATTGGTGCTACTGGCCAATGTAAACACCAATCAGTATCTGTAAATTCCACCCTTTCTGGCCTTTTTTAACAGAAAACATGTCAAGGGAAGTAAATATCACCCTGCATTCTGTTTCACTGAGACTTTAAAGCTAGGTTCTCATCCTCTCCCTTTAGGCCTCACCAAAATCACATTGCATTCACTACATTCAGTCCAGATGAAATGATTGACTGGGTTTATTTCAGCTACACCTACAGAGACAAGATGGTAATAACTGAAGGACACTCGAAACACTTGAAAATATCAACTTTTTCTTCAACTTGTATCTTCTCTCATTTAACTATGGTGTCAGGACTGTCTGAAGACAATGATTGGAGAGATTTTAGTGAAAATCAGCCTCAAACAATAAAATGAGAGGAACAAAAATAGGATTTTGGAAAGATAGAGGAAATTACCACCTTGAATAGTTGTAGAAGAAAATAGAGCTGTGATCAGCCTGGCAGAAATGTTATAAATAACCCAAATCTAACAGTTAAATTGTATATATTTTTTCATTCTCTTATTTGTTTTGCATTTTTTTATGTATTTATATGGATATTTTAAATGGACCCTGTCATTGAATAGAATGTAAGTATTACAGTACAGGATTTCCGGACGTATTAGCATCAGCATTAATCAGTGTTTTTAGCCACCTACAAAAGTACTGAGGCTTTAGCTTTGGGATCAATAACTCAAGAGTGTGTGAATTTATTTAGTGTGCGTTAATATGTGTACGTGCAGATCTGTGTTTGTAAGATGCAAAAAGTTATTTTTGTTTGATCATTTGGTTGGGTCAGGGCTTAAGGTTTAGACGAAGGTTATAGGAAGGGAAATGTAATCATAAGAAATAATGTTACAAGGACTATGTTTGTGTTTGTGTGTGTGTGTGTGTGTGTGTGTGTGTGTGTGTGTGTGTGTGTGCATAGGTCAGTCAGTCAGAAGTCGTCGGGCCCCCTGCATGTCTGACCTTTTGTCAGCCTCCCGCAGGCATGTGACACTCGGATGACACTGACCCCATATGGGCCAAAAGCTGCTCCCCACACACACACACACCCAGACAGGGCATATTTACCTGGCCTTTATAGCTCTCCATGCCCTGTTACACTTTCTCTTAAACACACACAGACACACAGACACACACACACACACACACCAACACACACATGTATCTTTAAAAATAAAAACAAACTGGGCATATTTTTTTTTTAAATCTGACCTCGAAATAAAAATTCTTGATGCGGCTGACAATAACACAAACTGTATGTGACATTAGCATGGATTGAAAATAATGTCCACCTTAATCTCCTACATTGTGGCAATAAACACAGAAACATCTTCAGTCACACATTTATATTAAGGAGCAGATTCTTCCTCAGGGCTCCTTTTAAACGATGCCTAAAAACTGTAACCCTCCTCTCCCTCTAATATTACCTCCTCCTCCTCCTCCTCCTCTGGCATCTTCTGTATGTTTTCATGGACAAACACTGTTTCCAGGGTTGCAATATAAATACGTATATACAGGCTAATATGCATAGAGACCAAGGGCAATGAATTTACACACACTTCCATACCTACGCCTATTACCATATTTCAGTATTCATACACTATACTTATATGTTAATGGTATTCCCCATTTATTTAATACATTTCTTATTAAAATTGAATAATGTTTTTTTTTTTTTTGTAATTGTTACTTTCTGATTAGACTTACAACTGCAGTTTTAAGCCAGCTGTTGAGACAACACAGACAAGAAGTCTTTCAAGAGGTTACAAAATGGAAATGTGAACATCTTCCAGTCCAGGACAGTAGTAGTAGTCATGTGATGTGATCAAAAGGTCGTGTCGCATAATGAATGGATCAGGCATAAATACACATAATGAATCGTTATCAAGACTGTTGCTAGCCTAGCATCAAATGCTACATTCACTGTGTCCATGGTGTTGAAAGGCGCCCTTCAAAAGAAGGTCAACTCGTTTTTTTGTTTTTTTGCACAAAAGACTATTTAGACCTTCAGCAGATGAGCAACATTACCACTCAGCTGGAGTGTTATTTCTTGCCATCTAATGTCCAATATTCACTCTCCCTTTTTAGCTGCCACATAACTCCTGAGGGAAGTATGTGACTCTCCAGTTGCTAAATGCTCACACCAGCTAATTGCTTACTTTGTCTATCTGCTGTTTGGTCTTGGACAGGTAGTATACAGTGGGTTTATTCACTAAAAACAAGTTGTTGCTGCTTCTGGAGGAAAATTGATTTGAGGTCCGAGATTGAAGTAAAACTGTGATATTGAGGGCTGCAAAAACAAATCAGTTGAAGTTGAAGGATGCTAAAATGCTCCGTACAGCTGAGTAGGATGATAATTTACAGTGTAGTATCATGAGGATTACATTGGACTCATCAATTTGCTAAAAGGTGCCACATGTGACAAATGCAAACAAACACATGCCTCGACATAATCAGAAAGGCAAACAAAAAAAACATGGCTGTAGATCCACTTAAGTCAGCAGTTCAAGGTCATAAAAGTCAAACTGAGAGTCTAGTTAGGCTATTTATCCGTCTATAAGCAACTGCAAGCAATAACTGCCAAAACTCACTAAAAATAAAATTTTCAGCGACACAAACGTCACCCTGTTTTCCGCTCCTCTAATTTGAAGTGAATGCTGCGTATGTGTTTGGAGAGGAGAAAGGCAAAATGAAGGGGAGGAATGAGTAATGCCTGTCATACTGTAAACCCTGCACCATAACTTCTCAGCCACCGTTTTACTGCCCTCATGCTGCCCTGTAAGAGCTTGGCACGATCACATGGCATTAGCATCTCACGCCATAACTCCCCGTGCTGTACTTATTATCACTGTGGTCAATACACATGCATACAGACACACACACACACACACACACACACACGTGCAGCCACATTTCCAGTGGGAAGCAAATACTTTTAGCCATTTAGGTCATTTTTTGGTTGGGTGGGCACAGCCGAGCTGTGGGTGCAATATTGTGAGAAATGAGTGTGTTAGGAAACACGCCACTGGTGGGTGACGAGGGCTTTAATGTTGATCATATAAAATCAAATCTGCAGACCCAATTCCAATAACCCTTGCAGTCCTAATGGATTAAAATGATAGCTCTCTATTAACTGCAGCTCGGGCTTTCTTTACAGCCTCCCTAAAACACACCAATCTCTTTTTTTTTTTTTTTTTTTCCTTTTTCTAAAACCAGAACAATCAAGGTTATTCAGCTTTTAAGAATAACAGGACAGGGAGGTGCTGCAGCTAAGCTCTGTGCCGGACTGTGCCGAGAAAAAAGAAGAAGTAAAAGCAATTTGTTTTCATATCACACTTTGGAAGGAGCCAGAGCCCTGACGGGAGCTTTAATAATGTTTTCTAGAATGACATTTGTTTTTAATCTAACATGCTTTAATGTAGATGTCACTTGGATGAAGATCTGTCTTTAAAACCAGACCAAAGGAAAAGCTGCTTTTTCCAGAGTTGAAAAAAAAATAAATCCCCTCTTTGGCCAATGGAGATATTTCGGACTACAAGACTTGAGGCAGGGATAACTCTGCTGTACAGATAAGCTGAGAGTGGCTCCATTTGCCTTCAGGGATATCTACAACTTTAGTATAGCTCTGCCTATGTTCAGACGGCTGGTATAACTGAATGATATTTTGCCTGCGGCCCAGGCTACATGTCGTCGTGCTATCTCTATGGTCCAGGCTCTTTGGGAGTTTCAATCTTTTAGCTCATCCAGCTTTTAACTGGACGCTGTCATCCTGAGCTGTCATGATGTGATCATCCGGTCTAAGCTTATGTCTCCATGGGCACCTTGTACCTGTATTTCCAAAACATCTGTCAACAATCTGTTGTCTGCTTGCTAATTACATTTTTGATAAAGCTAATTCGGGAATACAGTTTATTGTGTTTATGTGTATAGCATAAAAACAATACGATGGATATTTGCAGACAGAAATCTTAAATGAACACTCCATTCATTTTCAGCTTACCACCTTACTACAACTCAGCCTGTGTCTAATGTAGCTGTGAAGGTGCTATGTCAAGTCTGAGAAAATAACTTTGATGATGTCATCGTGATGCCATCAGGCTTGAAGACAGCAAATAAACATCAGGAAGTCTGTGTATGAGAGTGCCACACAGTGCTGTGTCAGCGCCTTTTGTTTTGTGAGTTGCCCACAAATTTGCTCAATCACCTTTTTACTGTGAGTTAAAAAGTGAGTTTAAATCCAGAGTGAGCAAGATTTGAAACAGTTGTGGATCCTTTGCTTCAGTGACTAACCATCTTCCTACAGTCCTTTCAGCAACTCTTGAGTGTTTCTATTTAAGTCATGAATCATTTCCAAACATGCACCTCATTAGACAAATGTAGTGGCAATTTCACATGTCACTCTTTTATAAGGGCCTTTTTTCTGTTGCAAAGACAATCGTTCTGATCAGCCCTACTAACTTTTCAAAAATACTTCAACACAGCAAAAGTCTCAGTTGAATACCATCAGATTAATGTAAAGGCTGCAGCAGCTACATGGATTTTAAATAAACATGTTTTATGTCCTGTTGAGCACTGTAATACACAGTATCCATAAATTATCATTTCTTATGCACAAAGAAAATTAAATCAATTTGAAGGAATAGATTTGAAATATTCTTATGCCATGTTGAGAGAGTGAGTTGACTAGCCTGGTTCTGTATAAAGCTAGCAAAATCTGCAACCAACGCCAACAGACTTTAGAATTTCCTATCTAAAGATTTACTTTTAATCCTAATGGGAAGTTGCAGCCTTACTGCAGCCAATGTTCTTGAAAAACATAGTGTCAACCTAGACCCCAGTCATAGACCTAAACCCCAATATTATCCCTTCAAATCCAAATATCACACAAGCATGGTGCCTCTTTACATTATGTGCCTGTTATGTATAAATAAAGCTATAAAAAGGTTGAGGTAATAAATGATGTACAGGAAAGGCAATAACCTGATGTGTAAAGTATTCTGTCTAAAAGGGGCTATAGGTTTTCAGAGGCTTTAACAGTAAATGACTTAAAACTACATTTAAAATCAGTTTTAATTGTCCTTTATGTTGGCATCATGGATCACAAGCTAATAAAAAAGTACTGTATGTGCACATTTTATACCAATGCATCCAACAGAGCTTGTTTGGATCCAACAAGTGGAATAATGGGTGCTTTTGGCACGCCTAGCAGTGACACCGCTAATGTGTTCTCCAGCATTTTTCCCCAATACAAAAAAATGAAAAGCAGCAGATAGACAGATAGATGGATAGACAGATGGAGAGATTGATAGATGGATGGATGAGTAGATAAATAGGTGCACAGTGTATTTTCCAGCGTTTGAGCACCCTCCATGGTATTATTTCCCCCAAATCCACCCTCCTCATAACCCTGCAGCTGCACCTGAACTCGTACTGCTGCTTTGCTTCTGATCCTTTTAGTGCCGTAATCCGCTTCAGCAAACAACCTCTCACTGTTCCCTTACCGTAAGCTGTTTTCCTCTGATGGGTTGATAACTGCTGTAAATTGGAAACTAATCCTAAAAGGTTTTTATTTTTCTGCTACGTTCTCTTTGCTCTCCCTCTCTTTCAGCCTCGCTTCTCCATTTCCCCCCTGGACTTTCTCCATAGGGCAGAAGGGGAGCAGCTCTCCTTTATTCTTGTCTTAAAATAAAGACACTTCTACATTTTCCCTCTGGTTTCCAATTCTACATTACAAACTCGTACGTAATTATCATACAGCCCTTACTCATATTTCCCCTTGTGTTATTTTGATCAAATAAAGCCCCCTTTGTTAATACATCTCCATTAGCCTACTGAAGTACGTTCAGCTTGCTCTATAGTGACTCAACTCAACGCACTTTTGGTACCAGGTACTTTTCTTGATTTCCATTTCCACTGTTCCTCTAAGTGAAAGCAGGAATAAAGGAAACACTGCCATGAAATCGTCTTAAACATGACACAAAACAAGAATAATGGAAATATATCTTTTCCTTTTGAGATCCTTTCATCGACAACCAACCAGAGGAACGTCTGCACTTTGTCAAGGGACCATGTGGTGCTTTTAGGGGCTGCCATTTTTGGGTGTCTAAGAAAATGGTGGTCACAATTTGTAGTCAGTCTGCAGGATTTCTGTGTCGCGAAAGTGTATGTAGTGTTTTTCCACACCATTTAGTATCGGTAATAACAAAAAAGCAACCAGGTATTCCAAGCACAACTTTTGCCAACTGAACTGAAGAACCCTAATGGATAAGAGGTTAAATGTCTTCATGGATCTACAGCCAAGTACACTTGCGCCAGATTTAACTCATAAAGAACAATATCTTGGATGAGAACCTTCACTGACTTTTTCCAAGGAAAACCAAAAAAACAAACATTTCCATTTTACAGTTCTGATTCCAGTATTAAACCCTTGATTGTTTTTTGGTTAAAAGTTCAAACTTTTTTTTTTTTCATCTTAGTTACATTTGTCCATCACTGCCTCCAGGTCTTAAACAGTTTAACAAACCAGTGTTGCTGTCACTGGAAACATGAAGCACGACACTTCCTGTGTCTCTTTGTTTTCTGCAATCTATAAATCTATAAAAGAGCACACATAAATGCTTTGGTTCACAATCTTAAAGGATGGATGGAACAGACCATTTTTTGTCATAGGTTACATATATTTGTTCTCACTACAAAAAGACAGCATCCATTGTTCATTCAAATGCTTAAATTGACCCATGTTAACATTTTTTCACTTTCCCTAATCTTTTTAACCATGACCACAGTCATTCATTAACCTATAATCGGCTAAGCACAGCCAAACTTTACTCGTAGAGACTTTGTATCCCTGTGTCTTGTAAGTTGAAACCTCGTACAGAGGAGAAGTGGGTTGAGGGTAAACTGTAAATAAGTGCAGACATTATCCTGCTAGCAGTCAACCTCAGTTTTGTTGTGTAGGTATGAGGACTTGGAGATGTTCTGCATTTCAGAAGTAATTCTTCTTTTACAAAATTAGACCCAAGAGAGTTAAATTTTTCTCAATCAGCAGCTCATTTTTTTAGGACAAATCTGACAAGACAAACGTGGAAACAGTCTCCCGCAATATCCTTGCTGACCAATTTCTCTTTCCCCTCACTTATTTTTTTTCTTTCCTCCTTTTTTGCTTGCCAAGACATTTTTTATGTGTGCACACACGTACACACTCACAGATGTACACACAAAGGGAAATGCACAATCACAGAAGCACACACTCATTGGTTCTGTTTCAGCTCATGAAGTGGTTAGTGAGGTGTCCCATGTGTCGGACATATGGGTCATTACCCATCCACTGGATCACCCTAAATCGCTCGGCACATTCTTCTGCAGACATGATTGTTTTAATGGACGGCAATAATATACAGACTGCTGCGTAGACCCGCCAATTGCGGGTGGAATCATGTATTTTTCTTTCGTGCAGAGGAGAAGTCTGCTTGTTTCTTTCTCTCTGCTTTTATTTTCACTTGCGTCCATGTGTGTTTGTGTTTCGGCGTGTCTCTCGGGAGTCGCCCAGACTGCAACTCCAACTCAGCAGTATCACAGGAGTGGGTGTTTATGTTTATTAATCCACAGATGTAATAGTACAGGTTAGCATACGAATTATATGTTTTACCCCATGTTTTAGTCTCATGACGTATTTGTGTATACTTTCTTGGTTGGTGGTGCATGTGCGTAATTGTATCCGCTATACTATCTTTTTACAGTTTAAGGAGTAGTGAAACAAACTGTATTAGTCATTAGATTAAGGCCAAAAATGTTCTTGTACTCACTGGAGTAGGATCACTTGTTTCAAGGATTCACAGTAAACAAAGTGACAAAGCTACATTTCCTCAAAGTTACACATAGTTTTGAATGCTTATCAGACATATATTTAGCTCAGTTTCAAAAAATGAGGTAGTGGCTATAGCAACTGACAATGATATCTGTGTATGTTTCTGCCTCCATCGTATGAAAACATAAATGTGTTTTCAACCTCAAACACTGGCTGAATTTTCTGACATATCCAGTATCCTGAAATAGGAGTGATTTAGACCAAATCTGGCATATTTTTCCAATCATTTCAACGGGTGCACTGTGTTTTGGTTGCGGTGATGCCAAAAGAAGTTGAGAAGTTGGGACAGGTTCAAGTTTTGGAGAAACGCCGCCGATCAGACCAGTCAAACTCCTCCACAGTCAGCTTGAAGTGTCACTGAAAGTGAGTGTGATGCATGGACCAAACTATGATACTCTCCCAGCTGTGTTCTGGCATGCTTTATTTCATGTACCCAGCTTCTACATCCATGTCTGGCACGCAGTCTATGCACCAAGAAGTTTAATTTGGTTCATGTCTGATGGTTTGAGCAAGAGAGTGAGCACTGGTTTAGTGACATAGACAGTGAATGAGAGTGAGGGTTCTCTATCATCGAGAAAGCCAGCGAATCCGAGTAATAAAAAGTTATTTTTTTTTAATCTTTCATAGCAATTACATTCAGCACTAATAAGCCCCCAATTAATATGCAGCATGAAGTAGTCCCCAACAAACAGACAATTCCCTCCAGTTTGTGTAACGTTTGCTAGAAATAACTGCTTAAAAATGGAACCAATCCACAAGATTTATTGAAGGACAAACACGTCTTTTCAGGAGAGTAAGAAAATATACACCATCATCAATCGTCCAACAACAATCTGTAATAAATGAACCTGTACTAACATACCTGTCAGACAGTATAACAATGCTTAAATCAGACTGTGCCTCAAAAAGATTTTTTTTACAGTGTGTATCCTGTCCACACACAACAGATGTATCACACACTTGTCTCACAGTCACGGTCAAAGCACTGCACACATTTGAACACACACACACACACACCACAGATGCAAGCAGAGCCAAGGCTGTGACTTTAATTATCACCTTGTCTCAGCCTAAATGAGGGTGCAAGGCTTATCTCCACATGCACTGTGTGTGTGTGTGTGTGTGTGTGTGTGTGTGTGTGTGTGTGTGTGTGTGTGTGCGAAAGAGAGAGAGAATAAAATCCCTCATTAAATCACTTCAACATTCTGATTGTCTCCGTTCTGCTGGTTTTTGTCTTATATGTGACAGCATTTCTTTGTCACAACTGATTGCAGGGTGGTCAGCTGCCGCCGCCATTCAGCGCGTGACCCAAAACCTCTGACACAAACAGCATTATTCATTCTGTTCAGACGTTCTTTTCTCAAAACTAGCAGTTACCCTGACACATTGCTCAGCTCTTTCATCACAGAGAAAGTTATGGCTGCTCAGTCAAATATAGATCCATATATATATATATATATATATATATATATATATATATATATATATATATATATATGTAAACACATTCTTATGTTGGAAGAGGAATGTGAAAGAGAAGGTTATAGCACAAATTTATTGCATTTCCATCCAAAATGTGGCTGCAAAAAAAAAAGAAAGATTGTGGCGTTGGGCACAGTAGCTCTGTCATCTTCCCAAAAGTGACATTTCAGCACCCTGTGATGTATGATTTGATTACTATCACACATCTATGACATTTCACTAAGCTGGAAATCAATGGGGCTCAATGGAGAGGTTGTATCAGACATAAATCATCGCAGCCTCCCTTATCGTCCCTCTATGTGACAATAGATGTGAAGAGAAGGAGAGATAGTACTGATACTGAGAATAAAAAGAGAGAAAAATAAACAGGGGTTATGAGTGGATCGTGATAAGGATAGCGTATGCGGAAAGCAAAGCTGTTAGAACTGAGAAGGGAGGAAAGAGATGAGAAAAGATAAGCATGGACAAAGATTAGCACAAAAGAGAGGAGGAGAGGAAGAGACATGAAATGATAAAAAAAGGGCAAGAAAACTGTAAGATTAAGTTACTAGGATGAAGAGGAAGATTAGACTAAAATGATGAAATAAAGGGGAAGATGGGGAGGATAGAGAGAGATATAACTCCAATAAAATGACGGATCAGTCACAGATGTGTTGGAGCTCTGAGCTCACTGCTTCCTCTTGGGGGTGAAAGGGCATGTTTAATCCCTTCACTGGTGTCTGAGCCTGACACACGTGTATGCACACAAATACACACGAACAAAAAAAAAAGACATATGCCGCAGAGGCAAGCAGCAGGATTCAACACTGTGGCATCTGTATTTAAACCTGGGATTCCACAGTGATGCCAGCCATGCACTCACCAAGCTGCTGGAGCAACTGGGAAAGGGATCGCTGTGTCGGAGGGGGGCCAGCGTGACAGGCGCAGAGCTCATTTTAGCCGCAGCAGCTGGCTAAGTCGCTCTGGTGGGAAGGAGCATGGCGACTGCTTCAGCTCCTGCAGCTTGTGAAGTAGAACCAGGCACAGCCAATGTGCAAGGAATACAAGGAGGAAAAAATAAATAAATAAATACATCAGTGATGATAGGGGCCTGTATTTAAAGTGATAGTAACATTTGAATTTGATTAAAGACTGTATAAAACATGGATGTGGTGTCAGTGACATCACCCACAGGTTTCTGAAGAGTCCAGTGTGGTAGCTCTGGCCACCATCATCTTGGCTGTCCTGCCTCCTGGCTAAATTTAAAACTGGGCAAAAACGGATCATCAGTGGACCTGAGACGGGCCTGGAATGTTAATTCTGCATAACTTTAAGCCTTAATATAATCTGAACAGGTGAGTTCTATAAAAATTCACCCTCAGTACAGTTGTCATGAACAGGGAAATTAGCTATAGAGACTAAAACAGTTTTTTTGTACACACTGTAATCATGTTTATTTCTGCTGTGAAGTTGGACATTTTAAGATGGGGTTTTATGGAGATTGACTTACTTCTGGAGCCAGCCTCAAGTGGCTGTTCAGGAAACTGCAGTTTTTGGCACTTCCACATTGGCTTGAAACCATAAATTTATTGCGTTGACCAATAGACGGATTGTAACTTATTGGCTTAGTTAGCTGTGTTGCACCATTCACTTTTATTTGACCTAGATCTGACTCAGCGAATAACAAGGGCAATGGTTTATGAGAGACGAGTCAAGTTTTGAAAAATTGTGTAAACCTGGTCCGTCAGCAGCTGTGAAAAGCTAAGGAGTTTGATAACTGCTGTGTTTTCTTTCTCTCTTCTACCACTTTTTATTGAATGAAATGAAGTGCAGTGGTGAACAAAATGTCAGGGAAAATAAAGAGAGAAGCTGCGTAAAAATCCACATGGCATCTTGATGGATGACATGAAGACTAATATTTTTATTTATATCTTTTTAAGTCACGCTTATTTTGTTGTTTGTCTGGACAGCAGTGAAAAAAATATATATCTCGTTTCTCTGCAAAGCAAAGAAAACAAAAGTCACATTGTGTTTATTGGACTGCCTGTACAGTAATCTGTCATGTCACTGGATTAGAGATATTGGTCGTAGTGTGAAGTTGACTTCCATTCCCTCTGGCATTGACTCACTCTTTTCTCTTTTCTGTAAATAACCTTCATATGTGGTGTTGATAACAGGGATTGCTGTTTCAACACAGACTTCAGTTGATAACAAACAGCATCAGTCAGGAATGTATTTCTTCTAGTGCCTATTTTTGTCATGTACAGTAAGGCTTTTATTAGGAGCTGCTGGCTATCAAACCACAACACTAACCTCTAAAAACACACATGCAATAGTTGTAGTTGATCTCTCAGTACAGTCTGTCTTCACTTACCTGTCATTAAAATATATCTTGGTCACCTATAAAGGTGGTGTCCACTTTTTTGGACAAAATTTTGTCATTTTACCTTCAGAATATGAATATGCAACTACCTATATAATATATAGGTAGTTGCTGGTCAACCACTGCCTTGATTGGTAAGTTGATTTGTGTCACACATATTTTTGGTGCTTGACCACATTAGTAGTCACTGCAGATTGAGGCGAGACGTTTGGGTAGGTTGCTTTAGAAAGAGCAATATGGACACTTCAGTTTATATTTACATTTACATTTACATTTAGTCATTTAGCCGACACTTTTATCCAAAGCGACTTACAGGGTTCAGTATCTTGCCCAAGGATACCTTGACATGCGGAGGAGCTGGGGGATCAAACCACCGATCATCTGATTAGTGGACAACCCGCTCTACCTCCCGCCCAGTTTCCTGTTAGAAAGTCTCACGGCAAGGTAAAGCTGTGAAAATGTGCAAAAAGTTGCCCTAGTCATACCAGCATTTAGACCAGTATTAATTCATTTTAATGGAATTGCTGGTAAATTTGCAGAGGCGAAGTAATTCTTTATTTTAACATGCAATTTCTTGCTGCATGTTAATCGCAAATGTCTTGACAGTGTTGACGCAGCAAAAGAAAGGAAAAGTTATTATTTGCTGTGTTTAACCATCATATAACCCTCAAGTCTAAGTCTAAATTATTTAACAAAAGAGACAGAGTTTGGAGTTAGTCATCAGACAGATGGTAGTGAATAAATATCTTTAATGAACTGAGTTCACATTGTCCAGTTAGTGACCAAGCTAGCCAGCCACAGTATTCAGCAAGTTAGCTGTTTTGCTATTTTTATATATTATTTTTTATATATTTTGTATTTATATTATTTTATAATTCATAAAATTACAAATAAAAGTCTGAGATCAGCTAACATAGCTCCGTTTCTGAATAAGTCAATAGTTCCGAATGTGTTTTTTTTTTTTTTTTCATGTCAATCACATAGTAGTTTTGCTTTTATTATTATTGTCATTATTATTAATATTTTGTTCTTACTCATATTGTCCTCTTGCTCAGGTCCGAATAACATATTGCGTGGAGATGTCAAGCAAAGCAAGGAAGCTTGAAAGAAAACTTTACAGTCAGATTTTTAAACTGCTGCGACAACAGCAATGAAACTTGAGTCATAACCGTCCACCACCCCCCACTACAACTTTCTTTTCCTTTGCAAGTTGAATGATTCATATTAAGAAGAACATGATCACACTTTTCTGTACGTTTCAGGCACTGACTTTTGATATTTTCCAAAGACAGCACTTTTTTTTTTTTTTTAGCTTTCCTCCATGTTCCCTTACTCCTTCTCACAAAAGCACACAGTGGAAAATATAAGCCCAAAAAAACAAAACAAGAGGCTGTGCTCAGCGGAGCCTAGTGTGCATCTGAACACAAAGGTCAGGTGTAATTTGCACAGCTGTGATATCTCCTCAATTAGCCGCTGATGATAATAATGAGTCGCCCCACCCACCAACACCGACAGCCAGCCATGCACACACACACACACACACACACACACAGCACAGTCAACAGCAAGGTTTACAATGAACATACACGATTAATCACACTTTAATCAAGCAAAGCTGCAAATGCACAAATCGCTCATTGTTTCGCACATATGAAAACTGTGCAGGCTTGGACGTGTATAGGGAGGTCAGTTTGGATCGAAGAGCAACAATAGAGACCATACAGGATGTTATACAGAACAAGATCTAACCCATCACAGTCTGTAAGTTGAATATGAGTGGGTTAAGGTGTTTTTTACCGTCAATAATTCCTCTCGAGAAGCCTATTTAATCAATGAGATAATCATAACACAGATTTAGTGCACCTACTGTAATATACTAATTGTGCAAAATATTGGATACACTTGAGCCTAAAAGCACTGAATCGACTGTAATGAATAACTTGGTGAAGCCCATGTTTTGTAAGCTGCTGAATCGAACATGAAACACACTCTCTCTATAGGTGACCTCCAATTACTTTGTGCACAGGTCAGGCAAAAAGCAAAATTTCCTGCATGAATCAATAGAACACAATGCAATATGAAAAAATTTAAATTAAGATGGTTTTGGAGGCCTGGCAGTGGAAGTTTGAAAAGTCTGAAATCCTGAGAGAGTTCAGTCAATAAAGAGTTGCGGAGGCAGACACAAGAGGATCAATATGAGACTCCTGCTTGAAACACATCAGAAAGCACAAACTCAGTATTAGCCATAATGTTAGCGATTCTAAATCCACTCGGATTACCATGAATGATCTTGTGATTTCAGAAAATTGTGATTCAGTTCATGGTCAAACCAATGTTCAGGAAGGATGATTAATGGCAGAGCAGAAGATGAAGTCCTTCCATATATTTAACCTTATTGTAACAGATGTAACAGGAGGTTTTAAAGGAAAGAACACCTTCTGCTGGGGAGCATTTTAAACCTGGTTTATTGGTTATTGGATAAGTTAAAAGGTTACTTTTTTTTTTTTTTTTAAATGCAAAAAGGGCCCAATAAAAGTGGCTGACAGGAAGGTTGTCACTGTATCTGTACCCTTCAGCTTACATGGGCTACAGCTGCAGACTAGTGGGTCCTCTGATGCTCGCTTGGCTCCAAACAAGGAGGCAGTGCAGGATGCCAGTAGTCTCAATGCTACTGCAGAAAGTTATTGTGTTAGCTCCAGTGGTAGCAGTTAAACCAGTTTAAGTGGACTGAATGCAAGCTGAAATGTTAATACAGTAGGGCTGTACAAACTTCAAAATTAGCAACAAAACTAACTAGTGTTGCCAGTCCTCCACACACTGTTGAGGTACCCTGAGCAAGGCACTGAAGCCCTAACTGCTCCCAGGAGCTGCTACGTGGCTGCTCATCACTCCACAATGAGTAAAATCATAAAAAGAAAAACACCAGCATTGTCACTGCTTCAGTTCATTTATGGTTGGAGGGTAAAATGCCTCCCTACGTCTAGTCTTCAAGGCAGTGATAGATAAATATAAAAACACCCAATGGGAGTCGGCTATCCATGCTGTCTCGCTGCCATTCCTATAGGACACGTCTCGTCTGATCACTGCTCCCACAGGATCGACTGCAATGCTGTCAGGGCCTTAAGGCGGTGATATCTGAGCTGCGCTGACCTTTGTGGGCACATGCCAATGGCAGCATTTAGCAGAGCACCAATGGGAGTTCCAAAAAGGTAAATACTTCACCGACCAATGAGGAACGAGCAGCACACGACTCTTGTTTTCCTGCTATGATGCGAATGCGCCTTCAGGCCGGCATCTTCCTTTTTCTTTTAACGTTAACTTGGTTTATTCATCCCAGCTCGTTTGGCCATTAATCAGCCACTTTTCTGCTACTAACTCCATATGAACTGCGTAGGATTGTAAACTAGACTGTGCCAGAAGGTCACTTCTTTCTTTTATCAAGTTATTGCAATCCTGTCACGTGTAATCCATTACTCCCTATTCCTAATCAGATGAGATCATGGTAATAAGAGTATGATGTGGATCAGATGAGAAAAGTGATACATTAGCCTCCTACATAATACCGTAATATGCAGCACCTCTGACAGTCTGCACAGATGCTTTGGAAACAGTAGAAGTGTTATTTATTTATCGACTTGTTTAAGCATTTCTTAACTTATTTTTCACAATATGTCTGGTAAGTGATTGGGTAAGTGGCTAAGTGAGTCTCTCATAATGGTCTTTATCTGAACTGAATAAACCATATAGGTACAAGCCATTACTGCACGCCATATCAGATACAGGATTAGGTTCTCTCGATGCACATAGATGGGTATCACAGAAACCTGATAGGCATGCAGTACACCCTGGTATTTGTATGGTCTGCTTTTACTCTGAGTCTCTCTCTGTCTCGAACAGACACACATACATACACAGTTTCTATGTTATAATAGTCCAAGAAGCAGTGTATAGCACATTGTTCAGCTGGACCTGAAGTTTCTATACTGGCACTGATAATTATAACAGATAGACAGGTCACTGAACTACTGATAATTTCCAAGGTGTGTCACGTCCTTCATCCTATGCATCCTGGGATTCCTGACTGAATCCACTACAGGAAAAGTAGCACAGTGGAAGGATGCATGACTAGATGTATAATGTTTGTGTTTGGTTCAAGAAATTTCAGGAAAAGGTATCATCACCTACACAAAATGACCATATACATGGTTTCTAACAAATGTAAGCTTAGACAACCCTGGTAGAGACATAATAGAGTACAATACACTGACACACGGATCCTAGGAGCAATACTCACTCTCTCTAACAACCCACTCAGTACACTCAACGTGAATGCCAGACAGCTTTTACTCAAAATACTTTGAGTTCCTAAGATGTTCTTTTCAAACAGCAAGCACAAAGTCTCTTTGGAGTTTTCAGGTGTTACATGCGATTACAGTACAATGACTTCATCCCACTTCTCTAAACTTTGCTCTGAAGATTACGACTTTTGTTCCGGACGGATGTCCACAAAGGTTTGATGCATTGCTATGATTTGTAGTGCCATGGCTGCAGGTTTATAGATGTGCACACATGAAACTGACCTATACATTCCAAAGTCATTTTTAGTGTTTCTCTGTGATTTTTTATTTTTATTTATATATATATATTTTTTTTTTACCATGACTTTAAACTTTCATCCTACCAACAGTACCAGCAGGCACCAGAAATATCTTACAGGTGCTTTATTCTTTATTCATTCCAATAATTTGCTAATAATGATTTCATATCACTTTCTTCTGTTTTAATTAGTGTATTTTTTTTTTTTTTAATACCAATGTATTGTTGTATTAGGGTCTCAATGTCAGTCATTTTCAAGAAGACAGACAGATTTCCTCATGTGTCAACTGTCAACAACCTTACTATACATATACATATGCTATACTGCTCTTCCTAAGCTAAGATGATGTTCAAAGTCAGAAACATGTTCATGTTTACGATAAGACTGTAAAACTGTAAAATACTGTGTCATGCATAGACATGTATTGACAAAGAGTCAGAGCATGATCAGGACATGGTGTGATTGTGGGAAAAAGCACAGATTTCTAACATTTTTGAGGATGCAAAAGGATATAATATTTATACTCTGCTGTGTTTCCAGATGACTTTAATTACATAACTAATAATGTTTTGAGATAAAACAGCATTTTGCCATGATGGTTGTTTCTTACAGTCGTTTAATTCTTGCACCCCAGGGACCGAAATTAGTCCTTGTATGTCATGACAGTAGGATGAGGGTGAATCGGATACTAACTCTTTACTAACTGAACTACAATGACAATGCTAATATGCTAATGTTTATTTTTAGCATGTATGTCCCCTTAGGATGAATCTGAATACCTTTGCTGAGCGGTTTGTCAGTACTTTACATTCCCATCAACCTCAGCTGTACCGTTGTTACTACTGTGTTTAGTGCAATTAGCAAATGTTAGCATGCTAACATGCTCAACTAAGATCTTGACAGTGGTAAATGTTTTTTTTTTTTTTTTCCCTCCTCTGCCATGTCAGCATGCTGTTATCATTTAGCCCTTTTGGCCTCAGACAGACAGAACCAAAAAGGCTGTAGCCTCATACAGAATGAAGTAGGAACAAAGAGGCTTGGGGGATGAAGGCCACAGACATGCTCAGGTAGAAGTTGTAAAATATTTAGAGACAAATAAATGTTGTTGCCGTTTTCATGGGATTTGTTCAAAACAATATAGAAAATAGAAGAGCGGTCTTATCCTTTAATGCAGGGTGACCTTGCCAGAGGAAAGATATCATTTTACAAAAAGCAGAATCAAGCAATTAAATCAAGGAAAAAACTTGGCAGTTAAATAGAAGGCCCAGAGAAGCACAATGTATTGTTGCGCCGTCCATTTCCTTTATTGATATTACTCAACTCAACTCAATACACCATGTCTAATGCTGCTACCACTCAGCTAGACTACACTATATTACATTACTGGTGGCTAATTATCAAAGGAGTATGAATGCATGCTTTAAATGATTTTTGGCCCAGGGTTTTTATGCTGCAGAGACAGTATTATTATAAAAAACACACTCAAGGTTGTTGGCATGGTTACTGCTGAGTATACTCATATCATAGATCTATGATTAGTCACGTCTTCCATTAGCTTTCTGCACCAACCTCTCCCTCTTGAGCTCTCTTTCTCTTTAGGCAGGATGTTATGGGCAAGGCTGACTTGATAAGGGCAACATGTCCCTGAGCCTAAAAGAAACAAAAAAAAAGAAAGTCCTGTCATGTCATTTACCATCTGTCCCTCTCTGGTCCACAACCAACGACCCCCTCCGCATCCATCCTCTGGCTTTTCGAGGCGCAGGGATCAGGCCTCTCACTGGTCTTGATAAATCACACTGCTCCCCTTCCAACCTTCTGGTCCCTGGAGGTACTCAACGCCCCTGTCGCCCCATTCCCAATCCTCCCTCCTTCTTCCCCTCTTCCTCATGCTTACTGTCCCCATCTCCCTCCACCCCTTTTCCCCTTGCTCTGCCCCTCCTGCCCCCCCTCCTCTGCTCCCCAGGGCTCGGCAGGGCTGGCATCCACCCAGAGTCCCTCCATTTCCTCCACATCTGATATAATCAGGACAAAAAAGAGCTGAGAACATTCTTTTCCCATGATTCTTAAGTGGCACCAGGGGCACTCTGGGCCGGCTGGCTGGCTGGCTGGCTGGCTGGCTGGTTGGCCAAATGGCTGGTTGGATGACTGGGTGACTGGCTGGGCCTGAAAAAAAGAGAGACCTGAAGCGCATAACTTAGCCGGATTAGCCAGTGGCGTCCCCACTATGCTCGCACCAAAACACTTATCTGTAATTACAGCACTGGGATGTTTCAAAATGTCCTCTGTATGAAATGATAACAGGAATGTGCTTAATGTTACACATCTTTATTCTGTGGTTGTACACTGCATTATCCACAAAAAAGGTTCAATGTCTGCTTTTCATTCCTTTCCTGGTTTTCCATTCTTGTTTGAGTACACCCATGCCGTAACCATTCATGACTTCTTTACACTGCACTTTCCTGTGTGGCTAATTAGACAGTGATAGCACTGTCCTTCAGTCATTCATAGTTAACATCAAACATTATCCTTTAATTTTCTGAATGATATTCTTTCTGTAGGTGGCACTTCCTTTTCTTTGCTCAGCCATCGTGCCTCTTCTATCATACTAACTAGGTTATTCATCTAATCACAAGCTGCTGTCGCTACAGAGAATTTCAAACAGGCATACCCTCCACTATTCATCAGATGAAGCAAAGCCTGCAAGCTATCTCAGGGAGTCCACTTGAATCCGCCTCTACACTTTATTTGTTGCATGCCTTCTGCCGCACTGCTCATCAGAAAGCTAATGCTGTCAAAAGCATGATCTTCACCTCAGCATGCACCTGTAGACTTGGTGGTCCCTATACGAGGAAAGTTATTGTCACTCTCCGTTCCCTGCTGTGTTGAGCCAAGATGCCAAATATTGCTATACATATTCTACATGGATAAAGCAGCTGTAAACATACAATCTGTCCTGATTTGGACAGTTTTGGACACTAGAGGAGCAAAAGTATCAATCCATCCATATGTGACTGTTGAAGATGTCCTTCCAAAACCATGGGCATTAATCTGTTGCTCTAACAGCTGCCACTCTTCTGGTTTCAGGCTTTCCACCAGATCTTTGAACTTGGCTGCATGGATTTACTCCCTTTTAGCCACAAGCGCATTAGTGAGGTCAGCTGAAAACTTGCTTGAAGTTTAGTTCATCACAAAGGGGTTGCATGAGGTTGAGGTCGGGTTAGGCCAATGAGGTTTTACCACACCACACCAGACTAGTAAAAAGAATTCTTTATGGATCTGGTTTTGTTCACGGGGGCATTGCCATCTTGAAACAGGACATGAAGCATGAAAAACAGCTCCAAACTAAAGATAATCTGGGCAGATATTGTAGATTTAATCAATGTTGCATGAGAGCAGAAGAAATCAATTTTCTTTTTTTTTTATTTAAAGAGTCCTCTGTAATTCCCTCTATTGATGTCTTGAGCATTTAATAACTGTTCCATGGATGGCTGTTGTGCTGTACAGTTCCCTGTCGTGTGCTGTGCTGTCCTGGTTGGCACTGGTATGTTCTCCTGAGCAGCACTGTGCAGTGAAGTGTGCAATGCCCTGCCGTGCTGGGCTGCACTGCGCAGAGCGCTGATGCTATGCTCAACTTTTGCCTCACGTCCTCTCACTCGTCTGTCTGACAGTTCCGTTGTACTCAGGGAGATCGGAGCATTAGAAGGAATTACCGGCTAGCTGTGTTCCCATGACAACAAGATACTGTTTGCGTCAGGCAGAATCATAATCAAGCCTTGGGTTTGGTTCTAAAAAGGACCTCCTCCATTGCTCCTTCCCCGCCATCCCCTTCTGTTTGCCCCCCGAGGAGCTTTCTACTCTGCTCCCTCTGTCCCTTCTTTCTCTCTCAGTCTGTCTCATCTCTCTGCTGCTGACAGAACCTGTTCACAGAGAGGAGCATTCTGGATTTCTTCTTTCTCTCTCTGCACATACACACAAATAAATGCATGCAGACACACACCATTCACAACATACAGCAGTCTGTCATAGAGGAAACACTATGAAGCCAAATCTTTCAGGCAAACTCCTTTAATGCCCCGTGCAGGATGGACAAGGAGACAGTAGAAGAAAGGGAGACACAGGGGAAGGGAGTGAGGGGGAGGAAAGAAAAATGGTAGAAGAGGAATAGAGAAGAGGAGGGAGGTGAGGCAAGGGCTGGGTTTAGGTGGCACTGACCCAGGACATCAGCCTCAGTGACAGCAGGGACAGAAGAGGTGCCAGGCTTTGCCTGCTGTAGTGACTGACAATAAACCCAGGTCCTTTTCAGAGCTAAACTGCATGGGGTACAGCAGGGATGTGTGCTCACATTGGGGGGGATGAAGTATTTGATTTTGTGTGGATTTATGTGTGTATGGATGTGAGCATGTGTGCGAGTGAATGAGTGTGTGTGTACAGCATGATGCAGAGAAACAGGACGAAAGTGAGGTGCAGAGAGAGCGAGAGAGAACAAGTGAGCAGTGCAGTGCATGTGCAGGAAGAGTGCATGAGTGCGAGTGTGTGTGTTGGGGGTGTCTCTAAGGAGGATGGAGATGAGCCACTGACTTCCTGGGCTCCGGGCCAGGACGAAACCATTCAACTATGATGTACACAGACTGTACAACAGAGGGGATTAGCACACCCAGTTCTTGCGATAGAAATATAATGGATAATATTTCTGCTTTTCTTTTTTTTTTTTTTTTTTTTTGCAAAGGTATGAGGAGGATTATACCATTGTCTGAAATGATTTTGGCAGGCAACAATATTTGTAGACTATTACTTTGCATTGTCTTGGAGACAAAGGTACCAAGAACGGAAGAAAAATAAATTTTACAATAATTCTCTTTATCGGAAATTGGCAAATTTATGTATTCGCAAAGCCGGGATGCAACTTTCTAATCCCTGTTTTTCCGACAATCAGTGGAGAACTGAAGGAGAGTTTGATTAAGTGAATTAAGGCTAGGCACAGCTCTGGCAGACACCACAGACATTTTGTCAGGAGGCAGAAAGGGAGTTCCTGGCAAGATCCTAAACAATAACAACAACAGTTCTCGCTGCTTCCTCTGCTTTTGTGTTGTTTGATTCCAGATCAGATGCAGGTTGGTGGTCTGCAACATGTCTGCTTTTAATTATACCAGTCAAATTAGAGAGGCGCTCACTCCCAAAGTGGGGATGTGATCATTCATTTATGTTTTGAGCTACTGGACATATAGCATGCTGTGAAGACATTTGTAAGCCTGTCCTCATAGGCCTTAATAGAACAGGCCTTGAGAGTAGGTCCAAGTCAAGTCTGCATATGCAATTTACAAGTCAAGATTCCAGTCTTTCATATCTCTGAATGACTGTTTGGATGTTTACATGTCACGCTAACATTCTCCTTTCAAAGCTGTGTTAATAGTGTTTTTTAAATGAGACGAGACAGTCCTTTGAATGTATGGATCTGTAAATGAGTGCATGTATATTTAAAGTGTGTGGCTATGCAAGTGCAGATGTTTAAATCAGAATTTTAACAGGTCAACCAAGTACTACAAAATTACAGTATGCGTTAAACATGTTTAGAGCTTCCATTATGGAAGCATTAACAAATGCATGAAGCAGCCATTAGATATTACCTGTAATGATTTGCACTTTAGATCAGTATGTTGCTTACTGTCAATGCTCATTTCCTATGTAAATATTTAATAAGAATGTAAAGCTATAAAATGAAGACCTTTGCACCACACTAGTTTTCACAGTGGATTGCTCTTTGTCTGAAGCATGTGATAAAGAGCTGTGTTCTCACCTCATTTCCGGTCCTCTCTCTCAACCACAGAAGTGGGACAGTAAACACGTCCCATCTTTAGATCATGAATAATTCAGCCACAGTGTAAATGATGCAAGCGGCTGGATGTCTGTAACAGAGTTGCAGACAGGGGGAACCTCAGACTGGCAGGTCAGAGTGCTTGGTAAGTTGGTTGGGTCTGTTTGTGGCAGTATAGATTTTTAAGTGGACCTCATAGGAGTTGAAGTGCTACAGGAGCGATAGCAGGTGTTAATATTTTATAGCTGGTGATGGTAGCCAGGCGGTGTATGGGCACGATGGATGGTGCAGTGTTGAATCCTGTGCAGTGCAGCACTTATGTCAGCCTGTGAGGACTTTTAATGGGGTACAAAGCTTAATTGGTGGGCAGCCACGAGAGGCTCGTAAAAACAGCTATAAAAGTAATAATGGCTTAGGAGAGGACAAATGAACAAAGAAACTGAATCAATAATGAGACGACAGAATATTCTATTGCTGCTGTCAGGTGGAAAAACATGTAACTCCAAAATGTGATGGTTTGAAAAGGACAACAGGTCATCTGCCGATAGAAAATCATACACTATAGTTCTCAAAACCAAAGTGAAAACCTCAAGATCATCAAAATCTGAGTTAGAGTGTTAACTGATGGAAGCAAGATAAATGCTGTGTTTCATAAAGCTGCACAGATGGACAAATTCAGGGCTGAATTTGCTGACAATCATGTCTAGGAATCAAGCCAAGAGGACAAGAAAGATAAACAACCTTCTTTACTTGATGATCGAAAAAGGCCAGAAACCGATACCACCATATATATATATATATATATATATATATATATATATATATATATATATATATATATATATATATAGAGAGAGAGAGAGAGAGAGAGAGAGAGGTCCAGGATTCCAGAGTATGTGCATAAGAAAATTTGGTGTGGCGAGCAGGATATTTCCATTTTGCGACTGTTAAGCCTGAGGACGTTTTGAGAAGAGGTCCAGCAATGAATATCAGGCAGAAAGTTTGAATTAGGCTGCTATTATTAGTGGATTGTAACGGGACATATAACTGAGTGTGGTCAGCATAAAAATGGTACATTATGTTTGTTATGATCTGACCCAGTGGCAGCATATAAAAGGAGAACAGTAACAGACCTAAGATTGACCCTTGGGGAACACCATCAGTAAAATGAGAAACAGAAGTTTGGTAGTTTCCACCATTATATTTTCCTTTTCCAGTAACAATTGCTGAAGGCAGCTGCAAAAGCTTGGAGGTTTTCCAGCTAGCTCATTTCAATCCATCCACCTAACTAATTAGTTAGTGATCTCTTAGGACATTAGGCTACATTTCATTACAATGTAACGACTTTGCTCTTCATCATAAACTAGATCCAGTCGTAGAAAACTCTTCAGCTTAGTCTGGAGGTTTGCCAGTGTTGAGATGTGGATAGATACTGATTGCACTGCATTTTTATGAAATGTGATAATTGATAGTTTAGCAGGTATTTGATCATAAACTAAAGTACTGGACATATTTTAACTTGGTGATCGTGATGGAACATAAATTTTGTCCGCAATCCATATAGTATATGTTGAGATTCTTCAGAAGATAAATTGAAATGTACTAAATAAATTTAATGGAAATCTATCGTCTATCACTATCACTGACAGATGATAGACACTAATATCAGCTGATATGGTGGTTTATTGGTTAGCACACATGACTCATGACCTGGAGGTCAGAGGTTCAAAATCAGGGTTTTGCAGATTATCAAACCGAAACAAGAATCCCATAATATTTTATTGGAATTAGTGTTTTACCACTTATTTCAAGTGATTTACCACTTTTCTAAAGCCTAGATATTTTTGTGTAATTATCTTACTGCACTGGCTGATAAATTCATTTTTTTCTAGTTTTAGTCTTCTCTTCTCAGTTTTGCTTTTCCTTTTTACTGTACGATGTTCCAACATGGGTGGTCACCATTTTTAGCAATTTTTAGATATTAATTATTCCAGCCTTTCAGATTTATGCAGAAGCCATGAATGGTTTGCAGTATTAATCTGACATCATTACATGCGCAGAGTCTCTCAAGCCACACTAGAGGCACAGAGGGCAGACACAAGAGACGGAATTAGACACATCACACATCTTTTGTCAGGATGTAGACCTCAAACAAATAAACTTACCCCTGTGAACTGAAACAAAGCTGTGATCAAATAGTTCCAACTCGAATGAACCACACTGTGAGTGTAGTTTTCAAAGAAAAAGTCAACAATGTCAGCCACCTTTGCGTCTCTCACTTTGAGGTGAACAATCCAGATGCGGTGATAGAGCTCACTCTCTCTCTGACATTTCCAACACTTATCCCAAACATGCTGAAAATTTGGTGTTAGAAGCCATCAAACTCCCAATTATCAAACTCACACAGACAAGCCAAGGAAATGTGGGGTAGGTGCGGCTGTCAGCTAATTGGTGGGAGTTCAGTGTTTGCTCATTATCACATGCTAACACTGCTGATGAAAGTGAGAACTGGAGTAAAGACTGTGGTGGGGAGCTTGTTTCATTGCACATCTTTCAAACTGACTGTGATATAATGTAATTGGTGTTATATTTAAAATTGGCTTTGTCAACATAATCACATTGAGCCATCATATTCAATAATATTTTCAGAGTTTGAGATCCCATCTTCATTTACATCCAACTTCATTTACATCTTTGGTACTGCTGGTAACTTTTTTTCTGATTTTCATCATTGTCTCCCCAATGAATCGAGTCCTAGCTCTTCTGTGCTTACTGAGAAAGTTAGACCAGAACTTTTCATTGTGAAGATCCTTTTCCTTTTAAGTTCTTACCCAGTATCACCAAAGACTTCTGGCTACCTTGCTTTCATCAGGGTGGTGTTTGAGGTTTTATTCAGTTTCCTTTTATGCAGTTCAATGATTAGCCATGTAAAGGTACTTAAAATGTGGTTTTGCAACCATTGAGCCAATATAAAGAAATGTAATCAATGCAGTCACTTAAAGACTCATTGTGTATGATATCAAAACATTCATTAACTGTTACTTTACATCTATTGTGTGCCTGTTCACCTTGTACTTCTTGCTTTTAGCACAAGTATGTAATCGGAAAAGCAAATTTGGATGACCCTATGGCTAAGCACTTTTATAATAATGCGTATAACAGCAATCCAGGCTTATGGTTAAAGGCCTAGAAACCATCAAACAGAACATTTTTAAGAAAGAAACTTTTTTTATAAACAACAAATAAGGCCACAGCTTACCCGGCACTAATGAAGAAATTGATTTCAGCCCTTTTTGTAGTTTGTTCTGATGCATCTATTCTGGTGCTGTTGCTGTAAATGGATTTTCTGTACATCCATATTTTTTCTCATTATTTCTTTCTTCCTTCTATACATCTTGCAGTCATACTTTGCATTTCACTTCCACCTGTGAGTTTATTGGCTTTTTGTTCAGGTGCTTGCAATCATCTTGTTTCTAATAAAGGGCAAGCTTTGTGCTGAGGGTTACACCTTATAGAAGCTGGGATGATGGTGGATGATGGTGCAGTGTTTAGCAATGTTGCTCGTTCCTGGTTCCTACAGAAATATGAATGACCATTTAAACAAAATATTATAAACAACAACAACAGAAAACTAAAGACTATACCAACTAATACAGCTAAACAGTGGGCTGTGGATGCAGTAGTTTAGTATGCAGTCGTTTTCTTTTTCAAATGTCAATAGGAGTCACAAACAACTATGCCATTTGAGTCTAATGCCTTCATAATTACATGAAATACATAAAATTAAAATAATGCAGACATAATCCAATTCAGTTGAAGGCAGCCTAATATCCAGTGCAGTGTGTCCTTTTAACAGCACACAATCATCAGCTCCAAAGACTTTGCACATGAATGAAAATCAAACCATTCATGTCTGAGGCCATCGGCCGCAAAGGGGGAATGGACTGAAACAATGTAGTGAATTAATATTAATGTTCTCAGGTCAGCACCCTTGTAACAATTACACTTCGCACATTAGACCACACTTTGCCCGTGTTCCCCCTTTAAACCTATTTGCATGCATAATAAGGAATTTGAATAAGTGGTCATCATTTATTAATGCTTTCATTTATATTTATGACCAGTGTGCTTTCGTAGTGCAGCCTGCTGTCAAAGAGTTCAAGATGAGCGTCGCCATTTGGAGTTTGTCAAGCCTGAGTGGGTCCCCCTAGAGTTAAACATGAACAAGACCACAGTGCAAACTCCACTGGAAAGTGTATCATCCCTGCAGCATAATGAAATATCACCAATCACTTCTGACCAGGCTTCATGCCTCAAATTGCAAAATAACAATGAGCTGATTTAGGTTATGTTGTAAGTTGTTTTAATATAGAGAACAGTGACAGATTTAATCTCACTTAATTGTATTACTGGAGCTGTAAATTATTGACTGATAGCTGGTAATAAATGTTTGGCACTGTCTAGTGAAGTAATGAAGGCAACGCTGATGTAGCTCAGAAATAGTTGGAAATAATGACATCTCGTATTTGCAGTCTTCTCAGCGCCTGAGGAATTCGCTGCTAGGATGAAATATTGGGCAAAGGATTGAGACATAAAGCCATCTGCTTTGACTGTATTTCTGTCATGCTCTGTCCTACTTCATTCACCACAAGAACTAGAACTCAGACACCCGAGAGAGAGAGAGAGAGAGAGAGAGAGCAAGAGATATCACACTGAGTAAAAGTTTGTTTATTTATCATGGTCTGTCAGTGTCGAAGAAGCATGTGCAAAGAATCTTGTTTCAACTGAGAGGACCATGCATGCCGAGACAGCTTTCCAACGTTGACTGTCATCAACTCCCCCGGCGTTTTTCTTCTCTGGATCGCACAGGTAAGACGTTCACGAAAAGCTAATGCATTCACATTCTGGTACCAGACCGTGCCTGATCAAGTTAAAGGCATCACTTGTGAAACCCTTGTGGGTAGAAATCTCATGGGGAAAAAGTTGTCTATCTTATCCAACAGAATTGTAAATCATAGTCCAACAGGAGTGACACCAGCACAAATGGAAAGGAGCCTATCTTAAGCATAACTTGGGGTGTTCAAAATCCAGCTTTGACTGATACTGAGCCCCTTGTGACAAAGGTCTTTAGGAGGGAAGAGATTCATTTGCAATCTGAAACTAAATCCATATGGCTCAGGAAGCAGAGCCATATCCCAGAGGAATATTACATGCATGCAGATAGGCTTCTTTTGAACGTCTCTCACTCTGAATTTTCCAATTCCTGCTGGATCTTTGGTCTATTTAAAACATCTTGAAATATCACACAGTAAGTGCTTCACTTGCTGAACTTCTGCTCTGCAATCTGGGAAAAGAGAAATGTCCTTTTAAATACAGGAGTGGTTTATTGTCATTATGGTGCTGCCGTCTGTCTGCATGACTTGCAGACAAGAAAAAAGGGGCTCATTAACACTGGCTGGAGAGGGTTGCTCAGACTAAAGTGACCCTAAGAGAGATATGGCTTGGCTAACTGTGTCTGAATGTTCCAGTGAGAAGGGAGGAAGAGGAGAGGAGGGAAGGCGAGAGAGAAGGACAGAGCCTGGAGAGCTGGAGGCTGTTTAACCGCAGATCAGAGCATGCGTGGGAGAAGTGTGACATGTTTCCAGGCCAATGGCGAAGCAGCCTCCCACACTCCCGGCCAACACAGCATCTCTGCTGCTGGTAACAGAGGGCTCGACATGATCTTTTCCTCCGTTGTGTCCTCTGCGCGTCTCCCTCTCTCTTTGATTTTTGCCTGTCTGGACAGCTGCAACACTATCTTGTTGTATACAGCCTGTTCTTGGCAACATTGACTTGTGGTGGGTTTGGCTTCAAGTTGGCCTTTTAGCCAAGATATCCATGCATTCTTCATTAAACTTGTATGCCTGATTGCTTCCCTTGCTAAGTCCAAGTATGATAATAAAAACCACCTCAAAAACATCAGTTTAGGGTGTACTCTGATAAAAACAATACCTTCTGAGCATGCCAAGATGCCAAGGAATGTAGTCCTTCAAGAAAACATCCTTCACACAAGATCGTATTAGTTCAGGCAGTGCACTGAAGTCATATTTGCATTAGTTGACTAGCATAAGCTACTATATGCTACTATCAGCTTCATACTTCATCATCAATTGCTTGGATACCAGTATCCAATAATATTAATCTAGGTGTACAGGGCAGCCTATAGTCGTGTCCCTGACTGAATTAAAGGAAAGAGTCCCAAACTTGTACTTGAAAGAGGGCTTTGGATGGAGGAGGTCAGAAGGAGGAGGTTTTCTGTCCACATTCATGATAGCCAGCATAATTTAATTGCACTGATCTATGTTGCTCTTTACTAGACACTATGCAAAGGCAGAAGGGGAGTGGGGAGTGGATTTTGTGTCGACAAAACACATGGCTTTGCCATTGTGGACACAAGATAGTAATGTCTTACCCTAATCTTAATTGAGTAGTTTTAGTTGCACAAACTAAATTAGACATTATCCGTAGAGATGGGAGATCAGGAAACACTCACTCAAGTCATTTCCTAGAGATAAGGGACTTTCTTTAGGCATGAGCAAAACAGTACAGGTACAGCCAAACTACTAGTAGTACATACACCACGAGAAATTCACATGAAACACAATATTATAAGCTAAAAATAAAAGCATTTTGTCCTCATCTGGAGGATCTGAAGAACGCTGTTGAGCTGGAATACCCTGCTTAGCCTGCTGCAACTACGACCCAACCAATGAGAAACAGAAAAAGGATGGATGGATGTCTTGCCCAGGGACACTTGGACATTTTGGAAATTATGATTAGCATCATTAATATTATTAGCATTTTGGCTCTGTTATGACTAAATAAACACTGACAATACCATTTCCAACATCATGGACACAACTGAGACTTGTTCATATGTGGAACACCAAAGTCAGCTTCATCCACACTATATTTAACATATGGTGAAACCGCTGCGCTACAGCGAATGCCTTCAATATTTCATGAGTTTTCTTGAGTTCCAACCTTCGAGAGAGAGGTAGCCGTCCATGAGATCACTGCAACAGATGGGCAAGTCATCCACTTGCTGCAAACAGGGTTATTTATAATGTGTTTGAGAGTGCAAATTCACACAAAAATACCACCCTGACAGAGTGAAGAAATATGGTGTGAAGCAGCAAAAAATCTTGCACCCTCACAAAGATGTGTCATACTGTAGATGAGAAATATCCTCTCTGTGTAGATAGAAGAATATGAAGTATTGTCTCCAAAATAAACTGAGAGAGGAAAAAGCAGCTTTCACATGACCTCAGTGAGAGCCAAGCAGATTCGCCACCATCTGCTTGTAGCTTTGACAATGATAGGAGTGGAGTTTTTAATATAGCAAAGGAGGCCAGGCAGTGCAGTGACATCCGAATGAGAAGCAGTGCGAACATGTCTGTTCATATTACAGTGAGAAGGAAACAGTTTGTGTTTGTGAGTGCATGTGTGTAGCTCTTTGTATGCATAAAAGAAGGGAGAGTGGGAGAGGATATGTGAGAGTAAGTGTGTGTGTGTGTGTGTGTGTGTGTGTGTGTGTGTGTGAGTGTGTGAAGTGTAGAAGGTAGAAGAAAGGAGAGGAAGCCATCTCCCAGAGTGGAAACGACAAACACCTTCTCACTGAGACGTCGCTTCTTATCCAGACTTTCACATCTCATAAGAGGCAATACAAACAAGCCACTTTCACTGACAATTAGATATTTCATAGAGTTAAAGCACAATTTCAAATACTACCTACCATCCTTCCTTTAACATCTTAATGCATTAATTTACATAGATAATATAAAATAATCCACAGATGGCAATTTCAGCGTTAGCTGCACTCATAAGCCTATGCTAACACGCTAGTGCACCAAACTAAGATGGTGAAAAGGCGATGGTATATGTTAGCATGGTTATATTTGCATTTTAGCTCAGTACAATTTCATGATTGTGTGGCTGTAGACGCTGAAGACTTGATTCGACCAGACATCTCTATTTGACATTGCCTCCATGATGTTGTTTTGGTCCTCCATGTGGCTTCATGCTGTACCAGGAGTGTCTCAGAAGCAGAGCCGTTTTTTGTTAACTTGCTAAGATTTGGTTAGTTTCCCTTGATTTATGTGCTTCTACCATGGGTAAGTAGGCTACATGGCTAAATTATTTCCTTTTCATCTGTTTTGTGGTCAGTAGTCAGGGTGTTTTATTTTGAAAAAAAAAAAATCTGTATCGGATTTCCTGCCAGCTTGATCTGCAAAAATGATGAAAACACAATCTATTACAAAGTTGTTGGTGTGTGTGCTGTGTGTAGCAGATGTGTTACTAAACAACTGCCTATTTACACATCCAGTAGCATTATTAGCATTCATTTTAGTTCTGTCCACCATCAATGCAAATCCATTATTATATAGTCATTTTAAATGTTCTACTTTTCATCAGCTAATCATTAACTCTACTTTTTGGTGGTAGGCAAACAGTGTGCAGTGGATTTATCAGAGCTTTCGCTCAAGCGGTTGATGGATGTGAAGTTCGTGGGCTCAAAAGCCAAAATAACAACAGAAGTAAAAGAGGCTAAAAAAATTGATAAAATTAAAGGGTCTTTGAAAGTTCTGTGGGTTCATTAGAGGGACTTTCACATCACACATCAGTCATTTCATCCATTGTTAATGTAAAAATGATTAGTGCAGCTTCAATTTGTACTGCCTAATAAACACATAAATTAAACGTTATGAAGCCTTTCAAGGCACAAACTGGTACAGTGAGATTAAAGGTATAGCCAGCAGATGGTCTGGGACACAGTGGTGAATACTGTACAACATATACAGCAGCCTGATAAGCATACCAAAGCATCTTTATTATGCCAGGCAGTGGAAGATTAATAAGGTGATGTGTTTCGTCCGTAATTGACCCAGTTAATGACACCCTTGTTTTGTGGTTTCTCCCATAACCAACTGCGAGGGTGCTCAAAACAAGTGCCAAAACTCCCATCTCTGCCAAATGAAATTGGCTTAATAATTCCAATTATACTGATCATTGAACACTCAAATGAAAAATGAAGACGTTTCAACTTGACTAATTGGCCCCAGGAGTGAGCGTATGTTTGTGTGTGTGTGTGTGTGTGTGTGTGTGTGTGTGTGAGTGTGAGTGAATGAAGGGAAGGCATAAAGAAAAAAAACTGTAGGACAGAGAAGGGATTTTTCAGTTGTTACAGTGTAGTAGTATGCCAGCCAAGTTATGAAGCTTACACTAGCTTGAAGTGTGACAATTTCGAAAGACCAGTCCTTGAGAAAGGAAGGGTTTCTATCCACGTAATATGTTACAGGGCTTTTAATTTGAAATGGAAACAGAAGTGTTAGTGTAATGAACTTTCTTACTTCTTGCATCGCTGGCGAGCTACCTTGCTGACATAGCAAACAGATGTAAGCATGACTGATGTGACAGTTGTCAATAACAGGGTTATATTTGAGTCATGGGGTATGTTTCTTTTTATAAATTTCCCAGTAATGTATATCACGAACTAGTTACCAACTAACTCTGAAGAGATTGCTAACTCTGTACCACCATCTGCTTAGTTGTGATGCTACTCTGCTAATGCTTCATGTGCTGTAAACAAGACTAAGAGTACCGTAGTGAGCGCTCATTAAACGGTCAACATCGCTGAGAGCTGCTTCCTGTTTCTTTTTAATTTGAAAAATATTAGATCAGTTTAAGCTGCACTGGCAAAATTGGAAACCAACTTAACCCTACCACTCAGACGTTGCATATTTATTCTTGCTAATTTGACTGTGTCTAGAAGTGACAGGGCCACTGACCAAGCATCAGATGAGTTGGGAGTGAATGTGTTAAGTTTATGGGGACGATGTTAGTGGCGGAAAAGGTTGTACTAAGATCTTATCCAACAATAAAACACCAGAACATGCACAGAAATGATGTAACATTTTTCATTACTGGAGAAAAAAAATCATTTGTAGTCTGTAATCAAAATCTGGGTGGCATCAAAAACATTTCAATTAATGCCTCAGTGATGGCTCAGTCAGCAGGTTGGGCCCTCCATTAGACTCAGCGTTGGTGGTTTGGAACCACAGCTCCTCTTATTTACATGTTAAAGTGTCCTTTAGTGAAACACTGACCTCAGTCACCCACTGGTTATTGACTTCTCTTCAACAACACAGAAACAACCTTGAAATATGGTGAGGCAGCTTTTATGCCGGAACAATCCACCAGAGGATCTGAGAGCAGCTGAAAACTTTTAAACTCAAAACCTTCAACCTGACTGTTAAGTTAGAATTAGTTACATCACATTTCTTTGTAAAATGTTTTTAGATCTTATCCTATTTTATACATTTTGTATCCTGCTTTATTTATTTATTTTAATATTTGATGTTCTTCTATTACTTTATTTTATCTTATTTGTTTTGTCTTTTTGATATATTTCATCTAGTTTATATCTAGTTTTATTTCACTCAGTCTACGCTGATTCTGTCCTATTATCAGTTTGTCAGTCATCTGTGACAATTTAAACTGCATCAGCTTGTAGAAAAGGTGCTACACAAATAGAGTGTGATTAATGGATTAAAACTGAGTTCAGTTTAAAATGTATCTCACACCAGCCCATTATGTTTAGTTACAACAAACTCTGGTGTGTCTGTGCTGGCAGTTCATTAAGTCTATTTAAAAAATGTTATTGTACAAGGTGTTTTTAGTCCTGTTTTTAGTCAGTATTCATAATGTACTGTCAATGTGTTGTCTCATAAAACTAACAGAGCTTATTGTCAGTTATTTCCTCATTAGCTCTTTGTGACACCAGAGAACAGAAATATTAAAGAGCTCCGTGATTTTCTGCCAGTCACTGAAAATTTATTTCAAATCCATGATGCATTTAGGTATCATAAATATAAACGTCCATCAGAAGGATCTGTGATGAGGCCACAGCCAAGAAACCAAACTCTGTACTGTGCTGCTGCAATAAAAAATCCAAATGTGAGTTGTCTGACTCAACTGTTTTAAAGTTGTGGGACTACACTGCTTATCTGGACGTACCTACAATGACATATCTATTGTAGTCTTTTAGTGCAATTGAGAAAAGCAACAGTTGTAGAGAGAATCCGCAGCAACTGAAGTACTAAGAGGATAAACAGACATATTAAAGGCTGTTACCACAGCGGAGTATCTCTGCTTCAAACAGGGTCAAACTTTCTAATGTTACCTCACTTAGTGTTATAAATGTTTCCACAGATCATAGAGCATCAGGCTGACCTGATTTAAACGTCTTATTTCAAAGCAACAGTGCTTCAACACTGAAAACTGGTTTCTGATGGTGTTAATTGGTTCATTTATGATTATTAAAATGTTATCTGGGATTGTTTATGTTTGAAGTATTCTTGTCTTTTTTATGCAGCGCTCACTTCTTCAATCACACTTCATCTTGAATGGCACAAAGCCTTTACCATTTATGTATTTGTTTTTCCTGGTGATTTTGTTTGTTTACTGCTGACACAATATGAATCACCCAAATACTTTTTCACTAAAACTGATAGAACTGACTCACACACAGCTGCTTCCCATAGACAATTATTCACCACGTCTTTGTCTTTACGTGCATCCAGTTATTATCTCTATTTTAATGTTCTATATGCTGTCAACCTGTATCCACACCTACCTATCTATGCCAGTTTCTTTGTTGTCACAAATAAAATAAATGCTGGATAAACTTGCTAGGGAAGGTTGGAGCCCATTTCATCTCCAACCCCCGCTCAACTTCCTCTGTGCATTGTTTATGATCTGTGTCACCCCCAAATTTATGTACAGCGCACACAGCAACTTCATTTCATTTCCAAAACTCAAAACCAAGCAGCCATTTTTACGTAGGAACCTACCTCCAGCGTCACTTTAAAACTTAACATCTTACCATTTTTTAGTCGGGCATATGTGAGCATAAAATACAATAATCAAGATCTTGAAACCAGATTTTGAGACAGGGCCCCCACAGGGATGGAAAAATAACGCAGCACCCACCTTAGCTGATATTACAATTAATCATTTCACCAAAAAATATTCCTTCAAGGAAAGCATAATATTTTTTAAGGTTTTATTTAAATGACTTTGGAAAATTGCAGTTATGTTGGATGGAAATTTTTTTTAGGTGTGATTCACTCACATAACAACAGGTGATACTTACTGCTGTGCTACGGTTTGTTCCTAAAATCCGGTGAACATGGTCAGAGTGCTCATTCCTGTAGCGTTTTCACGAGTGCAGCGGCAGCGAAACCACGCTCGCCACAGACGACGGACCCCACAGCAAGAAAACACCACAGTGAAGCTATTCACAGAGACAGAGAGGCAGGCAAAGTGTTGAGGTGTTTATTTAGTTTTGGGGTTGGGACACTGAAGAGAGCTGCTCGGAAATGACACACATCCACACGTGCACCTAGGTAAATATACACTCAGAGTACACACACACATATACAATGCTATTAACCCTGAGCTACACTGTGCTGTGTTTTCTAAGGCCAGAGAAAGAAGGATCTGTTTCAACTTTCCGAATATAGAGAGGTAAACGATGTCTGCAAACTGTGCACAGCATGTTCATATTTAGTAATTTACTAATCATTTCATACTGACAGGTGCCAAAGAGGGTTTGTGTTTGAGTGATGGTGAAAAGGTACATTTTTACAATTTCTACAAAGAAAAACTGTGCACCGAAGTAATTAAAGGATACGCCTGGTAATGTTCTCGTCTTATTTACAAAAAACTGAAAGAAAAAGACAAAAACAATGAATGTATCCTACTAATAAGTTTTGTGTGTGTATCTCAAGCCAGATATATCTCATCCTCTGTGCTACAGAGCTCCATTGTCTTCAAAAACTATTAAGAACAAATGTTCCTTCATTACCATGAACACACGCACTGTTTATTTTGACTCTGTCTCTCATACACAATTCCAGGACTGAAAATAGTCCCCAACACGAGCAACACTTTCTTCTGTTTGATGAAGCTGACAAAGGAGATTAACCCTTTTTAAAAATGTAAAACTGTAACAATCCCAACTGCTAACTTTTCCTGAATCTTCTTCAGGTTTTCAGGTTTTGTACTAAAAGAGCTAGGTATGAAATCATGACATCAGAATCTAGCAAGCTCCACTGATGAGGACTGTAATATCAGAAAATGAGAGTGAGTGAAGTTTGAGTTGGGATTCAAGCTTTATTGTGACCCATATTTAAATGAAATGTGCTCTGAGCTCAGAGTCAGACAGCACAAAGGAAGGGATGAACACATTGTTGTTAGTAGGACTCCTTGACAATAAAAAAATGAATAACATCATTTTTTTTTTTTTTTAATGTGGTCATAGTCATAACAGTTGGATGCCTTCATGTGAATTTAAATTTGAAATGAATTGAATTAGATTGTTCAGGGTGGAAATACAACAGGAGAGCACTAACCTGATAATCTATTAATGTCTAAGTGAAGTCAAAAGTGTCAATAAAAGCACCAGTGGAGAGCCCAAAGGAACTTGCCAGACAAAAACTGTCTACATCTAATCTGTGTCATCTAACATAACTTCCAGCACATTTCCACATTGCTTTTGTTTGTTGTTTTTCAGTGTTCTTTTAATCACATCAACTCATTGTGCCCTTTTCCTCTGCAGAGGGCTAATGGCATTGGACTGGAGCTTTTTACCACATTGTGCCTAACACTTAATATTCACATAACAGTATGGAAACATGTTGGAATGTTTTTTGTAGATACAAAATCATTCTGAATTTAATGCTGCAACATGTTCCAATAAATTTGGGACAGGGGCAACAAAAGACAAAGTGCAAGTTGTAAAATGCTGGAAAAGCTTCAACAGGTCTCAGTCATTCACAAGCAATGGTGGGGCAAGGTTCATCACTTGAGAAAAAACTTCAAACAGTCCAACAAAGAACAATGTTTGCCAACACACAGTTGCAAGAAATTCATATTTCACCATCGACAATCCAGAATATCAGTAAAAGATTCAGAGACTACAGAGAAATGTCTCCACGTAAGGGGCAAGGCCCATAAGTGGCAGTGGTTAGCACTGTTGCCTAACAGAAAGAAGGTTCTTGGTTTGAACCCCTCATTGGCTGGTGCCTTTCTGTGTGGAGTTCACATGTTCTCTCCATGTCTGTGTGGGTTCTCTCCGGGTACTCCGGCTTCCTTCCACAGTCCAAAGACATGCAGGTTAATTGGTGACTCTAAAGTTGCCCATAGGTGTGAATGTGAGTGTAAATGATTGTTTATCTCTATGTGTCAGTCCTGTGATGAACTGGCAACTTGAGTTTGATGCCCATTGTCAGCTGGGATCAGTTCCACCCCCCCACAACCCTGATAAGGATAAGCGGTTACAGGAAATGGATAGCTGTCCGCCAGAAGAGTCCCAATTTTTTTGGAATTGTGGTACTATCTGTCTATTGAGCAAAGTTTTAATTTTAAAACTTTAAAATTGTACATACTATAATGACACCTGATAGCAGAATGTTGCAGCCATTTCACAACTGACTCATATGACTCATATTTGTTGCTGTCCAACTACACTCTGTCCCCAAGCCAGTTAAATGTTGGAGAAATGTTTAGCTGTGAGAATGCATAATTTTCCCACTTAGTTCCTGCTGATGTTGCCATTTACTACTAATGATATCTCCTGTTCATCTCTATATACTGAGCTGTCATTATATGTAACATTGATTTCTCTCCATTGTACACTTGTTTACTGTATTTCTGCACTTAGGCATCTGTTGCATCTCATTTATCCCACTCCCACAACAGTCAATCTAGGAAATAATTGGCAAGTTTGATAGACAGAGCGGATTACAAGCATTACTGCAACAATGATGACGATCTTCCACCACTACTATTAATATGATGATTCTGTTGTTCTTACTCCTGGAGACATATAATCTTAAAGCCTCAGACAGTATGTGGGTGTGTAGAATATGATTATAGGCTTTCATTATACACATAAATAGAAGAAAGAGGGCCAGAGCAAGTGGGAGAGGAGAAGGACTACCTCTGCAGAATGCTAAATGATGAAGGAAATACCAAACAGGGTTAATGCCTACAAAACAAAACAGAAAGAGAAAGAAAACAGAGATATATTAGTGGAAAGTGAGAGAGGGGGAAATAAAATGCAGATAGAGAGAGAAGGAATTGAGGGGAAGAGGCGTTAAATCCACTTGTCACATGCAGACATGTCAACCAAAGTGACTTCTCCATACAGCTAGGGATAAATCCATTTATTCTGTTAATAGCTGCTCTTGTCAACCACTGACTCACTGTAAAAGCACAATGTAATTTTCCTAATGCCCAAACAACTGCTTACACACTCAGGAGAAGCAGTGAACTTGGCCACCTCCAGTCTTCCCTGTTTGCACTGGTGTCACACTGTAGGCCGGGAACCCGAATGCTGTTCCTGACAATACCCTACGTAAGTTTGAGGTATAAACCTCTGTTATTGCTTTTATTATTCAGTGTGACACAGAAGACATTAAATAATGAAAATTAAAAGAAATACTCCACTGCAACAGGCTTTATAAGTTAAATACCAAATACCCTGATTTAATTCATTCATTCATTCTTTAAACCTACTTCTGTGTAGTAGGTATAAAGTTCTGGCCCGTTCTGCCTATTCCCATTTACATTCATATAATAATATCAATCCTTATGATAACTATGACAGAAACATATGTTTTAATAACTAAGAAGACCTTAATGAGAGGCTTCATTGAGTTGCACCAACGAGATGAACAATGGCTAACCTGGGTTACCTCAACATTTAACATGTGTTGGTCATCTCCTTCCCAAAGACAAACCTGTACTTGATGCAGGAGCCTGAGCATGAGTGTGGATACACGATTTGTATGCGGCTGCAGCTACTGTAAATGTTGCAGTTTAAATGGGCTACACTAACATTACCTTGGACAAAGTGAGCTAACTTTAACTTAGCTTTCCAGAGCAAAGTTAAACACTGTTAATTTTCTATCAGACCCAAGCAATTCGCTTCTGGAGGCATTGTATTCATTGGCATTTGATGCATATCAAAACACAAGGGTATAATACAAAGATTTGATAGCAGAATGATCTTGTTGTTCCTCCCATTTGAGTTTGCGGAACATTTAGAACATTAAACAAATTGTTTCAAGGGTATCCAAGTAAATCATAGAAAGCACAAGACCTTAAACAACCTTTACAGCAAGGCGCAAATCATTGTTTTGCTGACTTGTTATCGATATTCACATAACTGCTAACACTGAGTCCCAGATACTGCAAAGATTTTCTCCCTGGATCTTGTTGTGAGTGTGGGCTTTTTGTCCACGTTGTTTCAGTGCATCCTCCATCTTCGGTCTAGTGGTGTTAAGGTTATTATTCATGAGAGAGGAAGGGCCTTCTGGTTTGCCTGGGCTGTTTTTGCCTGCCTGTCAGTCAGTTGTCCAGGTAGAACACAAGCCTACATTATAAATATTCAATTGCACATAGAAATGGTTTCATAGAGTTGCAAAAAGCTGAACATAATTAACATTAACTTCCATTCTCCTGCAAAGGAAAGAAAAACAACACTCAAATCAGTTGTCAATGCAGATACAAGATATTACCTTGAGCTTTTGTATTAGCTTGTAGCTTAATAGCTTGCTTTATGACTTTGAGACAAGGAAAAGGAGGAGGAGGAAAAGTTGGGTACATAATTCTTTCAACAAGCACTTGAAACTGCATCATGGATGGTTTACCACAAGTGTTCCACTATTTAATCCACACAAACAGACATGTTTATTGTATAACTTCTGAACAGTTGAGCTTCAACACACATCAAGAATCTTCACACGAGCCAAATAATAGCAGCAAATCAGGGACAGACAGGAAGACCATGTTGGACTGAAAAGTTTTCTTTGCCACACTGTATTCAATAAAGCATATTAGAGAACAGTAAATGACTGTGGAAACATTCCCTTCTTTTCACTGAACATTTCATAATTAATACAACATCATACAGCACTGGACTGAAGCATGGCCTGAAGGCTCGAGCAGGCTGTAATTAGTGAGCCACACAAAGAAGCCTGTTGGTGTCCTTCACTCAATTATCCAACCGAAACCTAAAGAAATGAACCAAGTGTACTCCAAGTCTCTTGGTGAATGGCCTATTGGAGACTTAAAGGACCATAACAATGGTTTAGCTAAAACCAAATAGTTATTAGTCATTTCGCAAACTATGCAGGCCATCACGATAGCTCTTCAGAAATCTGTCACGCATACTATGCTAGTGTTTTATACTGTCTATAGGTGATACAGCCAAGATGGGTGTCTCACTCACCAAAACACAGGTCAGCTAAGATTCATGTTCCTATATGAAAGGAATGAGTATGCTCCAATAAAATGCTGGAACCATATAAATCTTCCTGTAGATGTTCACTAAAGAGATACCAGTACATTATCTGATGTGTTTTAGCTTCTCCTCTCAAACTGAAATAGAGTAATTTTGTGAAGAAGTGAGTGAATCCAGCTTCTGAATGCTTTGCTGCTCTGCGGTGGAGTGTACAGGTGGCTGCGGTAATGCTAATGCTAAAGTAAAGAACGCCCACTCCACAAGCCTTGCGATAGATGAGAATGACACCTCTAACTATGGGAACTGCAGAACAAAAACAGCAACAGCTGTAACCTCAGAATGCTCAGGAGACATATAAATTAGAAATGCATGACGAACAAAAGTCAAATGGTTAAAATTTAACCAAAACTAGAATATAAAATAAGTCAATACAAGTTTAAACAACATTCATGTCTGATATATATTTGTATTCTCTGTTGAGTTTCCAAACATTGCTGCTATAATGCATTCCTTACATGAGCAGAGTTACAAAGCTCTGTTGTCAGACTTCACCTCAGCTAGCATCTTGACCTACAGCGATTATACGAACCAACCGAAAGAGTCCCTGCTCATTACGACAAGCACTGAATGGGACACTTGTGGGGATTGTAAAAAGCTGCATGAGATTGTTTACCAAATATTGACACTCAGAAGCATCAATTATTTAAGGAGAAGTCAATCAGGATTGAATAATTTATCTAAGAAGGAGGAGATACTTTGTACTGGAGGAGGGGGGGAGGAGTTTTCACAGCTTGACCATGTGAACCAGCCTCTGCAAACTAAAGTCACCGGCTGCAGAAGTTAATATGAGCAGACAGGTGAGTGTACATGGAAAACACCTCCTGCTGCTTAGCCGTCTGTCTGTCTGTCTCCACACCCAATAAAACAGGTCGGATTATTGGCCATCTAAAATAACACACAGTCTGGTTCCGACTCCTAAGTGTGTAGCTAAATTTAAGCATTTCTTCTAGTTTATTCAGTACATTTTGTCACACAAACAAGCTTTTATACTCATCTGACAAGACTGGTATTCTAATGACTCCTTTATGTCGTCTAGACTGCGCCAAGTTTAGAAGACGGAAAACAGTCTCACTCGATTGCTTATCCACAGTGCCTGTGTCTAGCTCTTGTTCTCCTCTTTGTGCTAAGTCAGAGGCAGAGATAAAGGGATCTAATATGCTCCATTGTAATTTTGAAGAGTTACTCTGAGATGTTGTGAATTAGAGACAATGCCCCTGCAACTACACTATGTGGCCAAAAATCTGCATACTTTTGTGTACTATCCTGGAGCTGTTTTTCATGACTGTTAGCCAAACCTTATCGCCCAACATCACTGATGGACCTCACTAATGCTCTTGTAGCTGGATGGGAGCAAATCCCTGCAGCCAGGTTTCAACATCTGGTGGAAAGCCTGAAAGGATAAGAGTGGATGTTTAGTTTATTGTTATGGTGTGTTCCCACCAAATGTGAAGCAAATTTTTGCCTCACGGAGTAAATATTCACCCTGAATCCGGCTTACTACAGCAGTATGAACTCAAAATGATAAGATGTTGCCATATTTTGATAGCAATAAATGAATAAAAAGCATGCTGAAAGAACTACATCAGGATGCCGATTTTTGTCAGGTCTGTCCACAAGACGGAAAGCAAACAACGCTCCATGATTGTATCATAGCTAGCTTCTCATTATCAGGATACAAAGTGTCCTATCTTAGCACGAGGAGCTTTCCTAAATTATACTAAAAATGATGCCTGAGGAACTGATTTATAACACAAGTAGCTGCTTAATTGTGCCGCAAAATGCATCAGTCCGTTGAGGCTAAAACGGCATCATTAATATTTTTATAATAATGTCTGGAATTACATCTGACAGGCGTCACTCGTAGTGATGAACCTACAGGCAAACCTGAATCAGCAGCTCCCCTTAGATTAACGGAGCTTTACAGTGAGTTTTCAGCTCATTGTTAAACTAAAACTTTACTGTTTTGGCTCACGCCTTCATTGTATCGTTTTCAGCCAGCAGCAGGCAGCTGTTTTCTTGAGAAAAAAGTTGTAGAAACCCACCGAGCACTAAACAGTAGACAGACAGTGTGGGAGAATTTTTTTTTTTTTTTTTATGAAAGTATATGAAGCCTGCTAAACCTTCAGTATGAAAACTTGCTGAGTCACTCTCTGTGCTATAAGAGGTACTGTGACCTTTTATTGCAAGAGAAGGTCTAGAAAAGCGTGTGAAGATGTGCTTGTGTCAGACTGGAATGTGTCATCTAAAGAAAGCAAAGGATATCTTGGAGGTACCATAAGGCCCCTCTTGACATTGGTCTTGTTTGCTATCTATAGTATAACTAAGCTTGTTTGCACAAGATCATGAAGCAGACTCCATGACGCCACTGTTGTGTGGGGTCTGTTTTCTGTATTGTAAATAAATATATTCCTTAAGACAATGGAGACTGTCCAGAGGGTGTTTATTTATTCATCATAGTTAGACTAACTGGTGAGCATAGTGGATAATTTAGCAGCTGTACTGTCAAGAGATAGATCATGTACAACCGGATTACCACAAGTAAGGAGGTCTGGCTGTACCGTTTATCGTTCTAGTAGAGGGGAAAAAAATGCTAGGTTAGCGAGGATGAGGTTGTTTGTTGATTTGGAAACAGTAACATCCATTAGGATGAGCGTGACACGTGCCCCGTGGCATGCTTTTACCGACAGTGTACATCCAGTTACTCATTCAGTTTGTCACGGAAGAGACAAAACCAGAGCCCAAACAGTAAAATATTGGACTTACATTGACCAGGAGGGGGCAGAAACATGGCTCTAAATAAATGAATACGTTGTTTAGTAACTGCTGGATGTGTAAATAGGCAACTTGAAACCATAACAAATTAAAAATAAATGTATTGCTTACAACTTGTCTCCAGAGCACCCCCTCCCAAAAAAAAAAAAACTGACAGAGCGCGACGTAGTCAGGGACTTTGTGGCGAGTCACGTAAACGGTAAAATGTGTTTCTGAAAATATTTGAGACAAGAAAATATCCTTTCCATCTCTGTTTCTGTCAGGTCATGCATCACACCCCCACCCTCCTCCTTCCCCACCACCCGCCCTCCAGTCAGGCTGGCACAGTGATGCCATTCAAGACAGGCGAAAGATGAGAGGGTCTGCTCTATCGACCATACGGGAGAGAAGTGCGATACCTTAGCTCTCTCTCTCTCTCTCTCTCTCTCTCCCACTCTCTGAGTCGCCGGCAACAATGAGGTTCCCACACACGATGTATTGGGTTTGAGTCTCAGCCTCGCCTCCTCGCCTTTCACCATTCATCCTCAACTCTGATAAGGAAAGAGAAAGAGATTGAGAGCGGTGGGGGGTGGCGAAGAGAGAGAAAAAGGAGGCTGAGAGGGAGAGGTGGGGGGGGAAAGTGAGAGGCATTAGGGTGAAAGAGAAGCAAGATGAGTGAAAGGGGGAAAAAAAAAAGGACAGGCACTTGGGGGGAAGACAGAAAGAAGGGGGGAGGCATGAAAAAAGAAAGGCAGGGAGGAGAAAGTGAGAGATTAGAGTGAAGGGGAGGGGAGAATGAGAGGAGTCAGTGTAAAGGCGAAGAAAAGGGGGAGTGTGGGAGATGAAAGGATGAAAGAGAGAGGCAGCGAGGCTGTTGGAGTGTGTGTGTTTGCATAAAGAGCAGCGGTCAGTTTGCAGGTGATCTGAGCCTCTCCGATAGCAGGAGAGAGTCTAGACCTGAAACAACCTGACACAGAAACACGCTGTCTGGCTACTGGAGACCTTTTCACATGTCTTAGCCACAGGGACACACACAAACAAGCACACAAACACGCTTAAAGCTATCCCGTCGGGTTTCTGACCACTATTTCTGCTTTGTAGCAATGTTTTGTTGACATTTGGTTCTACTGGCACATGCACAAGGACACAGAGGTGCCAAAGGGTGACGTGATACAGAAATATCTGGTCAAAAAATGTTGATATTTTTTTTTTTAAGTTACAGTCCAAGTTGTTTTTCTTCAGAAAACTTATGTCCTTCAAGGTTAAAGCGCTAAATATTTTTCACATGAACACGACGTCCACTGTATTGTTTTGCTGTAGGTGACAGCGTGTTAGGAACAGGGTTAATATATTTCATAAATAGGCTGGCCCTGGCTATGTTATTCAATTAATTTGAAAATATCTTGGGAAAAAAAAGTACCAGGCAGCGAGTTTAAACCAGTTTGAAGGTTGTTCCTGTATGTTAAAGAATGTTGAGCGACAAGGATGCTACACAGAATGTTTTATAAGGTCTGTTTTTTTTTTCTGTGATAACAAATGTATTTTTGGACATTTCTGTTTTTCTTTATCACATGTTCTTTGTTCAGTTGAAGAGTGGTCAGAATAATAGAGAATTTATTAGAATTTTCCAGCCAATCTCAGAAAGATTATTTTAAACAAATTTGCGACTAAAACTGGCAACTGATGACGTCAATTTTGTGTCGCCTGAGGGAGACGTAGAGGCAAATAAACGGCTGAATTTAGCGTCAATTCGCAAAGGTAACTCACCTCCAACAGCCTATGTTTGCCAAACAGCAAGTGAACTTGCGAGCTTACATGATTGTCACATTTCTAGCTAGTGTGCTTGTGTCCAAACATAGTGGTTGTGCAAATAGTTCCCAACATGGACTTCTCAATGGAGTCAGGTTATAACAGTCTACACTGCCCAGCTCAAACTCTGCAGTGTTTTCCTGCAGTTGCAGTCCATCTTTGTTTTGGTGCAAGAACATGCCACAACTGCTGTTCTTGCTGGATTTGCCGAGTTGTTGTCAGCTGCCAGAACTCCAGTGGTTACTGGCCAGCAGTCCAGTGTGTTGTTCAGTGTCTTACTCGGCTGTCAGGTTTATGCTCCATTCGGACTCTCAGAGACTAAAATAAGTCTGTGCAAGATGGTGGAAAGAATCTTCATGTGTAGTTAGTCCAGTCTTCACAGGTTAAGGATCTCAGACATTTAGAGGAAGTCCAGAGTAGAACCACTGCTGTGAGTATGCGTGAACGTAGGTGTGAATGGTTGTTTGTGTCAGGCCTGTAATAGACCTACCTGCCTCTTACCCAATGGGGCAATATAGCCTCCAGTCCTCTGCAACCTTCCACAGGATACACAGGTATAGATTACTGATGTATGTTTAAATGGATAGATGTATAGTTTCATAATATATAATTAATTTGGAAAAAAAATCATTTCATACAACCAGCTGGGTTCGTTTTTTTTTTTTTAGTTAATTATTTTATTGGGAACGTTTTTCAGCAACATATTAATACACATTTGAGTGTCACAAAACCGCAAATGCCAGCAATCAGAAGGGAAGAAGACTACTTCTTGATGTAAACATATATGTTGTAATTTTGTCTTGGGGAAAGAAATGCTGTGAGTACATTGTCAAGTCACAATGTGTACACGTTGAATGTAAACTTTTCATGTAACTGTGTTTGAAGAAAACTCAACAGGGTAACACACAACATTAAACGAACACACGTACACACACATTGACATCTGCACCCAAACATACAATGTTTGTGCACCCACGAATAAATACACGCACACCCGAATACACACCGTGAAGATGATGTCCTCTCCCACACACAAACTCCACAGAATAGCAGTCCTTTTACTGAAGTGGATTAGTCTCCACAATGCCGTCCTTTATTCCCGGTGGAATGTGACTTTTTGGGAAGAGAGTACCCCTCTCTCACACACACACACGCACACACACACACCATCCCTCAGTAAAAACCTTCAACTATTTTCACTTTTTAAAAACAATATCATCAATCAAGGCAGGTGGGTGGCTGTCAGGGGGGGGCAAGGAATAGGAATGCCCCACTTAGCCGTCACATGGCGGTAATTATTGTGTTCATCTTGGGGTGGGGGGTGATCGCTGGTTGTGACAGAGAGCTCCAAATGATGTGTTTATTGTCTCTGCAGGCAGAGCAATGCTGCCATTGATTAAGCCATCCACAAACGAGGACCCCAGACAAGCTGTTTTCGCCCTTTTATTGGCATTCAAATTAAAACTATATCAACAGTACACAATGTTTTGGACGTAAATATGAGCACAACAGAAGCGTGATCAGCAGGTGAGGCAGCTGAAAATTAAGATGTACTGTTGATCGAAGGAGCTAATTTGGGGGGAAATGATGAATAAATGTCTATTACAGAGCAGCACCTGGAGGGTGTGAGATGAAGCAGGGAATATTGTTTCTAATGAGCTGGCCGCAACGATGGCCAAATTGCTCCTGTCATGAAAACTAAATTTTTCATGTTGTTCTACTAATGGCTTTGCTAACTGAAATATATGGAAAAGGAAGTGCTTTCCAATTTGCTTGTCAAGCAGTTTGCCACGGATCACCTGCAGACATCAAGCAGGAGAAAACAGCATTTGCATGTGACAGGAGCGTTTTAAAGATTCTGTGATGACATTTCGAGCTGAACACCTGTTTACAACTTTAAAAATGCGCACAGTGACATCGTGGTTTCAGTGCAACATACACAGAACATGACATGAAGAAAGCTGCAAGTTAAAAAATGCATCTTGTTAGCCCCTACTGAGAGCAGGCTCCACCCACAGTCCATCACTTTCACTTACTCTGGTTTTTACTCATATAGCGTGAGTCGAGGAGGGAGGAAATAAAGAAAATCACCAAGTTTAGCAGCCAAGTCAATGTGCCAGTTTGGCTGCAGAATATTATGAATGTGTGTGAGCTAGTGACCTGGATCGTACATCAAATTATGTTCATGTTGTAGGCACGCAGTTGACTGGAATATATATATATATATATGTGTGTGTGTGTGCTTATGTTATATATATTATAGATATATTGCAATGCCACGCTAATGTTGGGTATTTGCTACGTGTACTATCTGTAGCTGTGCATTTCAGGAAAGATGGGTGACATGACAGCTCCCCAAAAATGAAGCCAAATATAGATCATAAAGCCGTCCCCTCCACGTTAGCAGATGGGACATGTGCTGAACTCATAGAAAAACAAAAAAATGTCATAGTATACGTTAAATAAATGTTTGGTTTATCTAATTGTTTAACAATGTTTAACGTGCCATGATAGCTTAGTGGCCCATATAGAATGATTTATAATAATAATAATTGGAAGTTGTGTATATTATAGGAGGAGGCCTGGATGAAAAAAAAAAAAAGTTTTACTGCTGTGTCAAAAAATTATAACGCTATCAACAAAGATCTGAAAAACGTCATTCGCTTAACTCTTTTAACACATTCCCTTAATGTGTAATGATAACTCATTGCTCCATATATCAAGACTTTTCTTTTTTTTTGATTTTACATTTATTGGGAGGAACCATAGCTGGTCTGAAGCGTCTATGATGAGAAATAAGAAAGCTATCAGCAGAAGTCAAAAGAGCTCTCTTTGCTATTGTACATGCACTTTTTAGACAGTCCCTAACTTCAGCTCGTCATTTCCCATCTGCTGTCAAGTCGCACAGATTTCAAAGGACTGAACTTCAAGACTGAATCATGAGTTAGAAATAAAAACCAGAGTATTGTCAGTAAATCTTTATCTTTTTCTATATCACTGGTATAAAAAAGTCAAGACGGAGGCTGTTCACACTGTAACCACCAACGTACAAACAATCACCTGAATTACTCTTAAAACATCCTGACATCACTAGAACTTAAAAACTGAGTTTAGAGTGCATATTAGACAGGTTACATCCCAAGTATATGAACATGCATGCAAACACAGCACATACAAATATAAGTCAACCTGAGCAGTGATAAATGAGTGCTGTGTGACTGGCTGAACTTCAGAGTCTATACATATTGGCTCAGACAGACACACACACACAGAAAAGGCTGTGTTTGTGTGTGCGTCCCTGCCACCGCAGCATCCAGCAGTGGAGGATCAGTGGACCAGATGTGTGTGATTTATGGAGTGGCAGAAGCTGCGGCGGAGAGGCCTCCAACGTGTTAAACATTATTAGCCACAGATGGAGCCGCGTACGCACCCAGCAGCGTTCACACACATCAGGACTTTGACGCTGCCTTTCATCCCGCGCTCACACCGCTAGTTCTGCATATGTGTGCAAGCAGGCCGTTTGTGAGGCTTCAAATAGCGCCTCACCCTGCGTTGACCTTGCTGTTTCTTTTTCAACAGGACCTTCCAGTTCGGACAGCCAGGCCTTTTTTTTGGTGCCATATGGCTCTGGAACAAGACCCGGCAGGCAGGGTGGTGGATGTAGGGAGGCCATTCGTGTTTCACACACCCAAAAGCACTGACCTCAGAGGGCTGATGAACTGAAAAAGACATAATGGAGAGTTTGAAGGGCGACAATAAAAAAAGAAGGGGGAAAAATGATATTCATGGCCACTGTGGACCTCCTTTATCCCTGGGGGAGCTTCCTTAGCCCCAATTAGGTGCCTCATTCATTATATTGGAGCCCCTTCACCCCTCCTTCTCCCAACCCAGAAGTTCTGTGAGGCAGGATATAGTCACTCAGAAACTGTCAGCAGGCGTGATTAATACTTTTTCTCCCCCAGGGTAACCTCTCCAGCTTCTCTGCATCAATCCCTGCATCCATCCATTCATCCATCCTGCTTCACATCCACCCATCCATTCATTTGTCTCTCCATCCATCTGTCCATCCTGCTAGCAGGACAGGTATCCATTCATAAAGCCAAATACCCAATCCCCAATTGATTTTCATGCCTGCCACACTCATCCCTGGTTCTACTTGAAGTGATTTGCTGTATATTTATGTATAATACTGTGCATTTTAAGACGGCCAACTGTTAACAGTCAATTTTAGATTTATGTTTAATAAGAGAGTGTAGAGTGTTTTAACAGTTAACATAACCTCTGAGTGGCTAGTGTGCAGAATTGAATGCAGGTTGAGCGTGTTAAAAAAATAAACACATTGAATTTGTCCAATGAAATTCAAGGATGCATTTATCAACTAAGATGGTAACATTTAGTTGTGGGAACCCCTCTACCTCAGCTTTTCCCACTAGTGTTGCCAGGTCTGTCACAATATGAGATATTCACTACATTATATTATTGCCTTGACATTATCCACCTGAAGCCACTGAAGCATGCATGCATTGAATTAAATGACTCTAACTGCTGATGTATTTAACTTTGCGTTATTTCTTCTCTCAGGTTATACAGTGTCACAGTCAAGTATGATATGATATGGATAAAACTCTCCTGAAGTCACAGTGTGACACGATCAGCTAGAAAACACACAGCCCACCCGCTGTAACACACTGATTTTCCTTAAACTATTTTTAGTAGAGTGCAGACACCAGCAAGCAGAGAACATATTAGCATTTCATTTGAGCCTTTATGCGATTATTGTTAGTTAGATACAGCTGATGTATCCAGCTGTGATTTTTAAACAGCAAAAGTGATGGCCAAAAACATGAAGGCTACATCCCAAATTGGAAAAAAAAAAACATTGGATAAAGGTTTAATAAGATGCATGTTAGCAGCGGAGTTTAGAAAATTCGGGGCAGTTTTCTAGTCATGGGCCAGAGGCACAACTGTAAATTTAGCTTGTTATCAAATTTTATCATAAAGGTTTCAAATCTGGCCAACTGTATCACTTCTAATTCATTATTTTAGTTTATATTGTGCTTCAGTGCACATTTCCAAACATCTTTTGTGTAAATCAAAATATAAGAAATGTTACGGTTGCCAGCTTTGAGCCTGTTCCCATCTAATCAGGTGCTAACCCAACCGAGTATCAGAACTCTAATCCATCAGCCGAATGCATCTATGCATCGATTTGTCTATTCTTCTGTCAGTTAGGTCAAATGACCAGAGACGCTGCAACTACTTCTGTCAGCCCGGTAACCACCACGCAACACCAGTGTCAATAACACTTTGCTGTTTGAAACCTGTCAGGAGTTAAACTTGGGCATTCTCACCGTGTAAGGTAATATAAAATGAAGAGGATTAAAGCAGCAGTGAATACAGAGTGGGAGTGGGGGAAGAGAATCGACACAACCATAATACTGACTGACACGGAGGGAGGTTACAGATGCATAAAAGAAAGGAAAAGAATGAGCGCTTAGTCTTGTTGAACACGGAGAAGTGGAGTGTGTGAGGGTTTAGAGGCAGACAGACAGACGGAGACGAAGAGAGAGAGACAGATGAGGGCTCAGACTGAGCTGACAGGTGTAATTGGAATCTAAATAGCAGGGAGTGACATTGACTGACAGCAGCTTAAACCATCCCGGTGACGCCCCCTCCCTCCCAGGCTGCTGCACTTTTCTTTCACTTGAAGAAAAGTGTACTCCAACTCCAGGCTATGACCCTTGTTTGCTTTCGACCTGACATTTGCATCTCAACCTCTATCAAAGACAAAAAGGATGTTTTGTGCTTCGCTAGAATACATCTCTGATTGACTTTAGAGCAAAAACAACTTAGTCAAATAGATAAACTGAAGTTTGCACCGCGGTGTCAACTTCCTCTTATTTCCACCGAACATGTTCATCAGGTTTTGACATTGAGTTTTAATAGTACACCTGGAAAGTTGTAGCAAGTAACACATTAACCAACCTAACGTGGGTGTATGAAACGTGGCGAGTTCTTGTTTGTGGGGGTAATAGAGAAAGACTATCACCATGGCAACAGCATTATCACACATGAAAATGCACACACACACAAACACACACAGACACCAATGGATCTAATTAGCCAGAAAGCTGACAAGGGGATGCTAACGCTGGTAATGGCTAGATGCAAGAGGAACAGACGGTTTGGAAATGGCAAAGCTTCATCTCGTTGATCCACCTCCTGTTATTTCTCTCATCCCTGCCTCCCCGCTTCATTCTCGTTCTCTGGCGTCAGCGTAGGCCCTCCACTGTGGTAAACATGAATTTTATAAAAGCCTTTTGAAAAGACTTAAGAGCTGGAATATCAACTGAGTATGTGTACTGACGTGTGCCAGCCTCACAGAGGTGGTTATCGAACAGCGCACAGGAAGCAGCTATGGTACATTAGCAGACCTGTAATGTCCATTAGCACCTGGGAAGAAGAGAAAATATGCTCTAGAATGAATGGACATTTTCTAACTGTGCTGTTTGCCTGTTGAGCATTTGGTTTATTAGTGAAGGCAAAAAATAACTTTCTTGCTAACATCTGTACTATAATGAAGAACAAATTTGACATGTTCCACTGCAGTCTGTCATAATGCTTTCCACCTTCTCCTAGTCACGTCCATGTTGTTTGCCGCGTGACAAAGTATAACATGGAGCAAAGTTTTGATTATGTCTAAACTTATCGTACCTGTTTATTTAAAGACCTGCTAACTTGTGACTGCGAATGAAATCCATATTTTACATTTAACACTTTAAAGCTCAACTCCAGAAGCAGTGCATTTAGCCTACCAGACTTTGTTTACTTGCTCAGATTTGCTTATTTTCCTGCTTTATGTGCTTCTAAATATGCTTCTACATGTGTAAATATGCTACATGGGGTGTTTTATATTGAAAATCAACCGGATTCTCTATGCTCTTTCTGTGTCTGGCTTCCGCCAACTCGAGCTGCTCTGTGTAAATTGATGCGGGCTGCTTGAGGCGTCCGTCAAAAATAGAACAGCCGCATATTCAGCACGGAACCGAGCGGAGGCCCGCTTCTGGGACGCTTATGAACCAGACCAGTTTCAAACTCAACTGGACCAGTGGAGTTTGAAATGTTCACTAGAACAGCCGGTGGAATTTGGGGGTAATATTATCACTTCTTCTAGCCCTGTTTTGGCGTATACGATCTCCTGAGAAAATTCTCTTGCTGTTCCACTACAGTGAGTTCACCAGCTAGCTGCTAACTGCCCATTGCTAGTTTACAGTGGGTTTATTTAAGCTTCTTTTCACTTCAAACAGCTGCCTGCTGCACGTGGAAATGGGATTGAAAATCAAGATTTGGGGCAGAAAAAACTAAACAATTAGCTCAAAGAGGCTAAAAAAAAGCACCCTAGTACTTGACAGAAATGGCGGTGCTACTCACTTCATATAAGCATCACTTTTCACATAACGCATGTAATTTGATGAGGCATATATCCAACCTATATCAATTTTAATGGTTTTACAAAACAGGTGTTGTTGATTTAACTTTCATATCAGGGCACATTATTGTTTTATTGGGTATTTTTTTTTAATTCCATTAGATGTAGCCAAAGGTAGATTCACTTAGATGACATCACACTGGTTTTAGGGTTGTTACAATGGGGTTTAAGTGTGGCCAATTTTTCCGTACAGCTAATGCCAGGTTTTCCTTTTCAGAGCCAAGGGAAGCTTCTTTGTGGACCCTCCATTTTGCACCAAAACCAGTCACAGGGACTTTGCTGCTTGCAGGGCCAAACACTTCCACAATCAACGCTCTGTTATGAATTATGTTGTCCAAACTGCTTCACCTCTGACATTTTCTTTCTTTAATCCCTCCAAAGAAAAGTAACATCGCTCATTTTCTTGGAACAGTCTTCATACAGTAATAACCATAATTAACATGCCATTGTTGGTTATTTGGGTTTGATTGCCATGGCAACTGATTCACCTAAGCTGGCTGGAGTAGGCAGTTCTTCAGACCCCTATGCTGCCGCACAGTAATCTATGTGAAGGAGAGGGAGAATAAAAGAGAAAGAATGCATGAAGGAGGGAGAGTGTGTGACAGACAGGCAGACGAAAATGGAGGAAAAGAGAGAGAAATATAGGAGGAGAGAGGGGGAGAGAGAACACAGCAAAGAGTGGGGACTAAAGAATGAAACAGGGAACAAAGAGAAGTTCGTCATGCCTGATTCACTAAGATGTTTGGTGCAGGGCGGCCACAAAACGTGCTGCTTGATGTACAATACTTTTAGATATTAAATCTTACATATTATGGGAATTCAAATGCAATAAAGGACCAAATATGTGACAACAATGCAAAAGATTCTTTAATACAAGACACACAGAGCAATTGTTTTCACACACAATCTATTTATACTTGTATTTATCACCAGATGACAGAACAAAAAGTGAGAAAGAAAGAGTTGATAGAAAGAAAAAGTGAGAGTGAGGCAGGAGGTTGGACAAACACTTCCACCTCCATTCATGGTGCTCCTGGCAGCCTCAGCACCATGCCAGGCTTGCCGGAGCCCTAACATGCTAACAACATACTGTACAAAGCCATGCAAGCGCACGCATGGTCACACCCTGAAAATCTGCAGTCGCCTAAGTGGTGTTTTGTTTATAGATCTTCTGTCTCAATGTTGTGCTCCCATCTGGCATAAATCTGTCTCCAAGTATAGACACTGATAATAAAGACTCTGGTGAAGTTGCCACATTATTTTTTTTGCACACACCACAACATGCTTTAGATGTCACCTGGCAACTGAAAAGTCGTCACACTTCAAGGAGAATAAAAATGACATATGAGTGCTTTACTTGCTGCTGTCACAGTCAGTGTCACAAGAAAACAAAGGTGTAAAGCGATAAGTCTACATCTACATTCTGCATCCATCTAAGCTCTCCTGCTAATTCTTAGTAATACTAATGTTTCCACCACCAGTAGAGGTGAATAATTTGAAACTATAATTCACTGTGGTTGCATTTTTACTTGGATTTATGCCCTTTGGCAACATCTGAATATACTGAATCATCACCATTGACCAAATCAGTAGCTTTAAGTATTGGAGCTCTTCTAACTGTTGACTGGAAGTGCCTCAAAAACAAACACAATGTTCTGCAGGCAGCTGGCTGTGGAGCAAGGTCGGACTGTGAACAAAATTCGGCCCTGGAAAGTTCTGTCTGGACCGGCTTTACTTTTTCCCATCATACACACTTGTGAGTTGCACAAAACATTATCAGGCTCTTAGTACACACAGGCTATAGTTGGTGGAGGTGATCTTGAAGCAACTACCAAATAGCTCCACTAGCTCCGTTATTTTTGAATGAATTAATGTGTTAAAGGAATAGTTTGGGTTCTTTGAAGTGGGGTTGTATGAGATAGTTATGTCAGGCAGCCCTTTTTCTTGGCTTGAAGTTGTGTCAGAGCTTGCATATTCCTACACCTGAGCCCAAACGGGCCACGTGCAGGTGTATTAGACTACAGATCTGACAGCAAGGAAAGTGGTGAGAAATGTTTTGCTCTACTTCCATGCCATTACTTCTGATGGGGGGAGTTCCTGCCTTACAGTATAGGTAACCTATTGACAAATTTGGACCATGTCACTCCCAACTGTATGGGTTGTTCCAACATCACATGTTCAGCCAACAGGTCAAATTTTTGTCCCCATAATTTCCCCCGTCCAACACTGCTGGTGGCCGCCCTGCAGCCCAGTAGGTGGTCCGGCCCATCTAGCATTTGCCAGAATTGCCAGACTTCCAGTCCGAGCCTGCTCCAGAGCTATAAACATTATGAACAGTTTCTCTGTTGGCCTAGTTTACGACTGAGCAGTAGAATCAACTTACTATTGAACCAAATAAAGTCAGAAACATCAACGAACATCACCGTGTTGTGAGCAGTAATAGCCTGATCCTATTGGACATTACATCCTGGTAAAGCCTCAGCAAGTTAGCATCAGATGAGACTGGAAATTATTGTTTGTCTGGCTTGCACCAGTTAGCATTGATTTCACCTTGTCTGTTGCATCCGGTAGCATGAGGATGAACAGGGAGTGATGTGAATGAGGATGACGGTGCTGAACTTACACCTGCTGTACATCTGTGTTTTGTGTTTGCTGCTGTGATTGTGTAAGTGTACAGAGAGAGAGAGAGAAGTGACAGTCTGTTGTATTGTAAGTGTGTGTATCCACTTTAGCATTTCAGTTTGAGCCCTGTAGATGTCAAGGGAGTCAGATGGGCCACAGGACATGGTGAATAAATCATGAGCTCTCCGGTCACTCCAAGAAGAACATTTATCCTGCTAAAGAACTGAAACAGAGAGAGAAAAAAAAAAAACTTCATCCTCTCGAAACTGTGTGTACTTGTTAATTCTCTCTCTCTGTGTGTCTCTGACACAAGATATCTTTTAGCTCTTGGCCCTGATTCATGCCAGTCTACAGTCCATTCACCCCTTCTGGCTCATTTCTGCTGGAAGCCCTCCAACATGGATGACTGTACACAGGAATGACAATTGAAATGCAAGCCAGCATATAGGGTAATGGCGGAATTGATTCACATAAACAAGACGTGACAAGGCTAAATAGATACTGATGTGCAGGAGTTAGCGAGCTGAGGTTCTACACTTCATTTGGTCTGCAGGTTGGACGTACATTTGATCTCTATTTAGATGGACTTTGGCCAGAGGTGCTGTGCTTTGATGTTTAGTCGGCTACAGGTCCATGTAACCTGTGATGCTTTCATTTGCCTCCCAGCCAGTTATCTTGATGCCTTCCCTCATTCCTTTTGTGACCTGTGTAGATGTGTGTGCACCTAGGTGTGTATCTGTGTCAAAGACAGAAAATGAAAAATCCATTCTAGTGAAAGAGGATCTGGGGTTTTCAGAAACGCTGCGGCAGGGAATACAATAAAAAACAAGACAAAACTAAATTAGATTAGCATTTGAAAGCAAAGAGTCTATGATGAATAAAAACTAAGCCATACTGTCGATGCACAAATGGACAAATTAAATGATTTTTTTTTTTTTTAATGCAGTCTTCTGTGGAATAACATGTTCTGTACTCCTGGTTGTTAAAACAGTGTAACCCAAAAACATCTCTTGTTGATTTAACTTCGTGACCAGTTGAGCTGGAAAGAATAATTTCTATAGCAGCCTTATTTCTCTGCCAGTAATGTTAGCTGAGCTGATTAGCTCTTGTAAGGACAAAAGTAACAGATTTTTGGACTCAACTGAAGCAGCAAAAAATAAATAAATAAATAAAATAAAATAAAATAAAAACTAAATAACAGCATGAGCAAACCATGAATAAACCAGCTAATGCTGACGTCACATTATCAGGGAATGCTGGATGTGTTATTTTCAGTAACATTACTGTCAGTTCCTCTCAATGTTCACCAAAGCAATTATTTCAATGTTATCTGACATTTTAGCTGCTCCTCTCGAGCTAAACACAGTGAACAGTAATTCAGTGAATGAGTGAGTGAATACAGCTCCTGAATGATCACACTGCTCTGCATTGGAGAGCACATAACAAGCTGTGATAATGCCAAGTGAGGAAAAACGATAGCAAGTGGACAGCCCTATTTAAACAGCCACAGTTTGGAATGACGACTATGAGCCTATTGTGTTATTGCAGAGCAAAGTGACAAGGATTCATTACAGTCTGGTGTAGACAGGTTAACAGTACCATGTCCAGACAAGCGCAGCACCTGTAGTCATGGCAACTGTATACGTCAAAGAAGACAATAAAAGAATTTCTATAGAACTTTTATTTAAAGCAACATTGTGTAACTTTTCTACCATAAACTATGATTTATGATAATGTTGATGCTACACTGACTTGTCATTAGGTGAATGGTATCTGTTCTAATACTCTGGGTCGGGGGGGGGTTTGGAGCCAATGTAATCGGACTCAGCAACCTCTATGGAAGAGAAAGAAGAGAAAAGAAGAATGTTGCTGTACTTGCTTGATGTTTGGCTGTTAGTTGCTGACTCGCTAGTTTTTGATCATAAATAATGTAATCATAACAAATACACGTGTACAGCTTCCCATATGTAAGACAGTGATATTACACTGTGAAGCTGATAAATTGCAGAAAAATACCATCTTCTATTTTATTTCTATTCATGAGTCTTTTTCTTACCCACCTTGTGTACTGTGAGCTGCTGTATTATCTCATGTTCTCTTATCTTGACTGTGACATATTACTATCAAGAGAGTGCAACTAAATTAAAGTTAGGTGCCAAAATTGTGACTGCTGTCATAATACAGTATTACAGTACATGTACTTAAAGCAGATTGGGAATATTAAATGACAGATAAATGGATAGGTCCTGTGTTGGAAATCCAAAAACAATAGTCAAAAGAGACACGCTACATGTCTACTTATGGCTACGTTGCCAACGTTAACAGGAGTCAAGGAAAGGAAAGGCTCTTCACCTCCACTCGACACAAAGATGGAAAAGAATCAACTTTTTATATCCACTTTATTTTGACTTCACTTTGCACTTTTGCACAATGATTCAAAGTGTTGTTTGATTTAGAGACAGCTGTCTCAGAGACTTGGAAACAACATTTAGCTAACTTTTCCTTTTAATGTTTTAATATCATTGGAGCCATAAATACAATGAAGTGCCTTCATTCTCAGCCGTACTGCTAAAAGCTAAAAATTATTGCTGTGCAAGGGAGTTTCACAAAGAAAGAAATGTAAGTACAATTGCCCTGCAAGAGGGGCTAACAGCTCACAGTATATCTTTGTAAATTACTCTGGCAATTAGCATTAGCAAAAAAATAAAATAAAATACTAGCATTGATTAGAGCTGCTTTCCGTTCCCTGCAGGCAAGTGAGCAGCTAGTACTGCCTTGAGCCTGTTATACATGTCTCTCCCACTGAATCTGTTCTACTGATTTATGTCTGTCAATAAAAATTGTGCTTTGTGGAGGGAGCTAACACAGAGTGCAAAATTTAGTGTAATTAACAGAGGTGCTTAATCTTTTCATGTGTAAATACGTTGATTTAAAGATGAAACAAACAGCATGAATAGCATTTCACAAACGCAAGGTTGAATAAGGGCACGTTAATTTGCCAGAGCTGAGCAATTAGGTGGAACACAACGCTAATTTCATCTCTCTAGTCCTTTGGGATATGATAATGCACTACGTGGAGAAACATTACATGGGTAGGCACTACGCGTTCATGCTTTCAAGTGACTGTTAATTATTCATTTATTATTTTTTTAACCATTTCCAACTGGGCTTGTAGCCAACAGTCAGCTCCCCAAAGTGCACTATGTGTAAGAGAGATCCAGAGACATGAACCTGCTCCATCACAGAGACAAATGCATGGACAGATAAATGCGTCACTTGATCAGACTCTCAGGGTGTGTGTGCATATGTGTATATATGTGTGTGTTTGACCACCCGGCCTGTCTAAATGAAATATGGGCAGACCAGACCTGTCACTCAGGAGTGGCTCACTACAAAAGAAGCCGTGATGGAAAGATGAAAAGAAGGGGAAGGGCCTGCACATCACTAGTTAATGTGACATGACCTTGTCCAACAAATAGTTATGATGACCGAGCTTAGTGCAGCACACCAAAACACCAGGGGGGCCTTCTCAAATCAAGCGGTGATGAAAACCGTCCTGACTTAAAGTGCTTTTGAAAGCCAAGGCCAAGGGGTCTAAATACTGCAGCTAATATAATTAAACCAGGTTCACACAGGTCCTGAGCCCCAGGCTCTGGGTCAGCCTCCCAGCCCAGGGAATGTCTCTATTCCTGGGCTACAGAGCAGAGCTGAGGCCCCAGTAAGTCCTCAGGCCCCCTCCAGGCTTGTGCTTTTCCATTTAACCCAGTTACCAGGGGGTTTGGGAAAGGGGAGGGAGGTATAGAAGGCCTTGCACTGGGAGAGTAATGAGAGTCACTATGGAGCTAAGTGTTATGAAATGGAGGGGGAGAAGTGAAGCGATCCCAGCCGGGAGGTTCCTCAGGATCAGGACCCAGTGGCTGACCCCTTAACCTATGACCATGCAGATTAGTCCCAGGGGCCTGGGGATCGACATGGACGCTAAGCAGGGGGCCAAAATTCAGTGGAACAACTCTGGGATTTCTAAGGGAGGGAAAGTCTCAGGATTTGGAAAAGAGCCATGAATGTTGAGGAGGTGACTCAACTCATTTGTGAATAGAGACACTGACAACAATGACAAATGAAAAAGCAAGTGTTTTAGTCGGAAATAGTTCATTACATTGTAGTACACTATGCTGAATTTGGCTCTTGGTTAAAATGTATTAGTTTTTCCTGAAGGGTCTAAAGATAGTCCATTTTGAACAGCTTGTAAAGGCCACTGAGGCTATTTTGACAAAATTATTTCACTTCAAGGTGACTACAGAACCTTCAGTCAAGTCACACAACCTTCCTCAGTACTCAGCAGTTGTTTTGGAGCTTTAGGATTGTATTACACATCTTCAATTCCAGTAAAACTGGGAAACTGCTGAGGAAATTTGTGTGATCGAAAGCCTGTGAACAGCTCCTAAATGGAGCTTGTGTATTTTCAAGATCAATGAACTTTCAGTCTCATTTTTTTTTCTTCCTCTTTGATGAGATAGAGAAATATATGACAATATCATCACTAATAACTCCAAGCATTTTACGTCTTAGTTACTTTATCTTCTGCCTTGACCACCTGAGGAGCCATAGACATATGAGAGGAAATTGCACACATCATGCCCAGCAGGTTGAAAGGTTTGTTGTAAACTGGCCCACCAGGGGTTGTGTGTGGGAGTTCATGACCACAATATGACATTATAGGAAATAAAACTAAGTTCTCTCAAACTGTCAGTCAGTGTTTTTGTCTTAAGAGCTTGCTAGCTAAAATTAATAGGAACACAGCATTCTGCGCAGAGTTCTGCAGGGCTGGGCTGGCTGAGAAGGGGTTTGTTCTTTCAGACGACCTGAATCCAACTTGAACCTGACCTGAACCCAATAGACTGCCAAAGAATTTTTTACACAACATTGGGCTCAGGTTGGGTTTAAGCTTGGGTAAAAGAACTATATACACCATCTGAAGACCAACAGCGATGGCCTGATTACTTTGTATACCGATGACTTACTTGATTTTTAACAGACATGATTTTTGAGAACAGATTTTTAACAGACATGCAAGAAGTAAATAGACACCTTCATTCAAATTCAAATTAAAGGTGTCTGTTTACTTCTTGCATGTCTGTGTATAGTCTAGTATATTATATATTATAGTCCATAAAGTTATTTAGTCTTTTTGCTAAATCATATTATTGCTTCACAGCCCAATAGCAAATGCTCTGTGGACCAGTATCCGTCCATGGCCTGGGGGGTTCGAACCACTGCTTCAGGCAAATTCTGATCTTCTGAGACTCCTTAGACATCTTCTACAAATTAAACGAAGTAAACGTATAAAGTAGAGACTAAGGGCTGAGTTATACAAGAAAATTATGTGTATGTGGATGCCTGATCCAAATGGCCAAACACTGAAGGTAGAGTGAAAACACGGCCGTCATAGAATGGGACTCTGTATCACTTAAATATGGGGACAACAGCTTACATCTACTACAGTAACAGTCTCTCCTGGAAGGCATTCATACTGTTGAACTGAGTTGGTCTCAAGAAAAGTGTCATGGTACTCCTTTCCCTGTAGGGAATTGCCAAAAATAGTTGTGCAACAAAAAGAGTGCTAGAGAAAGAAGTTCAAACCCTCACATCCACAAAGCTCAAGATGACAACATGAGAGGGTTTGAAGGTTGAATCATATATTTTTTTTAAAGTTAAGTTACTGAAATCCCCAAAAATTGACGTTGGTATTGGGGAGGAGGTTGCCAAAGCTATCAAACATGCAGTGCTAATAAAGTATACAGTCCCCATAATTTAATAAAAGGATGACTGATTACCAGTAAATGCTTACCAATCCATCCACATCATTTGCCTACATCCACTGACTGCAACATCACCTGATTAGTAATTGATCAGCAGGTGTAGAAACAAGGTTCATCAGCTGGAGATCCTTGAGGTGGCATGCACAAAAGAATTTCCTCAGGACTAATATCCTGTTTATGTGCAATTGGCTCCCATTGATTTCCAATTCCCTGACACCCCTTCCCCCATGGTACGACCCTGCATCACAAAAAGCCCACTCAGTTAGCCAGGAAAAGCTGTCTGAAACCTATTGATGACATAGGAATGATATTTTAGTCTTCACATTGCATTTGCTGAAAGTTGGACTCTGAACATGCATCACTATGTCTCTATCTACCTCTCTTGTTGTCATCATCACCTCATCCCTCCTGGTCTCTCCACCTCTCCTTGGCTATGAGCACGCTGTTGGAGAAAAGTGGGAATGATACTTAACACGGTAGCGACATTGAAACAGCAGCAGGTGGTCAGTGTGAGAGCAAGGAGTATGGCAGTCGACACAGCTAAGGGAAAACAACAAATGGAGTAGATGAAGCTGAAACAACAGTCTGCCCACATCACTCTAGTAGCTGGCAACCAGCATCACTTCTCTTTCTCCTTTGTGTATCAATGTCATTAACGTTCAGGCTGCTGAAGCACACATTGAGAACAATTTGTGGCCTGACATGTGGCATTATCAAGTGATAATGGAGTTCAAAGGTCAGCTTGCATATGGCCAGATGCAGTAGTACAGCAGTCGATTAACAACAGCATTATGCAGAACTTGTTTGCACAATTGTTCCCAACAACCCTGCAGGGGACTTAGCAAAAGCCATGTTTGCCGACTAAAGGCTACACTTTGCAACGCAAATACAAAGGCACCACAGTATTTTCTGGGTTTAAGCTCAAAAGTAAACGGTCATTCAAAGCACACACATAGCTTCCTGTTCTAATACACTACATAAATAAATGCCAAACTCTTCCTAAAAGACCTTTTTAACACAAAGTGGCTTTGTAGTCTTTTAAAATGATATTGCATTATTGCTTAATGTAAACGCCATTGATCTGCTGCCTCCAGCTGACAGTTTTCAGATGCTACCTAGATGTGTGTGTGTGTTTGTGTGGTAAATAATTAAAGTGCAGCAAATAAGAGGCAGCATTGCATTAAGATTATTTGCCGATAATGCCCAGCTCAGGCTCAGGCTCAAGGGGTGGCGATATGTGTCCACCACTTTGGTCAAAACTAAAATGTTAATATGGATAATGGATGGATTGCATTCAAATTTGGTATGGGCATTCAAAGCAGGACTACTTCTAATCCTGATGAATTTTATCTTGCCAAGGCTTCTCATCCAGTATCACCAGGTACAAAATGTAATTTATTCAGTATCTCCACAATATGGATTGGGCCAAAATTAGGTCTGTCCCCTCAAGATGAATTATAATCACTTTGCTGAGCCCTGAATTTTCATCCAGCGCCATCATCAGGACAAAGTTGTCCAACGTATTGATTTTATCATAGATATTGATGTTTTTAGTGAATTGTACTTTAACTTGTTCATCTATTTTTTTTTTTACCTTTATTGTATTAATGTTTTATTAATACAACACCAAAAAACAGATGTTTAGCTCAGGAGGATTAGCATTCCTAATGCTAAAGGGAATCCAATGAGATAAACAAATAAACTTTGGTTCATGAAGTACCTTCAAAACTGATTGCATTCCCATGAGCCTTGACTGTATTTTGTGTTTAGCACTAATTAGTAAATACTAGAGTGTTAACACATATAATGTAAGACGGTGAAGCCAGTGATATATATAACAATGGATGGCGCATCTCCAATTCTTCTCACTGGACAGAATCTGTGATGTAGTGATCGGGGTATCGAGGTCCCGCCCATGAGTAAGGCTCAGCTGTCAATCATGACATGGACTCCTCTTTTTATTGCATCAAATAACTGATTAAAACCAAACTTTGAAAAAATAAATGAAGAATGTGTTTGATTTGTTAGCCTGGCTCATCTGTTAACATGGAGAGGGCAGGGTTTATGACCTATATTGCAGCCAGCCAGGGGGTGATCCAGATGTTTTGGCTTCACTTCACTTCATGTTTTCCATCTTTATATACAGTCAATGGGTGATTTAGGTCAAATATATCCTCTTGTTACCATTGTCATTATGAGCATGCTATCATGTTGTCATTCAGCTCACTTAGCACTGCGACCTCGCTGAGCTGCTTGTGTGGTTCAAAGTTGAGCTAAAGTACCTTTTTTAATATCCATAATAAGATATTGCTTCATCCAAATGCCACTGATCTGCCTCTGTGTGGAGGAGCAGTGACAGCTTTTAGATGCTGTGTTTTCCTAGAGGCCTTTGTAAGTGTGTGTGTGTGCACGTGTGTGTGTGTGTGTGTGTGTGTGTGTGTGTGTGTGTGTGTGTGTGTGTGTGAGTGGAATGATTAAGGAGGAGGGAGTGAAAAAGGAAGCAATATCATTGTGCCAGGTTCTTTGAAATCTCCATTGCTGTTGACAAAAGTGCGATAGTAAGAGGCGGAGATAAGGAATTAAGAATGGTATGTAGGATAGTGACGGACATGGAGGAGAGGACAAATCCAGGGCCATTTCATCTCATATCTCGCGTAATCCTCGGAACATGAAATAATTAAAAAAAAAAAAAGGCAGAAAGAGAGCCATAGCAGGAAATGACAGGCGATAAACAGGCTTGGCTGCTGCCTCCATTAGCCATCATTACACTGCCCACCGTGGGACAGGATACCATTTTCAAATGCTGCAGAGATCCACAGAGAATTAGGAGGCCAAAATTATAACAGACATCTCATAAATAGATGTGTCATATCTGGCCAATCACTGTCTGGAGGGAATATCTGAATTGCCTGTCTCTGGTCATTTGCAGGCAAATCTCTGAATGGCCTCTTCATTCCTCTATTTTGTTACTCTGATGAAAAAGGAAATAGTTCCTTTTTTTTTATCTTGGTTGTACAAAGGATAGATTATACACAATTGGCATGATGTGTGTCTGTGGAGGTGTAGCATTTACGGGCAAAACCCGGCATGCTATGTATACAGATGTGAACTTTATTGAAATAACAGATAAGGTGATTTATTTTAGAGCTCTTCTCTGGGATTACCACTGATCTGGTCCAGATTTCAAAGGCTGATGTCAAGAAGAAATGAATCTGAGGTTCTTTTATATTCTTGGGAGAGGCCTGAGGGGAAATCTCACAAGCGTTCAGGAATTTGACAAGATAAAAAACAGAAAATAAACATCCAAGTTTATATAAACAGTCCGGCTATCACCCATTTGACCTCCATATTAGTCTCAGCAAATGGGGTGTGTGGCGGAAGGTGTGTGTGTGTGTGTGTGTGCGTGTGTGTGTGAAGGTGGGGGACTCTCATTTTTCACTGTAACTCTTTGTTTTGCCGAAGCTGTGCTGGGGATATGACTGTGCACTCCTTTATCGTGTCTGAAGAGGAAAAAGAAAAATCACCCCACCGAGAACAATAGCTGCTGAAAAGTGACAGAAAGAGAGAGAGAGTTAAAATGGCAGCGCCTGAGATGGATGACAAGAAATCTCTCTCTGCTTGCTTTTCCTTTTTCTTGCTTTTTTCTTTTTTTTTTTTCTCTGTCTGGTGGAAAATATGACCCAGCTAAAAGCCTTCACATATGCTCCACTCCTCAGCGTTTTTTTGTTTGTGTAATTGCTGAAGTGCAGCTAATTACCATATGCTGGGAGAAGAAAGAAGAAAATAAATAAATAAAAACAAAAATCACAATACATGTGAGTAACCTCCAAGAGACAAGGACGGTAAATGCTTCTTCATTTGGAGGCAATTCTTGTACAAAATAGCGCAATTAAAAGAAAATCTGTCTTTGTCTATCAGACACTTGTAATTAAATACATAACTATCATTTCTTCTGACAACTGGAGTTTGCGTATCTTTCAGATTTTATTCAGTCTGCTACACAGGATTCAATTAATTCAAAGCAATGCAAACAACTGTTGCATCCATTATTCTTCTAACTTAGTGTTTAGAATATTAAACAAAATGTATAATAAAAGACTAAACAACTAAATCTTAAATGATCTCTGGAGTTTTTTTTTGTTTGTTTGTTTGTTTTTTTGTTCAGGGAAACAAACATTTTGAAACTTCCTCTACCGCCCAAAGCATTTATACCTAATATTGAATCATGAAGTATCAGCATTAATATAATGTTGTGCTATTTAATATAGAATGATTTATCATTTAAGTTATTTAACCTGAAGCATTTGATGTTTAAAACATATTTCAAACTTTCTCTAGCCTGTGTGTGTCAGTAGTTGATCATTCAGCTTTGGTTTGGGTTCTTTCTTTGTGTGAATGTGTGTAAAACAGTACTGTTGGTTATGTCTGCACATGCACAAATAAATATCAAGTATGATAAAAGATGAAAACAGTACATAGAGTTACATTGTATATCGTTTATCTAAAAAAGATACATGACCAGTTAAGAATCATGAAAAGCACTAAGGTCAAAGAGAACGGATTTGTGAAGACAAAGATATTTTATTTAGGAGTTAAATTTGATTCGGCAAAAACAGTAAATTATTATTAAATTATTTAAAAGAAGATACCCTAAAAAAACAGGAACCCTTTCACTAAACTTGAAACTGTCCCAACAAATCACACAAAAGCAGAGGAAGTCTCTGCAGTTACATGTGGGATATGATTAAATAAGAGCACCAAATGATAAAAACAATCGAGTGACACAATGCTAACAAAATATACTCGGGCTGCAGATTAGCAAACAAACCATCATAAAATGCAGTAAAAGTATGTGTGCCATGATATTAGTGTTTTACTACTCAAACTGGACACAGGTCAGTGTATAAGGAGAAAAGCCAATGTCAATGTGCATTTTGTTTATTTAATTCATTTTACGTATATTAAACCAGATAAGTCGGTTAAGAAACAATTCTCATTCAGATTGATGAGCTGGTTGCTTTCAGGAACTACACAATAATGTTTAGTAAGAAACTGTGAAAACAGACATTATTATTCTACACATAGACAAATATGTTTTATTGTCAGTTTATTGACTATTCACGTATGAAATAGTACACATGGAGAAAGCCTTGAACATGTGGAGAAAAAGTCTAAACTTTGTACTCCATCTAACATCATCGAAAACATAATTATTTAAAAATGTCTCTATATACACATGATAACAGAAACTAGAAATCTTTGTGCGCATATTTTAAAGCATGCATAAATAATTATATGACTAATGATTAGCTTCTGTGTTCTTATATTCTTGATGTTTGCCAAAATAAAATAAAAAAACACCTATGCGTCACTTTACAGCATTTTATTGTAATTAAATGTAGATTTAATATGATTCCCAGTAACCTTTAGTCTGTAGTGCTCTGATACTGACCCAGTACGCTTTCTTAAATACACTAAAAGCTCTTCCTCTTCATAGCTGACTTCATATTTGCTACTTTACAGAGCCCTCACAGATATTTCCCTCTCAGTGTGGAATGAGACCGTTGTTTTAAACCAGAAGAGGGAGTATTGTTTCACTAGCAGAGCCACAGCAGAAACACATCCAAGTTTCCTGACCGCCGCTATGTACACAATTCCTCATGAAGCCAAGCTTTCCCAAACAGAAACAAAAAAGTCCTCTCGACCAGTCTGCTTCAAACTCTACAAGTAAATGTGCTCATCTGGATCAGGACTCTTTATGCTTGAGGCTGATCTACAGGCAGTGCTCTTTGGATCATCTATTCATTATGCCCTTTTTGTATGTATTGAGTATGTATTCCATTGTTGTCATCATCAACAATAATCATCATGTTAGTTGAATCACAGAGATCATACAATTTGATGGATAATTAAAAATTCTACAACAAGGGCATGAAAAGGGGTTTAATCGAGTGAAGGCACTTCAAAATATCCAGACCGTCACAAACATAAATGAAAGGTAAATGAAGGACCCTTCCCTGACATTCCTCAAGGACCCTTTCCCTGACATTCCTCAAGGACCCTTTCCCTCAGGGAAACTACTGCCGTCTCCAGCTACACTTTAGTGCTTTCACTTATATATACATACATAAAGGCACATTCAAGTCATTGAGCCTGTTGAATACAGCTGGAATATAAACAAAATAGGGTTTTCCCTCTATTCTACTGTAAGTGAATGAAACTGCTCCAAGAGGAAATACTTTTCCTGCATGACAGATTCACTGACAGATTCACGCTGCATGCTTCAGTTATATATCTTACAAATGTGCTTCAGTTGTAATCAATACTGCACCTAGACATAATGGTGCCTTCTTTATGTGCCTAACTGCAAGCCAACACACCTTTTCTATTGTCTACTGACACACACATGCAATTATTGTGCATTAAGGTTGTAAGCTTCTAAGTTCACGAGAAAAAAAAAAAAATACTGTCTGACCATACCAGTTTTCACTGTGTGGATGATAAAGACCAGTAGGCTCTGCACCAGACATCTTGACATCATATGTCTGTGTGCAGTGTGCATAAAACGAAAAGTTAGACAAACACATATTGGACTAAATATTGGAAACAATTATATGTGCATATTTGTCGTTTTAATTCTTAAAGTCTTTTGTTTGACCCATTCATCCACAAACTCTTCCCTTCATGGAATTTGGCATTCTTCATAAGACATATTTTTCAAGCATTTTGTTGCATTTTAAAACAAGACATTTAATTTTGGTTTTCTCCTCGAATTACTGCAGATGTGCTTCAAACTTGACAAGACAGGAATATTATCAAACGGCTCCTGGTATACATGCTATTGTATTGTCAAGTGCCACTGTGCTGAATCATGTGTGCATTTGTGAGTTTGCAAACCTAAACACAAAGAACACAAAGTACTGCTTAGGCTGATGGTTTCACTGGTTTCTGACCAAATGTCTAGGTCTATGTCTAGTCACTAGGTGAAAGTTGGAATCACTAAATTAATACAATTTATTCCTGAGTAAGACATGAATGTATGAACCAAATTTCATGGCGACCAATTAAACTGACAGGACATGTCACTCAAAACCAAGTCTTGTTCACTTGAGGAAGAAAATTAGTAGGATTCCTCCTCAAAGCACCATGAAGAAAAAGTCTTTGCAATCCATCCATCAGTTGAGGAGATTTCCCCCTTAACCCCTAACACTGTGCGCCACGGCTGGTCAAGCAGATTGCGACCGATTTTTTTGTGATTTGGAAACGTTGCTCCACTTTACACAAAATACGCAACCGGTCTATTTTTGACAGATGCCGCGACCAACCGCGACCAACTAGCCAGTTTTCAAAGTAAAACACTTTGTGTAGACTCCTGATCATGAAAACAGACAAAAGGGAAACAATTTAACTATATACTGTAGAATAGTTACTAGAAGCAAGTCAACTGTCTGGCAGGCAAAATGCTTCAATTTCTTAAATGCTCCTGGTGGGGTATGAAGCCGGGTGAGTAATGGACCAAAAAAAGCCATACATGGCTAAAAGTCTTCCACAGAATCCCTGGAACACTGACACAGACCACCAGGGGTCCACTGAGCACTGGTTGCAAAACAGCATCAAAGAATAATTGGAGTTTAAATCTATTTTTGTGTATTCTCCTTTATTTGGAAAGGTTTGCCCTCGACTGTAGAGACTGCTGAGAAAGGCCTGGATTCTCTGTAAGAGGGTGTTTTTTTCTTCCTCTGTGCTTTTCTTCCCATAGTTTCTCTATAGCCTTGGTGCCATGGTCATTATCTGCGAAGAACAGAAAAATAAATACAGAGGCCAGATTGTCATCGACCGTGATGCCAGACAGAGGCCTTGAGAACTGTGCAGAGGGAAAGGGACAGAGCTGAAGATGAAAAATCCATCCAGAGGAGAGAACACTGGGAGATATATGGCAAAAGTTTGTTTAAAAAATGTTACGGATAAAATTCCTGCCTCGCCAGCCATTGCGACAGGATTCTCCAATAATTCAGGTGCGGCCTTTCCTAAAGCCCGTGAAAAATTGTAGGCCATAAAAGAGAAACATGGCTTCTTCTTTTGCAGGCTTTGTTTACCTCGTTTCTTCGGTGGCTATAAAGCACAGAGAGCGATCTATCTGTCATTGCAGCTATGGTATGTTGGGGGAGCGTGGTTAGACAGAGGTGAGGGAAAACACATCACAACAACAAATAGGAAGTGACACGCATGTGTGCAGAGAGGCGTGTGCATACATAAACACTTAAAAACATGCCCCAACTCCCAAAGACACACATTTACTTTCTTGTTCCTCACACACACACACACACACACACACAGTCATTCAGACCATTTCAAGAGTGTGTGTGGCGTCTGTCAGTGTGGTAGGGCGGCGGGCTTAGTGTGCTCCGTGGTGTGTGACCGCGTCTCCCTGAGCCACTTCACACTGTGTTTGCAGTGCTTATCTGAGTCAGGGGCCAGGTCAGAAGGGGTCACAGCTCTTATTTGCCATGCTGATAGACTGAATAATGAAAAAAAGCTTCCAGCACAGAAGCCACGCGCACTAGGAGCAAACACTCAATAGTGTGTTACTACGCATTTCTCTGTTACTCCATCCTTGTTTGGATCCCACGAAGGCTGGTAACTTCAGAGAGACAGAAAGCTCAGCCTCATATTCCAATCAAACAAATTATTGTTTGATTGGATTCTCTCTTATCTCTCTCTTATTTAATATAGTAAATCAGTTCAAATAAATACAATTGCAACATTCTTTGCAAAGATGGCCCAGCAAACATTGAGGGAGTTGGCACTTCCTCACATAGCCCCTAAAAAGACAGTTCCCACATCGTATGAGGAAGACAACAGTTTTCTTCAGGACCCTTTGTTCTTGTGTATGAAGTTGGTGCTCAAAATGTGTCTGTGCGATCTTTGGAGTATCCAGGCTAGCTGTTTCCCCCTGCTTCCAGTCTGTATGCTAGGCTAAGCTAATCACCTCCAGAATCTGGAGCACTCAGACATGAGAGTGGTGTTGATCCTCTATGTGAAGTTAGTGTGACAAATTTAATCTCTCGATTCACGTAGAATTATGAATTTCTATCTATACTTTACAAGTTTCTTGTGAGAGACAGACATAACATGGTACAACATAAAATGTTTGACTTTTACTGGAAGAGAAATACATTTCTATTTTTAACTGCAGCAGTGATGCATTCTTCATGTGAATGTGAGTTTCAAAGCGTTCATATACCCGAGAGGTGAACGCATTTTCTCATTATAGCGCATGCAATTTGATGTTTTTATTGTCTGATGTGAGCTATTCCTTTTCATTTGAAATTGAATTATGTAGACTAAAAACAAAAACCCAGTAATGTCTGACATAATAACGTTTCATCTCATCTCACCAACCCTCATTCACGGTGCTGCATACTATCCTATGCTAAGCACAGGACTTGATTCGTGTCACACTACGTGTTTATGTTTTCCCTTTAGCGATAATTATGGTAAGTCTTTCCACTTGAGACGCAGCACTGTTCGGAGTAAAAGTGCTCATTTGAGGCTATATTGAGTGCAGTTACATGCAATACATTTCACGTATACACACTTTAGCCCACTTCACACACACCATTTTCTCTCTCCTCTTCCCCTGCCTCTGCCTCTCTTCTCTCTGTTTTCCATCTCTCCCTCTTTCTTTGGGGAAATCTCAGCCTCTCTATCCATCACCACAGCTATAGTGTCACTGTCTCCCCTTGCGTAAGCAATAACAGCACCGACGGTGCTAACACTAGCCAACCAAAGCCCCAGCTCGTTCAATCACCGCGATATGAATCTGCTTAAAACCCCACCATCGAGCGCTCGGCCAAATCCATCAGCGCGGGCTTAAGATCGGTGGCACACGCGGCGCTGATAAGACGTTCTCTGTGGTCAAGGCCCTGAGATGAGGAGCAGAGCGATGTCTATCTGGAGCACTCAAGAAGTTAAAACAGTGGTAACGGGCGAGAACCATTAGAAAAATACTTGTGGTTCCAAGCCAAGTGGAGAGTGTCACATAATTGGGCCTGTGGATCGTTTTTGAGGCACAATATGATATTTCTCTTGATTTGTTAGAGGACTGAGAGCTAAATTGGATGCTTGCCCTTGATTGCTGCTGTTGTCTTTTAGCACTTTTAGTCCCCTTCAGAGCACAGCTGTATGTGTGTGGTGAGAATGTGTGTGTGTGTGTGTGTGTGTGTGTGTGTGTGTGCATAAGGTATATACTGTAGATTAGCAATGTCAGCTAAACACACGCTGCTGTAAAAAATGGAGAGAGCTCAAGGACAGGCAGCTTATAATAGAGCGTGTGGGTTCTGTGAACCTCCGCAGCCCCTGCAGATGGTGGAGGTCAGGGGAGCATCGGCCTGCTGGGAGTTGAAGCCAGGGGCTTGATTAAACACAAGCCCCACTGCAGGGGAGCCCCAAAGGAGCCACATCAAGAAGCCTCGCTCACTGTGGTTTTGCTCCACAGCCTCTGTGGTCCACTCTGAAGGTTTGTACGAACAGGGTCATCGAAGGAGAGGAAAGTGAGAACAAGGCAGCTGAGAAAACTGCTTTTGAGATACTAACACCTAAAATATCTAAAAGTGCAAGTTGTTTTGTCAGGGAAAGGGGACTCACAAAGATGCTATGCAGGAGATAGAGCCAGGGAAGACAGATGAAGAGGCAAGAATAAGAGGTCAAAGGTCAGATAAAAATAAAAAAGGCAAACAAGGAAAGGCACTAAAAAAGAACAGTAAGCAAAAGCCTGATAAAGGCCATTTATGTGTCTCTGCAAGTTGAAAGTGAACTCGTGCAGAGCGGACGCAGCTGCACCAGCGTGGACAGACAACCATCACACCGAAATGAGATTCAGTTTACATCCTCAACACTTTGATCCAGGCCGTATCGCTCTTCCACATCTCAGCCCTGCCGCAGGAATTCATGCAGGTCTCCACCAGCGTGGTGAAGATCGTAAATAAACATCCTTCTCCTCCCCGTCCTCTGCCGCATGGCCTCAAAGAAGATTAGAAATTATTCAGTCGCTCATCTATCTTTCACTCCCAAAATGAATAAAAGAGCGGGGCTGTTATCTGCTCTCCGTCTTTCCCGAGACATCGCCACCCCATCACATGGTTTTAGTTATCCTAATCTCTTTGCTCAGATTTCTTTATGGCAAACCACTGCCGCTCACATTCTTCTACTGCGATAGGGCAATCTGGTTTATTTAATAATTCACGAGGCAATCTACCTACGGTGCGGTTTGTGGACGAACATATGCCGCTGAAGTGAGGGAATAAATACAAACAGATCTGCACTTGCAGGAGGGCAAGAGACATTTTTACAGTTTCACACAGACAGTAAGATATCTGTTTCCATGTGGTGCAGCACGTCACCCAGAGGATTATGAGATCCACTTTAGTTTAAAGACAGCCAATGAAAATTATAGATAACATAACTTTTTACACTTTTAAACTGTGTTTGGAGCATCCGGGAAGTCACCACAAGTACTGAAGGTGAAAGGAATAAGCTTTGGACAGTTTCATGCAAGGGTGAACTCTTCAGTCTGAAGTTGTGGAGGACCGTGAAGGTGGTCACCCTCCCACAAAAAAACAAGAAAGCTGTGCTTTTACTTGCTCTTATTTATATCCAAATGTACATGCAGGCTGTATGTCTTGTTTGCCTTTGCTGCATGGTCTGCTGGAGCAATCAGATTACTGGAACAGTCATCAGACTTACAGGATCCTGACAAAAGTCCTCCTGAGTTTACAATAATAGATATCGTTGTTGTCAAATGAAATTGTGCATATTCTCTTCTGTCTATAGTCAGCATTTGTAATCTTATTGACCAATGGAAAGATGAGATTACATGCATTCCACTGACTAGTATACAGTTGTTGGGGAAGATAAGTGGATTCTTCATTGCAATATAACAAGCTAGTGACTTGTCATTCAAATGAAGGGGGGGGCGAGATCTTTGCCAAGCCACAGAAATTGAGTGAGAGTGCGGTTTGTGCTGGAAAATGGATGTAAACAATGTAACAGTAAATAGAACTGTGAACACGAACATTGTGAAGGTTTTATGAGGTTTAAATATATTCAGCTTGTACATGAAGAGACACAAACATGCAAAACGCCACGGCTACGAGTTAAAACTGGAATATAAACAAATCTGATGCATTATGGGAAAACTCCTTCTGAGTATCTGTGAAGAAAGCAATGAGCGCTCCAAGAGAGAGGAAGCCCCGGGGGCACGGAGGGGAAAAAATGCAAATACAGATGCCTATACAGCACATTGTGCTAAGGACAGAGTTGTACAGTAAATCACTGTGAAGCACTCCACACACTGTAGAACTGCTTTTCTCCATCTGATATTAAATAAAGCAGTGATCCTTCGGGTACTCTTATTGTGTTTTGGACAATAAGGCTCCAATAAGCACATCTGAAATGCTGCAGAGTCCAAGTTTCATTTACAAAGCAGCTGTGTGCACAGATGTGCAGGCTTTAAGGATTATATTCAATATTTATCTTGTTACATATTGAATGAAGAGACTAAAACCAATGATGTTATAGTCTGTCTCTCAATACATCTCAACTTCCCTTGTCTGTGGCACTCAGCCCAAAGCTCACTAGTTACTTGTGAGCACATACATCTCTGAATATACCATGATATTTTAAAAGACAGACTGTAATTTCCTCAAACAGCTGGTCACTGTATATTTTACCAAATGTTATCAAATAGGAGGACACAGGGCATTTCAGGGGGACTATTTTCAGTTGTGGATGAACTGATCAGATGATCGGTGGTTCGATCCCCGGCTCCTCCAGTCTGCATGTCGAAGTGTTCTTGGACAAGATACTGAACCCCAAATTGCTCCCTGTAAGTTGCTTTGGATAAAAGCGTTGGCTAAATGACTAAATGTAAATGATATACCAGTAACTTTAAATGTTATCTAAAACGTTAGCTACCATTGTTAGCTAGGCAAACAGTGTATTCTGGATAACTGACATTACACTGAGTCAGCTTTCTAACTTGATGACTCATTTCTACCTGTGTTACTATTACAGTACGTATGAACATCTATTATTATTCCATAACTATCACTGTCACTGTTAGCAAGTGTCAGAAAGCAGTTTTTAGCTCAATGTGGGGTTAGAGACGAAAAAACAAAACAAAAAAAAAAACAGACAAACATAAGGTTGAAAGATATTGTTTTCATTGGATATGACATTTCTGGACTCCCAGGGACAAAGAGTTAGGATACCTCAGTTTCCAAACTTCATGGAAGTTCAATATTGAATTTCTAGAGCGCCCCAATAAACCACTTCAAGTCATTTTAAACCACCACCCCCACCCTCCCACGACTACTACTACACCAACTCAGCACATGAGATGTACAAACAAAAGAAAGCTTCTTGTACAGCTGCTCAGTGGCCAGCAGCATCAGCAGGACCAGGTGCACTGGGCGGGTGAGGATGCAACTACCAGAATGTGAAGTAGGGCAGCGCTAAAAAAGGAGCATGCATGATCAGCAGAAAACCATCTATGGAAAAATACAAGGACAAAAGAAGCTAAACACACCAACAACTCTCTTCTTCCTCATTTCTAGCTCACATATTTTGGCTTCCTCACATTTTGTTCCTGACTCCTGCTGCTCCAAAGCTTGAATGACACATCGCTGACTTCTTTCAGATGCCTCCATTATCACTGGATTGAGTTGCCCCACGCCCACAAAGCAGCAGAAAGGATGCAGAGCTCTATAAAAAGACAAGACATAGTTAACTATCATCGGAACAGACAGACAGGCGGGATTACGAAAAGGTCGGCCGTGCTTCTGAAAAACCTCTTTGTGCAGCAATTTTCCATTCTCTTAATTGTTTCCCCAACATCTGCATACCTCGTCCCTTTACGAACAGTGTGTGCCAGAAAATATGTGCAGAAAATTAGAACACAAAGGGGTGGATATAATAAGCGAGCCAGGGGTGGCCAGTGTGTGCTCCTGTAATGTGCTTGACCACATGGGGATGTGCTTAGGAGGAAAGGAAGGAAGTTGTTGGTGTTGCAGTTTCAGTGGTGGTGGTGGTGATAGTGGTGGTGTGTGGGGGGTGATAGTGGTGGTGTGGGTGTTCAAAAGTGAGAGAGTGAAAATTAGTTATTGTTTTAGGAGTGTGACAAAAAAGTTGGGAGGAAAAAACACAGAAGTACGAAAGAAGTAGGGAAGATGAGTGGATGCAGGGTGTTTAGTTGGCTCTCACAGCGGAACAGAAAGTGCAGGTGGGCTGAGGCAGCAATGTATGAGTGTGTGTGTGTGTGTGTGTGTGTGTGTGTGTGTGTGTGTGTGTGTGTGTCTGTATGTGGAAGCAGGTGTATTCATGTGCGTGTGTATGCGTGTCTGCTTTACAGTGTGTGTGTGCTTGAACGAGCATGCTGATATGTTTGAGTGATACTGTGTTTTCATGCATTTTAATAAGACTTTCTTCGTGGTGTGTGTGTGTGTGTGTGTGTGTGTGTGTGTTTCACCCAAGAAGAAAAAGGGCGAGGCACCCAAGGGGGAGGCCTCACCAGCAAAACAGGAATGCTGGGAATTCTATCTCAAATGTATCACATGTGATTGTAACGTCAGATTCAAAGCACTGGCAGAGCTAAAAGGACAATTTGTTGCACAGACACCTACTAAATTCAACATGAGGCCTTTTACTCCGACACACTCAGGTTTGCAGAGACATGAATATACATTTAGCTGCAACATGAATAACCAGGGTGAGTTGAGTGGCGACGGTGATGGAGCCTACTGCCTACCGCCTGCCTCCCCTGTAGTTAAACAGCATTCATCATAACTTATGCGAGTGCCAATCACTCCAAATGAAAAGTGCAAATTAAACTCTCACACTCAAATGCATAATTAGACCTCTGACTTGGCAGTGGAGCGTTAACGATTAAGGGTGGAGAGATGAGTGCCCGTGCAGGGTTTTTTCTTTGGTAGGTATACGCATAACGTTAATACAGAGACAGAAATAATCCTGACAAACGTGCAATCATCATTTATCTTTCCAATCATTTTTTCTTCCACATTGTCACGTGATTTCATTACATGCATGCTACAGGAGTTTTAAAGTTGCATCTTTCACAGTATGAAACTCATTAAACCATGCAAACCTTTTCTCTACAAGAAACCTTCCACAAATGGAAAACTACACACATTCATGAAGCTTTGAGATGCTCTACCATCTGTGTTTACTGAGCTCCTGCAGTTGACATCATGCCCTATAACAGAAACAACAAAGCCACTTTCATTGCTGCTGGCAGACAGGTGCATTAAAACTGACTGCTGAGATAGCTAGAGATTAAAACATTTTGACTACGCTGGAAACACTAGAAACACATTGCTCAAAAAAACTGTGGGCAAATAGACTCTCGCCCTTTATCAGCCGTGATCGGCTTCAGCCCCATCTGACCCTTCAAAGGATAAGCGGTTATAGATAATGGGTAGATTGAAACACCACAAACACATTTAGCAAAAAAAAATGCACAAATGGACTCTCGCCTTTCGTCGGCTAGGCTCAGTCTCAACCCCGTCGTGACCCTTCCAACGATAAGTGGGTATAGCTAATGGATGGATGGGTGCACAAATTTAAGAAATACCAAACCCATGGTAGAATTCCACATGCAGTAAACCCCATGAATTAAATGAATCCATCCAATGTCAAAAGGCTTTGCTGTGATTATGTTCTAAATTATGACTTTCAGATGTCATAGAGGTGTCAGAAAAACACTGGACAACATTGCTAGAGTGATGAGCAGTCAATCATGTAGGTTGTAAACAAGCTATACCTGTGAGCAGCCTTGTATCACAGTATGTAAGTACGTAAGTAATTTCACGTGTTAGCACAATAAATCTTTCTTAATTGTGCGTCATTTCATGCCAATGTCTACTGAGTTATACTGCTGAAATGGTATTGGTGAAAAACACAGGACTGTCACCAAGGACACCGCTGTTTGTGTCCCATGTGAGGCCAAAAGTCAATAGTGACTTTATTTAACATTATGTAATGTATTTACTTTACGTAATTTACATAATATGATGTTTTCATGAACCTAATCAGGCCCTTTTGATGCCCAATACTGACCAAACTGTGACCATTTTACAATGTAACACATTGTGTTTATTATTGTTACTGTTACGATGGAGTGACTCCATCCATTACTGCATGTCCAAAACTCCCAGACTCCAAAAAACACGTTAAAAGGTGTTAAATGACCTGAGAAAAGCCTAAAACACGTAGACATGACACACAAATGTCCTTAAAAATGGTGTGGTGTTTATATGCGATCGCCATTTTCTCTAAGCTGTGATGGATGGTTACAGTTTGGGTTGTAACCTGACAGTTCACCTTCGTTTTCTCTTCCAAATACATGTAACTAACTTGGAGGTGTGTGTTTAACGTGTAAAGTTGTTGTGATGATGATGGTTTGTTGGAACTATTTGACTGCAGCAGAATGTGCTGTTTGGTGAGCAAACATTAGCTTGTGTGGAATGCACCTGAATGTATTCTTATATGAACCAAAGGCGTCAATCCTTCATTAGCTGTTCATAACAATACGAGCTGTGTGTGTGTGTTAATAGTTATGAGCATGTGCTGTATCAAAGAGAAGGCCCAGTAAAAGACGGCCTTGACTTGAGATTGATACTTTATGTTTGCTTCTTCTTTAGCTACGTTCTCACAGTCTTTTTGTCTCAGCCTCCCTGATCAGTGACCCAAACACTTTCCACAAAATGCACTGACAACCCACATTGATTGAGAGACAATAGATATTATTGCTGATGTGGTTAGACTTGTTGTTTGTGGTGAAAATGCAGCCATGATTGAAGCAACATGGGGCCTGTTGTACACAATGTTGCATTCAAGGGTTTTTCCACGTATTATCAGAAAATGTTATGACACATATGAAATGAGTTTTCTGGCTGACAGTACGTCCCATCCATATCCATTTCATCCAATTCTGTTTATTCTGGTCCAGCTCGCAGTGTAAACAGGCTAAGGTGTGTCCACACTCCTTCAAACACAAAGGATCAACTGTTCAACTGTGAACTCCTTCCACATTGTTGAGTTTGTCACTTGTCATTGCGGCTGTTTCTCTCTGGTGTTCTTTCCGTCACTTGCCAGAGCTCATCATCACACATGGTGGTTGGAAAAATGTACCAGTAAACTGAGAGCTTTGCCTTCAGGCTGAGCTCCCCCTTCACCACACCACTCAAGCACAACCACTGACTGTATTATTAGTGGACAGAGCTTCCAGGTCTGTGATGTGAAGCCAACACAAAAGTGTCTTCAATCTGCAATGTTTGATTGTTTGATTGAGTCTTCCATTTTTTCCTGCTTGAAAAAGGAGTCAAAAACAAGCACAGCCCAACTCACAGTACGCCACCCACCAGCTCCGTCTAAATATAATCACTTATGGCTCCAAAAAAACAAGATGGCAACAGCCATAATGCCATACACCCTTGGCAGCAGCACTCCTGGTAGCATCATATGTAGCACACTGGTCCAACAACCATTTCGCTGATATGCAATCATTAGAATCATGAGAAAAGGAACTGCCTTCCAATTTCATGAGATATGGCAAGCAATTATTGAGATATTACAACAGCACACAATACATTAAATCATTGAAAATGCATTTATAGGTATCCTTTGATACTGACTCATCCCATGCTAAAAGCACATTTCGATTGTGCTGAAATGGAAACTGAAACAATGAAAACGAAAACGTGTTTCATTTATAGGCACAAATAAAAAATTGTAAATGCCATTTCTAGTCGACACTGAGAATATTATCTTGTCTATTTCTGTAGCAGAGTGGATGTGAATAGCGAACCAGTGCCTTGGAAACAGAAGCTCTGTAGAGAATGAAGAGCTGATTAGCGCAAGACAGCTTGTCTCCAATCAAACCCAGTGTCTTGTCTGTTTACAGGGAGCACGTCCAGAGTGCTCTCCACACTGACCCGCAGGGGAGGGGGGTCAATAGCTCCATTTGCAACTGGTACTAAAATCCAAAGTCAGTTAAAATGTGCATGTAGATTTTATTGAGAAAGAATTATGAGCTCTGCGTCTGGGATCAAATTGTACTTGCAAATTATTCTTAACCATTGTTTCACCAGGTTTAGAGCATCCGCTGCAAATGCAATTTAAAAAAATAAATAAATAAATCGTATAATATCTTTGATTGACAGCTTACTTAACAAAAGTGTCATAACCTGATGAGACCTCAGCCATCTTGTAAAGCATGGAGATGAAAAAAAATTACACAGAAATACTACATGACCGGAGCAAATAATACAAATGTATTCTAATGATATACAGCACACTCAGATTCAGAGATTCCATTCTTTAACACTTAATTGAGGGTGTAAAAGGTTAGTGTATGCCGATTGTGTGGCTCTCCTGAATGTGGCTTCAAATTAAATAATAGTAAGTGGTTAAATTAGATATGATTGCATATAAATGATGTATGTACTGATGGGTCATGTATTATTTAGTGGTGTAAAGGCGTTGGAGAACAACAAGTGAGCATGTTGGATACTGTCTCAATGTGTAGAGACAGTATCCACTCCAGAAAAAAAAAAAAAAAAAAGACATTTACTAGATGACCTTTATGTCTGAATGCTAAATGAAGTTTAGCATGAAGACCAGTGGCAGGGGGGACACTCCAGGAAGTCACTGCTTCCCGCCAAGATATAATGTACTGTAGGTAAAGAAAACTTTCACTTTTCGAACGTATCAAACAAACAGGTTTAGTTGTGTCAATTTGTGACTTGTAGAGGTGCTAGTGATCAGCTTTGTTTAACGCAGACAGAGCAAAGCTAGCTGTTTCCAGTATTTGATCCAAGCTAAACTAACTAGCTGCTGGTAGTAGCTTTTTTGGAACCATTATTTTGAAAGGCACTTACTTTTTTTGTTAAAGCCACATTGTGTAACTTCTAAACCATTTTGATGCTGCATTACTTTATGTAATAAGGTGAGTCTGACATTCGTACGTCTGTTCTCAAACTATGTAACCTTGTGCTCCAGTACGATCACCTGCAAGAAGTGCATAATGCTTCACGGTACTAAGTCACACACCAGCAATTATTTCACTGATTTTGGTGAAACTTGATCATATATTTTGAAGATGAAAATGTTTTCCCTCTGATGTCCTCCGGTCCAATTTGGTGCAACTGAACCCCTTTGAAGGACATTACATTTCCACTTGAGGAAATAAGGCATTAGTATTGTCTGTCTAACCAAAGCTTAATATTCTTCTGGGCTGTAGAGCACCATGCTTACCAAAAAGTATGAAAAACACATCAACAAGTCACACTGTTGTACTGACAAGTTCCTTTATTACGATGAACACACACTAGTTTATTTTGACACCATCCTGTTACCGCAACTACAAACGTGCATCAAACCGCTCCTGTTTGAGCAATGTTTGCTAAAAACTACAGTGCCCAGCTGTTTTAGGAAGTGACTAAGCCTTTTTTTTTTTTGTGAAATATTTGTTACCTGCTTTCAAATAATACATCTTCAGCAGAAGCCATTTGGCTTGGGGCTAAGAGACACACACAGGGTAGAGAAGTCAGAAAATAATAAAAAAAATGCACTAACACGTTGCTAGTTTTGGTCTTTTCATATGACTTGCTGACAATAAGACAAACACAGAGTAACACCAGCCTCATCCTTTAAATGTGGCTTGGTGCCAAATCTCAATTGGGTCAAGATGGAGTGATACCTGAAATTAATCATTGTATACAAATCCATGCTGTGGTTAATCATGCACTAACCCTCCCACACATGGTGAAAATCCAAATCCACACAGGAAACACATGCCTACGGTGTTTGAGGTGTCGAGAGATTAAGATTTTCCAGCATCCTGTTGAAAAGTGCATGCCACAGGTGCATACAAATATCAAGCCACAGGTTGTATATCACAAAGTGAGCTCTCACACAAAGACACACACTGCACCACACACAGTCACAGATCAGACGTGAGCGTTCACGCTCACAGGCACTGCGACCCCTAACACACTTTAATACGCACACATGCTCGCAGACACACACAGGCTTGGCTTTATTTTGGCATGCTGCTCTGCGGTGAGCAGTGTGAGGGTTTAGAGGGATTGGACGGTGTTGACTTTGCCGTGAACCTGCAGAGCCTCTGCACTCTCACAGCTGCCTCCCTCATCATTTGCTGAGGGCCTCCAATCACTGTGGAAAATCAGGGCTGGGAAGGGCAGAAGATATATCACTCCTCCCCTCCTCCTCCTCCTCCTTTTCTCTCCTCCCCCTCACCACATCTCTTTATACTGCACTCTCCATGAGGGGATTGGGGTTTATTGCCTCTTGTTCAAGGCGGTTGTCATAACTCACATTTCTTTGAGTTTATCTAATATTCCAATTATACAGCTGCATATTTGACGACCGCTATTTTTAAGAGCGCTTCTCAAGGGCGCCGCTGCAGCTCAGGCATTTCTTGGCCGGCGAACTACAGCAGGTTTTCTGGTTGTGACAGTTCTGTCATATCAGGGTCTCCCACTGGATTTTAAATATCTGGCCTTCCCAACAATGGAAAAAGTCAAACATTTTCCACCTGAGATATTTTTACAGTAAGTACAGTATTGCAGCTGATTCTGTTGAAACCAGTGAGGTAGTAGTAGAAGGTATCCTATAATCTAACTAAATAAAATTTAAAAAGAGGTGGCTAATTATTTCAAGATTTGGCCTGCAACAAGGAGTCATCTGACATTACCTTTGTAGATATCCAGAATCATCAATCAGCAGGTCACAGCCAGGTAAAGTTCAAATGTTTTGGGCAAAGCATTTTTGAGTCATACTCTATCTGAGATACTTCAACAGCAACATTAGATTTATTACTGCAGAATTTAGTTAGTTTGTTTAGTTTTGACAAAGCAGTTTCATCAGAGATAGGAAGGTATGTATCTAATTTTTTTTTCATTTCATTTTTTAATTAGTTAAATAATTTTAAGAACTCTGGTTTTGAGTGAGACAGCACTAGTAAAGGGTGTAAATGTTCTCAGATGCAATATGAATAAAAAAAAAAAAAACTAGACTGGTACTACTGTATTTAACTGCAGCCTTTGATACAGTATTACAGTTTAGGTAGACTTCACAGCCTGGTTGGCATTTCTGGTACTGTTATTAACCTTTTGCATCTAAAATGTCATATCAGAGATAGAGAATTTCTTTGTAAGTCAATGTTGTATTGTTCAATGTTCATCAAAATGTTATAGAATGAATTATGGTGTTCCCCAAGGTTCAGTTTTAGGTCCTACTCAACCTTCACATGCTGCCACTGGGAAACATCATCAGGAGACACACTTTTGTAGCTATGCTGATGACACAAGGTTTTACATTGTTGCGTCTCCTGATGACTCAGGGCCAGTAGATACCCTTTTAAGCTGAATTGACTATCCGCAGAATTGACTATTGTGATGCTCTATTTTCTTGTCTCCCTCAGAAGAATATTGCTCAATTACAGTGACTTAAAAATTCAGCTGCATGTCTGTTGACGAGGATCAGAAAGAGAGCACCAATTTTAAAGTCTGTTTTATTGCCTGATGAACTTATTACATTTTGTTTGTATGAAAAGGGTTATACAAATAAAGCCTGGTTTTACAAAGCTGTCATCAAGAGATCAAGAAATGTTGAGAAAGATGACAAATTTATGTTACCTATTTTTTTCTGTTAGGAGTGAATTAATACACTGAATGAACCTTGGTATGAAAAACATTTAGTTGCAAAATCAGCTCAAGCTTTCCCTTATTTTGTCAATGTCACTTCTACTGTGTATTTTTTGTGTTTCCAATGTTCCAATTCAATGCATTGAGAGCCACTGGACTAGTTGGAGTGTTCTTCTTCTTGTCTTATGTGTATATTTCAAGTAGCAGCTTTCATCTCTGTCTCTTCCCAGATGTTAGCTCAAGGCTCTCTGTCTGGAGTTGAGAGCCCCGCTGAAGTTGAGGAGTCGAGAAGTGATTAGATGAAGACTGGTGGAGGTTAAAGAGCAAACCCACTCACAAGTAGTGTTTTTGTCTGCATGTTACATCTCATAGATAATCATGGGGGTTTTTGTACATAGTGTTTGCTCATAGATGGATTAGGAGACAGTGAAATCCTGGGCACAGATATGTAAAAGCTGCCCACACCTCCTACAAAAAAACAAAAACAAAACAAGACGAAGCTTGAAAGAGACTTAAAACAACTACAAATAGAGGTAAAACTACAAAACTAAAACTAAAAGCTACTTGCTTTAAGTCATTTTACGCCTCATGGTGTCTTGTGTCTTGTACCTGTTTTGTGTATATTTGTACCTGTTTTGTGTCTCCTTATAGTCATTTTGCTTCTCTTAATGGCTGTTTAAGGCCCATTGTAGTTGTTAGATTGATTTTCTAACAACAAATATTAACAGTTACTCAAACAAAGACTTAGTTTAGGTGGCCCATGCCCCCGTCCCCAGTGGGACCGTTCTTTAATCTATCACTGAGTATGACCTTTTTTGGTCAAATTGAGCTATTTAGCAAATAGTGTTGAAAATTAAGTAAACCCAAAAATGTTTTATTGATTTGTATCCAAATTTGAACCTTCTCTATTTTTGGTGAATTGTGCCCCCAAGCACTGAGGTCTACTGAGCTCTGAATCACAATTTCTGGCACAAAAACAACTTTTGATGCAAAAGGTTCCCATATTAATTCAATTTTGTAAGCGAGGGAGCTGAACTGTGTGTTACATCTGTGGTAATCAAACATGGTGAAGTGTTGAGGTATGGATTCATAAAAACAAAAATTATCTATAGGCCTGAACACGCTCTAGGCTTGAAATGAGAATGACAGAGTAGCCAACATGGCCAACAACACTGGCTATTTTCCAAAGACTAACCACTAAAGGTATGTTTCCTCTAGCATTTGGCATTGATACATGACCAGGTTTCCAGCCTGCAGTTACTGCCTCTCTAAACTCGAGGCTTAGGGCCGACTAAGCAAGACATATCTTTTGTGCTCATTTATGCCTGAAAACCCAGGAGACGTTGAGTACAGAAATGATCTATTTCAATTCGTAATGAAAGCCAGCGCACAATTCTATTCAATTGCATTTTTTTTTTCTCGGATCAGTGAAATTCAAGCTCTTCCATTCATTCCCCGAGAACAGGCAGCTCATACCAAAAACCAAGCCGATTTACAGCAATAGCAGAGAAACTGAAAACAAGAGGGTCCGCTGCAGACTAGAAAAAAGAAAAAAAAAAAGAGGATCTGGGATTTATTTGTACATGCGCTGGTGGCCAAAGAAAACGGACACCCGCTTCCATTTTGGATTCTTTCACTACAGACTATATACTACATATGACTTGCTGACCTTCTCTGGTAACCATTGGCTGCAGGCAGATGAGAGTCTTGTAGATGGAAGCAACATGCCTGTGGTAGTGGATATATAGTAGTTGAGAGGCTGTTTCTTTGCTTCTCTCATTTACTTTCATACCTGCGAGGTGGCTTATATGCCACTCAGACCACGGCCAGGGCCAATTTCAGGTGCAATTTCCTGGCTGGCCAAAAGCAGCTGTGCTCAGAACCTTGAGCCGAGTGGTGTAATATAAAAGCAAATGGAGCAAGGGTTGAACTCCTGTCCATTTAGGCTCACATATGGTCACATTTCATGGGAAAATAGGAATATAGAATGTCACGGATTTCTCAGAACATGCTATTCTTTCCCAATGAAGACCATACATGTATGAATACCACTAAGTCAAAATGCAACCATTTGTTTTCACATCACCATAACCTATTAGAGTCTAGACTATTAAAAAGCAAAAAGTCCCAGTGCACACTAAGGTTTGTTGTTTCTGGCACCTGTAAATTTGTTTTGCATGACTTTGCTGGCTCCCTTCCTCGTCCTTATGGTCAAGGTCTGTGGTAATATCATGCAAATTATATGCAAGGGGTGGTTTACTCGACATGTCTGGACCTAACTGTTACATCTCACCTTTAATTTGGTCTGACACACCAGCCAGTTGAAGCATCAAAACCATTTTCTCAAGGCATTCTCAAGACAGGTCTCACGACCAGGTTCTATCCATGAGTTTTCTGTCGGCTAGTCCAGGGGCTGTTTAGCCGACCTACTAATCAGGCAGTTATTCCCTAAATAGAAATCAGCCTTTCTGGAGTTCTGCATCAGCAGTTCTGTGAGAGGAGAGAAATGTCCCAGCTCTGCAAATCAAAAGACACAAACATAATTTTCCAATGCGACCAAAAACTTTCAGCTAGACAAAGCATTTTATATGTCAGTCACCCCAAATTAATATTCAGCAAATACTCCCCAAAAGGAAATGCATTGTGCTTACACAGAGGGTTTAACAAATGAATATGTAAAATTGAAAGAAGGTAAAAGACGAAGAAAGTAAAATATCATTACAAAATAAAATGCTTTTCTTTCCAACCAAGGAATGTTGCAACTTCTACCGCAATGATCAGTCAGCTTCATCTAAAATGTACACATGATCACAATGTAGAGAAGTAAACAAATACTGTACAATCACCTCATGACCTTGTGTCTTGACAAACTCTAATGAGGTTCTTCTGTTGGTGATATATAAAAAACATTGGTGTCAGAATGAGGTTTCAATTAAAATTGCACTTTAAAATAAATATGTAAAAATAACATAACATTTACATTGAAGGAAGAGCATGATAACAATGTTAGGTGAACCATATCTTTCCCCTCAGTAATTAATCATAGATCAACGAATAAAGTCAACAACTGGGGACTGGAGAGTTATTGATGACTTTTCTTTCCAGTTCATTTGTTCTTTCCACGGCTGGATTGACCCACTTGGAGTTCCTGGGACAGAATGAGCTATGGGCCCCTGTTCACACCACCATCACCTCTCTGTGTATTGTATATGTATCATGACACTTAGAAGTTAACAGATTTATAGGGGAATATTCACCATGTGCGCTCAGTTTAAACTTAAAAGGTTCAGTGTGTATAACTATGTTTTCATTATTATTCATGTATAATCACCTAAAAGTAGAAATCATTGTTTTTTTATTACGTTAGGATGAGGCTCTATCTTCTTCCACAGAGTCTGCTATGTTGAACCACTGGTACAGTAGCCCTGTAAACTAAACCCTGGCTCTAGATAGGATGGAGGCAGTAGCCAGTTGTTTTTTGCCGTTATGCGTGATCATAAAATAAAACCATTTACATACAAGTGCTTCTCGTGAGACATGACATGTAGCTCCTCGTCTTGCAATTTTATTTATGATTATTTTAATTTTTGTTGTAGAAAAACAAATGTTCCTCAAATGCCATCCATATAATGTTTGCATATTAAAACTTAATTACTTTCCTTATTAAGGAATTATTAAGGATTTAACAAGATTTTACATTTAAAGAATGACCATCCATTGTATTGTAATTGAAGTGCTCTGAGAGAAGACTAGCCTTCTGCACCTCCTCTTGGCTCTGTTTTCAGGCTTTAGATGGAAACAGTGATAGGAGACTTTGACCAATCACAGGTCGGTATGAAAGCTGATTGTTGAGTTGTCAAATACAAACGCTTTGGGTTGGTGCCAGAATCGCTGACAGCACCTTGAAAGATTAAACCTGACTTCATGGGTTGTGACTCAAGACAAATGCTGTGAGGTTAGCGGCTTCACCAAAATATTCCCCTTTAAATCAATCTGTACACAGTGCAGAACATTGTTGCCCCTGAAGTTTAAAACCTTGTGAGAGTGTCATTAAAACAAATTCACACATTACATAGAAAAGTAAAAGTAAAATGATGCTTGTCAGTATAATAGTAGACTTAATTATACATAATAATAATCACCAGCCAGTAAAAAGTGTTTAATTATCTCCTGGCTGTGCCTACGTTTCCATGTGAAGGTTAAAGGTGTTAAAGTAAAAAGCGTTAAAAAAAAAAGTGTTCTGCAAAATGTTTCTTGGAGCGTGAACCCATGTGAAAAGCTTGAGGTTTTAACTTCAGTGTGCTAACAGCTTCGAACTTCTGCAGTCTCTTTTAATTAGTATTTCAGTATCTTGAAGTGGGAAGCAGTCATTAAAAATAACACCATTTCTACCACATTTATTTTATTCTAATATTACAGAACATACACTGTGCAAATTGACAACAAAGTAATTGAGGATAAAATAACCTTTAATTGGCTTAAAGGTGGCATAAAAGCTGAGTGCATGTACATAAAAAATGCTAAAAAGCATAAAGAGTTAAAGTTTCTGGAGTGGTTTCAGCAATCGCATGACAGGAATGGTGTGTCTTTCAGCAGTCATGGCTATTCATTATGTTTGAAAGGTTTGTTGCATGTATTTGGGTTATGTCTCCTCCACTTCCCAGCCTCCTACTGTCTTAGATACATGATGGCCTTTTTAGTCACAGCATCCCACATGATGTTCAACTTGTGGGAAAGACAAAAATCACAAGCAGTCATTAACGGCAAATATCTTGTTCTGACAGATGATGAACTTCTGCCAACATGAAAGTGGAATTAAATAAAGAAGGGTTCCTGTTTTGTATCACATTGCAGTTCAGCAGTCACTACAAATCTGACCTGCTGACACACACTGTGAATTGAGGAAGTACAATCTTGTGATGTTGTTGTCTCAGTCCTTACCTCAGTGATCATGTCATCACCACTTTCACAACACCCTTTATCTGCTACTATCAAATAAAAGCTCAAAAGCCCAAAACTTTAAAATGGAAAACTAGAATGTAATATGAGTGTTGTGTAGGCTATACAACTGTGGATTGTGGATGTGGAAGTTTACAGCTTAGACCTTGTACAGTAGCTATCAAGTGGAGCCTGGACTTTTTCTGGACTGGAGTGGACTGGAGTTATTCTCTGGGTCATAACATTTATTAAACAAATAATGTTATGACCCACTTTTAACTAACTACTGTAGATGGTAGACAATCTTCTCAGCAATGTTTAAGGTGGAAAAATCATGTATCCCAAAGTTCTAGTCATTTAAAATATTAAATTCTTCATTGTTTCTCCCTGAAAGTTATTGCAGAAGGACTCTGGATCTGGATCCGGGTCTGGATCAGGCAGGGTCCGTTGTTCCGATGGTCCAAAAAATATCCCATTGGACTGAAACTCCATTTGTCCAAGAGCCTCTTATCCCAACCACTCCATGGCCCATTTCTCAAAAAAATGCCAACCTGGTATCACACCAAAAAGTGTAATACATGTGCTGCTGTGCCATAACTAACGATCATGAAACAAACACAGCCTTGCAGTCAACGAGCTAAGAACTGAAAGGAGAGTGTGTATTTCTGGAGGAATGGGCTTTTGCAGCAATGGGTTTGTTTTTGGGATGACAAATGGGCTTTCGGTCCAAAGGGACAATTTTGAGACAATTCTGGTTTTGGAATAATGGGCCTTCAGAACAATGGCATGGCACTTCTGGATCAGGGTTAATACAGAACTAACAGTACTATTTGGATTTGCATTTTTGAGTTTTACACCAAGGAGGAGCTCATAGACAAAAGTTGCAGGAAACAAAAAATGACACTTGGATGAAAGAGAAAGAAAAACTGAAAAATTAAAGTAGAAGCAGACAAAGAATGAAAAATTGAAGTAGAAGCAGACAAAGAATGAAACTAGTCTTTGTGTTATATGTTTTTCTAACACATAACCTACTTTTACTCACTCAGATGTGCGTGCCACATACTATACTGTGGGACCAAGTCTGAAATCCAGTGATCATTTTTGATTTTATGGATGACCACGAGTAATAGAGTGAGGAAAGGAAGTGCGTTATACAAACACAGCCCTGCAATATCTTATGCATGGAAAATGAAATGTGCTCATGCAATGCAGGTTGAGTCTTCCAGCAGACTAAGTTTGACTGGTAGTGCTACATTACTTCTGCTCCTCCACTCATACATTTTCTCACAGCTGCCCATCTGCTGCTGAATATAAATGGAAAATTTGGTTGGTGCAGTCGCAGTTGCCGCTACTAGTACTGTATGTACTTCTGCAAGGTACTTGTGAAGTTAGATTTTCATTCTAAGTATTTCTGTCTACATTCAGCCTGGCTTTTTTTTTTATCCAGAGTGCAGAGACATTCTTGTCAGTTTCCTGGTTGATATGGAGTAGTTGCCAACAGAGCGGATGCAGTCTATTGTGAATATCAAGGCGTGATGTGGTGGCCAGAAATGACAATCACCACAGCGACCCTGCTCCATTGTGCCAGCCTTCCTCTTGTTTCCTGTGTCGCCCTCTCTGTAATAACACCCCTCCTCTCTCCCACATACACTTTATATTTAATTGCATCAGTCTCACCATTAGCATCTGCAAAGTAGAAGCTGTTCTACCTAATGGGGTCCCCATCCACACACACCTCATGTCACATCCTGCGGTAAATGCGTCCACATCAGTGTCACAAGCTGACCGGAGCAGTTGCCTTGTGATTGGCAGGTCACAAGATCCTCCCTCCACCTCCCCAGTGCACGCATCCGTTTCTTACTCCCTGCCTCTGCGCTGAGTAAACACAGTCTCACAGTCGACATCAAAATAGCAGGAAGAGTGTCGTAAAAGGTCTGGAACGTTGGAAGTGAAAAACTGCACTTTCAAATGGAAAAAAAAGGAGATTTTCTCATGTATGGAAGTGAAAGAGAGAGAGAGACAGCTTGCTTGCCAAGTTTCAAGAAAAGACAGCAGACTTCCATATGGAGCTGTAAAGGATCAGACTATAAGTGAAGCACAGATTCATGCTGTTATTGTTCTTTTCACTCAGGTGTCCAGTGAAACCTGATATTATCACATCTGGCTAAGTTGGATATGGTGTGTGTGTGTGAATCTTTGTGAGTGTTAGACCTTGCAGTGAGGAGTCTTTGGCCGGTCCTGACTTCTTCAAAGGGAGGTTTAGGATTAAGTTTAGGATTCCCATGAAAAGATAAAAACCACAATGCATTTCAATTATTTCAATGTTGAAGAAAATAGTGCATTTAAAGGGCACTATTTTCAGTGGTGGATTAATATATTAGGTTCTCTAGTGAGTATTTCCAGCAGGAGCAAAGTGTATGTGGGTTGAGTAAAAATAAACAAGTGACCATGTGTTTTTAATCATATTTGGACAAGAATGGAGCTCTGTGGCACAGAGGAATAAAATATATCAGGCTTTGGATACCTAAATAATTCTTGTTACTAAAAATAATTCAATTAATTTTATTTATTTAACTATTATTTATTTAACAAACTTAATTAATTGTTCATTTTTATGACTTTGTTGACAATAATACAAATACAGAATATCCCCAGCCCTGGCTTATAACTATGGTTGTTTTGTTTTTTCCACACTATGTTTATTATCGTTTTCTTATAACATTCTGTCAGGAAAACATTAACAATACAGTTTTATACCACATACATATACATATACAGATACACACACACACACACACACACACACACACACACACACCAATATAAGGTAGAATATAACTTAAATAATATTTACCAACTCCTTTCACAATTTCCTTTCATGTAAGGCCCACATTTCCATCCTTAATGATATTCATGTAAGGTTCCCAAAGCTTGACAAAGTTTTTCTGTTTGCCCTCAGCAATGTAGGTGAGTCTCTCCAGACCAATACGATTCAATGGTTCCTTTATCCACATCCACAATCATGGTGCATCCATACTCTTCCAACACAGTGCAATAGCCCTCCTAGCTTGATGAAGTCCAAAGTCCAGAAGTTTACTCATTTAAGGGGACCTTGGTGTAAAACATATCTGACAAACATTTTGTAACATCCGTCCAGAGATTTTGGATCCTTAGACATCCCCATAGGCAGTGAAATAAAGTGCCTTTCTCATTCAAACATCAGGAATATTAACAGACATATGACGCAGCCTGACGGGAGTGATATACATTCGCATAAGCCATTTATATTGAAGTAACTTAAACCTTGTATTTATTGTCTGTGTTTGTGCTTGTAAACAAGCATCATTCCAATCTGTTTCATCAATATCTCCTTGTATATCCCTCCTCTTCAACGTATCTCTTGTTGATTCAGGACTATTTGCAACTAATATATTGTAATATTTAGATACATGTCCTTTCCCTCCTAAATTCACAGGGGTAATTTCCTCAAGTTTTGATAAAGGTGGTATACATGTTATCTGGTCACATTGTTTTGACATATAACCTTTTTAACTGCAAATATTTAAAGAAGTGTGTTTTTTTTTTTTTTTAGAATGTTATATTTCAGACACAGTTGATCAAAAGAAAGCAAAACTCCATCTTCATAAAAATCCATTATTTTCTGAATGCCTTTCATATTCCATGACTTAAATCCTCACTCTGAACTGCGCATTACCTCAAATAGGTGTGAATTGAGATAGGGCTGGCATATGCTTATAACTATAGTTAAACTGAAAAAGAGGGTTCCGTTTGTAATAGTACAAGTCCATGTGTCTGTGTTGGGAGGTGAACATATGATAAGCCTGATATGATTGTGTGTTTCACATATGTCTGTACCAGACAGAAGGGACTCCTAAATACACAGGAAGCGGAAATGACTGCAATAAAGACCTGGCAGAGCATTACTAGAAAAAAACATCTGATGTCTTTAGGTTGTATATTTTGATTGTTCACTGGAGGATTTGGATCCATGCAATTAAGAGACAATTTTATACCTTAAAGTAAGTTTACTTGTCATAAGGACTACTCAACCTGTAAAATCTGTTTACTGTATTTTGTGTCTGGAAGAGCTTCGTCAAGACTGAGAAAATAATCGTGATTCTAGTTCAGACTGTGCATTCTAAAAAGAGAGCTTGTGTTAAACTAGACACATTGAGTTTAAAAGAAAAAACACCAGGAAGGGGCTGCTACAAGTTGCATTATCGGAAATTTTGGAGCTTGGCTCATATCAGGAACGCAAAGTCAGGACATCTTGGCCTCTGCTGTTCTCATTTTGGCAATTTCTGCCTCATGTGAGTCCCCCAATGTTACAGTACAATACTAAAACACTGGTTGAATTTGTTTAAATTTATGTAAAAGGGTCAAACATTTCTCCATAATTCACCTATTACAGATATAAACACCCTCAAATCAAAGCTGAAAATCGTTACCTCATAGTCATTGTTTCATTTCAAATTTAGTTTGCTGGAGTTGCAGAGCCAAAACAATGATTTCTATATAAATTAGTATACATTTCATAGAAGCTGACACCACTTTTGAAATAAAACACACATAAACACAACACTGTCTGGAGGTTTGCTTTATGTCCCCTCAATGTTTCCTGCTCAGTGGTCTGGTCAGTGGAAATTTGGGATCAGAAGTTTCATCATCCTGATACATTTGCTTGCTATTGGATTATGTTCCCCTTCACTGTAGCATGTAAGTTGCGTCCTCAGCATGTGAATCTAGGACCATACACTCTAAGAAAAACTGGTTCTTGGTAAATGCTCTGGAGCTCTGTGAGTTTTCTGGAGAACCTTTTTATCCTCAAGAACCCTTTTTTGTTGTTCTTTAGGGGAACTGGGTTCTTTAAGTCATAATTGCAGCTCTTTCGGTGCTTTGGTGAACTTTTTTTTATGTTCAAGAAGAGCAAAGAAAAGAATTTCAAGGTTCTTTAGGTCACTCTTTGCAGCAATGTAACCTGTTTTTCATAAAAAACAACAAACCGACATCTTCAAATACCCTTTTTTGTGAACCCGAACTATGTATGTTTTAAAATAAAATAAAATAAAAAATATTATATATTGCACCTTGAATGAATTTGGGGACAAATACTACTTAATAACACTAAATTATGGGAGGGACTTGATAATAAATGGTTCTGATGAATTAATAAGTAAAATGTTTCTTGTCTACAGCATCACTCGAAACAGCCAAATCCATATTTAGAGATAGCTAGGTACCTAATTTAACTAGCTTGCTAGCAAATGTTACATTAATATCACACTCCTAACTGTAATGATCTGTGTGTCTGCATTCCTACCAACCTGTGAATGTTCATCTGCGTGTACTGTTGCAGACTAGAAACCCAAAGCAAATATGTTAACATGCCAATTACAACAGCAATCTGCCCGTTCAAGTTTTCCAACAACTGCCAACAATCCCTTTTTGATACCACACACTCAGTGTAACCACCACACAGACGCACTCCTTTATTTTTACTGACTGGTTTGAGGATAGCAACACTAGAAATCAAAGACAAACAAACAAAACCAACCTTTAGGCAAAACCACACCACACCTGACAGCATCAGACTGGAGACGCAAAGCCTTTAATAGTTTATTGCATAATTTAGCTGCTGCTTTGATGTTGATGCCATGCTCAGAATGAAAAGAGAGCAAACACCATCACAAAAACGAGAGTGTTTCCAGCTAAGACACGTGTAAAAACACATAAGTGCAGCTTTATTGATGTGAAAAGTACGGTTGTATGTACAGCTTAAACAATCATACAGGAATAAAGGAATTATACACTGCTTCGCTTAATGAGAGAGAGGAAAACATGAAGGAATGTGGTGTTGTGTTCCCTGTCTCCCTGTAGAGGACTTTCAGAGGTGTATTCAGAAAGAACGCTGTCATTTTTGCAACCTGAAACTGTTTGTTTGCGTTGGTTACTTACAGGAAAGACGGCTAGACTGGTGTCTCCTGACGGCTCGTCCTTGTATTGAGGCTTGGTTGATTGACAAATGTGTTTTGAGACCAAATAAGAAAGTAGCTGAGCCGGGCCCCCGTAGCCCAGTTGGGTAGCGCCGCCTGAAATGAGACACATTCTCTGTTTCATTGGGATATATTACACTTCAATGAAGGTAATTGTTTTTGACGTCGCTTGTTCCTAAGTGTCTTCCTTCTCTTGCTTTTTTAACACCAAACATAATAAAACATGAAAGACATATTTGGATAAGTACATGTTGAAGGTGGCACCAGAGTGAAATGTAAATATTTCTATGTCTGTTTTCGTGTAGTCATTAAAGTGGAAATAGACAACTGTTCTGCTTTAACTGATCATTATGACGTAAATATTGATTACAGCATAATGGTAGAATAATGACACCATTTCTGTTTTGATTCGTTCCTTTTTTCCTTTCTCTCCTACCAAAGGAAAACTCGCTTGAGATTATTTGCAAGATTATCTGTGTTTACTTGCGTCACTCACGTAGGTAATTTAATCTGGTTTACTACAGTGGTATTAACCCCAAATAAACAGATGTGGTCATCTTTTAATTGCAATACACTTCATGTCATTAACTTTTAAACATTTTTGCTCAGAGTTCAATATTTTCATCCGTCGCAAATTGCGTTGCCCAATTTGCATCATACACACAACACAGCACAATTGAACACTTTCTGTGTGAACATGTCGTAATGTTAACGTTATTCCACCCTGTTGTCAACTCCTGCTGTAGTTACTTGTTTGTGCGAGGCGATATATATATAATCCTATTATGTTATTATACACAGCTCAAAAAAATAAAAGGAACACTTTTTAATCAGAGTATAGCATCAAGTCAATTCAACTTCTGGGATATTGATCTGGTCAGGTAAGTAGTTGGGGGGATTGTTAATCATTTTCATCTGTTTTGGTGTTAATGAAATTAACAACAACAATGAGACGACCCCGAAAACAGGAATGGTTTTACAGGTGGAGGCTGCTGACATTTTTTGCCTGCTCATCTTTTCTGACCAATTTCTCATTAGTTTTGCTTTTGGCTAGGGTCAGTGTCACTACAGGTCTCATGGTGCAGTACCTAGACCCTACAGAGGTTGCACAGGTAGTCCAACTCCTCCAGGGTGGCACATCAATATGTGCTATTGCCAGAAGGTTTGCTGTGTCTCCCAGCACAGTCTCAAGAGCATGGAGGAGATTCCAGGAGACAGGCAGTTACTCTAGCAGAGCTGGACAGGGCCGTAGACAGTCCTTAACCCACTAGCGGTTTCTGCTCCTTTTTGCAAGGAGGAACAGTATGAGCGCTGCCAGAGCCCTACAAAATGACCTCCAGGAGGCCACTGGTGTGAATGTCTCTGACCAAACAATCAGAAACAGACTTCATCAGGGTGGCCTGAGGGCTCGACATCCTGTAGGGGACCCTGTGCTCACTGTCCGGCACCGTGGAGCTCGACTAGCATGTACCACAGATCACCAGAATTGGCAGGTAAGTAGAAATCGCAGCTCCCTGCGATTTCACAGATGACAACAGGTTCAACCTGAGCACATGTGATAGACGTGAACGGGTCTGGAGACGCCGTGGAGAACATTATGCTGCCTGCAACATCATTCAGCATGACCGGTTTGGTGGTGGGTCAGTGATGGTCTGGGGAGGCATATCCCTGGAAGGACACACGGAACTCTGCAGGTTAGACAACGGCACCCTGACTGCTATTGGGTATCACCATGAAATCTTTGGACCCATTGTCAGACCCCATGCTGGTGCAGTGAGTCCTGGGTTCCTCCTGGTGCATGACAATGCCCAGCCTCATATGGCGAGAGAATGCAGGCAGTTCCTAGAGGATGAAGGAATTGATACCATTGACTGACCCCTATGCTCGACGACCTAAATCCAATAGAACACCTCTTGGACATTATGTTTCGGTCCATCCGACGCTGCCTGGTTGCACATCAGACTGTCCAGGAGCTGAGTGATGCCCTGGTCCAGATCTGGGAGGAGATCCCCTAGGACACTATCCTTCATCTCATTAGGAGCATGCCCCGACAATGTCAGGCATGCATACAAGTACGTGGAGGCCATACAAACTACTGAGTACCATTATGAGTTGCTACAAAGGCAAAATGGACTAGCCTGCCGTGTAATTTTTTTGCTTTGATTTTGGGGATGTCTTTGAATTCAGTCCTCTGTAGGTTGATATTTTTCATTTCATTAATGATGTGGCATCCTTTCATTTCTAACACATTGCCCAGTCCCCTGATTTTTTTAGTTTTTTTTTCCCATTGAGATCTGATGTGTTTTCAAAGTGTTCCTTTAATTTTTTTGAGCAGTGTATATATGCAGTGCACCTCATTACAATACCTTTTGCCTGTTCCCAATTGTGACCATTTCGATTTACTTCTTCGGTGAACATGCTTCTTTCTTCTCTCTCATTTTCAAAGTTGTGTTGATCATTTCTTCACAGAGCTAGGCTCTGCCAGCACCGCAACAATAAGACCACTTGGAAATGTAACGGGGGAGGGTTGAAAGGTTGTCTGTTTCCACTTCAAGTGTTTTAATTGACTGTTTGAATGTTTGTACAAAAAGTATTCAAACTTATTTCTTCTCACAAACAGGCTTATGTCTTTGAATGTTTTTCTTTCTTTCTGCTCGTCTCTTCCAGGCCATCCGTGTGGTCCACTGAACTCTGTACAGACAAGTGTGTTTGTCAAACAAGGATCAAACCACAGTTTGCTAGTGGCAAGAAAACAGTTGTGTAAAGAAAAAACGACATATGATCAGTGCCAAAGTGCTATTATTTTTCTGTGTTGCATATGGGCACGGTTCAGAGAAAGAATTATATGAATAAAGAGGGTCACACCACTGAAGTCTGTATTTATTTTCAAGCTCTAGATGCAACACAAATGGGTTACAGATGGCAGTTTGTTTTGAAAAGCTATCCTTTAAATATCTATTTAGAATAATCTGACATTACTGAACATCTTAAGACTGTAGCCATGAGGCCTGATATATTTACACAAAGGCTACCTCAGTGTTAAGCAGAAATTCATAACTTGCTATACATTGTAAATGAGCTCCAGCAAAGATGGCTGACCACCCAGGCCGTGCATGTAACCTCGTCTTGTGTAATTGTGTGTAAATAGCAACAGCTGGATAAAAACGTGTTTGCTAAAGCTGTGAAATTACACACCACACAAAGTTTAAATGAATTTGAAATCATCATCAAATTACAGTGAACAAAACCTTTGAAGCAATTTGGATCAATGCGAACATTTTCATTAAGCACCAAAAATGCTTAGTCACAGTTAGCTGGAACATGACCAAGACATTTTAAATTGAACACCATAACCTAAATACTTTTCATACATAAATGACATGATAAAGCTAAACAAGAAAGAGCCAAATTTGTTTTTAGTCCCAGAAACAAGCAAATTATAACATTTTGAAAGGACTTTGTCATTTAAACATGAGAATGTATCAAAAGTTGCATCAGAAATGATGAAGTATTTGCTACATTTGAGTTGGTTTAAGCTCAAATGTATTTGGGGCTTAATGAAAATGTTGTAAATGAAAATTTGTCATACCTTTTAAAGTCTTGTGATAAGAATTTCAGTTTATTCTTCACGTTTAAAAAAAAAATGAAATGAAACAATGGCAAAATGATTATGTGTTTAATTAAATCTTTAATGTTGAGTCAGCAGTATAGAATGCTGCAAAAATTACCTATTTTTGTAGGCCAACCCAAAAGTTAGCATTCCCTCTGCTCCCTTGAAAAAAAAGTCAATGAGATCTCATTTGGTGTTTGATTATTGCTGGAAATAAGATCTGATGTTTAGGAAACTTAGCCATTTTGTTCAGCAAGATAATCTTACAAATGTCTTTCTGACCATTTTTATGATGATTTGAAGCGTAATTGCAATCAGCAGAAGGAAAAAGCTACGAACTTAAAAAAAAACGCTTGTGTGTTTTGAGCTCTTGCTCTTTAGCTCTGTAAGTTCACAACTGCAGTTGTAATTTTAGTATTTAGACAGAAATCAATAAATTTGATGACATCCAGGTTAAATCTCATTAACTATCTAAGTATATACAGTAAGGGAATTGTTGTTAAATGAGCAAATGTCAGTGATTTATGACTCCAGTATCAAGAGAACTGCATGCATGATTAGATGAGGAGGAAAGTTTTAGAGGAAACATAAAGTGCTTCTCTTCATCTTATCAGCGATCAAGCAAAGCATATTTCTGTTTCACTTCATGTTACTTTGATCACTTCCCTCTGAGGAAAAGACTGGAACATGTTTACTCGTCGGAGATGTCTGTATACGAATTTGACACCTACGCACACTATATACTAGAGCAGCCTGCCAGTACTAAATAACATTAAGATACTGTTTAGGAAGTGTTTATTGATCTACACCACGGCCACCTGGTTCCCACGGAGGAAATAAACAACTAATTTAATATTTATGTACCCAGAGCCACTCTTGATCTGTGATCGTGTATACCATACCTTGCCAACAAGAAGAACTTCCCATGAGAGCTGTTTCTTTTGATTATTTATTTATTTTTTTGGGAATAAACAAATACATCTTTCATAATATGTTCTATGTATTTTGGGTTAGCCCACGCAAGTCTTGATACTCAACAACTGTTTGGGCATTGTCTTTAGCTTCTTCTTAAGCACTAAATGGAAAATTCTTCCAAACAGAACTTAAGGGTAGGAAATAAATGTCCAGAACATGTAATTAGATCAGTTGATGGCAGAAACAAAAATGAAAAATCTAAATTGTGAGTCACATGAGACATGTGGGTTGGTTGTGGTGGGGGACAGGTTGCTTGGGGGGGTACTTTGATTCATGACCTAAGTGTTACTGGCTACAGTCCTGCCACTGAACACTTGTCACTGTCTTCTGACATGATTGAAACCATTAATCATGTGTATTTTCTTGTATGTTCTTGAAAGTCAATAATATCTCCAGGGTGCAGAACAACACTGAAGCAGTAATTGCTATTTCCATGGTAATGATGAGGGTCAGTGTTAATGGCTGGAGTCAATGACCTCGGGGATCTGACACTTTGGGTGACGTGCAAACAAAAAAATGTTTTTCTCAAAGGTGTATCTAAGAAACAAACCATCATTACATTACAACATATAATAATTGACCAATAAAATTAACCAGATTAAATTTCCTCTGCATAGTTGACCCTCTCCATCATCTCAGTTGTTCCTCTCCTGTCAGCCCGAGCGTCATGACATGAGCTGCAGACTGAGAGGAGGAGACAGTTTAGTAATATCTGCTCCCCTCGGCCTCGCGTCTGGCTCTTAATGGCACTTCACAGCGGTAATGGTGCTGGGGTTAATGTTAATGTGGAAATGAACGTGTGTGTGTGTGTGTGTGTGTGCAGCTGAGGGTCGCCCTGTCCTTCATCCCTGTAGCTGGAGCTCTTAATCAGCCTGAGTCTGCTCTCCCTCTCTGAAAAATGGGTGAGAGCCGGCGACAACCCTGGCTCGTGCCACAAGGCCAACACGAGCTCATGGCATCACCCCCACCCCCTCGCTCTTTGCCTCCGTGTTTCCCAAACAGACCCATACAAGTGGTGATTAACAGGCCTGATAGCCCGCTGGCCCAGGCTTGGAGAGAGGAGGTCTGGGCTGCTATCGATCCGGCGTTTGATTGCTTTGGTTTACGAGCTGCTCTTGTTTAATTGAACAGAACCAAAGGTCCTGAGATTTCACCTTCTCAACAAGAGCTGAAGTGTGATTAGTGTAATGGGTCTGGACAGTTTTCCCTACATCATACATCAAGTTTGTATCTAACAGATAAGACTATTGCGTGCACTATTCATTTACTATCACAACATGTCAAGATCTCCAGCATGTTAAGAAATATCGATTTGGAGAGAGTGAGAGAGTTAAATGTTGCTCAAGTCACAATTTCCAGCGATAGTCTAGTGTTTTTATCACGTCAAGCTAAAATGCAGTCAAACAATTCATATTTAAACTTTATGGGTAATAAATACCTGGGCTGTTCATCTACTGCTATTTTACCCCATCTGCCTTGGACTGAAGATCCAGCGGCCATCTGGCTCCTTCTTTATTCTTCCAAATTGATCTACCACTCCGCTAACCCTCCCCACACACAATATATATATGACTTCACCCCCCACCCATTCTCCAGTTAACCCACAGCAAATCAGCCATTTAAGTTTGGGAGCTCGGCCAAGGCTATATCTCAGAACAGAAAAATAGGGAGTGAGGTGAAAATTTGGGTCTATGACTAAAAGCGTTGGCTCGCACCCAGCTAAACAGTCAGGGTTAAGGTAGCTGGAGCTAACAGCTCTGGAAGTGTGAGCTTAGGGTTGTGTTATGTGAATGTTTTCCAGCTTCCCGGTGTTGAGTTTCAGTTTTCATGCTGATGGAAGGAAACGCTGATTTAATTTCAGCCTCCTTTGAGTGCCCCTGGAACTCTGATTTACAACCCTTGATACTTTGAGATAATACATTGTGGCCGGACCACATTAGCTATAAGAGCGGGGCGTTAACATTAGGATTCGTACTGTACTGTAAATACATGTGAGTCACAAACCGAGCCGCAGCAGATGTGAAAGGTTTAAAATGGAGTCCCACGAGTTGAAGTGAAGCGTGTCGTTCATGCTTTTGAACTGCAGAGATGTTTTGCAGCAAAGGAAAGCGTGTATTCTTCTGCATTATGGTTGCAAAATGCATTTTATAGGAGTCTCTAGGTGCTCATTGATTTATTGCACATATCGTAAGAGACAGACAGACAGAGAAAGAGACGGCTGTCTTACTCTTGACCACACACACTCATCTCCTCTTTGACCATGGATCTCTGAGATGAGTTCTTGCAATTTTATGGCCTATAACCATTCTGGGCTATAACAGAAGATGTCATTATACATTCCATGGTAGAGTGGCTCTTCTCGTCTGTTCTGTCTCATTGAGCTGCGAGGTGCTTTTCAAAGGAGACACGCCAAAGACAGGTCCCCCAGAAAATGAGATGCTAAGGTCATTAACTTTTATCCTTCAACTATGGATTTAGGCTGGGATGCCAAGGCTCCGCTCAAAGAGTGGGCCTACACCAGTTACAGAGGTGCACTATGGGAGGCAAAGCTAACAGACAAAAAGTGAATTCTGGTTGTTGGAAGCTTTTCTTAATTTCCCCACTGGTTTCAGAGTGGCTCTTTTACTTGTGTCATAGCTAATGCTGGCATAGCAGAGCTGCTCTTATGCTTTACTGGAAAGTGTCCAAATATAACTCTAAATATAAGTCGTGTTCAGTGATGTAAGAAGTCCTTGGGTTGTCACTTAGCAGCGACCCAGGGGAGCTGATGTCCTGTGGCCTCTCCTGCATATCGGCTGTATAGTATCAATTAAAGGTCCAGTGTGTAGCATTCAAGAGGAACTATAGGCAGAAAGTGGATATAATAATCAAGTATGCTTTTATATACCCTAAGAGTCGTTATCTTTTGTCACGTTGGAATGAGCCTTTTATATCTACAGAGAGCCGCCCCTCTTCCAAGGTATCTGCCATGTTGAACTGCCATGTTTCTACAGTAGCCTGGAATGGACAAACCAAACACTGGCTCTAGATAGACTCACTGCAGGTTCTCCTACATGCATGGAAGGGGAAGGGTGAGGCAAGTTGAAATCTGCATCCTTTTCTAGATGCCACTTAATTCTACATACTGGTCCTAGAACTGGAAAAAAAAAGCCAAAAAATCACTTTCATTTCAAATTTTGTGTCACATATTATTCATATGCAAATACACCCTTGGAACTGGCTTGATCACTTCCATATTCTCAGAAAACAAATCCAAAGCCAAATATAAACTTTAATTAATGTGACTTTCTCTTTCCAGTGATAGTAGTATTGACACTGAACAACTGCAGATTGTGTAAAACGTGATTCATAAAAACAGTCCTAGATCATACATATATGTTATACCACTCACATGCACATACCCACTTATTCTAAAACAAATAAACAAACAAACAAACAAACAAACAACAACAACAACAAAAACATATATAGAAGTATGTCATATCATGTGGAGACATGTGGTGGCTGTTTCATAAAGGTGTCAATATGTCTAATACCTAAGAGGATTCCACAGCTTTGATCATGTGGTGCTTCATAAACACTGCAGGTATAATTTATGTAATTTATTTATTTAATTACACACATTGTGCTGCCAGTGTTCTCGTTCTGTTTGGTTTTGTTCAGACAGACCACGTTTTGGATTCAGATCAAATTATCCTCCGCTCTATTCGGATCAAGCCTGACTGTCCTCAGGTCACCTCTGGATTGACTTTTTTTTTATCTATTTCTTTTGTAGAAATGAAGTCATGCTCATCAAGGTCAGGTAGGTTTTCTACATGACCTGTGAAAACCCTCCAGCAGATATGTGTTTTATGCTGAATTTTAATCAGCAAATTAACTATGAGTAGTCATCATTTACTGCTGTAAACTCAACTGCATTTTATTCTGAAGGAATGACTATGAAGTGCAAGTATTAAGTATGCAAGCCTCATATTGTCTCTGTGTGCCTAGTGGATGATGACTCACTGACATTGTAAGATCACTGTGAAACTATAAAGTGTTTTGCCGATGCTGGCTGTGAGTTCTGTAATATTGTATCTCCATTAAGGTGCTTTGGGGGGCCTTAATGTGCATGAGACCAGACACCAGCTATTGGTATCATCAGGGTCAGCGATTGAAACCATGGTTCTTAGTGTAAGGACATGAAAAACTGTCTTCCACACAAACATAATAAGCACACCTTGGAATCTTTGATATTCTCTCAAATTCCAGCGGAGTTGGAAAACACAAAACCAATAAATAATCTTATGAATGAATACACCAGACCCACATGTCTACTTTGCAGCCTCGAGCTACTGGATGTTTGAGCAGGAAACATCACTGAGGCATAATGTGAAAAAAGGGAATAAACCCACACACTCAGCCAGCCGAAGCAAAAAAATAAAAATAAAAATAAAAGCACATCAGAACCAAAAGAGCACTAGCTGTCAGTCACTGTCAGTCAACTCCCGGGACATTGACAACATGGCGTATGTTGGATGAGGGGGGAGCAAAGTCTTTGTAGCACCTCATTTGCCTGGAGGGTAGTGAGAGCAGGAGATGAACACAGCAGGCTTCACCCTTGGGTTTTCGCTTCATCTACAGAACCATGTGGAATGTTTTGATTTCCATAGGCGATGGTGCCGGCGAAAACGCCGTGTGCGAATCAGACCCCAGCAGTCCTGCTGCGTGCCTCGATGCATGTGCTTGTCTCCCTCCTCCACTTGTCACTTCTCCATTTCTTCCTCCACCCCGTCTGTTATTATTTTATTTTCTGCCAGTTTTGTTTTCCTCTCAGTGAACGGAGGAGCAAACACAAAGGCGACCCTGTGAATCCGAGTGGCTCATGGGAACGCAAGAACACACACCGGGCCTTAAGTAAAGTTTCCTGGGTAGTTGATCCAAGGAGAGACCAATGAAAACCACTATAAAAAGATATCACTTCTGCATAACTGTGGTAAGTGCGTAAAGGGCCTGTGAGGAATAGAAGCTCCCAGAGCAGTTTGTGATCTTCCCAGCTCATCCCTAAGCTGGAGAATGAAAGTCAGCGCTGTAAAGATTTGCACTGATGGGATGCAAAGTCAGAGTTCATCATTTGATCTGTGATTGTTTAATGTTTCTAGCATCAGGTTCAGTGGAAAGGGGTTGATGGTGGCTTGTTTGTATAAGCCATATCTTGTTATATTTGGTGTCTTTTTCATATGTGTTTGAACTCTTTGCCCGCTGCCTTCACTTCGGGTCAACTCCCACGCGGAGGCAACGTGGAGGCCACGAAGAGGCACAGGGAAGGAGAGTGGGAATAAAGGAGTGATAGAGGGAGAGACTGTGAAATAAGTGATAGAAAAACAGCAGTTGAGAGAAATTAAGTTTCTATGCGAGCATGCCAGAGCGTGCCGTAGCTAGAGAGACAGAGCACAGAGAAGCAGAACAGCAAATTATGACAGTTCAGGGATGAGCCCAGAGCTGTCAGCAAAAATGGAAATAAAAAGGGCTTTGAGTGGCCCCACCGCAAGTCAAAGTGACAGCCATGTAAATAATATTGGCGGAATATGCTGCAATTTAGGCATAATTTACTCAGCCCCTCCCCAACCCAAAGAGAAAAAAACCTAACAATTTGTCCTTTGAAGGTTAAAATGAGCATTTTTAGGCTTTCAGGAATAAAAGGCCTATGTTAGCTACAGTAAGGGCACTGTGAGGAGAGCCTAAGCAGAGCCCGTTCACTTCCTGCACCACTGCCTGGCCCGTGTTCTGAAAATCATTACGGCACCATCTGTCTGTCACGACCTTGGCATATATACACTTCACATTTATGACATTTAAACGGAAAACAGATGCAAAAGGCCTTAAAAGAGAAGTCTGATCCACCACTCCGGGCTAATGGCTCAAAAGTGTGAACGCTGCCTTTGAGGGGCCTAACTTTTGCCTCCTCTAATATTAAGCCGACTGCCATCAAATGAAAATACCATGGAGAGCTGGCAACCGTGGCCTCATTATGAAGACTGGCAAAAGCATTTACAAAATGTTTGAGTCCTTGTGTAGTGTGACTAACTTGTGTTGTACAGTGGTTTCTCTTTCTAAGATAATCACTGCAAATGTTAGCATGCCAAACTAACCTTAACCAGCTTTACTTTCAAGGTCATTTCATTAGATAACTACATTTCAGGGCGTTCAGTTACCATTAAAAACTACATAGACATTCATGCCAGTGTAGCAATGTTGTGTATGTTGGCATTTGTAGCTTTAAAGAGTTTGATTCAACACCTAAAGAAACATCAGAATGAAAGAAAACAAATGGCACTAAAACTGTTGTGAATAACTACTTCTTTTATAAGAACAAACATCAGTACAGCTATATTAGAAAAAAAGAGTCAGCTAAATGACTAAAAACTACTGATGTGGATTATGTGATGTGATGTGAGCAAACACTTGACCTCACAATGTCTTCATGTTTTTCAGCTATGCATGGTGGGTCAGGATCTCCCTCACAACACAATCTTAGATATTGTAAAGAGTCATTTTTAGGTCTACAGTGGAAATCGGGTGGAAACCTGTGAAAAGAATCATTGATATCAGTGTAATAATGCATATTTCTATTTCTGTTTATTAGTGACAACTTAGACTAGCGTCAATACAAAGCTCAGGACTTTAATTTCTGTGTTTTGATAGACTGGGAATGATTTTAAAATGGGGCACTGGCGGACAGTTTGCCGAAGAGTCAGCAGGGAGGACTTTGGTTGTGGTGACTTTTACACAGATACTAATTTTTGCTATTTTAGTGCTATTTGTTTTTTTCTGATATTTTTTAGGTGTTGAATCAAACTTAACAACAGCACACAGCAGCAATATACATTGCTACACAAGCATGAATACCTATCTAAGTTAACGTGTCAATTACTTGATATTAGTTAATATCAGTGAAATAGGCCCATCAGTTAGTATTGTTAGCTTGTCTAAATAAATACAGCGTTTTGTTCTGGCTAATGGCCTGTGAATCTTTGAGCATGTTATGCAGTAAACAACAGGTGAAATCAATCACTTCATTAGTCTGGGAGTTGACGCTTGCTACTAAAGACATTGTGATTTGTTAGAATGGTGACACTTGAGCTACGATCCAGGCGAAACTTTGAGCAGATGGAATAATGTCAAGCAATTAGAGTGTTCGATTTCAGGACCCTTCTTCCCGCCCATATTGTTGTTTATTTCCAATAAACAGATGCAGCTTGAACACACTGAAACAATTATGTGTAAATTATTTCAGCTCACAGACAGCCCTGGGTCAAATGCAGCCTGCAAATGAGTCTCCAGTGTTTGTTTTTCCCCTCTTTTGGATTTGCCACATATGACAAGATAATAAATGCCAGAAATTTTCAAGGAATTGAAAGCTGGCGTGACACTTTAATGTGACTATACACTTATGTTGCACTATCAGCATTGTTGTCTATCTCTGCCATCTGTTATTTAGAGTTGGTTTAAACAATAGTGCCTTCATGACAAATCAAAATGTCTGCTGTCAGAAATGCTGTTAAGAATGACATGCAACTATGAAATAAACAAAGTCTACACGACATTCAAGTGACCAAGTATGAATACTCATTTTAGCATGTGGTGGAGAAGGAGGTGAATTGGGAGTTTAGTAGTTGGCACCCAAAAGCCATCAGAGACTATACTTATCACTTACTTATTATCATATTGTATTATCATATTTTATTGTTACCTGTCAAACTGTTTTGAAAGGGTTGTTATTAGTGCCATTGCTAAGATTGCTAGCCTACAATAGGTTTAATTTGTTTCAACATACCTTAGTGCAAGAGGCGTTTATACAATGAAAAAAAGTGAAAAACTTCACTCTTTAAAACAAAAAATGTTGCCACAGCATTCACAGTAACACATTTATCAAATGGAGAGAGCCTGTGGAGGACTAATATGGTTCATGAGACTAATGGAGAGACCCAATATAACTTGTTATGTTTGTTGGTAGGAAGCCAGTCAGGGATCACCGCATTAGTGGTTAATTTGGATAAAATCTCAAACGCGTGAAGCCAAAAGTAACTGACTTCTTTCAAGTTACTTAGGCTACGTAAATTATGTCAGGTACTTTATGTAACTTATATAACCTTTATTTTGAATGCCTAAGTGGAAGTTGCATATTTATTTTTTTTACTACTCTGACTATAGAATACTGTTGCCTCACAGCAAAAAGTTTCCATGCTCAAACCAAGTGGCAACCACCAGTGCTCGGAAATGAAGCCAATGCCGAAGTGCTAACACCTCTAATTCCTCAAGCTGCTAAAACCTCTAATTCCTCAAGCGGCCACTTCATTAAAATGCCCAACTTCACAGCAGAAATAAATATGTTTACAGTCTCTATAGTTAATTTCTTCATTCATGACAACTGTACGGGGGTGAATTATTTTTTAACTCACTCGTTTAAATGATATTATAACAGTGCCGCCGTTTGATTGACAGGTGAGTGCCGTACAGTTAAGTGCTGGCCTATTAGAGCACCCAGGCATCATTCGGCCTGCCTTAGGTCCTCCGATGATCCACGACTTTGCCAATATTTAGATTAGCCAAGAGGTGGGAGAAGCTGTCCAGCCAACATGGCTGCGTCCAGTGAGTTCCTTCCTCCACCTGTCTGGTGGTGAGATAAGAGATTGTAGAGTCCAGGAAAGCGTAATATTTTGAAGTATTAACAAGACATTAGCATTTGGCAAGTTGGGAGTACGGAGAACGTGTTGTGATTGGAGGCAGTTGGGGTTCAGTGTCTAGCTCAAGATTCAACATGAGGAACTGGAGGACAGGGTTTGAACTGTTTTGTTGAGGTCATATGGCCTGGTTGCACAGCAGACATTTTGACATATCATAGCAGGATGTATTAGTGATGGCTGCATTCCACTTAGGTGAGGTTCACTGTCACTTTTATTGAGCCACTTAATGGAACTGAGCCATCATTACTGTTAAGTCCACCTGTGTTTGTTCTACCTCTGACAAGCCAAAATGTCTGCTGTACAACCAGTCCACTGCCCACCCTGTCTGAGTGACCTTTTATGCATTACACCCTTCCATCTAGGTTATTTTCTGACAGGTAGAATGGGTGGTCTTAGTGACACAGTGCAGTGAATAGGGCATTAGGCATTTTAAATTGAGACACAGTGCCATTTAGTTCTGGAAATGTTGCTGAATGACCTGTAGACTCTCCTGATGGCAGCTGAATTCCTGACTCTTTCACAGTAAAGCAACCTCAAAAGAATTATTTCCAAACACACGTTGACACAGGTGTGGTAATATTCACCCTCAAACACACACAGCTTAAATCTATAACGTTGTCATCGAGCTTCCCTCCTCCCCAAACTCCCTTTATCCTCAGACAGACAGATTAAGTCATCAGACCTTATCCAGGAACCAGAGATCCAGTGTCCATTTTCCCAGTGCTTTCATGTGCAACACTGGGCCCAGTCTAGCCCTCAGGAGCTGATTAATCTGTACTCTATCCCCAGCCTATACTGCCCTTTCCTGCCCCGCATTGCTCGCCTCACAACGCTACAGCGAGAGAGGAAAAGGAAAGGAAAGCCACAAGGTGCAATCCAACACCCCTTAGGAGTTCTCTCCCACTGAGTGGGAGTATTGTGGAGCAGCTCAAACAAACAGCGGCGTGTGTGCCAACAAAGGTTCCCAAAGGAGCTGAGGAGAAAAAGTAAAAGAGCAGGAATACCAACTTGCGGACTGCTGCTGTTCCTCCTCCTCCTCCTCCTCCACTCTCACCTCTCACTACCCTCTGCCTGGAGAGCAGGGAAGTTTTGTAGGAGTGAAAGTTCACGGTGGAGCGGCAGCCTTTCCAGTCACATTTCATCAAACACCCCCAGAAAGTGATAGCAGCAATGTCTTCAGAGATAAAAACATGCGCTGGCATTGCACCTGCACACACATATACATTCTGCACACATCTTCAAAGACAGACAACGCGCACACAAAGCTCTGTTGACTATTGTGTCCCAGGAGAAACCCTGTACAGCCTAACCCGTTGAAAAAGCTGCGTATGAAAAAGATGAGGGGGAAATTAAGTTCCCTGAATATAATCATACACACTCTGAGATGTGTCTCACGCTGCCACATTAGGGTCTGTGCTGTCAGGGAAGAAAATGCAGCTCTACATTTTTACTTTTAAGATCAAAGTTACCAAAAGCCTGAGAGGCTTGCGGAGGAGTTATACGAAAATTACACATCTCGATCAGAAAGCAAATAGAGATTTAATATAAAAAGAGTTCATGTGATATTTATCTGTGAATGTCAGTCTGTACTTTTCATTAGAAAGATTATACAACTCTTTGTTTATGAACTCGTGTTTATTTATATTTATGCTCTATGTGCGCCTGCCAAAGTATATGCTTTTTTTCCCCGCTTATGTTTGCCTACTACCTCCCTTCTCTCTCTCTCTCTCCTGTGGATTATTAAGTAGTTTCTGCCCTGGTTTAATTTGGACACGAACCATAGCTGGGTTTTCTTTAATCCCACTAGATTTATGGAGGTTTCGCTCTTTCAGGAGGCTGCTGTCGCAGAACGAGAGCCCAGGCTGCAGCCACAGGCAGCAGAAAATGAGAAAGGAAAGGAAGCAGAGAGAAGTAGGGAAGGTAAGTCTTGCAACCAGCCCCCTGCCAGTTACCCCTTACGCGTTTATTGGCTACCATTAAAGCACTTACAGTTAGACCAGGTAGGGAAGGCCCTTGGGCTCCACTCACCCTTATCCACTTTCAGAACACCTTAAAGCACTCAGTCAACATCCCGCTTTCTCTTAAATGCTTTCAAAATCCCTGTCTTTTTCCATGTTCCTCCTCTGGCTCCTACATACACACCTTTTTCTCCCATCCTGACCTGGGGTAAATCCTGTTCGGTTTAAATTTTCCACACAGGATTATCGGGAGAAAAGTGGGAGCCCAGCAGATATAAATGAAGTGCTTTCAACATGATGTAAACAAGACCATTCCCGTCTCTTTATGCGAGCATGTAAACCTGTTGGAACACCTCGGAGGAAATTCATTCATAGACACAAACAGTGTGAGCAGGGACTCTGTGATTGATGGCTGATCACATTAGTGAATTGAATGACTATTCATGACTCAGCGCGCCTGTGTAATACCTCTGTGTTTGTGCTTGTCATATGTTTGTCTGGCTGGCTGTGCAACCGGAGGATTCCCGCAATGACAGTCCCAATCAATCACATCGGCCACTAGAGTGCAGAGTTCAAGAGCCGTTTTGGCAGCGGGCTTCACTGAGGGGGGGCCTGCCATGGCAAAGAGACTGAACTGGAGTAATGATTGCCATTAGGCAGCTTTATGAATATTTATGACAAACATCTGCACTGAAAACATTGCACGAATGCTACATGGGACTACGAGTCAGCGGAGCTATCTCTCATTTGGACGGCTGTGGAATCATGAGCCAACCGAACAGGAGCTGGACAGCTGATGTCTGACAAGCCTCCAGTGGGGTTAAAGGTCAGAGGTGAAGAGGTGTCGGGCAGCAGTAGGTAAACCAGGTGTCTGGGGTTACACTCGGCACCTGATAGCTTCAGGCGGCCTGCTGAACCAAAATCACACGCTAAACTGGATTTAAGTAGATGTTTTTCGGCTGCAGATGCTCACGTTGCCCATGATTAGAGATGAAACCTCCTAAGGATTCAGCGAGGAAAAATAATACAAAAAAAATAATGCCATGAAATGGTTTTGTAAAACAGCGTATTGTCTTATAAACATGCTGTGCCAAATTAAACACATTAGAATGACTGAACTGAAAGGAGTCTGGATTAGCAGGTATTAAGATAAGGTTGTTAATACAGCTCCATGCTTTCATGTATATAAGTAATAGCAGAAGAGCTGTTCGGGAAAAATAAAATAGTAAAGAAGTTAAACACCAATAAATGCAGAATAGAATGATGAGGAAGGGAGGATGAGCTGTAAGAAAAGCAGGCTTAGTTTCAGAGTCATGAAGCGCTGTCACGTTTGTTGTAAATGAAAACAATTTAATCACATTATGGCGGTTACGTGCCGGTGAAAAGAGCAGCAGCGTCAGGAGCAAAGCCGACGGTAAGCAGACTAAACAGGTTGGGCTCATTTAAATAATGAGCTGCATGGAATATCTCTCTACCCCGACCTCGGCTACGGATATCATTAACCTCCCACTTTCAGTAATACAGTTTAACATAACTCCTTTTACGGCTGCTCCACACATTCGACATGTACACCAGTAGCCAACTTAAACATCCAGAAAGACACGTGGCAAAATGTGCATTCATTTGAAGTTGTGTTTGTGTCCACCTGATGAATCTGAGTTCAGTGTTCATTTTCCTTTCAGCGGCTCCTTGGAGAAACTCCTCTTTAGCCGCAAAATTTTTCATTTTCGCTAACTTTGTCCGTATGCGCCAAACAAACGGACAGATAAAATTAGCAACTAGCTGGTGAAGAAAGTCTTCTGTTTAATCAGGCTGCTGTAAACTTGGGTTGATTGACCAAAGAGTAACTCTGTGGTCCGTATATACAAAACAATGAAATGGAAAACACTCCATACAGCTGGAGTCGGGTGATAATTTATCACTCCTTTCACTTCACCTTTCACATTAAACACGTCGCGTCATTTGAGTGATTGTACATGATTAGTGCAGTAAAATGTCTGTTCACTGAAGACATCCATCTAGACGACCAAATATAAGAATAAACTCTCATTATCCGACTAAAAATAAGATCATGTTAAGACATGTTTCACAGTGACAACCTGTTCTATTTCTGTTTGCATATAAAATAATGACTAGCTGAGTTATAGAGTTTGTCTCTGCTATAAAAGCAGCGGGAGGTCTACAAAATGTACAAAATGCTATCAACCATAGAGCATATATTAAGATGGGCGGGCGACATGTCCTCACTTTCTTCCACTGTATAAAAATGAAAAGCCAAAATTCCCACATATTGGTGCTGGTGACACAATTTTGAGCCACAGTCGTGCTTAGTTGTGATTGGGTTGGGTTGGTAGGTCCGCCATATCTGGCCAACTCAATCACAAGCAGGGCTCAGCTTTTCATAAAAGCTTGCAAACTTCAAACTTGCATAAGAAATGAACGCTTGAACATATACCAGATTTTTTTTTTTTTTTCCTGCCTGCTAACATGGAGCAGACGGGGTTTACGGTCTATACTGTGTCAACAGTAAATTAGATGCACCACTTCAAACCTAATCCTGTAAAGTTCCTTCAAAAGGAGCTTAATTTACTTTCTTTATGCAATTTCAGCTGTTTAAATGATGTTAATGACGTTATCAGCCAATTCTGCCATCTTACCACCAGAAGAATAGAGCTATGTCAAAGTACCACATCAACATGTTAATTACCTTCTCATGTGCTTCCTTGTATTCTTTGTTGTACTAATGAACCTGTAAACGAGTAATTCACTGGAGTTAACACAGTGAAACAGAGGACAAGGATGTGTGTGCCTTTGTGTTGTTCGTGTGGCCCTGAAATTTTAACTCGATGTGCTTCACTTTGTCGAGCCACCACTCCTGCCAACAGATTTAATGGTGCAACTTCATCACAAAGCTGCCTAATATGGCACATTTTCTAAAGTGATATTCAGCCTGCATGTGAGAGATAATTACTTTTGCTTCTCAGAAAGGCAGGGTCCAAAGACAAATTTGTCCAAATGAAAAACACAATTAGGATTCTTTTGCATCCTTGATTGGTGATAAAGTATTACAGGCTGAAGTCATGTGTATCAAATGGTGTAATTGTATTTCTTATCAACAGTCGGAATTAGCTGAAAATTAATGTGTGCTGTTCAACAGAAGTAACTTACAGTTTCCACACAAATGTCAGATAAAAATGTTGGGTTTCGTTTGGTCGACAAGTGCAAATCCTCCCTCTTTGATGGATGAAAACCCGAAGCGATTGTTAAAAAATAACTCTCCACTGTGACGTAATTGGGAGAGAATGAAACCCCCCTCAAAAGGGGTGGAGTTAATCAGATATTATATTACAGTGGCTGGCATTTGACTGTCTGCCACAGGTGATCTCAATCCAGCTGAGCCTGACATCATACGGTACCACTGGGGGGGATTCCCGGAGGGTCAAACAGGGGCTTGACGGGATGTCGAGTTAATGAAAACCACCAAGATGGGGGGGATGTCTGCGCCTACAGTAGGTGATAAAGCTGGAGACAGTTGGGAAATTTGTGGGCTGGGGTTTATGAGAATGCAACAGCCCCTGGGAAACGTTTTAATTTGGTTTGTATGCTAAAGTTAGGCGTGGGTGGTCTTGACTGCTGTCGCAAGCTGCTCCTGAAAGCAATTAGCATATGTGCTATGTGTCACTTCCCATTTCTTTTACCCCACGTTCTTTCCGTCTCTCTTGAAATGCATACAAACATTTTTGTATATTTTCATAAATCCTGTGCAAATCCCTGTCTTCCTTCCTTCTGTCATTTCCTTCATTAGCATTCAGGTACACATAAAAAAACAAAGAAAGCTCTGACTGTACTTAAACCCTTTCAATGAGTCTTAAAATCTGTCTGAAAAGCTGCTTGTCTATTTTGGACAAATTGCTGTCAGGTTTCAGGATGCAGCATAATACTGAACCAGCTCTTCTGTGTGTTCCAACCACAGACTGAACAAAGAAAAATGGACGTAGTCTACATGACATCACCAACACTTTTCTGAAGCGGTTGTGAAGTTCAGTGTGGTGGCTCAGGTTGTCACTATCTTGCAGTCATGCCTCCGCACACTCCCGGCTAATCTCAAAGTGGGCAAAGACGTGGCGCATGGGTGGAGCTGAAGAGGGCTGAATGAAGCCTGGTGACTGAAACCGGTCGCGTCTGATGGCACCTAGTTGTCACTCAGCTACTCCTTTAATTATGCATAACATTAATATAATTTGAATGGGTAATATATAAATAATACCAGTACAGTTGTCATGATTGTAAACATATTTTTCACTGTTGTGAATAAATATGACACTTCTGGTACCAGCCTCAAGTGGTCATTTGAGAAACTGCAGTTTTTTGCACATACTATCTGACAAACTTTGTCATATTTTCCATGGATGTATAATGCTGGATACAGCATTACGAGGTATTAGCTGTGACAATTTGCTTTCTGTCTGAAAACACCTTAAGGGTAACAGAATGAATCATATTTGTCTTTAGAAGCAAAACATGGCATATTGATTTTGACAGCCGGAGTACATTCCACCAGTTTTCAGTGTCATTTTTGACAAGCAAATAAACTCTTCTGCCATTAGAAGCTTTTTCTAGATTAGGGTTAATCGCAAAACATTCACATCTTGAGGAAGTACGTCAGTCATCTCAAATATACCTGGAGCTACTTCAAAATGCAACAGCGAGACTCCTCGATGGTACCAGCAAGAGAGGAAGATCACTACTCGCATGTCCAAACTGTGTCAATTATGCAGATTATTTTCATGATAAATCAATCAATTGTTTTGATAATAAAATGTCTATAAATGTCGTTCCTGGTATGCTGTTTTGTTTTTTATTGCATTACTTGCTCATTGTTTTACTGTAGATCATCTGATTAATTAATTAATTAAGAAATTGTTTTGGTGACCAATTTTTTACTTTTTCCCCACTTTTTCCAAAACATCCCTATCTATCAACTTTTAAAATCCCATCTCAAGACCTATCGGTTAGACATTTGCCACTCAGTTTTTAATATAAAATAAATATAATAATAATATTAAATTATTATTTTTCTGTTAGTAATTTCCCTACTTTTTAAACTGTTTGTTGGATTAGTCTGTGCTTTGGTGAACACTTGTTTTTTTTAAGGGCGCTCTCTCTGCGAACACGTACACGCACGTACAGAGGTTGGCCTCTGTGGCTCATTGCAGCTCAAGAGGGAGGGCATTCTTTTGACAGCGACTGACAACCAAGTGAGGAGTGTGTTTCAAGTAGCGCCAACAGCCCTTCTGTCCTCGTCCCTCCTTCCACCTTTTGTTTGTGAGTGGCACTCCATGTCACAGGCAGGCCTCCGAGAGAGGCTCACTGACCCCCCCTCCCAACCTTTCACCACTGTTGTTTATGGAGGAAGTGTCATCCAGTCTCTTATTATTCCAGCTGGGCAGGAGCTACCTCTGCCATGCAGCCCGGACTGTAGAATTTGGCCCAAAATTGCCGCTGAGAGAAACGGAGAGGACTTTCAGCGCAGCGTTCACATACACATCGCTATGTGTGCCAAATATCTTTTAACCTTTTCTGTCTGAGCTTAAACATAACAAACAAGGGGAAGTCATTTCACGACAGCTCACTATCAGAGGGTAGACTTTAAAAAGGTTGGATGACCCTTGTGAGGGTGTTATCCGTTATGTGAGCACTCTCCTCCATGTCTGGAGGAGGGCGGACCCAACGAGGTGTCAGAAATGAGGTAAGAAGCTGTACGCCAGGGAGTTGGAGGGTCAAACAGGGTTGGGCTTGTTTTTCAAACAGACACTGCCAGCTTCTAGCCTTTCACTGAGTTTGAGGTTCTTGACGCGGGAGACGCTTCCTGCTCTGAGCCCTGTGTACATGATCTGTTCCAGCAAGGATTGGCTAGTCAGCAATGGCTCAGGCGACGCCAGTGAAGTGCAAATTTAACATGGCAGCTCTGATATGCTCCAGAAACAGTATTCCATCGAAGTGATGCCACCCCAAATTGGTAGGATTTAGAAACATCATTCATGCAGAAGATTTTTTTTTTTACCGGCAATAAGTCATACATGCAGCTACACTAGCCAAAACACCCTTAGCCTTTGCTGTAATCATATACTGTAATGATATAGTACCCACATCGACACTGTTTGGTGGCTACAGCCAAGCTCTGTGGGCTTGCCTCATTCACCTTCATTACTCCTTTAAATTACATGCAGACAACTCTCATACGCAACAATTTTTCAAGAGCAGTTTACCACTGTTTCATTTATTTTCATACATCTAGAGTTCACAGATACCTGTAATGTGATATACTATGTTTTACTAAATGGTGTGAAACACATACATATATAACCCAGTTTTATAACTCTGTATTCATTTGCTCAACATGTGTACTTTATAAACTGAGAGAAGATGAAATGCATTTTTTTAAAATGACTCATAGTGTACAACGTTCACAGAGACTGAAATAGTGTCACTTGAATTGAAAAGGAAAGGAGTAAACTGCTTGAGGGTCCAGGGGCAAAAATTAACTCAAAAAGACAAAAACATTTTATAAAAATTGACAGAAATATTTGTGTCACCTGTGTTACAAAGCTTTAAATCACATCTCATGTGGAAAGGTCCAAAAAAAGATAGTAGGTAGACGTTTCTTTTTTCACCTTTATTTATTCAGGGAAGTTTCAGAGGAAGCCTCTGTTTTGCAGGAACGCCCTGATCACATTCTCACACTTACGCACATTCACACCTGGAAGCTGCCCAGTATTTCTGTATAACCACAGTTTGATGCAAATTCTGCTTTTTCAATTACCCCACCTAGATTTATCCAGTGAGTACTACCGCCGTACAAAGGCCAAGGCCTTGCTGCAGCGACCCAGGTTCAACATTGGCCTGTGGTCCTTTGCTGCGTGTCATCCACCTGTCCCTCTGCCTGCTTTCCTGTCTGTCTTCGGTGTCCTGTTAAATGAAAGCTAAAAAAAAAAAAAAAAGAATTAAATGTCTGTCAAAGTGATCCTTTCATTTAAAATGAGAACACTGCTTCTAATGAATCCGTCAGAATATAGAACAGGGTTTAGTTTCACAAATATAGCCATCAGTCAGGAGTTAAGTAGGGTTTTACATACAGTTACATCACTCTATGATACAATATTGTTTACTTGTCTTCACCTTTCCTACCTGTCAGACCTGGCCTTATGTTTGACTCAGTGGTGGAAAATATTCCCTGTCTAATTCAGCCGTTTAATCATGCCATTTAATGCATTGTTAAACACATTAAAAGCCGGTCACTTCACAATACCTTCGGTTAATGTAGCGAGTAAAAAGGGCTCGAAGGGTTAGCACAAAATTAGCCATTGACAGTTAGAATGATTATCTGAATCTAAATTACTCTGGGTTTTTTTTTTGGGGGGGAGGGGGGTTGTGTGTTTTTTTTTTCTTTTCATTTCATCCCTTGTTCAGCAGCCGTTGGTCACTCTCCGGGTGGCTACACAGCCTCTTCCCTCACAACAACTACTTTCACTTGCAGATGGAGTGACCTCGCCTGACCTCTCTTTACAGGTTCCCACTCGGTGTTTTTCTCTCTGTCTCTCTTTACAGATCACTTATAATTAGCCCAGTGAGACATAGAGAGAAAGAGCTTTTTTTTTTAGGTGAGTGCTTCACTAATTGTGTCGCTTTATTATTTTTTTGCCGCTTATATGAAAAGGGGTATTTAGCGAAATAGAAAACAGCTGCTCCATTTATCCCTCTCATTTGTTTTGACTGTCACCGCTGATTCAGACCTGCTTCTGTTCTTCTCTGTTTGTGTACCTTTGCCCCGTGGTGCTGGTGGTGGTGGGTGGTATGAAAATTAACAGTACTGGGGAGAAAAAAGTGCATACTATTAAGCTAATTTTGGCTGATACCGTCCATCCATCTGTATTTCTGTCTGATTTGCAGTGGCAGCTCCTCCTGGCAGATTTGACCGTTAAATAGAAAGCTCTTCCTTCCAGTCAGCTCCTTCTTCATCACAACTGTCCTGCACAACACGAACACCTGCATTACTGCTGATGTTGCACCAATCCACCTGACGATTGCACGCTCCCTTTAACCCTCACTCATGAGCAAGGTCCAGAGCTACTTGAACTTGCTGCCCCTTCATTTGGGGCAGCAACTCATTCTAAAACTGGAGGGAGAAAACCATTGTTTTCCAGCAAAGAACCTTGGCTTCAAACCACCCCAGTACATGCTGAAGGTCACAGCCTGATGAAGTGAACAGAACCATATCATCTACATAGAGCAAAGAGGCAATTCTGAGGTCCCCAGACACTGCGCCAGACAATTTCCTTGGACTTGAAATCCTATCCATAAGAATCACAAACAAAATCTGTGACAAGGGACAACCCTGGTGGAGCCCAACACCCACTTAAAACATGTTGAAAACGCATATGGGCACAGCTCTCACTCCTGTTATATAAGCAGCGAATGGCACATAGAAACAAGCTGCTTCAGAAGACATATGGGCTAACTAAGCCCAAAAGGCCCCCTTCTTCAGCTCGACAACCTCCTTGGCTACTGGTATCCACCAGCAGGTTCTCACGTTACCGCCATGGCAGGCACAATTACCTTCAGACCACAACTCTGAGCAGTCACCTCCACAATGGAGGCTTTGAACGTGACCCAGTCAAATTCCATGTCAACTGACCACAGAGTTGATCATCAGGTTTGGGCCTGTGGTGTAAATACACATATGATATGAGTCACCCAATTCTTGAACATGATGTTTGTTATGGTTCAGATTGGGCAGGCCATCTCTTTCAACCACGCCCCTCCATGTTTTCCATTAATGCCCAAGTGACCGCTGAAGTCCCCCATCTGAACAATAAAGTCCTTAGGCAATATCCTTTCTTGGACCACACCCAGGGACTCTAAGAAGGCTAGAAAACCGTTCTTTCCATGATCAATAGTTGCATAGAGTCTGTGAACACTTTTGGATCCAACACAACTCCCGGGATCACAGGGATGCCCAAATCCCTCCAAGATGGCTGTTATCAGGGATTCTTTGCACAGCCAGTCATTTTATCAACTCTCCTACTGACCCCATGCAGTATCTGCAGTAATTGTTCATACATACATATCTGTGCAGATTCATGTTCTTAGCCAAAGCCCATGGGCTCAAAAAGGTAACCAGAGGTCAATCCAGGACAAGGGCAACTGCCAAGGGTGTGAATAATGCAGTGATAGTCTATGGAATACCCACAACAATGTATCATCATAAAGCAAATCTATCTATCTATCTATCTATCTATCTATCTATCTATCTATCTATCTATCTATCTATCTATCTGTTAAAAAGAATTAAGAACATTAAGAACACTTTCAAAGTTTCTTTCTTTAAAAAAAAAAAAAAAAAAAAACAGACTTTCATAAATTATTTGATGAATGATTATTTGAGGGCTGTAGGCTGGAACATGACACTTTAAACAAGAACATTTTTCTCAAAACTACAAAGAGTCCACGGTGGAGTTTTCACCTTGGAAAAGTTAAAGGAGTCCTTGAGATGGTCAAGCTGAACCTTTAGAAATGTATCAACTAAGAGTTACTCCCGTTTAAAAGGGCATGCCTACTATGCCTGGCAGGGTGTGTTAGATGGTATCTGACAAACCGCAAGACAGATGAAGGCAACAGACTGAATGAGAGAGTGAACTAGTAAGCACTGTTGAAAGGTAATGGGCTTGTTTGTTGTCCATCAGTAGATGTGAGACAGGTCCAGAGGAGCAGTATTGCATACTTGAACCTTATCGTGATTATATACATTATATTCTTATTAAAAGTATTAAAGCATTTAGTGTAAACTAAGATGATTCAAATTTGAGTGTATGAGTTCATTCTTGATTTTAGAAACAATAGTTTAATTCATCTGAATTCAAGGTCTACTTTGAGTTAGTCATATGACAAGCAGATGGAGTTTGATCAGTTGTCATCCTTAGACCTAAATGTGTATTTTCAGTCATATTACAGTCGGTGGCTTTGGTCATATGAATTTGGATGTCTTTTATCGTTCTTCAGCCATCCACTTACTCCCAGTCAATGACCTTTGACCCCCTCCTAGTGAATTTTGTTTTTGGATTTGGTCTGGTCTTCACTGACAACAGAGTACAGAGCTTGATGAGTCAAAAGATGTGATGTGTTATTTTGTTTCTCATGAATTCATGAATAATTAATAATATAATTATAAAAGATAAGCTTTAATTGTATTAAATATGACTGTCTAAAATTGCGAGTAAGGTTAATTTGTGATTTAAGCAGCTATGGCATAGCTTCTAGGGCTACATAGAATACAATCAAAACCTGGTCATGTACAGTACATCTGTCTTGTGTTGTGGAGGGACAAATAATGGTCGAAATCCAAATAAATCTAAACTTACACTGCAGTATAGCTATCTATGACAGGACTATGGTTAACTTGTGTCCACAAAAATCCAGCTTTAGTGCACAGGTCCAACAAAACAAGTGATTTTGACACAATTTAACAGTTATGTATGCATGTGTGCCCTTCTTTGTGGCGCTTGAACCAGAATCTGGCGAACAGGTGGGTGAGATGACCTAAACGGTGGATGAAGGGGTAAAAAAAAAAAATGGATTTAAGGGACTTAAGAGAAAAGAGAAACAGAGTGAAGTCAAAGAAATTGAATGTGAGTTAACAAAAGGGAGATGAATGTAGTTGGCACTTGACCTTGCATTGTCCACACCTGTGTTAAAAGAAGCCATGTAATTTCAGAAGTGACACCTATTATAGTTGTGCATTTTACTGCTGTGGCATTATTACATCTTGTTTGAAACCAAGGGTTCAATAAACTGAATGCATGAATGTTATTAAGCTAGGTGCTTCAGCTTCCATGTTATTGAAAGTTATTGTAGTTTCACTCTTTTTAACAACACACGTACTGTACAAGCGTGTGTCACTTATAAAATAGGGTATTTGTAATGAAATATGAAACTCAATCTAATACAAAAAAGCCCCTTTAAAGATTATACAAACAGCTGACCTTGGTGAAGGTGATATTCTGAGATCATGCAATAAAAAAAGACTTTCAGAGTGTATGAGCACAGAATATGGTCGTAGCACAAGCGTGAGCGTGGGTTTCCAGTCTGAAGTATGTCACTAAAGAATACAGGGAGCAGGACAGTAAAAGGCCATCCATTCATCGTCTTAGCCTTGGGTCTATAAAGCTCTTGAGTTTCACTGAGAGGATGGAAAAATTGGGAGACAAAGAGATTGACGAGAGGGAAGTGACACACTCGACTTTCCCTGAGGCCTAAAAAGATGAGGCGAGTGTTTAAGTGACTGTCACAAACTGGGATTGGACACACAACAGTTGGGACTTTTCAGGATGAATTAGACACTAATTGCTATCCAGAGGTAGCCCTCTATACTTCTGATTTGCTACCAATGTCATTTGCCATGGAAAACAGAATTCCCTGCAGCCTAATGTTCATTAACAGTTGAACAACAACAAATTAATATTTACCCAGAGGCTAATTTGCTCATTAGTGTTTAAATTTAAATCATATTCTTTATCTACAATCAGTTTAAAGTTTGTGCAAGTAATGCAAGAATTGATGACCTTTACTGAAAGCACAATGATTACCACCTTGAACCTGTTGTGGACCCTGCGTAAACCTAATTTACAGTTGGTCACTTTATATCATGTCATTACACCCATATTGTATACCAATGTCCTTGACCAGAAACAGCCTAGACTAGCTTTCTCTCGTATTCCAACAATATTTCAATGACTGCAGAGCCCACTTCAACCCGAAGGTATATTTCCTGGAAGGACAATGGGGTTTTATTTAGCATATTTCTACCATATGTACAGGGAGTGGCCTGGGATGCGGTGCTGTGTGCACCCACATGAGACACATTTATGGCCAAGCGAAAGGAGGCTGTGTGATGGATAAAGATATCACAGCGCTCTGGGGTGTAGATATCAATTGCAGCCCAGGTATCTCTCCGGTGTTTTCATTAGAGTGATGGAGAAAAGAGGTAATATGCAAAGCCAGGGCTCCTCTTAGGGAATGACAACCTCAATCTATCACTGCCTCCTTTACCCAGATCTGAGAGACAACAACGGAGAAGAAGATGGAAAGAAAAAGAGCCAGAGCGGGGGCATTTTCCATCTCATTCCCTCTCTGCCAACTGATTACAGGGCACGGGGGTGGTATCAATCTTTGACAAGTCATTCTCGTTGGATGCTCATGGAGTTGATAGCTTTTTTAGGGGTTCATTTTAAAATGAAAATGACTATGAGATTGACATGAGGGGTGAGGGAAGGAGAGCAAAGGAAAGGTTGGGTGTTGGCAGGTGAGGAGCATGAGCGTTAAAGAGGACACAACAGGGTCAAGGTGTCATTGGCAGATCTACAGTTTAACCATGTTTACTTGGTCCGAAAGACAACAATCTTGCATATAATGAGGTAAGGAGACATTGGACTGAACATGTTACAGTTATAATTGAGCTCTTCTTCATTAGGTATACAGGACGTGAACAAAGAGAGTGACAGTGTTTGCACAGGGCCAATGCACTGTAAATGGCTTTTTTGCTAATAGGCTGACACATGGCATTATTTGCATTCATTAGTAGACAGAATTTAAGACACGAGCACCTACAACAGAGGTCACTGCTAGCCTCTACTTCTGCTGGAACAGACTCAAGAGTAGAGGTTGCCTGTCTGATGGAGTGGAGTGGTGATTAAATGGCAAATAGATAATTGGTGTTTAAACAAGGGAGTGCAGTCTATGGTGAGGCTAAATAATTTGACAAAGATAATTCATTAGTTCATAAGTTTTGTATGTGTATGCATGCACATATGCTTTTCGATAACTATTTCCTGGTGCATTTGAGAGATTCAGTTACATGATGAAGCTTTAAGGGTGCTTCCATACCTGAGTTTTTGGTTCCGTTAAAATCAAACCCGGTGCGTCATCCCATTCTCACTCCCACCTCATCAAATACCATCACTTTGTCAGTGCCTTTATGCTTCATCACATGTCATGTCTGGATGCACATGATTTGATGTCCTGTCGAAGTCAGCTGATGTAGAATAAAGAACAGGAAAGGCTTTCAGCCAAGAGGCCGCTGTTCGTGTCATGTGGGAAACCAAAAGTAAACTTTTTATTTCTTGGAGGTTACGTAGGCTTCATAATTGTACTTAAACAACCTATTTACATGGTCCATAATGTAAATCTTGTCTAACCAAGTACTTTGGTTAGGTTTAGCCACAAAAACTTTTTCATTAATGTTAACCACACATGCTTTATTAAGTCTAACTAGACATTCTGTTCTTGCTAACTTGACTGCAGAGCCCTGCACATCCAGAAATTACGCTAGAGGGGTATCTATAGTGCCATATCTCTATCTGCATATGGACAGCATTACGTGTTCGGTTCATTTTCCTGATTAGTATAGTTTGTTTAGGCTGGTGAGTCTATTGGTGCATTGCTGGGCAAGCTAATGGACCAAGCACACTTTTTCCTGACAGTAGATGATTTCCAAGGTTAAGCTGCTATTATCCATCTGCTGCCTGTGAACTGTTCAGGAAGTGTTAGAATCTTGTGTCTGGATGTATATGTGAGTTTTCACCAGTCTGCAATCAGCACAGTGCAAGCACTGTCACCTCACAGCAAGAAGGTTTCTGGTACCCCTAGTTGGGGCCTTTCTGTGTGGAGTTTACAAGTCCTCCCTGTGTCAGTGTGGGTTCTCTCCAGGTACTCTGGCCTCCCAAAGTCCAAAGACATGCACTTTATTTTCATTGGTGACCCTGACCCTAATGAGGATACAGATAATGGATTTTTTTTTTATACTAATAATTAGAGCTTTCTGAATTAGATGCACATATTTACAGAGAAGTGCACTCAATATATTCATCATTAATTAGAGACCTCAAAGAAAGAATCTATGTGCAGAATAAAGCAAGACAGAGTGGCTAAAAATTCTAGTGGAGGATATAAAGACTATGAGTAAAACAAAGTTGATTTCACCTCCAGAAATGAGTAAATGGAGACACAATGCAACACAATCTAAATACACATTCACTTAACAGAGCATCCTATTTAACTGCCCAATGCAGCTAATTGCTGTTGTTGTCACTAAGTGCTGCTACCACCCCAGATACTTCTCATCTTATTAAATAGATACAGTAAAATTAACCCAGTTTTTCTGTTAATTGTTAGGTTATTTCTTGTTTTGTGCCAAATATATGTCAAAAAATCATGTTAAAGTTGAGTGCTTATGTATAAAAATCTTTCTCTTTTCTCCTCCTGTAAAATGACTTCCTGATCATTGCACCGAAATATATTCAATCAAATGCAATTTGGGGCCACCATCATAACCCCACCCATCATTTAAAACCCCATGTGGCCATCATTAGCTAGCAGAGTATCATCACAGTAGGAGGTGTGTTTATGTTTATGTAGGAGGTGTGTTTATGTTTATGCAGGAGGTGTGTTTATGTTTATCAGGGAGCAAGAGCTAGTTTACATTTCCAAAGTGCTGTACAACTGTATCTTATCACGGCTCTGTATCACTCTGCCGTGTTTGACTGATCAAATCAAATTAAATGAAAATGAAACAATTTGAGTAAAGTCACGTTTTATGTACAATCCAAAATCACAAATTAGAAATTTCCTCATGGGGCTTTAAAATCTGTACAGCATTCATCATTTTCTGTCTTTAGACACTTTAGGTATGGAATAAGTTGCACAATACATGGGCATTGAACAACTTCAGGTCATAGCCATATGACCTATTCCCTATCATGGCACCTGTCATGAGAACACATAACTGTAACTGTATAAACACATCAAACATTAATCAGTATCTTTATATTAACTATGGATCAAATGACTATGTGTTGTAAAATGGGGTGGTCTTGTTGACAAACCCACAGCGAATTACTGCTTTTCCCCTCAGCTCCATTGAGTGTTTTAACCTGTTTCAGCCCGTTGCTTTGGTTTTACAGCCCACAACTTCACTGTTCTTTCACAACATTTTCAACCTTGTTTCCAGCAGCAGCGGCATGCCACTGTTCTAATGTCTATCTGAAGAACGTAGTGCATTTAGCAGCTAAAGAACCAGATATTTCCCTCAGGAGTTGCTAGAAGGAGAGTGAGTGAGTATTGACTTACAGTAAATTTGACAAGTGAATGTGTCTAAAACAACATTAGCAAATAGCACAGTGAAGTCAACAACACCGACTGAAAGACACACCAAACAGGTTATTTTATGTAGGGCTACTGTGATGGAAGACATTTCTATAATTTGTCCATCCTTTTAGTGAAGGTGTATTTGTATGTGTTGCTAAATATATATGAGCCAAGGTTGTTTCATTAACATTTGAAATCCAACATGGAGTACTCGGAGAGGAAACATTATTACGGGTCATACCATTAAAAATGCCTCTTGGCAGCTGTGGTTTCACGTTCTAAATGGTTTTTATAATATACGCTAATAAATCCAGACATTTCCTGTGACCATGTGTTGTTGTGTTACTGGATATGATACAGGGTGTCAAATCAAAAATGCGGTACAATTTAAAACAGAGGTTTTATTAATATAGCTGTAAAAGCAGCGACATGGTTACTTGGATTGAAACAACCCAGCATGTGTTCTGACCCAGCAATGTGCTCAAACTGTAATTGGGTTGTTTTTTTTTTCTTAATCCAGCAATGTGTGTGTGTGTGTGTGTGTGTGTGTGTGTGTTAGTGATCTTAAATGTCAAGCAGCCACAGCTGAAAATGTACCCATAATGTTTTCCAACCTCAGTCAGCATTCCTATGATACACCTTTATGATAATTATAACATGTATTTCATCAAGTAATATGTTTAACAGTTGTGCTGTTTTTACACTCATGGCTCTCTGCGTAGCAAAGCTGGTCAGTTGTATTTCTTTCTTTTTTTTTTTACAGAAAATTATGATAATATTTGGCTACGATGTGGAAACACACAAAAATATAAAAGGAAGGTACAAATAATACAATTTTCAGGTTCAGATTTAATAATGTTTGTGACTGCCATGCTGTTTTCTCACTGAAAGGCTGTCTAATAGTCAAAAATACAGCCTTCTTTGTGGTCCAGTTATGGTCATGCATTGGTAAAATGTATATAGATTATATGTATTTCAGAGTGAGGCCAAATGAATCAATATTGCACCCAATTTAACACCAATTCACAGCACTACAGTAACTCCCTCAAATTATTTTAACACACACACATCTTTTGTAAGGAGGGCTGAATGAGACTTTTCACAAAGAGTTTTGCTATTCAGACATAATTACTGCCACAATCAGGCAAACAAAAGGCAAAGCTTTCTCCCAGAATCACAAATGAGATGATGACATTTTATTGGATATTATATTTTCGTTGAATTACTTAAAGTTGACATGAAATGAAAAATGCCTTTTTTAGACCCTTCGAGATCACATCCCGGCCATATCGTGCACCTATTTAACATCGTATGCCAAAAAAAAAAAAATGTCAAAAAACAATTGTGTTGTATTCTTATATAAAAATCTTTCTTTTTAAAACAAAATGTGACAAGTGGTTAGAAAAGCTTAAATCAAGAAAGAGTTAAGATTTGTTAGCATAGAGCAGAGTATTTCTGGAGGCTGGACCTGATGGCTGATGTCTGTACAAAAACTTCAACCTGGACACTTTTCGCCTTCAATGGAGGCCATTTTGTGTACTGGCATTATGAAAATGGTGGCCATGAAAGCTGCTGTAACTGAGGCGGTTGTGGTGAATACTGCAATATACAAATGTAAGTTGTTAATGTGTTTTATATTAATAGTTTGGCAGGCGGCAAAGAAGAAGAAGAAGCGGTAAACTGTTGCAATTGTTATTTACTTTAAGTGCACAAGGGCTGTACTCGAACTGAGACTATATTATCAGGTACCAGGAGCCAATATCAGTAACAAGACCACCTCAGTACTGCATTTCCTCCTGTCAACCTGGCCTATAGCTCATAGCATTAGCATAGCATTATTGGATACTGCAACAAGTCCCCTAGCTGTTTTTACAGATAACTTGCAAATATAGAGAAGAAAATAACATTCTGCTTCCTGTTTCATGGGGACTTCCATCTCTAGTTTCTTCTTCACTTGTTGCCATATTTTTGTGTGTATCTTATTTGGTTAGTATTAAAACTGATGCATGAAATGTGCTTGCAGAGTGCTTTTCAGAGGCTTGTTTGTGACAGACATCATTTAAAAAAAAGTTTCTCACTGAACAAAACAAAGACTCTGCATGAACAAATCTGGACTTTGGTGAGAAAAAGACAAAGAAACAAAGCACAGGGGGAAAGGAAGACAGACAGAGAAACAAACTACTTGTGCTGCTGTAAAACTGCCATGATCACAGCTGCTGTGAGTCATGCCGGGAACAAGAAGAGGTAGCTGGCAGTGTCGCCCTGCCCTTCACCTAGACTGTACGACACTGTGACAGGGGCTTTGAATCTTTATCTTTCACAAAGTCACACAAAAAGACCACACACCAAAAAAGCTCTCATTTCCATGATGGGTATGCCAAAACATTCCAATCTGACAACACAATGTCCACATAATGATACTATTTACTATCCCTCAGGTGTTTTTTTACTGCTTGCTTGGTTAGTTAATTTTAGTGAAGTTTTACGGTACATCCATGACTTTGAAAAGGGTACATTTAATTAGACATTGTCAAGAAAACTGTCAGATGACAGCCAGGGGCCAGTAATGAGATTTAACCATGCATCAATAATCACCTGATAAGCCTGGCTAGAAATAAGCCTTAGAGGCACAAAATTACTGCTGATGCATGGTTCATTGCAAAGTATTTTGGACTGTACTAATAAGCCTGCAGAGAATGATCAGTTCCACGAATAGGCCAATTATTTCAGCAGGTACCTGGCTGAGACAGTCCTCTCAAGAAAGACGGCAAAATGCTTCACCAAGGTCGCGGTACTGTCGCTGAGACATGAAGATCCAGGGAGTGAACGTGACAGTTGATGTGCATTAACGCTGAAAAATAGGATCCTGACAAATTGGCATGTCATTTAAGATGCAGCTGATGTTTGGGCTTATATAGAGAAGTATGTCAGTGTTTTGACTTGCATCGTTCACCACTGGTGGTCTGTTGCCCTTTCAGTCATTTGTTCAAATTCTTAAAGTGTTTATGATTACCTGACAAAGACTGCTATTGTCTGTGTAAATTATGTCTCTTGTTTGTCAGGAGGATAAGCAGATGTAGCGTGACATAACAAAGCAGCAAAAACCTCTTATGAAAGAGGTTGGGGAGGGTGTTTTGGTGAACCATTTCTGAAAGGGTTGTGGATTTGCAATTTGAGCCGTGCTGCCATAGTGCATTTTTTTTTTCCTCGCAGGACAACATTGTGAGGAAGAACATTTACCTTGATGACATGTTGGCTGCTTCACACACAGAGCAGTAACCAGCTGTGGCTATTTACTGTATTTAAAACCAGTATCTTTGTGTATAGACATACTTTTATTAAATAGTAGCACTTCTAACAAAGCTAACAAACATATTGCATTTCCTATGGCTGCTTTGCAATAAAGGGCCCCCTACTGGTTTGATGATTTCATGTGAAGCAGAAGATATCCAATTTGCATTAACACAGCTCTGATTAGGCTGCTAAACACTCAAAAAAACATAATATAAGGCTGTCATCTGAAGTATGAACAGAAGGTTAAATGACAGTTAAACTCCCCAGCACAGAGATTCAAGATATAAAAGTAGTTAAAGCTGAGACTTTTAAAAACTGTACAGCCAACCATTTGTTGAGCCAATCATTTTAGTGTACGACACGGCTTTGGTTGAGGGAGGAGACTGTCCCATGTTGGCCCTGGTCAGTCCTGATATCAAGCCAACACTAACGGTGTCAGTTGGCCAAGTTGGCACACTTATCCCCTGCTTTGAGGCTGCTGAGGATAGGCATGTGGCCATAGTTTGGCATAGCTCTGTGCGATTAAAGTAGATTAAACACCCAAAGTGTGTGACTTTGACATGGGACACTGCTGTTCGCATCCTACCAACAGTCTGTGTTGGTTTTTCTTATTTGTGGCCACCAGTGTTACGAAACCAAACCACACCATAGCTGTGGAAAATGTATGAACATTTATTTTGTTTTTTTGTTTGACAGCAAATTCTCTTCTGGGTCAACCATGAAGTCAGTGTTGGACAACACATTTTGTTGTTTATGGTACACTTGATCTGGCTGACTGTACGAACACCTGAAAGAACTCTACCAAACCAAAAAGATTGATGATGATGAGAAATCTTTTTTTTAAAAAAGAAGTTTTGATTCACTTGATTTCCACTCTCTCTGCGTGACTTCAGTGTTTTTATTAGTGATGTGTCTCCTGCATGACTTTTTGTACTGTATCCAGCAGACTGCGCAGTGAGGCATTGAGATACAGACAACTGACTTGTCACAGAGTGCTCTTGGGCTAACCTCTAACTCCAGGATCCTACTACAATGTGAGATTACGACAGAGCTGATTCTAAGTTACATATCATTTGGTGACTTTCCTGTTTTTCTAGGCTATCTGCTGTCAGCAATATAACTTCAGAGAGATATACTCCACACTTGAGACACAAGAGTCAGTGAACGCACCAGGTTGACAAGATAAGATAGATAGATAGATAGATAGATAGATAGATAGATAGATAGATAGATAGATAGATAGATAGATAGATAGATAGATAGATAGATAGATAGATAGATAGATAGATAGATAGTACTAAGGGAAATTCTTTCATTGCAGCAGCATAACAAGTAACACAGTAACACAGAACACCATTTACACAGGCATGCGGTATGGAAAATCTTTAACTACTTCTTTAACATTTATTCTCTTTTATTTTTTTTTACATTATTATTATTTAGAAAAAGGAAGTAAAATATAGTATTGATTTTATTTTAGAAAATAAGATTTTATCAGAGATTCAGTCTCCTTCTTCTCCTCCTCCAACACTGTGACTGTGTCCCGCGACCGGTTTCCAAGACCCCGATTACAACTTCAAATTCATCGACTCCCTGTCTTTAACTCTATGACCCCACTTTAACCTCTTATTAAGTCAAAGTCGTAAAACCGCTTGACGAGTTTGAGTTGAGTTTGACGAGAAGTGTGGAGTATATCTCTAACTTCATATTTTTGCGCATGCAACTCAAATGTCTACTTTTTGTTGTTATCCCCTTCATTTTACATCCCGACTTTCTTCCCTCATGCCTTCTTCTCCTTTGTTTCTCCCGTCGTGCTGTCTCCCCCCTCCTCCCTGTGAGTTTCTGTTATGATTGGACCTGATGAGAAAAAGGGAGTGTTTGTCATTTTGGCAGGCAGAGTTTTGGAGGCCGGAGTTATCTGACGGGGGTGGAGGGGGCATAGTTTATCTGACTCCATGGGCTGACCTCCTGTTTCCTCTCTGGCCCTATGACGCTGGGACGGGACTTCCTCAGTCAGCCTTATCAGTTTGAGCCACAGCACTGGAACAGGCCCACTGACCAAGATCTTGCAAAAAACACTACTTCTGTCACCAAAGTATGCAACGCTCAAGTCAGGTCGGTATGAGAGATGTGTACTTTAGTGTAGATTTAGAAGCTTTGTGGTGACATAGGAAAATACTTTACTGGTACTTTTGTATAGATCTAGAGTTGGTGAATGGAACAAATCTGAAGATACTCAATATTTTTTAGATATGATCAAAAATCTGGCTCACCACAGCAGATGCAAATAAAGTCACTGACACTGGCAAGGTGCATGATGCACCACCAATTGCCAGTTGCAGTTGAAAATACCAGCAATACATGCTCTTTTTCCCTGTAGTCTACATATCTACGATTTGATGGGGAGCTGCCACTCCCTCTGCTGCTGAGCCGATATGTGGAGGGAGCAGTCGGGCTTGGTGAATTGCCTCCATAATCGGAGCAAGAGTCTGCTTTAGCCTATAGTGCTTCCAGCCAGAAAACATGGACCAAATGATCATTGAATGGCAGCGACCAGAGTGAGCAGAACCTGTTAGATGAAGTCATCTTGGCTAAACCGACTGTGACAAGAACTGGCAGTGTGGTGTCCATTCTTAAATGTGGCTGACTGAAAAAGGGAGCAGTACAGCTGGGTCAGAGCTGTTTTATAGGGCATGCTACCTCCTGATTGGGTTGTTGAGTTCACAGATCTGTCTTAGATTGCTGAGGCGAAGCCTTGACAGGTAAACCAATAGAGAGGCCAATTAGAGGACGTGCAAAGTCCCTTTTTCCCCCTCTGTGATGATTGTGATGGTGGTAGTCTACTTAAATCAACTTGAGTAGACCCAGGATACTAGACAATGACAATAAAATGACACCATATTGGACCTGGAGGTCTTGATCATGAAGCCAGTAGGCCTGTGAACACCTCTACAACAGTACATGGTATGACTGAGGATACTTTCAAGAAAGTTTACATTGCTTCAAAGATTTATTGGGATCACCATACCTGCCATTTTGTTGTTTTTATCCAAACTTTTTGTCCCTTGAGGAATTTTGGCCTACATTTACAGTCAATGTCAAGCGGATATATGCTCTAAGAAGGTTTCTTGAAACTGACAGTGTGTGTGTTTGTGTGTGTGTGTTCATGTTTCTCTAATGGCTCTGCTGGCACATACCATAATACTCACGTGGGACCTGAGTATGAGTGACTTCATTTGGAAGTATATCGAATGTGCTACACATGGTTGTTATTGTAGAGTGATTTGTTTCACTGTGACAAATGCTTGACTTGATCCTAGTCTTTACTCCACAACAACGGTCATTACACTTAAAGAGCACATTTGCATCATTAGCTAGCTACCTAGCCGCTGAGCTAATGCAATAATAAAGCGACAAATTAATGTTAACATGGAAGTACAGTCTACACTGTGCATTTTTTTAATTAAAAAGACACTTTTGTAATAGATCACAGAGAGGAAAGGTTCATTTCAGGTTTTGATTAAATGATTATTGACTTAAAAGCAGTTATCCCTGAGGAAGCTATATTTATGTGTTATTTGTAATTAGCACAACATGTTACCACCCACGAAATAAGAAGTCTGAAATACCTGCCAGAGGATGAGGTCACTTGAAAGGCCTGCGTATGGAGGAAGAAGCATGGAGCTACACTAGGGGGAAGAAAGCGATTAGTTTGATTTGATTTTGGGAGGTGAGAGATTGGACAAAAAGTCAAGCATGTGGTTTTAGATTGTAAAGCCATTAAAAACACACAACGCACACACAAATGTGTGTTCAGGCTTCTGGATTGGATGACCAGAGCTGTATTATTCTTTGCTCCATTTGAATAAACAGTGCTGCTCTGGCCGTGTTGATTCCAGAGGGGAGATAAGCAGGGTAAATAAAGCTGAACTCGGAGTGGAAAAGGTTTCCTCTCATTGCTGCTCAACTGTTTTACTGTTTAAATGTCTCCAGATGGGAGTTTAGGAGGCATCTCTGAACCGTTTTCTCATGTTCTGTAACAAAAAAAAACAAAAAAAAACATTAGCATTAGTGTATGTGTTTAGATAGGGAAAGTGCTGAATGTGTTGGGGAAACACTACAGATGAATAGAGTACATTTGTAATAGATTATGCCATAAAACATTTCTAGAACAGAAATATAAACATTGGGTGAAGCCAGTTCGAAATTCATGTTTCATGTTGTTGACAGAGTCAAAGTTTTTACAGAGGAAAAATGTTATGAATCAGGTTCTGAATGATATATGAACCAAGCCCATGGTAAAAACCTTCAGAATCCAGATAAGAATCAAAATGGAAGGTTTGGTGTGTGTAAGTGAACTGATCTTGAGAAAACATCCTTAAATTCAGGCATTTTGAGACACTACAGGTGAATAGGGTAAAAATTTAAACTCATAGATATCACCATTAAAACATTACGTTACTCACGAAGTAAATCATTGAAGCAATTATTTTTTGTATCACAAGTTTTGCAAATGAGGCATTATCTAATGTAACTTCAGGTGGAATCTATTGACACAAATTGATTCAACTCAATTTTATTTTGTTTACACATCACCAAATCATAATTAATACATAATATTAGTTCCAACAATTCCCATCATGAGCAAGCTCTTGGCAACAGTGGCAAGGAAAAACATCCTTTCAAGAGGCACAAACTTCAAGCTGAACACTGATTCTTGTGGACGGCCTTCTGCTACGAGAGGACAATAATGGCAATAATAACAGAAATAACAACAATAATAATAATAAGAATCATAGTGTTTGTAGTGGGCGTCAGGCATAGTCACAACCCATGAGAACACGAGAGTGAGAGAGCACAAAACCTCCAGAAGCAAAGTTAATAACATTATATAACATTAATGGGACGTGAATGTGTGGAAGAAGAAAAGAGAAGACAGATATTATGTCTTGTCTTTTCATGTGTGAGTGAAGTGGTAGGTCAATCTGCTTTTTACATGCTTCCCAGCCTGTGAGCTCCTGTAGTTTGCATGTCATATGTAAGAATGATGACACACAATCACAGCGGACAATTCATCACCGTTTGCTAAGAGTTTTCTGGGGGGTGTGTGTGTGTGTGTGTGTGAGCGTGATGACTTATCTGGGGCAAACACCTTGCAACAAGTACCTCATAACTTACCGATGAGTAATAGTTTTTAGGAAAATGACACTCCCAAGAGACGAAAGATCCATGTTTTATGAAAGTCAAGATGAAGCACCGTGACAAAGTGACGTGGCGTTAAGTGAAGGATGAGTTACTGTATGTTTCTCCACCTTCAGCAGATAGATTGGACCGAGGTGACTTCTCTCCTTAAGTTTCCTCCTCAAGTGACTGACGTTTATGGTGATGGAAGGCCCGGATCTCCTAAACGGCGCCTCGTTATTCCATTAAAGGTGCCTTCCTAACGACTTGCAGGAAGCAAAACTGATGACAAGGTAAAATAGATTAATTAAGGTACCTTGGCGTTGAAGCAGCCACTTAATCATAGATCGCGCTTGTCACAGGGATTTAGGATCTGATTGACTTGAACAGATTATGCCTCTCTTCATTTTCTGCCTTTGTGCAATGGAAAATTAATTGTCAGTGACATTTAGTTCTAATCCCCCCCCACACACACACTCCACACACACACACACATGCACAGACCTCCTTACCACCACCTTCTATCTCTACTTCTTTAATTAATTATTGACTCTCTTATTTTCATCTCGAAGACTTTGTTTTTGAGATATCCATGAACAGATTTTCTCTGCCGACGACAACATCCGTTGTTTGATTGAGTCAAGGCAATCTAATCATCAGCTGTCGCCGCGGCGCTATTCTCCTCTCATACCCAGACTGCTGTGTCAGTGCTATTACCCACCACCCTGCTGACACACACACAAACACACATACGCACCATCTGAGTGACAGCTACAGAGTGGGAAGAGTCCGGTCCACCTTGACTCGTCAATCATCTGTTTCTCTGACAGCTCATTTTACTGAGCAGGAGACGAAAGGGGAGGGGGGGGTGAAAGAAGAAGAGGAGAAGAAAAGGGGTGAGGAGGGAAATAGAGGAAAAAAGTAGAGGAGATGGGGAGAGGGGAGAAGAAAGGAGAGGAGATAACAAAATGGAAAGAAAAAGTGACAAAAAAGGAGAGGGATGAGGTGAAAGAGAAAGAGAGGAGAAGCAAGAAGAGGGGAGGAGAGGAAGAGGGAGAGAAAAAGAGGGGAAGAGAGGGAAAGTGAGGAAAGGAAATGATGAGAGGAGGGAAAAACTAAGTAGAGAAGGGGAATTGAGTGAAGTGTGGAGAAAAGGGGAAGGAGAGGAGAAATGGATGGAAAAAAAATGGGCTGACTTCGGTCCAGGTAAGATGAAAAGGAGAAGAGAGGAGAAAAGAAGAAAGGAGAGGAGACGAGTAGAGAGAGGGATGGAAGAAGTGGAAATATGAGGAGAGGAAAGAAGGGGAGAAAAAGAGAGGAGAGGAAAAAGGACAGAAAAATGGGGGTGGGGGTGATGGAGGAGGAAAGGAGAGGATGATTTGGAAAGAGATGAGAAAAGGGGAATGCAGGGGAGAAATGGGGATGGGAGGAGAGAAACAGTGAAAAAAAAGGTTGTGGGGAGGGAAAGTGGGGAAAGGAAATGAGAAAATGAGATAAATAGAGTAGGAGAGGGATGGAAGGAGTGGAAACACGAGGAGAGGAAAGATAAGAAAGAACAGAGCAAAGGTGAGAGAAGGCAGGGTAGGGAATAGAGAATAGAAGAAGAGTGAGGAAAACCCATCAGATGAATGAGTAAAGCAAGACAAGAACAGAGGCGAGAAATGAGAAAATGAGGAGACGAGTGAAAGAAAGACAGGAGAGAAGAGATGTGGAGAAAACAGGAGACAAATGGAAAGACGTGAGGCACAGAGAGGAAAAGGAGGTGGAAGACGAGACACAAAAAGAGGAATGAAAAAAAGGATTGGAGAGGAGAGAGGAGGAACGGATGGAGAGCAGTGGGTATGATACACGAGGGAGGAGGAGAGAAAAAATGGAGGGAATAATTGTGGGATGGGGCTGCTGACAGAATGACGGCAGAGTGAGAGAAGAGATAGCATTGTAGCATGATGAAACTGTGTGTGTGTGCGTGCGTGTGTGTGTGTGTGTGTGTGTGTGTGTGTGTGTGTGTGTGTTTGCTTACTGTGTCAAATTAAACAACAGAGGCAAAGAGAGACATTTCATTTCCCAGATATGATTGATGGATAATGTGTGTCCCAGAGAGGTGTCAGATACCCTGACTCCACCGACACACACGCACACACACACACTGTTACACACTTATTCTTATGCTCTTGTCTAGTCAAGCAAACCCATTCAATGATGGGAGGAGATATTACCTTCTATAATAATGGCTCACGTGGTCAGTTCAACATAATTACATCAGTGCAACAACTAAATCAAACTCAGCTCCAAGTTCTCTTCAAACAGCCACATTCTTCGTGTTCACTAATTAACACAAGTTGACTTTGAGGTCACGGATACAAGCGGCCAAAATGATCTTCCTCCGTAGGGCGGCTGGACTAAGCCTGAGAGATAAGGTGAGGATCTCGGATATCCGGATGGAGCTTGGAGTACAGCTGGTGCTCCTTTGTGTCAAAAGGAGTCCGCTGAGATGGTCCGAGTATCTGATTAGGACGTCTCCTGGTAGGAGACACTTGAGCGGATCCAGAATCTGCTAGAGGGACTATGTAGCCAATCAGGCATGGGAACGCCTCGGGATCGACAAGGTAGAAAGGATTGCAATGGATAAGTGACTGAAAACAGTATTCAATAGTTCAGAAACTATTGAGTCAGCATGACCTTACTCCCAACTCGTCAACAGCAGCTCGGTTGTACACTTCAAACTATGATGCTGTAGCTACCCATCTAGCATCAGTTTTAACATGTGTTACACTTTCAAAATAAAGCTCGCTGAGAAACATTTCAGATTTTATCATTTTGGAACCACACCTTACATTACCTACAGTTTTGTAGTCAATACAGTCAAATCTATGAACACTGTAAATGTGGTAATGAGTTCAGATAATAAAAATAGTGAAGTTCATTCTTGACCTTGTACAGTAGTTTATAAAGCAATCTCACCACAGCATTCATTCCACTTCCAGAACGACCAGGCAGTCTGTCAAATATATGAAAATTGAAATAAAAATAATCGTAATAATAATAAAATAATAAATTAATAAATCATGCAAAGGCTCTCATCCTCAGCCATCTATTACTGCTCCACAGGAGAGCTGTGTTGGCTCGTGGCTTATCTGAGTCCTGCAGTAATCACTGCAATCTCTCTTACTCTGACACCTGAGACCACAAGAGTTTAGCCGGGGCTAAAAGTTTTAACTCACCCCCAGAGAAACTGAAATGTTTGGTGCCTTCTCAGTGACTCGGGGAGATTACGGGGAGACTGTTTGACAAACAGTGAGCCAGCACTGTGTATTTTCTTTATGATCTGTGTACATGCGTGTTACAGTTTGAGGGTTTAGCGGAAAAGCCCTGTTTATGTGTGTGGGTATCAGCGACACAGGGAATGCTAATAATCTGGATTTGTTCTGTTTCCCGATATACAAAATTGTCCAGCCATATTTGTAAGAAAGCAAACAGGGCTCCAGGGTAAAGACTGGAATCCATGTATTTTAAACTTCCTCTGGTCTCTGTGGCTAAAGACTAAAAAAGAGAAGGCATGAGAAAGAAGAAAGAAATCTGAGCCTGGTAAACGGCTAAAGGAGAAAAAGAGTCAAAGGAGAGTCCAGGTTGTGGCACTGACATGCTCAACGCTCTGATGCATCCTCCCAGTGAGGGTCGTGCCCTCCGGGGGCTCTACAGCACCGGTTTAGCATGTCACTGTGATATATGTGCACGGCGGTGAGGGAACTCAGCATTAGCTCTGACTATTCCATTCATTGTATGAAGGGAAACGACCTCTCACCTCAAAGCTGCCAGGATGCCTATTGGACGAGCCATCTGTGTCCATTAATTGTCATTAAAAAGTTGAGCTGGAGAGTTTTCCTCCCGTCAGACTGTGACCTTCCAGATTCTGACAGGCTACAGTATGCATCATCATCATCATCACCATTACACTGCTTTTTTTTCAGTGTAGAGCTCTGTGTTGCAGTATTTATTGTAGCTAACAGATTTTGTCAGTTAGGACAGTTTTCCTGTACATAACAGGCCATCAGGGTGAAGTAGGCCTTGCATTGTTTCCGTGGATTTCCGGTCGCTAAAACATAAACCAGATAGCACGCTGATTTTAACAGTCTGAGACTTTAACTGGCTGTCTCTAGACAGCGAGGGAGACTCAAGGATGGTGAAATCAGACATGCATTGTGCTTGTTAAAGATAAAATGAGATACTGCAAATGTTAAGGTTACAGTGAAGGCACTTCATGCAAATGTTACAAGCTCCACCGACTATGAATGAGTGCTGCCCCAGTGTCTTTTCACCAAACTAGCTATGAACCGGTTTCATTCAGGATTCTTGGAACCTTGGTGCTAGCTTAGCTTTGTAGTCGAGGATCCAGCATTAAGGGAGACACAACGAAAGCAAACCGTATGAAGATGTAACTGTGTGATTACCTCCCAGCTTTTGTTCGATGTTAGCTGACAGGGGTTTGAGTAATGATCAAGGACACAAAATGTTTCCCTTTGGATGATCCATGCCACCCTAACGCCAAATGAATGCAGCTCCATTGTGTTCCAGCTCCAGTGTGTTTTATTTATTGTTAATTTACATAAAACTCATATTTAATGATGCACTTCACTTCTTACTGACTTTATGTAAATGACTTGTTTATAAGGTGGCTTCAAAAAGCTTTACAAAAAGCTGTGACAGACCTGTATATGACAAAAACATCTGCTAGTATCGCTGTCCATATAAAATCCAAACCAATGGGATTAAAGCCGGACGTCTTTTTATGGGTCATTTATTCCATCTGTCTGTTATTTGTGGTTTACATATATTTCCAGTTGAAGACAGAGAGAGGGGATGACATGTTCCTTCATTACCATGAACGCACACACAGTAGTTTATTTTGACTCAGTCACACATACACCATCCTCCTGCCTGAAAGTACGAGTGTTACAGCCGCAGTTACATGTGCTAAAAACACGAAACAGTCATAATGTATATACAAAGAGGCACGAGGTAGATAAAGTGGCTGTCCTTGTAAAATATGCAAAGGAAAATAAACATATAACTCTGTACAATAACTTTCAGGCTGTCAGGGCTCTGGTGTAAATGCACTTCTGATGTTTTTTAAAGATTTACGTCCTCAGTCATAAAGTACTGAAAGAACTAATGCAATGTTGGTTTTGATCTTTCCATTGGATTTATTGACTGCATGCAGCCTTATCCTTTGCTGTCCTTTTTGGAAAGACAACGCTCCAAAATGTATTCTTGACCTTGGAAACAGCTGTTGCCAAAACAATCTCACCACGACATCCCTTTAGTAGCTCCTCTGTAGCTTTCAATCATATCGGATGACCACAGACGATGTTTGCTTTTCTCATCTAGTTGTTTTTCACTGAGCGCTTAAAGGACGTCTCATCTGTGTTGGCCCCAAAAGTTCATTCTTGGAAAAAGCAGTTGACGCGGCGCACCTTCTCCATTCTGCTTATGAAGGGTATACCAGGAAATGTATATCTGTATCAGTGATTGCTGGTGATATGTAGATCTATTTAACACTTATTTAAAAAAACAAACACTTATAGCAACTTTAAGTGTACATTATAACGTGTATATTGCAATTATTAAAAGTACTAGTTCTAATTTCCCCCCCGAGAAGTACTGTAGGTGTATTTTTATTACCTGTTTTTAATATCATACTGTATTTCCATGTGGACCGTGGAAAAGAAGTGCTGAAGCTCACAATCAATAACTGGTTGACGTGCATCTGCGAATAATGCATCGGCTTGATTTTCCCTTTAACTTCAGACTCTACAAATTGAACTGTCGAGCAGCATGGGGATAATATATTTGAAGGATGAAATCCAGTGGCATTTCCCTTAAACCCAGACTCTCCTGACCCTAGAGAGCAGGTCAGCTGGAAAGAGAGAGTACAGGCCCTCCTACCACCCCATCACCAACAGCCCCCGTGAGGGAAATGATGAACAGGGGGCTGCACAAAGCCAGCACTCAGCTTTAATTGGACGGAAGGTGGCTGTACACTCATACCATAAATAACTAGACCCAGGGAAAGTGTGTATGTGTGTGTGTGAGAGAGAGAGTCTGGGTGGGGCAAGGAGGGTTAACCACGATGCAGTCCTGCAGCGAGCTTGAGGGCTCTGGTGTAAATATCCTGCAGCCTAACTGATTTGTCTATGGTCGTAAACACGACATAAAGAGCTAATATACAGGTCAGCACCAGCGTGATTTACACCCACACAAGGCTAAAAACTTCATCAGGGCATTTCATTTCCTTCCTCTTGACTTATGCCCAACTCTTTGTGCAAACTGACGTTTTTTGTTGAACTTGTTCCCCAAAAATAGGAAGATTTTTTAGATTTGTTTTAATGAAATCATTGATTGATTTTTGCCAGGAAAACAAACTTTCCGCATTCTTTAAAGTCTACGCAGGGAAGGGTTTGACAACTAAAAATACACTGTAGGTTTTTTCGGCGGATGATCACTTTAAAGGTTTTGCTGAAAAAAAAACCCTCAAAAGATTCAAAGACAATCCAAGATTAAGAGATTTACAAGATAGAAAGTCTTTTAATTTGTTTGTGGGATGGGACTCATAATCAATCAGGCTCAGGCTGAGAGACAAATGCGTCTGTCACCGTTCGCGCTGCTCTCAATTCAACACAGAAACACAATGAGAGATGAAAGAGGAAGGAGGTAGACAAGAGATGCTCTCGCTGATGAAAACATTCAAGATAGTCTTTCTCAAGAGAGGTTTTGATCAAAATAATAACTCTAGTCCAATCAGGTTGTGTAATTTGCTTGGATAAGGCAAACTTTGAATTATTGGCATTTTAAATTTAGTCTGTTATTTTTCCTCGTCCTCCTTTTATTGGATTTCAATGTTCCATGTTTTCTGATGGGCACAAGAGGCAGCAGGCCACAATGTTAGTGCAGAGCTTGTCTCTGTGAGGACTGCTAAAAATACTACCAAGGTACTTTAGGATACCTGAAGCAAATAATCATGTGTGTCTTGTGTTTGTGTGTTTTCAAACACACACACACACACATTCCAGGCAGCAATGACATTTCATCCAAAATGCATTTAACTATAAAGCATTTCTACATCATGTAGAAATTGGTATTTTTTTTGCAATTTAACACCCCTCCAGTGTCAGTGTAACCCCACTGTTTTAAATATGGACAGCTGTACACAAGCATTTGTTATGATTACATTACTTATTATCAAAAACTAGCCAGTCGACAACTTTGCAGCCAAACATCAAGCAAGTACAACAACACAAGACATAGCAGCCAGCTAATATTACTTAATAATCCAACAGGAAGAAGCCCAGCTCAGCATCTGTCTTTCAGCCTTTTATTTCACGAAGCTCTCACCAACCACTAAAAGTCAGTCTTCTTGGCTGGCGGCTTCTTGCTTGCTCACTTTCTCCTTTTCTCTTTCCACCTTCTTTGGTCTCTTCTCCACTGTCATTATAGAGGCTGCTGAGCCTGGTTACATTGCCTGCTTGTCCAGCTCCAGTTCTGGCATGACACTGGCTCTGCTCCCCATCAGCATTCCCAAGTGCCTAGGCCTTAAAATCTCCTCTTCCTGTTGGTCCAAAAACACCTGAGGTACAAACACTAACACTTTCCTGCTACTCTGAGCTCACAGTCCAGGCTAACAAACAGAGCTAACATTAGCTAATAGCAGCTATTGTTTGCAGTAGTTTACTTTATTCTCCATCATAGAGTATGATCCAGTTTCAACAAAATCAGTGAAATAATTGGTGGTGTGTGACTTTGTTGACTCTGGGTTGAGAGAAGTACGTAATGCTTTACAGCACTAAGTTACAGAGTGTGAGAACAGACATATGAATGACAGAGACACCATCCATCTGATTACAAGTCAGCGTAGCATCAACATGATTTAAAAAAAGTTAGTTTCTGAGAGAAAGATTACAACAGAAGAGGCTCTGCTCTTTGAGTGAACTTTTTAAAAGAATAGCACAACACCTAGCTGTTTCCACTTGGGTACACTCAACACGGGTGGCTTAGCTCTGTCTGCGTGTTCAGATATCTTCCTACCAGCACCTTTAAAGCTTATTTCTTTAAAGTGTGAAACGCTAAATCATTGCAGACAGATTCTGAATTCATATACAGTTATTTATTTACAGAGATCACTATGTCAATGGCTCTTTAAGAAAGGGAGACAAAATGAACAAACTACATTCTAGGTTAATTCAGAGTGACGGTAAAATATCAGTGTATGTGTTTCCAGCATTACTGAACTCTCAGATCTCTGCGCTGACGTCTTTTCCAGCCAACATACATGATCGTACGTCAATTCCTTTTTTTTTTCTTCATAATCTCATAAGCAGCTGTTTTTCTATAATGGGTTTATCATTTCCTGTTGTAAGCATTTGACATATATCCATGAATGCAAACCATGTGTTTCTATGACCTGCAGCACATGCATGTAGAATCAAACGCCCCAAATCCTTTAAATTAACTGATTTCTGGTGATACGCACAAGTCAGTCTAATTCATCTTCCTCATGTTTGCCCTTGGAAAAGCCACAGCTTGTCCCTTTTGTGCAGGAAAATGTTCAGGACACAAGGCGTGGAACGTAAAACTCTATCATCATCAAGGTTTCTTTTTTTCTCCTTCTGTACTGGCCCTAATTGCCTTTTTCTCCTTGTGTATGTGTGTGTGTGTGTGTGTGTGTGTGTGTGTGTGTGTGCCTTAGACGAGGTGTCCATCTATAACTTGCAGAAGGAGGGACCCCGCCGGGCCAGCCATCTGTCACCTGGGCACCTGGAGGGACTGCAGTCTTGTGCGGCTTAAAAGGCGAAATCATTAAGATGTTAGAATAACAAATGTCTGGCTATGTTTGGCTCTCAATCACCTCGTTCAAGGTGATGAACATTCCCGCGTCGCCATCACTTGCTCGACTAAATGAGCGGATAAAGACACATCATTGAAGAGATGGTTTTCTTCTCGTCACACTTTGACTGGTCCAGTTCTCCGGCCTGAATCCTGCCACCGGATGTTATTTTGTGCGTGTGCGTGTGTGAGGGAGCTGCCATCCTGCTGAGACACAAGTATGCACACTCACAAATTGAAATACCACCCAAGAACATACGGACTACATTCCATCACTCCTTTCGAACCTGTCTCTCTCATTTTCTCTCTCTCTCTCACACACACACACACACACACACACACACACACACACACAGGCAGAGACCCAAGGTCAGTGGAGGTCTGGCGGGACGTTGATGAATGGATGTGAAGGGTGTCATCCTGGACAAACAGAGCCTGCGCCCACATGCTGCTACATCCTGAAAAATATGCCTGTTACACCAACAGCTGAGGGAAATAGTTTGGAGGTCTCTCACATCCTCTCTATTGCTCACTCTGTCTGTTTCTCTACATGGAACATACATATTTTGTCATTCCCAGTGCATAGAAAGAGAAAAATAACACGCCTGCGTACATGTGATGCATGCAACTATGCGCACTGATTCATCCGCGACAAAATTAGCTTTTCAGGCTGATATCAGTACCTGAAGGCTAATATCTGATACATTACACAAAGAACACTTTCTTTCACACAAGGTCAATGTTTGGTGGTGCCGTCAACAGTCCTGCTTCCCACATGCTGTTACAGCCAAATAAATATGTCTGCCTCTGCCCGCTAATCTCTGATGCCACCCTGCCTCGCTCCTCCAAGGGTGTGCAGATAAATAGCTTTAGTGTAAATGGCCTCTTAAAATATGACATTGCCACGCTTTCAGTGGAGAGAACTGGACGAGGTGGGAGGCAATGGGGGGGAGCCATGATGGACAAAGGCAAAGAGGAGACGGACCAGTGGTGGTCAAGTCAGATCTCAAACTTCAAGTCCAAAAGGTGGATCGGAGTAATCTGTCATGATAATAAAACATCTGTCTATTGAGAAGTCAGCTGGAAATGTTCTTGAAGATGCAATCCTGTTCATTTTAAATTCATCACAAACTTCAAGGGCAAAGTAAACATGAGCAGCTCACATGAAGCAATAAAAAACATCTCATTACTAAGCCACATGTCTGACATACAAAGAGCCTTTGACAGTAAACACAGCATAATAAAGTGAATTAAAATCAACACATCTACTTTAATTAAGATGGACCTGTTATGTTAATTTCCAGCTGTCTATTCTTGGTCTGAGACTTCACTAGATTTGCTTCACCCTCTTGCCATTGTGCTCGATGGCATGCTTCAATAATTTAGCTCGGGCAATAACGATATGGAGGCAGTGAATTTGATGAATTTACTGTTCATCGGAACACAAATGACACAAGAATTAAATTGGAAAAAACATGAACACTGAATACTGTACAAAATGTTCCAACCGCCGGTGCCTCAAACTCTTAGTCAGCTAGCAGTTAGTTGTTGGCTACTTAGCACCAGAATCAGAATCAGATTTATTGCCAAGTAGGTTTTCACTTACAAGGAATTTATCTTGGTGTAATTGGTGCAAAACAAATATTAATTAAAAAATAAGATAGAAATTCAAGCTTAAAAATATATAAACAATATAAATATATATACAACAAGTTCTAAAATGAAAGAGCTGTTGTGCAGAAATGTGCAAGCATATGGCAGGTAATAAGACAGAGTTCACAGTGTGCAGCATATTGTATATGTGCAGATATACATCAGGATGAGGCTATCCAAAAACCAAGCTATCTGTCTATCAGTAAACTCCATAAATGACAGAGTTGAGTCAGAGAAGCGAGAAGAAATATATAACTAATTTCCTTCACAACTGAAAAAGCAAGTTCCACGAAACAAAAACTTTAAGAGTCGTCCTGAGCAGAGCGTTCAAGCGGCAACCTCTGTGGCTAGGAAATGAAGCCAAGAAATTAAATGTTTAGGGTTTTTTTTGTTTTGTTTAGTTTTAACTCACCCGTTCAAATGATATTAAGGCTTAAAGTCGCACATAATTAACAGCATGGCCACAGATAGGTCAGATAGGTAGGTACCATTACAGGTGGCTTATTTGAGCACCCAGGCATCATTCAGTCCGCCTTAGGTCCACTGCTGATCCACATCTTTGCATATTTTTAGATTAGCCGTGAGGCAGAAGAGGCAGTACAGCCTGAATGAAATCAAGAACAATGTTTATGTCTTTCTAAAGAAGATAAGATAGACTTTATTGATCCCAACACAGTGGAAATCACAATATACAAGGTGAATAAGAATAAGAAAAATACTCAACCGGTAGAGTGTGTTCCCTCGTACGAATGACTTACTGAAGGAGTCCTTCATGCAGTGACCCGGTTTCGAGTCCGGCTTGTGGTCCTTCACTGTGCATTGCCCCCCCTCTCTTACTTTCCTGTTTGTCTTCAGCTTCACAAGTTGAAAAGCGTCCAGAAAGAGAAGTCAATAGTATAATCAAGCCAAACCATATTTTTACAAAAGTAACTCTTGAATTTTCCCAGATGCTCATCTGTATGAGAGTAACATTTGAAGGCAAGAGTTTTGGTTGTTTTTACACATATTGACACCCAGCGTCTCTCAGCTGGGAATGTCTGCATCATGTCTGTAATCATCATATTCATCTAACACACAGAATCACTATGCCCTCTGCAAAAACAAACATTTTAAGGAGTATAGAAATAAGATGTTTGTGAAATTCACCTGCGTTTTGTCAGTCATGAGTGTGGTTTCGATCTTCTTAAGTAGCTCAGCTTCATGTGAATGAACACAACCTCAAATACCCCGTCATGCAGCCATAAATTCTCACTACACCAACCATGATAATCCACAGCTGAAAACAGTGTAAGTATGAAGAAATTACTGAGCTTTTTTAAATATTTCTAAACCCTAAAAAAAAAAATAAGAAAGAATTTTTAGGCTTCAGTAGGAACCAATGGGCGTGGGGTTACCACAGGCTGAGTTGGGAAATCAGAAACTTCAGACTAAGCCATTGTTGGTTTTGTGATTTATGTGCTGTGTAAACAAATAGAAGTATTATACATATTTAACTTATAAATAAAGATGTTATGCTGCAGACGTGTAATTAAATATTACATTTAGTTCACTTGAGTGATGATTCACAGTGAGGTTTTATAAAAATATATTAATTCACCACATCAGAGATGATTTCATATTAGTCTGTTTGTTTTGATTGCACAGCAACAACAGGGTGACAGAGCCGTCTTCATACTTCCTAAGAGAGCCATCCAGGAGGGTATGATTGAAATGAGCTTGACTGTGTTTGATCTCGGCCTCGACTCGGACTGAAACTGATCTGGTCTGAGTGGGTCATATTGTTGTCGACTGTTCCCCTCCAAACTTTGACAAGCTGGGTGCAGACAGAGAAAGAGACAAAAGAAATGTAAGAGGCGGAGGGAGAAAAAGAAGGAGGTGGTTGAGATTGGAGCAGAGGATGAGAGAGGTAGGAAATGAGCAAAGAGGAAAGAGAGGAGCCGGGGGGTAGGGGTAAGAGTTGTGGTGGTGTGTAAATGGGATGGGGTGCGTTGGTGTGTGTTGGGGGGGGGTTTCCATACAGTACACGAGGTCAGGGAGATATATGAAGACTTGTCACATTGCAAAGGTTGAGGTATGGTCTCTATTGGTCCAGACAGTGACCTCCAGGGCAGGGCCAAAACATTTCCAGATGTCTGCCAACAGCGTTACTGGAGCTGCTTCCTTGTGCAGCTGAGGGGTGGGTGGGTGAGTGGGGGGGGGGCGCTACAGCACATTGTGAGGGAGAGGAATGAATTTGGATTGCAAATCAAATGACGAGCGTAGACATAAAAGTCTAAAGCTTTACAGAGAGCAGGAGAGGGAGCAAGAGAGTGTCGGATAAGGCGGAGGTGTGCGTGTGTTTGAGTGCATGTGTGTGTGCAGATCTAGATGTTAGTGAAAAATGGAGACAGAGACATTAAAGTGTTTTAGATTTCTTCCCTCTGTGCTTCTGCCCAGAAGGGAATCTTTGACGTTCATTTATTCTGCTCCCCAGCGTGCCAGCTTGCCGAGGAGCCGACATCAATCACGCCGTTTCATTTTTTAATGTTCATTTTGTATCACCATTTTGCATTTTGGTTCGTCATTACTGGTGATAAATAGGCAAAAGCATTGTCTGGGCAATGGTTACGTTAGGGGGTGATACACCGGGGAGTCTATACGAGTCTGAATTATGAGAGGATTTGAATTGTCTAGGAAATGTTTTTGCTAAAATGGAATTTGAAAGTTCAAGCTCAGGGGAGGAGAAACAGCACAAGAATTTTGTGCAATGCAGCGTCAGCTGGGATTAAAAGTCGATATTAAAGTGGAACAAAATTTCAAACATGATAATTCATGTTTTGCATCAGCCGTCAGAAGCAATTGCACTGTAATAAAGCCCATAGTCTTAACACTTCTACAGCCGAACAGAGCTGATGTAAGTCTCCTCTTTTGCAACCCTGCAAAGTATCATGAAAATTGTTGGGTCTCATTGCATTAACCCTTAGGTGTGATATTCTCTTCGATTCCCAGGACTAAAGGAAAACCACAGCATCTCCTCCAACAACTTTGTGTAAAAACAGCAAGAGAAGCAGTCAAAATGTTGAATAATTTCAAAAGTTGATCCCCTGTTTCCATTTCTTACTAACTCCTAAAACCTCCCGATCTGGGCCTTTAGTGTTGAGGAATGTCGGTGAGCCTCAGGCTGTCTCTGCAGGCTCTCTGTTTACCGTTCCATCTCACTTCCACCTGTTGCATATCTTCTCCTGTCTGCCTGCTACGCCATCTGAATCTAAAGAGGTTTCCAGACAGCAGAGAAACTTTTCAGCCAGTCAGATAGAAAATCACAACATGGACTGGGACGTAAATCCACAGAGAATTGAACAACAGGCTAAATGCGGCCTGGCTTAAAACTTCCAGGTTACAGTGGGACTGGTTCTAAAACTGTATGCACTCATGGAAATGAAAGGCGGCTTAGATAAAAGCATCCTCCAAATGGCGTATGTAAAAGAGATGAAGCTTTGCTCATCCCCGTGGAGAAATTAGCCTGCGACAGAAATAATAGGATTCCACACAAATAGAACACAAAACAATGAGAATTAGTTCTGCACACCCATGAAGTAATCCAACACTGTGGGTCATATTTAAAGGTTATACACCTTAAATGGAACTAATATAGAAGCAAAGAATTATTTGCTATGTGAATATGCAGCCTAGCGGAGAAAAGGAGAGCATTTTGAAGCCTGAGCACTGTTTACCTATCTCTCTGTGTTGGCTGTAGGAGAACAACAGAAACAGCTGTTTTTCTCATCTACCGCTCTGAATTAAGGATTTATGTTGACCAAATCAGAGTTGGTGATTGTTGGAAATACAGTGGACAATTTGGTGAGTTTCATTTTGTTTCTGTCCACTTTGAATGAACTTACAATGTTACGATGAGGTGCAAGGTAAAATCACTGTTTCTGTCTATGGAATCTGGTGGTGAGCAATACATAATGGCTTTTTATCATTAAACAAGAGGAGCATCTCTGCAAGGATCCTTTCCATAATGTTGTCAGACGCCATCTGACCTACCACTTCTCTGATAGGCACAAGTTGTTTTGCGACTCTTTTCAACTTACTAAATTAAGGGTTCATTTCGACAAAACCAGCATTGGTGGTTGTTTAAAAAGTGGAAAGAGATTTTGTTTTGTTTCTTTGCTCAGTTAGCAATGTGTTTCTGAGAAGATCTGCTAAATAAAGCTACTGGTTTGGTCAATGGAGTCAATATGGTGGAACACAGCATCCGTTGTTCTGGTCGAAGATGCTGTGCTCCTGTGCAACATAGTGGCAACTGAACTTCGTATTATTTAAAAGTCGATTTGTGCAATTTATTTTTGTAAAGTTAGCAATTACAGCAAAACTGCAATCAAAACAATAACGTGTATTAGCTGATACCAGCAAACTGGTTCAAACCTGCTTCCTCAAAATGACAAAAAAAGACACTTTATAATGTTTTTGCCAGATATGTTTTAGAGAATCTGATACTTAAGGATGGATTATGTTCACTCCAAGTCGCTACAAAACTGTCAAGTGCTTGTACTGCTAACAAAAAGATGTTGGGTGTATTATAAAGAAGAGGTTTGTACAACGTGTTTCTGACTATAATAGACATTTTTTTTATCAACTTTTTGTTCTCGTTCTGAAAGGTCGCACTTGAAAACCTTTTGGCCTTTACACAGACTATGTATTATGTTGTTTATATTCATTTGATCCATTGTTTATATAAAATATTTATTAATCCATTAGATTTTAATGCATTTTGTTTCATTTCTAAAGAAATATTGGTATTAAATCAAAGCTTTGATGGACAAACAATAAAAATATGACTAAGTAAGTAAGTAGAAGAGACAAGATCTAAGGTCATCCCACAAACAAATGTGGGATATGAAAACATAGGGTATTGATTTAACAAGAAGAACAGGCAATAGCAGGAAATAGCAAATCAGACTATGCAAGATGATTTGTGACTTCTGTTTTACTGGTGTCAGCACTGCCACACCAATGTAACAAACACATCTTCACACTCTGGAATTGTGTTAGACCTCTCACACACAAAAGCCCAGTGTAGTGCCAGAGTATGATTTATCAGAAGTTGCTCAGCCATAGGTGGAAACATCTGCCCCAGCTGTCTGTGTCAGAGACTGACTTAATAGAGCCATATGGAGAGCAGGCTCTTTGCTTGGCTTCCAAACTGGAGAACAGGTTACCACTTTAGTTGGAAAATCTCACCCCAGAGACAGAGTTGATCAGGAAATTAAAAATTCAGTGGTAAAAACAAGATAGCAGGTTCACTCCTCCCTCTTGTGTGTGTTTTAGAGCACACGTCCGCTCCTAACTGCTTGGCTGAAATTTTGGTCCATTTCCCTTCCACTCCGATTGAATGTTGAGGTTTAATCACAGTGATTAGCCTCGCTGATAAACGCTACAGCCGCACACGGCAGGTTAAGCATTTTCTCCCTTATCTTGCTCTGGCTGTCACGCAACTGACCCAGATACAAAATTCCAAGACTGAGATCTCTCCAATGTTATCATTGTGTCATACAATGAGGTGATTTTGTTCACTGTATGACTTACCTGTTTGCACTTTACTTTTCTTTATGGTGCAAGTTGCCATAGGTTACAAGAAATGGATTTTTATAAATAGCATGCATACTTACTGTTTCTTTGAAAGGCCTCATATGAAAAGAAAAGAGTGGTACAAGAAAGAGAGTACAAAAGGAAACAAAAAGACTGGAAAAGGTTCAGTATATCAGTAATCTTCACAGTTATGAGGTAAAATGTGTAGAGAGAAATTGTGTTAAAGAAATTATTCACAGTGCTTCTTTTAAGACAATTTTTGGGTGAGACTGACAGCTGTCTGTCGCAGAAAGTGCACTAGTTGCCAGCAGTCCAGTATCCCTGGAATTACATTCATATTGGATGATGCATTAAACAGTTTACATCGACTTTATTTAGCCGGATAGTAGGAAGTAAGGGTGCAAATGTTGTGGTGGTGGACACAGTGTAGGGATTAGGGTCTTGTCACAGAACAATGTTGACCTTTTTTTAAATATTTGTGTAGTTGTTTGGGGTATTTGGTTATTTGTTGTTTTTTTTTCCTTTTAGTCCATTTGTTTTGGACTTTTGGTTTATTATCAGAACAATTTAAAGCACCATCCTTAGCACTGAGTACAGAAAATGATTAAGCACTGAGTGTTGCCACTGAATGTGGGTCAGATTCCCAATCTTCAGTACCTATACAGCAGTAGTTGACACAACAGTCACACTTCAGGACACATTTTGTAACTATTCTAAAGCTTTCCATTACAGAACATGATCTTCATCAGGTGATGGAGTTTAACCATGTTGGCTTCAAAGTTAAGTTTAAAGTTGTTGTTGTTAATAATAATAATAATAATAATAATAATAATAATAATAATAATGCATCAAACATATTTTGTATTAATGTGATAAGCAATATTAGGTCAATGGTCGATGGTACTGCTGTTCAATGTTTAAACGGCCATCCTCCACTACAGAATTGATAATAATACAGACCAGAAGGTGTCTGTGTGTCGTCTAACATCTGTCTGAATGCATGTGAATGCAGATACCATATCCACATCTGATATATTGTAAAAACAAATAATTAGTTATGGTGACATTTTTCAGAATTTTCCAATATCATTGCTCCCTTTTGTAATGGTGTTTCCTCTAGGGGCATGTGGTTTACTTTAGACTTTGCTATTGAAACCATTGGGTGAAAGATAGCCAACATAATGCTGGTTCTGTCTTTTAGTATAAGAAATCACATGTCAGGGATGGAAGCTTTATTGCAAAAAAGATTCCTGTAAAGAGAAATTATATAATTCAGAGGTCCCCTAATGTTTCCTACACTCAGTCCATCCTCTATATTCAGTACTACTCATAATCATGAGCATCGAAACAAGGGTGTGGTACATCTCTATACGAAGACAATAATGTGCAGCTGTACATATGTTTAGAATGCACTCTTAAATAATTTGCCATAGTCATCTATACCTCTAATCAACGAGGGCCTGTGCACTTAAATGACTAACAGTTTATGGTAATCAATGGCCAGACAAGGATGTCGGGGTTCTGAGATTGAACACAGCCTTGCTCCTACAGCAAGGACCTGTCAGCCATACTGGCCGCTGATGTTGACTGACAGCTGGGCTTTAACACCCAGAGCTGTCCACTGTACAGAGTGGGTGTCGATGAAACAGGAGCAGCAATGTTCTCGAAGAAAAGTCTTGATATCCCTATCTGAAATTTCCATCCAACTTCCTTTCCCTTGCACTTCTTTTTTTTTTTTTTTTTTTTTGCTTGCATGACTTCTGGAAACCTTCCAAAGTGGAAAAGCAATTTACCGAAGGAACGCTGACAGTCGGCACACGGCAGTGGTGTTGCTGGTGCAGTGATTCTTGGCATGGCTCTTCTGAAGACGTGCCCCGAACAAGTGCTAGTGATTATAGCTAGTTATCCCTTATTAAAAAAGATTAATGCCTTGGCCCGCAACATTGTGGTGAGGCTCTGTTGCGCTTTGATTTGGGAACTGTGTGCATTAGTCGGTTGGAAACTTGAAAATATAAAAGGACAGAAGAAAAAAAAAAAAACTGTGTAATGAATTGACATATGTTTGAATGTGGTCCAAAGCAACGCTATGGTACATTAATATAAGAGCAGAAAGGCGTGGCATTGAACTTGACTATCAGTCAGTCAAAGACTCATGTCAGCAGCTAGCCTTGATATTGACCCCATCTCTGCAGTGCGAGGCTGAAGTCCTGCTGTCCAGATTAAATGTAATTGAACGGTAATGCTTCTTACAAACAGTGAGACAGCATTGCTTCTTTAGGGGACTAACGATCCATGTCCTCCATGCTGCTCTTTGACTTTCTCTCCTATCTCTTCTCTCCACTGGCTTGCTCTTTCATCCTCTCTGTTGATAACAAACACTGTATGTGGGGTAACGAAAACATCGTGTTCTAGAATTACCAAAATCTATGAATGGGTCGAATCGATACAAAACTTGCACACGCGCAAACATACTTTAAGTACAGTTAAAGACGTAACAAGATGCATTACATCCCCTACTTTTGAAGGAGTCAAGCAGACTTGCTGAAACTGTACTTCTGTGCATCCCTTTGGTTGTTTTTAACAAGCTCAATTGGATTTACCCCCTAATGCTCTGATAGATAAGCACTTTACTCATTAGCATGGATTCAAGAGCTCTGGAAGGAATGAAGCAATCAAACGGTAATTCCACAGACAAACACAGAGGCCATAAATCACTCGCTCCCACACACTGAGAGACCAGATTACATCGCCACCGTGACCGCCCAGCAAATACCAACCCGCAACCAGCCAACCAGGCGAAATGACCTCTAACAACTTCACCCGAATCCCAATGACATGCAACTCCCAGTTAGCATTAAGGTGTCAAGAAGACGAGACCACAGGGTTGATAATAGTTTAGTGCTGCGTGCTGAATGTCTAACAAGATATTTACCTGCTAGTCAGAAAAAGCACTTCCTGATTTCCAATAATAAATCAGATTTATATAGCTTAAGAAGCTCTACTACACAAATAGAGGCATGGAAGGCAAGACTGAACAGGTATGTTTTGAGAAATGAGGGTGGGGACCTCTCCAATGTGGGATTGTAAAGAATTCCTAAGAGAGGGAGCAGTAACGGAAAAGGTCCTATCACCCCAGGTTTGATGCTTCTAGGGATATGTAAGAGCTTTTCATAATTTGACCTGAGGCAATGAGAGGGAGTGGAGTGGTAGAGGGTAGATAAGTTATTACAGGCCTTGTAGGTCATGAGGAGGATTTTATAATTTGATTGGGAGCCAGTGGAAAAAAAAAAAAAGGGTAAAGACTTAGAGGGAGGGAGACAATGTTGAAGGAAAGCTCCTGGGTTGGGATGGCGCGGGAGTTAGGGCCAGTAATTAGGAGTTCAGATTTATTGCAGTCAAACTTTTTTGGAATCTAGTTATTAGCATCCATTGTGGTGCTTCTACACTGTGTGATTTTAGGCTGTTGCAGATTAAAGTTAAACGCGAAAGACACGTGGCAAAACCCTGTCTTGAATCCAAGATGGTGGAACTGGATTACACTAGTTGTGTTTCCGTCAGTGTATTTTGATATGCATTTTGAAGTGTTTAGACGTATTAGCATTAGAATAGTTCAGTAGAAACTGCAAAATTTGTCAAAAAACATCAAAGTTTGTGCGCTCAGTGGGAGACGGAAACACTTTTTTCCGAAAAAGTTTTGTGGCAAATATTTAACTCACATGAATCAGCTGTTTCCTCGTGGCTCCCATGGCTCGATAATCTTTCCATGGTCGCTCGACAGAGCTCTGGTGTAACCTGCTTCTTCACATTAATACATGAAACAAACACAAATGTCTGATTTAAATCATGTTTTCTGCATTGTTATTCACCGTTTGAGGTTTGACTGGTGCTCATTTAATGACGTCATCTAGCTGTAACCTCTTCCTCTGGTTTTTCAACTGGAGAATTGACAGCGCCTACTGCTTACTTTGTGATCAAACTCCTAACATTCGTGATAGTGGATTCATTCGCATCATGTGCTGAATTACTTGAAAATTGGTTGAGACACATTTGGATGGAAACACAACTACTGAGACATCAAGAGTTATTCATCAAAATATTTTTAGACCAGCTTGTGAGATTCTGACAAAGTCCGAAATAGCAAAACAACCAACCGATGGCATGGCATGTTTCTGCAGACTTGTTTTACTATTTGTGTATTAATCACAAAATGTGACATGCCACATGATTTTTTACTAATTAGCTGCTACCTGGGTAGCAAGAATGTCTCCAAAAGTTTAGAAAGCTGCATCTTCTTCCTCTTTTTTACTTCCAAAACAGCAACAACACCAAAACTACAGTCGTTTGGCATCCATGTGTGATGTCGGGCAGGGAAATAATCCACCTGAATGTGTGCTCTGCCAGGTCACTGAAAGTCATGCATGTATTAAGTTATCATTCAAACTTCCCTACATGATATACACAACTTGCTTAAATACACAAATATTTTTCTTCCATATTTTTAGTGTATCCTAAGTCAGACAAACACAAGAGGCATGATGTCAATCAATGGTTATACGTTTTCTGCCATGTCAAAAACCCATGAGCATCAAAGAACAATGTATTTTCTCTGGAGCTGCCTTTTGGCACTGATGTCCAACATAAGTAGACAACAATGCAACACCATTGCCGGATTAAACTGCTGAGAGGCTCTCGGGAAAGAATGAGATGTTGGGTTCCTGTTAACTCTCCATTTTGCTGCGTGGTGATGAAAAGACTTTAATGAAGGAATATGCAATATATAAGTATAAAACTGTAAGGTGTGTGATTTTGTGTGAAAGATCCAACTGTTGCTTTCTCTGTTACTACTTTTGCGGCTGCTTTCACCACCTACAGGTGAATCATACAACAAGTTTGGGCCTGTTCTGTTATACAGAAAATATACAATGATGGAACGCAAAGCTAAAGAGCAATTGATCTATATACAGTGCCAGTGGTCAACAGCCTCTACATGTGCAATTGTGCATACTAGCTATGTAAAATGCTCCACTTCTGCAGTGATATTCTGGCACTCAAAGAGAAAGCATTACAATACCAGTGCAATGTACAACGAGCTACCGCCTGCTGTGATATGCAAACAGATAAAAATGCAACCCCCTCCAGGGGCCAGTGTAAATCAAGGCCGTATAAATAAACTGAATTATTTGACTCTTTTCAAGCTCGATCAAAGGCAGAGTAGGCCGTCATCTCCTGTTCATCTTCCCAACAGAATGGCATAGCGCCCCATCATCTTATTTATCTCTGTGATGCATCCTTTTTCCCACAGAGTTTACAGAAGCCGATGCAGCGCGGCCTACACTGCCCCCACTCTCCCTTCTGATACATACAAACACTCGCTGCTTATCATCTGACAAGGCAATACTAATTGAAGCTCAATGGGTGCAAAATACAGACTTATTTTCATCTATCTACATCTTTCATAAATCTGAAGATTAATTTAACTTTGTTTCTGGATGAAAACAGACACAGTGGTCTGAAATCACAGGGAATTTAAAAATTAAATGAATTAATTTGTGAAGTAATTATTTATGTAGATGAAGTACTGAAGAATCTAAATGGCCGTTTGAGCTTCTTTAGCTTCTGTATGTGGTGTATTTTCAAATGAAACGGAATATGTGGACACAGTATATAGTGGACAGTGTTATAGTGGACAGTGTTACATAGACATAACTGCTTTGTCCTTTGTTAGATCTGTAGAAAGAAAGTAAAGACTAAGTTTTTGCCGAATGATAACCAAACACACCTATTTGTTTGCAGAGCTAAAGTAACTCTCAATCTTTTGTAGTGTGTTCAACTTTGACCCACAAATTTGGATTGTTGACCGGTTGCAGACCATCTAGACAACGCTGACCCTTCCGTAAAATAAGATACTGTAGCTCAGGAGCTGTGGTTTGCCATCCACTTTTATTTAAACTTTCTTTGATGGAATATAAACTGCTCCACAAAAAGGAAATGGTGTATACATCTCTGAAACAAACTGCGTGAACTTTCCTGTTAGCTACCGAGGTACTTGTGTCTATTGTGACTAATATTAGAAAGCTCTTTGCTGTGTAGCATGTTAGCAGTTAGCTCGCTAACTACAGTAGTTAGTAGTAGTAGTTATAGTTGGATAATGAGCAATACTGCTCTTGTTACAATTTTGGAAAGGTTCACGGTTCATTTTTAATTCCATTTTTGGCATTCTTTATCTTATCTCTGAAAGGACTCGTCACACAACCACACATACTTCCTATAAAAAATCTAATCTGACTCACACCATGTGGAAAGCCCCACAGGAGATGTCTCAGCCCTGTGGGTTACTTTTCTCTGGAATCGTCCTGCTTGTCCCCAAAGAGATATGACGGTCGTGGCCATCTCTATTCAGAGAACACGAAAGCACTTGGTCTCCTGAGGAGTCTCCTCAACGCCGTTTCTTTTCCCCACAGAGTGAAAAAAGTGACACAGGACGCGTCAGTGTCAGTCTGTACTTTTACAGCAGCACTGAAATCAGTTCAAGGTGCCGGTCCAGGGATCAGGGTAAGGAGAGGTCATTGAAGTGAGAGCCTAGAGGAGGTCAACGGTCAGACTTTGATGCAGGATGCAGGCCAGCTTCAGGCTGTGGTTTGATGGGCCAGTCCAGGTGTAAGGAAGATGGGTGGTGATAGTGCTGGCTCGAGTTACTAGTACTACTGCTTGATGTGTGTGTTGGCAAGGTGTTATATTGATGCTTATGTATCTGTGAGTGCATCAAGGAGTGGGAGTTACAACCCACTGTGCTTTTGATCACTTCACAGGCAGGATGTGGGACCTGCTGAGAGCTTTTAGTCACACAGAGAAAGCAAGAGCATACAGTGACCTGACACAGCTATGTTATGAGAAATAAGGTAGAAGTCACAATAGGAAAAAGCATTTTGTCTGAGGATGCTGAATATTGCAGTTGTTTTAAAACTGAAAAGATGACACGCAGTAACAACAACAACAGTCAGTGTTCTAGAAATCATCTTTCTGGCTGTATGGGATTTTTCCACAGCTAAGAGGCGGTACTCTGTAGAGGAAAAAGGGAGGGAAAGGGAGTGAGGTTTCACAAATCATGGCAATAAAGACTGCAGACTCCAAGGTTACCCAACCAAGTGGCCATTGAACAGACCACAGCAGTGGAGTGGAGGAGGATTAGGAGAAAAAATGGATTGGAAAGGAAAGGAGGAGAGAGCGAGGGAGGTGAGTGGAACGACTGTGTGTTCATACCTCCCTGTGACCTCCTGTTCTGCACTGTCAACGTGCAGTAATCCACTGAGGATGAAGACGCAAGGAGTGGCTCTATGAGTTGGAAAAAAAAACTGACAGTGACAGCAGTGTCTTAAAAGCGATGAGAGACATTCAATTTGTTTGGCATGGTTACAACGAAAAATGTTTATGGGGGCTCTTCTGAAGGGATTATAAACATGATTCATCATCCTTCCTGTGGTATGAGGAGGATAAAGATACGCCTACCCAGTTCCTGTTCAAACAGAGAACTTTTTTTTTTTTTTTTTGGCACACAAACTATTCACTGGTAATCTCCTTTCAAATGAGTAAAGGTTAGAATATCAGATAAAAACATAACTTCTTGGCAAAGATGTCAAATCAGCTCCATTGCACCTCTTTGAAGCATGATACTACCTTTTCGCTCCAGAAATGGTATATACATGAAAATGTAATGTAACTAAGTAGATTGTTAACTAAGTAGTACTGTACTTAATTGTGAGGTACTTTTGCTCTATTTGAGCATTTTCAGTCTATCCCACTTCATTCTTCTGCTTCTGGGTGATATATTGTGTTTTACTCCTTTACTTGACAGTTTTAGATACTAATTACTCTTACTGTGGCTCTGTTGTCAGAGCGAGTCCTCTGTTGATCATAGGGTTGGGGTTCAATTCCCATCCCACAACCCCCGTACACATGCCGAACTATCCTTGGGCCAGACACTGAATCTGAGTTTGCTTCCCAGCCACTTGGGGATGCACAAGCCAGTGCATTCCTAATTGCTGGTCTCAAGGCTGGATAAATGGGGAGTGTTCCTGCGTCAGGAAGGGCATCCAGCGTAAAAAAAGCTGATGCCAAATCAAATATGCGGATCATTAGATCTCAAACAGATGATCTGCTGTGAAGACTCCTACAGGGAGCAGCTGAAAAACACAAAGAGGAAAAAGACTGAATGAATAATTTTAATTTTGATACTTTGCATTTAGTTAGTACTTACTGTAGTAGTACTAAATAGTAGTAGTAATAGTACTTAGTAGTACGTACTACTGAGTGTAAAAAAAGTAATTTTTTTGGAAAATAAATAGTAATAAACAGTAGTTTTCTGTTTTTTTTTTGTTTTGTTTTTTAAATCTTTTATACAAACTCTTATCTGTTAATTTATTACCATATAACTGCTATTTTAAGTATCATATCAATTATGACAAGGTTATTTCATTTATACAGCAGTCTTCTTTCTGAAATTGCATATAAATGTATGTTAAATGACAAAAAATATTTTTATTTAAATATGCGGCTCATTATATAAATTTCACATTTTCTTTGAAATTTTAAAAAGGTCAATCTTATTAGTTTTAACAATAAAGTAGTAGTAAGTAGTAATAGACTACTATGAAAGTACAGTGTTTCTCTGATAAACCTTGACTGAAAATTTCAGTAAATTTATAGTTTTTACATTTGAATTATGATTTTACTAGGTTTATGATTTTAAAAGGTCATTTGGCCTTTTTAGTAATATTTTGACTTTCACTTCTGATATAACTTAAGTGAAGGATCCAAATATTGAATTGAACCAAATTGAAAATTCAGTAAAATTACAGTGGGTCATCTTATAGAGTCTTGTAGAGTTTAGCCTCTTTAAGAGGTGCGACAATGACGTTTACATGTAGTAAAGACCAGTGAGAACATCACTTAACCCCGTTTACCTCTAACATGATCTGTATCTGCATGTCTTACCCGGATTAGGAAAAAAAACATGATAATCTCAGGTGTAAAAAGCAAGTGCCATTGATTACCATGATCTGGATTACCTGAAGAAGACCCCCTCCTTAGCCCATACTGCAGTATCACTTCCTTTGACCAGGGACCTGCTGTGTTTGTCACCTGTTTACTTCATTTGCATACTGAGATCCAATCACATTCAATTGACATTGTGAAAACATTTACATGCTGAATGCCCTTGCACTCATTTAGCCATATACAGACTGTAGGTTGAAACCAGGTGGAAATGAGACTCTTGATTTTATGTACAGTTGGACCAGCAGGACCATCAAAAGTCGAGTACCCTTAAAAATGCAGCTGGTACAATAAAATGTCTGCGCAGATCGGTCATCAGACCGACTGTAAACGTGATCAGGGCATCCCTGCTTTATATAGACTCCACACAGAAGAGCTTCAGCTTCTGGTTTTTCACAGCTATCCATTTAAGTGTCCATCTTCTCCTGTCAGCAAGGTTCAGCCTGTGACTGCAGTGTTCTTTCTGTCTTTAAACTTTCCTTACCAGAGCTGCCTTTTTAGTGTTTTCATCTCCGGAACATCCAGAGGTGCTGGACAGCATACAAAACTGATCATTACCATCAGCCAGTCAGGCATTTCAGCAACCTAATGTATTTTTTAAATTGAGAAAGGCACACTTAATTAAAAAGGGTTGAGAATTACACTAGAGAGGAGGGAAGATGACTGATTTGTGTGTGAAAAGATATATGGCTCCCACATTCAGTAAATTTAACAAATTTGGATGTAAACGTTCACACAGATTTTCACATTGGTGGCCCTTATCTTCAACATAGCAGCTTAAGGCTGTACATCACTATTAGACTGCAGATTACAGTGATGAGTCTGTAGATTCGAGAGAAGAGTCCTCATGTTGATAAATGTTAATTGATCTTCCCGTCACCATGGCGAATTCTTAAAATCTGTGATATTGCCCTTTAAGGAGGCTCCAGAAAACAGCTTCCCGAGCGAGTACTTCATCTCCCCCGACGCACACGAGCTGCCGCCTTCTCTGCCCGCTTATTGAGGCTGCATGGTGAACATGCTTCATTTATTCTGTTTTCTCTCTGTCTTTAATGTCCACGCTCCCCTTCTTACTCAGTCTCGTGTGCCTTCACGAGATGATGGCGGTGGTGGTGTTGGAGCGGTTTTAGTAAACAAACGGTGACATCCAATTTGATTTATCATCCCAACGACTGCTGGCAGGCCGGATGATTTCCCCCCCTCTGCATCACTGAGCTCCAGTAGCAAAAAAATATAAACTATGACAGTGTCTCTCTCTCTTTCTCTTGAACTTATACTTTCTGTCTCCCGCTCGCCTTTGCTGCCCTGAAGGCACTTCCCTAAGGACCACTTAAGACTGAGCATAACTATATTCCTTCATAATTGTGTGCATGCCTTTGAGTACTTGCAAACGCATGCGGTATTTGTTAGCATGTTTTATGCCTCGGAGTTCACTTAAATGTCATGGAAGCGTCTTTGTGTGTGTGGGTAGATGTTTGCCCACTGAACCGAGGGGTCACGAGCATCCATACATCCATACAAATCAATCAGGTTGTTTGCATGGCAAACAGCTGCGTATGTTCTTTCCCCTGTGCTTTTGTTGATAACATTTCCTAGTATATGTTATGTATTTACACACGATCATATGCAGTTTGCATACGAGGTGAGGTTTTATTAGCGCTCTTCACGTGCATTTCCCCGACAATAACTCAAGGAAACCTTGCGTTGTCGTGAGCTGCACAAAGTTATACGAGGTTGTTAAGCTACAGGCTACAGCAGAGGAGTGTTTATGTGAGATGTGCTGTGTGCAAGCGAGCAGCATCTGTTACAGTGCACAGTCTCTGGTGGCGCAGTGGGAAGAATTAAAATGATTGATTCGATGAGATTAAAACGAGCTAATATTTGAAGGGCAACTTTTAGCACTTTTATGTTGTTTTGGCAGTGACCTTCACACAGCATGATGTTTTCATCCCAGTGTCTGCTACATGTTTTTTTTTTTTTTTTTGTATTGTCAATAAATCCAATTTAAAAACAAACTAACACTGAATTGATGCTATTACCAAGTGTGTGTAGCCAAAGCCTGATATATCTTCTTCCTCTGTGCCATAGGGCTGCTGTGTTGTCCAAAAACTATTAAAAACACATCAATGAGTCACACTGTTGTACTGGACGACATCTTCCTTCATTACCATGAATACAAACACCATAGTTTATTTGGAATCAATCCCAACATACACCGCCAGGCTGCTGTAAATACACACTAGAGCACCAACTGTGCATTATAGGCAGACTGAATTAGTCCCTAACAAATGCACTCTGTCCTCCTGTTTGAGTGACGTTTGTGAAAGAGGACAGTGGCCGGCTGTTTTCAGAGAATATTTAGCCTTCTTTAAAAGTGAAACTATTCATTTGTAACATGTAACAAAGATTTGTTGGCTCAGTGGGAACGGGTTAGCTTGGGGCTGAATGTCACAGACGGGGAAGGGAAGTCAGGACGTACTGAGAGACAGAATAATAAGACAGAATGGTCTCTTCAGGGGAATAGGACTTGTTCTTAGACGAGACAATGGAACTCACTCTAAAACCACTTAACTGGCAATGCAGTAAATACTGATTAATTTCATTCACTCCTAATTTCTGTTATGGTAAAACTCTGGTGGCATTTTTGTGAATGAAACAGTTTGCCTCATCTACAACAGCAGTCATGAAGGGGTGTATATACAATAAAAATCAAATCTCATTAACGTGCACATACTTGTGTACAGGCATTCAATTTTCACCAAAGAGGGTTTTCACTAGCATCATAAAAAGTAGGAGAGGTCGGAGCGGTGTTTAGCTCAGTTGGTAGAGTAGCCGCCCCATGTGCGAAGGCTCAGTCCTTGCTACGGAAGCCCAGGATTCGAATCTGATCTGTGGCTCTTTCCCGCATGTCATTCCCCTCAATTTCAACAGCACATCATTAAGCTAGAGGGGCACTTCCAGAAATGATGTTAGAGGAGCACCTACAGCATCATAGTTTGAAGTTTACGGCCGCTGACCAAACTGCAGTGGGTGTGAGGATGTGCTGGAGAGGTCTAGGTGGAGAATGAAAATGTTCTTGCATTAGGCCAGGTGTTTACAGTACACACGTTAACTAAATAACAAAGTAATTTATTTACTGTATAGTCAGTACTGTAGGGAGTGAATATGGATGTTGTGCTGTAAAAACAAACAAATGCCTCAAACCAAAAGGTGTGTCAGAGGAGGAAGTCCACCATGGAGCACACTGGGCCCAGGTGTGTCCCATACTGCTGATGAAGCATTGACCTAATTTGGTCTGCAGCCCTGGAGACAATCAAGGAAAGCAACAGCAGAGTGAACAAGCAGAGTGATAAAACCTTTCTTGTTTAGGGAAAACTTGTATTTTCAACAATAAATTTTATTGAAATTTCTGCACAAATTAATCATCTTTACTGTTAACCTGTTTATATTTTCCACATTATGGATATTTATTGATATTTAAAATGTTTGCTCCACAACAGTTTCCCTCAGGATCATTACAGTTTCTATAGTGGTCAAGAAGACATTTTATTTAAAGAAAAAAAAAAGCTTAGCTCTAACTTTATTATCTTTTTCCGAAGAATATCAGAAGAACTGACCATGTGAGAAGCTGCGTGGGCGAGCCGTTGTACACTGGCCTAATTCCCACTATTACGACATACAGTAAAACTACCTTTGCTGTGGTAAAAAAGAGTAAACGCCTCAGATCTCCAGTATATAAATGCAGTATATGGGCTGGCTGGTATTTCCCAGTGGGCAGGTTGGTCAGCTTGACCTCTGTTAAAGCTTCCGTTTCTGTCACCAGCAGCCTGACTGAAATAAATTGGCTTTGGTCTCTATGGGGGAGTTTGCTGTTGCTGCAGACCTCAGGCCTTATTGGTAGAGCTGCAGTCTCACTAGGGAAGGTCTTTGTGTGCGTGTGTTTGTGCCTATTTGTGTGTGTGTGTGTGTGTGTGTGTGTGTGTAACCCTGACCCCAGAAAAGGTGTACATATGAATTGCTGTGACCTGAGAGACTGTTCCAGTGTAAGTGTGTAGATGTGTGTGTGGATGTTTGTGTGCAACCCCAATCTCAGTGAAAGAAGGACTTGAGAATGACCATGACCTCTATGTCCACACTAGTATGTGTATGTGTGTGTGTGTATTTGTGTGTGTGTGTACTTGACCTCTTAATACTCTGTGTGGGAGTGCGGAGGGTGGTATTGTTCAGGAAGCATAACTGAAAGACTGCGGTGTGTGAATAATCTGCCCACACAGCCATAGGGTTTCATCACCCTGATCAAAACTCACTTTAAAAACATGCAGGGAGACCAAAGCTGTGTCCCAATCCCAAACGCTCATCTTTATGCTGTTTTTGCCATTAGAATAGAAAACAGTACACAACAGTACACAAAATTTGTGTGTCAATGGACACCTTCAGATTTTCTGAAGTGTACTACAAAGAGTTTTTAATTGGTTATGAAACAGTCTTAATTTAAAACCGATTCCTCTATATATTATATCTCAGTCACTTCTGGATGCGCCCTTCCGGCATAATGTTTTAATGTGCCATTGAAGTCCACAGAAAGTCAACATATGCAGGCCGTTGTGATGGATGGGTCAAACAAACACAGGACTTTCACAAAGTGGACTGTTTTTGCCCCATGTGATAGATCAACATCACCTTCTTTTTAACTTACATTACTTATGTAACGTAACTTACATGACTTGCATTACATTACTTATTTTAACCCAAACCTAACCAAACTGTGAACAAACTTATGAATTGTGGAATATTTCTCTGAAAGCTTTTCAAAGACTAGCTAGATGTTGCATATTTATTATTGCTAACTTGACCACAATAATAATTGATGGTAGAGGGGTACTTGCAATGTTCTGTTGACGAGATGGGAGTGAGAACAAAAAAAGAAAATATCATAAACAAAACAGTAATAAGCAAAAAGATTGTCTGTTTGTAGTTATTCTTAATGCCTGCTACCAGGCCAGATTTGGCCAGATTCCCCTTGAAACAGTAAAAAATTAAATAAAATTAAAAAAAATAAAATAAACTACTGCTTTTGTCCACAATGGCCCCCAGAATCAACACAAAATGCAAAACCAAGCAAACCGAGGAACTTAAATTCAAACCCCTTGTTAGTGTTTTCTAACATCTTCTATCCTTTATTCCAGAAGATACTTCTTGTAATTGTTGTAATCAGGCAGATAAACAATGGCTAACAAAAGTGCAACAGGAGGAAAAACAGAAAGAACAAACAGCTTCATCTTTATTTATGGTACAATTTTGGGAAGCCTCAGATGACCCAACTGATCCACTCAGTTGGTTGGGAAATGATAAAAATGTAACCAAACTAATTAGGGGAATTTGCTGAGAACAAAAAAGTAATATGAAGTCATGCTGCATTATGCACAGAGAAATGAAAGAATCCCATGAAATCCTCAGAGAGCTGTACAAAGTTGTATAGGCTGAGAGGTTGCTGATCCTCACTGTCATTATTCAGCATTTTTAAGTCGGGATGCTGGGCTACCTTTCAACAGAGGCTAGAGGCTATGAGGTTGAGACACACCAAATGCAAACTGTAGACTTCAGCCATGTGACTTGAATGTAAATTAGGCAAATGCAATTCACCCCATCCTTACCCCATCTGGCACTGGGCTGTGTGTGAGAGACAAAGGCTGGAGACAAAATACTGAGGTAGAGGAGTGTGTGTCTGTGTTCGTGCATGTGTGTTTGGGAGTTCATAAGAGCCAGAGGAAAGTTTTGAGTAATGATTTCTATTGTAGGAACAGCAGTCTGATCATATCTTTTGTCATGCCTCATTACAATACCTGTAGTACATCTGTGTGTCGACATCATGTGTGGGTGTACTGATGTGTTTCCATGGTATTCATATATGCACATTTATCAGAGGGATAGTCATAGAGCAGATGGTGAAGTTCTACAGTGCATCTGGCTAGTCATCACATGAAACTGGACTAGACTGTGGTGACTCGGCTTTATAACGGTGCAACACTGCTCAGGGTCAGCTGCTGTTATCAGTCTTGCTAAACTGGTGTGGGTGAAGTGCAAAGCAGTTCTTGGGTGTGTTCACAATGGATGTTTGGAGTGATTCACTATTACTTCAGTCAGTGAGAATGCACACTAAACTAACTAAATGCACATTTTATGGATGTACAAGGATCAAATCAGATGTTTATGCACAGAACACAAAATAAAATGTAATGACCACAGCTGTTAACGATGCTAACTTGTACAAACTCAGGTCCTTCACGCTCAAGTTACCAGAACAGAAATCAATCAAATGTTTTATCTGTTTACTTTTGTGTTCAAAACTGTAAGCGCTGAATGATTTGTGAGGAACGTGAAGAAAAATTATGCAACTTAAAAACCAAAGAAACTTTACTGTGACTACAATCTGCTGCTTTAAACTGCATGAAATACTACATGAGTATGATTTATGGTACCAAAGACCCCATTTACACCTGGTATTAAATACGATCTGACAATAGTATTTGCATTAGGAAAACAGCATATTAATGCAAGGTGGAAATACATCCTGATAGGAGAATGTGATTGGATCGGCCACATCTGGAGGTCATCTGTCATGCATTGTGTCCTGATCTTACTGTAGGTGTAAACAATCGTGCTAGCATCCCTACACAACGTTACATTGATACAGATAATTGTTATTATAAACGCAAATTTAGAGAGCGAGACAAGAGTATGCGTACTGTATATTCTGTGCCAAGAAAATGTCAAAAGATGTATTACTCAACAGAACTGTGCCATGAATGAAAGCAATGGCCTACATATGGGAAATGAATGATAGACATATTATATATGATATATTTATACACTGAAAGAATCTGCACTGATGTGATAACTAACCAATGGTTTTATACTCTTATAAGTGTAGATTTTTCCTGCACACATGCTGATGTGAAGACCTGTGTCTAGCTTTTATTCTGTCTTGTTTTTCTTCACATTAATGATCCTCGTTTGTTGAACATTGCATATGCTTATTTGTTTATCATGTTTAAAAATGGCCACCGAGTGCATTCCTTTAAATTGTAGCTTTGCTGTATCCTGATACTGTTTGCTTGAGATTTTAGATTAGACTAAAGAGGAAACAGATGCACATGGGGACACTGGGTCACAGCATCAAACACCCAGTTAGTAAATCACTTTCTATTATTATTGGAGCAGACAAAGGACTGCTCCAATGCTGACTTAAAGGAGATTAAAGCTTTACAGTGTTTGTTTCTAGATAAAGGTGACATAATGATAAATTAGTAATTTCAAAGTACTGTCTTAATTTGGAAGATATGTGGAAATGAGTATAGGAAGGTCACCTCTGGTACTTCCTACATTATTAGGTCTAAGTTAATGTTGAATTATTATCTTTAGTCCACTGTTTCCACTTAATCTGATAAATTATCAGTCATATTGTATAAATAACAAACCCATCTTGTTCCAGAATCTATTAAACATAGTCACCAAAACGTGACCTCTCAACTCATGATCAGGTTGCTTGGAGTCAGCATGCGCCATTGTTTTCCTATGTTCAGAGTGATGCTATCTTGGACCTTGCATGCCATTTTCAATTTTGACTGTGTTTGCCTATGACCTTTGAATGCAACCAACCTACTGTGGCCAAAATAGAATAAAAAAAAGGTTGTTATGTTTGGCTCATTTGGGTTTTAGCCATGCCTTTGGATAGAAATGTTGGTGTGTCTGTGTCTGATGACCCTTCATCAGGTAAAAGTTTTGAATTTGTCCAATACTATTACCACATCAACCACAACTGGACCTTGTGTTAATGCAAATTAGCAGATGTTAGCATGTAAAATTAAGATGCCGATATGGTAAACAGTATACCTGCTTTTTATCATCATCATTTTTATTATTATTGGGCTGTTCATGTAGTCCTGCTTGTAGTGTCAGTGCAGCCCATTTCCAGATGACAGCCTGATCAATGGCTTTACTCTTCAGACTATGATGTGCAGGTGGATGGATGGGTCAAACAATCACAGGACTTTGACCCAGGACACCATGTTCATGCCCATATGAAACCAAAACAACACGGCCTATTTGAAGTTACGGAACTTCATTTAATTATGTCACATATGTAACTAACATTCTTATTTTAAAACAAATCAGGATCTTTTCCCTAACCAAGCAACCTTGTCGCCTCAGCAAGCTTTATTTTGAAAGTCTAACTTGACTGCAGAGCTCTACACGTGCAAAACTAGAGGGGTACCTATAGCATCCTAGTTTGAAGCGTCGGGCCACCAAGTTGTGTGTGAGAGCATGTTACCTATGGTGTAAATCATCTGCTATCTCGGTGATAAGAGTTGAAGGCAGGGTTGAACAGTACTCAGCTGATGTTGATAACTATGGAACCTAAGCTAGGTTCCTTGTGAATATTTTAAGGTTTACATCCTTTTAATGAATTATGTAAAGCCATTTCATTTAACTGTAGGTAACTGAACTTGAATCTTGGTTCTAGGTGGATTTCTGTGTTCATAGCCAAATTAGTGGGATTTATTTTTTTTTGTGTTATTGATGTGATATTAACTTTTTTTTTATCAAAGTCAAACTGGCCAGTCAAGCATCCAAATACAATTTTTATGTAGGCCAAATGCCTCAGGCAGCAGTTGGAGATATAACTGACAGAAACTGCAAAGAGGTGACTGAATACAGAGTCCTGCCTTTAATTTTAAAGAAACATCACAACTATCACATCAGGGTAAAATATTAATTGGGATAGATTCTGCTGCAGTACAGCAGTAGCTAAAGTCTATTATGCAGAATCTTCATAATTACATCTGCAACGTACACTTTGCTTCTGTTTGTTTCTTCATGTTTTGTTCTCTTTCTTGTTAATCTAATATGCTAATTGACTCAAATAACTCATTTCATATTCAACTCACACACCAAAACACGTTCACTTCCTCATTCTAGTACACATTACCAACAAACACCATCTCTGTTTCGCACTCCCCATATCGTTTGCGGCAACATGTAATGTACCCCACAGTCCCACCGCCCCAACCCCACCCTTGCCACTAAATCACCTCTCCAAGGTCAGACCTGAGCTCTGCTCTCATAATTACCACTGAGGGTAATTAGTTTCCACAGCCCAAGGTCTCTGGCGCCCCTCTGCACACCTTTACTCTGTCACCTGGGCCCCGCCAGGAAAAATGAACGGCTGCCTATGCTGGGTCGAGCAGACCCTCATGATCTATAATAAGGTCCCCTTTGGAGTGGTGCTGGATTTGTGAGTATATGTGTGTGTATGTGTATCTGTCACCAAGAACAAGGAACATTACCATGGAACTTAATGATGTCTCTTTCTTTCCCAAAGACAGTATCACAATGTCAACGGTGGGAGAAAATCATTAGCCTTCACACAGTTAATGAAAGTCAAAGATTAAGTCAGCCGTTCTTAAGAGAGGGATATTATTCAGCCCACAGACTCTAGGCATCATTAATAAACTTCTCCCATCGCTTTATTTCTTTCTTTTTTTCCCGTCAGCCACATGTGGGTACTTTCAGCGTGATTCTTTTTTTCTCCTTCAGCAACTTTAGCGAGAAAAAAACTTTTGCACCAGCTGCTAGCTGGCGCTTGCTATATAGAGACACATGAACGTACCAGAAGTACTCTGCCCTATTGTTACAAACACAAATCCAACATGGGAGAGTGTGTATTAGTAGACAAAATAACACCACAAGAGATTTCCTCTGCTCTCATCATATCTAGTTGCATAAATAGAGTCGTGCTGACTCGGGTATAATCTCCACAGTCTCTCAGTGTCTTTGCAAAACATCCCCAGAGCCTAAGCCCTGACCATACGGCAAGTCCTCGCTGCTAAAACAGGCCATGATACATCTGTAACTCACAACATCTCCGTGGAGACTCCCAATGTGTTGACCTCAGCTCTTTTAGCCCTCCTCCCCTCGTCCCCATCTCTCACCTGTGCCGCTCAGTGTTTCGCAGCACGGATTCGGCCCATTTCCACCACCTATATCCCATCTGCCCCATCCTCACCTCATCGCGGTGGGAACAAGGCTGTGCATGACTAGCACATGCCAACACACAGCACACGCACTTCACCATCCCTCCTCCCACTAATGTCCACCACCATCTGTGTCTCCTGCCATCAGCTCTAATGTTGCCTCATAAGAAGCCGATCATATCTGCGCAGGCAGACGGTAATGTTTTCTCTGCCACGTCCTCACTTCTCCTTCTTGCTTCCTCCGACCCCGCTGCACCAGCCCTTCTCTTCTGTCTCCCACCGTTAATTCAGTTAATGACGGCAGCACACCTCGTAAAGAGCTAGTGATTAAGGAGAAAACTCCCTCGGTATAAACAAACTTTGTTTAGGCATTGGAGGAGCTTTGTAAGGTATTGACTGCCCTTCCGCTACAACCTATGGCAGTTTGATGTGGCAAGAGTAACCCATTGATTGTGAGTGTCACAGTCCGACTGCGGATCAATGACAAGGCACAGCGAAACACTGGTTTTCCAGCGGTCAAGGCCAGATCCTGTGGACACTCTAAGGTCAGGTTTGGTTCTGCCAATACATGTCAGTCAGTACTCGCAGGAGCCTCACAGAGGCAAATTCTGTCTCCTGTGAGACTAATGCACCAGTCAAGCAAATACATACAATACACACAACTTGCAGAAATACACACTATTACCCCAAAACACACCGCTGGCAGGGCTGTAAATCTGTGTGACTGAGCCCAAGCTGGTCAAAGCGATTCCCTCCAGCAGCAGCCCATTAAAAATGCCAATAGCTCCCTAATCAACATCAAGCTATTACACATTATGCATACAGTTGGGTATTGATGCGCTGGGAGAATTTTTTTCTAAATATCTGGGACATAAGATCAATGGAGCGATTCAAGAGGGCACTCTTGCATTAGAGTGCGTCTCTCTTTAATTATCTCCAGTACAGATGGCCCTAACGAGGGGAAGGACTCTTAATTGAGAGTGGGAAGGGGGGGTTGATGAACCTCTGAGACACTTGGAGGCGGCTTGCCCCGGCTTGCCAAGGCCAAATCCTCATCCCTGCACTGGCAGTCAGTCATTCACCCCGCCGGAGTGGACCTGTGGCACAATCCATGCGTGTCAATATAGCTCAGCAAGTCAAATGAAGTGAGGAGGAAACTGTTTTGGGTGTTTTTTTCACACCAAAGTACGGTGATTACACACCATATGCCCCATTTTGCATAAAGACATTGACAATTGCTTGCATTGTAGTTTAATAGTTGATAGAAATAGCTGTAATTAAGTGCAAATTAAAGCTTTGTGACTGCTAATGGCCTGTGAGAAAATAAATAGCAGAAATAAAACATCTACTGTGATAATACAAATCAGAATTTGAGGTCCAGAATGAAAGTCCATGGTCTGAAGTGTGTTGGCCATTTAGCAGGATTCCAGAGATGCTCCCTAACTTCAATTTGTCACTTTCCCATGACTGAAATATGTCATTGGTCCATTCATTCTATATAAACATGAACGACATGACAGCTCCCAAAAATGAAGTAGAAACATCTCAAGGCTGCAGCATAGGTCTTAAACCAGCCTGATCACTACTGCACAGACTTTGGCTCCAAATTTCATCACCAGAGCAAGAAGGCAGCAGCTGTATCCGGGTTATTTTGGCTTTGGCTTCATTTTCTCTATGGCTTTTCAACGGCTGTGGGAAGAAGTGAAGACAAATCATCCATTTTTATGACACACAGACTCGCCTGGTGATAACAGCAGGGTGACATCATTTATCTGTCTTTCTCAAACCGACTTATCTGACACTGCACGACAATGTTATTGACGGATTAACCCTGAAAACTATCTACATCTCTTGTGTTTTTAGCTTTATTGGTTTGAATATTGGCAACTCTGGCTGGATGGATGCAAAGTCATGGTGCTTTTTATTTTACTAGTAGCTCCTGTTTGCCAAATAAAGACTCTCACTGAATTACTTTTAAAGGACAAGTGTGTAGGATTTAGTGGCATCTAGTGGTGTAGTGGCTGACTGACCCCTTGCCTTACTCTCTTCTTCCCAGTGCGAAGAAGAAACTACGGTGGCTGTGAAACACTTGGCAACGACAGGTAAAAAGCCCTATAGAGCCAGTGTCTAGTTTGTCCATTCTGGGTTACTGTAGAAACATGATGGTTCAACATGGTGGACCTATAGAGTCTTGTGAATATAAAGGGCCCATTCTAAGGTAACAAAACATAATAGTTCTTATTTTCAGGTGCAGATGAAAATATAGTTATAAACATTATATTCCATCGCTGCCATATGCTGTGAATAAAACCATCTACATCTGACACACTGGACCTTTAACACTGAATAAAAAGTCTGAATTTAATGATCATGAGACAAGAAAAGGCGGTAAATAGTTCTGTGAAAGCGTTATTCCTATCTATTTATCTGTTCAATGAAAAATGTATTTGTATTTGTTTACTTCCCTACTGCCTAATGAATATTTAAAGTGATCCAGAGGTCAAATACCTGATTTATGCAGCTGCATCGGATTGTGTTTACACTGTAATTCTGTTTCCTCTACAAGAGGAAAATTGTTTTACAGCACAACATCAAAACACTGTTCTCTTAATGACCCTTTATCCTTAAGGCTAAAGGTATGGCTGTAAATGTGGTGTTTCTATTCCTTTCTCGGCGTTAAACAAAAGAGCAGAGGAGACAAGATAAATACAGTGTCTTAGTTATAATTGTGTAGTCAACAAAATGACCTTTCAACTGAAAATGCCATGTCGAAAAAGCAGAGACATTTTCTTCACAGTACTGTGTCATTTTTTTCAGATTTTTGTGCTTTAACTTCACCCAGCATTTCATGTCACTCTGTGGGTTTGTGAAAACTGCAAAAACATCAGAACGTGGGTAAATAAATAAAGTTTTAGAGACAAAAAAGTCTGCATTAATAGTTGTACAGATTCATTTTTTTTTCCACCTGAGAGATAATTTTCAGGGTCACGGGGGGCTGGATGCCATCCCAGCACACATGAAGCGGAAGGCTGGGAAACATCCTGAACCAGTTGCCAGCCCATCACAGGGTTGCTGTCAACTTAATTTTTTCTCGATAGAACAACAATTTAATTAAAGCATGGCAGCCCGTGCTTAATTAACACCTACTTACTGTTCTTAGCATGAATTTTCACAGATTTCCAGTTTCCACATCTCCACTCCCCCACCCCCCAAAAATTCACGCTGTGACCAATTAAGCAGTCTAGTTTCTGCAAAAAGGATTTTCAACCCCGGGCTGGATTCTCTAATCAGGAGACATGTGCAACAAAGAACCTCACAGTGATGTATTCAGTGATTACTGAAGTGGATTTGGCTGCTGCTTTTGAGCTGAAGTTAAATAAAATGTGCAACTTTTTTTGGCTTTAGTATGCAGGAAAATTTAGTTTGCTGAAATTTGTTTCATTATGAAATGAGTGATATGTTATACGTCTATATAATATCTCTGTTGGTCGGGCTGAAGCCAAAGCTTAATGGCTTTCTGTGAGACTGAATAAGGAAATGAATCTAAACAAATAAATAAATCACCAAGTGAAAGTGCTTGAGTCTGTTTTGTCAAGTAATCACTAAATGCTGTAAACATTCATCAAATGATACATTTCACTGCTATTTATGACCCATAAAATGTTTAATGGACTTCAATATGTCTTAAATAACTGACTGCAGTCAGGAGAAACCTGAGAAAATGCAAGAACCCAAACAGGTGTTATGTTAGTCTACTCCAGGGGTTGGCAATTAGCGGCCCGCGGGCCAAAAGTGGCCCGCCATCAATTATATCTGGCCCGCTAGATGACGATGATTTATTTTAAAATATATATATATTTAAATATATCTTTTAAACCTCACGTTTTCAGTCAAAAATACAACAATTTCACAGATTTCACAACATTTATTGAAAAGTAGCTGATAAGTAACGTGACAAAACAGCAGCCAGAACATCCTTGCAGCCTCTTTACTTGATGCACAGGTTGGGCGCTAATTACGTGTGTGCGCTGTAACCTGTGGAAAATAAAAGTGTCCTGTGTCCCTCTTGCAACGGACAACGTGAACAAATATGTTTCATTAAATAAAAAAAAAAACGAAACCAAACAAGGTCGGCTCAAATATCAAATAGCCTAATTAAAAAATGTGAATGCACATCAGCGGCATGGGGAAACAGATCTGTGCTGCTGTATACATTAGTTGCAGGTTGCTAGAGCAGGTTGCCTGTTTCATGACAGACGCCAGGGGATGCAGCAGTGGGCGTAATAACAGCACATAGAAGCAAATTAATGTTTTAAATTAAATTAAATGTATTTTTAAAGTTAAATAACGTTTATTTTTAATATAATAGAAAATATAGCATTTTACAGTAGGAAAGCATGGTCATGGCCCGCGATGGAATTGTCAGAAAAATTGTCCAAAATGTTATTTGCCGACCTCTGGTCTACTACAATCTGACTTGATTTGTTAGAGAGAAAGAAGTAAGTAGAAATGTTCAGCTAACACTAAGTAAGTATACATGTGGAGTGGACATGGACAAACATTTTCTGTTTGATCTTACGCAGACTTAGTGGTTATCCTTGAAATCATCTGTAAAACTTGACAGGACACCTTGAACTGCAAACAAGCTCTATTGTGACTCTTTCTATTATGGATTTTTGATCTGTGGAGATTTTATGTTCCTAAAACATTTCTGGAGCGACTTAAAATCTGTGATGTCCTCACAATGTAAAGTCTCTGAAGCTACTCAGTCATCTTCCTTCAAGAAGGGTTAAGTCTTGGGCATCTGGACTTGGGTGTAGATCCGTGAAGTTTCACCTCTCATCCACGAGGCTTTTTCATTTCTGACTGGGTGGTGGCAAGATCCAGGTATTTAGCCTAGGTGAGATCGTTGAGAAGGCGATTGTTTGCACTTGGTTTGTTAGTGGTAGTTGTAAGGTCGTCCGAGTTGTTAAAGTCACCTGGGGTTTGGTGTGGACGATGGTCGTTAGAGTCACACAAGGAAGTCTGAATTGCTGTTCAGTCTCCTGGGAAGGGATGAAAGGACAGTATTGTAGGTGGGGGATAAGTGTTGTCTGAGGCCCCTCCGCTGCTGAATGATGGCTTCTCTACTTTTACACAGATAGCCTGCTTCACTCTTCTTACAAACCACCTGTCTTCCCTGTCCAAATTGCAAATATTATTGTCAATAAGGTGTAAGAAAACTAATCCTGATGAGCTGGCCCTCCTGTGTTGAGCCATGCTATTTGGTTTTACCGATGTATAGGTCTGCAGTCTTATGTGCTGAGCAGGAAGAGAGAGCTTTGCAACCAGGAAGGTTTCATTGGAATTCTCAATCATCGGTATCCAGTGCTTATACATCCATGCTGTAGATCAATGGAAAAGTGTGAAACATTGGGATGACACATCAAATATTGCTCCACAACGCTAGAAGTGATAACAAAAACTCCACAGGGTATCTTTAATCACTATCCATCCATCCATTTCTCATAACCTCCTATCCTTATCAGGGTTGTAGCAACTGGAGCCGATCCCAGCTGACATTGGTCACCAGTTTATCACAGAGCAAACAACCATTCACGCTCACATTAACACTTACGGGTAATTTAAACCAGGCACCTGCTGTGAGGTGACAGTGCTAACCACTGGATCACTGTCCCACCTTCTTCAATCATTATGATCATTATGATTTATTATTTAGATTTATTTTTTTTTACAGAATAGGGCAAAATTGAACAAAATTTTGTCAATGTGGGATTTTTCCTGCATATTTACTTAAGAATGTGAATATATGAAGAGCATAGATCAATATTAAAAACACAGTTTGTATCGATCTATGCGCTCTTCAAAGCCACCAGACTTTACTGAGAATAAAATGAATTTTACCTCACAGAAGACGAAGATTTTATGTTGCTGCCCTCTTTCCACAGTAGTACATTGCTTACCTTCTGTACTGGTCTGCTTCTCCAAACTGTGGGCTTGTTGACCTCCGTCTACTGTACCTCATACAACTCCACTTCAAATAACCCAAACTAACCCTTTAAGAGAAACAAGAGGCTAACTTTAGAAAACGTCACCAATTCATACTTAATTAGAATTAACAAGTAGAAATTTGTGACACAACCCAAAACTAAAGGCTATACTGGATGCCATATGCTGTCCCTGTTGTTGTACTGGTGTTCTGAAGAAAAGTGCTGCTCTAGCAGCGTTGCGACTAGAGGCAGGAAGCAGAAAGCCAACACTCCAGAAGCTGCAGGAGCTCATGCATTGATCAGCATCTGTTACCTCCACTCCTTCCTCATCTCCATATGTTTTCCCTTGCTGTAGGCTATTTGTTTCCTCTTTTTCTTCCTTTCTCTCAGCCTCCACCCATTTTCATTCAGTCCATCAACATTCTCTGTCTTATTGCTTTATCCACCGTGGCCTGTATCTTGCATTACCACTCTCCTGTGCATGCATTTGGTCCTAAGGGCACATTTAAACTCCAACATTACTAACTGGCTTTATAAGGTGATAATAGTCAAGCATTTACTCCACCTGCCATTAATTTTAGTTCATTTTAATTCATGAATTTTTGCTATTATCCCATCTCTTTATTGGGAGTTTTGCAGCCTCACTGTGAAGCAATGACCTTCCACATAGAGGGTGAGCCAGGAAACATTTCCCTAAAGCGATGATCACATTAGAGTAAGGGCTGATGATTTATTTTTTACAGTCTACATTAAGCGTGGGACTTTGGTTGTCCAGTAATATTTCAGTCTTGTTTTATGGAACAAACTTCATATGCAGGGAGTTTGCAGTAATTGAAACATGATTAAAATTAAAGCCTGAGGCCGCGAGAGCACTTCAGCTCATCGAAAACCCATGAATGTAAAAATGCATACAGGCTGCGGATGCACTCTCACGGTTACGCACTGATTGAGTTCATGTTTGGTTTGTTCTCATTGTGCAGCATCATTTTTTCTCTCTCTCTCTCGACAATACTTAAGATATGTTTCCCTTTGAAGCTCTTATCTCGTCGGACATCAAAGGTTTCCACTAAACAGAGCAAGCCCGCGTCAACTTCCGCAATTCATTTCAAGGAGTCCTTTGTTGAATATTGCTACAAACATGCACGACGTCTGGGCTTTTGTCTCAGAAAATCAAACTTTCGATTTCAGATGTCAAAACCCTTTGGGGATTTATTTAGCATCCCCATAGTTGAGAAAGTGGTGAGGAATACCATCAAACTTAAGGCAGTATGTAAGATTTTTTACAAGTTACTCATTAGCAGCACTGTCGATAATACTGAAAATAAATTGTCAGGAAAACAGATTTTGGCGCTCCTATTGAAAGGTGACTTCAAAAGCTTGACTCCATACAAGACACAACATCGATTGCACATAACTCCAGTGTCTAGACATAGAATGAGTCATGCACTCAAGGCTTTGTAGTAAATGTAAAAATTCAGAAGGAACCTAAATTCCTTATCAAAGTCTTGGCGGTTGAGTTGCATTGTGGGTAATCTTGGTGCCAGGAAAGATGGAAGGAGCATGTGTGGAATCACAGAGATTTTGATCCTGTCAAATACAACAATGTTGTAGAGAGTGTATGACACGTTACAGTCATGATTAAAATTGATGTTTACTAATTACAATAGTCACTAATAGCAGTAACACTACATTTACCTTTGTAGGAGTTACATGGGTAGAAAGATTGAGGTAAGGGAGGACAGTAGTCCTAATTGCATGTACTGTATGTTGTGTGTTCTTAAAAACAGATGTATTCCAAAATAGGCAAAGACATGAACTGTGGACATGCACACAGTTATGCTTATACCATTTTGTCTGAGTATGTAGGTGTGTTGTGTTTGCTGGTGTAAATTAATGTCCATGCAACCATGCAGGTCAGGAAAGTATAATTTGGGCTTTAACTAGCTAGCTAAAGTTAAGCCTTTCTGGTTTTGCTCAAACTTGGAGGTCGTGTCAACTCGTAGCTCCGCTATAGGACAAGACTTCTAGAGTGCTATGTGCAGTCACCTGGGCTAAGCTAGCTGTTAGTGGTTACTTACCTTGGCTGATTGTTAAACTCCATTTAAATAATCTATAGCTCAAGTTAGGGTTAGGGTTAGGGTAGGGCACAAAAATAAGGTGCAATCGGGTTGTATTTCATGTCTTAATGAATCATAACTGTGTTTTTGGCGTAACATGAATTAGTGTCATCTCCCATTTTATTACTATCTCGACCGATTCGGCAAGTTGCAGAAGTGAACAGAAAACTGCTCATGCACAAGTGACTTTGACAGCGACTCCATTTGACTGCATATGAACAGATGCACTGACATGTTACTGAGGAGGAGGAGGAGTGTGTCTCTGACAAGCAAATTGTACGGGCATTGTGAACCCACTCTGTATGCAGGCACATCTAACTATTTGATGAATAGGTCTACTGACTTTACACCAGGTTTGTTGGTCAATGGTGCAATCGCTTTCCGCTTCCTTAAGATAGCAATGCGGCAACAATACGCCTGACCACACCTCGTTTCAAGACCAACAGGCCGATGGGTGCACCGATGGGCACAAGCACATTTGCTACTTACAGGATGTGGGCGCTTGCCGTGAAAATGACAACAGACTAATTAGTCAAGTGATGATGACCAGGTTTTTGTTAGTCAATGGCGCAATCGATTGCCGTGTGCCCCTATGTAATCTGTAACCTGCCTTTATCATGTGAAGTAATGGATCACTGTTTGAGATGCAGGATGAATTGCTTTTGACATTTCTTGATATTAAGAAAGCACCTGCACCTCTGTGAAAAAAATCTGTGGTGATTGCTCAAACCCCGTATTTATAGAACCCACATCTCTTCAAGTATCTCTCCTCTATCCTCTAATCCCTTTATCTCAGTACTTACTATAGTGACAGGTGAGATAGCCTCTAGATTCACTAAAAAACATTTGCAGAGTTTTCTCCTTTTTTTTTCTCAGGAAATGACAACATTAACAAAGTTTTACCCTTAGTTGGTGGAGTGAGAGTTAAATTGAAGCCCCTAGAGAGGATTATCTCTTTCTCAATACAGTATTTATCTTTGAACTAAACCAGGAGCGTAACAGACACACACATTCTCACACAAGTGCATGTAGACCCTTTGAACACACACAAACACTGAAAGCCACACGCACACCTGGCAGCAAATTTCCTTCTCAAACTTCAAAGTAGGCACATAAACACCAGCCTGCATACACACATCTGAGTTATTGGCTGTGGAAAAGTCCTGTTTTTGGCTCAGCCAGGGGTATTGTGGTGGGGTATTAAGAGGTGGCCAAAGGGTTAATATTGGAGGCTGAATGAGGCAATCTGCAGCTTTTACATACCGCTGAGGAAAAGAGAGCGACTTGGCACCATTTCATGGGTCACTACATCTGCAGAAATTAGATTGGAAGCAGTATTCTGAGCGCTGTGGAATATCAAGGTGTGTGCTTGTGCGTGTGAGTGTGTATGCATGTGCAAGTCTAAAAGCCAACTCAGCAGGGGACAATGTCTGCAAAAAGCAGCAAGGGACTCAATCATCAGTAACAGCATAAGCACTTCAATTTATCCATTGAAATCCATCAAAATCAGTCCACCCAGGCTGTGTTGAGTCATCAAAGTAAATCAAAGTGCTGGAAAAATACCCTCAGAAATGGTTTTCTTTGCATCTCTTCTTTGACTTGTGAATGTCACAAATAGAGGTTAATTACATTTAATACTAGGGGGTTTCTCTTCTGCTGGACAGATAACAGCTAACTGCTTGAAAGGACACCTGGGGCACTCTTTCATCCATGTTCATATTCATCTGTAACACAGTTCATGACAATTTTGGTAAAAGTAACTTGCCCCTTATTATTTCTTGTCAAATACTCTCCTGTTGTTCGCTTGAAAAACAACAGTGAGAGTCAACAGTCATGCTTGCAGCTCTGTAAGGCTCTCTGACATTAGCATGCTAATATTTAGCACTAAGTGCAGTTGAGGCTGATGTTAGTAGTTCTGCATGAAGTCAGGGGGTCACCAAAAATATAATGAATCAACTATGGCATCTAAATAACAATCCATCCAATATTTTACACAGAATCAAAAGTGTCAAACTCATCATGGCATGAGAGGAAAAATCAAGATTATTAGTCTTTAGGATTTATCCTCATCATCATCATTAACCCTCATCCTACAAACATATTTAACACACAAAGACTACTCAAGAATAACATGCTGTAACAAACAACCATCATAGCAAAATGTTATTTTATTTCTCATTAAAACATGATTCGTAATGTAATGTAATGTCATCTTAAATATCTGTTTGATATGTGTATGTATGTTGAGTAAAACAAAAATGGACGTAACATAAGATAATGCATTACAATCTCCGCCAATTATATGAAATGCTATACACTTCCTGTCTCCTAAGCGGGCGTGTTCTCCTCGCCCCCAAGCTCCAAACTTTGTTTGGAAGCGTTGTGAACATTGTATGGATGCATACATACAGACTATAGTGTACCAGAGATGGTTCAAAAAGTTCTTGAAGCTTTAGTTCAATCGTTACAGATCATTTTATCTTTGATCTTTCATCTTTGGTGAAAACAAACCAACGATTCAGCACCGTGAGAGAGAAAAGATCTCGCAATAGTGTGTTGCTGCTGGGACAGAGGCAGGTCTCAAACAAAGGCAATTTTCTCCTGATTTGTCTGAAAACCGTTATTTTAGTATTAGAGTGTTCAGAAGATATTTTCCTGTGACATATTTATTCCAGTGACTCTGAAGCGCTAATAATCTGTTCATGTTTATTTCTCCCATTGGAGTCAATAGATTGCTGCTGGTATCCTAAAAGGTGTGCGGCTGTGGCTAAATCCACATGACAGATACAGGAAGTGACTGAACAAGTGACATGCAATCATGTAATCCATGACAATCTAATTACACATTATTTCAAAAGTAATCTGGGGTAACTGTAGTTACTTATCTTTTGTAATCTGATTACGTAATTCTACTTACATATAATCAGTTCCTGCCCAATGCTATTGATCAGTTTGTGCGTAATGGCTTCTAAAGTCATGAAAATTGAAATGGTAGAATAAAGTACCTGTGTGTTATATCTGCCCGTACCACAGTTAGTAGGATTAAAGTCAATATTTATACAACATTTTAATGCAATCCATTTAATCCATTCAATATTTTAGTCTGAACCAAAGTGGTAAACTGAGAGAGCAAGCAACCAATTGAACAGCCACACCTGTCGGACGTACCACTGCAAGCTTTTGTTTTCTCAGTTTTAAGTTGCTAACTCTGTAAATGCAAACATAGCAAATACATACCCTCAATGTTTAGTGTGGAACACCAGCAAAAGAGCTAAAGTTGCATTTAGTCTACCAAAGCCTTTCCTCTCAGCTTATTTAAAGTGGAACCACACATAGCCAGACCTCTGACTCATCAACCTCACAGATGTCTGCTAAAACTTTTGTTAAAAAGGAGGGATAACAAGACTTTGGAAATCCTGATGCAGCTACTCATATAGGTGTGTTTTTGAAAACCTCTGCATAAACCTGATTAGCTAGTTTCCTTTTCACATACACTCAAGTTTACTGTGGCTTCATTTTAGTGGTTTGCAGTGAAATTTAATGATGTCTCACTATGTTTTACTTCTGGGCCAACTTACTTTTGTTCTTGGATTTGTTGGCTTGATTAGTTTGAACCTGAAAATGTCTAAAAGTCTGCAAATCTCTAACTTAAGTTGTCAGGCCTTAATAAGGGGTGCTAACTGACCCACCATTCTGCAGGCAAACTGATCTGTACAAGCACACTTTCAGAAGAAGTCTAATTACCTAAACAGTCAGTCCTCGCTCTTGTGGGCTGGGTTTCTACATTATGAGAGAGACGGGAGGGTTGTTGGAACATTCTGATATGTGTGAGGAGTGAAAACTGACTGAGAGAAGTTACACTTTTTGTTTGTCTTGAAGACCACAGCTCCTCGATGTGTTGAATATAGCATTCACTGAAGCTGGTCACACACAAATCAAAATAGTTGAATTAAAGCGAAGGAGCTTCCACTCACTGAGGTGGGAAGAGTTTATGAATCTTTGGGCCTTATTCATGAGTGAAGGCAAGACCGAATCTGAATTTAACAGGTGGTTCAGTACAGCATCAGCACTGTAGCAAACTCTTGTGGTGAGAAGGACGCTAAGCATGAAGGTGAAGCTTTCAATTTATCAGTTGGTCATGAGCTTTAAATCATGAAAGATTCTGAGATAGCAAGCCAACAATTCGTAGGTTCCTTTTCAGGGGTGAGACACACTTAGGCTCCCTCCAGATGTCTGAATGTGTCTGTCTCTGACAAGAACCACTGTTCTTCTAAAGTCTCTCCCATCTATACTTTTAGAGGACACTAATTATCAAATTAGTGTAAAAGGTTCCATGCGAGGCCATTGCGAAATCAACGGTCTCCATCTGGTTTCTGAAGACTAATTGGCTAGTGACACATCACTGGTCGGCCATTTTAGACAGGACGTGAGATACTAATGTGAGTACCACAGAGTGGTTCTATTCATAAGTATGAAATTAAAATCTGCTGCGTACAGGCCACAATATGGGAGAACATCAACAGTGACAGATGGGCAGATGATGGATAGTGATTGGAAGTTGGGCGGACAAGCTCAAGCAACGCTCACACAAGCCAAAAGCATAATCCGTTATAAACATTGAACTTAGTGAATGAGAATATTTCTGACTACTGAAAAATAATTTGATTCTCTGTTTTGTCCATGCTTTTCCCGTCCTAGACTTTTGAAAAGTGGCAATCAAGCCTTTAAAGAAAAAAAGACCTAGGATGAAACACTAATAGACCTGAGTAGAAAACAATGTAGTTGTAATGTTTGGTGCACTTTTGTTGTTTGGTGGTGTATCTTTCTTATTCCCATGAGCGAACATAGATAACATGATGCCACAAAAAGCAATTTCTAAGAGAAGCACAAATAGAGTTTAATGGCACACAATCTTCAGCTATCTAAAAAGATAAAGGCCTGGGTGTCTCTCAAATCAAACACTGAAGACTTTTTCCTAAACAACATTCATCAATCACACAGGGTGAAAGTGATTGTAGAGTCAGAGGTAACACTTTCTCCACTGACAGCTGGCTCAATATACCAGAATACAATGTTGTGTTTTGACTATCTCCTGGAGTAACTCGCTTTCTTTTTTCTGACTCTGCTGTAGGCCTATCTGTTGCTACCATTGTCTATAACTGCACCTATAACCAACAGTTGAATTTGGCTAGTTCAATAATGTTTTTAAGTGTTCACTAGTCTTACCAAGGTGCAAAGATATTACCAGTTGACAGGCACCTAATTCTTTACCCTGTACAAAGGCATTCTCTATTGGAGCTTACCAACATCCATGGATATTCATTCTAGTATTTTTGTGGGCCCTCCTCACATGAAGGCCTTGTATACTCAGTCTTCTTTACCACCCAATCCTATACCCTGGGAAGTGAGCTTATAGTCAAAAAGGGACAATAACATGTCCAGTCATTGTGTGATACAGATATATATTGTCAACAAAGAGACTAAAATGCCTCTTCCATCCAAATCACTCAATCCAACCAGTCACGTACTGTATACCATAATGACTCTCGTTTTGGCCTGGCATAATATCACAGTGTGAGAAACCTGACATGTTTCCAACTCAGTTAACACTGAGTGTGTGCCAAAGTTGTTGTTTTTGTTTTTTCATGAAAGAGTGAAATCAAGGGAAATTGCTTCCTGCTTTGAAGAAGACTGAAATTTCAATGATTCTCTTCATTTCTTTATTATGGCTTTCTTTATTGCAGAATAGCATGTAAATATCGAGAGCTTGGATCAGACAACCACACAGCTGTGATAACAAGTGTTGCTTAAAATTGTTGCTTCCCTTTCGAACGCTGTTGCACACAAGCCCCCATCACCATCTTTTTTTCAATGGAAGCTGTAACGCAGCATCAGCTGGGAGTTTGTTGATGAACCCAACTGCCTTTCTTTTGCAAGTTTTTTATGTCATCTCAGTGTCAGTGCAGACACAGATTCTTCTTATCTCTTCTCTACTTGAATGCCATGAATCATTAACGATGAGAATATCATTTTAACGTCAGACCTCCACAGAGCTTCCTGCATTTGCATGCCAGATGGAGTCTAGTACCGATAACTTATGGGAAAATCTGCATGCAAAATGAGTATGATGTTTCCTCCCTACAAAGTCATCTTGATCTCATAACTGTACACTCATGATGCATCTGCTTTGTGGTTAGCATGTAGGGAGGTTAAATACGCCAACACAGTTAAAAGTTCAAGGTTCATTCTATTGTCAGTGTGCAACAAAGGGATGTACAATGAAATGCAAGACACAACCACTGGTGTCACTCCATGACCGAGCTAAGGGGATTTCAGATGATTAGGTCACTCTTAGCTCAGTCATCCTGTATTTCCTGTATAAATGTAAAGGCATATATTGAAAAAAAACATTCATATCCATAGCTTCTTTTTAATTTGATACATTTACAGGATGTGTTGAATTACTTTGATAGGAACCTAAATATATAATATGTAACATTTCTGCATTATGTTGTCTAAAATGCTCGACCTTTGTTTTATATTTTGTTCAGTTGTGTACTTACATGATACCAAATGTTTCCAACAACATTCAAACTGAGAGAATTCATAACTTTACTCAGGTAACAATGTGTGTCTTTGCTTGCCTGTAGTTGACATAACTTCTGAGTAAACATGGGATATGTTGTATATGTGTGAGTGACATACACATACCTGACTTATAGGCGGTTGGTAAACATGACCAAATGTAATGTGAATAAAGCTTAAATATAAAACCTCATCCATATTTATTACATTCTAAAATTCTCCTCATATATAACGTGGCGCTTGAGCATGTGGTTGTTTTACATTGAAGACAACAACTCCTGATGCCACACTCGATGTCATCTTTTGTTATTGTTTCCATGTGTGCAACCCTATTAGCAGAAATGACATATAGCATATACTGTATGTTTAGCAGCAACTGAAAAAGTTTCTAAAGCAGAATCATTGGCATCGATTAGTGAATGACATAACTGTACTGTTGCAAATTTTATTTTTTTATTATTGACTTTCATCTGAGTATTTATGATAACACTTTTATTGTGTTCTTATATTTTACATAATAACTCTGCATAAACCAGAGCGGTAACGTTTCCTGGTTTCTAAGTGTTAATAAGACAAAGCAGCAGCTTGTATTTAAGCCTAAAAGAAGTTGGAGTTTTGTGTCTCTTCCTGTGAATAGAGATACAGTGAGGTGAAAGGCTATCGTCTGAAATGTGAATTTTTTTAAGCAATAAGTAAAAAACAACTATTATCACGAGTCATTAGATATTACTTGTAATAGTTCCACCTCAAACATTCATGAATACTTATGTAATATGTGGAGGGTCAAAATAGATTTAAAGAAAACAATATCCCTCATTATAATCTCTTAAAATAATATTTCCAAAAGGAACTTTGTGACCTGAAATGTTTTAAAACATACATTTTCATCTTACATCTTACTGTCTGATTCCACCATCCTAAAACCGTAGCATTTTGTAGTTAGGCATCTGAGCTGCAAAATGCATTGCATTTTCCTAACACTCTCTCTCTCTCTCTCTCTCTTTTTTTTTCCTTCATCCTTTCCAAGTCTCTCTTCATAAACAGGCTCCTGAGCAATTAAGTGGATGGCTGTCTCCGGAGCATAAACCCATTTATTATCATCCTCCTTTTTCTCCCACATTTCTTCATCAAGCTCACAGCATCGCCTGGGAACTCGACAGGCTCTTCAGTGTCTCAGGACTGTAGTGTACACAGACATGCAAGTGGAGACACACATACACGCACACACACACACACACACACATTTTAACCCACATCACACAGGCACCAGCCTGCTGTTTGTGAGATGGAGCTGAAATGACAACTTATTTGGGGGTGTTGGGACACGGGCCAAAAGGGACACAGAGATTATCTGACCGTCATGCCAAAAAAACACATTCAGCTCTGTGGCTGGACTCAGCATCAAGCTGAACGCTTCATTTTCATTTTCCACCAGTCACTCCCTCCTGGCAAGATTCTTTAAAATGTATTAAAAATTACTGCATAACATATAGGACAGACAGACAGACCAACCAATAGATAGATAGATAGAAAAACTTGTGTTATCCGTGCAAGTCTTTCCCAACCGTTTAAATTCACACTTTTTAAAAAAATTAATCTAGTGTCAATTAAATGGTACCATGTTTCACAATAAAAGCCTTACAGCCAATCCAAGGACACAATTTCCCTTTCTCCCAGTAGGCTTTTAATGTGAAACATCTTCAGGGGGAGTTTCACTGATGGCATCTTAACAATGTTAAAAAACAGCTAAAGTTCTAAATCATAGATTAACACTGCAAACATGAACACAATGTGGTAAACAAAACACGTGTAAACAAAGTAAAATATGTATCCAATATGCTGAATCTCAGAGCCATGGTGCAGTGAACACTGAAGTGGTGAATGACAGAGAGCCAGAAATGACTCCAGGTCTGTGCTGATTCATTTTTATATTACACAATCTTTTAATATTTTTAGAAATTCAGTGTTATTCTTAGTCTTGAAACGTCTATATTATAACCAATAAATAAATATTATATCATTTAAAACATGCTGTTACATTTAATGAAAGATACAGCATATATTTCTGACAGTTACTGTACTAAACTTTGCTCCTTCAGGTGCAGCTGTCACAAAGGAAAGTCACTCTCTAGGCTCCCTGAAGCTCGAAGAGAGGGGGAAAAAGGAAACATCAAGATATACAGCACCAATTTATACAGTATATATCTATCTGAGGACCTTTCAGTACTGATGAAGGCAGACTAAAAACAAAAACAATGTTCTTTTTTATGTAAAATGTACATAATTCTTACACCGGCTTACCCAGTAGCCGTGCCAGCACTCATCGTTCATCGTGTTGCCTCTGATCAGGACAATACACCAGGCTCTGTGACCTTTAATCAAAATATTCACCCATGATTGTGCAAAGCGGCACGTATCCATTCACTTTTCACAATCACCAGGTTGTAAGAATAATCAGACTGAGTGTCTAATCAGCAGACATTGTGCTGCTCTCTATTGTCCGAGCAGTTTCTGCCAGGAAGGTAAATGACCCTAAAGCCGGGAAGGAAATTTGTTGTTCGGGGGTCAGAAAAGAAAAACACAGGTAGGACTGAAGTGTCATCCTCACTGAGCACTGGATCACACAATGCTGGAATATGACTCATAGCCCAAAATGCTAATGGTAAGCTAATTTAGCGATTTCTTCTTTCATTTTGCTCTTTTTAACACAACCCCAGGACTTGTAGGTCATTTTAACTTCCTGCTGTAGCTGGTCATTAAAAAAAGTTCTTAAATGACTGGTGAACTTTTGTGCGAGAGTGAATTAAAAATTAACAATCCTGGTTTAACAGCACAACATAAATTATATCGGGTTTTGTTCCCGCTTCTCTCTACAAGACAGTTTTGGCCAAGTGCAGTATTTTTTACTCAAAACGTCCACGTTTTTTTTGGAACAGACAGCCAAAATAGCTCTCTATACATTCCAGTGTCCAGATGAGACAGATCAACAGCACTCTGATGAAAATCAGACTCACGCTACAAACAGAATACTCTAGTAGTGATGACTTTCTGCAATCTGTCCTTTTTATCACAATCCACGGATTTAGATTTGAAATGATGCAATGCAAAGCCGACACTGGACCCCTTTCATTCACATCTCTTATTATTCATACTGTATTCATTTCCCGAACTCATCAAGAAGTCTTTTATTCTGTCGCTTTACACGCATTTAAGAAGCCTTTTTACCTCATCCTATTCAACAGTATTCATTTCCTTTCTCCATACGGCAGCCTTACGGACTGACAAACTGCAGGCGCGCCTGTTCCTACAGACCAGTTAGAGTCAGCGGGACGCTACAAACTCTGGTTTGTCAAGAGCTGCTCTGTCAGCCTGTGTTTGGTCTCCAAGGCCCACGGTTCATGGCTAAGACGCCAAAGCCTGTCTTTAACGTAAAGGCTGGTGGTAAGCAAGGAGAATGCTTAGCGGGCCTGCTTTGTGTTGTGTCCCAGCGATAACGCGCTCTGACGCGCTAACACAATCCAGCTGCCACCCCTACAAGGGAATACAGACACTGTCTCTGCTGCTCTCTTTCTTTTTTTTTTTTTTTATTCCCACTCCCTTTATGTTACGCCCTCGTTTTTGAAATACAGACAACCTGTTCCATGTGAAATGAGTGTCGAGGCTGCCAGATTCGCTGTTTATAGCTTCAAAGATAACTTCGAGTTCTCTGGTACTTTCCTGTATGTTTCCCGCTGCAAAGATTTACTACACATGGGATCCTCTCTGGCTGCACAGCTGCACATTTCATCTCAGGCGCTGCCATATAGTGCATGTTGGTCCAAAGTGGAGTGTGCTGAAACTGCAAAGCGAATTGGGAGCTGCGGGGGGTAAAGCCTGCGGCCCGTGTGGACAGCTCTGCTCAACAGCGATACAGTGTGGGGACGACGTTATGATCCAAAGAGGAAGAGAGTTTTAGTTCAGGAAGTGAATGGCTGGGCTGAACACAAACTGTGGCAGAGTAACGTTTCCTCTTGTGGAGTCTTTGTTTGAGTGTTGTTTCTGCTCTGTCAGTATCTGAGGCCAACAAAGGGGAGAGCAGCGGTGGAGTAAGGAGAGCGACTCAGTTCCTCTTAATTATCCAATGAAGTCTGCTTTTTACCTCAGTGCGCCCACCCATCCAGTTCAAGAGCACTCACACACACATAGATACTTTCTCTATCTCACACACACACATGCACAAAGGCCTTATCCTTGCATCTTTTTGTCCCCGTTGCCATCTTTTCCTCTCACACACATACACATGTATGCAATCTGGAGGTACGCACCCACTGTCTGTGTCTTCGCCTCTGCGCCTGTGAGGTGTAAATGGTGGGTAATGGTGTGTGTCAGACCTATGTAACAGCCCATTAGGCATGTGGAGTGAGTTAATCTGATCTAACGTCTCTCTTCCCTACTTTTAAAAAGCCCACCAGACATCTTGGTTTTGGCTTAGGGGTAGGCAGGTACTTTGGGGGGGTGGTTACATCCCAAAAAATCCAGCAGCAATGTGTACCCGCCTTGACACCTTCCTCAACCCAAACCACTTCCATATGTCCTCGTCCGACTGGTGGAATTACCCTGTAAGATGTTGGTGACTTACATCCTGTGCAGCGTCAGCTTCCTTTTCAGTGAGGACGTGGATATGAGGGGGCTGGTCACCACAACGACATGACGTGCAGCTCATCAGGGTAATTGGAGAGTTTAAAAACGCTGCCTTTCCAGGGATGAATCACATGCACGCAACAACAGCGCCGGTTTGATTCTGATTCCTCCGGACTTACACACACACGTGCAAAAATAGGACGCAGAATTCGCATGCCCACCACACACACTGTCCGCCCTTCATGTGGCGTGGACGTATAGGCTGAAAATCAAACAGCAGGCCAATTCCCAGGCAAGCCTTTGAGGCTTAAGTGCTTTCAGGCGGCTGGATTCGGTTTCATTACAACTGATGTATATTTTTAAGGGGCCAAGCTCTGGACACACTGGTGCAGAGAAAATGTCCTGGAATGTGCTAAAATCTAAAAAGGTGCAATTATCTTTATTACAATCGACTCATTTATTAGTGTAAAGAAGACAGCGAGGTCTTCTGCGAGGGGAGAGAAACAAATAATGAGACAGTGAACTATTAGCTGATATTATGTGACAATTTAAAAACACAGAAGACTTTATCACAGTCATTACATGAACTGAAATAATTGACAGTTAAACTCAATATAGCCAAAAAAGCCTAATTCCTATTATTGTCCTCCAATAAAATGGGGGGAAAAAAAACACAAAAGCCCGACTGTTAAAGGATAATCCTGGTTTATTGCGAGTTGACTTTGGAGACCACTTTTCTTAGTGAACTTAACAGGGTTATTGTTAGTGTTAGGGTTTAGAAACAAGATTTTTAAGTTTATTATTCTTACTTTTATTCTTATTACTAGGGATAATAAGAGTAATAGGGACAGCTGGTTCTATTCTCTGTTTTTGTTATTGTCAACACATCCTGAAAAGAGCAAAACCACAAAAACTGTTTGTTGTTCGTGTCCTTGCCTGTCCCAGCTCCAAACACATGAATTCTTACTGAAGGCAGAAATCTTTAAAAACACCTTGTGACATTTAAGTTTCATTTTCTTTAAACAAAGAAATAATACAGGTTAATAATCGGTAATTTCCTAATATAGCCGGTCACTGTAGTTTTTAGAAAATGTTACAAAACCGTGTTAACACTCATTGATGTGTTTTTAATAGTTGTTGGATAACAATAGAGTTTACAGAGGAAGAAAGTACTTGTTAGTTAGCATCAAGGATGGCATGGTGGTGTTGTGGTTTGCATGGTCATGGATCCTCCCACAGTCCAAACACATGCAGGTTAATTGGTGACTCTAAATAGTCCATAGGTTTAAATGTCAGCTGAACTATCAGCCCCCTGTGACCCTGGTTATGGAAATGGATGGTATAGTTAATATGAATTCATTTGTCTTTTTCTCATGGAATTTCTCTATAAGAATATTACCGTTATGCAGTGCTAGCATACTCTCTGTGGAAGGGCCAGTGATCCATGCCGATGTGAGGAGAAGGCGATGGGGATGCAGAGCTGGATCTAAGCGCCGGGAGCAGAAAAGATGGTACAAACCATGCCGTCTGTTATCATGGACAACGTAAGATCTCTCCCCAATAAGATGGAGGAGCTAACGGCGTCAGCCAGGCTACAGAGGGAATATCGAGAGTGTAGCATCACAGAGACGTGATGGAATGAACTCCCTTCGGACTCGCTGGTAACTCTGTACGGCTTTCAACTTGTGAGAGAGGACAGGAAAGCAAAGGAGAGAGAGCGGGGACAACACAGCAAAGGAAACGTCTGTGGACCACAGGCCAGAGTCGGAACTGGGTCACTGCCGAAAGGACTCAACCTTTTGTACATGGGAGCCAACTCTACCAGTTGAGCCACCAGGGCGCCACTAGTATTTCTCTTATCCAAATTGTATATTGTGAGCCGCTGTAACAAATGAATTTCCCCAGTGTGGGATCAATAAACCTTATACCAATGAATCTTATCTTATCTTACCTTAACACAAGCCTTATCTTTTAAACTCTGCTCGTGTTTCGTGTCCATTTGGACCTATTGTGTTGTGTCACCTCTCAGCGATGCAGTTGTTGGGTACAATGTCATGATTACTGATAGAAATGAAGGACAAAACTCAACAAAATAGGTTCCACGCTGCAATACAGTGGAATTAGCTTTCATCAAAAGTGCTATAACTCTTAGAATCTAAAATTAATTGCATGATCCTGAAAAAAAAAAAACATTCTGTTAAATATGGAAACAGCACAACAAAACATTGGACAAAAGCCAAATAAATGTAATTTATTAAAAAAAAAAGATCTGCTGCTAAGCCTCATGTAGACTGTACAATGAATAATTTAATTCAAATCTTAAATAAGTTCACGTCCCTCATTAGTTTCACTTTTCGTACACGATTTGAAGCTCTGACTCAGTGTCACTTTCACAAAAGCAAGAAACAGGCAGAGATGATTACAGAGACAGAGCAAAAAATATAGAAGCAAAAAGAGCATGAAGGGGGGAGGAAGAGAGGAAGGAGGATTTCTCCTCTGCTCAGCATTTCATCCAGATGCTGCTGTTATACTGTACAGTCTGCTGGCTGCTTGTGTTTCAACTCAGATGCATCTACAACTTTTATAGAATTCAGTGTGTGCGTGTGTGTGTGTGTGTGTGTGTGTGTGTGTGTGTGTGTGTTTCCTGGTAATCAGAGAGAGTGTGCATGCATGCAGTTTTATCCGTCTGCTCCCATGTGCCCTTGCAGAACAAGCAGCAGTGTGTGTTTCAAGGTGTAAAATGCAAAATGCAGCCTCTGGGTGAGAATGAGAGGTAGAGGGAGCTGCAGGCTGAGCTCTGCTATCATATCATCCCCGCATCGTCTTACCGCTGCCACTGCTCACGCTGAAAGTATTTTCATACACCACCTTTCCTACATACCGTCTCGCCAGTTATTATCTGAGCCGGCCAACTGTTTATTTTCGAAGCTCAATTGCTTTGTGTGGGCGTGTGCACAGCAAATGAGGTTAATATGATTCTCCAAGCAATGATGTGGTGACTCAGTACAATAGGTTGGCAGAACAATTTGTGTGTGTTTGATAGCAGTTGGTGAATTGTTTCAGGGGCATTTGGGTGGTGGGATAATTGCTTCCAGAGCTCCCTGTGGAGTAATTGCGCTTCCTCCACCCAAAAGCCGTACCTCCCTCTGAGAATCTGCTGCCCACCGCTACTTAAGAGATTCTTGGGCCAGAGGGACCGGCCAAATTATTCTCTCCCAGAGAGAGACGTTGAGGAACAGCAGCGGTTTGGGTGGAGTGACTGATTGCATGGCACGCACCAGAGTGTGTTTGATTTCCTATGCGCTGTATGTCAGTCTGTCTGTCTGTGTGAGTGTGTGTGACAATGCATTGTGTGTGTCCACCTGCATGTGCGTATTCTCACACTTAGCATTAATTAGTGAGCAAGAAAAGCTCTCAGAGTAATTGTGAGGAAATTGCCCTCAGCTGCACATTCAGACACATGTTGTCTCCCCCAAAATCAGGCAAGGCCCGGGATTTACATTCCAGACGTCCACTTCAGACCACGGCCAAACGATCTGAAAACTCTCGAGGAATAGACCTGTGGCCGCTTACACGTGCGCACGAGGGTTGAAGGTTTTCCTGTGGTTTTAAAATAACTACTTCCCAGGAATATGTCACTGTTTTCCCAGGAAACTTAAGAGTTCTGGCACGTGTGAAGTTTGATTTTGAAGAAGAATTGCACTTAATTAATCATGATATGGTGTTAAATCTGATTTTCTGGTAGAACAATTCCCCTTACTGCAAAATGACAAAATGATGACAAAATGACTGTCTTTGAGGTGCAAAACAAAAAGTGCAAACCACGGAATCATTTGACTTTGACTCCAATGTTTCAGAATATATTTTATGATAGTGTGGGAGTGGAGGAAAATGTGCTGCATGCAGCTTTTTATTCATCTTGTTTCAGCAGTTTGAAGCGCGTTGTTCTCGGACATTTTGTTGTCACGTCATGATCTCATGCCCCCTTTGCTCCACCTGTTGAATGCTGCTACACGCTGACTTTAGGAACCGCCATACAGAACCGCCTCAAACTCTCCACTCACCTTTCAAACTCAACAACAACAATTAAGAGAATTTTTCAAGATTTGAAAAACTATCATATCTATCAATACAATATTAAATAAACACATGGGATGAAACAAAAACCGATGACCAATTTGGCAAGACCTAAAATCCGCAACAATAACAGTGGTAAAATGTTAAAAAATAAATAAAAGTTTATTAAATGCATCAACACACGGGCTAAGAAGTGTGAAGAATAAATGGCTGATGCCTAAAAACTGGGCAGTTAATGGTGACTTACTGTAAATAAAAACCAGACTAAAAAGATTTGTGTTCAAGTTTAAGGTGGAGTCCTATACAGCTGAAGGGAAACTCTTCGCGTGCATTTCCCATTTACCTCCATTTTTTTCCGATTTTGCATTCTGCTTCATAACAAACAAAAACAAATGGTGACGCAGTTCAGCTCTAAACTGCCTTTTGTCTAGTAATAGGGTAGTAGTAACACTAGTAGGGTTGTATGCTGGTTCAACTCTTGGTTCCCAGAGTCAAAGTTCCCTTGAGCAGAATACAGAACCACAAATTGCTCCCAATGGCTGCGACATCCCAATGCGTACCTATCGTGTAAGCACACACATACAGTTTTGTACATAGAGCTGGCAGCCTTTTGACTGAGACACTTCAAAATCTGTGAGAGAGGGAATTTTTATTTAGTTAAATTCATGCATGTTTTTATGAGCCCAACAGTCACGTTGGGAGAACTGAATCTTGAAATCTTAAACCACAAAAGGATAATAAAAAAGAAACAAGATGCAGTTTGCCTGAACGGTAAATGGTAATAAACTGGTAGTACAAATTATCCCCTTTAATTCCCAGCGTCAGAACTGGCGGTGTAACTCACTCATCTAGCTTACCTGCACAGCTATTAGCTGTTGGCTACTTTAAACTTGGAAGCTCTGACATGCTAACTGACTAACAATGCTCACTGTTGTAGCTCCCTCCTTTATACTATTGCGTGCATGCCTTTGGCAGCCATGTTTAAGGCTCTGATTAGGAAAATCATTTCAGTCCTGATGGTAGTCAGAGTGTTTCCTTATGAGTGTGAAACTCACCTGAAAGAGTGAATCTTTTGTGAGATTCTTTCTGCTCATTTACAGAAGTTTATCAGCCTTTGTAAATAGCCTGAGCAGCAAAATTATAAATGAGCTCATGCACTTACACATAACAGAGGAGGATTCAAATGTTACACACCAAATTCATTTCTGTTTCACGTTTCTTTTGGTTTACAAAAGACAGACAGATGAGGAGGGAGAGGAGTCAGAATGGCACAGTACAGAGTGACAGGAAAGAATGTCAACTTGAGCCAGTGCACATAAAAGAAGAAAAATAGCTGGAAAAAAGAGAAAAGAAACTGACAGAGAAAAATGCACCAGTGTCAAATTTGGATTGGCCGTCTCTGTGTGCATACAGCTGTTGGTACAGATGTTCGATGAATTAGGAAGAAAAGCCTGAAAATCGTTAGCGCTTTTTTGGGGTGGCTTGGCTGACAATAAATATAAAGAGGTGGTTAAACAGACACGTCTCTCTGCCAGGCAGCTGAAAATGAGATTGTGACCAAACAAAGCACTGCGCTCATCAGGTGGACAGAGATGAGACTCTGAACGCTGATGTCGCTCTGTGACTGCTGGATGAATAGGAAAATGTTTGCTAACACATTCACCATGTAAGAATGATAATATGTCAATGTCGCATTTACACACTGTTGCAATGCCCCCAAGCAGCTAAAAAAATAAAGTATTGTAGGTTTAAATGCAAAATTTGAATAACTGAAATAAAAAAAAGGAAGTTAATTACTGTAAGTTGCTTGTCAATGGCTGCCATTTAATTACTGTAATTTTGTTTTTACAGTTACTTGTCAATGGTTGTCACTGTCTATCACCACTACAGTAAAATGCCATTCTTGCTGCTAAAATATATTTTTTTAACTCCCACATTCAGGCCACCGTAATAACTGACACTGCTTCTATGTTCTTCTTTTGTGCTATGCCTTTCTGGAAATAAAACAAACAATTGCCCTGCCTGAATGAAGGATACAGCTATTAAGTTCAATTTGTTTATTTCTCCAGAAACATTAGTGTTGTAATTATTATGATTATTAGAAAATGTTCAGATCAATAAACGGCTCACACATACATGCTGATGATACCAATCAGGCATGGAAGAAGCGGATGTGCAGTGTGCACAATTAAAAGCAATTAAGCTATTATTAAAAATTACTGAAAAATCGAAACTCCTTTGGAAGATCATCAGCCCTGGAGGGCAGAGAATCTTTGCTTCATTTGAGCCCACTTGAAAAAGCAAAACAAAACATTGATGATGAAACACGGTGCCAAAAAAAAAAGAAGCGAGATTTTAAAGCAGGTTTCTGCAGAATCAGACCATAAGATGTTTTTTTGACATTCCTTCTACATTACATGCTGTGCAACTAACTGCATTCTAATGAACTCCATTCATCGCATACCATAACATGTTTTATTAATTGTTAGCTCACACTCAACATGAACTCATAGGACTGGTTGTTTACACACTTACAGATACAGACACACGCCGCCGCATTAAACATGCTTTAGTATGACACGGCATACAAAACCGCTCTGCAAAAAGCAACAGGCGCTCTCCTTTGAGTATTAATTACATTAATGTGTGTCCATCTGCATCATTACAGCCACAGTGTCTTTCCACAGTACGCATGCAACACACTTCCCCCTTAAAATGATTTTAATTTGGAAGACAAATGTATTCTTGCCTTTTTCCTCTCCTGCACTAAGCAGGCTTTGAACCCTCTGGTGGCGAGCTAACAGACCTAGACTGGCTTTAATGGTTGCTATGCCAAAAATTGTGGTAACCAGGGAGCTAATTATCCATCTTTTTTGTATCCTCCTCATTTTGTTGAGTGTACTTTGTAGATAACGTAACACAGTATGTGCACTGGTAAGCATAACTTGGCTGATTCGTACTAGTTTCTTCCATACTGTCAATCACAGTGAATACCACCCTCTGGATCACATGTTCATTTTCATTTTTGAGGCATATCAAATGATATGGTACCATCTGTTCAATGAAGACTTTCATTTCTGTGTGAATTTCTCCAAATCATGTAGATGTAGATAGATTATATCCACCTCTGAGGGCTCGATTGGGGCTCAACTCTGGCATTTGACTTTTAGAGTGCAGCATCTGATTATCAAAAGCACTGAGATTTCAGTGGAAATAGGAAGAGGTTGTGAAGAGAGGGAGTGTTGGCAGTGTTCTTGCAAAATGCATGTGCTATAACTGCTGATAGGCAGGTGTGATAATTCCTCACAGGTTTCCAAGTGATATGATCCCACACCTTTATTACATTCAAGCTCACCTTGATGTTGGAGTATGTGGACCAATTTCAAAGCAATTTTAAAGCTGTAGAAAAGACAAGGAGACGGCTTACTGCAGCATTTCATTATTCTTGCAACAAACAGTTGATAGCCACTTGTGAGCCTCCTATAACCTTCCTTCAGCTGTATTCATCCATATTGGACCACTCACGATTTACATTCAGTGCCAACGTTCAGTGCTAATGCAGTGAAGCAGTGTGCTCTTTATGTAGACAAGTGGGAAGTAGGCACAAGTTCAGAATGAAAAATAAAGACAATGAAAGGGGTTGTGCAGGTGAGACATGAAAGATCTGATCCAGGAAATCCAGTCTGAGTAACAGATGCACGAGTTTGAAGGTTTATCAGACACCAAAAATGCTGCTGATTGGTTTATATTTCTAAAATGTTTCAGTAGTTTGAAGTGCATTGTTTTTAGACATTTACTGTTGAACGTTAATCTTCACTCTGATTTGGGGAATTCAGTGTTTGAACCACCTTTTGCTTCATTCAGTCCAATAAAAATGTATAGACAAATGGGCACAGCTGAATTATAAGCTGCCATGTTAGCATGACATGTTTTGTGAAAAGCAGCTGTTTGATGATGCCAGTTGTGACAGACTTTTCTTAGGTACATACAGTCAGGTACATATACCAAGCAACTCTTTGACAGAACTCTCAAGATCTTGACTAATGATTTTCTCTGTGGTCATTATTTATTTATTTTTCTTTCTATATGCCTCAATATATGACACTGTACAGATATACACAGCCTGTGTAGCTTAATGATTTGATGTGCAGTTGAAGTCAGATGATGTGGTATAACGAGTATGAAAGTCCACATACAGAGGAGGTGCTTGAATGTCAAACACAAGACTTTCACCCAGGGAGGCTGCTGTCCGTGTCCCATATGAAACCATACGTAACCTTGAACTTGTGTAGGCTACATAAGTTAACTTTTATATTTAAGTTACATCAGGTATGTAACCTAACTTATGTCCGTTTTCTAAACCTTACCAAGTAGTTTTTGCATGTAACCCTAAACAATAGTTATCATGTCATGGTTGTGCAAGCAAGGTAACTCAAGACCCAATGCAGACACCACAGGGGGCAGTTTGTGCAGTCCAAAAATGATTGAGGTGAGGTCCAGAAAAGCAAATATCCCAAAGCACAAGGAAGAACACTTGACACGTGGTAAGACAGCCTGACACAAGGTTATGGGATAAAACAGGAAACACGAAAAAAGAAACCCAAAACCATGACACATTTATTACGCAAGCTTTATTTTGAAAGTCTAACTGGACATTGCATATTTATTATCACTATTAGTATGCACAACGCTACAGTATACAGTACAGACTAGATGGTAGTGAGAACATGTCAGCTGAGACTTTTTTTTTCATTTTTGCAGAGTGGTCCAACATTGACGTTCTTGTCGGGTGATACATTATCTAGATGATTTTAAGTAACAAGAGATATTGTTGAACATGAAAAAAACAAACAAAAAAAAAACATTATAGCTGCCTATAGTTTGAAAATGAGAACATCTGCGAGTTTGCGACGTTCTTTTTCAGGCGAACGGAGCGTGGGGAGTTTTATCACTTCATCCAACAGCATCCTGCCAAGTTGGAAATGTCAGACAGTAAAAGCTCAGTAAAGACGCAAAGTGAATGTGAAACACCCATCAAATGTGATCAGATGATTATGCCTTTCTTTTTTCTGCTGTCAGCAGGTACAAGGTAGTGTCTTCTAATGATCCTCTGAATGACAAGACTTTGTCCTACTGTAGAATATTAAAGAACAAATCAATTAAGAGAAACAGAGAGGAGAGGAGCTCTCTGACGATGTTTCTTTGGCTCAGTAGTTATGAGCCTCCCCCTCTGGGCCAATGCGTGTTATGTATCATTGAATTAACAATGGTAATCAGCAATGTTTGTCAGCAGTTTGTCAACACTTTGGCATTATCAGCCACACTGTGCACTGTCAAGAGTTGATGTTAAAATACTTCCAAATTACCTTTCTTTACGGTGACAGAGATGTAAATGAAATTCACAGCATCAGGCCACATCTGTTCAACGAAGCATGACCATGTTTGACGTGTGAGCAATGCTTGCTCATCATTAAGATGACAGTAAGTAAACAGAAGTTCGGAGTCGCTGAATGCGACTCATTATAAAGACATAGACTCAAACTCTTTGCTCTTTTCCATGTCTCGTTCCACCTCGGCCTTAGCTGTGTTAACTGTCTTTCATTATTGCTCTCCGTTATCCAAATTAAGTTATCCCTCCTCATTATTTTGCCAAGAGGGAAATGGGACGTGTCAGCAGAAAGTAAAAATATCGTCAGCGGGGCCTGTGCTATGACAGATTAATTGGATTATAGATGCATTTAGCCTAGATTAGGTCCTGCATGGGGACCTGGATAGTGACACAGATGGATTAAGTTAGAGAGTGCAACACTGACGGGAAGCGCTCTTAATTGTGTAGGGTAAACACAGTGGCACAGGGGTGACATCAAATTCCAACTATTTCCTGCCCTCGATACTTCTATTTAGTGTTTCCTTCCACTGGGTATATTTTTCAAAAGCTGAACTATTCTGCCACTAATATACTGTGGCGGTGCCCATCAAACACAGCTTGTTTCTGTCCTTTATCGCTGGCATCGACTGTTCCCCCCATGTTGTCCACTGAAAGTAAATTTATTGCAAAATAGTGAAAAAAAAAAAGTGTTGCTTTAATTTTTTTTTTTTTTTGAGATTTATGTGAAAATTCAAATGTTAAAGCTGTAACCTTAGCCACAGCTTAGTTAAAAGATAATTAGTTTCTTACAGTGTGACTCTTATTTTGAAAGGTATAAGTTATGGAAGTACAGTGATGTTACTGTAAAAAAAATGTTTTTGACTACACCTTCATAGAAAACAACGTAAAGACAATAAACATTAGAAACAAGTGGATTCTCTCTATCAATATGAATTGAAAACATAAGTCTGGGAAATTATGAATGAAAAAATATGAAAAATGAATTTAATTAATTATTTAAAATGAATTTCAATTCAAATACAGTACTGTCTCTCCGCAGCAATACGTTTTCTGGTTCAAACCCTACAGCCGAAATTGTGGACTCTGCATTGGTTGTCTCTGTTTACTCTGGTCTTTATTCACAGCAGCCATTTTGACATGAGATAATAGGGTCAACGCAGGTGTTTACGATGATACTAATTAAGGTTCTGTTTAATTTATTGCAGCATAGACTTTCCAGTGAACCAACACGCACCACAGCAGCACCCTGACTCTGTTTGACCTGAATGGTATGGAACCTAAATTCGTATCACTGGAAACACCTGTGTTTACCTCCTATTTCATGTCAAAATGGCTGCTGTGAAACAGGTGTAATGGTGACGTTAAATTGTGAGCATTAATGTTTTGTTTGTCTTGCTTGTATCAGCCCTGTGATGGACTGGCCACTTGTCCATGTTGTAACCCGCCTCTTCAGCTCCAACCGGTGCTGACTCAAGTGACATCACTTCATGCAGCTTCCTCTGGAGCCACAACAGGTTTTTTTCACATATACAGTAGAATTAGTGGAAACACAGACACCACCTTTAACAGGCGTAACTTATTCTACTTTTGATTATCAATAAATTAGATTAGCAACTAAACCTAACTTGCTACGGTCACTGTATCATTTCCACTCTCAACCTTGATCCACCCTCAAACCCTTCGCTTTAGCCAGCTGTTACCTGGCCTCAACTCTGACCCTGCTGCTGGCTGGCTGACATAACTCAACCCCGGCGGGTTCTGAAAGATGTAATTTCATGGTGTCTACCAGATGTTCACACTAAACTCAAAAAACAGAGATATCACTCAGTTTGACTGCAGCAAGTCGGTAGCAGCCATACCTCATGTCCCCATGCAGATGTTTGTCATCTCATCAAACTTTCTATAGGGTTTTAGTGTCGGTGTCAGGGGGTAGCTCTGCTCAGTGTGCCCCATAGGAGAACAGAGAGAGAGAGAGAGAGGAGGTCATAGCAGTGAATTACCAAAGCATGTCATAGCAGCACAGCTGGTGGGAACACATGTAAGGGGCCTGCACATATGTTAGGTATTTGACCCATCAAAGAGATTGTAATCCACTGAACTGAGTGGATCATCATTACAAGCGTCCTTTGAACCAACTTTTAATAAAGATAACACACCACTGTGACCTCTCTTATCAAGCAACCTCATCACATCCAGATGAGATTAAATTGGAGCACATCAAACCCAAGTTTGTCAAATTACCATTCATCTCTTTTTTCTCCTTTTTTTTTTCTTCTTCTCTTCTTCTTCCCCAATTGATATAATTAGGTTGCGTTGTGGGACTTTACTCGCTGAATGTATTAAGGCACTCAATAACAGTAAATTAATTTAATCTCCCTCAAAATGGAAACATATCTCCTTTAATTCTGTGAAGTTATTTCCTCTCACTGTCACTGCCGCTGGTTCTACAGCAAAAACTCGATTATTAGGCCAGAAAATGTACGTGGCAGAGCAGAGACGACAGTGTCTTCTGCCTCCCTTGCCACCTTGTTCAGCGCCCCAAAAAAACCTTTATAAATAATTGAAGGTCTGCTAAGGCCGAGTACTGAAGGAAGGCTGGAATAACCAAAGATGCGGGCTGCAGATGAAGACAAGCTGTGAGAGCACTGGAGCCCATCTGATTTGTGCATGAGGAATGAGATTGGAATTAAAGCGACGGTGCACTGGCTGCCACCGTATACAGAGCTGCTGCTGTGCATTCCTGTCAGATCTATCTAACTGTAAAGTGCTGCTGCACAGTCATGTACTGTAGCTGGGGGAGTGATGCTGCAAAGCTCACACACACACACACACACACACACACACACACACACAGTGACATGCTTTAACAAGGGCAGTATAGAAAATGGAAATTGGAGCTAAGAGGCTTATTAGTTGTAATGCCAGTGTTTGCTGGAGGGTTTTTGAAGTGAATGCAGATTATGTAAGATGATGTATACAGTATATACAGGCGGTGTAAAAGCTGCTATTAAATATGTTTATATCAGTGTTTCTATTGCGGAGTGGTGACAAAAATAACCTTCAAAATATTAATGAACATAATACAGCCTCTGTTCTCTAAGGAGCTGTTAACGTCTCCTGCTGATTTCGCCGACTGAATATTCACAAACACGAGCACACGCACGCACGCACAACACTCCCACCGCACTCTTTTCACGCTGCGATCGTGATAAACGAGCTCCACCACAAGTCAACAGACACTTGTCTTCGGTTACCATTCTCTTCTCATATTCCTCATTTATTTGGGTTAAATTATGCAGTCCAAAGCTCCTTTTTTTAAATAATTTACCAGCGTGCTGCTCAGTGTCTCCGGGGAGCTCTACATTAGATTCAATTTCAGGCCCACGTCAGGCAAATTTAGGGCAGTCATGCAGACGCTTCCTGCATGCACGGGCATGAATGACTGCTGGACTGTGTGCACGCGTGCGAGCGAGTCAATTTGTGCGTGCCTGTGTGAATCAGTGTGTTGGTGTGTCTGCATCTATGACTATGTATGTCTCTGCCCCGAAGGCTTCAGCCCTCTTGCCCGCGCGCCCAGAACCCATCCACGACAGTTTCATTAGGCCCGTCTTGCAGCAGATTGTCTGGCGTAATTCAGAATTAATTGTGTGGTTTTATGCTAGTAGCTTCAAACAGGGCTCCCATATGGCGCCATGAACAGTCAAGTGGGCCATTCTGTGCAGGGACAGACGCAGATGTGCAGACCGCATAGCAGAGACGCCGGCCATGCATCGAAAATGAACTGGCCTGACTCTGTCATTGTGTACCTTTGCTGTCATTCCCCAGAAGGTCGGACAAGCAGCAGAGATTTTGTCAAACCGGTCCGCTAGCATACCTCACCCTGAGTTGACCTCTGCTCATTGACTCGCAGTCGAGCGGCTGGCATCCTACGGCGCCGTCACAGACACTGTTGCATCAGAACAAAGCAGAAGACAGCCTGAAGCTCTCCGAGCTCTGACCTTCTGGAGTTGCGTTAATCAACACATGATTGAAAATGAGGGTGTAACAGATCACGGCTGGGCCAGTATCCGGGGATGGTCACGGCATTTTAAACATGCTCTAAAATGCTGGTAGCTGTGTTTATAACTGCAGATTTTCACTCAGCACATCGTCGCAGGTTGAGGCTCTGATTACAAATCATCATCTCCGTCAAATGAAACTTAATTAAGTAGACAATAAGAGCTGATTGCCTCTCCCTCCCACTGATGCTGTTATGGTGACATCAATAGAAGATAAAGAGCATCATGGAGACTGATAAGACTTAAATGGTGAAGAGAGAAGTGTTTAACATCAGCAGACTAATGTAAATGAAAGTCTGTGACATGTCAGGTTAGCTATATGCAACATGACTGATTATCTACAGCGACAGCTTACTACCCGCTGAATACTGCTTAGTCCACAATTCATGGTTGAACCAGGCTCTTTTGTTTTCCAATGAAGGGAACTTTTGTGTGTCCACAAAATGGAATATAGATCTCATCGCTCTGAAACAACTGAGCCTGAATCACGGGTAGGCACAACAACAACAACAACAACAACAACAACAAAAGCTCAACAAAAGAAAGAATTGATTTAGTGGATATTTTGTTTTCAGTTCATATTCTCCTAAAAAAAAAGATGCACAATTTGAAAATCAGTCCCGAACTGCACTATCTCTGTAGCAGGTTTTGACTGTTCACACTGGAAAAGTATACTCAGACAGTATGCATACTAAATACAGTTGTTTTTTGAGTGTGCTGTTGTTGGACACAATTTTCTTTCGATGCAATGCACAAAGGAGGAGTTGCTCACAGCTGCAAGAAAACATTAATACAGATTGTGTTCATGTCTATTAGTGCAAGACATGAGACAAGACAAGACAAGACTAAGACTACAAAACAACAAAAAGGTAAAAAAAAAACTATATGAATAAATGAATACAGGGTGATAGAAAAACAGATATCATTAAATAATTTAACAGGAGGTACCTGAGTGAACATGGAGATGAGATTTCACATTAGATTTTCCTGTACTACGCATCTAAATGTGTGTGTGTGTGTAGGAACTGTCCATGTTGAGTTAAGGTTATAGAGGGAAGAGAGAGGAGAGGAAAGAAAGGACATTAAAATAAAATGCAAATAAAATTCAAAGAGCAGTTTGTCCTCTGGCTGGATCCCGGGGACGGAGAGGCGCAGGGGCAAAGCCAGGACGGGTCAAGACAGCTCGAGTTTATTTGTTTATGCATTGTTTATTTGTACTTCATTTATATTCATTTATTTTTCTATGTACACACAAAAAGTTTAAATTCTTTGAAGACAATACACAAGGTTTTAATTCTGTGAAGTCGTTTCATTGATGTACATATTGTAATAGTTTCTGTTTCAGCTGGTTCAGTATGTTGATTTTTTCATATACTAACAGCAAAAATATACTAAGATGATCAGTATTAAATATTTACTGTATGTAGAATAGAACTGGGACATGCTGAAAGAGGCTAGATGACCATAAATACTTCATATCTACATACTTTTGTGTGTTTTTTGCAAGTATCTTATACGGATACACCTGGATTCTTAAGTCTCCTCATTGTTATTTTATTTTGAAATGCTTCATGAATGTTGGCCGGGTACTTACTGACTTACTGGCTCCATAAATGACTCCAGACCAGTGCGGTGTTTATCTGTATATCTGAACACATTACGCTCTGTTGACAGATGATGAAAACACTTACTGTCTGACACTCTGCTATCTCCACCATGTTCAGTATCAAGAGGAACAAAGACAGATGCCTCTGACATAAAAGCTGGAGATGCTATCGGCTGCGTGAGAATGTGAAGTTGAGATTGTTTATTATGAAGAAGTGCGCTCGCATGGAGAGTTCACAGAGACATGACAGAGATCTGACACGCCACTGTCCTCGTGGTTATTTGACAGGTCAGAGGTCGCAGGAATTCTGCAGCAGATGGTATTTATTTCATTAAGTGCTGCGCGCCTTTAAGGTAACCTGGGGCGATGCAGTCCTCTGAGTAAGTGAGTCGGTGTGTTTGGTCTGGGAGAAGAGCAGCTGAGTTAGATGGCATCTTTCCTCCCATTGAGGTTAAAGGACACTGGAGAGAGTGAGCGGCCCTCAGGCTAAAAACAAAGCAGGAATTAGCGGCTCACACACTGTTGTGACAAGTAAATGTCTTCCATCTTCTTTTTCCACAATTATTAAACTCTGATAGACTGATAACACTTCTCCTAAACACATTTTATTTGATCTTTCTGTTTCTCGGGAAAAACCTAAAAAAAAACATTTGGCAAACAGAACAGGACAGGTTTTTATCAAAGTCCTGACTGGTCAAAAATATGGCGTATAAAACCCACACCACCTTTAAGGACATTTCAGGTGTCATTTCACAATGTTACAGATGCTTCATATCCCATCGGGAGTGAAGTGTTTTGCCCACCAGACTTTAACTTACGTTAACTTGCTTAGATTTGGACATTTTTTTCTTGGTTTATGTTTACTTTTTTTTCTGTTTCAATGATCTGGACAGTGTTTTATCTGTCTGCATGTCAAAGTGTGTAAGATACTGAACCCCAAACTGCTCCTAAAGGCTGCGTCATCCATGTGTGAATGTGTATGAATGGTTAGCTCCTAAAACCAATGAGCAGATGGCAGCCAATGCTATATAAGTACAGTCCACTTACCTACTGCCATTATAGTACAGTTCATCTAATGAGCACCATGAATGTCTAAACCAAATTTCATGGCAATCCATCCGATCCAGTTGACTGACATTGAAATCCACGAAGTGGACCTGTTAGTTTGGCTGAAAATAAACAAACAATTGGAAGAAAAAGAAGAAAAAAAAATTGGCTCTAAACATTGGAAACAGTCACATCACACTGTTCCCAGGAGTTCCCGTCCTTCTTGAAAGCTCTCAAGTTTGACTCAGAGGTAGAGGTAGGTGCTTTTAGTGTCAGGTTAACTCTGACATTTCAGGAGTAATTCTGAGCCGCTTGATAAACATAGGCCCAGATCTTCTTTGTATCAGCTCCACCAAATTCCATTCCACTGGTGATGGGAAATAAATCCAAAAATAGGATTTGGGCTGCCTGCATGCCTCAAATTTCCATGCCAGCTCAATGAGAAACACTGGAATGCTCCGACGCCACAGAGGATCATTTCAGTCCCTCCTGTGGATGATTTGGGGTTGTGGTTGGCTGGTGGCAATGGGTGGAGGCGGGGTCACTTCTGATGCAGGTTGCCGCTCTGGCTGCTGTCCATGCCCCGCCACCCCACCCCACCTCCACCTCCACCCTCCCTCTTCTTTTTGCTCTGTGCCCTCCAGCCAGACCTCCATCTTCCCCCAGGACCCCATGTGCCCATCCAAACCCTCCAGCCCTGCTGCAGGCTGGGCAGAGTGACAAACCCATAGCAGGGCCTTTGGCTAGAGAGCTGGCAGAATCTATTAGCTCCCAGCAGACCACAGCAGATCCTAGCAGGTCTCAAATCCTGCTGCTATGAGAAACAAACAGACGGAGGAGGGGGCATGCGCATGAGTGAAACAAATACAGAAAGATGACTGAAAACAGGAAGAAATTAGGAAAGAAAAGCAAGAGGAAAAACAGTAAGAAACATCCAAGAAGAAGCAGTTAAGAGCTCTCAAATAAGAATAAAAAGTAACTCCTCGCTTGAGTTTTTTAAATCATAAAGTCTGCTGCCTCGTTCAGTTATTTCCACACTGAGCACCAGCATCCTCACCCTCCTCTCTGCTGGTATGAGGCTTGGTGAAGTGCAGTTCGGGTGTAGGTGAACAGAAGTTATCTTCTGGGTTTCAGTGTACTCCACTCCACTTCTGTTCTTAACGCTCCCACCGTCTTTATTCCACCTGCTGCTACTTTCACTTCTCACTGCTCTCTTCCTCCGACCTTCTTATTTTTTTGTTCGATTTGCTCAATTTTATATAAAGCCTCTTCCCTTTTTGCTCTCTGCTCTGGCTTTATATATTTGCATGACTTTGCAAACTACCACCATTTATCAAAATCTTCCAATATGATCTCATTTTCCTTTTCCATGGCCTTTATCTCTTCTCCAGAAACTTTCTTTTAGCTGTTTTATATCTTCCACTGACCTGCAGCGCCAGTATATTTCCACATCTTCTCTATCTTTCTTGCATTGAATGTTCCCACTCATCTTTATTTTTGTCCTTTTCCCCTGTATAGCAGTATCCATTCACCTCCACTCATCTTTATTCTACATTCTCTCTGTCATACCTCCTCTGGCTGTCTGACCTGTCCCTTTGCCTCTTTCTTCCATATCACCATTTTCACTACAGCAGCTCTGCTTCTCTGCTTTTTATGTCACTACCTATCCACTCATCTATCCATCCTGTTCTGTCCCCCCTGCTGTTTTTTCTCTTCTTCTGTGCTTCACTTGTCTCGGCTTTGCTTGTTTTTTTCATCTCTGTTTCTACATTTTGATTATTCTGCAGAGTAAGAAAAATTTCACGTAAAGACAACAAAAAAAATTGACAGAAGTATGAGTTCGAGGAAGTGAGTTTTCAAAAAGAAGTTTCAACTGAACTACAAGAAAACCACTTCATTCATAGCAACAGATTCTTTGCCTGCATATATGAGGCCAGTCTTTTAAGGGAATGTGACTGTGTGTGTCCTGCGCTGCTGCTTCAGTATTTAGTTCATGCTGTCACAGTCCTCTCCACAACAAACACATAAGGAACCATCATTTGTGATTCAGGTTATTGTCTTAAGAGTGTAGTGGCATCTACTGTAACAGTGTGGTTGCTGATGGTACCCCCCTCACCTCACCCTCCTTCCAGCATGAAGGAAAAACTACAATGACAGAAAAACATGCAGACGATGTGAAGGTCCCTATCTTGAGCTGGTGTTTAGTTTGTTCATTGTGAGCTAACATGGCGGTTGGACATGAAGCAGTCACTTCATCTGACATATGAAATATCTCACATCTCAGTCACATATTGTTAGCAGAGTTGGTGTTTTGGAATAATGTTTTTGTTCTGTTCATTTTTTCTACACACAGATGTAGTTAACATGGTTTTGGATGGTGTTTGTCCTCATTGATGTTTGTTAACTCCAATGTTTTGTGCCTGACAACACCTCCTGAAAATCAGATCAAGGGGTTTATCTTCTTTATTCTTTATTTGGACCCCCGTTAGCTTCCACAATAATCACTATATATATATATATATATATATATATATATATATATATATATATATATGTGTGTGATGAAAGTCATGTGAATGTCATGAAATTGTATTGAATTAAAAACATGAACTTCATGCAGCGTTGAGATAGAATTCTGTGGGATGTACAATACTGATTTCGAGCTACGTATCAAAACTGAGTCGTGTCGAAGAGGTCAAAAACAAGATGTCTGCCTTTGTGTTGCCTGGTGCCATAACCTCCCTTTCAAATGGTAATCTTGCTGAAGGTCAGTGACTCTTCACCTAGTAATGTATAGTGCTTGTGTGTGTGTGTGTGTGTGTGTGCGAGAGAAAGAGAGCATGCACTGACCCATTTACAGCATGTATAGCATGTAGTATGTAGCTGTCAAAGGAATATATTAGTGTTTCACATGTTTCCAGAGGTGGAACAAGATCAAGCATCAACTCTTGAGGGGCACGGGTGAGAATGCATGCAAGCACAAAAAAGTGTGTGTTTGTGTGTGTCTGTACAGTACAGAACTATGTTTTTTTTTTTCTTTCTTGATCAAGGGTAAGCTAGAGAGTGAGCCTGGGGGACACAGACCTTACTCTAAAACTGTAATGTCAGTAGACTTTTCTGCCAAGCCAGCTCCCAAAAGCTCCACTACCCTTCAACCTCCTATTTCTCCTTCAGCTGCCTCTGCTAAACTGCAACCCTCAAGTCCGACTTCATGCATGACACATGTCAGTCCCGCCATGAACTCCATAAACTCACCTCTTCCCCCACCCATAAATAATTAGCCCAAGGTCAGGGTTTAAAGAGCTTAATCATCCAATTTAGTTGGACTCTGAAAATGGGGCAAGAACAAACAGCCTGATTAGCCCCGAGCACGAGTGGAATGTTTCCTCTCTTCCCATAATCCACCAGGGCTATGAAACATGCTCCGTGTGATCAGTGACAAGTGACTGACAGCTGGCTGAGGAACAGTACAGTACATACGCAAACACACATATGTACACACTCCTTCACAAAGGCACATATTCAGGTCTTTTTCAGACTCTTCTGAAGCTTGAGGCAACCTTTGTGCTGGAGAATTACAATTTTAGGCACGTTTTTTTTTTTTTTTTTGCCCCAAAAATGAGGGCAGATGTGATGTGTAATTTTCCCTCATCAGATTTCCACGCTGGCCTCAGCCAACAAGGGGTAATTTGTTGCTCCCTCCTTAGCCGTCACCACAAAGAGGAAACGTCAACTTGGCCCATCAAAACGAATCCCATCAAATCAAAAAGACCTCCAGACGACCATTTCTAACTCCCCGTGTCCCGTCTAGGTCCCCCTTCCCCTCCCCATCAACAGGGCAATCACTTGTGTAAACCTGCTTAAGATAATTGAATGTTTTTCTTTGACATTCATCCATGTCATTTCGCAACTGCCGACAGGAAACGTTCTTCTTCTCCCATCATGCACAGTGTCGGTGACCAGCTCGATTTGATCAAAAGCTGCTGATTATGGGCATAGTACAATTACCTCTTGATCCGTGGGGGAATTATGAGATTGTGGTAATGATTCTATCAATAACGGTGATCTTAACGTTTCCTCGCTGAGGCCATTAAACATGTCAAGTATTTTATGAGAGGAGATTCCACCGAAGGCAGGAAAGACGGCGGCTTAAGGGAAGAATCAGTTAGAACATGGAGAGTTCATGTCACAGATTCTTTTTCTGCACAATGAAACTACAGTCAACAAATGTAACAGAAAAACCATGAAAACTACAATTTGGTACAACTGTGCAAAGAGTGCAATCACACAGACATCACCTGTCATATAATATGCATAATATGGACAGTTATCGTACTGTACAGCCTGCAGGAGATCTACAATAGCTATATGAATGTGACTGTGAGTGTAGGCTGCGTGTAATGAACGGTCTGAAAAATGATCTGAATTAAACATCAGCTACAGACCTGAAATATTCAAATATAACGATTCCAAAAAAGTTTGGACACAAGTGAAACAAAATTAAAATCCTCTTCTTGTTACTGCACTGTGCAGTAGCTGTGTGTTTGTGTTATTGTGATTTATGTGCATGCATGCCAGCCCTGCCTCCTGTGTCTGGTCATCGGCTACATGGCTGAAATAAGATCCAACGAGGCAACAAACATGAACAGTCAGAAGATCAGACAGTTTAGGCGAAAATATCTGGAGAGAAATGGAAGAGAATTGGAAAATTACAACCCGACTGTTGTAAACAAACATCACATTTTACAACCCAACATACCAGTTCAACTTTGACTTAGTGTACTGGCCGCAGTTGAGCAGTTTTCCGTCAGTAATCAATACACATCCATTAATGAAACATGTTAAAAATAATGAAAAACATGTTAGCAGTTAATTAAACTAAAGCTCCCTGCACTGCCCGGGGAAAATATCACACCAAACTCCCTTTAAGAAACATGACAATACAATGATTCATTACGTGACTGTAATGTCACTCTTAAAGGACACACAAGATAAAGGACATCATATGTTGACGGTCTTCTTGTCAATTCGGCATCAATATAATCCATAAAGTTAGACTGTATAACTGGTTTCCTGTTTGGTGCTGAAGAGAGTGCACCTACATGCTGATAATATTAAACATTTTATCATCGTCAAGATTAAGAAATGTCAAGATGAGAAAAAGACCAAAGTGATTGTCAACAGACTAACCATCCGGTGAAATATGTTTTTACTGGATGCATGTGTGACACAAAGCAGCTGGCCTGTGCTAACGTGTAGACCTACACAAAGTAGCTAACAAGCTAGTGTTTAAGAAATGTTTATGTGTTGCTTGGCAACAGTGCAGTGCAGAACTATGTGTGTCGGCCGAACCAAATACATGATTAAATAAACAAACAGACTTATTACTGTTAACTAATACATTGCCGTTGTATAAAAGCAATATTACACTTAATATCAGCACGCTGTTATTAACCTTGGCGATTTTGCAACCGAATCACAGCCGTGGTGATATTTAGTACAACATCACTCCCCTCGTGATATTGCTTGAATATCATGTTTAATATATCCAAAGCAAGTGAGTGTACTGTAAAGTGACGGTACGTTGTGATCATTTTGCCCTTGTGAGGTCCGACTGTTAGACCTTTTGTGAACACACTGTTCTAAACATCCAAAGTCAAAGTACTGCCAACACACAGATACAGAGAGAGATCCAAATCCATTGTTATAACAATGTTTCACAGCTTGGGTCATTTTCTGTAGCAAACATCTGAAACATGTTATCAGTTCAAAATTAATTATTGTCGAAGTATCAAGGTGATGAAACTATGAGGATGTTTTTTGGAGCTGTTAACGAGAGTCTCCATCGAGGACCCCAAACGAGCACCAGCTTATTAAACAATCTAACAGGAATGTTCTCCTGCAAGTATTGATTTGGCTAAAGCTGAGCTGTAATATTTTGCCAAACGACCTTGCATTTTTCCGAGCGAGCCTCGTATGTCTGCACCGTAGCGGTCTCATTGAAATGAATGAGGCCGCTCTGCCTGAACACAGACTTTCTCCTTTCAAACATCCTGATGGTCATGCTTCTGCTGTGGGAACATTCCAGTCTCAGCTTTTAAATTTTGTAATATAACAAATCACAAACGCGTCGACGGCATGTAATATGGAACTGCTCGTTCGTGTACCGCCTTTAACGGCAGACGCGGCACCAAACTCTGCATAAAAGCTGCAAAATGACACGTCGCTGAATTTATTTATCTATTATCGTCGGGGATGATGAGGAAACGCATTATCTTGTATAGAAATACCTCCTGCCTGTATTCATTACAAATCAACAAGCAATCATTTGACAACATTTTCCAGCAGCGATCAATATGGACAAAAGGACTCTCCAGGAAGATGATTTGTTAGTTTAATTAACCAGGCCACCAATGGCTGCTGCAGCTATAAAGTCTGCAGGTTTGAGTAAACAAACAAACAAGCAAACAAACAAAAAAAAAAAACAGAGAGAGAAGTGGTGGTGGTGGCACTCACAGGACAAGCTGGCAAAAGCACAATTAATTGCCATTCAGCCCACTGAGGTTTCACACCACAGGTTAAGCATCAGTGTTTGACCCGACTCAACACCACTCAGCGGTTTATCAACAGGATGTAGCAGGCAGGATAAAAAAAAAAACAGGCCACCATTGTCCCACTTTTATCATGGAAAGCAGATGCTGAAAAGTGATGTAGCCTGTAGCTGGAGCTCTCCCCTCTTTTAATTAAGGTGAGAAATTGACTGCTAAAAGCAATTTGCAGCTTCAGCCTGTCTAGTCAGATGTGCGTGCTGAAATAGTGCTGCGTTTGCCGCCCTCCAACTCATTTCTCTCTCTGTCTCACCTACTCAAAATCTTTCACCATCCCCTTCTTTTACTCCTGGGCGTTAGAAAGCCTGCTTGGAAACAGTGCTAAAGATATTCAGTGAGGTGTCTCACATTTTAATTAACTCCCGCTCTCCTCTCGGAGGTATCGAGAAACAAGTTTTCCTGCCTTTGTCTCTCACTGATGAACACAGTATTCCTCTCAGACTTTGAACAGAGCCAAATGAGGGTGGTTGGGCAGCTGTGTGAACGGATAGCACTGCTGAGTGATAACCTTTGATTTAAAAGTACATGATTGTTAATCCCTCCCTCCCTCCCTCAAACCTCAGCTCGATAGCTTTTATGGTTATTGCGCATTGATTGTAATAAGTTTGGATGGCTTGGAGGATGCTGTCCCTGTGATTGAAATGTTCTGTCTCCAACAGATCAATGGACATTAGTAGTCTGCTGTAGCTGGAGCTCAGCACGCTCTATCTCCAACTGTACAGGCAACGTGTCCAGGAGGGAAGCTTTCAGTAGAAAATGCAGAGGAGTGAAGTCTGAAGAGGAGGACAAGGGGCCAGAAATACTGCTGGAACAAAGGGAGGATTGAAAAGAAAGACAGAAATAGAGAGCTACGTGAAGTGAATGGGGCAGAAACGAAAGATCTGTGAGGGGTTACAGTTTTAGAAAAAAGAGGAGAACCAGGAGCCTGTGGCAATGCTAACGGCTAACCTGATCTAAAGTTTAAAAATCACTGAGGACATCAATGTCTGTTTGCACAGAAATCCAGTCAATAGTTCAGCGACATTTTACTCAAAAACCACAAACGTCAGTCTCATCAACATCTGGAAACCATGTACATCTGTACTGAATTTGGTGGCAATTGATGTAGAGATATCTCACTGGTTTAGTGACAGCTTTGACCTGCTGGTGGCGCTACAAGAAAAGTCAAGTTATTACCACAGTTAATAAGATTTATCCTCTGGTGTGTCTGCACCAAATGTCAGTGCAATCCAACCAGTAATTTATACTGCTAGTTTTTACTGTTAGTTATTTTCCAGACAGAATGCAGCTTTTAAATAATACACCATTGTGTTAATGTTTAAAAAGCATTGATAATTTGCTGGCTAGCAAACCTATTGTTTACTTTCATTCATGTCATTTTAAATCATTAATGGCACAAGGTTATTTCAGTTCTTTAGCCCCTCTGTTCCCTTGTACCTGTACTTACAAGTTGAGTTTTCATAGACGAAAAGTTCTATGCAAGATTTAGAACAGAAATATTGACAAAACTGTGTAAAACCGAAAACTGCATAAACTGCATTGTCTTAATCAATTTGCACTTGATAAGTATATTTGTTTGTCTCTATGTGTCAGCCCTGTGATGAATTTGCGACTTGTCCAGTGTGTACCCCACCTATTGCCCAATGTCAGCCAGGATAGGCTCCAACCCCCTAAGACCCTGATGAGGATAAGCAGTTACAGAAAATGAATGGATGGATGGATATTTTTGCATTCTGCTTTAGGTGATATACCTAGGAAGTATAAAGTTGCTGTGAATCAGTGAGTTATCTCTGGGTTACCCATGAGCCCTGTCTTTACAGCGTATTTAGACAAATCTGTGCAAAACTCTTGCTGCATTAGGTATTAACCATTTGAGTTTGCACTGTAACCACGAATGTAGAAAAAGAAGAAAAAAATCATAATCATAAAACTAAAGGAAAACTGGAGACAGAAAAAAAAAATGTTCTGACTTGATTGAATGACTCCAAGAAGCAAATTTCAACATGCATTGCATCAAACTAGTTCAAAATGTTCTGGGGAAAAAAAATAGAACCTAGAAAGTCATTAAATATGTATGATGAGAGGTGGATAACTAAAAAAGGAGTGGGTAGGTGAGAGAAAAAATCAACTGGGAAAACACTTTTACTGTCATGGCGATGGTTGTGTGGTTACGACAGGGGGATATTGGATGTGCAAAAAACACAACATGGGTGAGTGGGGGTGTTAGAGTGAAGATTAAAGTTATAAAAGAAAGTGAGGAAGAGAAAGGCTGCTAATAAAATGCACTGAAAAGAGTGTGAAAAGGAGGCTGGGGGAATGTGCAGCAGCGTTCCCTTCACATGTGACCAGAATCAACTGACTGCAGCTCCAGCAGCTCGTTGAGTGACTGTCAAGGACAATTTCAGCTATTCCAAACACCCCCTGTCCCTATTTTTGCTCTTATAACACAGTCTGCATGTATTAAACAAGCCATTTGAATGATTATCAAACTGTTTATGCCTGCACCAGTCAACCCCATCATGTTTTCTCCCTCCTTGTTATCTTCACTCCATCACCCCAAACAGATTTCCCTCTGTGTATTTATCTTTTCCTTCTGTGACCAGGGATGTCAACATTTTTGTTGGGTTTGGGTGGCCGTCCCTTACGTACACAGTGGAGAGACACAATTCCCATTCCTCCCCTAACCCACGTAAACACAACAACATGGGCAAGAATATGGGATGTTCGAAGCCTCCCCCTGCAGCTAACAATAATCAAATGTTTGTTCAAAAGGACGGGGGTTGGGAATGACAAAGACAACGAGGTTGCCCGGATCAAATTTTCTGCAAGGTAATTCAAAACACACTGAATTAGCAAAAAAAAAAAAAAAAAACGTTAACAAGCCTTGTTGTGATGTCAGGAAACTCTCTGTGAATGCCTCTGGCGCTCTAACTCCTGCTTTATCTGGGTGGGCTAAATGGGGAAATCAGAAACCCTTCATTGTAAATCCCTCATCCCTGACCTATCAGTGGAAGATGAGCTGTGCTGTTTGCCTGTTTGCTACTCTGCCGCCTGGTAATAGCATAAGCTTAGAGGACAAACAAAATGGCGGGTACAGAGAGGATCGCCTTGCTCCTGTGGCCACCGGCAAACCGCTGCTGTTTACTCAGCACAAAGCATGTGGCAGCTGTGGTGCTCCAGAGAAACTGTGGGATTGGTGTATTATTCCTCGGTGCATCTGCTGTTGGAGGATGAGCTCTGCTGTCTTTCATGACATGGGTTGGAGCATCTGCGTCTTTTTTTGACCTTTACATTTCAAAAGACCCGCGCAATTACACAAAGGATATCAAATTCATAGCACAGTTCCTTCAGGGGTGAATTCTTCCAATCAGCCCACGGGGAAAAGACACCGAACGGGGAGACGTATTATATTTTGTCCTGCCTTCGCAAAAATAAACACACACATAACCACTGATTGCAGCTCATTGAGAGTTGGTCCTCTATTATGTGAAACCTCAAAGCATGGCCTGCTGATTATGGGGACAGCGATCCCTACATATATGCTGGCAAAGTAACAAAGAGAGCGGCTGCCTTCGCATGTGGCCAAGGGTGGCTCGCATTACCAATTGTGCTGACCAATTAAGACTGAACATAAAAGGCCTGTGTTAAAATGAGTTTCACCAGGGTTTGTCTTCCTGTGGGTGTTTCTGCAGTCTGGTTAATTACTTCTGATGCTGCCATGTTTTGTTTAGTTTTTTATATCTGTTCTTATCTTTGTCTTGAATGGTAATGAGCCAGTGTGGATCTGTCAATCAGGCCAGTGGCCATGCTGGAAGAATTCAGAAGGAGACCTTCTGAAGAGGCCTGAGACACCGTATGCCCCGATCAGACAGAGCGCTCTTTAGAACCCTGAGGCAGCTTTTTGTAATTGTTTTCAATGAGTTCTTCTTGCTGCATTTGCATTGCCGAGTGCCTCGTGTTTTTCTGCTCTGTGGGGCCTTGTGATTTTGCCGGAGTGCTCTGAAAACGCCCAGTGTCAGTTATCCAGTCACACAAATGAGAAACAACAAAGTTTACAGTTGCTTGGAAATAATAATCACGGAAGACAAACTAAAGCTGTAGCTGTTACTGTATACCCGAAGCTATATAATTTTACCAACTTTAGTTACTGTGACTTGAACAGTAAACAGCAGGCTTGTAGGCAAATTAGTGGGCTACTTGAGATTTTGGGTGAGTTGTTTTCGTTCATGTAGTAATATTTACAGTTTAGATTTTTAGATTTGTCTTGCAGCTCGCAAGCCGCTCGGCCGGATCAATGGACTCCAGGTTGATGGTGGTAATTTGTGTGATGCTAGGCCTCAACAGACGACAGACGACACATCCTAAAATAAGCCTTCAACCGACCATGATCCAGGTGAAGATCCTGCACCAGCTCACATATAAACTCTTTGAATGCATGAAACAAACAAACTAACTTGTATCTGTCATAACCATCCACATGGTTAAAAATGTTTATAAAAAAATCCTTTTTACGGTCATTTACTGTATTGTGTAATTTTCAGTTTTTTATGTCATTTTAAATATTAGTTTTTGCTTGCTGTGCAGTTTTTACTGTTTTTATTTTGGTATTTTCTGCTTTAACTTATTACTTTAATACTTGCAGTGTGCAGCTTGTTGTAACTTATTTTGAAAGACGGTTTATGAATAAAGTTTACTTGATTATTTGAGAGCATCCTCTCACCCTCAATCAGAGCTAGAGCTCCTATCCATTCATATACAGTGTATATATATTTTTAAAAAATCACAGCAAATTCACAGTTAGGCTAAGGACAGGTGATTCGGTGGTTGCCTAGCAACAATAAAATAATGCACATTGCAAAATTGTAGGCTTCAACAAAAAGAGGCAATGCAGCATGCCTCACATTTTGCAACCTGCAAAAAGCTCTCTGCCTGTCTGATGACGGAGAAAGAAAAATAACACAAATATAAGGGACATAAACAGACTAATTATAATTTGCATGCCTTGTTGAACACAGTACCTAAATATATACACTGTATCCTTCATACATGCTGTGAGAACATACTGTATGTACTGAGGAACCTCTAAACCATCAGGAGGTCATCTTTATTTTATCCTGTTTTCCATCTTCACTGGTTCCCTATTTGTTCCTCTCCTCCCAAGTACATGTTCTCATTATTCACATTGCCACAGGGATGTGTATACGTGTCTCCACTGTAAAATATAAAAAGAGAGTCCCGGGCAGCCTGCCAAGGATGCATGCAGACAATGACTTCAGCTAAATGTTTGGGACAAACTTAAAGACAAGGGTAGGGGGGAAGAGTGGAGAGTGGTTTTGTTAGTTCACAGACGGTAGCTTTAGGGTGGGGGAAAATGGGTTATGACCAGAGGGTTCAGGGGGTTTAAATCCCCAGAGGAGCTTAGAAAGATTTGAGTTAGAGGCAGAAAATAGGTAACACTCTCCTCTACCTAAATTAACTGCCATCAAAGTGCCCTTTAGCAAGGCACTGACCCTTAGCTGTTGTCATGTAGCTACTCAGTGTGCAACAAAAGGCTGCAGCAGAGGGCAGATTACAAAGGAGTGTGTCAAGGTTGTCCAACAGATCTTAGACTAATCCCAGGTCTTAAATTCTTTACTCAGAACCTAGCGGTAATAATTAAAGTATTTATATGACACAGAAACATGAAGAAAATGTCTTTTTAGCTCAGTGTTCTTCGTCTGAGATTCCAATAGAGCTTTGCATGATTCATCATCCTCCTTAAAAGCCTGCTTTCTTCTGAAATGGCCAAATTTCATGGAAGCCTGCCGAGGGGCAGCAAATAGCCGCATATTTCCTCTTGCCATTTTGCTGGATGGCATGACAGTTTCAGTAACTTGGCGAGCCATACAGGGCCACTGAATTTGATGAATTTACTGTTTATCAGACCACAAATAAGACAGGAACTAAGTTGGAAAAATGATAGATGCCACTGGAGCAGAAGCCACTGGGGACTGGGCCTCATTGATCATATTTTATGGAGAAAACATTTTCTGGTCACTGAGTCTGATATCCTCCTGCTGTTCTGCTTCACTTTCTCGACTAAGTTTCCTGATGGACAGACTGCTTTGCTTATAATTAGCAGTTAGCTATTTCAACAACTAACTGTAGCTGCTGTTAGTTAGTTAGTCACGCAGGCAACTTAGCCATCCTATTGGCTGCCTCTGTCTGTTAGCAGTTACCAGCAATTAGCTACAGAGTTATTAGGGAGAAAACCTGAAAATATGTAACTTTCCTTCACATCCTAAAAAGTAGTGTAAGATGAAAACTTGAATGCAGTTGAATGACTTATCAGGTGGATGGTTGCATCCCGGTACTAGATGACCAATTGAAGACCTCTGTGATGATCTGAGGTCATCTCGTCTGATTCAGAGCAGCTTGAAATCTGAGCTTTTTGCTCACAGACACTCATTATTTGAAACTTGGGCCTCATTTAATATCAACATCTGACATTGTAACTCTGTTACGATATCGCGTCTGAACTCTGGTTGCTGACTTAAGCACATATGAATGTAAGGCGCTCTTGAGAATCATGACAAAAGTGAGCCAACAGGAAAGGCCTGCTAAGTAATCCCTAAGATATCAGGCGTTTCACAGGTTGTGATATCCAGTTTGCAATCAGAGTGACATTCTAAATCCATGCACTCAGTGGGTGGTGCGATATACTTCACTTTATAAGATCAGAACACATCAGCATAACTCGTCTCATCTCAGCTGTTACTATGCAAGTCAGATTACTTGGCTTTGATTTCCTCCACACAGACGGCCTCTCTCAGCTCTCGTCTTGCTCTTTGTAAGTTCTTATCAGAAATCAGATGCCTGATCGTGCATGATGTAGGTCCTGCTGGTGGTCCTTCAGTTGCTCAGTTGCATGTATGAGCTTGCGTGCAATTCTAATCGCAAGTGTGCGTTTCTGTGTGTATTTAGATCTCACTTCAACACAAGTCTGTGTAATGAAAACCATCCTCTGTTTTATCGCACCCAAAGTTAACTGAATTAAACTCGGTTATTGTTTAACCTCAGTGATTTCACTGTAGACCTCAGGCCAAATATGAGTTCAATCAGCCATCTCACGTGGAATAGATTATGTGACTCTGACTTGACCTCTCTGAAATACCCGGCGCAGCACAGCAGGGAGTGGAGAGTGACAATAATAACTCTGTAGAACACAGATTCAGAGTATACAGGGGAGGTGCTGGGGTGGAGGTATGGCTGTTGAAATGCTATGAACAGTGGGTGTAGAGGCACATACCTGACTGGCTATGTTAGCTCGCAGCAATTGCTTCATTCATGGAGATGATGAAAATGGGCAAAGACACTGTTCATTATTTTACTTCAAGTGAGTAAGTCCATGTTGTTTCTTATCTGGTTTGATAAGCCAGTGGTAAGCCTACTTTCAGGAATCACGTCGTTTTATTCAGAGCAGGTGGTGTAAACCAAGGAATGCTGCATGCAGTCATCTTGGCTAAGCTTGCTAGCCTTTCTTGAAAAACACATTTAGTTATTTAAACTTTTTTTGCCCATTTAAGGGCAAGGCAGAGTTCTAAAACTTGACATACGGTCTTCTTTTTTAAACATCCAGAAGCTAAACAGCAACATTATCATTTGTTTTTGTCTACCTGGTGCAGTATTCACTCTCTTTTAGCTTTGTTTTTGGTCTCCACCAACTCTTGAGGGAACGATCTGGATCGACTATGTTCACCAGCTAGTCGCTTGCCACCGCCGTCAAGTGCTTGCTCATTGTGGGAATTGTTGGGTTTCTGTAAATAATATTATAAAGAGCTATATAAATAAATAAAATTGAATTGAATTGAATGTGTCTGGCTCTATCATTGAGTGGGTAGTGTACAGCTTTTTAGAGCTTTTCTTTTCAAAGCAGCTTTGTGCTGCGACTGAAAATGAAAACAGTAAGGCCGAACCAAAACAGTTAAGTTTGCCAGTAAGCGAGTTGTTTTCACATTCTCATTTGATACATAAACACGGATTATAGCTGCTGTAAATAAAAAGAAAAATCATATAAGTGTGGAGCGTTGGAGTTGTTTAAAGACACCTTGGACAAACAGAAAGTCATGTAACTAGTAGCGGTTACAGCAGTTTCCCAGTTGAATTTATTGAACTGTAGAACATGTGATTGTATCATTCTCAAGCAGCAGATGTAAGTGCTTCAAATCAAGGTTTTATAAATAAGATGAAATGTACAAAAATACCTGAACATCATTCAAATATTCAAAAAGAGGAAATTCTACAGCTTAGCAGCAGTGAAAGTTTCTCATTATATTTTGGTACAATGTGTGTTCTCTGATCACAATTGGAGTCTGACTGCATTCATACCTGATAAAGTCCTTTTTTTTTTCTTTTTTGTAATTTGCTGGCACACCTGCAGAGGAAACACAGAATCCTTGTACTTTTGTTGAAAAGGTCAGATTTTAAGAGTAATTCTGCACAACCTTCAAAAACCTTTCTCGGTCAAATCCTTGAAAACTGTAGATGTAGCTCCCAGGTGTGAATATATCTGCGTATATGTGAAGCAGTACCTCACCACAAAAGAGCATGCATGCTCAGCAAACTCTTCCCAGCATAAATAAAGGTTGAATTACTTAATATAACCCGAGCTATTATTTCCTGCTCCTTTGAGACCAATTCATCTCATAGTGAAGTTTGTCCTGCGTGCTTATGTAACTGATCCTTGATAAGTTCTTAAAGAGCAAAGTGTTTTATGAATATCAGGTCTGGTGCTGGTGGCTGAGACTATGAGCATTTATTATTAATCTGACATTACTCAAACTAACACGGCTTCCAACATGCCATTTTTAAACAATTGTACTTATTCTTCATTTCCCATTTCCCCCGCAGCAAGGGCACCTTGGTAAGAGCAAAAAAACGTCCTCTGTAGTTTGTATAGTACCTGCAAAAACTTGCATTCTGTAATTCACTCACTTCTTTATCTCAAGCAGTAATAACACTGTGATGTTTTTTTTGTTTGTTTTTTTGGCATATCCAAATTCATTTTAGAAAGTCTGGACAGCAAAATCGGATCCAAGCCACATTTGGAGGTGTTTTAAAATATGATTCCCAACAGATTTCTACAGATGAATCTTCTCTAATCAGATTTTAAAAGTCTTTTGTGTAACGTGCAACACAAAACACAATGACAGCGTCAAATCCAGACTGATGGAGGTGCATCAGAGTCAGTGAGTCCGTCCTTTATTGCTGAGTTTGCCTGAAGTAACAAAACTGTTTGGAGGGCAAGATGATGGATCTCCAGTTCTCATGCTTCCACGTTGTAAAGCCACCTCACCCGTGTACGTAGTTACTGACACCTACGTCGTTACGACAGCAACCAATGATATGCAATGATAGTTTGGTGATGTCTGGACACAAAAATCTGATCTGAACACTTGCAGAAAAGACAGTGTGGACAATCTGTCTTAAAGATCTGACAAATCCGATTTACCTTTAAATGTGTAAATGTTCCCAACCTAAAAAAATACTTTAAGGTTTTACAATCGTCCATTGGAGAGCTGCCTTGTCCGATATCGGCACTGACACACATGTGAAATGAATCACATGTGGTGCTGCAGAAGACCATTAAATCACAGAAGACTCTGATGTCAGGAGAATCTGAGATTTACAGTAAGCTCACTGTATGACATCTGTTTCATGACACCTTATATCCAGTGAGATAAACCCATCCTGTGTTCACATGGACATGCGATAGCCGTGACGAAGCAGCTACAGTATGAGCTTAAAGAAACACACTCGTCAGTCACTGTGCGGCTTTCTGATTTCACATGAAATCTTTCAATAAATTAGCACCGTCATTATTCTGACACGCCAGTGATCCGCCTCCCTCTGTGACATTAAAATGAGTTTCAGGTGTGTCATGCAATGTAAACACTGACTAACAGAAGCGATCAACATATTTTGTGGTTTGTATGTTTGCAATTGCAGTTAAACGGATTCCAGAAATAGCTGCACACTGAGTCACGATCCCCACAAAGTTATTTGTGACAGCCTTGGCAGCTTAATGTGATACCTACAGTATGTGCCTGAACGTGTTACCTCCAAGGACAAAGCATAGATGTGGTTCTGTGGAAAGAAAAACTTTAATTAAAACTGCATTAGTTGCAGTAGGGATGGTAGACAAGAGCAATATTTTCCATCCAAGTGGCTAAAGGAGTGTAACAAATGTGTGGGGTGCAATTAAAATGCCACTCACAGGGTTTAATTGGCTCTAATTATTGTTGTGTGTCATGAGGTCAGCGAGGAAAAATCTTTTCAGGAGTAGGCAGCTCTCTTTCTCTCTAGTTTCCCTGTTCTACGTTGTGGTTTAAAATAATTACACAGTTAAAAATGCAAAAAAGAATGATGCGAGACCTTGAGGATGGGAAAAAAAAAAAAATCAGTGTTGCCCATCCTGATCTGATCTGAATATGCTGCAGTTTGACTAATTAATTAAATGTAATGGTCTTGAATTAGTTCAAGTGCAAACTGTGATGAGATCATTGGTTTTTGATAGAAAGTTAACAGCTGATTAAAACATAAAGAGAGAATCAGCAGCTATCACTCCCAAATGTAATTTTCTGTACAAAACACGCAATCAACAAGTTTAACATCCTGTTCCGTGTTTGGAAGCACACCACGAACCTAAAAGCTACATTTCATCAAAAATCTAATAAAATATTCAGTTTTCTTAAACCCAGTTTGGAGAAGCAGAAATATAATACAGCGAACCATGCTCTCTTCAAAGCCTGTCAAGACTTCCTTGACAAACAGTCATTTTGCCTTGCAGAACTCAGGAGGTACTGCTCCACAACTGCTTTCATGAGTTAGTGTATTTGTGTTATTGTGAGACTTTGGTGTTTTAACATGTTAGTCTGGATTCAGACATGGAACAGACATTGGTTGCTCCAGATAGAGACAGCAGTAAATTAGCAACTCCTGTGTTTCAAGGTAAAATTATCTTTTTTTTTTTTTGGTGAATGGAGTGTGGTGTATATTATAAGGCTTTAATTTCCTGTTGTAGAGGGAAATACATATGTACATATATACACTGCTCATAAAGTTGGAATAAAATATTTTCATCTCTTCTCATGCAGTGATTGTGACAATATGATTCATTCTTGATAGATAAAGTGTATCTACTTCAAACATATTAGTGTGAAAATTAAAGCACAGTTAACCCGATGTGTATAAATAGGAATGAAAAGAGGAATGTGTCTGAAAACAAAAATGATTCCAACTTTATGGGCAACAGTGTACATATGTACTTAAAGTGATGCAGATTATTTAAGGTCTGCAGGTTACCTGGAGTCAGACTGCAATCATGCCCGATGAAGTCAGGGTTTTTTTGTATTTGGCTGGCACATCTATAGAGGAAACACTGGACCCCGTACGCCTCATGCATTAAAGTTATTTACCTTGGAGACAGTAGCTTTTTCAAGCACGGCTCTCCTTCCTCAGTGGATTTTTTGTCAGTTGTCATAAATTAGATTGGCAATTCAAAGCAAAAAAAAAAAAAAAGAAGAAAGAAAAGAAACAAGTAAAATTGATGGCTTTAACATAATCCCACAGTATCATTAAATTATCCACAAGACTCCTGTGTCTCTGTGATATCACTAAAAGAAAGCTTTCAAATTGGGAATTTATAGTGAGGAAAAATACAGCTACTCCCACTTCGCACACTACTGGTGCAATCACTCTGTGGCATCAGCCTACCACAACCTGCACTGTTCAAACCCCACAGCGCGTCGGACTGGACCTGCAGCTCAGCCATGTTCCCTGTAGCCGGGTGGTGGGGGGTCTTAAAAACAGAGGGATCAGCCTCTGGCGCTCCCCTGTGCCAGCACATTACCGCCAGGAATGATCCAGTCAAGCACCTGCCGATGAGCTTGGGGAGAAGACAGGAAACATTAACAAAAATCGCACAACACAAACAAGCAGCCTTCACGAACACGACGAATGTCTGTGCTCCCTGCACTTACAGTGTAATCAATCAACTTCTTCTCTGCCTTCCCGGGCCTCCGTGTTCCTGCTCCCACCTCCCTCTTGTCTCTACAACTAACCATTTCTTGGCAAAATATAGAGGGAAAATTTCATGGTTGGTGGCAGCGTTGTGAAAAATGTCACTCTGTGGGCTATAAATAAAGAAGTATGGGTTTGACTTGGGGAGCCATTCTTCACGGGGATTTGTTTGGCTGTATCCTGCTGCATCTTTTTTTTTTTTTTTCTGGTGTTATTTAGACGGTGGGTTCAATCATTCAGAAATGTATTAAACATTAGATAAATACATGTAAAAAGAAAAAAAAAACATTCACTTTTACTCTTTCAAACAGAGCACAAATACTCCACACAGACCCAGTCGGTTTCAATTTGTCTTTTTATTTTCTGAGGCTATATACAGTGCGCCCAATCACGCCCTCAATCAATACTAGTTTTGACACACTAATAAAACAAAACAGGCTGCTCTGGCGCCATTCCTTCCCTCTGAAGTAGGAGTTCAAATGTTTAGGTGAGGATTATATATTGCCCTGTGACAGTGGGAGGGAGAGGCTTGTTAAAAAAAAAGTGAGATTTTTATGTAAACTTATAAATTCTCACTTGGACTTGTGGGATATTTGCACCACAGCTCACTGAAACAAAAGGACCTGATGATGTCATATCCTCTGGAGAGGCTTCATACAAAAGAAACGTCCACATTCTCACAGGGATGATGGATTTGTGTAAAGACTCCTACATGTGTGCACACTGCAGCTAAGGCATTCAAAGGAATTTGTTTGTGGGCCAAAGGCACGTCGAGGTGGGATTTAGGATGTTTGAAGAGCTTTGTACGGACGCTTACAGTGGTATTACAGCATGTTTCCATGTCAGATATAAAACCTGAAACAAACACACAGGGTGTGTTCTCTAGATAACAGAGAAATAGTCTTACATCCGTTAATCAAACAGCTACAGAAGTGAAATCACAATTCATCTGTTACTTTATTTGTCCCTAAAGAGTAATTGGTTGTGCAGCAGGGATGAGAAGAAAACAGAATAGACTAATTTGGGGATATTCTTGTTTTGCCCGCGAGCCAGTTAATTAGCAAACATTAACAATATTTATCAGATAAAATGAATAAACATTAAAAAGCTCATCTTTCTTTAAAATTCTTTATTTTCAAATTATAACAGCTTCATTAACTTCTTCAATAAATTAACTTCTTTCAAGGATTGACCCTAAGCCTGTATGACAGATAAATCATACATTTCACTGCATTCAGCAGCAGCAGCAGCTTCATTTTAGTTGTAAATGTGTTTGTTACATTTAAAAGCGTTTATACAACGTTACACAGAGCTGGAATCTCTTCCGTCACATGATCATTCAAATGTTGAATAATGATTCATAAATGTAAACCAAGTATAAACTAATCCAAACATGTTTAAGTCATGTGTCCATCCAAATGTTTTGCCAATTTTAACCAACTTTTGAGTAAATCAACAAAACAAAATGCAAATGATATTCACATCACTGGACATCATCAGTATGCACGTCAGCGTGGTATTCTCTGTGATTAACAGGTCTGTTAAAATTGTTGTGCTTGTATCCTCTGTGTAATCTAATATTCACATAACTACCATTATGTGAATATTAGGAGTTGGTTCAGGATGGGCAACAGGTGACGGCAATTCTCCAGTCTGAAAACCAGAAAAAAGAGAATGCACAATAAGAAGACGTAATAACAATCACAAACAAATAAATCAGGCATTTGTGTTTGTTTCATGTATTAATGCGAAGAAGGTTTTATAAGATCAATCATGTGACTTCAATGTGCGCTACATCACAACTTTTTCAGAAAATGTTTTTCCGTCTCCCGTTAAGAGTATGATTTTTTTTTTTTTTTTTAGAGTCAGCCAGTGCAAAAAGCATTCTTTTGCAAAACTGAGAAATGTTGAATTTTGTCAAACCTTTTTTTTTTTTTTATAATTAGATGTGCTACAAAACAATTTCATTGAAACTCAGAGTTAAGCTTTGAGATGGCAGAGGGGATGAAAGAGTTTTTATATCTGTTAGTTTTGGCTCAAAAAAGAGAACCAGAAGGTAAATTTGAAACTCTGGAGTCTTCTCTATTTATATCACGTTTTACTGTTTGACAGTAAGAGAATACCAGCAGGTAAAGATGTCAGAAAATATTAATATATCAATGACATCAAAGTTGCTACAATACATGGATCAACAAAAAAAGTTTGCAGTTTAACCTTAAAGTTGGCATTTCAGTTGTATAAATCCTTTGAGTGTGTTCGTGTCAGTCATTTATTCCACAGTAATCAGTCGTGGCAGTAATATCCCACCAGATATAAATCGGAAATTATCAGCAATAGATGAGTCCATACCTCTTTTTCATGGCTGTTATTCATGCCAATATAGAGAAATTGAATCTCTAAATAGCATATCATTATGTTTCACACGCTGGGACTGTACTTAGCTACTTTATCTTGGTTATCAGGCCTCTCCCGTCTGCCCTGTTTGATCCCAGCTGGGACCTAGACACTGACGATACCAATTAGCCTTGGTGGCATTTCCCCCAGAAGTACTTTGATCCGCCAGCCAACATTGTTCCAACGCTGGCCCTCGCTAGTGTTGGTCGGATTGGACAGGCAATTGGCAGATGTCTTGACTGGCTAGTAACAGGCTAACAGGAAGTCTGGGAGGAACAGGGTACATCACAAGCCAGTTGGTACAGTGTGTGTGTGTGTGTGTGGGGGTAGAGAAGCCTGAATGTAGGAGCAATTTATGAATTATGCAAATCTACTGAACAGACTGATTCTTGACAGAAATGTAAATGTCAGTATTTCTGTAGCTGTTAATATTTGAAAATCTTACGAATAAGAAGCAAAAATCTGCAAACTATGGGAAAAAAATGGCTGTTCAGCAATCCATCCATCCATCCTCTCTTTCTCCATCCTGATATTACATTCATTCCACTTCCAACTAATTATTTCTTCCATTCCCCCATGCTATCTGACATTAGTTGTCCACTCTCAGGGCTCACTCAATGATTCCCAAATGTGTTTTTACGACGAGTCCGCAGTGATTACAATCAAATATGCATGGTCCAGCTGGCAGGAGGCCCATGCTCATAACCTTCGCCCATAACCTCCAAATGATGGCCTTTAAACTGGGCCATAAAACACGGCAGTGTTGCCTGTTGGTATAACCCTGGCATAGGCAAACAAATTACATACACATATGCATGCATAAAAAACAAAAACACTGGTCAGTGGTTGTGGCAGCTCTGGAGAAAATGCAGAAATCCAAGCTTCATCCAGTCCTAACTTGCAATTAAAGTGAGAGGGACATCTTTGACTTAGATGGACTGTGTCAGGCAAATCGAGAGTTGGTGACATGGTACAAATCCCATGGTCTAAAAACACAGCTCTTGAGACTCCCGCTGGGAGTATTCATGGACGTATCACCTTTCATGACACTTTTACAATGTAGGATACAGATGTATGTCTGGCAAAAGAAGAAGAAGAACCGGGAGTCTGCGGGGAGGGCAGTTTGGAGTACACACTCTTAACCCCTGACTTGTTTCAAGGAATGTGGTCAGTCTTATTAAGAACTCCCTGAGGATCCAATAGATCTCACTTTTTGTGTTATTTGAAAATGTGTCAGGAGTCATTTCTTTTGCGCTCACAGATTATGAGCAGTTATCACTGTGTGCCTACTAACAACCTGCATTATTTTTCCTACTCAGTCAACTAACAGCTATCTAAAACAGAAAGAAATTGTGGGTCAGGATCTCCGCCACAACACAATCTTAGAGCTTCGAGCAAGATATCAAGATAATGATGTATGTTTCTGGTTCCAGTTAGCTCCTGGATTATTCTTCTGTTGTTGCCATGGCCACACGGCAAGTTCATCCTTCATTCGTTTGTGCTCTCAGAGTGCTTTCAAGTTACTCATAGTAAGATGAGTAACGTCTCTTTAGTTATGGAGGAGCACCCGTCATTGGCACTGGCCATTGGCTGCTATCAGAGCATTAGCTCCAGTAATTAATTAGTTGCATTCAGAAACAATGAAAGTTGCTCCATGGATCATTTTTATTTTAGTGTTAGTGTGGTTCTTGTTCACACTTACTTTTTACAAACAATCCAAGGGAAATAATATTAAGTGTTAGATGGACAGTTTGATTCACCCTCTTTGATTGGACGGTTTTGGCGATAGTCATCGTGCATCATCAGGACCCACGTGGGGAAATCAAATTCAGGTGACTGATAGAAGTTTACGCAGCATTACAATGCTTCTGACGTGATGACACAAAGAGCTCAGAAAGAAATAACTGATTGTGAGCATTATGAGTTTTATTATGCTGCAAATCGACCTTGTGTTATGAATAATGACTAACAGGTAGAGACAGGATGAAAGGAGGCGTCTTGTACAGCAATGATTCGGGGCTTATTACTGCGGGATCGCTGTCAAACACTTTTCATTGAACTTAATGAACTGACAGATTACACAGAGAAGGATACAAACACAACAATTTTAACAGCTTTTGACCTGTTAATCTGAGAGAATACGCTGACGTGCATACTGATGATGTCCAGTGATGTTTGTAAATGTGCACAGCTGATAGAGATGGACTGTAGGGTCACCTCTGAAACAGATTTCAAGGTCAACCGATGTATTCATGAGTAAAGTCACACATCTGCTATCCTAAAATCCTGTTGTTGGTTTGTTTGCTCGAACCACACCAGCGTCCACTTGGAAACAGGCCGAAACCACAATTTTCAAGTGGTCTCTGGCTGATTGTTTGGTTCGATTGCCAGCTCTCACATCAGCCCACTAAGCTGGCAAACACAAACAACACACAATAAGTTTATAAGTTTTCTGTTAAACAATGCGTTTTCTTTCAAATTCCTTGAGCTTGAGATATTAGCAATGTTTAACATTATGTTCTGCTCATTTACAAGTGTACATGTACAAATGAGTCATTCAACAGTGCTAATTAGCAAACTGTGCACACAAATGTTCTGTATATATACTTTTACTTCCCCGCGACACTCCGGGCTCCATAAAAATATAATTTACATGCTTGCATATTTAACTTCTCTCAAGAGCAGATGTTATAAAACAGAGAAAAATAACTTTCCATCATCCTGAATAAAAGTAAAACTGAGAAGAGAATAAAAAGCAGAATGAGGATGTAAACTGCTGCCAGCAGAAAGAGGGCATGACGAACGGACTGCAGGAGGAAGACAAGAAGAAAAGAGGGTATTCATAAATCACAGTTGATGGGGGTGTGTGACACACACACACACACTGCCTCTCTCCCCTTATATTACTTTAATTGAAGTCGTTTAATAATTCTGAAACTATTTTGCCTTGAGCGTGCGCTACCCATAAATCCCCAGTTCTGTACACACGCTTAAGCTACACTTAACATTCCTCTATGCTACTTAATCTTTCATCTTCTCATCCATCCCTCTCTGGCCCTGCCTCCACCCTCCTTCACCCCTCCACCCTACCCTGTCTCTGTCTGTCTCTGCTCCCTCTTTTATCCCTTGAGTGGATCCCCTTTCAATCCATCTCTCCCCTCTCTCTCTCTCTTTGTTTCCCACCCTGTCTGTCTACCCCATCTCTTTTTTTTTTTCTTTAATTACCAGTCTTGTCAACCTGTCCGCAACCTGTTTGTTTGTCTCTGTCTCTTCAAGTCCTCATTTCGAACCCTCCGGTGAAACTCATGCAAAGGTAGGAGTTACTCTCTGTAACATTCTTTTCTCCCTGAGGTCGTTTGGTTTAACCTGAGGGGAATAAAAGTGTAGTTTCCACCTTTCACGTGTTTACCTGCAGGTATGTGTGTTGGTGTGTCCCTGAAGTTGAAGCTGGCATACCTCTACCTCCTGTGTGTGTGTGTGTGTGTGTGTGTGTGTGGGCGTTAAATGTGTGCAAAGGTGGAGGCCAATTATTTCCTTGGCCTTTCTCCCCTCTTCCCAAACCACAAGCAGACGGCAGCCGTGTTGCAGTAAATGGCACGAATTGTAATTTTCCACATGGTCCTGTGCTCAAACACACACCAACCCTGTCTCCTGAAAATAATGTTCATAAACTCTAATTTGCATTCATTTGCAAACATGTTTTGCAGGAAACGTAATACCACCCAGTTTCCAATTTTCATTAAAGTGGCATTATGTAAGATTTGGCACCCCAACAGTTTCAGAGTGTAATTCACTGATACACCGCTGTGGTAAATAACGACAGCTGTTTGTTGTGATTACATTACTTATGTTAAAAAACTAGTGAGTCAACAACTCACCCTGGATCTGAAATCCTCCTTCTCCTGGTGGTCCTAAGCGCCTTTGCTAGCAGTGTATTTGTCAAACATTGTCGGACTTAGCTAACAAGATTAGCAGTTAACTTACTTTAGAAAGTTGAGTTGAGTTGGAGGACATCAGAGGGGAAACCAGAAAACATTTTCTCCATCAGATTTCACTCCAAGACAGTGTAGCATCAACATGATAGTGACGCTGTTATTTTAAGGTAGAAAAGTTACATAATGAAATTTAATGTGGGGAAACTGCAAACTTAAATTATGCTTTATTATCTTAAAGCATAAGCGTGGTAATATTTTGGATTTTTCTTCTTGTAAACAATTCCCACGACCTAAACCTACAATGAAGCAAGTGTCATCTGTCTTGATTCCTGGAATTCCCTGCTACCAAAAAAGCTTTCTTCAACAGCAGCCTCCAGAATTATGGTGCCTTGATATGATGTTTCAAATGTAAACTGAAATATGTCTACATCTATATTTTATACAGACTCTATAGACTGTTATTTGACATTGTTTTGACATTGTTTTATTGTGAATATTGCTAATATATGTGCTGGACTCCCTGGAGAACAGTATTGATGCTGAGTGGATTATACTGGAGAAAGAAGACTGAAATTGAAACTGACACCAGACTCCATCTATCAGCATAGTAATGTTAAATCATGCCTATTGTCCCGTGCACACAAAGAAGACATGCAAATGCATGTGTCATATACGGTATGTTTAAACACACACACACACACACACACAAACACACACATTCTTGACTCCTCACTGTACACTCAGGGTCTGTGTTGGAGGAGTGAGAGTGGAGCTTTAGCATGTTAATGTGTGGATGTCAGCTCCATTAAGGAAGCCAGTCAGGGCACTGGTACCTCACGCCCCAGCACATGCCACTTCTAACAACATCCACATTCTTCAGTCTTCAATAAGCTGTAGCTTTTCCAAGCATAAGCCCAGCAGAGAGGCTGAAATCCAACATCCTGCACAGGCTTCAGTGGAGTCAATTAGAAATGGCAGCCACGGCCAAATGTTGAAAGAAAATGTGGGAATCTTAAAAAGATTATAGAATTAAAACTAAAAAGGGACTAAATATAATTTCTTTTATGTTTTAACATGTTTTTGCAGTCTGAATGTTAAACGGTTTAGGAGTTAAATGAATGTCTGCTACTAGTAACTAAAGAGACAACATATAACACAACAAAACAACATATAATGAAAATACAACAAGCAATATACTGATATGACATGTAATCAACCAGAAAGATAATAGCACGACAGATAATAGGCAGGGAAATAATAATAATCAATAAACAATGTAATCATTAAAACAACAACAAACAATCTAAATATAGCTGCATAATGACAATGGCTTTAAAGGCACTGCACACCCACACGTGTTTCCTCTTCTGGCTGACTGGAGTTTTGCTCAGGATGAAGTTAGGAAAGAGTCTCAGGAAAGAGTTCCAGCACATAAACTTAACCATAAAACTATGTGGCTGAAACATATATTATTGTGTTAATTCGTGAGCTTTAGCAGCGAAGGTGTTTTGAACAGAGCCGGGCTGGCTATTTCCCCCCCTTCTCTTTGTGCTAAGCTAATCAGCTAATTAGCTTCAAACTTTTTCGCAGACATTTTGTGTTGCGGTCGGAAAAGTACAGGTGTAAATAATGAAGTTAATGTTTCAGTTTCAGGGTCATGCTATTGTTCATGCTGACACACTGTCATTGTTTATGTCATGGTCTGGAACAGAGTGAGCGAGTTGAGCTTACTTGCTAACTATAGTTTCTCTTTTCAAAAACTTTTATGAAACAAAATACCGTGAAATTGTGAACAAAATGCCAACAGAGGTAAACAGAACTATTGAGAGGAAGTAGAAATAAGCTATCGTGACCAGTTAGCAAGTAGCTAGCTAGCTACTATAGTTAAGCAACTAGCTCCGCTATGTCACCTATTTTATGTAATTGAATAAAGATGCCATTTTTGATAGTAAGGAGAGCTTTTTTTTATTAGAGTGTGTGGAGAACAGAGAGAAAGTTTTTAAAAAGCAGTTGACCAGAGATTGAGAAATAAATGAAATAAATGTGAAATAAAGTGAGAAAAAAGGGCTATGGGATTAAGGATTCTGGGGAAGCTGCAAATCAGGTCAGCTGGGAGTGTTTGGGGCATTAGTTTTCAATTTTATTGTGTAAAAGTTTAGATTTATTTTATTGATTTGTTTCTCACTTTCTCTATTCATTATTCACCAAGAGATTTAGGTGACCCTGAAAAGTAACTTTGAGTCATACCTAGGCTCTTGGCAGTCGGACGGTTAGGAGATAATTTTGAGGAGCAGGACTGTACCCACTGTGTCCCCTGGACTGGGCCAGACTCCCAGCTTAAAATTAGACACAGCCACTAAAGATTTAACAGAAAAATACTTATAAATTTGACGTCCTAAAGCTGCATCTGCACAGAATAAAGATGAATTCAAAGTGTGAGCTCACATCGGATGGGACCTGACCTTTGCATTGCTAACTAAATGTCAAGATATTTTAAACAATGTGCATTTTTTTTCTGCTCTTGAAATACACCAGCGCGTGGGCTTTGAGGAGGATAATCCATATCGAGCTGAGTGGGAGTCTTGACTTAAGTGAGTCGGTTTTGAAGGTTCCCATTGCATATTGTCATGGCCAGATGGTGATAACGTAACAATGACTCTCAGAGGGTTTTTTTTTCCATCTTTGGTGATGAATAAACTGTCATCACATTCTTTTTATATGACGTGTGCAGAAACTCCCTTCTGTCCATTCACCAGCTTTCTAATTTATGCTTGTTAAGAAAGTGGTACAGTGTTGTGTCAGTTCACATCAATATGTTCCTCTTTTAAGAGGCTTATTCTCTTTTTTTTCTGTGGACGGGAGAGTTTCTGTTGACTCGTATACTGCTGCTCCAGTGACAGCCTCAGTCTGCAAACAAGACCTTTAGCCCACACACTGACCTAACTAACCAAAACCTTACTTCCTCCTTCTAAAATGGGCACTATAAATAGAGACTGTGTCTGTCTTATTTTGGAGAAAAAGAAAAAAAAAAAACTGGGGCCACACCTATCGTTTTTCCTCCCAGTAGAAATGCAACAAGCAAAAAAAGGAGGAATGAAAATGTGCATTTTATCAGTAAAGTTCAAGTATACTGCTAAAAAAAAGTGTCAGCAAGGTTAGAAAAAAGAGGAAAAAAGACAAAACAAAAAAAAGAAACTTCCTGTGAAATAAGCCTCCCTGTCCATCTTGGCTGTAAGAGCCTGGTGTTGCTGACATTTGTTAAAAAAGCTTCACCTCGACCCCTAACTGTGAGGAAAAGCACCCGAACTTTGAGTGCCATTTATCTTAAATGTAGGGTGCGTGCATTAGGCCTTCACCTATAGGGAAAAGTGTCAAGAATTGATGAATAAGTCACAGTACTCTTACTCGAAGCCCCTCTCCACCACCTCCGTGTGGAGCAGTGCATTTAGTTCACACCTTGAACTAAATACAACTCCACCATTATTCTCTGAAGTCGGAGAGATGAAAAGAAAAGAAAAATGGACATGGGAGCAGGATGGTGCTATGAACTGTGGCTCTCTTGCTGTGCTAAAGCATTCATCCATTGGAAGTGAAGGTAAAATGGCTCCTCCATTCAACGCTGGCACCCAAGGCTCTTTGTCCTCCATATTTTTCACACTTTTTGCCTTAACAGAAAGTATTCCATTAAAGTCATCCAGTAAGAATTTTGCTCTTTTTCGCTTTCCATCCGCAACCCACCTTTCTACTTTCTCCCGCTCCAGCCCTATCATTACATAGTTTCAGACACCGCTCGCAAAGTGCTGCAGCGCTGCTGGAAACCATAGGAAGGGGCAGCAGATGGACTGTAACAATCCAAGCAGTCGACTCAGGGGAGTCTTTACCTCACTCAAAGAGAAAAAAGACACACCGATCATTTATTTCATCAACAACAAAACCTGATGGATTTGTTTTCTGTAGAGAAACTTTTTGATAGGTTTGATGTGAAGGAACGCGGACGATAAATCAGGTTTATTCTAAGCATAAGAACAGGTGTAGTGCTGCCAACAGCTCGCATAATGCGTATATCTGTATGTGTGCACTGAGAGCAACGTAAAACTGTATGTGTACACATACCTGTGTAATGATTTGTTAACGCAATGTTATTTACATCTTACCATATCCACGGTATCATGTTTGTCTGAGTGCAGAGTAATATTCCAACATGATTCATAAAATCAGATTGTGTGGTCGGAGTAGATAATGCACAAGCTTGCCACTGTAAAAACAGTAGTTATATAACCAGACGAGCCACAACTTAATCATGCATGTGCACACATGCGTACACATCTTCGGTGTGCTCTGACATTTTAATAAGTAGAACCACACCTCTGAGTACAAGCATGTATAAGATAAGGTAAGTATGTATAGCACCTTCCAAGAACAAGGCAAATCATAGTGCTTTATGTAAGATATGAAGGAGTTTAGACATAAAAAAAACAAGGTGATGCAAAAAGAAAGGAGCAAACTAGAAGATGGGATCAAACAGAATAAATAAATGATACTGTAGTATCAGTGCAGTGTAGAGAGATATGAATACATTTAGTTTAATAAAAGGCTGGGGAAAATAAGAAAGTTTTAAAACTCCATTTCAAAGCAGTCGGAGTTGGAGCAGAATTCAAGTCTTCAGAGTTTGTTCCGCATAAAAAGTGAACGCTGCTCCTTCGTGTTCACATTCGACTCTGGGGACGATGAGCAGGTCTCGGCGATCTGTGACAGAGCAGCAGATCAGAAATGTATTTTGGCCCCAAACCATTCAGTGCTTTATGAAACGACTGGAGTGTTAGTAGAAGAATAAAGATCTGAAAACTGGAGTGATGTGATCCACTTTCTTAAATTCTGAATGAGCTGCAGTTCTCGAGCCTACTTAAGATAAAAGCATAGTGGAGTTTTTGTAAGTCTGTCTGAGACATAAATCCTTTAGTTCATGCTACATTTTACACTTCATGACAGCATGCTGACTTTGTGATCATCTTAATCCAGGAGACAGAACACGAGACAAGACTTTTGATTTGGTTTGTGGTCTTTATTAAAAGAGGTTAAAGGTGATGACAGTCTTTTTATTATTCTACTTGATGCCAAAAACAGTTTCTATTTCATTTTTTTTGTTTACAGTAAATAATATCCTGGTATATCCATTCATCAGTTTGTTAAATGTACTTCCTGTGGTGGCTATATGGCATTACAGCTGCTTATCTGATTATCTGAGAATATTGACACATAGATGGACATCAGCATTAATACACATTGTGAAAGCATGTCGAGAAACAGTATGACTAACGACTATATGTGAAGGAAAAGCCCTGCAGATGTTTTTTTTGTTCGAGGTAGAAACTGTCATGTTAAAAAAAAAGGACATTAATTTAACAAATGTAATTATAAATTAAATATAGTAATAAAAGTTGAAGTCTATAAAAAAAATCTGAAGACACCAAAACTGTTTTTTGAACCAGGCTGTAAACATGTTTACTATGGCTGTGAAATTTTAACATGGGTGCTTATGGAGACTGACTCACTTCTGGAAACAGCCTCAAGGGCCTCAAGTGAGGAACTGCAGTTTTGGCACTTCCACATTGGCTTCACTTCACAACCACAGAGGTTAAAACTGAAGTTGTTTTGACTCCAATGATACCAAGAGACAGCCATTTCTCTATCATCCTTAGTCGTGCTGGGTTACTCATATCATACATTTATCCCATAGAAATTAGACAATATACAATGTCTCTTAGGGGTCTGCACATTGGACCAAGAAAAAAGCAACAGATTTTGCTCTTTTTTAAATCTATTTTATAACACTCTATGTGTGCATATGAAATATGAAGATCTGAAATTTCCTGTAAAACTATAAAAAAGGATGTTAAGAAAAACTTTTGTTGCAGCCTTAAACTTAAAATTCTCAAAGGATTTGTGCTGAGCTCATCTAGTGTCTTAAGTGCTGTTAAAGAAATTCTAAAAAAAAATCCACTGTGGATATTAATGGGTTACCAGTAATAGAGTTAAAACTTATTTTTTATTAAGGGTGACTCATGAGAAACTGGCGCAGTAAAAAGTTTCAGTGACGGAGGTAAGAAAGAAATAAAAACAGTAACAGAGAGAGAAGAAATGTCTCCCAAGAACAACCGCCAGTACAGACGAGAGTAAAAAGGAATGAATAAAGCGAAGTGAAAGAATTCCCCAAATGTTCTCGTTTCCTTATCGTGTAATCTATCTGAGCTTTTAAAGTGTTTTCTATTGTATCCCCTTCTCTCCGCACCTCCTGGTCTGGTTGTCAGTCAGTGGTCATGCAGTGCAGACAGTACATGTCAGCAAACCGTTGAGAACCAGGATCCTGTATTCCCTTGTAACAGATGGGGGGAGTAGATAAAGCATTAGCACCAACTCATTCACACACACACACACACCCATACACACTGACCTCTCAGCTCACCTCCCTTCCCCAGCGTGAGTAACTTCTGCATATGGCTGCATGGGAAACACAACTAGTCGGGGGGGGGGGGTTGTGTGTACAGTTGTGTGGATGTGCACACATTCCCAGTCTTACTTCATTTGTTCCAGTGGGATTTCACAGTAAATATGAAGGTCTGTGCGAGCAGTGCAAGTTATTACATGGAGGGAGTGTGTAATTAATGAATTTCCAGACATTGACTTCCCAGGGGGAAATGAAAATTTGCTGAAAACACTCGTGCCCCAGAATAAAAAAAGAGGGAGTCAGGCTTTTTACAAATTGTTACCCCCTGATTTAGCAAAGAACTAAAAGTTCCTCCTATTTAGTAGAAATACAAATTGCATTAGTAGCTTTTTCACTTTTATACAATTAGCAGGGGATCTCTTTTGTGAATTCAGATAATATCTGCAATTATTACAAATAAAAAGTGTGAATAAATCAAATTTAAGACTGCATCTTTTTGTCTGACATCCTTTAAAAGCAAAGTGTATTTTTTGTTGGAGAGGCAACAAACTGTTTACCAAGCAGCTGTCTTGGAAACTTGCATGTTAATTATTTAAACTCAAAGTTTGTGTCAAGCTCAAACCGTCCCTGCCATAAATATTTACATCAAGAGGCGGGAATGGGGCAGAGTCCTCCCTCCCCTACTCCATCCATCCTTGGCGTCTTGCCCTTTTCCACCCCTGCGCATCCATCCCTGCCGTTCCCCCTGGCAGCTTGGGTGCAAAAGGTCACGGAGCGTTTTGTACAGGGCCGAGACGAGGGGAGGGGGTGGGCAACACGGTGTCTTAAGGCGGGACCAACACTTAAATGTCACCTGATTTCATCCCAGCCAAGAACATGTGATTGATTCTGCTGTGCTGACCCATCATCGATTTGTATTAGCCACACAGAGACAGCAGTGTGGTTGATATTTAATGAATGATTTAGAAAATTTGATAAATCAAAGGGTGACTGAACCCTGTGGATTGATAGAATCAGCTGTCATGTCATCATGAAGACCTGAGCGCCAGCAGATGATAGGGAGGATACATAAAGCCGTCTATTTTGTTGATTTCTATGGACAGTCAAACACTGCTCGTCTCCCACTCAAACTAACAGTGAGACTAAACATGGCACAAGGTAAAACTTTACTTCCAGGGGGCAATCAGGCAACACCCAGTCATTTAGGTCAGAATGAACATACAGTGTGGAAACAGTGTAGATCAGATCAAGTGTCTTTAATTACAATATCCATGTAGTGGAGTGCCCACATGTGACTTCACAGATCCAGAGGGAAAATGCTCTAGGTGCTTTATGAAATGCCTCCAAACGGAACCAGAAGTGCAAAAACAAATCTCACGTGAAGGGTTTTTGAAGAAATAAACGCACAACATGTGTCTAGCTACATGAAGTGGACATAAAATCCCCCAAAGCAAAATACTTATTTCTCTCACAATGTACTTTACCTCACATAGCCAGAACTCAACAGCTCTGTGCAGGAGAAAGGTATAAAAGCACCATAACAATACACCACCAATGACTTTCAAAGCTGCTCCCACCACACAGTCACCAACCAAAAGCTAATCAATATTTTCACATTATCACCTGAATCTGCAGTTCTTTGGATCATTTTGTCTCAGTTTATGTGTTTAACATTACTGTTTAGTTTTAACTGTTCTCATTTACCTTGTTTTCAGCGACATCAGGCAGCTATTTTCAACAAAAAAGCTCAGATAAACCCAGTGTACGCTATCAATTAGCGACTAGGTTATGAACGCTGAGGAGCATTTAGCAGCTAAAGAAGTAGTTATTTCCTTCAGGAGTTGGTGGAGATGAAAAAAAGAGCCAAAAGGAGAGTGAATATTGTATTTAGAGTAGCCAAGTGGCCGGAAACGCAACTCCAAATGAATGTCGTGTTTGCTTGCTAATAACAACGTTATAAGATATCCTTTCAGACACAACACGATAACAGCAGCACTGTGCTCTCAAACCCATTATTTTCCGTGTGCTTGTGCCCAAAGTTCAACAAGGCCTCGAAGTGTGCTCAACCTAGCGGTGAGCACACCGCAAATTGCTCTGTGTCTGAAAAGGACCATTCTTGGTTGCTCTGCTGTACCCGAAGCAACCAAGTACATAGCTGCTTTAAATATGACGCACCAAAGCAGAGCTAAAGGTCAGGTTTGTTTACATTCATCGGGTGGCTGAAACACAAAACTAATGCCTGTGTTTGTCTGTGTTATGGTGTTATAATATGGCCATTGATGCCATTTTAACTGTCTGAAGAAACAATGAATGAGTTAAAACAAGAAATATCAAAGCTTTTTTGTTTTTTTTTTTTTTCATAAAGCTATTCACAGCAATTGAGCTGTGAGACTCCAGAGATCATCATATCTGTCACAATAGAACCAACAATAAATGAAATGTTGGTGCAATATTGCACACAAACAGCATTCATTTCTCAATTTTCACAGATTTTAACTGATAAACTGCAACATAAAGGATTGTCTTGTCTTCAGAAACATGCCCAACCTGTTTCCAGACGCTACATCAGTGTGTCATCAACATTCAAGATACGCTGTCCCTTATCTGATTGCTCCAGTGAAGCGGTTCATTTCTTAAGTCTGTTACCGAGAGCTTGAAGATGCATAGGATGATACAGGCAATCACAAAACAAGTGCTCCACATGCAGCATCACTTCAAGTGCTGATTACTTTCCTTACAGTGGAGTAATTAGCACCTTAAGAGGGAAAGGTAGGTTCAGAGATGCAATCCCCAGGTGATTTTAAAGAGTTAGTTTAATCTCACCAGGGTTAGAATAAATTAAGGGTTCCCGCAGGGGAGGAAGTTCTTATCAGAGCTGACACACATGTAAAAGCATGCACAACAATATGAGGACTAATTACACAACAGCTCTATAGCTACATCTACACAGTGTTTATATATTCAGAAACAGTCTCGCATGAATTTCTAGCCATGCAAAACCATTTGTGTAGCAGATTACTGGGGGAATCAGATGAATCTGAGTGCTTTGGTGCTAGCAGGACTACTGTACCACGATCACTGAGATGTATTCAGACAGCAAAATGACATGTTAAGATCAAGATGTACAAATTTTTGACAGGGCCGTAGAGAAAAAACAGCTGGTTCTAATAAAGCAAATATGTCAGTCCAAAAGCTGTTACCCAAGTAGCTGATAAACGAGACAGAGTGACTTTTCCCAAACTAACATTATGCTCCGTTTCTTTTTTTGTGGATATAATTTCAAGTGACATGAGGCACAGTGGTCCAAAAAGATCAGTTTTTCTAATGCCATCAACTGTATATCCACCTTGACGTCACCCATTGGCTTGTGGAAACCGTTTTGGACATTGCCACTCTCACAGAAGTGATCATATTTGGTCAAAAATGTTCTTGTATTACAGCTAAACTTCGAGTAACAGAATCCTGATTCAGATTTGATCAGCACTGCCTAGTTTGACAGCTAGATCTGAGTTTTGTGAGTGATGGACTCGCTGAGAATGACTTGTCAATTACAAGGTAGCCAGTGGAGATTGAGACTCGTGAGGAAACTGTTTACTGAGGTCATAAATCAAGTGAGAAGTTTTCACATATGGCTCAATACAATTGGAACTTATTGCTGCAGTCAATGGAGCTGCCACCTACTAGAAATAATGCAGGTTTCACACCCTTCAGTGTTGGCTTCACTACACAGATCTGGAAGCTCTGTCCACTAATTATATACAGGAGTCAGCTGACCTGCCCAGAATAGGACGTTCTCTCAGGGCTCAAAATTGCAGCAGTCTGAATAACTTCCAACAAGCTACTTTCATTATAATTAATGAGGCGCCATCTTGGAGCATAATATCCTGTTGTAAGACAATTAAGACAGTTATATGGAATCCAAGTTTTATTGTTTAGTTGTGAAAACAGGGGTCTTTTGTTTTGCTAGGATAAATACACATCAAAGCACGTGACCAGGGAATCCTGTTTGCCCATGTTTTTTCCATGGACAATTGACACTGAGAAGATGGTGATCTGAGATCACCCAAAGTTGACTAACTGATCAATAGTTTGCCATCTGGGGAAGGATGTTTACCACTGAATCTGTCATCATTTGATTCAGTCAAAGGTTATCCTGACATATTTATAGAATGAAGACCATAAGAAGTCCAAATGACAGCTCAAACAAAACCTCTCAAGAGATTATCTGAGGTTCAGCTCCTAAGCCAGGTTGCTCAGAAATGTAAATGTACACAATTCAACTGGGACTGTGATGAAGTTCATGTGGTATGACTGAAAGCTTCAGGCTGTTGCCCCCCCTAGTTTTTCATATTAGTAGGATTTTCCTTATTTATCTGTCTTGATATGACTTTGGTTGATTAAAACAGTACGGCAATCAACCAGAAACAGCTTTAGTCAGTGTTCATAACTTGAGAAACCCTGGCTGAAACATGACATCTCAGATGTTCATGTATGGGAACACAGTTCACATAGATAAAGTAGTGTTTCAACAGAAAGGTCAAGGCGTTGCGTGTGACAGATAGTAGAAATGCCACACACTGTAGCTTGTTGTCACTTGATCTAGCCTTTTATTTTCCCAGGGTTCAGGTCAAAACAGAAAAACACAGTGACCATGAGACATAATATACAATACTGCTACTGTTTATCAAGCTCGCTAGAACAAATATTCACCTCAAATGTAAATGTAAATATAAACAGCGACGCAGTGAGCTAATGTCAGGTTTGTGTACTCTGAACGGGGAGGAATGCGAGCCAGAAAAGTATGTTAAGCGAGTCGAGTTTCACTTTCAATAAACACTGTGTACAAAAGTAACGTTGCACATGCATGTGTACAATGTACAGACACACGAAGCTCAGACACATCCTGAGCACATACAGGGTAACACGTGACCTGCCCCGAGGCTTTCTGGGTAAACTGGTTTGACACGTGAATTTTGTGGCACACAGTGTCATGTGTGAGCAAATGAATGTGTTACATGCTGGAAAAACGCAGGCACACACCCAATCCTGACTCCTAGAAATTAAGTTTCTATATTAATAAACAGTTTTTTCAAAATGAGTGAAATGCATCCTGACGCCAACCTGTGCTGTAGCTGCTTGTTTGTGTGAAGCATTTGGTGAAGGCAGTAGCTCAGTCCACAGGAACTCGGCTTGGGAACTAGAGGGTTACTCGTTGAAGGCTGGAGTGCGGACTGGGAGCGGGAGAGGTGGCAGTTTACCTTGGGGGCACTGATATGCATTTGAGGAGGAGGTTCGCAGTTGTACTGGTTGTATTTTAGGCCTCTGTGTCAAAATTTTGTGAAAAAAAAAAAATCCCCATTGGGGCTTAAATAGCATTACTTAAACTATGATGTAACTATGCAGTGCACTTCATTACAGTAACTTTTGCCTGTTCCCAAACTCAATAGGAAACAATTTCAAATGTCCTCTTCAGTGAACATACTTCTTTCTCCTCTCTTACTCCTACTTACTACTCAAAAGTGGTATTTCTTACTACATGGAAATGCCAACAGGAAAACTTTAAATATTATTTTAAAATATATATATTATTATTATTATTTTAAAAAAAATCTCAATTAACAACATTTAATTTCCTCATTACGTTCACAGAGAACACAGTCGGGTCGGCATTATGTTTCCCTCCTGTTCAGCCCGTTCTCACACTATAGCTGTAAATATTGCAGCTTGGTCAGTGGCCCTACTGTAGGTACCCCTCTATGCCATTTCTAGATACCTGGCATTATGTTTTAATGTTTCGTTGAAATCAGGTGTGGTATATAGAGTGAGAAAGTATATGGCATACGGAGGAGGTGGGGACGGCTATAAGTCATCAGACGACATTACTTATATATGTATGTTACGTGTGTAATGTACATATTTGAACCTAAACCAAGTAAAAACTTAAAATAAACTGAACTGCAAGCTTTATTTTGTAAGTATAATCAGACATTGCATATTAAGTGTTGCTACCTTTGAGCCCTGTACGTGTAAAACTGACACTAGAACGTTGTCAAAAATACTTTTTCCATAGCGTGTTTATACTGAAATGATCTCTGTTAATTACACTTCCAACAGTATCTAGAGCTATTGAGTATTGTTTTTGTTTTTTTATAATAGGATTGTATCAAAGTTTTAAACTCTTGACAACCTTAGTCCTAGATTGAATAGCATAAGGGCGCTGACCAAGCTGCCACATTTGATGAGCTAGGAGTAAGAACATGTTGGCAAATTAGTTGTATTAATTTATAATTAATTTCCTGTAGACAGAGATCTCAAACTCTGCACGTCAGTCAGCTTTGGGACGGACGGTGTGACAGATTGGCCTTGTCCTCATTTCTGTCACAGTCGCTTCGAGTGCAGGAGTGCCGGGAACAGGGGAGGAGGTGGAGAGATAAAGAAAAGGAGTTACTTAAATGTTATGTTTCATTCACAGAACAATTTTCAGCATTATTGAATTTATGTCACGGTACATTTCTCAGTGGGTTACCTGAGGCCGTTACCTCTGGATGCACCGCAGGATGTATCCACATTCAGAAGCTCATTCAATTTCTGAGTGAATTTATAAGTTGAAGAGAATTTTTGTGAGTCACAAATGAAAGAAGCTACAGCAAGAAGATTGACTTCTTCAACTCTAATCCATTCAGCTTTCTATGTGCAGGTTACTTTTTGCAAAGCAGGATGAGCACATTATCTGATGTCAGTGTATTCATGAGAAAACATGAAGTTTGTACTTGACTTTTTCAAAAGACTTTTCTTATGTTTACACATATCCAACACCAACATGAACTGACTGACAGCTTTATGCTCCATTTCACACTAAGTGACCCGTTTCTTCAGTACACCTGGGTTAAAATCCAAGTCAGCAGTCCAATCCAAGGTTTCAAGGCCCATCTGTATTATCTATGTTAATGGGCTTTCTAAGAGTTTTGAAAGTGACTCAGCAAATGGACAAAACAATACCAATGTTTGACCCATCCAGATGGCCAATTATCCGCTGACCCTTGTCCTCTATGGTGATTCTCTACTGTTTTATTAAAATATAAAACAACATCTTAAGCATTTCATTGTGGGGGTTTGTTCTTGACCTTGTGGATCAGTACATGTGACAAAATAATCTCAACTCAAGGCCCACTTGAGCTCTCAAAGCTTTATCAGCAGTGAGATGCAGTTCTGAAGTAGCCTGAAAATCAGACTGAATTGTCATGTCACTGCTTTATTTTGGAGGGATGTAGGTCAACTTTGTATTCACTCTATTGTCGTAGCTTTCTTTGAGAGAGTCAGATGTAAAGATCAATACCAAAGAGCTTACATTAGCTAGTGATAGCAGTCAGTTAGCTTAGCTTAACACAACTACTGGAAAAAGTCATCCTGGCTCCGTCCAAAGTTAGTTTTTGCAGTCTTGTCATTGTAACAGTTGACAGGAACTCCACTGCTTTAGCCCAAGAAATAGTCTGACACAGTAATGTGTCGTCTTTACTACTCAATTTTTGTGTGCTAATTAGGGTACACTGTAGAGTGTCAATGTGAACTTTACAGATGTTGACAGGTTAGCTGGCAGGCTAACTGTTTCCTAATGTTCTTCTTTAAGCTAAGCTATGCTAACCGGCATTTAGCTGTAGTTTATATTATCATATTTAGCATCCACACAAGAAAGTTCTAAAAATCATGGACACGATATCAGATTAAACTAATCATTGTGTTAATAAATCAAATATTATTATTATAACTGATGACAGTGATGTACATCTCATCTAACTCTCAGTAAGAAAGTATATAAGTATATTTTGCAAAATATTAATGTTCCTTGAATTGATAATTATTGCAGATTGAGGAATTGTTATATTTGTTAATAATTGATTTAATCTGTAACCATTCCATTTGTTGTCCCTGAAAAGTAGATGACGCCTTGCTCATCATCTCACATACAAAGAGTGGAGATGAGATGGGAAAATCTCAGGCATAAGCAGCGATCCGGAGATGTGAAAGCAAGATAATTGCAGATTTCAAGACAAACTCCCATTACCACTGACACTCGGCTTGTCAGCTTTTAATGTCCTGACAAAGTTTAATTCTGTGACCTTTGATCCAGATTTAGGAAGATCTTTTCACAGAATATGGCAGAAGTGTAATACAATATTCAGAACTATATCTTCATTAGTGTATAGTCGCCTAAAAATAAGAATATGTATTTTTTAGTTATCTCAGAGTGAGCCTTTTATATCTCCATACACTGCAGCTGCAACACGCTATGTTGCACCACCATGTTTTTACATTTTACTGTTGCTTCTCCTTAAGGCTAGGAAGGAGCGGGTGAGGCGAGGGGGTTTCATTTTAACTACACCTCTAGATCCCACTAAATCCTACAATCCTAATGTGACTTACTGTGCACATGGAAGACAAATAAAAAAAATATAACAGAACAGATAGCCAATCATCTACTGACCATTGGGCTCTTAACTATTCATCTTGGGCTTCTAAAAATAAAACAAGATGCCCAAGTTAGAACCAAACACAGGCTATTTAAGTCGTTACAAGCAACTTGTAAGAAAGCAGCACTTTGTGCAGCACTCAGAAGATCTAAAGGCTTAATAAAGAATGGGCAAAGATGAGAGTATTGATGTGCTTTTTTCTAGTGCTTCTCTCACCGTCACTTTCTTCGCCTGTCCACCACCAGTGGCTTAATCACAGCTTTGACTCAGGCACTTTTGCAAGCAATGGTCGTGTCTGCCAATACAGTACATAGCCAGAGTGGGTGGTTTAATGGAATATGGGTCAGACTGGCCTCCAATTGAGTCGTGTGGCCTCCAAGTTTTGCTCTCTAGCGAGCACACACAGATGGATGCACACATTTTAAAACTCACTTTCCAGTTCTCTCACTCTGCCCTCTAACTGTTTGGATGTGTTGCTTGTACAGTTGTAGCTCCTACAATCTTTGCTTCTGCCATTGTGTGACAAAATTTGATTTCACAGATATAATGTTTAGGGTTATCTTACCCTTGCTGTAAAAATGACTCTAATATCACACCAGAAAGTATGTTTGTTTGTTTTTAAAAAAAAAGATTTTCTTGTTTGTTTGTAAGACAGATGAATTTTGTGTCCCTGCAACATATTTCTTCACACTGAGTGAGTACAATAACCTTGCTGATTCTATTGTGCTTTTATTAAAAAAGAAATCAACAACACCACAGTCACATAGCTGCCTTCACTCCCCTACACCTCTAACATCAACAATGTCCTAAAGTACCAGGAGAATTCCCCTTTAAATCCTGTTTAATCCGCTTCTTCAAACGTATTGATTGTCGATACTCTGCCAGATAGGTGAGAAGAAAAAAATCCTGGGTCTTGTTTGTTTAACGTTAAGTACTTTTCTTGCTGCAAGGCTACAGTATGTGAGGTGTGCCAGGGATTTGACCTACAGAAGATACTTGAAATGTGAATTTTGAAAGTGACAGATGTCTATTTTAGATTCTATTATGGCTGTGAAAGGGATGTCAATATTTATTTTAGTTTTGCACCACCTTAGGTCCAGATTTGTCAGTTTGGTTTATTTGGAAATATGTTTGCGCCACTAAAGTATATGAACTACAGTGTCCTGTAGAGAATTGCTGGGTCAAAATCTAGTTTGGTTTCAGATTGGAGCAATGGTTAACTGACTTAATGGAAACATGGAGGAGACAGGGTAGGTCAGTAGCCTCCAAATTCCACCGGACGCGCAGCGTTGCATGTGCACCACAGTCGCCACAGTGATACGTGGCCGTTATAGTCAATGTTTAAACCCCATCAGCTCCGCCATGGTCCGGTTCAGAAGCGTCCCAGAAGCGGACCAAAACAGTGTCACATCCGTGACGTGACAGAGACGTGTCCGGTGGTGTTTCAGGGTATGGGCCCAGCAAAGATCAGAACTTTTTTTTTTTTTTTCCTGTAGTAAAATATGTTATGACATATTATTTATGTGTAAAGTCAATGTTGAATAGCGGATCAAACTAACATTATGTTTCTAGATGCTGTTTTGGTCTCTACACAGCTTCATAACCACAGAAAGAGTGAGTCGTAGTGTTTTGTGTGCCAGAAATAGGCTACATAGTTACATTTCATCTGTTTTTATGGTCCAAGTTTGCACAGGGTGTTTTATTTTGAAAATTGAACAGCTTCTCTATGCCGTTTCTGTGTCAGACTTCAGGGCAGCTTGATCTGCTCTGTGCTGCTTGACGTCGCTGGTCGTGGCTTCCATCAAAAATACACCAGCTGTGTGTTAGCTTCTGAAACACGTAGTGGTGTTTCTGGTGTAATCACAGTCCTCGTCTAGATCGGATCTGCGGCCTGGTTTCAGCCATGCCTGGTGAGATTTAGAGGTTACATCCTTCTTATCGAATTCACGAGGTGATTACATGTCAATACTGTGTTTACAGCTTGTAAAAAAAAAAAAAAAAGAAATTACTTGCAGTTGAACCCAAGCTAGGGTGGGCTACAATACTTAATGTAAATGGACTTTCTTGGTCTATCAGATTCACTCTAGGAGGACTGCAGTCTACAGTCGAAGCTGTTTGGCATGGCAGAAAAACATATTATGAGTGTGTTTGCGTGTAGTTATGTAGCAGCGTGGGTGAGTGTGTCTGAGCGAGCCAGAAAGTGACAAAGATAACAGAGGAAGAAAAACTGATAGACAATTGCGGGGTGACTCGGCTCCCATTTCCTCCCGGTCCCTGGTGATTACCTCGGCCTACTCTGTTTTTCTCTCCATCCGTGAGCACATTGTCAAACAGCATCATCTCACAAACGCTCCGTCAAACCCGGCAGAAAGATAGAAAGATTTATGTAAACAACATCTAACACCTTGACGTGCTAGAGAGGGACAGACAATGGCAGGAAGAGTGAAAATGAGACAGAAAAGAAAAGAGAGCACATAATTCATACAGGGAGCCACAATAGAATCAAGATTACAGAACAATACACGTTTTATTTTATATGTTATTTTTCCCCCTCTTCCCTTTCTGTTCACCCTTCTCTTATCAATCTGCGGCTGTCTGCGCACAAGTGCTCATTGTTCTCTGGTTGAAGATCAGGAGTCTGAGTACCGACAGACCACCTACCATCCATCCTGGAGCAGACAATAAACAACGTAGGGCCCCGTTTGAACGTTCTGACAGCATTCTGGCAACACTGTGAGCCTTTACGAGTGGTAAAAGTGCTGTGTGAACAATCTGGGCGAGCTAGGCCAGCAGCCAAAGTAGATGACACCAACAGACATTACTGCGTGTGTGCAAGGAATAAAATGTGTCTGCTGCAAAACCGTTTTCTTTCACCGGCAGAAAGTAAAAACTTGATTGGGAACAGAGGTGCCTATTACAGTCAGAGGTAATAATAGGGTGGAGTGACGGCATACATCACAGAACAAAAAAAAAAAAAAAGTCCTCCTGGCAGGCATAGCAGTGTGTGTGTGTGTGTGTGTGTGTGGTGGGGGGAGTTACTTGTGTTGTTTGGGTGCTTATTTACTACAAGAGATGGTAGCCAGGCATGCAGAGAGATGGAGAGGCGAGCCAGCAGACTAACAGACAGACAGACAGGCAGGCAGAATAAGTGTCTGATGATCTGTCTGTCTTCTGTCACTTCCCCAACAAGCACAGTGACACTGCATTTGCCCAGTCTGCGCTATCTAAGAGAAAACCTCTCCGTGGTGTGAAATTGACGTGTCATGGGAGATTGTGGAACAAAATGATTTTTTTTTTTTTTTTTGTTGTTGTTGTCGAATGAATCGGGGTCGGTCATCACTGTCCTTACAGAGACAATGGACTGAAAGGGACTAGTTTATTGTGTCAAACGTTCACTGTGAGAGCAGAACTAGACAGATGTCCTGCAAATGACAGTGGCAATCTCCTGAAGTCATTTTAAGGAAAAAAGCTCTGTCCAGAGCTCTCAGTGTTTGAAACACAGGAACACTTAGAGGCAGATAGATGAAAAGAGAATGTTTTGGTGAAGGAAAGAAAGAAAGCGCGGAGAGCTACGATGATGTGGTTTTTTTTTAGCCAAATGTACACCCAAGGTCATTCATTTTTTTTTTTATTAAGTTTGACTCACAGGAAGTGAGTCCTCCTTGTCCACTATCTTGCATGTTACCATGGTCAAAGTCCCTTAGAGTTAGCAACCTACATGCTTAAATTGGTAAGTTACCCTAAGCTGGTCACTAATAGCATGAAGGTAAACAAGGTAGCAGCTGGTTCCTTTTCTTTTGCAGGGATATGACCATTTTAATGCCAGGCCTCACCTCCCCACATGCAAATGGTTGAGTTTGAACTACTAAACTACTAAAGTTTGAACGTGAGTGACTGTCACATATTGTTGAAAGCATTCATTTTGGGGTTTTTTTTAACCATTTAAAGGCGTTATATTCCCGGTTCGACCAAAACAAGCCTCATTGTTATTTTGCAAGGGCCCTATCGCTACATCCTGGGCTTAGCGCCACCGAAGACGATTGTGATCCGCTTAAAGAAATACAAACAAGCCAGAGCGTTTTTCCCCTATAGCAGAAACATAATGGGTTTAGCCACACATTTCTTCTTCACTATGCTGTAGAAGGCCTGAATATTCTTGGCCTGGGTTTTCCATTTGGCTAACGTGGCTCCTCGCTTCCTTGCGTCTTACCTCCTCCCATCAGTGACGAGATGTGAGTACACATCAGATATAAATGTTCTTAAGGTTTCCACAGGTAGTTTTGTCCAGTCGACAGTCAATCATACAATATTAATCATATTACTGTAATTAATTAAAGTTCCTTTAACTGCCTCATCTGATCAAACTCCCAAAGAAGGGATACACCTGCGATTAATCTCCACACCCAGACATATTTTCAGGATTGGAACACCCTCGATGATGGGCGACCTCGATCGATTTCGGGTCATGAGCTGGAGGATGGAGGAAAGAGAACAGGAGGGATTATCAGAATGTAAAACACCCATTATCTCTTTTACAAGAGAGATCTGGCGGGCGTAGGGTAGTTAACAAAGTCACGTAAAAACACACAATTAATTTACATCATAAACATACAGTCATATAATTCTGTGGGGCAGGTTTCCAAATTACTTTGTAAATGATTCCAAGCCCAGTTGAACAGTTTTCCATGAACGGCTTTAAAGGTGACAAAGTAAATATTAATCTGACTCCTTCTTTTTAATGAGGTCAGTCCAATTCACATGTATAAACAAGAGATGGTTCAACATTTCGGGTAAAATGTAGAGATGAGTGACAGACAGGATTAAATCTGCAGTGATTCAGAGTTGTTTCTTGTCGATGAAGGTTATCGACGTGAGCGTGGACAACATTTCTTCTACTACTGCACAATGATGCCTATTGTGCGAGGCTCAGAAATTTGGTTGGACACACCCTTTAATCAACTGTTTGAGAAAGAATACCTCCGTCTGCTTCACCAGAAACACAAAGCAGTAGCACAAATCCACCAACAAGGAGCGTCGATAATTACATGCGGGCATGTTTATTTATAGCACGCATTGTGCCAGGTACGTGTGAACTGTCTGAAGCAGTAATGCTGCGTCATGCTACTGTTATCAAATAACCCTTGTTATGGCCCGACTCGTGTAGGGAAAAGAAAGCAACGTAAAACCAGATGTACTTTGTAAAACAAAGTTATTTATTGCCAGGAGTTAGGATTAATAATACAAAAAAAACATAAGATCTGACCTTTACTTATTAACCAAAAACACAGGAAACCCCTAAACGTAGTAATTCTCTGCATGTGTGTGATCAGCAAGTACCTCAGCTAAAACAAGTTAATACAATTATTAACAGTCACAGCTTTTACACCAAGAGGCACGTATGCACGCTGTAAGAGGATCCAGCCACAATGACCGTCAGACAGGCCAAAAAATTAGTTCCCAAATTGCACCTTGCAGATTGGACTGGGCCGGACCAGGTGCGGCCAGTAGGGGATGACGATGATGGGTGGCCATGCATGCATACACAATAAACGCTCCAAGAAAAAGTTATAATCATTTATATCAAACACTAGCTTGAGATGTGAGTTCTGTGGCCACTGTAGGTTATCTTATCTTATCCTATATGCCTGGTACAAGAGGGTGAGATGAGGGGTATTCAGTTGGTATTCATCTGGACTCCACATGATGGTAGTGACAGGCAGATAATTCCTTGTGTTACACCACATTTCGTTGCTGTTAAAATATCTGATGCAAACACAGCGGTTGAAACACTGACAAATACCTTTTGGTTATGGTCTGTTGAGTCAGGTTCTGTCTGCGGTCACACATTAATGATGAATGAATATCACGCAGCACTGATCTGCTATATTTTACTGATGTTATGATAGCTTAGTGCATGTGAGCTGGATATAACTAACATGCTCTCTGTGGCTTGGGTGGTCTGTTTGTGTGCATACGTCACATATTCACGGGATGTGTACCATAAGGACTTCAAACCATGATACGGTGTGACACATTGCTGTGAAATGCGAGGTTCTGTCAGACTAATATCTCTTAATGCCGGCTGGCATTAGCTCTAAGCACCTGACTCAGTTGTTCTAAGACAACTGTCAGACATCTCTGACCTCTGATCTGTTCAGGATGTCTTGTAAACCCTGTAGAATCCAGGTATGCACACATTGACTTCTACCAGCCGTGTTACTGTATGATCTACATGTCATCATGGAAGACAAACAAAGCGTGGGAATAAAACAATTCCACAGTACTGTCATTAATAATCTCAGTGACAACCCAGATGCTTTGCCGTTGCTTGTGTTGCTCACGCCTTGTCAAAGCATATTAAAGGAGCATTGTACCGAGCCACAATAGACACCATTGTTCTTTCCTCAGCGCTGTCACACAGGGGCTGTAAACAGCAAGGTTGGCTTTCGATTTAGGCCCACTGTGGTGCTGCTCAGGTGCAGCTGGGAGCAGGAAAATATGGGCAACCTTGTCACTTGGTATTGTTGAAGTCACTGCCAAAGTGTGACTCAAACACGACAGAGAACAATGAACTAGTAAAGACCTGAATGGAGGGAAGAGTGTTAATAACTGCTTAACATTTAGTAGCACTTAAGATCTGATCTCAACATTTGTTTACAGTTAGAGCCTGCTTGCAAAGCTGGTTTAGGAGCGAGAAGAAAACAGGATGCAGGTTCAGGTAGAAGTCCCACAAAGGTCTAGCGGCGCAGTAGCACATTGTACTTTTGGTTTTTGCCTGCCAAAAAGCAAAAATGTCAAATAAACTATAGTTTACCAAGCTTGTCTCATATGGTGGTAACCCCATAAAGTTATGTTCCAAAAATCTATTTTCTATTTTTTTTGTTACCAAATGTCATTTTGAAGGAAGTCTTCCTACTTCTCCACAACAAAACCTGGAACTGGTTTCATTTTACAGCTCTACAGAGACACGGATATTTTTTAATGACACAGTAAACAGCACAATGTTTTTTTTTTTTTTCTTTTCAGATTGTGTGGTGATTAATTATTGTTATTATCCTAGCCATTTTTAAACCTCTGAAAAAGTTCAACCATTCACAATAGAGCATGACAACAATGTCTGAGCAAAGAAAGAAGGCTTCACCGAGATATTGTATTGTTGTTGAGATGCTGGTAGATGACGGCTTTTACAGTTGAGTTCATGTAAAGGTCGGAGAACTCTGCTGGATCTCATATTCTACTGGGAGACTCAGTCGTAGAACAACTCATCTCCAACAGTGGTGCAACACAAGGTTACTATCTATTTGTATTTATACTGGGTGGGAGTGGGTGTCTTTTGGGCCCAATTCAGACCGAAAACACTTTTTTTTCCCGTTTATTTGAATGGGGGTGCTGTGTTTTGGCTGTGGTGGTGCCACAAATAAATAAATAAAACAGCAACCTGCAGAGGAGAAGTCGAGCAACCTGACGTCACACTGTGGTGGGAAATCAAAGTCCTCCACAGTCGGCCTGAAATGTCACCAAACTTAATGTGATCCAGGTGGAGTTCATGGACGAAAATATGATGCCCTACTTGTTGTGTCTGATGGTTTGAGAGACAGAGGGAGAGAAAGGAGTGGTCGAGTGACAGAGACAGTGAATGGGCATCAGGGAGCGCTGCTACAAAGAAGGCCGGTGAATCAAAGAAATAAAAAGTTATTTAAAGATTGTTTCATAGCGGTCACGTTCAGCACAAATAAACACATGGCCAGCACCCTCTTCATTCCCCACATACCACTGCACAACCATGCAGAGATTTGCTGCAAAATATATTTTATATAATTATTATATATATTATCTAAATAATTTTAGACGGTCATAAACTTTCCAGTTTACTGTTGTCAAAGCTTCCATATTCATCATCGCCACATCTCATCTGGTGAAAACTGATCAAAGGAGAGATTTTTTTTTTTTATTTGGTTAATGAATGTGTTTTTGTTTACGCTCCTAATATCATAACTAATATAACATGCAAATATTAGTGGGCAATGATTTGTCTGCTTTCTCTTCACTCCCTCAGCCCTCCTGTCTTTGCCCACAGTGTCCATAAAATAAAAGAGGAAACATTTGGTGTGAACTTGTTGGAAGCAGCCATGATTACAATCCACACACGTGTGATTCAGTGAAACGCGCCGCATACGTAGGGATGTCACGCCACAGGACTCGTCCTTAACGAGTGGAGAGAAAAAGCAGAAATCTGTTCAGCATCTGTGATTACTCAGGCCGACTGAGCGGTCTGCATGTTAGCAGAGACAGCCTCTGCCAAACACAGGCTGTTATTCACCGCGGCAATCATTATTATCGTTATCACAACCCTGTCGTGATTATGGGTAGACACCCCGCAGACAAGCCATCTGTACTTCAGGTGGAAATCGATGGTGCTCTGGGTCCTCTGTCAGCCCTCCGTAATGTCTTCAAAGGTCCAAACGCTGTGAGAGTGGCGAGATAAACTGTGATGGTGTGAAAGAAAGAACGAGACAGAAGAGAAGAGGGAAGAATGAAGTGCATTTACAAGTCAGACACCAAGTGTTTAACTTACCTTTTATTTAGCTTCTTTAAAAGAGAAAGAATTAGCCCGAGGGCCTTTGAGAAAGTACACAGGGAAGCTATATAGTTAATCACATGCTATTGAGAGCCATGTAAGTACTATGTAGTTTATTCTGCTGTGCATCCAAGGTGAACAGGGCCTCAGGTATCAGGATATTTGTTCAGCCTGGTGTCACCAAATGACACTGATAAAACTGGATAAAACGCAGATGTGTTAACTTGTTTCTAAGACACCTCTGAGTACGTCATGTTCACACCTGACATGTTTCTCCAAATTTCAACGATTTTTTAAGGACGACTGGGGATGTTGCGATTACTAGTTGAACCGTGTGTTCTGTTTAATTTGCAGCACAGTGAGCTGTGTGTCCTTAGAGGATGTCAGGGGAGTACGCAATCCTTTGAATGTGGATCTTGGGTGTATTCACACCGGTAGTGTCCACTTGTGATTGGATCAACTAGGACGCATGTTAATGCCAGGTGTAAACAGGGTTGCGGACTCATTTATAGTGAACCCTAGGTGTGAAAACATGACATCATGCAGACTGACATGTAACTCATTCATTGGACTGGTTTAGTGCCTGTCATCCTGCATTCATAAATACTTGTATCCATTTATATTTGTTTACTGCTTACAAATGTTGTCCCCATGTGGCAACCTCTGTGGCTGTGAAATAAAGTGCCAAAAACTGCAGTTCCTCAAACGTTCACTTGAGGCTGGTTACAGAACAAGTCAGTCTCCATAAGTCCCCATGTTAAAATGTCCAACTTCACAGCAGAAATAAACATGTTTACAGCCTGGTACAAAAACAGTTTTGGTGTCTATAGCTTAATTTCCCCATTCACTGTACTGAGGGTGAATTTTTATAAAATTTAACTTAACTTAACTTTTAAATTATATTAAGACTTAAAGTTATACATAACTAAGAGGTTGGCCATTTTGGTTGACAGGTTGGTGCCATCACTGGTGGCTTGTTTAAGTAAACAGGCTTTATTCAGCCTGCCTCAGCTCCACCTACACTCCACGTCTTTGCCTATTTTTGGGATTAGACATGAGGGAGCAGGGGCAGGACTGCCAAGGTGGCAGTGTCAGAAACCTGATAGCTGACGTCACAGGAACAACGTCCATGTTTTATACAGTCTATGATGTTGCCACGAAAAGACTATCGTGGACTTAATGTGGTTAAAGAGGACACGCAGTTGATGTTCCAACTGGATGATAACTGAATTTGAAGAAATGGCACCTGATATATCATAAGACACTACACAAAGTGTGACCCTAAAATAAGAACATAACCTGGAAGCATGTATGAGCTCGGCAAAACGTCAAACACTGCGTGTTCTTCCTGCAGATGTGATTGACATAACAATGGCCTCTTTTTTTTTTTTTTCCACTGACAGAAGCGCTGACCGGCCATAATCTCCAGGTTCCCACCGCTCGTGCTGTCGAGGAGACAGGAAGAGAGCTGCACATGTCATAACACAGCGTCACCGGGTCTCTCTCGATGGCTTTATAATGATCGTGAAGAGGAATCCATTTGTTTATCCTCATGGAAACAATGTCAGTCATTCTTTGACTATGACAAACGAGCAGCACACAGCTCCTCATACCACAGACGCAGCGTTTCCACACGAAAATTGCTGGGAATTTTCACACCGACACAGAGTAAAGTGCTAGGTGTGTCTGTGATTTATTTATTTATTTTTTTATAATCACATACCAGATATTTTAATTCCAGATGTCTAGACCGTCATTACAATAGACTGCACTCTCCTCGCTGCTTTCTGCACGTCTGTCTCTGTCTGTTTCTCATTTTCTGTTCTGCCCTTTCCCCTTCGCACATCAGTCCAACATGGCACTTATCTCAAACTTCAACCTGCCTCCACTTCTTTTTTTTCTCCCCCTCCCCCTCAGATGGTTTGACATTTCTGTCCATCAGACAGATAAAATAATATCGCTCCTCTCCTTCCGTTCTCTCCCTCCCCAGCAGAACTGATATTATTCTGAACTTTCTGCACGGTCAGGGCCAGTCTATGTCATCTCTCCTTGATGTTTCGCGATTGTCCGTTCTGTCATCGTCCTCTTCCTCTCTTTAATCCCATGCTACATGCACACACACACACATTGACGCACTCATAACTGGACACACATTTATTTTTTTTTTTGCCCCTGAATCCTGGCAACAAATCCTCTTCATGCGAGGCCACGACAGTATATTGTTCTTCTAGGCCAGTAGAATAACTTAGCCCATCCTGTGGCCCTGCAGCTCGCTATTTTATAACCTTGTTTTCTCTCTCAGGTGAAATATTTTCACACCAGCTCTGAGCCGGGACAGATAGAGACTCGCAGGGCGAGAGGTGACGAGCGTTTCCGGCTCTCACGCCGCTCAGGCCAGAGCTGTGCGCCCTAGCGCTGCAGATAACAGGCTGCCCCGAGGAAAACAGGTAATCATTTAAATAGATATTCAATGGTGTGTGTGTGTGTGTGTGTGCAAATCAAAACATCAAAGGCCTATGCTGTGCATGTGTACAAGCTTACACAGTGTCTGACAGAAACAGGGTTAGAGCAACAATTTGTCTTGCATTAGTTTGCAGCTGGCTGCGAGTTTGTCGAGCATTTCAGCTCAAAACGTCCCGCATGTGTAAACACACAGTGGTTCAGATGAAATGTCACGTGTGCAGCCGCAATCATGTGGCACAATCTGGTCGAAAGATCCAATATCTTTTGTTAGTTTTGTTCCAACATGGTTCTTTATTGTAGCTGAAATGGATATTTGTATCAGTTCTGGTGGGTTGGGGATGAAACTGAGGCAGAAAATCTGACGCCTAAATGTGAATTTTTATTGTAAAATACTGGCGAGCGTCTCTTATTCAGACATCTAAAAACAAATTAAGAATTTGAAAAAGGAAACTGTTAAATATAGATTAAATGAGGCTTTTAAAAACTGTCATCATGAAATGATGTGTAATGTGAAATGTGAATAATAAACAAGTAATTACAACAACGCTGCAATTTCCCTTCAGCTCGACGGAGCCTTTTAGCTTCTTTTAGCTCTTTTTTTGTCTGGCCTGCAAACATGTCAGGCAGTGACACTGTCCTTGTGTCCAGAAAACGAGCTTCACCTGCTTGCCCCCCCAAAAAATGTATTAATATGTTCATGACATGATTCTGCAAGTCCAACAAACTATTAGCTTCGATACCTCCAGGCCAACCTATGTCAGCTAGGCTAACCTATGTCAGCTAGGCTAACCCACCCACTTTGATCATTTACGTGTCCTTTAATCGTTCATGCGTCGTGCATTGCAATCCAACATTTTCTCCATCTGCTCCTTTTGTCTTCTGCCTAAAATACCATCACAGTAACACCGTGTCTCCTTATCCCGGAGACAACATGTTTAAGCGAAGACAGACAATTCATCGCGCAGGTGTGTTGTCATACCTGCCTCTTCACTTTGACGGCGAGCTCCTGCAGGTGCATAATGGTTATGTCTGCTTGTGGAGGACAGTGTTGTCTGTCTGTCTTACTCACTGCCTGTTTATCTTTGGACGACAATCTTTTAACTATGAATGCTAAACCGCTTGATGGCAGACAGTGATATTGAAAACAGTATTCATCAGACAACAAAGAGCAGACAGACAGATGGGAAGTCCCCCCCCCGCTCACTTAGCACTGGCAAAGTTTAATTTATGTACCTCAGCTGATAATGGAAGGATGTTTGTGTAGAAAAAAAGCTCAAATAAACGGAGTAATTACTGTGATTAATGAATTACTTCCTATATTACGGGATGTAATCATTGTTGAGCAGTTACAGATCAAACTGCAGCTCAAGCACAGATGTTTATCCACTTTTAAAAGAGCACTTTTGTTAATTTCCTTTTTTCATTTTTTCCTGTCTAATCAAAGCTGGAAATGATGTGACCTTGTGACATTTTCACTCTAATCACACAAGAAATAACAACCACATAAAAATAACTTCTAAAAGGTATTATTTTTTCTCATTAACTAATGTTTTTCGCTTTATTATCCCAGCTCTGTTCGGTGGGCGACGACTCCTTTGTAGGTCGCTCTGCTTCTCGTTACTCCTCGATCAGTCTCAATAAATCACGAAGCAGACACGGTGAAATACGGCAGGGCGACGCTGCTCGCCTGACCGGCCCAGATTAAAGGGGAGGAGGGAGGTCTTTACGCACACAACTCGGTTAGCAAAGAGCAGAAGAAGGAGAGAGCTTGACATCTAAATTACCCACAAAGCAGCGCAGATTAATCATTCATTCTTCTACAAGTCCCGACATGTACCTCTTGACACACAGAGGCAGCTCTTCACATTCACCCCCCCCCGCCACACACACACACACACACAGATTTCATGAAGTCCGTGTCAATCTTTAAATTTTTACAACTTCATTAAAGTAGCTGTGGCACACTGCTCTAGTTTGTTGCTTGTTTGTAGCCCTCTAATCATAAATATCTTAATCACTTGTTGCGCTTCTGTTTAACTCTGAAGTATGTGCGTTAAAAAAAAAAAATTCAAAAAATCATTTGTGTCACTGCAGTGATGTAGCCGGGCTGACATATTATGTCTGATATCAGCTCTTACAGGAAAGCACACAGAGGCGAGGTGAGGCTAATGCAAACACAAAGATAAAAAACACACGTGGTTCAATTAGCTTTGGAAAGTTATGGAAATGAGTCATTATATTCTGGGAGAATTACCCTCCTGACACACAATCAAATACATTACATACAGAAGCAACTGGCCTTTTTTTTCTCGTCCTTGTTTCTGTTGGTGTAATTTAAGACTTTCAAGAAGTCTCTCGGTGTCCTGAGGTGAGGAGGCTCAGTGTGTCACCCTCCAGCTCCGAGCAGCTACAAGAATCTTTGGATTTTTACCCAGGAGGGAATTTCTAAAAAGGATCAAGGACACACCTGAAATATACATGCAGAGTATTCTCATGAAAGCGAGGAATACAGATAAAAAAAAAAAAAAACAATAGGAGAAAGAAGAAAATGGAAGAAGCAAAGATAGAGAATGAAAAGGTCACTTAACAAAAATAAAAACACTTTCCACGTTTCTGTGCACCTAAAGCACTGATTTGAGTAACTCACATTTAATTAACTTTTTGTATTCTGGTTTAATAAAATTTTTTACAAAAATAAAAACACTTTTACGTTCTGTGCAGGCCTAAAACTGAACGAATTACTGGGAAGTTGTAATTGGTTTAAAATCACGTTTTAGTGAAGATTTAGTTTTAATTTTAGCCTAATTTTATTAATTTATTATTTGTCTTAATTTTCTCATCATACTGTAATTAATTTGCACTGAAGGATATTTCAACTTTTTTTATTTAAGAGAAGTAAACAAACCTTGAACTACGAGCTGGAGTCTTTATGAGTCATAACGTATCATAAAGTATCTTATAAAGGTCCAGTGTGTTAGATTTAGATATCTCTATTTACATAATATGACATAAATGGAATATAACATTCATAACAATATTTCATTAGTGTATAATCACCTGAAAGTAAGAATAGTTTTTATTACCTTTGTATGAGCATTTTATATCTAGACAGTATCTATAACAGTATCTCAGAACAAACAAAGGAATTAGTTTTTGTTTTTTTGCGTGTTTCGTATTCGTATTTTCCCCTACATGGAAGGAGAGGGTGAGACGAGGGGGTTACAATCAGCAATTACACCACTAGGTTGTTAACGTTGACAAAATGAGCACTGATTATATCTCGTTAACTTCCCCTCCACCGTTAAAAACCAGAATGTTGTCGATTCCTGGAGCTTTTCTATGAGAACCATGCAGAACTGTCTCCACGCAGCAGATGAAACAGTCTAACTGGACCCATAACTCTAATTTTTCCCTCAACCTCTGGTTAACCACCTATTGTTCAGCTACATCAAGTTTTTACTACTTAAAAAAAAAACACATTAAGCACCAAAGAGAGCAGGATCATTTGAGCATTTCAGCGCACTCAGTTATGAACAACTCAGGATTATTAAACCGACAATGAAATGAAACACAGTCCCGTTACTGTGTGTGGTTAGATGCTGGAGAGATGCCTCCCATCTGTGCATTTATTTGTACATTCAAACAAGATAATTAAATATAGATTTGTGCTCTGTCACTATGAGATGCCATTACTTGTGTCTGGAAAGTCAAGACAAAAGAAAGCAGCCTGTGCTTTCAACCTGTTAACACTCGCTGTCGACCCGACGTGTCTGTTTGGAAGGCGCACAAGCCGACACCTCAAACACGTGTGAGCTATCAGTCACCGTCCTCACTACCGAAGAAGTGCAGCAGGGCCGGAGACTGACGCGTCAGCTCTTGTCCCCTGATTGGATCTGAAGGAAGAAGACACATGAGACAGTGTGTCAACCTGTGTTTACTCCTTATCTGCCCTGAAGAAGCCAAACTGAAGACAAAAGACAAGATGGCTCCAGTCAAAACAACAGGATTCATCAACGTCTGGACACAGTTCCTGTTTGTCAGTATGCATTCATGCCGTCACCTCAGCCCTGACAGACAGGTACACATTGTACAGTTTGACAAAGACATGCAGCCAAAATAGCTTCTACAGTTACATAAAATCACTTCAAGGAAATTTAATTTGTACGTCTGTTTGTTTTGTATTGAGTCTGGAAGTATTTATACCACATTCAGGTCGGATGAAGTGACGTTTGTTAAGGCCAAGATGGCTGAACACGGATGGAAACTTGGTATTTGTGAGAAGACTGATGTTGACCAGAAGCTTGAATTGAACCTGACACATTGCTTTATTTACGTAACATGATTCTTTGTAATTTTGTGGTTTTGTGCATGAAATACAGCTGCAGGCTGGCAGACTGAGTGCTGACAAGCAGAGGTAAACCTGTGACACCTTTTTCATAAATGTCAAATTGCATAAGAGCAGACCTGCTGCTTCATACACCCATGTTTTTATCAGTGTATTATAAGGCCAGTGAAAAGTCGATGACAAATCATTGCCTGTAAGACTTCTGTGTTTATTTGACTTCACTTTGTTTGTGTCTGTAGATTACTGTTTCATTAAATAATGCCTCATTTGTACATTTAAACATCAAATTCCAGAAAACCTGTGATACAAGAAAATAATAATAATGTGAGTAAAAACTGGTGAAGTTTCATGGAGTTTAAATTTTGACCCGATTCACCTGTAGTGTCTCAAAATGTCACCACACCAAGCCTTCCAGTTTGATTCCTGTTTATATTCTGAAGGTTTTTACAGAGGGCTTTGTACATACATTATTCAGAGTCTGGTTTATACAACATATGATTCATAAAAACATGGAGAATCTTTTGTGATAAAAAGAGATATCCAAAATTCCCTCTGTAAAAACCTTTGACTCTAATTTCAACATGAAACAAGAACTTACCTGGATTGATCCAATGTTCATATTCCTGTTCTAGAAATGTATGAAAATTAGGTAATTAGGTAAGCTAATTTGCTCACCTACAATTTCATAAAACTGGAAACTGTGGATGTCTCATGGCGATATCGGACAGGTGCCACCAAATCTAGGATTTAGGTCAATCCGTCACAACTCAAAGACTTTTAATAAGGGACTGTCAGTCAATAATATCAGAGTTTAAAGCTGTATAACAGAGACTAACAATAAATTATCAAAATACAAAATAAAAAAAAGAGGTTATATTATGGAAGCAACGTTTCATTCAGATTAATGACTTGTTAAGCATTGGTTTCTAGTTCCAAACTACTTCAGTAGTGGTCAGTCTTTATCAGAGACACTGAAGATGTCATACCTGCCTTCATATCGTCATATCTTTTTGTACAATTTCCCTTTCAGCTGCCTCAATCAAAAAGGATGCAAGATTTGAACTGGAATTGAGATGACCTGTTTCACCCTCTCAACTGGCTGGAAATTATTTTACTTTTTTTTTAATTTATTTTTTTTATTGGTAACTGCTTACAATGCTTCTGGGAACATTTGTAGCCTGATATCTACATAGTCTCTCAGCTAGAGTCTCTGCTGTACCTTTTATATAATGTTAAATGCTAATATCTATATGTTAGCATGCTAACAGGCTAAACTAAGATGTTGAACATGGTTAACATTATCTGTTAAACATCAGCATGTTGGCATGTTGACACTAGCATGACTGTAGACCCTTAGACTTTTGCAAGCGTAAAAATAATACAATGTAACACTGCTGAATATTGGCATCAAAAAAGCTGTACAAAATATCAGTATTGGAAATCCCAATATCGGTCAAACACTGCTGCACAAGACACATGTATATTTTTGAAAAGTTTTACTAGGTCATGGCTGACTGCGACAGGTAATAAGGAGGACAGGCAGTTCAATACATGTACACTTAACCTGGAAGACACCGGAAATAGCTCTGATACCTGTGGAGATTTAGGTGAGTTAATATGTTCCAAATCTATGGAGATGTATTTTCTATGAATAGGCCCCCCACATGTATACACATCAGGCTGCAGCAGGACTAATTAATTAACCAAATGGTGGGCTAGGGGACGGATGATCATTGGCTTCAATCGAGGTTAATGAAGAGTAACTCAGTAACCTGTCATGTTTCCACTCCAAACTATTTTTAGGTTTCTAATAAAATAAGTCACTATTTTTATTCAGTCTGCTGCAGGATAGCTGAATAGTTTCCACATGTTGTTTTCAATTAAGAATCCTGATGCGTTTATACACAAATGCTTGATGGAAAAGCCTGGCAATAGTCTGTATTTTTTAATTTTTAAAATCCAGACCTGCATGTTTACTTTCTGTCAACTCCACGGTGTTTTTAAATAGCAAGGCTAACAACTCAGCTAGCCTAGCTGGTTAATAAAAGAATTAAAGCACCCTCTTTGCTTAGCTTTGACTTGCTTGGCTTTCTCACACTTCACTTGTTTCTATCGTTTCTATCCTAACCTAACCCTCTTCCAAGCACACAGTGTAAAAAAAAACAACCCAAAGCAACCTAAAGTTAGCTAAGCTGTCAAAGGCTAATATTACACTGGGTGACTAGATAACATCGCTAATGCTTATCTGATATATGGTGATTGAAAATGAATTATAGGGAGTGTCAATTAGCTCAGTTGGTAGAGCATCCGCCCCATGTACGAAGGCGGCCCAGGGTTCGAGTCCAACCTGCAGCCCTTTGCTGCATGTCATTCCCCCGTCTCGCTCTCCCCACATTCCTGTCACTCTTCATCTGTCTCTATCAAAAATAAAGCTTGAAAAGGCCAAAAAATATCTTTAAAAAAATAATAATAATAAATTACTGTGTAAAATAGACCAATATCTGAAGTGTTACACGCTTAGACAGAGGTGAAGGTAAAAATAAAGAAAGGGCATCAGAAAGACGTGAAAGCTCACGGAGGAGAGCTGACTGCCTTTGTCGTAAACCAACCAGCCTTCATTTTAGTAGCTAGGCAGCTAGGCCAGCTCAACTTGCTATTTACAGACACTCAGTTTATTATTTAAAAAATGCTATAAATTATAAAAAAACATAGCGCCTCCAACTATAGTTGAAGGTAACATTTATGCATCCATGGCAACATTACTGTAAAGATAACAGGAAGTATAGAACAGGCTGGCAGCTTGTGATCTGTACGTCACATTGAAAGTAGAGAACAGCGAGATAAAACACAGAATGCCACAGCAATGTGTGTGTGTGTGTGTGTGTGTGTAGTGAGTGAGAGGAAAGATAAATCAGCAGAGCTTGTAAAACCTTTTAACAGTGTAATTTTCTTGACTGACATTATTGGAGAAAAATGTCAACTGTGGCATTTTGCTGCAAAAGTTGATTCCTTCTATCTCAGAGATAAAAAAAAAGAAAAAAAAGGAGGATAAAAATGTATATGGGTGGGTATTTTTAACAATTTGATTTTACCAGTGTCCACTTTCATTATCCATTTAATAAAGCTGTACCCCATTAAATTTACATCAGCCTTTTCATTACCCAAAGAACAAGCGTCTTCACACCCCTGAAGGTTTTGACATGCCTCGAGTTGTTTAAAAAGCAAAACAGAGGGAGGGGATGGAGGACTGTTTCACCCCTCTCTTCCTCCGAGACTAAACACCGAAGCAAACCACCGAATGAGATCGAGACAAACCAAGGCTCGGCGTCTGAGTGACTCCCCCCTAATTCACACAAACACATGCACCCTGTATACTCGCACACACTTTGACTTTAATCTCCCAAGACGTTACCTCGACCTCAATGGGAGGCATTTTACTTTCATGACTCCCCCTGCGGTGACTGAAGGCGGATTTTTGATAATGGCGTCAAAGCCGACGAGTGCTTTTATATATTTGTTCAACCTCGGCTGCCTGGAGTGGAGAGGAGTGCCTACTGCAAGCAAGGTGGTGGTGGTGGTGGTGGTCGGGGGGGGGTAGTGTGTGACTGTGTGTGTGTGTCACCAGATGGAGGTTGAACGTGTCACTGTTCACCCACCACCATTTTTTTTTACACAAAGAGTTGGAAACTTTACTGACTGCAAAGCCGCAGTCATACACAAATCACCCTGTAAAAGTGTGTGTTTATGGTGTTTTGGGGACTACATGGCTTCTGGAAGCAGCTGTGATACTGAGCCAGCCTGAAGAAAAGCATGACTCACACTGTTTAATGTTGTCACAGTGACAGGGTGAGAACCTGCGGTGTGCTGCGGAGATGTTGACGAATTTAAAAGATCTGTAATGCTCACCATCCACTTCTTGTGTAGATAAAAAATTGCTCATGAGTCTTGGTACTTGTCTATGATATTTCTCGGCTACATTTTTAGGAACTTGAATTAACGTTATCCCACGGACTAGAAGGATGAAGTTCATGACACATTTTCCATTACACAACTCCATTGGCTGTGCCCGGATCAGAATATTTTGGTCATTGCTCAGCTTGATGTATGCAAATAAAAGTTGGGCAGCGCAACTGAAGGGTAATTTCATTATACAGCTTGAAGTAGATTAGTCACAACACAAATATCACAACTTGTTAACTGGCCACGAGTCAACAGCTGCAAAAACTGTGCCGCTGCATTTGGACAGAGTGATATTGTAGCTTTAAAGTTGATGTTTTTTGTTGTTGTTTTTTCTCACGTTGGGAAGATATTTTTCAAAAAAAAAAATTAAAACATTTTTAAAAAAATTAAAATTAAAAGAGAAACCCCACAAAATGTACATGAAGATCATTTTACTTACTAATGGGGAGTTGTATCCAACACGACAGTGAGGCTTTAAAACAGCTTCCACCCACTGTTTACCATGCAGTGAGGGTCTAGCAAAAGATGTATTTGAGTTGCATTATGGGAAATGTAGGATGTAGTATGTTTAAAACAAGAAATATTTAGAAATAAAAGTCAGGACATTTTAGTTATTTTTTTTTTTTTTGCCACAATGTCGAGTGTAAAATAAATAAAATATTAAATAATTTGAATTAACATTCAGCCTTACCCTTTAAATAAGTTTGTATAAAATCATCTCACTCCTCACTGTCTCACAGTATCATATATATTTCAGCTCCATCAAGTGGAAATATTCTAGATGATGTGTGGCGTCTGTTTATTCCATGATGACTGACACATCTGGGGGTTGAAGAATGTTGGGGAGACGAGAAGTTGAAATAAATATGAAATATGAAAAAACAACAAAAAAACTTTCAAGGTGCTAATAAACTGATATTTCAGTCATTTTAATTTGTTGTTGACAAGCTGTTGATTGCATACATGTTTGTACGCTCAGAACGCTGTTATAGCTGGCAGCTGTTCAAAACTAAATTAACTTTGATGGCTGTCATCTTCGACGAAGGCTAGCATTCTCATTTTAACACTCGACGACTTAATTTATCACCGATTATTTGTCTGTTGTAGCACGAAGAAGTTCAGCTTCAGATCATCAGTTGTTGTTTAAAACCTGCGATTTCAAATGAAAGAATTAAAAAAAAACTTCACAAACTGCTGGTCAGGGTCCCAAATTTGTCCTCGGCTATAAAGAAAGGGAGCAAAATCACCCCTTACAAGGATTAAGGACAATGTGTAACGCTCCTGTTCAGGATAATAACGTAGTTACAGTGCAAAGGCACAGTCACACATCATGAACACGCACACACACACACAGCATCCACTGATCCGTTCACACAGTGTATTATTGCTTTTATCATAACAAAGACTCGTACGTTTATTCAAGATTTTAGATATTCGTGCGAGTCAATGCAAGACTGCCCGCATATTATCTCGATGTCATTTAAATGCTGTTTTTTTTCCTTCTCCTGCACCGCAGCACAACAGCCTCATTGTTCCCTCTTCATAACCAAGATTAAAGACCGGTTTAAGTGGCTCCAGAATCGCCGGGGGAGCCCATCTTTGGCTAAAATCATTGTTTTCGTGTAATTAATAGAAAATGAGGTAAGCCTTTTCAATAAAGGAGTGAAGGACAGATAACAGGGTACGAGACACAAGATGCTATTGTCCCCCCCTCTCCCTCCTCCCAGCGGCTTTTCACAGTCGTAAGGGGTGCACGAGTTTCACGCATGGAGGATGGGATGGGGATGTACGCTAACACAGCTGTGCAGATAACATTCAGCGACGCTGGAGTGGAAAGAGAGGAGCTGTCAGGTAGCAGAGGCAGACCGGGCCAGCCAACCAGCAAGCCGGATAGCCTCGCTGCTGCTTTTTGACGCCACGCTTTTGACCACGAATGGTAGAAGAAATGAAAAAAATGCGGGTGGTTCGGAAAGGGAGGGCTGACTATTTTGAGTTTTTTTTTTTTTTCTTCCACGGCTGTTGCTATGTAAGTTTAGCAGGGAATAACCTATAATAATCACCTGTGGTGGAAAAGCAGCAGCACTGAGGATGAAAGCCCTTATCTTGTATCAGCCGAGCTTGATGATACTGTGTTACAGAATCATGTTCTCTTGAGCCGGGGGACTTTCCGCACTGTATGCATAACACACACAGAGCAAACAGAAAGACAAGAATGCACTCACGTCAGCACACGCCTTCATGTTCAAAGACACATTTGACTGCAAGTGTAAAATGATTGCTCCTCAGTTTGAACCAATTATGGTGTGCATGATTGAAGCCATAAGAATCCCGGCGCTAACCTCAGGGGCTTTTCTTTTCTTTCTCTCTCTCTCTCTCTCTCTCTCTCTCTTTCTTTCTCATGACTTCACTGTGAGAGCGCAGCTTTCCTGTCTTTGTCTAAATTGAACTGGTAAAAAACATAAAAGTGATCCACGCATTCCTGTGCAAACAACGGGCTGCTTGGCATATCAAGGAGCTGCATTAACACGGTTCATTTCCAGATACATGCTTCTTTTTTTCTCTACTTCTGACAAAATGAGTCTGTGAATAAACGTCATGCTCCCGAAGAAACGTGCATTTTCATACCCCTACTTTATCCTCATTATCTCTCATTTAGCTTACATACAAACACTGGTGAGGCAATTGAGTTCAACACGGGGTCAGAGAGGAAATCTAATGCGGGGGGGATGCTAATGTGAAAATTAGCCTAGCTTGCGATACATTATCTTCAAGTGCGAGAACGCCGTGTGTTCTTCAACTCCCCCGAAACTGTGACGCAGGAGCACAAAGACATTTTCTTTATTGAGATGGTTGACCTGAAACAGATAATGGATGTTATGTTTTTTTTTTAATGAGGAAGATAGTGAGACATGCAACAAACACCATGAAGGGTTTTTTTGAAGGAAACAGTCAACAGTGGTTTAATAGATTCTATTGTTAACTATGAGTCTGAGAAATCCTGCTCTACCAGTGTGGGACTGATTCACATATGAGCAAAGTAAACATGTCAAGTGTGTGGAGACGTAGCTTTGATTCATTTATACTCTGTGTTCATGTAACTTTATATCCAGTTAGTTAGCATCTTGCACAACGACTGTGGTTGTGAGGTAGATTATGCTTATGCAAAACTTTACCAGTAGTTTCTCGGAAACCCCTTGAACCGTTGATGTCTGACGTCAAATGCAAGTACTGTTATCGTTAGATTTAAAGGTGCAGTGTGTCAGATTCATGGGGCTCTATTTACAGAATATGGCAGAAATGCAATATAATATTTATGTATGTTCTGACCAGTGTATAATTACCTGAAAATAAGGATTGCGTTGTTTTTTTAATCTTATAATGATCCTTTTATATCGACAGACACCACAGGTACTCTTCCACGGTGTTGCTACAGAAGCCCAAAACAGAAAAAATCAACCACTGGCTCTAAATAGGGTGTTTGGCGTTTTTCCTTTGTTTCACAGCCATGTAGTTTCTCCTGTGTGGAAGGAGAAGGTGAGCTGCAATCAACAACTACACCACTATAGGTGCCACACGGATCCTTTAAAGGATATCACATCTCCACCCCTTTTTTTTTCACTAGTTCTGTTCCCAACCTTTACCCTCTTCGTCTTATCTTTATGAACAGTAAAAGTATTGCCTTGGGCCCCATGTTCAAAGGCTCAGTCCTCAGCTACAGCAGCCCAGGGTTCAAATCCGACCTGCTAACCCTTTGCTGCATGTCACTTTTCAACTGTCTCTATCCAATAAAGTTCAAAAAGCCCCAAATATATCTCTAAAAAAATAATGCCTTGGGACAAATGCACATTTTTTAAAAGTGTCGGCCTGGGTTTTACAGGGTCGCCTATAAAATTTGAAAGGGTGTGTTTTAGTAAAGCAAGTAACTTTTGCTAAATTGTGACCACAAATGACAATTAATGGTGAAATGCTAAAATGGAGTGTAACAGTAACAAAGACAGAGAAGAGTAAGTGTAAAGTCAGCAAAGTGATTCATAACGTGGTACCCACAATTAGTTTCAGTCGCATGGCTGTAATGGCTGTAAAACACGTACATTTTTGCAAATACATGAAGACGTTCTGACTGAAACTGAGTGTCAGAAATGGCCAAGGGAGAAAAATCAGGTCAGATCAAAGGTGTCGTTATGAAATATAATTTTTGCAAAGTAGCTAATGCTGTTTTGATTAGCTGCCAGTTGGCTGACACATTAGAGTTTATGTGAGGTGAACTGTGCGTAGGAATGACAGACTGTGTACGGGAGGAGGCGGGTGGATGAAAAGTTAAATCGGCCAAATGAAGACGTCAAAAAATAAAGACATCATTCTCGGACGCAAATAAACAAAAAAACTATCACAGCTGTTACAATTAGCACCAAAATAAAACATCTGGGTAGTTTTTTGTGCGCCAGGCGAGCCAGAAATTTCCGTCAATCACTGAGAAAACCTTTCAGAGCCACTCGAGAGTCCCCATGACTGACAACATAGCTGAAATCGTCATGGATTATGCCGTTAACTCCACCCGCCTGGTATTTCAAACAGGTTAAAAACAAACACTCACAATCGTTTGCAGCTACTGTTTCTCTCAGGTCTAGTCTGAGCGTGTAGGTGTGTGTGTGTGTGTGTGCATGTCCGCATGCCAAATTTAAACATCCTCAGCTGTGAACTCATGAGGGTAGTATAAGTTACAGATAATAGCCCACATCTCGCAAGAAAAACACAACGTAACTAACAAAAATCTGGCCACACGTTGCCAAGACCACTTCAGTACAGTTCCTATTTCCCTCTTAAAAGGTTTCTCAACTATTCAGGTGCCAAAGAAATTAGGAGGACATTCCATGGCAGTGCGATGTGCATGGTGGTTAAAGGAAGGGGGGTTCTGGTGTATCTCATGTAGCATGTACTCTCATTTCCGCAGCTTTGAATGTGATTTGTTGCATTTCTTCTTCTCTTCCTCTCATTTTCCCTGCCCCAATCCAGACTAATAAAGCAGCAACGCCTTCAATACCTTTATTATCCTCCACACTTCAACTCTTCCCACTCACCAGGTTTGATTTGCTACAGGCCTTCGGGCAACACCAACGTCTTGCCTTTGTACTTCTCGGGCATGCGTCTGCTGTCTGGAAACTGCAGGAGCCGGGAGACGATCCAGGGCTGCTGCGCTCTCAGAAAAGATGGATGCACACGTCAGCTGGAGTGCAGTGCCCATGTGTAAACAATAAAGTTTGGCCTTTTTCATCTCTACATCCCTCCTTTCCACCTCCATGACCCCACTGTCCACTGGCAGACTGGCATGGTAATGGGAGAGAGAGTAGAGAGGAATGAAGGGAAGGCCAAACCTCACCTGAAGCCAGGAACCATGCCTAACCTGAAGCATTTTACAGCACAGAAAAAATGTGGAGGGGAAATTGGGCAAAAAAAAAGAAAAGAAAAAAAAAAGCCTTTCCCGTAACTGAAGCCAATTTTGGAGAACTTCAAAGCGGAGGAAGCGATGTAAGGAGGGCACAGATTGAGGGGGAGGCTGGTTGAAATGGTGGAAAAGAGTACATTTGTGGTATATACATACTTCTAGTTTCCATTATATGCTCCCTGGACTCCACTAGTACAATATTGTAGCTTTTATTCTGCTGCATTTATCTGAGAGCTAGTTATGTTTACAGTCATATTTTACCCCCAAAAAAGAAAAAGAAAAAGGACTACAAAAGCTGAGACATTACTCAGGTGAATAGCGTCAAAATTTGAACTCATAGATGTCACCATGAAACATTAAGACAATTAGTTTTTACATTACAAGTTCTCTTTTTTTATTTTATATTTAAATATGCAAATGACGCATTATCTAATGTAACTCTGACAAAATGAAGTCAAATAAACACAAAAATGTGGATTTCTGGGGTTTTTAAAAAGAAACTGTATGAAAGAGATGTCACAGAGAGAACAAGTACATTTAGGTGATAATACTTTACTTTACTTTAGAGTCGGACTCTGGATGCAGGCCTTTTACTTTGAGTACTTGTTATGTTGTTTTCCTGATAACTCTTAAAAAAAAAAAAAAAGGATCTTCCACCACGTGCAGTTTGGGAGTTGGGTACAGGGAGGAAGTGGGTGGGAGGGAGGGGAGGTAAGACGCCTGCTTGAGGGGAGAGCAATCATGCATTTCTGATTTTTAATTAATGGAAATGATTGCCAAGCACTCTACTCTGTCTGTCTCTTTATCAATCAATCATGATAAGCCTCTAACTGTGCTTTGTGTGAGTCACTGCGTCCTTCCACTGCAAAAAAAAAAAAAAAAAAACAGTTAAGAGAATGCAGCGAAGAGATAGAGCACGTCACTGAACAGGTTTGGCAATGGAAGAAGAGCAGCGTTTAGTTCTCATCCTCCTCCATACCAAACAGGGAATTAACATTATCAGATTAATTAAGTTTCCACGCTTGGGTTTGTGTTGGAGATAAAGGTACATACGTGTGTGTGTTGGGAGAATGTGTATGTGTGTTGTGAGAGGACTACGTGAAAATGGAGCCATAATAGTCTTTAGAACATGCACATACAGTATAGCCCCGGGAGTATTCTTCCCCCTTGTGATTTCATTTGAGAAAAGCCAGCGATATTATTCCTGGCTGTGTCTATATTAGGGAATAACGCTTGCGGCACATCATTAGTTACCACCGCGAAATCAACCTAACGTCCACGTCCAGGTGAAGTTTTCACGGCAACCGCGATGCCAACTCAAAAAGGAAAATTGCTTTTTGTTAACATGTCGTGCCTTTCGGAGTCTGGCTTTGATGACAACTATACATCACCAATCTCTTAGCGAGCTCTGACCTTTGACCTCACAATTTTGAAGCGTGGCCCAAGGTCATACTTTGACCCCCGCAGAGCAGGGAATGAATGGGGTGTGATGACGAACCAAAGCAGGAGGGCAGGAAGGCGGCGTGACAGCGAGGTCGACATGGTTTCTGTCCTCCATGTGTGACAGACGAGTATATAGATATTTATATGGAGGAGGATAGAAGGGGCAAAATTGTGCTTTATTACAACTTAAATAACAATAATTTGACAAAAAGTGCCAACTCAAGGTCAGCTTATTAGCTCTTTCCAGAATTTTCAGTCTTTAATATGGAAGCTCAGTGACTGCTACCTGTTGCACCTTTGGGACCTTTAATGATGGGTTAAATTCCCCATTAAGTCAAGTGTCTCTCACCTGTCGTCTATACCCCATTATGTGCCCCAACAATGACAAAAAAAAGTAATTTTCAAGGCATTTTCAGGTTTTCTTCATGGTAGTGGAAAATGACTAACTTCCTGGAGTTAGTCATTTCCTGATAAACCATAAAAAGTTGTTGATGACTCATCCTGCACTCGGGGCATGTACTAATTTTACATACAATGAAAAGAGTGGAGTGCTTCCTGTTTGATACAGTATGAGTGACTCTGAGGGCTGCTACATGCATCTATGGCCAGGCCTCAATGATTACTGTACAAAAGCACAACTTTATAACTTTATTCAGTGATTTTGGTGAAACTGGATCAACTAACTAACTCAGCCCCGGGACGCCAGGAGCCAACCACCTCAGTAGGCTGCTGTTCCTTGCCAAACTGGCCATCACTGGTTTCGGAGTTTGTGTTCAGTCTTAGGTACGGTTATGTTCATCGAAATGTAGATGCAGGTATGGTACACATTGGTACCTTCAAACTTGGTGGCACATAAAGATTTTTCTGGAGCTTTTCAACTTGTTTTGTAGGACTACTCACCAAGTTGATTGCTGGGACACGGTGATAACCTTAAAGCAATGTCTGACAGTGAAGACAAACCTATCACAATGAGAAAATCTAAACCAGCATCAACATTTACAGATTAACTTCCTGGTTTAACTTCACTGTTCTTCCTTCTCCTGTGCAATGAGGGACCATTATGCTCACGTTTGGTTTCACCTCAAGATAATCTGGATAAACTGTTGGCTTGTTTACAGCTGATCATTTCTTACCCTGTTGGACATCATTGTATCAGTGTCTCCATGTTCCAAGATCTCAGCACCTACTTTGGTAATTTGTGGGCTACACATTGTTCATACCTGCTGAGAGGATTGTGCTTTGGCTTGAAACAATGTTTTGATTTAATTAATCAGCTAAAGGACTTGTACTGTGTGTTTCTGCATGCTGTCTGTTTGTTTTGTTTTGGCTCCACAAATAATCTTGAACTTGAAGCTATATTGGTATCAGGATGTGTTGGATGATAAATATTGGGCCACAAATCATTATCAGATCTTCTAAACTATTAAATAAATTTTAGTATGTGTCTGTGCACTATCCATCAGGTTATAATTTTATCATTATGGATACTTACTGAATGCCATGTGCTCTTCAAGATTATGAATTTGTTTTTCATGAAAGCAGTTTTTCATTTTGAATATGGATGACATCACATTTACATTTTAATCCTAAACAGCTGCCTTTGAGGAATATAATACTTCATGTGCCTTGAACTGTCCTGATTGTAGATGCAAGCATCTTTTTGTATTCACATTAGATATAACAGCTGGTTTCATGTATATGTCAACTCAGATATGGCAAGTTTTCAGGGCAAGTTAGCAACAATCAATATACAACGCCCGGTCAAGTTAGCAATAATAAATATGCAACATTTGGTTAGACTTTCAAATAAAGTTTGCTGAGAAGCATTTTTTTACCTTTATTTGACAGAGACAACTTGAAGAGTGACAGGAATGTGGGAAGAGAGAGGTGGGAAATGACATGAGGGAAAGAGCCGCAGGTCAGATTCAAACCCTGGGCCTTTGTACATGGGGCGGATGCGCTACCGACTGAGCTAAACGACACCCCAGCATTTCACATTTTATGAGTTCACAGCTGCAGTTTAGTTAGGTTTACGCACAAAAACTACTTGGTTAGGTTTGGGGATTGGATTGTGGTTTTGGTTAAAATAAGTACGTAACGTAAAAAGAAGTCAACACAAACACGGCCGTACATCTGCGGGATGAAAATCTTGTGTCCTGACTTATCCATCCACTCCAACCACCTCCAAACGTGGACTTTCCCGATCTTTATACTACTTCAAATGACTTTGATGGCACTTCAAAACAATAACTAAGATGAGTGTTTCCAGAGATAACGCTCAAGGGGTGCTTACAGCCTCATAGTTTGAGGTTTAGGGTGTTGGGAGTGATCAACCACAGTTATTTCAACCAGTCTTAGCTGGATTTCTGACAAATTCTCTCCTATCTTCAGTCTGCCAATTCAAATTAACTCTGTGATTATGAGATATGCACCATGCCTTCGTGCAGTGTGACTCGCCCATGAGCGTCTTAGTTCACAAACGGCCCATTCGCAGCTCTGAGTGATGGCTATACAAATGCAGAGCGTCAGCACATCACCTGACAAGGTATTAAACTCATACCAGACTGTTAAATTGCCTGAGGCATTTTAATTATGCTACGTTGTTATTGTAGCTACTGTGTTCCAAGTATGACTGCAGAAGGGGAATTTCTGAGAATCTCCTTGACTGCGGCAACACAAAGCAAAGTATTTATCACCACTGGCTTGTAGACCGGTGTGAGAATGTGTCAGGACAGAATTTGACAGGATAAAATGGTTTGTTGAAATAGATGAGTCTGGAGTAAAGATGTTGAGATTTAAAGCGGGGATTGATGTGTGAAAGATGAAGAGAACTGTACAGGAGACAGATACGCAAGCTGCACAGTATAGCAGCATAATGCATAAACCATATGTGTCTGTGTGTGTGTGCATTTATGTGCGAAAATGACATAATGTTTTGATAGTATGTAATGTCCCAAACACCCCAGCGGTTGGCAGTGGCAGGAGGAGATTACTGTCAATGCAGGAGGAAACCATTTTCTAATCATGTGGTACGCAGCAAAGTCTTGTTTACACACACATTCCCATATGTCTAATCTCAGCGATGAGGGAAACTTTCACCCAGACATCGCATTCCACGATGCAACATAACAAGAGCCACACGGACGGTCTGGAAAACTATTAGACAGAATTAGCCTGCTGACGGACTGATGAATGGCCTGGTGGAACTGCAGATAACCGCTGTCCGCCACCGGGAGGACAGGATGCTGGTGTGCTTACTTAACACAGAAAATAACCTAACACCAATGGTGTTAAAATGTAAACACTAATAGTTAGTTTCATGTCCCTGAATTATTTTTTTTGGTCTGACCTGTGTGTTTATTTAGTAAAATAAATATTATTTACTGTTTTTTTTCTGCAGTCACAGCGCCCCCTACATTGGTGTTCTTCAGTGGCTGTGAATTTTTGCGACTGCCCGCTGATTGCAGTACTGGAATTTGTTCAGAGACACTTTTATGGAGGCGAACCAAATGTGCGCACACCGTGACGTCACCCATTGGTTTGTGGGCAATCATTTTGAAGCCTCGAGTCTGCCATTACGGCCAGTGTCATCTTGTTTTTTTTTTTGGTTTTTTTGGAGCCAGAAGTGACCATATTTGGACAAAAGCAAGGAACTGCTAGGTGACATACTGCAAGTTGGTTTTGACTGCTTTCAGACAAAGAAAATGGCCATATTACAGTTAAACAGAAACTAAAATCAGTTTGTGAAAACATTTGAGGAGAGAAATAATAATGCAGTAACATCATTTGGATTCATATTTGATCACGACTGCCTAGTTTAGCAGTTTGATCTGAGTTTTGTGAGGCCAGTGTGTCAATCACACAGTAGCGCTAAAGCATTCCCTCCTTTATCATCTATTTTACTCTAAATGGGACCATAAAATTACAAAATGAACATCCCGCTGTATGAAAGACGACTTGAAACTAGAGACTGAGACCATAAACTCGTAAGGAAACATCTTACTGAAGGAGTAAATCAAATGAGAAGTCAGCTAAGTTCTCCATTAGACTCAGTACAATCAGACTTCTTTCTGCAGCCAATGTAGTTGCCTCCTGCTGGCCTTTAGAAAAAAAATGCAGAATGTGTTTTATATACTGTTAATGAGATAAAGATTAATTATCACTTAAAGTCCGACAGCCTAACAAAGGAAGCCAGTCTGTACATGCACGCTGAGATTACTGGACAACCAGCAGCTGTGAGTTTTGACTTTCTGATCATTTGCCTTGTTGCAAATGGGCATGTTCTGCAACCACAGGGGGTCCTCGAGTGTACTTTCTGCCAACTTCCAGAGAGTCTGCTTGGGGTGCAGATTGCATAGCAATGTGGATGTAAAAAGTGTAAGAAAAAGAGACTGGTTTCATATACTACGTCTTCAGTATGAATGAGTTTTAGTAGCCTGACGTCGCAAAACTAAACCTCCTGATTTCCCTTTGCCCATTATCAATGAGTACAGACCAAAATGCTTTTGAACACAGTTGGAGCTACAACCAACCAGAGCAGTGAAACATTCGACGTAGCACAGTCGGTAAATTAAACTGTGCAATTCTTCTTTTAGAGACAAAATACCATCCAGTTTGTTTCATACTGACATGACAGTAGATTGAGCACAAGCAGTCTCAGCAGCAGCCATCTTGGTTGTTTGCGAAAAATGCCTTCATATGCCTCTGCATATAAAACCCGATCCATATTAGATAAACACTTGTGATTGGCAAGACCGGATCCGGGACGGGTGGAAATCTGACTGAATAGAACCAGACACATCTGTCAGAGTTTAGTTTTTAGTGAAAACGGTTGAATGTCGGAGACCCATAGCTCAGAATCCCGACAAGTATGTTCAAAACTATCTGCTGAGTTGACAAAAGGTTTGTTTTGTTTCTAATTTGGTTGAACTTGACCATTTGACACAAACCACAGTTGCGTCACTTAAACACTAAAAAGCAGACAGAGCATTGACATGTTGGCTCTTGATATGATGACAGAAAATGCTACATGGAGCAGATTCACAAACTCACAGGCAGCCGTGAGTGCCAGCGGCTGTAAATGATCAAATGACAGAGTCGCTTCAGTCAGTGGTCGCAGATTCAGGATCACTCGAGGGAATCTGGACAAAACAACACAACTTGTCTGGTATAGCAGGCAGCTACAACCTCGAGTGGACGAGTTGTTTTGACACGATGCGACTGACATTGTTGATCATCTGCAGGAAAACAACCTAACCATACACAACTTATATAATCATGACCAAATTCCACTGGGAAAGACATTATGAGCTTCAAGTTGTATCTTTTTTCTTGTGTCTGACCTAAAAAACAGATTTTGAAAGTCCTTTAACAGAGCAAATCAGTGTTCTGTGATGAGTTCTTCACAGAGAAGTTTCACTTATTTATTCCTCTTGAGCCTTGATAACACGTTTGAGATGTTTCGCTTCTTAAAAATCTTGCAAACTGCATCTTTAATTAAAAAAAAAAAAGAAATGTAATTTTAGATCTGATTTTAATGTACCCCATGTTTCAATTCTTCCAGTTAATTTAAATACCTCATCTGATTTCCAGTAACTGGAAATCAGTATTGATTGCATCTCTTTTTCGGTTAGTTAACCATTTAAATTTGTTAATCAGAACATTGCAAAATTATAACTAAGATTGTGTCTCATCCTGGTTTTGTTGTTTAAGATTTTTTTTTTTATTATTGTATAAGAGAGACAAGAGACACAAAAGGATGGAGAAAGAGATATGCAGCAACAGGATAATTAATAGTAATTGAACTGCTTTAAGTTTAGAGACTTTTTAAAAACAAAACAAATCTGGTATAAAGTCAAGAATGAATTTACCTAAAAGTTTCCAAAGTATGTTTAAAATGAGATAAAAAACATTCAGCCTGCAGGAATAACAAAAGGTCAGGAGGAACCCAGAAAAGTGAAAAATGACAAAAATGATTCAAACAAACATATTCAGAATGGCATGTTGGCGTTAGCATAGAATGTGTTTTGTGTGATTTTTCATTATGCTCATCTGGTTGCATCATTCTCTGTGATGTTGTTTGGTAGGATGTAAGGAGGTTGTTACTGGATTATTATTATTATTATTATTATCACTTACAGACCAGAATTAAACTCAATTTAAATTCCACTGTGATGTCTGGGTGCTAATTTTTCATGGCTATGGACTAATTTGGATAAAATGCTATTCTTGTTTCCAACTTGGACAACACAACTACCAGTAATGATTAACACATCATTTAGGAAAGCCTCCCTGCCCTGATGATTAGACAGGATGAACAACAATGACCTTGGCCTGGCAGGGCTGTTGATGATTTTACACGTGGGAGGAAACGATCACAAGGTTGAACTAACTCACGTCTTTAAAATGCCTGTTTTTGGTCCATAACGTGGCTCCTGAGTGTTGTTCTCATTTACACAACACACTGTATGAGCGAATGTAGTGACACAGGCTCGTTAAAACCGCTCGTATTGTTATATTTATCTGGGGGGGGGGTCAGCCATTAACAGGGCTCTGTGCCCAGGCTCCTTGTTGAAGATACACTGAGGTGATTATTTGGGTAAAAGGGCAGTAGACAGTCTCAGGATGTGGAAATCATGACGCTGCAGAAAGACCAGCAGCAAAAATTGCTTTTAAAAACAAGTTGGATTTGTTCTAATTTGTCAAGTCCCAAGCAGCTTATAATAAATTGGAGCTGCCCCGAGCGAAAAACGCTCCCAACAACTCTCGTATAATATCAACAAACACGGTTCCTGGTCTAAAAGTGAAAACGGAAAAGCTTAGTCGCCTGGCATTCTTCACTGACTCCTCCCGCCCCCCTGCCCCTCCTCACTCTTTCCTCCCACCTCCTCATCTCACGCATTCTTTGCTAACGAGGAGAAAAAGAAAACCAGTCAAACTCTTTTCTGGAACAGTCTGTAAAACAAAGAAGAGGTGGGGGTCTGTATTTTTCAGTTTCCTCATCAGAAACACTAACAAACACTGTCTCAACCCATTTACACTGAGGAGTGTGTGTGTGTGCATACCTGCCTCCATATATTATGTGCTCGTGTATGACTGTGCATATGATACCATACGTGTACATGTGTACCTTCACGCCTGTGTGCACACACCTGTGAGTGCACATGTTATGTGTGTGTGTGTGTGTATGTTGTGCTTTCATATTGTAAAGGGAACTGTACACCAGCGAGGCCCAGAGGCCCTTTGGCCCCCACACACATTATCCATCTCTCACTTACAGGGTCGCAGAGGCCAATTGGCCCTTTCCACTGTTCTTGTTCCTCCCTCAGGACTTTCATTTGTGTACAGGACAGGCAAACGAGGGGCCGACGGGCTGATTTCAGGGGCTTTGCTTCACTGCTTTATTCTTTTTCTGCTCTTTACTGTCTCTTGTTTCCCTCACTTTTCTTAATGGCTGTCTCTGAGTGCACACACACACACACACACACACATACACACAGACAAATGACTGAATTTTCAGCCACTATTCTAAAAGAAATAAACTTTTTGGTCATATTTAAACTTTAAAAGTTCTTATACATGTTCTGGCACAAAGCTAGCTTGTGTTATTAGCAAACCAGAACGTATCTAAGACAAATGAAAATAGGAAATACCTTTCTGTTAGGATTAAAGAAAATGTTCAACTTTTTTTTTTTTTTTTTTTTTTTTTTACTTTACAGTCTTGACGTAATGATGAACTTCCCACAGTTTGACCGACTCGCGTGTTAAAAAGGTTTCCAGTGTTACAATTCAAGATCAAGTCTACTGATTAAGGTCTGCTGGTTCAAAGCAAGCGGCAAACATAAGTGGACGGATTGTTGGCAGAGTGGGGACATTTAAAGAACAAGTGGATCAACTTTTCTTACTCATTGCTGCAAAAATGAGCAGTTTGAAGGAAATGTTAACGTTGGGGTCACATCAATCCCCGCGATTGTAAAAGCACTGCCTTCAAACTTTTAGTAATATCTCTTTAACGGGTGTGTGTCTTGACTTTAACAACTGTCTTGGCACGCACCTTTCAGACCTGACAACGAGCCGTCACTTGTTCTTATAATCCTTCTTTATTTTTGCACATTTCAAATATAAAAATAGCCATACTTTGAATCTTTATTTATCCAACTCCGACTCTCCAAACAACTCTAAAATGTTTCCGGGAATGAGGCTATCAAAACTTGATGTCAACCATCAGCATATAGATTCAAATAGTCCATGTTGTGCTGAAAAACCTGATACCTATTACTTCTCTGTACCTTGCAGGACTGAAATTCTACACATTTTTATATATTAAGAGAGTCGAGGAAAGAATTTATCCTCAGCCAACCAGTTAAGAGCACACAAACTATCAGCTGAGTATACTTTGTAACACTGGAGGATAAAACAACAACAAACAACACCTTTTCTTATCTCTGAATTTTGTCTACAAGGTAAACCTAAATGATTTGATGGATAACATCAAAAATGTTGACATCAATAAGCCTGTCAGACCAAACGCTGTGTGAAAAGACAAGTTCTGACGCGTTGATTTAAACACGGCAACCGATGACATCGTTAAGTGCTTTGTGTATTGTGGAGATTAATTTAGATTTGACATTGGCACAGCAGAGTTATCTTAATGTTGTATTTTTCAGTTTTTAATTGGGTTTAGTTCAGTTTCCAGAGTGAATTTGTTTGTTTAATTTCAGTTTTATCATTATTAGTTTTATTATGTTATAATATGGTGGCTATTTGTCAGGGACAAAAATTAAGAAGTTCAGAAAAGATATTACACACATCCTAATCTCAATAAACATATGCCTCCTCATGATTTTTATTAGTTAGTTTTTAACTTCACAAATAAAGTCTAGTTTTTATTTTTATTTCAGTTAATTAAAATGCATTTTACACCTGGCGTAGTTTCAGGGACAACACATACAGTTTCTATACACTTTCGTCACAAAGAAACAAAAAAAGACACAACATTCAGAACTACACATCACACACACACACACACACACACACACAAGCAACACACACACAGCAGTCACCTTGTCTTCCTCTCCACCCATCTAACCCCGTCCTGGATGTATTATGTCCCCTTTTCCTTCGGCTGTGCGTCTCAGAGAGCAGTCAGCCTGTTGTTGTAACTAATCCCTCTCTTCCACTCCCCTCAGTTTGGGTAAATATATACTGGCCCAGCCTGTCTGTCTGCCTGGCCCTGGGCCTGCCCTGCCCTGCTGTGCACACACACACACACACACACACACACACACACACACACACTGGGACTTCTCCTTTACATTAGGGTATTACAAGAGAACTGTAAGTGAGATGGCACTGGCCGAGCAAAGGTTGAGCTACTTTAGACGTATTTGTGTGTCAAAGAATGTGTGCTTGGCAGACATCTGTGTGTGTGGGGATGATGATTGTGTGTCAGCTGAGCAAGTGTGTGTGTGTGTGTGTATAGACGCACATGTGTGCGTGAGAATACTGTGTGTGCAGATCTGCTTGTACAGTAAACAGTACTTTCTGAGCACAAAATGGGATTTTACAAGTGTATCTGTGTGTGTGATCTTGTTGTGTGTGTGTTTATGCGCCTGTGCAACCGCCTGAGGGAAGAGCTACCTAATAATTCTCAGGCTCTACTTTGACTTGTGGGGAGTAGCGGGTTGGTTAGGGTTTGCCCACACAAAGCTGGGATAATGAGCACCTGTGAGATAAATAATGGTAATAATGTGATACTTAATTAACTCCCAAGGGGGAAATTATCTTTTCTGTTGCCCTCACTGCACAGGGAGGTCAGAAGTCAGTATGGATCCAGTGTTGTGCCCAGGGAAACAGCTGGGTGGATTCCAGCCATTACAGGGTCCAGAAAGTATTCTTATATTAGGAAGCAAACTAGTTTCCAAACTTTTGAATACACTTTTAAAAGACACTAAATAGAGAGAATATTGTGTTGGGAATATGACACCCTGGACCAAATGAGAAATAAACACTGGTCATATAGAAATGCATCAGGACACCACCAGTGTATGGGTTTATATGGAAAACAACATGACGCAGGCATACGTCTATTGCCCTGTTTACACCTGACATTAACATGCGTCCTGGAAGATGCATTGAGATCCGTTCGCATTCAAAGGTAGTCTGGGCCGCATGTGACATGCTTTCAGCAGTGTGTTACACGAATGGACCCCCTGGTCTACTCAACTGACGTCCTGTAAGGAGTCTGAAGAGTTGTCGAGTGAGGAGAATGTAAATAAAGTTTGTAAAACGCCTATGGCAAATTCTTAATCATTGGTGCAGTCCTGTCGCAGCATCGCTGTGGCAGCATGTGTCTTACTTAAACATGTCAACTTTTACAGTGACTGTTCTGACTTAAGAGAAAACTCTGTGAAATATGACACATTCTTAATTATTTGGGCCTTCTTGTAAAGTTAAGTTATTTCTTTCTTTGTGTTAAGAAACATTGTATCTGTTTGTTTCTGCCTGTTGGCTATGACTGTTAAAAACAACAAACTGAAATGATGTACATATTTATTTGCATATAGAAAGTGATATCTGATCACAAGTGGTCACTGGACACATTTTAATGCAGGTGTGAACTCGTGATGCAGGTTAATGCCAGCTTTAAACAGAGCCTATAAGCTGCTCTTCAGGACTATTCTACATAATGTGTGTAACCGAGGTTTGACATGAAGATTAACACATGAACACACAGAGCTGTATTCATGAAATAGACTCTACTCAACAGATTTAAAAGTTTAAAAACAGCCTATGTTAACATTTTCCTGACAAGTGTACTGCTGCGACATGCCTGAGGTTGGAGGTCAGGGGTGTTTGGGCATACAAAGCATGTGACTTTGATATTGGAGACCACAGTTTGCATCCCGCCTCCTACCAACAGTCAACTTTTCATCGTCCTGGCAATCTTCCTCCAATCTAAACCAAGAACATTTTGCTGCTCACAATAGTCTTTTCTTTGTCCCATCAGAAATAAATCTTCTTATTTGGAGATTACTGCATTGATCTGCCAACCCCCCCTCCTCAGGAGAAACAAGGAACAAAAGAATAAAAGGAACAGGTCCAAAACAGCATATTTTTAAATATATTTGTTGAGCGCCATGAAATGTTGTGACAGTATTTATGTGATCCCATGACCCTCTGTCTAGCGCCCCCAGCAGGCTCAGTAGGGCATCTGCTCTAAATTATGATTCTGTTTAGATGAGATTTTAAATGTAAGAAATGAATGAGAAACTGAAGTTTAGCTGTAGATCTCGTTTTTGACTTGAGTGACCCATTTATAAGCCAATCAAGTTGTCTTTTTGAATCGTACTGTTAATCTCAAGAGCTGATTTTTTCAGTCAAATAAAGATCAGTGCAGTGAGAGGAGAAAAAAAAGAGTATTTCAAGATCTTAAATTAGTGTCTAGCTGAGACAAGAGGAAGGCTTTTTGTCATTTTTTTGTCATTCTTTTCGAATTTAAGAAGTATGAGAAAATGGTCAAAATGTCACATTGATTTAAAATATGCTGGACTAAGACACACTTTTACTTCAGCAATTTAGTATTACCCTTCCATGGAGTAACTGGAGATTTCCTTTTTTTAAAAAAATGACGATCAAAGTCAAAGCAACAGAGGCTGAGATATCCTGACCTCAAGGGTCAAATTCCAAAGGCATTTCCCATAAAACAAACTCGATGGGATTTGTGTTAGACTGTCTCTGTCTGGTAAATGCCCACAATCCCTCAAACTCAAAACTTTCCCAGTTTGTGAAACAGGCTTGCTGTCTGTTTGTAATATCTGAACCCAAACTGAGATAGGCTTTATCTTTGTAAAAAGCTAAACCAGAGGCACACAAGCCAAACAAACAAACCTTCAAGTAGTTTCCTGAACTTGACTAGATTCCCATTTTTTTGCATAGTCAATGTGAAGGTTTAGGCCTCAAAGGCGCTTTGGTTAAAGTCCCCATGAACTCTAAGTGTTTTTCTCCTATCCGTCACCTATACTCCATTATCTGGACCAACAATGACAAAAAAGTTATTTTTTAGGTATTTTCAGGTATTCCTCGTGGTATTTTAGAGTTTCATTTCCTGATAAACCATAAAAAGTTGTTGATGACTCATCCTGCACTCTGGGGTGTGTACTAATTCTACATCCAATGAAACACTTTCTCTCGTGACGCCATCAAAAAGAGTGCTTCCTGTTTGATACTATGAATGATTCTAAGGGCTGCTACATGTGTCTATGGCTGGGCCTCACTGATTACTGTACAAAAGCACAACTGTATAACTTTATTCAGTGATTTTGCTGAAACTGGATCAGATTTTATACAGAATATATTTGCTGACTTTCCCTCTGATGTCCTCCAGCTGCTCAGCTTCAACTCTATGTGATTTACAGAGTTTCCTGATGGACAGATAGCTTTAGCCTAACTACTTGCTAAAGTAGCTAACTGCTAATTAACTGCTGCTAACTGAGTTTGCCATTAGCAGGCAACAGAACTGAGCTCAGCAGCCGGACCAGACCGAACCATGTTTGAGTACAGCCTCTGAGACCAACAGGGAACAACGTTACACAACCAAGGCAATTTACTGACTTTCCCGATGGAAAGATTGCTAAGTAGCGAACCACTAACTGTCATTAGCTCGGCCCCGGGATGCCAGGAGCCAAACCCAGTAAGAAAATAACCTTGGCTACTGTATTCCCTGCCAAACTGGCCACGGTGTGTTTGGTCACAGGCCCAGCTCATAGTGCTAACTGCAATGCATAGTGTTGGGGTTGTAACACACACTAGCTACTGCAAACAGCAGTCACTGAGTCAATGAATCAATTTTATTGATTTGACATTTATATAAATGAAGAGTATATGAATATAATTTCTATGACATTTTCTTCCTGGGTTTTCTTTATTGAAATAAAGCAAGGCTCTGCTGTAAACTGATACACAAGTTCTTCTTCTGTTGCATTTCTGACAGAGCAGCAGCTAAAGGTGGTTTGCTACATAAAGGTTTGCTACCTGCAGTGATCAATACGCCTGTCATTCCCAACTGAAGTCTGGGATTTGTATTATTAAAAAAGTACTTGCCATTAAACAAGCAAAGCCAAATCCATCAGACCTGCAATGTTCACCACACCTTCACCACATATGTCAGTAGTTTGAGTTTTAGTGAGGTTGTTCTGGAAGGTGTTGACCTAACCACCTTTTTTCTTTTATCCCCACAGTGTAGATATGAGGAATGGTTGAAGCTCTATGAAAAGATAGGTGGACAGTCTCCTGCAGTGAGAACACAAGACTACTTCCTAGCTCCTGCTCTCCTTCTTTTTAACAAACCCCCCACAACCTTCTCTTACCCTTCAACTCCACGCTCCCCCCCTAAGGAGCCTAATCAATAATTCCACTAGACTGGAGTCCAAAAAAAGTCAGCTGAGGGGAGGAATGCACTTGGTAAGAGCCTTCAAAGTGCTTCTTATGGTGGAGCCGGTAATGAAGGAGGCTACAGCATATCTTTGCTGCAAGAAAACCTTGTATCTTCCATCTAGAAACAACACGTGAGGTTTTGTATGGGCGTCCATGAGCTCTGTGGCTGTGACACTTTGTCATATCCAATAACCAACTATGATTTAACAGTAACTAAGGGATGTCCAAAACTGAAGGAGTTAAGAGGTTTTAATGTGACAGCAGTGATGTTTGTTCTTCTATTTGGCATACTGATCAGGGGTGCTTGAACTACTGTGTGGGAGAAGTCCCAAGCCCCATTCATTATTCAAGGGAGTGTGAGAGATATCTGCTTCCCAGATTACTTTTCCTCTGAGGTAGAAGAGAGAGAGAGAGAGAGAGAGAGAGAGAGGAGAGGGAAAGAAAAGCAGAGAACACAAACACAAAGAGAGACTGCGACTTTTCTGTCTGTCTCAAAATGTGGTTGTTTTAAAATAGCACCAAGAGCTACTGGTGAAAAACATGTTATGTTTATGTATGTGGATTTGAAAGAAATTAATACATCAACAACGTGACAATTCCTGGGCACGGTAGCTGATTTTTGTCTCAAATCAATATGTACTTAAAGGAGCAGTGTGTAACTTTTCTATCATAAATAACAGATTTGAAATAATTTTAAACATACACTGACGTGCAATCAGGTGAATTGTGTCTCCATCATTCCCACTCTGTGCCCCGTACATGTGTTTTTGCACTATGTAACTTTGTGATCTGGGTAAGAGGTACTGTGAGCAGAGCCAGTGTCATGCCAGAACTGGAGCGGACAATGTGATCGGACTCAGCAGCCTCTATGGACATAATGACAGAGGAGAAGATACCACAAAAAAGAAAAGAAAGAAAAGTAAATCTAAGACTGACTTTCGGTCGTTGGCGAGAGCTTTGTGATATAAAAGGCTGAAAGACAGACGCTGAGCTTGCTATTGGACTGTTAAGTAATATTAGCTGGCTGCTATGTCTTGTGTTGTTGCACTTGCTTGATGTTTGACTGTTAGCAAAGTGTTTGACTCGCTAGTTTTTGATCATAAATAATGTAATCATTACAAATATATGTTTATAGGTGCCAATATTTACCACAGTGGTAGTACAGTCTAAAACTGAAGGCACTAAATCACATAAATACCATTTTATACACAATGTTGCATTAAAGGACAAGTGTGTTGGATTTAGTAGCATCTAGTGCTCGCTAATTGCAACCACCTCACCTCACACTCTCTTTCCGAGCGTGATGGAGAAACCACAGTGGCTGCAGAGTGTGAGCACCACTAAACACCCTACCTAAAGTCAGTGTTTAGTTTGTCTGTTTGGGGCTACTGTAAAAACATGATGGTCCAACATGGTCGAATCCATGGAAGAGGACCCGCAGCATCTGTAGATACAAAAATCTCATTGTAAGGTAACAAAAACATAATGATTCATATTTTCAGGTGATTATACGCTAATAAAAAACATCCTAAACATTAAGAGCCCCTAAAATCTGATAGAGTGGACCTTTAAAGAGGAATCCTACTCATTCAAAGTCTGTTTACAGATGTTGTGGAGCATTACTCCGTCTGTGAAAATCGTTGTTTCAAGCCTTTTGTGTCACGCTGCATTAAGAGAGGTTGACAAATTGCCTAAAGTGAGGTCCCGTGAGTCGGTTGGAGCTGAAGACTACAAGTTTGACAATGAAAAAAAATCTGCAGCTGCAGAGTTAGAACGTGATCTTAACAGATTGTTGTAGCCCACTCCTGATCTCTGCTTGAGGCCAGACTCTGACAAGGAAGAATGCATTGAATAAAACAGACACTATCTCTGGTCTTGCTGCATCCATTTTTTGATCTTTTAAGGTTACCACTAGTAGTACTATGGAGCTGCGTCTTAATGAGTGTGTCCCATAGTTTACCATTTATCTACAGCAACCATTTAGGTATGATTGGAGATACGTATGATTAAATAAATCAGTATACAAAGCAGTGGACCTTGGCCTTTGTTTTTGTACCAGCCTGAAGACAGTCTATTTAATTAGTGCTCGCCTGCACATTGTGCATGGGTGGTAGGAGATGCAAAGAGGTCAAAGTATCATGCAAATGAGGGCGGATGAGGTGAGAAGGTTTAAAACTGCGCCAAGTAACTCCATAAAAATGAAACGTTGATACTTTAATACATTAGTGACCCATGAGCCCTCAAGTATGCTTGTAGGTGCACTGCACTGAGTGACCTGAGAAGTGTTTATTTGAGGAAATGTAACACTGAAAAACAGTGTTTAATAAAACATGAGCCTCTTGTTATATCAGATAGAGAAGAGGAGTAAGACAGAGCTAGACTAAATATACTTTAAAGTTGGATTACTTGTGAGAATATACAAGTAAGTGAATAATAAATCTGAACTAACTATTGACTCTTTTTGCTCCTCTGATACCTGAGGAGACACGTTATGAGTTAATATAAAAGAAAGGATTATACAGTACACAGGAGGTGGAAAACAGACTACATAAAATAAAAATGAAGCATTAAAATTGCATCGAACTTAAACACATTAGCCTGAAATGGCTAACATAATGGCTAGCTCGGCTGACACTAAAGTGATTACAAAAATGCTTTTTTTGGAAATTACACACAAAATAACAGCCATTAGACACTCATAGCAATAAACAGAACACACATATATGTTGTTTGTGGTGATTGTTGAAGTGGGGTCTCTGGGGTGTTGTTTAACTCAGTTGGTAGAGCATCCGCCCCATGTACAAAGGCTCAGTCCTTGCTGCGGCGGCCCAGGGTTTGGGCTCTCCCCACATTCCTGTCACTTATCGGCTGTCTCTGTCAAATAAAGCTTGAAAAAGTATCTTTGAAAAAAAAAAAAGTGGGGTCTCTGCCAGGGTGTCTGTGAAAAGCTTTCAGATTCATTTATTAATGTCATGATGTGAAAAAATTATATATTTTTTTACTGAATATTCTTCCAAAATCTAAAAGGGTTCATAGATACTGTTCCAATCTAACACATCTATAGTCAGGCATGCGTTACCTGTTACTATGGAAACAATTCCGTCATTTAAATAAACAAAATAATTTATTTAACGTTACTGTGTTATCGCAGCATTGGTAAGTGTGGGTGTACATGTAAGTGCTAACTTAAACTGTGTGTAACATGAAACAACTGACTGTGGTGTTTTGGCCGGCCTCTTCCTGCAGGTGCTTGCTGTCAGGGATATTCGTTAAGGTAATGGCACGTGTATAGGCTTCCACCGTGGATCTACACCTCCAGGTTTTAATTAAAATATTTTTTTATAAAAGTTTGCAAATAAAACACTTGATTAGCATTCTTTGTCACATTTACTGAACCAGTTTGTAACATACACACACCTATATTTTTTGGGTTTAGGGTGATGAGCAAAAACCACAACACACTAGCTAATGTTAGCTCGACTATTTTAGGAAATGTGATTACTAAAAGCAACAAAAACGTAACATATTAACTTTGTTAATTGATTGCGCACTCACATCATACTGCCACAACTACAAACTACAATAAACCAACATAAAACGTGTGTGGGGTTTGTATTTTTCTAGCGCTTCAAACTGGATGAGCCAACAACTTGCAGTTAATTCTGTCCTTCAACAAAATGAGAGAGAAAGTCTACTAGTTTGCTTTAACAATTTGATAGAAGAAGCTGTTTCTCCTGAGAGATGGATGAAAAAGCCAAAAGATCTGAGGTTGTGCTCCAGTTCATAAGAAAAAGAAATATGCAGTATCTTTATATCGGCAGTCGTTGCAGCTGTGGGCCTGACAGGACTGGCTGTGCTTTAATAGAGAGATATTAAAAGTGAAATGTCTGGGCTTTATGCTTGGCACCAGCTGACGTCTGTATTTAAGATAAACCTATATATAAAAACATACACTCTCAGAGTGTAAATGTATATTTGATCTCCCCTTCGCTGCCACAATCTTCACCACGTTCCTGAAAGTTTATCCCTTCAGCAGTCACTCCTCCTGAGTGTGTGTTCGTAATACACGAAACAACACACACGCTCATTTTGATGAGATAAAAAGCAGACTGAGAGAGTCCCCGGTGACAGGTGCTGCCGTGCTGCTGTCTTGCCTGTGTACAACAGAGCAGATAGTTTTCACAAGCTGTAAACTATACTGTTGATATCTATGTCTGTACGTGTGTGTGTGTGTTCCATATCAAAGGCCACTGAGGAGCTAATCATGAATATTTCGGCTTGTTTCCACATAGCCGTCACTGGATGCGTGCTCAGCTTTTATAATCATGATGGTTCACGACGAATGATTCACGCTGTTAAAAGAAAGCAAAATGCTCAGAAGATTTCAGGTTAAACACAGAGCTCAACTGACAGAAGCTTAACAATTCAATTCACAGATCAATACTACTACATGAATAAACAAAGATATGGCGTGTGCAACCAATGATAATATCCTTAGTTTGTTGTTTCTCAAAGCTTTTGCAGCAAAATGAAAGTGATGATATTCGGTCACATCATAACTCGTCATATGGCAGCTTGGTCAGTAGCTTCAGTAGACTACCCTTTAGCGTCAGTTCTGCATATGCATGGCTCTTTGAAAATAAAACTGGTTGACGACCTTTTTGCATTTTAAGAGTTTAAAACATGGATGTCGTCATCATGACATCACTCACAGATTTCTGTAGAGCCGTTATGAAGCTCAGTGTTGTGGCTCTGGCCCGCCTCTGCTGCCTATACAATCTAAAAATGAGAAGAGACATAGATCGTGGGTGGATCTGAGGCGGGCTGAATGACGCCTGGTTCCTTAAACAAGACACCTGTGGCCACACTGTTAATTCTGCATAACTTTAAGCTTTAATATAATTTGAACATTTTGTGAGTTATACCAAAATTCACCCTTAGTACAGTTGTCATGAACGGGGAAATTAACTATAGAGACCAAAACTGTTTTTTGTACCAGGCTGTAAACATGTTTATTTCTGCCGTGAAGTTGGACATTTTAACATGGGGACTTATGGAGACTGACTCACTTCTGTAGCCAGCCTCAAGTGGACATTTAAGGAACTACAGTTTTTGGCACTTCCGCCTTGGCTTCATTTCACAGCCACGGAGGTTGCTGCTTGCAGATTGGTGAGGTTTAGCAACAAAAACTTGGTTTGGGTTTACGTTATGTAAGGCGAAGTAACTTTATGAAGTCAGTGTTGAATTTTGGTTTCACACAGAACACACGCAGCAATCTATTGTTTTAAAATCAAGTTAGGTCAAGTCATGTTGTTGATGAAGTCAAATGTGTTTTCTGTTTGAAGTCTCAGGTTTGATCACAGTGCCCACTAAGCATACTTTTAAAGTGCCCTTGAGCAAAACACCTGCTCAGGCATGTGTGCGTGTGTTTGCCTGTGTGTGTGTGTGTGTGTGTGTGTGTGTGTGTGTGTGTGTGTGTGTGTGTGTGGTAAGGGTTATTATTGTTCTAAATTCTAAAAAAGTGTGTGTACAGGTGTTTGAATGAGTTCCTTAATAGAGCAGTGTGAAGCAGGTGGGTGTTTATTTAGGTGTTTTTGATGGCACTTCTTATCCAGTGTGTGTGTGTGTGTGTGCATGTGTGTGTATATTGGACTGCAGCAGGTGTGTTTTAAGCCTACCTTACAGCAATGTTTATACTATTCAGGGTGTCCAAATCGCTTTGTGCGCCGCCGTATGTTTGCTTAGTTGGTTGTGTGAATGTGTGAGACAAGCAGAGAGAGAGAATAAGAGGGCGTAGGAGAGGGGGAACAAAGAAGAGGAAAAGGAAAATATATCACTGTGTTTTTTAAAGACTGACTTGCATTACCATCTGTTTGTGTGTGTGTGTGAGTGTGTGTTGATTTAAGGCAGCAGAAGCAATAGAAGCCCTGTTTGTGGTTATCTGTGTGGTGTTGTTTGTGAGGCCCAGGCTGTTTGTTTGTTTGTTTTTTCAGGTGGATTTGGTGTGGGAAACCCTGCGGGAGGTCAACGCCAAGCGCATGAACACACACACTCCCCCCGCGTGAACACAAACACTCCCGGCGTAAATGGACACAGCAGCCGCGTCGCCGTCCGTCTTCATCCTGTCTTCTCGTGTCATTCAGGCTGCTCACCTGTCGCCGGGCAGATGGTGAGGGATCACAGCAGGGGACTTGGTGGTGGCAGGATGGGTGAGGGGGAGGGCGGGGTGAACTTCTGATGATGAAAGACACAGAGATGAGAGTTTTTTGTTTTTTTTAATTTATCAAAGGCTGCCAAACTAATTTTCAAGAAACTGAAATCAAAATTTCGAGTGTGAGCTGTCCTCGCAAGATAAGAACTAAAATCCAACATGCTCCTGATTTAAAGCTGTTTTGATGGACTCAGAAGAGACTGATCAAAAGACGAATCATCTAAATCAAAGCAACACAGGCTGACATATTGTGACTCTTATTTGCTAGTATGGGTCAAGCTCTAAAAATGTTGGATCCTACATTTCCCAGGATGCATAAAGAGTGTCCCTTATAGTCTAATAATGATACGCTGACCATCAAACAACACGGATATCTGCTTAGCCAGAAAAAAAACAAAACAGCAATGCTCAAAATGTGTTTTTCACTTTAATTTTGTAACATCTTTGCTGACATCTGAACGGTGTCCGCTGTGTTTTTATTGCTCATAATTTCCTCTCCTCAGACCTTAGACTGTGGTCGATGCTTTTTACATTTCCTTACTAAAAGGGTTAGTTTCCAAAAGCGGCTTTTAAATGGAACCGAAGGTGGAAGTTAAACAAAGGAGCAGACAAAAATACAACAATAGAGGAAAAGAGGAAAGGGAAAGAGGCTGAAGGTAGTAAACAGCAAGCAAATTCACAGTGATTACAAAGATGCTGATTGGCAGGAGGAAGGCGTTTTGAGAGGAAGCATCAGTGTTAAAGAAAAAAAAACAAAACACAAAATCTTCCTTCCTTCTTAACTTAACAACACCTCTTTATCTCCCGACGTGTCTTACCTTCTTCCCTTCCTCCCTCCTCTCCTTCCTGCTGTCCTTTTCACCGTGTTCCCACAATCTACCCAAACCTTGCCCAGGGTCAAAGGTCAAAGCTAAATGCTGCCAGACTATCTGGGAATCCAGTGGGCAGCTTTGTGTCCGTTTGTGGCTGCTGGTAGTCAAAATAGTTCAGGGTGGCAACTGCTCAAAGTGCGGCTCAGTAAACAAAACTGAAAAAAGCCTCAGACACACACGCGCACACACACACACACTTTCAGACATTATTGACACAACTGCAGCCATTAGCTGGAGAAATAATCAAAGAGACTTAGACAAAGGCTCCATTTTCCTTGTCAAGACGTCTGAATTTGAACATCAATGTTTTAGTTTGAGGTTTTTTTTTTTTTTAGTGCATTCTGTGAATCACACATAGAGAGCTTAACAACAAAATAACTGCTTGGCTGACTTTGTTGTTGTTGTCCAAAGGCGTCTGAACAAATGTCCCATTTAGAAATGATTTCAATAACTCAGTTTGTGCAGCTTGTTTGCAAAAAGTCAACCAAAAGTATCAAACCGAGGGACATTCTTGCTACGAATCCCCTCTGAGAAAGAAAGAGAAGTCACGGGAAAAAAGAAACAAGCACTAGCAAAAAAGAAAAAAATAATGTTTGGGCATTCATTGTAAATCTTACAAGCAGAGAGCGTTCTTTTCATAAGTGCCCTTCATTGACCCAGCCTGTCGGCGGCAGAGTGCTACATTTACACCCCCATCTCTCTCACTATGTCTCCTATCCCAAAAGCAGCTACAAGTCAACAACTCTGACTGCGTTTTTTAAGTGGTCCTCAAAAAAAAAAAAAAAAAGTGTGTGTGTGTGTGTGTGTCCGTTGAGTTTGCCCCATTGGCGCGCATTCCTTAGCCTCTGTTAGCATTCAGCCCACATAGGTCACGGCCAGCAGGCCTTTGTGTTCAAACAGCCTTGGTGTCGCTGCAGTACGGTTGGTGAGTGTGTATACAAATGGGAGAGAAAGTCAATGGGAGCTGTGCACACGCACGCGCACACACACACACACACACACACAGTTTGTTGGTGAGTAGCTCTCAGGGATAATCAGGGGGCTCCAAAGGCTTTTTAGAGAAAATAAACTTGTGAAAAGGATCACGTGGTCTCACACATCCGCTTAAATGTCAACAAGGAGGAAGAGGCAGGGGACTTGTTACCGCTCATATCCTTAATGTCCCCATGAGGTTTCAAAAAAGATGTTTTTAGTGTCTCCATCACATGTCTAGTGCTGTATGTCACCTATACTCCCACCAATGACAAAAAAGTCATTTTTCAGGTACTTTACTATTTGTCATTTCCTGATAAACCATAAAAAGTCGATGATGACTCATCCTGCACATCTGGAGCGTGGTGCTTTGGTGAAACTGGATGATATTTTTCACAGAATATATTTGCTGACTTTCCTTCTGATCTGCTCCGGCTGCTCAGCTTCAACTCGCTGTGATTTACAGAGTTTCCTGATGGACACATAGCTTTAGCTTAACCACTAGCTAAAGTAGATAATCGCTAATTAACTGCTGCTAACTGAATCTTCCGTTAGCCGGCAACAGAACTTATCAGGCAGACTGGACCGAGTTCGAGCACACCCTCTCCAACAGGGAATGAAGTGACACTACCGAGGCGATTTACAGACTTTCCTGATGGAAAGGCTGTTCACTAGCGAACCGCTAAGTGTTGTTAGCTCTTTCAGCCGTGCAGCAAACTGCAATGATTCAGCCCCGGAATGCCAGGAGCCAAACCCAGCTAGAAGGTTACAGTCTTCCCAGCCAAACTGGCAATGATATTTGCTTCTAATTTTGTTTGGTGAAACCAGACCTGATTGCCCAAAATCAGTGATACTTCACTACCAAAATCACTCCTATCACTATTGTGACCGTGAAACAAGTGAAAAAACACCCTTTCTAGAGTCCGTATTTAGTTTAACTGTTCTGAGCCACTGTAGAAACATGGTAGTCCAACATGGCAGGCTCCGTGGAAGAGGACCTGCGGCATCTGTAGAGAATAAAGTCTCATTCTAAGGTATCAAAAACATAATGATACTTATGTTCAGGTGTTTATAATGAAAACATAGTTATGAATATTAAATCTGCACAAAATCTGACAAATTGGCTAAAGTGAGGTCCCTTGAGTCAGTTGGACGTGAAGACTACAATCCTGAAAATGAAAAAAATGTACAGATGTGAAGTTAAAAAGTGACCTTAACAGATTTTTTATAGCCCACTCCTGATCTCCGCTTGAGGCCAGACTGACCAAGAAGAATGCACTGAATAAAAGAGGAGATCTTTTAAAGGTGCTGCCATATTCTGGAAACAGAGCTTCCTAAATCTTACACACTGGACCTTTAAGTTTAGCCGTCACATCTGAGTGTAATATTTGGACCTCCACATAACCTACTTTTTAAAGGTGTAACCACATTTATGTAGTGAAAGTGTATCATCTAGCAGCCAACAGTAAAGGCTTTAGTAGATCATTATAGGATTTATTCGAGATGGAAAAATCTCCTTGCAACTCCGAACAGAGCCAGCCACTGAGTCATTCTGCCCTCAACATAAAGGACAGAATTACTGTCATGAGGTAGAGACACGGCATGATAATATTCGAAACTGAAATTGCTCCTTAACTAACTAGTTGCTGCCATACTAAGTAAGGGTCATCACTGCCATGGAAAATGTTAGCTCTCTAATAAGGCTTTGAATGACACATGAAAGTTTAGTGTAATATGTGCAGGTTAGGTTAGAGAGTCATTTGGTTGATTTATAAGAGAAAACCGGAGGGCACTTGATGCAAACCCTTTAAACTGATTAAATTAGAAAATGTTTATGACAACAAACTGAGCTAAGTTACCCCAATGTATGAATTTATTGCCTGGACTATGTGTTAGATCATGTTTTTTTGGATAATCTTCAACTGCAGTCTTTCACTTTGACCTGCATGTAGACAGGTTCAGAGTCAGGAATTTATAAACACTTTAAAACACTGTATGTGTACAATGTGTATTAAATACCTCTGTGGTGTGGTTTAATATCTTGTTCATTTGTTGAGGTATTTAGGCTCTACTCCCATTTTTGACAGCAGAAGTCGTCTTGGCTTGGTCATTTGTCCTTTACACAGTCCTTTAACTGCTGAGGTGATTTATGGACTTTCCTGAAACAGTAGCGAAAAGCCAAATGTCGTTTGCTTGGTCAGCCGTGCAGCCAATGTTACTGACTCAGCCCCGGGATGCCAGGGTCCAAACCTGGCAAGAAAAAAAAAAAAAAAAACACCTTGGCAGGTTCCTTAGGTTGTGTTTGGTCCCAGGTTTGGCCGTGTTCACTAGAAGGTATAGACCCTGAAACTAGCTCATAGCGCTACCTGTAATGCAATCTAATTCTGTAAAAACCCAAACCAGGACAGTGATATTTTAGATCATTGTGTGCTTCCAGTTTGATATGCATATTTGTATTTGATTATATATACTCTTATATGGCCAGACTGGCCACAGCTGGTTTCAAAGGTTGTGTTCGGTCAATTGCCCTGAGTAGTTCTTTAACTGAGAGATCCTCCTCAAATCTCCATGGCAACAAGTACTTTGATCCATACAGTTTCAGATTACTCAAATGAAAGTGCAAGAAATGAAGAAATCAAACTGCACGATCATAACATTTAAAAAAAAAAAAACTTTTAACACAAAGCAGTGGAACAAATGTTGTGTGTGTATAAAATCACTTGTGGTGAACCATTTCAGAAGAACAGGAGTGTGTTTCAGAGCACCCCTTATGCCAAACAGCGTGTTGTCAGACACTGTGATCATCAGCTGCTGTCTCTGTTCCACAGCCTAATTTTGTCATAAAGAATAAGCCATTGTAACAAACTGATTGTGACATTTCATAACTTCATAATCGGCGTGTATTTATTTTTGGCAAGTGTTCCTGAGGTGTGTCTCCGGCTAACAATATTCAATTAAAAAGACGCGGCTGAAGTGCTGATTGTGAAATCCTCAGGTCTGAATCACTCTCTTGTGCCCTGCAGCCCTTCTGAACCGCAGTTAGAGCTAAAGACAGAAATGCCAGCCAGGTTATTAGCATCGCCTGGGTATATCCTTAGTGGTAGGTTGCGTTAAGTAGCTCTTTTGAAAACAGACATGCTGTATCATGCTTTCGTTAGCAAGACAAGGGGGCTAAGTTCAGACTCCTTGAGCGACTCTCAAACTGAATATCTGCAGACATTTCAAGAAAATAAATGTAAAAGGTGAAATGCATGTAAAGAAATCAAACTATGTGTCTTCTTTATAATGCAGCGTATAAATAGGTTAGCTAACGTTATGGTTCCCTCGATTAAATAGGTACTTAAGAGGAACATTGTGGGTATGTTCTTATATCTCCTGAGACCTTTGTGAGATAGCTTTACCCTCCCTTGAACTTCCCCTGTGTGCTTGAGAGAGATTGTGTTCACGCTGGCAATGAATAAGACAAGTTGTGGTTGTAGCTAAAGGAAGCTTTTTCCTTCATCTCTTTCACCGTCTATTCATTATTTTTTAGACTCCCTCATTTAACTGTTTTGCTGCTCCGTGAATAGCGAGTTAAGGCTGTATTTTCTTTCTTTTTTTTTTGTCTCTGACTCATTTCCCATCTCTGTCCATATATCAGCCATTAAACACAGTAAATCACTGCACACCACATTTCCTCTGCAGCCGTAATGCGCTTGGCTTTGCAGGAGATGTGACATTGTCCCTCCTGACGGCCGCATTGTCTCGCACCGTTACACACAAACACGTACACACAAATGCAACCAACAATTCCCCGAGAGAAGGATACATCCATTTCTGATCACATTACTCTCATGTGTGATAAATGTGTTCCCTTTTTTTCTCCTCTTCTGCCTCCCTTTGCCGATTTCTCTCTTTCGTTTCCAAATCATATGTTTCCAGAGGCACAGAGAGGCTTCTGTTTCTGCAGTGTCTGTGGGTAATTGGGTTCAGAAATGACATCTCGCTTTCAGGAGTGACAGACTTAGAGCAATTTGTTCTGTCTTTGTCGACAGTGGCACAGTGGATGTGCTTAGGATACATGAGGAAACTGGAAACGGGGCTTGAAACACAGCCGACAGTGGAGCCCCTTCCCCACATATGAACTAATGAGATGAGCCATTTGTATATCACAGAAAGTGTCAAGGAAGAAAGTTCACAGAGGAAACATGGAACGGTTTAGAGATGTACATGTGGGAATCAGGACTGCACAGTTTTGCTCACGTTGTGGCAGGCCAATCTTTTTTTTTTTTTTTTTGCTTTAGTGTTTGCTGTGTGTATACCATCGATATATAAATACACAGAGAGAACGCAAGACGCAAGTACAAATTAGATGCATGCATTGTGTGTGAACTTTTCACATACATGATGCACTGTGCTCTTCTCTTGTTCTCTCTATCTGCACACATTCATGTCCCACTAATGCACAATGAGTTGTCTTGTCTCATGGATCATGGTTGTGCTTGCTCGTGGCAGGGTTTGTCATGGTCTCTGAGTTTCCTGATGGACAGTAAAGTAAGCTGCTGCAAACTGTTGCTGCTGTTAGCTAACATTAGCTCAGTTTGTTAGCCTGGCTGCCTGGACTGTGAGCTCAGACTTGAAACCGGGAGCGCTAAATCACAAAAATACTATTTTCTAGGTAATGTTGCTTTTAAAAAATTGCAGTTTTATCTAAAGCGACTTACAAAAAAGGGAAACAATCAAGGTACAGTGTGACTAGGACATGTTAGTGCAGCAATAAGTACTGTGAACGTACTAGATTTGGCATGTCCAGTTGTTGGTAGTGCTAACAGACGAGGTACTCACTGAAGAGCTGGGTCTTCAGGAGTTTTTTAAAGGTAGCGAGGGACGCCCTTGATCTGGTAGTACGTTCCACCAACGAGGAACAACAGATGAGAAAAGTCTTGCCTTGAGCGCAATATGCTAGCCAGCATTAAGCTAATGTTAGTCATTAGCATGTAGCATGATGTTAATTTTCACTCTCATTGGTGCAACAAACAGGTTCCTGTAAGGTTTAATACAGCCTCTTTTGTGCCGTGCCTTACTTCATCATGACTTATTTTCTCAGGTTTGACAAAGCTCTTCCAGGCTGAGTAGAACAAACTTTAAGTCATAAACTGGTCTTGTGAAATCAGTCACCTGATTAAGTCACCTGCAAGTCATATTTGTCTACGTATTTGACAGTTTGCGTGCATTTTCAGGCGATGGCGGTGTATCATTTACCGTGCGTGTTTGTAACAGAAGGATGATTGTGTGAGCATTTCTTTTGTCCACTGTAATGTGACTGCCAGCTTCACATCCAGCCAACCTCGTTTCTTATGAAAGGACAAACCAGCGAGTACATGCCACGATAAGAGCCATGTCCCCCAAGGCTTCTGACAGACACACATTCTTTGTGCATTTACATGAGGACTGTGTGTTTGTGACAAAGCAAGAAAGGTGAGGAGAGCAGATGGAAGAGGGCATTGAAAGATGTGTGTTCACACTCGCAGCTGTGTGTGTGTGTGTGTGAGAAGCTCTGTGATCAGAAGTCTTTGAAGAAGAAAGACTCTTTTCAATATATTAGTCTCCGCTGCCTCTCATCATTCTCACAAACACACTTCCAGCCCCGGAGCCATTCCTGTGATATCGCACCAATCTAGCTCACCTGCTTGTCCTTGCTCTCCTCTCCCTGGAAACGCTCTTTATGTGTCCTAGTTAAGCTGTGCTTCACTCTCGCTCGACTCCATAAACTGACACTCCACTACAAACCGATAAAAAGCCATCGCTGTCAAAGCGTCTCCCAGGTGCTTAGGCTGAAAGCTTTACTCACTACGTCTTCTTTCACAACGAAAATGCTCACAATTTAGTTTGTGTGTAAATGTGCGTGGTTCATGAAAAAACCCCCAAAAAAAACAGGGCTCCGTATGAGGCGAGCTGGCGAGTATTAGCATCAGTGCAGGTGGTGTTGACAGATGAGCTGTGTCAGATTGTGACTTTGCTGTCGGAGAGGGCTTACTGTCACTCGCTGACAGCTAAAGGCGGCAGCAGGATTTGTGGCTTGACTTCATCATCGCGACCCACGATGGTTTCCTGACTGCAAGCAAACGTGGGTTTTTTTCAGGTTAAAGATGCACTAATCGATATTTTTTAGATTAGCAATTGTTCAAAAGACTGTTTAACGTGAAAGGTGGTGTTCATAGTTAAATACGTGTGGAAAACTACTGTATCACTCAGTGTACAGCTCTTTAAAAGCATTTCAGCCTCTTTTCTATTAGTTTTTTCAGCTGGCAAACTGCTCTCAGCTGTACACCACCTGCCCAGCACCACACAGCAGACAGACAACGTTAGCAACTAGCTGGTCAACATAGTTGAGCGTTCAGCTGGTGGGAACCAAAACAGAGCTTTAAAAAACAGAGCTTTAAAAAACAGAGCTTCCTTATGATGCCGCCAGAGCGGAGTGCTTCCTGTTTGATAGAGTCTGAATAATTCTCACTGATTACTGTACAAAAGCACAACTTGATAACTTTATTCTTTTGGTGAAACTGGATCAGATTTTATACAGAATGTATTTGCTGGTTTTCCCTTTGATGTCCTCCAGCTGTTTTCTGGCAAATAGCTTTAGCTAGCATAACAACTTGCTAAAGTATTAGGCCTATACCGCTAATCGTCATCCGTCAGTCGTCAGTTGTCAGTGTCTACCGTCCAGTGAACACAGCTGGACCAGGAACCGAATGCAACCCCCAAAACCAGCGATGGCCAGTCTGGCAGGGGATACAATAGCCCACAGAGGTGGTTTCCTTGATGGTTTGGCTCCTAGCATTCCGGGGCTGAATCAGTTTGGTTAGCTACACAGCTTACTGAGCTAATAACAGTTAGCGTTTCACAACTTTCTATCAGGAAAGTCTGTAAATCACCTCGACAGTGTAACATTATTCCCTGTTGATCTTAGAGGCTGTGCTCAAACCCGGTCCAGTCCAGCTACTGAGCCTGTTCTGTTGCGAGCTAATAGCACATTCAGTTAGCAGCAGTTATTTAGCCGTTAGCTACTTTAGCGAGTAGTTACGCTAAAGTTATCTGACTGTCAGGAAGAGTTAGGAAAACCAGCAAATATATTCTGGATAAAATATGGTCCACTTTCAGGAATATAGGTAACATATAATACATACATACATACATACATAACATAAATTTAACTTTAAGTACAGTTAAATACATGTAATAAAATGATGATAATGATTCTGACTGACATTTTAATTCCTGTGGACAGACAGGACCAGAATTTAATTTGGGCAACAGGATGAAACTATATTAGCGTGGATGCTTCTCTTCATTGTGGCCCAACACTTATATATTATATATTTTCACTCTGTCATGACGCGTGTGATTGTGTTCTCCTGTGAGTTATTGTTGAACCTCTCCGGGCATGTTAACTGTATGTCACATTCTTGCTGCTGTGTTTAATTGCTCCTCCTGCCTCTATGTATTTTTATCACCTCTATATTAACTCAACTTTGAATCCACTCCCACGCCCTCTCCGTGGTAGTAAATCATCTCTGAGTAATTATCCGCAGACGAAATTGTTTGAATGTTTTCTGCGCTATGCCAGGAATTGCTGCTACAAGCAAGACGGTCTTCATCAGAACTCTCTCATGCTGTGAAACAGTCTTTGAAGATTGTAATTACACCGACAAACAGATAGCAGGCAGCCAGATTCACAGGCAGTCACAGCCAAACCAGGAGGAATTTATTCAAAGGCAGGTCGAGCGAATGACTGACCTGCAGCCACAGCTGGAACAAGAGAAAAATGATCTAAGTTCTGTTCATCCAGTGTGCAGTCATTGTTAAAATGGGGTGAGTGTGTGTTTTTTATTTCTTCCTCAGTCCCTGCTTAAGTTCAACCACTACTGTTCCCCTGGGAGAGATGAATGCCCTTTGACATACAGCGTGGGACCGCTGTGTTGGGTCTTCCTGTGAGCAATACGTAGTCTGGTGGCTGCAACTATATATATATAAAATGTGTGTGTGTGTGTGTGTGTGTGTGTGTGTGAATGGATATAGATGACAGGAAAGACAGCCTGTCACCTTCGACCTTTACAGCAGCCCTAAATGCCACAGCTGATCATGCAAATGTGAGCAGTAATATGTATTTTTCTTCTTTCTTCCACAGAGCTACTGCCTCTGTCTCTCTCTCTCTGTTTGTCCTGAGCATTTTTTTTCTCCCAAAGAGGCAGACAGGAGGCAGTTAAGGTCATATAAAATACAGGAAATCGAAAAGAAAAAGAAGTTTTACATGCCACATGCCAAGAACAAACAACTTCCAGCACAACAACAACAACAACAACAACAACAAATGATCACAATCAACAAGCCTCAAACTCTTCAGTTCATATTTATTATCTCACATTGATGGATTCTTATAGATTGTGCTGTTTTATGTCAAATATCTATTGATCTTAGTCTTCACAGATACATGAAGGACAGAGGAGAAGAGACCGAATATAGACAACGGAAGACTAACACTACCCCTGTGCCCAGACTGAGCTCACAGTCCGGGCTAACAAACTGATATACCAGCAGCTATAGTTGGCAGCAGTTTACTGTCCATCAGGAATCAGTGAAATGGTGGTGTCAAAATTATTTCAAATTGTTGTATTTTTGGCTATTTAATGGTAGAAAAGTTATGCAGTGTTGCTTTTAACTTTAACTGTACCAGTCATTTTTCCATGGGAACAATTGTACTTTTATAAGTATAGCTTTTCAGTACACTAGCTACAAGGGAATGTATGTTCCTATATGATACGATAAATTGAAACCATTAAGTTGAATGAACTCATTAGGTAAAAACAAGTCACCACCGGCACTTTTTAAAATGTTATGATGTTAAAAATTAGCATAAAAGAAGCTCACTGTGGGATTTTGTTGCTACTGCCTCCATCTTTCCTGGTGAATAAAAAACTTCTGCTGCTTCCATGACATATTGTTATATTATTTTTTATTGTTATTGCGTTTGTGCATGCGATAATGAAGCTGTTTAAATCATTTTATTTTAATCTAATAAGTCAGTGTAAGAATCAATACACTAACTGGTCTAATTGAGAGTGTTTTGCTCTATAATCATTACCAATAGCTTGAAGTAAATCCATATTGTTTGTCTGGGGTATTATGGATCTCAGAGGTGAACCGATATTTTACAGATCTCTTTTTTTTACCCATCCAGCATTTATGAAGCAACATCAGCATTAATCTAACAGCCTCTCTCCTTTTAGCTCTGTTTTTGTCTCCTCCTCCAACTCTTTGTCAATAAAACATCAGCCAGTGGCTAACTTTATCTGTCTGCTGTTTGGTGCTGGGCAGGTGGTGTACAGTGAATTTATCAGAGCTTTCGCCTGAAAACAGCTTCCTGCTGCTGGAAACAAGCTTGATGAGAACGATCAGAGTGAGATAAAACTCTACAGTCAGACCAAAATAATGAGCTGAAAGCTGCGACCCCTTTCACATTACACTTAAAAGTATTTCAAATGAAGCTGTGCTAAACTGCGATAGGGTTCATGGTATTAGTAGCTAACATGACTGGTACACAGACAGCTCATGCGGCTCATTAGTAATAATTAGCTCTACTTTTCCCGTCCCATTATTGACAGCTTTGCACATGCTGTAGCTGCTCTTTCCACCAGCACATACTGCCGTCGACACGCCGTTTTAAACTAGAGGAACACGGTTCAGTCAGTTCAGAGTAGTGATCATTAGTTCATGCACCATTGTGGGTAACATGATGACACAGTTCTGTCGATGAACTCTGGCCTGATTAGGGACCATTGGTAATGTGGTCACTGTGGATGTTTGTGTCCATGTCTGAGCTAACGTCATTGATTGTACTGGCCGGCCATTGTATGTAGGACAGAAATCAATCTTCTTGTTCTTCAGCCGTGTCAGTGGGATAGATCTATAAAATTACTGTGGGTCATACATAATAAATAAAATGGCCTCTATCACAGTCCAACTGCTCCGATTCGAGTCCATAAATCACAATATGAGTCGTCCCACTGCAGGAAATCCCAGCCATTTGGCTATCTAAGCAGGTTAAAACAAATGTTAGGAATCCGGTGACAGCTATTTGACACAGGTCTGCTATTGTGATCCCAAAGAGAGGCTCCTCTGTCTCTGAATAATGGGAAGCTCTGATGGTTTTCACAGCTATGAACTCATGCAGTGTTAGCTAAGGGCTTTGGACTGTGTGAAACTTGCAGAATGTGTGTTTCGCTGCGTCTGTGAATGGAGTGGAATGTGTGAACAGCATTTTTTCTGTTCATAATGCCATTGTTTAGCTTTCTGGTGTTGTTCATGGCAGCCCTGGGCTACTTAGTGCTTGCAAATACCTTACTCACTGCATGTTTTAACCAACTTGGAAAACAAGATGGTCATGGGATCCCACAGGTCTCACAACTTCAGGACTTGATCTGGGAGTAGTGCTGTAGAGCTTGAAAGAGGGGGGATTGGATCAATTACTCAGGAAATATAAGGGGGATTTTGAAAATGCATCACCCAATACAAATATGCCAGAATGTAATTTCCAACTTGTTTTATACTTTTATTGCATGAGACTGTAGTTTCTCATCTGCGTTTCTCTAAAACAACCTCAAATGGAGTGGAAACCAGACTGTTTACCTCCCTTCAGAACCACTAAAGGCTTAACTACAGTTTAAAAAAATACATCATAAACAAATCAGGAAAAAGTTTTTAGGTCATGGAAGTAGTCCAACTTTCTCATCAAAAAGGTCAACAAATTTCACATCGAGGCTGGATTAGATCCTCTGTCATAAGGAAGAATTATTCAAATATTTTGAACACGATTCATTAAACATTGTAGTGATGTGTGGCAACATCCAGCCATCAGAAACTCAAAAACAATTTTATCAACAGTCTGCTTCCTCTGCTGCTATCTCTGATCACAAACTGTGTTTTAATGCAACTGAACTTATTTACACAGTATAACATAGTCATTCAATTGTGGCTCATAAAGCCACCTGTTAACTCGTTGTGATTTACAGACTCTCCTGATGGATAGATAGCTTTAGCCTAACCACTTGCTAAAGTAGCTGTTACGAGAATTCTTAAATAAAAACTCTTAAATAAGGAGGACGGGATTCAAAGTATCAAAGTTTAAGTTGAATTTATTATTCTTGTACAAGAAGGAGCGTTTAACAGTGCAACACACAAAAGGGGTTACAGAGAAAATGCTCCCTGAGGAGCTCTAACAGTCGGTTCTTATACATACAGACAACTCCCTCACTGATGAGTCTGCTCAGCAATGAACATTATGTATCAAAATGACACCTCTCAGGCCTGTTTCTCACGTCCTTGTCTGCCCTGTCCTTGAACTACTGATATCTCTCCCTGCCATCCTCAGCAAAACACAGTCCAAATAGGGGAAGTGCACGAGACATGCAAAAAACAGGAAACACACATTATATGAGTTAAAACATCTGAACCCCAGTATAATCCAGTAACAGTAGCTAACGCCTAATTAACTGCTGCTAACTTTATCTGCCATTAGGATGCAACAGAACCGGGCTCAGCAGCCGGACCAGACCGGGTCCGAACACAGGCTGTGAGACCAACAGGGAATAACGTTACACTAGTGAGGGTATTCACAGAGTTTTCTGATGCAAAGGTTGCTAAGCAACAAACCGCTAACTGTTGTTAGCTCGATCAGCCATGCAGCTAACCAAGATTGCCAGGGGCCAAACCCGGCAAGAAAACCACCTCACTTAGGCTACTGTATTCCCTGCCAAACTGGTCACCGCCAGTTTCGGAGTTTCTGTTCAGGCAGGTGCTAACACCAGCTCATCAGCTATCTGCAATGCATAGCGGTGGGGGTGTAACTCATACTTGCTATTGGCTACTATAAACGCCAGTCAAGACATTTTTTACAGGTAAACACGTAAAAAGGAGAAAGTAAACAGGACTCTGTGTTCTGTTTCATGGGGACTTTCTCCCACATACTAAACACACTAAAAGTATTATTGTTCATAGGTTTGGGAAAAATGTTACATACCTAACTGGTACGTAAGTTAACGCCAAGACAACTTAAAAGTAGAAATAGTTTCACAGGGGACATGAACAGCAGCAGAGCGAGAAAACAGACTTTTTCTGTAGATACCAAGTCACCTGACTTTGACGGCACATCAGAACATGACGCGTCATGGGTGCATACACACAACACTAGAGGGGTACCTACAGTATTATATACTGAAGCGTAGGACTACTGACAAGTTCAATGAGACAACAAGCGGCCCATGCACACTGGGGGTCTGTTCAGATCCACTCAGTTATTAGACACATTAGACCCGAGACCCCTGCAGTACAACAGGACCTTATCTGGCCTGGTTAGACTGAATATAATTTAAACCTGGCCTGACTTGGGTCCCAGTTTGGGTCTTTGTTATTAGGAACAGAACGTCCCTGTGAAGACCTCCAGCAGACTCTCAGAGGTGAACAAAGAAAGAGAGAGAAGAAAAAAGGTTCACTTAAAATGTTTTGGTTCTGTGGTCCATCTGCTCTCTGTAACACACACTCTGTTCCCTCTCTTCCACTCTGAAACTAATTCACCTGATGACAGACGTGCTGACAGACATTTCACAGCCAACACACTCACACACACACACTCTCTGTCTGTCTGTCTGTCTGTCTGTCTCTCTCCGTCTGTCTGACCAACTCAAAACGCCACGCACGACATTCCAGGAGTCCAGGTCATCCGCCATTTGTGTTTTGTCAATAATACACTCTTCTCTCCCAGACGGACACGCACACCACAAGGATTATTGTCTTACCTGTTCTCTATCAACTTCTTTCATTCTAAAATGCCAATCAAGCTCTCCTGTCTTCACTCACACACACACAGCTCAAGGGTTAATGTCCCCCCAAGGGGCCACAGCAGCCTGGCCCTTGACCTTTCCCAGGATTCTTCTCTGCTGCCAGCCTCTGGACTACATTTTATGCTCCATAACTGTCCTCAACTGTCTTTCATCTCACACACACATCGGCAAACATAAACACAAGCGTGGAATCACACTTTTTACGCATTTTAAAGCTACCGTTCAGACTGATTTACAAGCAGAGTACAGCAGTGGAATAACATCTTATTTCATCACGTCTGATCGTGTGAGTGAATGAACAGTATGAAATTAACTACTTAGCACTAAAACGGTTGTAAATAGATATTTCCTTTATAAGACAAAACAACAGTACAGCTAAATGAGAACAAAATCATCCACTTTATATGTGGAAAAGTCAACACAACCCAGTCAGTCCTCCCTGACGACTCTTCGGTGAACTGTCCCCCAGAAAACAGCCTCTGTCTGGGCAGTGAGAGCCGGGTGATGCGATGTGAACAAAACACTTGAACTCTCAATGTCTTCATCAGTTTCCACTCTGCACGGTGGGTCAGCATCTCCCTCGCAACACAATCTTACAGCTTCCATGAGGTTGCAAATCCGGGTACGCTTTGTGCGGAGAAATTTACAGTGGAAACCCATGAAAAAAACGTAGTTATCAATGTAATGATGAATGTCAGTATAAAGAATGGACAGAGCATGAGTGACATCCCCCATTTTGAAACTCAAAATATGTGGTGCTGACTGCCACCATGTTGGAGTAGCACTTCCACGTTGGCACTGGAAGTTGCTGCTTGGTAATGATGTATATTTCCTGTTCCAATTACTGATGACAACTTAAATACAATACAAAGCTCGGTTTACTTTATTTTCCATGTTTTGATACACTGGGAATGATTTGAAAATGATAGCTCCGGGGTGCTAAAGTGAAATATAGAACGGGCGCTCTGGGGGTTAAATAGTTCAAGTTATGTCGGCCAAAGAGTCAAATATTGAAAGAGACTCACACCCTCTTTGGTGTGTTGTGCAGATGAACAGTATGACAGCACGCTGGAGGCCTGCTGTGGGACACGTGTGCCTGGCTGTGGAGGAACTGTCGTTGCACGTGAGTGTGTTCTCATGTATGTGATGGAAATCTGTGTGAGCACATTTGACTTTTTTTTTCTCTCAGTAGGGAGCGACGGCACGGACAGTCAGAACACATTCTTCACATCGAAGCCGTTAGCCTATGATCGTACACCAAGCTGCCAGTTTGTTAGGTACACCCAGCTGAAACAGTCCAATACACCAGCCCTGCAATAAATCCTACATTCATTAAGGTTTGTGCTGTTGTTTCGCATGATACTGAGAAATGTTTTTAATATTTTCTCCACCCCATTCATATCAATAACGGAAGACTGATTATTAAAAACAACTCTAAGTAGTTGACTTTCACTCCGTCATAAACAACATCCATTACACAATTGCACAAATATTCCTAAAATAAAAAAATAAGTTGCTAAAGTAAAAACAAAACAACAACAAAGACTTGTAGAAAGAAGGACTATTTCATCACTTGAAAGATCAGATTTTCATAAAACTGGGCTGTCTGTGCAGTGGAAAGATCTAAATTTGTTTGAAATTTATGCTACATGACAAGAGAAAACAAAGAAAAAAGGCCTGTGGTGTTCCCTTTTGTTCAACAGGCAGTTTAAATTACAGAACTCAAATGCACGACTCGGAAGACAACAATTCAGGTAGAGTCTTCACTCGCAGAAGGTTCGACGATACAAACTCTAGGCAGGCAAACAAAGTTCAAAAGGCTTGCTTGCAAATGAGATGGTAGCTCTGGGTGCAGGCAACATGCTCATTTTCATATTTAAACTTGCTCTTTTGCATATACCGACACCGTGATGATACAAAGCTGGTTGAAAATCAGTGCAGATTCAAAAGTTGTGACACAAATGTGAGCCTCCAAACTACCCTGATCATGGAGGTGGGATTTATTGCCGTGGGCTGACTGATCTCAGAGCTCAGCAGGAACTTCACTGCTGTTATTGTGTTATTTCCCTCCAGTCTCTCTCCTTTATACTCATGCTTGATACGAATCGTTTGTCAAAACTTTGTGTTTTTCACTCAAGCTGAATGATTTTCATCTGCCTTGTCTTTGTGTCCACTCAGACCGTTTGTTGACTGATATGTGCCAAATTTGCTAACTTCTGAAGCACACCTTACCGCTGTTTTTCCTGCCAAGGAGGAGCACACAGGAGGGTTGTAGGTATATAGTAGATGAGGGGTTTGAACAGATTGTTGGAGCTCTGCTAAACTCTGGTGTTTCAGGGAATTTCCTCATCCTGTCTTCATAAAAGACACATTTTTTAAAAATATTACACTCCCATAATAATGTCCATCTTATATAAATAGAGTGACCATGTCTGGGCTTTGTTGTTATATAAATTTGTAAAGTTTCATAATGTGTCGGTGATGATATGCTACAAAAAAGGGAGCAGGAAAGTACCTACAGTTCTGCTGATGCAGCTGACTCAAGATCAGAGGAGACTATTTTTAATGGGTATAAAATGAGGATATGTGTGTTGGTGTGTGCATGCATGGTAATGTGTATATCCCTGTGTGCGCCTGCCAGTGTCCCAGCCAAGCTGCTAATGATCCACTAGTCATAAGGCCTTTAAGGCAAACCCAGGAGGCCCACCAGGCAGCCCACAGAGCAGAAAATATAACCACACCGCCCAATAAAAACATCACATCTCTATAAAGTTAACTCTTGAGAAAGTATTTCTCCTTCTGCAGATCTTTTTTTTTCCTAATGTGACTTAAAAAATATGGAATTATACATTTCTAATAGGCTTCTTGGCCTTGTTAGAGGTCATGTGAAGGTAAAAGACAAGGCAGACCTTTAACTGGGCCATACTATAATAACATATTGGAGTGACTGAAAGAGAAAAGCAGCAAAAACTCAACTCCAGTTTTTAGTCAGGAAGCAGAATCACTGAGACAAGTTAAGAGTTAAGAGGCTCATCAAACAGAATTAGCAGCATGTTCTGTTTTATTCCGATCATTACAGTCTTTTTCTATGAATCATGTAAGAGTGCATTTTTATTAAATCATAAAAGCTGAAACTTACAAATTAACAGTCTCTTAACAAGATGGAAGAGGTGAAAGGTTTAGTTTGAGTAGCCATTTCAGTGGGTGTGATTGATTGTAACGTCGGGAAAAGTCGGGAGATCACCAAAGTCATGTCTAAACATTTGGCTGCTCTTAGGGAACATAAAATCATGATTAGGCCTACATCATATTTGAATAAAATTGATTGACATAAGGAAGGCTACCAGTAAATAATATTCTAATAAATGTTGACTAATAACTAATCAAATGAGTCCAACAACTAGCATCTGCATTATTTTTCTGATTCATGTACAAACAAGAGAAGTTTCTGATCATTCTAAGTACTAACATGTTGCTTTTAAGACAAAGTGGACGCCAAATTTAGGCTTGGAGCAATTTAAATCGCAATATTGTATAAGAAAATCGCATTTTTCTTCAAGTGATTCATTAGTAATTACAGTCTTACAGCTTTGCAAACGTCACTATCCACCTTCCAACAACGTCTGTGCTGTTATCTGCTCTCTCTTTAAGTACTGTGTGGCATTTCATGTAGCCCATTTATGGCTAATTCCTGGAAAGAGCACCCCCCAAACCCCCCTGACAGGAAAGACATCAATGTTCCCATTAAGAAGACACATATTTTTGAGTAAGGGACCTTTCTGGGAAAAAAGAACAGAGAGGCCATACCTTCATTAATAACACACATGAAGCTTTTCTCAATGCAACTCAATTTACCGTCAACTCATGTCTCTTGTGATGGATGGACTCTTCTATTACATCCATCGCTGGAGCCCATCACAATGTGGCATCAAATGGTTTAACGTTAAGGTTTCCTGCTTCTGCTTCCATTGAAGTTGCTATATGATGCAAAAGACAGGAACCACTGAACTGTGGCAAAGGAGAGAAGGACTTTGAAGTAAAAGAAAGAAGGAAGACAAGAATCTGGCAATGTGGAGACATCCAAAGAAGAGTTGGTCAGAAAAAAAAAAAAAAAAAACAGTGATGATGGTGAGACAAAAAGAAATGGGAGGGTAGAGAGTGAAGAATAGGAAATGTCAAGAAACACAAAGCAGAGGTAGGGAAATGACAGTGTGAAAGACAGTAAAAGAAAAAAGAATCTCTCTCTCACAGACCCATTTTCCTCTGCACTGAGTGGCTGTCCAGTTGTGCACACACCATACGCCTCTTCTAGCTAACTACCTGACAAAACAGAGAAGTACCACAGACCCCAGGCGGCCTGTTAGCACCGAGACATCAGAAAGCCAACCTGGTGAATCAGCTCTTGTTTGAGGGTTCCTAAAAGTGCTGCTTTCCTCTGAGCCACAGCACCAGGCCTGTCAAGTGGCACTGCCAAAGAGAAACCTTGGAATGGAGGATAGCACTGAAGGGAGAAGGTTCAAGAAACAAATGGTGGAGGCGGCAGGTGTGTATGTGTAAAACTGCAGGACATGTGGACACTTGAAGGCATCAGCAGAACTAAAGTCTAATGACGAAACTAAAGTTGATGTTTTTCAATTGTTCCGATGACTGACAGCCTCGGGTCGCTTTGAAAGGACATCATCCAGAGTCAAAAAGACAGTGTCATTCCTTCTAAACACTCAGAGTCAGAAGATACAGTTAATCTAAATAGTTATGCAAACAAACACTGTGCAAGTCGAGACAGCTTAGTCCCATGGACAGTTCAACACAAGCGACAAAATCCTGACGTTGACAGTTTCCAGAGAGTTGGCTGTTTAAAACAAATGAACTGAACTGATTTTCTGCACGATGCTTTGAGCTGTTGCTTGGAAATGAACTGACCTGAGCACCTGCTACTAGTCTACTACTATTTGCTAATTAGTTCCTAACACACAAGTGCAGCTGAGTTAAACAGAAATAAGGGCATCAGTAGTTTCAGACATGTTATGTGAATTATTCTGTACGCTTTCCTGAGAATTCCAAGTAAAAGTATTTAATTAAAATACTTTTACACTTGTTGGTCTACTTATTATTTTGTTCATTTCATTCTTTAAGTCACCAAAATGCAATAAACAAATTCAAATCAACCCTAGGTATCCCTATTTTCCAGGTCCCAAGGTTGGCAAGTGTGATCACAGAGTCAGAGTTACTAAAAACACTAGCTGTGAATAGATCCATACCAAAGATTAAAATGGTTTCAGCATGTCATCATGAAGTCATAATGTTACAGAAAATATCAACAACCGCCTGTTAGCAGAGCCATAAACATGTCGAACTTTCACAATAACCAGTTTGTTTAAGTACAAAAGAGCAGGCCAGCTGTTTTCTTTGGTCCTTTGTCTTGACTTTTCATTGCCCTCATAGACTATCCTCTTTCACAACGTTGCTTTCTCTCTTAAGTGAAAAATTAGACACTTTGGAATGTCACATTTGATGCCGGGACACAAGTTATAAATTATTGTTTGTCATCCTCATTGTTCTCAGAGAACGTCCCATATTAGATCATGGGAGGCTATAAAACCGCAGTCGTTTTTCACATTTTTACTGGCGTGGTTGACAGCAGAAGAATGTTTCAACCACTTTGATTTCATTAAAGACAGCGATGTGTAATTCATTGGTATCTGTACTTATTTTTCTTGTTGTTATCTCTGAAGGTATCTTGAGTATCATTGATTAATTTAAGCCTTCAGTGGAGGGTTTGTGAAGAAATATAGCTGGCATTCATCTTTCCAAAAAAAAAAAATTCTCAGATTTCTGTGGGAATGTGTTTGCCAGTATGTGTTTTGAATGCTTGTCTTTAACACGCACTGCTTTCAACTTAGGCCTGTCAAAGTGCAGTGTGTGATCTTACCATCAGCTCGAAATCGGAGTCAGCTAGTGGGCATCAAATCGGCCCACAACGGCCCTCCCAACTTCACACTGAGCCTGCATGTGTTTGTGTTTGTGAATCTGTAAGACAACCATGGGCCTGTCCATGAGAGTTTTGGGTGTTCAGATCAGAGTAAGCCCAGCTTCCCTCCCCTCCTCTGTCAGTTCAGGAGAAAACATGGTGTTTCAGGCCGTTTTGAAAAGAGAGACAGCTATGTTACATTCAGTTATTGGACTCATTCATTTTCAGGCTCTCCTGCTAGGCCCTATGGCCTCTTTTCATAAAAGGTTCATGGGCAGAATTATGTGTGTCTGACTGAATCCCAGCCAAAGATGTAAATCAGTCTGCAGTTTCTATTCCTTTTTCAGATTTTTGGCAACATATAGGAAGGTGAAAGTCAATTCACTGTTATACAGCACAGGTCTGCAGAGATTATAATACCCCAATGACTTTTTGAGCTATTACAACCTGAAGTCAACATTCGTTAAAGAGTGATGTTTGCCTACACAGTTTCATTACACAGTTTACCTAAAATGGATAACTTAGAGCGTTTGATAGATACAGTTTATTCTAGTTCAGCTCCTGTAAAGGTTCTTTAGACCTTCTCAGCTGGTTCTTCAGCTTAGTACAGTTGGTAAAAGCATAAAAAGCCTACATTAAAGTGCACTGTATTTCCTAAAGATAACACAGTGAAGCAGTGGTTCTCAATCTTTTTGCCTCCCTATGACTAATGAAATATTTCAGTGCCTCCAAAGGAGTCATACCTGCCTCCCACTCTCCAATGTAGTCAGCCCAGATGATTCTATCTGACCTCACGATACACGATAAAAAGGATATCATTATATTCATATATGCAGTCAAATAATTAGGCTACTTATGTCTTCATGTTAGCCCTGTGGTGAACTGGCGATTTGTCCAGGGTGTACCACGCCTCTCACCCAATGTCAACTGGGTCTAGCCCTCCGTGACCTTGATAAGGATATGCAGTCATGGAAAATAGATGGATGTTTTGTGACTGAAGTCTTCTTTGAGTAAAGTTGTCAACAATTTTCTATCATCTCAACAACCCTTTTGTAGGTCCCTGAATCCTCCTTGTGAGACTTGACCTTCCTGTTGAGCACTTCATTCATGTATGAAGTACTAGATCTTCAACGATATACTGCTCAGCTGATATTATCAGCAGTACTGTTAAAAATAGCTGCGATATAGAAAAGTAGTATAGGTATGGTTCCTATGATTACAAACCAAGTACCATTTTTAGTGCTCATCAGCACCATTTTTTTGTGTGTGTGTGTGTGTGTGTGTGTGTGTGGAGAACATCATGTATAAATCCAGCAACAAGAGGTTTGGTCAGCGAGTAAACCAAAAAATCAAGAGACCGCTCTGTCAGAGCTGCAGAGCTGTGGTTGGATTTGTGATCTGGACCGTACGGCAGATCAACCAGATGGAAGCCATTTGTGGCAACACGCCTCGATTCTGAAAAAAAAAAAAAAAGGCACGAGGCAAAAGATTCAGTCGGATTAAACAAGATGCTTGAAATAAAGTACAAACAGCCAGTACAGGGGTGGGACAGGCCTATAGGCAGAAAGGGGGCAGAGCTTGTGGATCCTAATAAAATGATCAGTTGTGTTGTTGATAGATACAGAAATGTGTGTCTACTTCATTAAAAAAAAAAAGCCAGAAACCCTGTATAACATTACTATAATATTCCTACAGTACAGTTGAGTAACACACATTTGTTACCTTATTACAAGATTTCTAAAATTGTATGTTTAAATATGCAAATGAGACATTATGTTCTATCTAAAAATGCTGTGATTTGCATAAATTTTCAGTAATGTGGATAAATCCACAGTCAAACCCCATGTTGTTGACATATTATAGTAAAAGGTTTTTGCAGAGGGAATTTTGGATATCTTGTTTGACATAAATCAGAAGATACATCTGAACGGCCATAAAAATCCATTTTCTCCATGTTTTTATAAATCAAATGTTACATAAAGCAGACTCTGAATGATATATGAATAAAGCCCTCTGTAAAAACTTCCAGAATATAAATAAGAAGCCAACTGAAATGTTTGGTGAATGTAAGTGCATGCTTAAGTGGAAAAAATAAATAAATAAATAAATAACATCCTTTAAAGACATGGATTGTCAAATTCAGACATTTGAGACACTACAGGTGAATAAGGTCAAAATTAGAACTCATATCCTCATAAAACCTCTCGAGTTTTATGAAGGTTTATCTTCATAAATTCTTCTTCATTCTTCTTCATATAATATATGCATAGAATATAATATACATTCTTTTGTGAGTTTATGCAAGTATAAGGCAGAATATTCACACTCAATCTGGAGTTAATGGCCTTTACTATTGTACCTGGTACTGGTACTACAACCAAGAAACAAGAGGCCATGCCAGGCAATAATTCAAAACATCAGTATCATTTAGTCCCAATGAGGCACCACAGGTCTGACTTTGTCAGTAAACAAGAATTTACTCTGCAGCAACAAAAAAATCATCCCCGCTTTCAACACACAGTGTTGTCAGATAATCCTTTAAACTAAGATTAGCAGAGCAAATTCACCCCAATAAACTATTTGTACTGTGACTCTCACAAACACAGAGAGCAATTCAGTTGACTCCAAATAAACTAAATACGAGTTACAGTCCAGTTCTAGATGTCCATCTTTGTCTGTTTCACGCTGGCAAACCTGCTAATGACTGAAACACACAGGATTTGCAAGAAAAGCTTCAACACGTCTGTGCACCAGATTTTTTGTTTTAATTCCATTTTGCAGAAGATTAGCGATTATAGACGATAGCACAGTGGTACCAACTATCTCTGTGACTGTAAAACTAAATTCATGGCGAGCGTGGGCCCTTGGTACCTCCCCCATGCTATTGTGTGACGGGCCAGAGGCCAAAAATTCTCAGTGAAATCATTGCTGGCATGGCTTTGGAACAGAAGTGTCCAAGTCCTTGTGTGGTCCAACCAAAGCCTGGACTTTGAGTGCTGTTGGAAATGTGTGTAAAAACTTGAAAAAGCTGCCCACAAACTTTGGATCAGTGTGTCTTGATTGACTGTGGATTCAACAAACATGACCAAATCAGCAAAATGATTTCATTTGGGAAACTCATTAAATCCAGGAAAGCCAACTTTACCTAAATTTTACTGAACCATAAGTGGCCAGTGAAGTTAAAGCTGCATCCATTCACTCTTTGTTGTTGTTTATTTGTTTGGTTTTTGTTCAATTGATGGCAGCAAAATAAACTGTAGACATAACACTGACATATTATTGCCACAAGTTATCATCACTAACATGTTAGGAAACAGTTTACAGGAACAATGAGCTGAAAGAAGCTAAAATGTTTTGTACATTATGCATATTATGTTCATGTAAACATAAACACTGAGTTATGCAGCTTTTTAAAAAGGAACACAAAGACACTGTTGACATAAATGCAAAAAATATTTTGTGATTCAATCCAGTCATTGAAACCTGTCCAGTGCCGTTGGGTCAGTCCAAGTAATTCAATGAGAATCTTTTGAGTTACAAGGCTGACGATGTTTATTTTTCTTACTGTTGACAATCAAATGAATGTATCTAAGTATTGCGTGTTCCTTCATTATTACATAAACTGTATTTATTTGGATTCAATCATACAGAAATACTAGAGGGTAACCCGAGATCTGCAAACTCTAATAAGCATGTTTATAGCCTGGTTTATGGTTTACAGCCATATATTTATCTCTGTGGCTTCATCCATTACCAGGCCCAAGGTCTTGAACCCATGTTTGCATAATTGTCTTGTTTGCCTTACCGACCTTATAAAGGGCCCTGTAGCATTGTCTTACTATAGCCTTATTTCTATGTATTTTGAGCAGTTGCTCAGTTGGTGACATTTCCTAAGTGTGGTTCTGGATAAAGCCTCTAACTTGTAGTAACCTAAAACAATGTGTTTGTGGTAGCTTGTATTTCAGTCTTAAATGGTCAAATGGCATCATTCTGTCCCCATCGAATAAGTCTTTCAAAGTTGTGAAACCTGTTTCCACAGAACAAACCCATTATCTGCCATTCCCGTTAGAAAATCTGTTTTTCTTTTTTCCCGTTTCTTCATCATATCCCATGCCTTTAGTGTGGATTTAACAATTAAACTACCATCTCAAGATAAATGTAAGACTAGCTAATTTACCTAAATTTAATGCTTCAATATCTAGCCAAAGAGAGTCTAGGTCATTCCATACCCAGATATCGAAAACAAGAAGACAGTTGGTACAGTTGGAGACTGCTATCCCTTCCTGACCTGATGGTAGTTGCAATTTTGCAAATTTAAGACATGGTCTTTTACAGTTCCATATAAATGTCTTATACCATTTACTGTCTTAATATTAGTATTATTTAGTAGATCTGGAATCATTTGACATTTGTAGAGCAGCCTGGGTACAATATTCATCTTAAATATACCTAAATAAACAAAACCTTGTGTTGCGCATCTAAAGGGGGACAAGCTGGGGTGAAGGGAGTCGTGCACCCAATGGCATGTCCTCTGAATTATTGAAATTAATTTTGTATCCAGAAAAAATAACTAAATTTGGTGGCACGGTGGTGCAGTAGTTATCACTGTTGCCTCACAGCGAGATGGTTCCTGGTTCGAACTTTGATATGCCATGATTATTGGGTTTCGAATGGCTTCTGCCAGCGGTTCAATTGCAATCACAAATAACAAAGGTGACAAGCGGCACACGTCAAGGGTCCTTCCAAGAGCAATGTTTACCATTTGTGATAACAGCCCCTAGTGGATTATGATAATGTAACTCTGCTCCACCCATGCTCCACCCCTTTTCCCATTTTTGAATTATCCAGGAACTGGAGCAGAATGGTGACAACCAGAGCCACCATACACGAGTTTCACAACGGCTCTTCAGGAACCTGTGGATGACATTGCAGATATTATGTCATTGTCTTTGTTCATAATATGCTTGTGTCACTATGTTTGAAGCACATCTGCAGTCAAATGAGGAGAAAACCAAGAATAAATTTGTTGTTTTAAAGAGCGACACATTTTTGGGGAAAAATCTGTACGTTTAACCTTTAAGAAGTCCGTAATGTGGGTTGAAGAGCGACAGAGTCTGCAAAGGGAGTTGATGGTAAATTAATGGGTCAAACACCAGGAGACTGAGGTGAGATCATGGTTTGGGTTGAAATTAAAAGCTTTTAGTTTCACACGGGAAACAAACAGAAAACCCTGACAGCAAACTTCTCCCTCGTGCAGTAACGACTTGTACAAGTCTCACAAGAGTTTCAACAATCTACAATCATAGTCCTGAAGAAATGCATTATTTTCTCCTGTTTGAGTGACATATGCTGGGAACTACAGTGACCTGCTGTCAAAGAAATTATTAAGAAATATTAAATAACTAAACCAGGAACCTTCTAAATGCTTGATGGTGGAAGTACAACAACTCGAGTATATAATGGACTCTAGTTTTATCTGTTCTGCTTCCTCACTGATCCACTTTGTTTGAATACGTTTTTACAGCTGTTATCACATGGAACAGGCAGTCTTTGCAGCTGTTGTTAGACGGTTTCTGGGTACTAATTAATGTAACACATTCTCAAGTTCCTTTTAACTCGTCATCAATACAAAACCTGAAGTAAATAAATGAGTTACACTGATTGCATCACATTTTGGGGGCAGCTGCAGCTGGTAGAGCATGTCATCCACTGATCACAGGGTTGGCCGTTTGATCTCCACCTCCTCCTGTCCACACGTGGAAGTAACTTCGGGAAACTGAAACCCGGATTGCTCCCTCCAGCCACTGGGGATGCAAAAGCTAGTGCATTCATAATCGCTGGTCCCAAGCCCGGATAAATGGGTAGGGTTGTGGAAGGCATCAGGAAGGGCATCCGGCGTAAAAAGCCTATGCCAAATCAAATATGTAGATCATCAGATGTCCATGCTGAGTTGAGGGGGGCCCAGTTTGGCGACCTCTACGGGGAGCAGCAGATTGAAGGAGATAATGTCACATTTTAATCCAAAAAAAAAAAAGTATAATTTAAAGCACAAAAAAGTAAACGAAAAATACATCTAAAAAATTGCTTTCCTTTCTAAATATTACCTTTAAATCTTCACACAAACTGGAATTTTACATCCAGTAAAACTGAAATAAAAAAAATAAATGAAACCATCTGTTCTTACAGAGCCATAATGGGGTACTTAGACTGTTAATAAAAAGATGATCAGAGTGTTACAAGCAAGAAAATCCTTTTAAGAAAAGTTTAATCTCTGAATTTTTTACTCCTTCTGTCAAATGTTTGCCTTATCTTATTCTTTCCACTGGGTGCTGTTGTGTATGAAGTCAGACAGACGCTGAGAACTTCAAACTTTAACTCTTTACCAAACCTTGTTTTCATTGTCAGTGAAGTTTTGTCACTATTAAAATACTCCTCAGCATTTTAATTATCGTCATAGAGCCACTATAATACTTATCATCAAACACCATCAGCATAATCACTGTCACATCATCTTTTTATAGTAAAATTACAACTGTGTGGTCATGTGACTTGGGTAAAATCAATAATATAGTAGCTTTTTTATGTATTTTTAATAGCTTGGTAAGAAGGCCAAACCAGCAAGGGTTACTCCAGAGGATTACCCAAACCCTCAGCTAGGACGAGAGGAGGAACAGGAAGGGGATGATGGGAAGGCAACTGTTCTAATTACAGCACAACATGACTGTCTGTTTCTTGGCCTCATCCTCCTCCTCCTGTACTTGCACTCTCTTTCTGTCTGTCTTCTTATGCACACACTGAGCAAACAGACATGTTACTGCTCATAGGCTTATTTGCAGACTTCTGAAATGTTACAAATAATGCATTTTGAAGTAGATGATGTAGGGCTGAAGCTAAATTCAATTTCTTAATTGCACATCATAGTTTATTCAGACAGCATATCCAAGTTAAGAAAATTCTTGTTCTGTTGTGTAATCATGGTTATGCTTTATGCAACAGGCGCATATGCAATATTGCTGCTTGGTCAGCGCTCCTACGCTTCAAAATATGACGCTGTAAGTTGGCCCCTCTAGTGCAATTTCTCAATGTGAAGGGCTCTGTGGTCAAATTAGCAAGAATAAATAAATAATAAAGAAGTCAGCGTTTACTTTTGGTTTCACACGGGACACAAACTGGGTTAAAGTCTGGAGCTGGGAGGTGATTAGTTTAGCTTAACATAAAAACTCAAACTAAAGTGCAGTTTAAGAAAGAGTTACGTGCCGGAACTATTACTTGAGTAGTGACTTCCTGCAGATACTGTACATGGCACAGAAGCAGTGGGTGGATGGATGGCTAAACATTTTGTTTGGTCAAGAAGTTATTATACACATGACTCCTTTTAGGTTTATTTAGTCTTTTTCACATTTTTATTAGTTATTAGTTTGAAAAAAATAATAATTGAGTGCTAAGTAAGCTTTAGAAGTGCTGGTAGGTGCACTTCTGAATCTTATCTCTTAACTTATTGGGCAACCTATTGTTTTTAAACAACACTGTGTAAAATGTAAACATAGTAATAATATTTATTATTATTATTATTATTATTATCATTATTATTTTGCAAAACTATCATTCAACACATCTTATTTAAAAATGTGCTTTAAACTATTCTTTTGGCAACACTAATGAAAAACATTAGAACGTTGCCATTTTCACGTCCTCCATTCTAATTCAATCCATCATAATTTATGTAAATAGCATCCCACAATTCCCAGTTTCATCCTCACTGAATCTCCCTCCAGCCATTATTGAATTCTCCCTCGCTCTAGCACTCACTTTCAGTCTCACTCCCATTGTTAGCCGTCACTCTCTCTTGCTCTTTCACTGTAACTGTCAAATCCTCCAGTCTCTTTTTTTTTTCACTTCAGTTCAGTGATTACTCTTTCACGCACCGCGTTTTTCTGAATCTCATTTATAATTCACTGACCCGCCCCGCTCGCTCGATTCCCTCCTCAGTCGTCTCTGATGGTCTGCTCCTGTGCCCCAATTGGTGCCCCCACAAACCCATTGCCCTGCCTGCTCATCTCTTCCCCTCTCTATCTCTATCCTTCTCTCTCTCTCTCTCTCCTTCTGATTCCCTCCATCCCCTATCATCAGGGGAGAGCTCAACGGATTTAGGTTTAGTTGCCAGTCACTGATGCTTACTGCAGTCTGCTGAAGTGACTCTTGTACCCCACATTGCTCATACAGGCATCAGTGTGTGTGTGTGTGTGTGTGTGTGTGTGTGTGTGCGACTGAAATAGAGCCTGCATGTACTTGAGTGTGCGCTGCTTATTGCTACTATGTGCATGAACGTGTTTTATGTTGTTTGTACGCACAGGAGGTCATGGGTGTCTGTGTGTGTGTGTGTTTGCTTTTTCAGTTGGAGCTCTTGGCAGTGCGTTGCGTCCTTCCTGTCTGAAGCCAGAGTATAAGAAGTGGGCCATGTATCCAGGATGGAAGCAGTACTGTAAATACTGGAATCCAGGGTGGGCCTGAACATCTGTACTGACTGATTCCCAGGCTTATGAACTCTAAATACGACAGCAACAACAACCCAGAAACCTCTTTTTGACTTCCATGATACCAAGAGTGCCCTGCAAAATATACAACTCTTCAAGTTGCAATTTCGTTCATATGTTTTGCAATCAATTGTTGGATTCAACAGAAAAGAACAGAAACCAGTAATGGCCATTGGTGCTTCAATGGTTTTTCAGCATGTCAAACAAGCACAGAGCACTGGTGCGCTCGCACCCAAAGTTCAGGTTGAACTGTGGCCTGATGACATTTGTGAGTGCGCCACAAATCATGTCTGAAAGGGTCATAACAAATTTACTCTCTGTAATGGTTGCTGTTCTAGCCCTGATCCAGGATACCATCCTCACTCCTGACATTACAAACGCTGCCACTTGTTCAGTATGCTTCAAAATATGACACTGCAGATACCACTGTAGCATAATTTCAGGACATACAGGGCTCCACTGTCAAGTTAGCAAGAATAAATATACAACATGCAGTTATACTATCAAAATAAAGCTTGCCTGGTTGACATTAAAAGTGAGCATTTTAGGCACAAATACTACTTGGTCAGGAAAAGATCATAACTGGCTGGTGTACTGTGTATCATGGGCTTATATGGACATTTTAAGGGTTTATCTGGTGTTATATTGACATTCCTACTGGTTTTTCCATCTGCTGGCTGTAGGTAGTGCAAGCTTTAGTACAAGAGTGCAATTGCAACTCCAATGTGGATGACAGCATGAAAATGGACACATCAGTGGCCTGGAAACCATGCTGAGCCACGACAGCTAAATAGTTAGCAAGGCCTCTAAACTATTCCTTTAGGCCTCGGGCAGCAAAGCAAACAGCGGTTCTCCAGGCATGTTGGATGAAAAAGGTATTCAAAAAAAAAGTGCTGAAGATGAAGAGGGTTCAGGATTCCCATGGATCTTGCTTAGACATTAACATTTTAGAGAATTTCCACCCCGCAAAATACTATAACAGGAGCAACACTCCCTTGAGCTACTGCTAAAGACACAGCAACGGCACGCAGGAATCTGTTCTTATCTAAAAATCACAGCAGAGGCATTCACACAACACTCATTCATATTTAAACAGCTCATTGCTTCATGATTGTCTCCCTTTCACAGCGGAACGTCCTCATCTGAAGTCAGTTTTTGTGTTTAAGTTCAGCAAAAGAACAGCATGAAACTGTCAGTGGATTTACACTAGATACAGAGGGCAATATGTTGATTTTATCCAAACTCTACTGAAGAATTATGAAATGTATCTGTTCTGCAAAGCATGCACACATACTTTCACACCCACCAAGCAACTTCTCTGACCCCTCTCTGTGTACATCAGAAAGAAACATTATATCTCAGTGCTTGCACCCTGCTGGAGAAATCACAGCAGCCATCTATATTTTAATGCTGAGAAACATAGCAAAACAGGCCTTTAGCCCAAATGACGAATTTTAGGGGAGCCTCGAGTGTCATGCAACTTTAAAACCCTTGTATAATTAAGAGCCACTCAGTGATTCACACCGTGGCTCGCTTGACGATCACTAATTGCAAGTGATTCCAGGTCCTGTGCATGATGTTTGCAAAGGGATGAGGTGAAAAAGATGGATTGGGTGAGAGATGCAGAGAGCAGTGAAGAGAGCCTGGCAGATATTAGCAAAATCACTTTGGCGTCACAGATAAGTATCTGGAGAATGGGAGAAGTAATAGAGGTTTTTACTGCAAAGCACCTCTTGGAAAATCCGGTTAATGTGTGCCGGGGATTATTTGCAGAGAGGTCGGTGGACTCCTTTGCAAAATGTTTTGGTCACGCTTTACATTAAGTCGGGTTCTGAATGCTCGGGAGATACTGAGCATCTCCGTGGAGTTAAGTAAGTGCTGTGCGATTGCATGAAAAGCGCTGACTTGTGCCATCGGATTAGCACGAGGATGAGTTGAGGAGGAGGATATTAGTGCTTGGAAGAAAAACAATGTTAAGCTTTGGAATGTGGTCAAATATGAGGTTTAATGCTGCAAATGTACTAATACCAACTGAATACAGACAGTGTGTGTGTATACCTGGCACTAAACAAGGATCACTGGCTGTATGACGGCACACCATGAAATACATTCTATGAATGTATGTGAACATTTCAAATACGTGACTGCTGAACGTCTCATTCCAAAACCAAATAAAAAATAAATTAGTCTTTACACAAGATTTTGGAAGCCGACTGCAGTAAATGCTGCAGGAAGAGTCGCAGTGATGACACAAAAATTACGTGACAGTAACCCTCATGCAGCTGCTCATTCTTTGCTGCAGTCGTCTCATGTACAGTGAATAGGTACTCCCAACAGGCATTCAGCTACTGTTAGTTGTGCAGGCTCAGGGTGTCTGCGATCAAGATAGCAATAATTAATATCTGGTTACCCCTGGTTCATGCCGGTTCCTCTGTGACGCCATGGCCATGATGCTGTTTTGGTCTGTTCTCCATGTGGCTTCATACGTCACCAGGTGCGTTTCAGACCTGGAAAGTTTTGCCCGCCAGATTTTGTTAACCTGCTCAGATTTCCTGTGCATTTGTCCCGTGCTGAATATGTAAGCTATGTAGTTGTTTTTATGCTCTGTAGTCTGCACAAAGGGTTTTATTTTGTCGTTTCTGTCTCTGACTTCTAGTTGGTTCGATCTGCTCTGTGCTGCTTGACGCGGCCTCCGTCAAAAGTAGACCAACTGCGTATTCTCCATGAAACAGAGCGGACAGCTGCATCTGAAAAGCTCTGCGGCACTTCTAGTGGAATCACAAACTTTGTGGTCGGGGTGCAGCCTGAATGTGTCACTGTTGGGCAGTTTGGTTAGGTTGAGGAACAAAAACTACTTGGTTTGGGTTAAAATGTCCATAAATGCTGCCGTATTTGACGACTTGGGAGCAAGAACTGGCTGGTGATGCTGAAGACAAGGAACATACAATACCCATAAAACCACAATATACTCTCCAGAGATACATATCTACAGCTGGTTAAAACTATATGGCTTCATTCACACATGGCATTTCAAGTATCTGGATAAAATCCAGGTGCAATTTAATACACTTTGACTTACTGCTAACCACCAGACCACAAATCTGATTTCATCCATCCTGTTTGCCACAAAGTAGGCAGCAAACTATTGGCTTATATTACACTGTATGCTGCAAATATAAAAGGCATTAAGATCTCCCTCATTTGGAACTAATTGTCCAAAGTACACAAACGGATTCTCCACATACTTCTGGCCATACACTCTACTGTATCATCATAATGAACCATCATCATCATGCATACAAGTGCGACCTCTATTTCAATAACAATAGGGAAATCTTATTTCTAGCTAATTCCATCATCTCATTTCAAACTATTAAAAAGGAATCATTATTCTGATGCTGAATCGCACCACATCATGCAGAACAATCGGAGACATTGATTGAGGCAACAGAATAATTAGACCCTCCTCTGGTGGATTAAAGTCACCGTGCTGTAACCACCGTCCTCCTCCAGATCAATTACAATGGAATCTCCCCAAACATCAAAGCCGGCGGAGCTGATGGAGCTGGTGTTAGTCGCTGTGCCTGCTTACTCCCATTCATCCAAAATGCTGTATGAATATGGATTATTGAGTGAGAGGAGTGAGGCAGCGCAGGCACAGTCTACAGGGTAATGACTTTGCAGCAGCATTGGTATGGATGGACGGTGGCAGAGCTGCTGAACAGAGTGGAGTTGGCCGGCTGCATGTGCAGGCTGTGGTCATGCATGTAATCACGGTCAGTCAGTCTGTCAGAGGGGACGACATTAAAGATGTATGACTCCACACAGCAGTCAAGGACAGGCACATATGAAAATACATACACACAGGGACATATATACATGTGTAGAGATGCATTCGCAAAAGGCATACCCAGAGGCATCCTGCTGCTTCTCGTACATTTTTCTAATGATGTATTCTTCTTCTAAACAAACCCGTAGGTTAGCTAAACATATTTGGAAGCAAAAGCAAAAGTAATTGTAAAATTACCACCCAAACTTCAGCTTTGACCTGCCATACTCACCGGACAGCTTTTACATGCAGTGAAGAAATTATTAGCCACTCTTCAGGTCAGTTTCACCTCCAAACTGAACCATATAGAGGGGTAACATTGACCCTCAAACCCCACTATGGGCAGCTCTAGATTAGTCAGTCTGACTAAACTGTACGCTTGGTTTCCCACCAGTCTGATTGTCTGACTGCTCATATTTTTTTTGCCTCGTCCGACTTCTTCGTAATGATGTCGTCGTGTTCTCAGAGCTCAGTGATTACTTTCATGAGTGTGTGATCATAATCAATCAGAACTATCCTTCAAACTTAAACATTTGTGCAAACAATCAATTGACCAATCAATTTGTCGTTTCACACATAGCAGCAATAACCTGATTGTAGGTCCCTGGGGCAAAAATGAGCCGCTGAGCCAATTGTAACCACCTCACCCTCTCACTCTTATATATATTAATGTTCTGTGTGCTCGTTGGATTAAAGACAAACTCATTTAGAAACATGCATCATGTTAGCACAAAATGGTGCTCTCAAAACTACATTTTACACATCAGGCACCCTTCAAGTCACATGATCAGCTCATGAAGCAGGATGTGAAGGGCCCTACCATGTCAGCAGATATTGTGTTTTTCCAAAGAGATTAAAATAGCACAAAGTATTTGACACACAGTTCTTTTGGGTCCCTGGAGTTCTGTTCTGCCTCAAGGCAGCTGTCCCCTTTCCCTGGTTGGTGTTTCAGGCTTGGATCAACAAAGATTGAACTGACATTTTGATAATTAGTTGTGTTTAAGTCATTTATCAAAATGGAAAACATTTGCTGGTCCCACTGTTTTCTGCTTCTGTTTCTTTTATAAAACCATAAATTGATTCCTTTTGAGTTTCAGACACTTGGCTGGACAAAAGAAGCAATTTTCAGATGCCATCTTGGGCTCTGGGAACTTTTGATAGAATATTTTACTATTTTTGGACATTTTTCAGACCATAACATTAATCAAAAAGAAATAATCATTAGCTGCTGTCCTAAAGCTCAGGACAAACTTGAAATCCAGCTGAAACCCCCAAAGACAAGCCACAGATAAAGATTGTTTCCACCAACGTGCAGAGTTTTTAGTCTTTGACAGTCATGAGGGAGCATGAATATCTTAAACACATTAGAGAACTACAACTGCAGTTGTGGCGTGATATACGACCACACACAAATTTGGCGAGAACACCAGCAGTGGCGAGTTCTTGTATCAAAACAAACATGTATGCATCCAGCCGTTTAAAGTGCTTTCACGCAGTGCAGTTTGTGCTGAAAAGGCCAACTTTTTTCGGGAAAAAAACGTTTTCATGGCAGAAGCACATAAACTCAGGGAAAATGACCAAATCTGAGCAAGTCTGGTGCCAAAACATCCAATTCTGAAACACTCCTGGTGGGATTTGAAGCCACATGGAGGCTTCAAAACAGTGTTATGGCTGCAATGTCACAGAGTGGAATTTAGTGGTAAATAAGACTGGAGTTTGGTTTCCAAATTACACATACTGCATGTGTGTGTGTGAGAGAAAGGCTTGAAAAGACACAGGATGATGTAGCTCTACCAGGAAGGCAGAGACATAGAGAGACAGACACTGAGGCAGGGGATTAAGAGAGACAATAGTGAGGTCAGAGATCACGGCGGAGTGTATTAATGCCACGATGATGAGGTAATGTCGATGGCGGACAGTCGGTGTCCTCAGCTGTCTTTCTGAGTGATTGTGTCAATATGAGCCCACCCATGTATTTGTGTGTCTGTGTGTCTGTGTGTGTGACCTGAGGGTGAAATGCCAGCAGTGTCACATGATTGTGGGAATCCATATAGTAACAAAGTTTATGATTCAGGCTCATTTTCACGCCTCGGGCTCCATCGTGGAGACACACATATACACATAGCTGAATTATGCAGAAACACTACTTGAAACAGGCAGGAGGGTGTTTTATTACATGGAAGATTAATGAGATGACTTAAATATAACTAAGTCTCAACAAAATGCTAAATTTAAATCAAATGAAACAATAAGGCTCGAGGCAGTGAGCTAATTACAGCCATAGAGATCCAGTAGTTTGGGTATTGGACATCATAAGTAAGGTGATAGCTATGTACTGTCGTCTGTCTTTTTGTTTGGCTGGTTTCTAAAATAATAATAGTATATATTTTTTTATATATAAAAGTTTATTTCTACAAAAGATAAATTCAGATAAGTCCCTTCAAGGCCAAAAATATCCACAGGGCTTTTATCTGATTAGACCTCCTCTCAGCGCTGTGTGGGTGTACAGACTTGATTGGCAACTCCTTCACTCTGCTGCTGTGCCTCACAAGATTTAAAACAGTGCAAATTAGTGGATTCGCTGGCAAATGTTTCCAGATCCACTCGGACTTACTTTGACCCACAAATTTGCGACACTGACCAGTAGAAAGCCGTGACAGTCTTGACCTTTGAGGGAACAGAGATAGTCCAAAATGGAGGACTCTGTCGTAGTTTATTGGCTGTGTTGTGAAAATTGTTTCACTAAGAAGGAATGACATGAATCGAATATATAATAAGCTGTTTAATCTTATTCTACCATTATAACTGAGCTAAGCTAACCAAATATTTTCCAAATAGATGCAGATTAAAGTTACAGTGCCACTGTTTGGCTGACTGTCTATTCACTGATTTTGGTGAATCTGGGTCATATTTTATACAGAATATATCTGCTGGTTTTCCCTCTGATGCTCAACTCAGCTTAGCCTAACCACTTGCTAAAGTAGCTAACAGCTAATTAACTGCTGCTAACTGTATCTGCAACAGAACTGGTCTCAGCAGCCGAACCAGTCTGGGTTCAAGCACAGCCACTGAGACCAACAGGTAATGACGTTTTATGACTGAGGTGATTTACAGACTTTCCTGTTGTTAGCTTGGTTAGCTGTGTAGCTAACTGAACTCACTCAGCCCTGGGATGCCAGGAGCCGAACCCAGCAAGAAAACCATTTTGGTAGACTACTGTATTCCCTGCCAGACAGCTACAGCTGGTTTTGGAGTTTCACAGGGCCAGTTCACTGGAAGGTAGCCGCTGGAACTAGGTTTTAGTGTAACTGAGCTTCTCAGTGAAATCTACCGGTGGTTTACAGACTGTGGTTGTACTGGGTTAGCTGTGTAACTGTGAGCGTGAACAGGATGTTCCTGCAATAGAGTTTTACTCTGTGAAACCTCACTGAATAAGTAAAGGTAAAAAACCAGCATTTTCTCATCACAGTAACTTCACTGCAGTTCAATTCTTGCAGCGTGAAATAGCTTGCAGCAGATAAAAGCAGACTTTTCAAAGAAAAAAAAGAAAGTCCCACGCACAAACAACTGCATTATACACTCTTGTCACATACGCGCACAGTCTCCCGCTGACACTGACCCGAGGCCTGTTTCATTTACACTCACAAGCGGCATACCAGAGATGCTACAGTAACAGCACATCCCCAGAGACTGACGAAACAGACAATAGCATTACACAAAAGCACAGGTGCTGTTGATTTGTTTCCCTCTGGCTGATCTCTATCGTATCTGCGCTGTTTCACCTGGACTGTTCTGAACACAGTGCAACTAATGAAATATGTAACGCAGAGTCACATGACCTTTTACTGCTCCATTAAACACCAGTTCAGTTTGACGCGTCACCGGGCATCATGTTGATAGACATCCGTCTCAGTTCAAAGCTGTAATCAGCTGAGATGCTTTCATGCAACTTCTGGAAATAACTTTCCTTTCATGGTCGGACAGTTTTTCATAACTGCAAGTCAATTCCCAATAAAGTTGTGTTTGAATTGATGCACCCAGGGGGGAAAATAGAGCTGTTGAACTTAGTTTAATGCCACAGCTTGGTGAAGTTGGAAGCCCACATTGTCATACTTTTGAGGTCACAGCAAGTGTGTTTGTTATTACTGAGTGCAGCCATGCGCAAACCATCCTCAATGTGATAAATGGACTGGGAAGAAGATCACCGACACTGGTTGTCGTTTAGTTTAGCGTACCATTAAACAAATCAACAAAATCATGTTGTTTGTGTCTGTGTGGCTTTTAGACTAGGCAATACCGAAATATTTTCTTTTCGTGGATGGTTGAGTGCACCTTTTTCAGATTGTAACTTCTGGTTTCTGTAAATGGTGCTTCATGCACGTTAGGATCCAGAGTTTTAGAAAGGACACCCTGAACAGTGAAATGAATGAAGGAACAGACATTTTTCACAGCAGCGTGACATGAAATAGTAGGTAAACACAGGTGTTTCCAATGGTACAAATTAAGGTTTGATTCCATTCAGGTCAAACAGAGTCGGGGTGCTGCTGTAGTGCATGCTGCCTCGCTGGAAATGCAATAAATGAACGTTAATTAGTGTCATTAGAAACACCTGTGTTGACCCTACTATGTCAAGTCAAAATGGCTGCTGTGAAAACGGTCCATTGTTTTGCAACTGGGTTCTCAGTGAAAAGGACGCTGCCTCAGGTGAAGGGTGGAGTCGAGGCAAGGCAAACACAGGGTAACTTATGTAAAGCATTGTGCTTTACATAAAGTGATAATACAGTCACAACACAATCATAAATGAGCAGAAGATAAATATACATATCAACAGGTGTTAATGCAGATATATAAGAAATAATGCAGAATATTCAGTATTGTTTTTTTTTTCTTTTTCTTTGTTGTTGTTTGTTGCTTGCTTGATTTGTTCTGCGTTTTGTTTTTCAATGTGTGTATGGTCTTGTATTATATGTTATCTTTTTTTGTGACAGCAGAAAGCTGTGGTCATATGTTGCCCTCTTAATGAGTATTTGTTTTGCTGTCTCAAAATGAAACTCTAAAAGAAAGTTAAAAAAAAAAAAATAGAATATTCAGCATATCATTTAACTAAACTAAATATGATGTCTTTCTGCACTCCATCATTGTTTGTCTGTCTGGTACATACGTTTACTGTCAACAGCAATGCAAAAAGTCATTTTCTCCATGTTTTTTTTTTGTTTTTTTTAATCAAATGTGGTATAAATCAGGCTCTGAATGATATATGAACAAAGCTCTCTGTAAAAAACCTTTAGAATACAGATAGGAATCAGACAGGAAGGTTTGGTGGATGTAAGTGCTGCTGAAGTGGAGATTTGTGGCTCAGAGTCTGAGAAAAAAAATAATTTGGAGAAAACAGATAACTTGGAGACTCAATGAAACAGGAAGCAGAGTGCTAATTACTTCCTTATATTTACGTTTTTACTGTAAACACAGGAAGATAGGGAAGGACTTTTGATTGACTCTCACAGTAAGGTATTTTTTTTTTTGTTTGTTTGTTTTTTTTGCTTGGTTTGGCTCCTGGCCTACTACTTAGCAGTCTTTCTATCAGTAAAGTCTATAAATCATCTCTATAGAGTGACGTTATTCCCTGTTGGTGTCAGACTCTGTGTTTGAACCTGGTCCGGTCCGGCTGTTGAGCCAAGCTCTGTTGCCTGCTAATGGCACAAAAGTCACCACAAAACTCCACCATTTGTTAACTTCAATTTTATGTATATTTATATTTATCTAATACTAACTTTTGATGAAATCTACACACACAAATAGACAAAGTGAAGTCAAACAAACACAGTAATGTGGATTTCGCTCGTAGTTACATTATCTCCTCATTACATTTGTTTTGGAATATACCGTTTTACAAGTCGTGTGTGGTCAGGTGCTTTTTACGATACAAATCAAAGTCACATCATCACATCAACACGTCTTCTGAAGTTGTAGAGTCTAGAGTTTGCTCATCCCATTGCTCTCTTTAGACTGAGTTTATGGCGTGTTCACCTTGTATTTATTCCTCTAGTAATGAAGTAAAACGTCTTTTTGTGGTCACACTTTGCCCAGCCCAACCACAGTTTGCCCCTAAGGGCACAATAAATATGTTGAGCTCTGACTCGTATTCTGAAACCTTGTGAAACAGGCTATTTTAGACCACAATATCAGGAGGTTACTGTTAGATTATATGGCTGATAAGCGTTGGCAGCACCTGATACAGCCGAAAAGATAAAATATATCCGTCTTCTTAGTGAGAGATTTGAGTGAAAATGTGATGGATATCAACATCCTTCTTAATCTGACTAGACCGTCTGCCGTAACAAAAACCCTCAATCCTCCCGGTTTAAACTGTGTGTCTAAGAAAGTGTGTGTATATTTGAGAAGGAGTGTGTTTTAGGCGAAAGGAAAAGGAGAGTGAGGCTTGGGTTACAGCAAAGCCTGATCCTCTGGTAACAGGAGCTGAGTCTTCCTCGCAGAATGACAGGTTCCCACACCCTCCCATCAGTTCACTCTGGTTCTCACACACTCCTCGTCCCCGACTCTGGCACTCAGGTATCACTACGCAGCCTGTCGCCAAGTCCACTCACACATACACACACACATCTGTGGACGTTTGTGTATGCAGAGGTTTCAATATGTGTGTGTCCTTTTCACTTGAACAGCCAGTTCATTTCATTTAAAATGAACTAATTGCAGCATCACTTCACTTGAGCATTAACCTGCACGCTCTGTCACCTCCATGCACACTTGTTTGTGTGCACTCAATGCGCCCTGTCCTAGTTTTTACGTCACTCTTAAGTTACAGGAATGGTTTGCAATAAAGAATAGCGAGCGGACTTGATTACTGGTTGTCCTTGCCAGTGGCGCGTTAGTGAAATGCACACACACACATGCACACAATCCTCATTGTTCCTTTATAGTCACCATACACCTGGACTCAGGCAGCACACACTGTGAAGAAAAATAGGCCTCTTCATCGAGTGGAATGACACTGCTGCAACGCATATTGTAAAACACACATGCATACGCACAGTTTAAATACAATCACAGAGCTGTGCCCGCGTATTCCAGTACAAACACACACTTATAGAAGGTCTAATTCAGCAGCATTGTGATGCCTGACAGACATCCAGCCACAATAGCGGTTTTGCTCTCTTTGTTATGAGTATAGCTCAATTCATTTGTGAGGGACGAGGTATTAAATCAAGAGAAAGAGGCAGAGAGACGCAGACGGAGGGAAGGACACAGAGAGAGCGAGTGTATAACACAAGTGCTTAAAGATGATGTCACTGATCGAGCCCAGCTGTGGTGCGATGATTTGGTGTTCGAGCCTCTTGATTCTGTGAGCTGAGAGAGTGTGAAAATCTGTGCAACCTTAACGGAGTGTGTGTGAGTGTCAAAAGAAAAGGAAAAAAAAAAAAAAAAGAAGATAGAAGATGAAGAAGAAACGAGTGTCTGTTGAAAAGATCCAACACAATCTAATGAACGAACCGTGCAGGCTGAATATACTGGACCCACATTCACTCTACTACGAGGTGTAAATAATAAAATGAAGGATGGCTGCTTTCCATTCAGCTGCTTCAGTTTCAGGACACCTGAATAGATCAGAGCCATTGTTAAAGTCATAGTAGGAAAAGCACAGGCGGCACTATTGACAAGTCAAAATGTCTGATCTAACAAATGTATTGTAATATTTCTATTAAACATTGGATCACTGACATTCGAAAAGTAAACATTGTTCGCCTCTGACTGTCAACGGCAAATGTCGCTGGGAAATGTGGCTAGCTACAGCTAATAGCGAACCAGCTTTACCTCTATGAGCTGGTTATAAACAGTCCCCCATATTAAGATGTCCGACTTCACAGCAGAAATAAACATGTTTACAGCCTGGTGCAAAAAACTGTTTTGGTCTCTATAGCTAATTTCCCGTTCATGACAACTGTACTGAGTCTGAATTTTTATAGAACTCACATTACGGCTTAAAGTTATGCATAATTAACAGGGTGGGTGCCGTAACAGGTGGCTTGTTTGAGCAACCAGAATTCATTCAGTCCACCTCAGCTCCACCTCTTTGTCCATTTCTGGATTATCTGGGAGCTGGCAGAGTCAGGATTGCCAAGATAGCGATGGCCAGAGCCAAAACAATGAACTTCACATCAGCTCTATGGGTGATGTCACTGGTATGACATCCATGTTTTTTTGTTTTGTTTTTACATGAACAGAGAATGATGAGAAAATCATGACAAATAAGAAAAAGAAACAGTGCAGGTACAGTTCATGGATCATAAAAGAGGTTCAGATAGAAAAAATAAAAGAATATTAAGTCAAGATCCCATTTTCACCAGTATTTATCCCTATTATGGGTTATTATCCTTTTTGTAGTGGAAAAGTAAAAGTCATTTTGATTATGTTTGTATGCTTGTATGTATGGGTTTCTCTGGAGCCAGCATTGTGTAATTGCTTGTGATTTATTTGGAGCCAAAAAGCTGTTCAAAAAGTAGAAAAAGAAACACTTTGTATAAGAGTATTATGGAGAATTATGTAATATTCATAAAATTCACCAGATCATTTTTTAGCTGTGATGTCTGCTATCTGAAAAGTTTTACAGTGATCGCTGGTCTTTGAACTAACCACAAACCCTTGACTTGTCTCATCTGTTGAGGTCAACAGCTGTGTGTGTAACAATACAATACATGGTGACGTCACATAATAATTTAGCTAATGATGTTGGCCTTAGAAATTTAGATAACTAGTTATTCAGGCACATTGGTGTCTTAAGGTTTAACACATCCGTACCAACACCAATCCCACCTTTGACATGTGGAGAAATCCAAAGCTAGGTAAAAGCTAGCTAAACATTTACTTAACTATGATTGGACAGTTGCTATTTAGGGGAGGGGTTCAGCGAACATCAGTTGTCATAGACAAATTTAAGGATTTTACCTCTGAGATGTTTACCCCTGAACATATTATTGAAGGAGCATGAGGTCCCAAAGTTCTGTAGGTTTTTGACATTTTATATAAGACCCGTTCAAAAGATGACACGAGCTATTGCAAGCATGGCAAGTTTCTCATAAAGGAGATCATTTCTGCTGCCAATTACAGTGACAATGTTTTCACAAGAAAATTATTATACTTCCAGCCAAGAATAAATGGCTTGACCATCTGGACATTCTTCTTTCTTAATGGAACTGCCATCCAAAACATTCTGTGTTCACGAACAAGGCCTTCTATTCAATCTGTAGGGAAATTTAAGGCCATTATACAGGAAGATGAGGCCTCACTGCCAGACTGCTCCAACCTGTTGGAAACAGATAGGCATTTTTGTTCCTGAATTTTGAATGTCTCGGAAAGCTTGACATTTCTTCCCTGCTCTTTCCTACTCCAAGGGAATAGTCCACTAGTCCACAAACCATGTTCATTCATATTCAAATTATCATATGCAAAAGGCTGACATTTACCTCCCCAACATCCTCCTCTAATACAGTAGGCAGTCAGAATAAAGGCATGATCCCAATCAGTTGTGGATTTACCAAAGGTCTAACCACCGTCAGCTGTCTTCTCATTAGTGGGAATATATTGGAAACCTCATCTCTGTTGATGACAGATCTTGTAACACAATGACAGTGAATCAGTTGACCTTTGCCTGTTTAAGTGACCTCTAGGGAGGCAGACCACAGGGTCAGTAAACCAGGCACTTGATAGGGTCATCTGAGAAGAGTAGTCAGTTCAAGGCTGCTTTTAATGACAACAAGGGACCAAACCTTCAAAAGATAAATCAACACGTCAGTATATTTATTTAACTGGAGTAAAAAATATGCATGCCTGCTCGTTAGCCGTTACCGCACAGACGCACAGATTCAGAAAATACTGCTTTGACCTAATCCCTTATGCACTGTTAATCTCACACACACAATCGCACGCACACCTACACACCTGGGATTTAGCTTGCCGGCTTAAGCCGAGACAAGCCATTGATAACGCAGTGAGATGATGTATAGCCATAATGATATGGGGATAGTACTTTATGAATCCTTAATCAAGGCCTTGGCTGGACTATTCCACCAAGACACGACCGATTTACATGCGCAAGGCTTTGTCCTGGTGAGGCCTGATCCCATCTCCTTTTACCTTGTTATGCCACTTCACCCCTGATTACAGTGATGAGCCCTGAACGCAGCTCCCACGCAGATAAAAGATGTGAAATTATCACGTCAGTTAGCCAGACAGTATCAAGAGAAAAGAACCATGCGTTAAAGGAATTTCTCTGTGATATTTATATGTTGATCCACAAGTTGGAGAGCTGTGGAATCTGTTGGTTTACGACTATGTTTAAGTGTGCGTCCCAAGAATGCCACTCTGCAATTAAAAACTTGGAGGATGATGTCTTCCCAAATCCAGAAATAAACAAAAATGCAAGAGCACAAGTATAGGAATAGAATTTTTAATTTAACTAGTCGTCTTAGCAGTAACCTAGCGTTATTCCCAAGACAAGGAGCTAGCATTTCATTAGAGTGATACGTAGAGTGATAGCTGCCCCTGTGTAAACACTAGCATAAATCTAGTGTACCGTTTAGGACACAAAATACTGGATATGAACTTTTGAACTCGGATCTATTGCACACGAGTGTACACAGAGTGTACAGTTACTCACTAGAGTGGAGGTGTATGCTAAATTGTTAGCATGGAGTCTCAAGGTCACCTCAGAGCTAGCTTGCGTAACTCAATGCTGTCTTTCTGAGCATTTCTTCAATGGTCTGGTTGCGCAGCAGACATTTTGACATGCATTCATGACAACTGCGTTCCACTTAGGGGACGTCCTGCTATTGTGTGTGCTGGTTCAATGTCACTGTTACTGGGACACTTACTGGAACTGAGCTGTTGTGACTGTTATTAAGTTCACCTGTGTTTTTCTGGCTTTGACAAGTCGAGATGTTTGCTGTGCGACCAGTCCATTGGTCTTTTAAAAAACAATGAAACGTGTTTCTGGGATTAAAGATAAATTAGTATCTACAGCATATTCTGTCATAACTGTTGTGTATGATATTCACAGAAATCATATGAAATCTTATGTCTGCTGCCAAATTAAACTTGTACAAACAGCTACCTTAAAAAAAACTCCTGGAGACTCAGCTCTTCAGAGAGTACCTCCTCCCCAACACTACCAACAACTGGACATGCTAAATCTAACCCCTCTAGAACTAATACATCACTTATTGCTGCACTAACATGTCCTAGTCACACTGTACCTTGATTGTTTCCCTCTTCTGTAAGTCGCTTTGGATAAAAGTGTCAGCGAAATGTAAAAAGAATGTAAATGTGGCTCTATCTCAAAAAGAGAAAGAACTTGAATAACAAGCTGTTTCCATTTTTAAAAAACACACAATTAATTTCATACCAAATATGTAACATTTGTAGTTTTTTAAACCAAGTTTGATTCAACAAAAAACAGAAAGAAAAAACAAGTAGCACTAAAACTGCTGTAAATAACCGTTTCCTTAATGAGAACAAACAACAGTGAAGCTACATGAGAAATCAAATTTATATGGAAAAGTCAACGCAACATGGTCAGTCGTACCTGTTGACAGTGACAACTCGGTGAGTCCCTCTGTTTACTGACGGTGATTATGTGATGTGAACAAAACACTTGCACAGTGGGTCAGTATCCCTCTCATAACACAATCTTACAGCTTCTATAAGCTTGTAAACCAGGGACGCTTTATTGAAAGAGATATTTTGTATCTGAGATTTTGAGGTTTGTGTATATAACTCGGCAAAAGTGACACTAAAGTTGATGGATTTTGTATGTATAGATAGGTAACCTTCAAAAAACAGGTCGGAATACTATTATAGACTTCATTATATGCATCTACAGTATCATAATACAATATTAAACACACATAAATGTTACTAAATACTATACACTAAGCTAATGCTACTTGTGTTAGCAAGGGTGAACACCGACACATATGTTGTCTTCCAATCAATGATCTGATCTCTAAAAGTCTTTGAAGCTGCTTTTGAACATGGGTTTCAAACCTGGGAACAATCACACAACCTTTCACACACACACACACACACACACCACTGTTTCATGTGATGTTGCAAATATTCACACCAGAGATAAAAGGAGCTGAAATGAGTGGCACGTCTCCCTTTTTCCTCTTTCCTGTCATCTCTCCTGTCCTTGCTTCCCTCTGCACTCATCTTTTCTCACTTTGCTGTAGGGGCTAACGTCCTGTCTGGACTTGTAGAGCTGAAGTTGCTTCTCACACACACACACACACACACACACACACACACACACACGAGCAAGCAGAAACACACATCAAAGGAACAAGATATGAACAGACACAGCTTGACTGAAAGTGTGAGACAGTAGGTAGGAGGCTGTGGCTGGGAGGCCATTTTTTTTTTTTTTTTTTTCTTTATGGAGGTGATGGATGCAGATAGGACGCTCTCTCTTTATCTCACTTTGTTTGTGTGTGACAGAGAAAGAGAGACCGCGTGGGTGTGCGTCACATAGTTTGTGTGTAAGAGAGGGCGTGGGCATGTGTCATCGACGAAACAAAGCTTCAAATTGTATGTGTTAGCCATGTAGTCTGTGTTTGTGTGTGTCAAGACAGACATTAGGGCATATTATGAGAGCGTTTTCAAAATGGAGCATAATGGGATTACTGCACTTTAGAGGTGAAGGAGAAAATAACCACTCAAACACTTAATAGCACACAGAGAAACAGACATGTCTCGACATGTACACACATCGAAACCAGTTTGCACATAACACAAAATAAGCGATAAAAAAATACAAGACAACATACAGTAGTATGGCATAATACAACATCCACATGGAATGGAATGTCATATTCAATAAGAATTATGATTTAAATGTTTGCATCATTGTCATTGTTTGTTACTGTCTGATCTTTGATTCATGACTTTGAAACATGGATAAAAATATCAATGAATCAGTAAAAACAAAGAATCTCAGTATTAAAAGCAGATCAATAATGCAATCCATAATTGGTCATAATAAGGCCAATATGAAAATGTTATGGATGATGATTTTATTTTATTTTTCCTATTTCTTCTACGTCTTTAAATTTCTGTTTTAATTTTTACGTGTCGTATGTGTGTGTCCTGTATGTACGAGTCCATGACCAGTGCCTTTCCCAAGCCGGTGTGTAGGAGTTGGTTGCAGATAGCAACCAACTGAATATCACAATACCTGAATAGCATGCAAATGTGTCTGTCTGGACTTTGTTGGACTTGTGTTCTTATCTATTGTATTATTCTTGTTGGGTTTTTTTTCCATTAAACTTCATCAGAGAACATTGAATATAAGTTAATCTTAGTCACAAGTCTTTAATATGCAATAAAACACATTTTTCCATAACACACAGTTTCAAAAGTGAGGATTCTCTTTATACATGCTCAGTTCATTGAGCAGAGAAAGTGTCAGATTATAATGGCTGCACTGTAGTCCTGCATGAATGGGACATAAATGATTGAACCTTACTAGTCACAACTGGTGAAGAAGCCTCTGATTGTGAAGCATAAATTAAGCTAACATCTACAGCTAGTAGTGGCATAGCACCTGTCGTGTTGCATTATAATTCCTATACTAGAAAACGGACACGAAAGCTGCCATTATATTAACAACGTCAGGATCTGTTGACAAGCGAACCCCCTCAAACACCTTAGAAAACAATCAGTCAAACATTAATGTTTTCTAATACACTCATCACTGCTCAATTTGATTCATAAGTGTTTAATTTTTTTACACTCAATCTAATTAAATCTATTTATTAGCCTGATTATGACTGATAAGGTGTGTTGGACTTGAATCAAAATTTATAGATGCCAAAACATTGTAGCTGGCAGACAAAATATCTGGGACTGGTGAAACTGTTTGCATTATCATCTCACATCTCATAACTAACGTAACTGCCTCAAATATGCAAAACCATGAACTTTACATACATATACAGATAGATAGACACATACATATAGACATGCCACCACCCTAAACGCACACACATAAGAGAGGATTAACTGTGGGGCCCCCACCTCTTTGTTCAGCGGACTGTATTTGTCTGAATTGTAGGTGGACCACCAGCAGGGAGGGACAGGCTGATCCGGCGACCCTCCACACAGCCAAGCCAGCCCCCAGACCACCGGCCCCACAGGTGGCTCTATTATCCTGGACCTAGTGAATGTGGAGTGCCACTGGGCTCCATTTTTTTGGTTGTCTGCACGGTCTTGTAAGACCTCTAAACCTGGACCTTTCTGCCTTGCTGACCCTCAGTGAACCACTCGGTCATGCTTCTTCAGATCTATACAGTGGCTACTCGTGCAAAAAAAAAATTCCAGTGAAGCAAAAAAGAGGTTGAATACAAAAGTGTAGAGACAGCGATTACACCACCCAAATCCTACACACTGGACCTTTAGACAGAAAATAAAGGACATCAATCTACAATATGAGTGAGGCAATTCGACTTGTTTCCAATGCAATTCATCTGATCTTTAGAATATTCGTATATATTGGATTGTTCAACAGGTGTTAGGCTCTTGACTCATGAAAAGCGGTAAAGGTGGTTTGAAATATATAAATAAATCTTGAAATAATAGCAAGTAGCAGGGAGAGCCGGGAGGGAGGTGGAACGAAAAGTGAAAAAAAATAAAATAAAAAAACGTCAGGAAATGTGAACAATTGGCACCTACTGCTGAGATAAGAGGATGGTGAGGTAAAAAATACAGAAAGGAAATGGTTGTGGCTGGAGATGGAGATGGAGTGGTGGGTTTCCATGGTGACTGAGTTTCCTTCATGTTTTTCTTGGCCATACTTTTGTGTGTGTGTGTGTGTTCACTCTGTGCATTTACATATTTGTAAGTAGAGTCTCCAACAAACAGAAGAGTTTTTGTTTTTCTTTCAGGTAGAAAATGGATCCTGCATGTACATGTTTGTGTGTGTGTGTCTGTGTGTGTGTGTGTGTTACTGCATGCATAACGAGAAACATATCTATACAATATGTTTGATGTTATCTCCCCCGAATGCTCCATAATCCCCTCTCCCACTGAAGATCGTCTGTGTGTGTGTGTGTGCGTGGGCGAGGTGCCAATCAGACGCTGGCGCCTTTCACGCTGGCAGGCTTGCCCAGGTCAGACGTATCCCAAAGACTACATACACACTGTTACCACCCCCAAACACCAGCCGCGGGCAACTTGTAAGTCCTCCACACCCCCACCCCCCCTTACTGTCCCAACACACACACACACACAAACACAGAATGCATAATTAGCTCTCCATCTCAGCGCAGGGTCAGACAACGCAGAAGAAAAAAAAAAAGAAAAAGAAACAACAAATAAAACAAAACCCGCAGCCCCCTCCCCTCTTCTCCCCCCCTTGGGTGATTTGTGTGAATACAGCAGACACACACACACACACACTAAAGAGAATACACTCCGAAAACCAGCGGGGTCAGACTGAGCAGCGCTCGGATCTGGCTGCGATTCAAAATGGACAGAGGCTGATGCACTTGTTTGATTTCGAATGATAACAAGCAGAATGCAAAAAAACTAATCTAAATCCAAGACTGCGGGGTAAGAGTGGAGGCTCATGGGTAATTGGCATCCTTCTCCTCGATCCGTAAACGCTTGTCTGTGAATATGTTTATCAAGACTGGAGATAATGGCGGTGTTCTTTTTTTTTCTTTTCTTTTCTTTTTTTTCTGCTTTCTTATTTCCTCTGTTTACTTACTGATCTATTATCTATATTTATGAAGCTGTCAGGTTTGTATCTTCCTTTAATCTGCCACCTCACATATGAAACGAACTCTGTGAGGTAAATGTTAGACGAAAAGGACGATACGTGCCAATGTCAGGGTTCAAGGAGAGTTGGCTCGGTCATCAGAGGGGAATTTCCATTGACATTGCCTCTGGCAACAACAGAGGTGTTTGGGGTTGATCTTGTGTCACATGTATATAACTCACCCGCACTGCCCTCATATTACCTGCCCCTGTACAACCGTTACTACAAAGAGTGAACAACACAGTCTTTGATAAGGAATGACAAGTGTTAGAGCTTGTCTCATTGCCACTTGATGCGATAAACATCTGAGAGTTGCACAATACACTCACGTTTTACCTCACCTGATTTCAGAGCTCTTCAAAAATCGCGGGGTCACGTCATAAATAAGTCCTCTGAACTCCTCAAATGCTGCCGCTTGGTCAGTGCCCATACACTTTGAAATAAGACGCCGTCGGTAACTTTTTGGAAAAGATCATAAGTTTGTTACCTTAAGTTACTTAACCTGAAAGAAGTCAGCGATGACTTTTGGTTTCACACGAGACACAAACAGCAGTGTCCTGGATGAATGTCCTGTGTTCCTTCGACCCATCTATCCACTGCAACCACCTCCACATGTAATCTTTCTTCTTCTTTATGCTACGTCACCTTTGACAGCAACTATCTGGCAACCTCCACTGTATTGAAATGAAAAACACTTAACGCTGAAATGCCAATTTCCTTGAACAACCCCCATGTCCAACTTCACAGCAGAAATAAATATGTTCACAGCCCGGTAAAGAAAAACTAATTTCCGCGTTCATGACAATTGTACTGTGTCCGAATTTTTATAGAACTCACCTGTTCAAATTATATCTACTTAAAGTTTTGATTGACAGGTGGGTGCTGTCCAGGTACCTTTTTTGAGCAACCAAGCTCCGCCCATGCTCCACCTCTTTGACTATTTTTGGATTAGTTTGGATTCACACAGGATCAGGCATTGCGGCAAGTCACAGCAGGGTTGTCCGGTGGTAGGGGAGTGATTGGAGCGTAGGTGGGTTGCCGTGGGCGAGTCTATACGTGCTGAATATAACCGCTGTGAAACAATCAGGAAATAACTTTTTATTTCTCTGATTAACAGCTTTAAAAGTTGTATCTGGATCAACCTCTCCCCTGCACGCCGGTGAATTTTTTTGCTGACACCCCTGCGTTGCGGACCACTGGTGCGGAAACGGACCACACCCACTGAAATGCTTGGAAAAACCTCGCCGGAATCCTGTGTGAATCCAGCCTTAACCAGGAGGCAGCAGAGACAGGACTGCCAAGATGGAGATGACCAGAGCCACCATGTTGAGCTTCACAACGGCTCTTTGGAAACCTGTGGATGGCATCACGGAGACTACATCCATTTTTATTTAACACAGTCTATGGTCCAAACATGCTGCTAGAGAGGCACCTACAGCATCATATCTGGAAGCGTACAGTAGTTAACAAAATAGCAGTATTTGAATATGTAACTGATAGATAAGACCTAATTTCTTTTAAGTTAACTCAATGTTACATATTCAGTGTAGTCATTATTGTACAGTTGTATAATGTCTGTTGCAGCTCCGGAGGAATCTTGTCAAGTCTAAAGAAATAGCCTCAGACGATGTCATCATTTTGAAAACATGGCATGTATGTACAGAGGATGCACGGTCGGCTGCGTGTTTACAAAATTTGCATTGTAGTGGAATTCAGTAGAAAGCAGCAATCAGAACAAACACAATTACACATTTCTTCCACTGCAAAAAAAAAAAAAAAAAGAATATCAGAGGAAGCAAGTCATCTAAATTCAATTTGTGTTTGCTGCAGGCAGATTATTCCGAGGAGCTCCATCGTGTCGACATACAAATAGCTTGATGCAAAGTCATCATGAATGTTAATCACTTATTTCACTACTGCAGTCCAACCTTCACGCGCACGCACGACTAGAGAGAAATCACGTGAGGTCAATGGGGTGGAGCGTCCCTCCTGTTTATTCACACTGATCTTATGCGGGGAGAGAAATAATATCTTTGAGCTGTCGGTAAACACAAACAGGTGCCAAGCTTCTGCTCGCAGTGACTCAGCCGTACGCTGTAGGCTGAGATTTCACAGAGTCGTGTTTACGCTAATTTGGGGGTAAACACATTGCAGTGAAGTCTTCGTCTGGAGGCAGCTCTCTGTTTGGTCTGAAGGGGGGGTTCTTCAAATGCAGAGGCCGCAGTTTAACCACAGCCCTCTGCTGAAAATGCCGAGGCGTCAGGAGCGCAGCAGCTCGCTGTTTGATGAGCTCACAAAGAAAAGAAAAAAAAAGCGATTGGAAAAACCGTGATATCTTCCCCTCGCTGTCGCCATTGATTGAATTAACAGTTGGCGAGGAACTCATCGACTGAGCAAGTAGTGCAGAGGCAGCCACTCTGTCCCCCCATCACCCTCCGCACAGCACTGCTTTAACCGCACTGTTCGCTTAACAACCACGCTCATCCTAATGTACCCATAATGCAACGATGCAGCACCCTGGGGAGGGTCACTCTGATTGGCAGGCATGCTAGGTCCCACTCCCTTCCTGTCCATTTGTGACGCCGTGGGAAGCAGCGATGGACGAGGGGAGAGCGGGGAGTGATGGGATGTGAAAATAAACCAAAGAAAAAAGAAGAGAGGGGGAGGATGTGGTGAAAGAGTGGGGGGGAAGATGTGGGGGAAGACGAATGTGATGGCAGGGAGAGAAACAGAGAAAAGGAGCAAGGGAGCGAGGGAGGGTGAGTGTGGAAAGACAGAGTGCGGAGCGAGAAGGTTGGAATGGAAATCTGACAGATAAAGGGAGGGATAAGTAAAGTAATGATGCAGTAATGGATGCTAAGAAAATATTTGAGTCTGCATCCACACACAAGTTTCCAGACTGAGGCAGAGGCAGAGGGAGGGAGTCAAGTAGGGCAGCAAAATACAACTTTTTTTTTTTTTTTCAAAAGGGACACCATCTTTATTTGCATTTTTATCTTTTATTGACTTACTGGAAAAGTAGAAAGAAAGGCAGACCATGTGAGACGCAGGAAACTAAACCGCGGCTCGATTTGATCTCCGACCAGCGGAGGCACAAATGTGATTCCTCGAAACCATCCAGAAGTTTTAAATTCATAAAACGTTCTCTGTTTGGAAATGTCTTGTGGATAGTGGCTCTCGTGTCACACGATGACGTCTTTTGGCCGAAATGCCACGAGTGGTGTGATTTAATTTTCTCTCTTTATAATGTGCATATCGCACTCTTGGTAATAGAGACGTTGGGTTCGTTCCAACCGAACTATCGTTGAGCATGTTTAAGGGAGGTGGGAGGTGATGCAGAAATATGGTTTGTGTTGGATGTGGGTGGGGGTTAAAAAGGCTACGAATGGAGGGTTAAACAGGGTTTGAGGGGGAGGTACGGGGTCACGATGGGCCGCCGAGGTGATGGTTTACTTTGCACAATTCCAGGGGATTAGAGGCTCCGCATGCATGGCTAATGCATGCAGGGTCTAATTATTCAATGTCTCGCTGAGGATTGATGACACACCGAGATCACACACATCACCAGCACCACCTCCAGAGAGGGAAACAAGGGGAGCGGAGGAGTAAAGCCCAGAGAGGTGAGTGGCTGAGGCTGAGAGGAGAAAATGAAGATGAATAATTAAGATTGAAAGTGGATTTGAAACACAGAACACGAGGTTCAAAATGAAAATAAGTGTCACACCGGGAGGAGGAAGAGGAGCCCTGCAGCTGTGGAGATTGAGAATAGAAGGAAGGAGAGCTGGAGGAGATGCTGGCTTTTGATTATGTAAAGCACAGCCAGGTGTGGAGAGTATTGAGAGGCTGTCACCCTCACATCATGGACACACACACACACACACACACACACACAGTTATATATTAAGGCTTAGTCTGGCTGACAAAGAAATATTGTATGTGTAAAATAAAAGCTCAGAGGAAACCAAACTGACTCAAATATGCAGGCATTATTCTGGTTTTCTGTTGTGTGTGTGTGTGTGTGTGTGTGTGTGTGTGTGTGTGTGTGTGCTGCTGCTGTTCTCAAGTATTAAGAATGGGTTGGATGAATAACTGACAGGCTGTAAACTAGAATAGTGACTTGATAATTAGCTAACTGTGAAAAATTATGAAGTCGGCAGATTCAGATGAGAAAAACAAAGTTAGAAAGTTATAAAAAAAAAAAACTTCATTCACTCCATCCATTTTCCAACATGTTGTCAAAAACAGCTGTCGGTACCTCTCTAGTATCAGTATTTGGATGTGCAGGGCTCCATGGTCAGGTTAGCAAACAATTAAAATGTAAGGCCTGAGCATCCGCCCATGTACAAAGGCTCAGTCCTTGCTGCAGCAGCCTAGGGTTCAAATCCGACCTGCGGCCCTTTGCTGCATGTCATTCCCCATCTCTCTCTCCCAGCGTTCTTGTCACTCTTCAGCTGTCTCTATACAATAAAAGCTTGAAAAGGCCAAGTTTGCATTAAAATTGTGTGACATTACCTTACGCAGTAATCACGTAACATAGAACTTTGACTTTTGGTTTCACACAGGATACAAACAGCGGTCTCCCGGTTCAAAGTCCTGCATTGGTTTCACCCCTTCATCCACCCCAACCTCCATCTGCAAACTGTATTGCTACAACATCACCTGACTTCAACGGACAATCAAACAGTTATGCCATAATTGATGTTAGATGGGTATTTAGTTTCAAGCTTTTGCTCACTGACCGTATTTGTCAACCTGGGAGTCAGAACAGGATTTTCCAACTCTTACTCAGCGCTGGGTCAAGATGGCATCATAGTCTAGACACCATAATCTCCGACAAGATCTCCCAGCTCCTTCTGAAGAATCAAGAGGCGTTCCCAAGCCAGATGAGATATGTAATCTCTCCTCCGTATCTTGGGTCTACGCTGGGATCTCCTTCCCGTCCGGAAAACCTCCAAAGTCATGTAGTCAGGAAGCATCCTGATCAGATGTCCAAACCACTATGGGTAGCTCCTTCCAACTAACTGTTTACATACTGTCCTTATCCATAGGATCATGTGTTGGGCTTCATTCTTGGAGCCTTGGAACATTTGAGCTATCTAGTTCTCTTTATGGTAAATGATGATGTTTATAAGAAACCATTTTGATGGTAATTTTACAGTTTGTCCTCGTTTTTTCTTCCAAATTAGTTCATGTTTGTGTTTGTTGGCCCATCTGACTTCTTTGTAATGCAATGATGTTCCAAGATCTGTGCAACGATTACAGTGATGTTACCAATCAGGCCAAAACCACAAAAAATAAGACCCAAACTGGACTAAACCTTTAATAGACTTAACTTTTTTGGTCACACGCCTTGTTCGTAAGTCATTCTCCCACACAATACAGCAAGGGGCCTGTCGTCACATACACATACATGTACACCTATACACACTGTGAACAAAAGATCCACTGTAGCGCAGAGTACACCTCACCACAGAGAAATATGAGTCCTGTCCCTCCTGACAAAGAGCTCAACAGATGATTCCAAACAAAAGGACACAAGAGTGCATGTGTGCAGACCTACACCACACTCACGCAGGGTGGGGCGTGTTAGAGACGAGTCCTGTGCCGCGCGGATGATCATTTTTCAGCCCTAAGGATTCTGGGAATAGTAGGAGATAGTGTTTTGGGAAAGCACCCATTGAGGAGGATAATAGGAAAGTGTGCTAATGTTATGAGTATTTATTGTGAGACTTAAGTCAATTGTAGTCAATGAATGTCATCTGAGCTGAGGGAAAAGTGTTGAGAGTAATGACCCTGACTCCCTAATTGACATGTGTGTCTGTATCCCAGCACACACACACACACACACACAAATGCATATTCACAGATGCTGAAATTTAAACACAAAGGCCCCACAAGGAGGATTTTGCAGCTCACACTGACGTGCACGGCGCGACTGATCAGAAAGCGTTTTGTGCGTGACTAACAGACACACACACACTTGCGCGCGTGCTCACAGACTGCACTCAGCAAAATAAAAATCTCATTATGCTCATGAACCTGAAGGTATGAGAGCAGTCTCTCATCTCAACCCATGGCCCGGAATATTAAAAGGCTTTCTGCTTCTCTCCAACTCCCCGGCTCCCCCCTCTCTCTCTCTCTCCCTCTGCATACATATGACTGAATCTCTCCATTTCCACACTCGCTCGCCTTTGGGATCAAACGCACTCATGGTACCCCAGGGGCCCGGACTGGAAATGAATTGCAATTACAGCCTTCTTTTTTCTCTCAGTCATGTCTTATTTTTTCTTGTGTTTAGCTCTCAAGTTATACAGAATCTATCTATCTATCTATCTATCTATCTATCTATCTATGGAGATGTGATAGCAATTTTTAATTAGTCACTCTTTCATAAAGTACAGTTTTACTGGGTTGGACCCATGTGTGAATCTACTGCTACTTAATTGGTTTGTGGACCGCTGTTGTGAAGCTTTATAGCCGTTGCCATCTTGGTTTGGAGCCAGAAGTGACCATATTTGGACGAGACTGTGGAGCCGGTGGGTGACGTTCCTGCATAGGCAGGAAGAACTGCTGTGGTCCTGCCTGGTCACAAATGTTCTCATATTCCAGCTAAGCTGAAACTAAAATCAGTTTGTGAAAACATTTTTTATAATTTACAAAGTGAACATCATGCTGTATAGAAGAATACTTGAAACTATAGATTGAGACCATATTATTTGTATTCTTGTTATTTGGTTGTATTTTTGTGTTCATCTTATTGCTTTTATCCTCTCGTATTTTTTATAGTGCCATGTTTCTTAATGTTATTCCTCTTACCATCTTTGTCGTCCTCCCATCATGTTCTTTAATCTTAATTTTGTCGTGCCTCTGCTCGCGCTTGTCTGTCAGAGCACTTTGTAAACTCTGCTTTTAAAGGTGCTATATAAATAAAGTTAACAGTATTATTTCTGTGAGTCTCCACAAGTCCGCACTGAAGGCTGTCACATTAAGATTAAATACACAAAGGGAGATTAAACACATACCTTGTTTCGGCGTCTTTAGAACAGCGTAATGAATGTATCACTTCGGTATCAGTCATCGTCGATCTTTATTTGTATAGCAGCGCTCATACAGGTTAGTGCATTTCAAAGTGTTTTACAAGTGACTGACAAACTAATAATTAAGACAGGGCAAATATAAACGGTCAGACAATTACAGACTAATGAACACAAAAAGATATACTGTATATACACAAACGCATAGAATGTAAGATCAACATGTTCACATAAACTTAAATAGATAAAAATGAAGCATGGTATAATAAACCACAATAAAGAGGCACTCCACTCCTCCAGATTTTACACGTCTTTCTCCATGCTGTGATATATAGCTGTACCGCACTGTAACAAAAGAGAGGATGCATACTATTGCCTCTAGTCAGCGATTATTAGAAGGAATTACAAGGCAAGCACCAATACAAACATAAATCAGTGACATTCCCAGGGAAGCATCATATAACCTGCATCACTTTGAAGCTACTTACCGTGATGTCAGCTAAAAGGCAGATTTATGTCTGCTTTTAACAAGTAGATACCCTTTTATTTCAACGCACTAAAGGATGAAGTGGGTTTACCATCCACCACAATTCTCCTGTCTGTCAGTTTGTGTTTCATCAGGTGTGTGAGCATGTCTGTTCTCATTTTTGACCCTTAAGCCTTACAGAGTTAGAGTTTACTGGAGTATAGGAATAGAAATTTCAGTCAAGGACTTTTGATTTTGCATGGGACACGAACAGAGGTCTCTCTCATCCATCCACACTGATATTATAACACGTCTCCTGACTTCAACACCACATCAACAGACGTGCAGACAAAATCACTTTCTAGAAGTGCGTGTGAAGGAGGGCAGCGACTGCTGACATCCGTTAATAAAACAAAAAATTTAAATTAGAAACCAGCCTAAATCTGGTTATTGGGAGCAATTTGCAAAACCCCAAACTGAACTAATTCATGGCCTCCTGTCCTCTATCAGCTCTTTTGTCTTACTGATGTTTTGCTGCAGGTGGTTGATGTTGCACCAGCTGACAAATTTCTCAACTCACGCAGCCAACAAAGAGTCCTCTGAGAACTTCTCAAGTGTGTGAGTATGATATCAAGGCTGCGACAGTGGGGTGGGGTTGGACTCAAGGTTGGGTTTGTACCAAGAAAATGTGCGTGCGTGTGATTAGAGAGTTTGGGGATGGGGGTGCATTGATCCCAAATGACGACAGTTGGGCTCTCTGATCTCAGCCGGACCCCTGTCCCCCCCCATAGAGCAATCTGCAGCCTTGGCTAGTCCCCATGGCAACTAGAGTGTGTGTGTGTGTGTGTAACTGTGTGTGTGGGTGGGTGGGTGGGGCACGTCTGCAGACTTATCATTATACTCTACCTTCATCTGCAGCTCTTTTCTGTCTCCTCTGCTCTCGCTCTACATCATCTCTGTTTTCTGTCCTTGAAAGACCCGGTTAGTCTGTGAATGAGTGTGTTCTCGTAGTTCTATCTTTGTGAGGACAAATTTGAATGTTAGACAGTGAGGACATAAGTGGGAAGTCAGGACATTTCCACCAGGGCCTATAGGGAATGCACCGCAGTATGTCAGTGAGGGTCCTTACAAGTATTATAAAAATAACCAGATGAACACATTTGTCAGTCCTCTCTTTCTCTCTGGATTTAAAGGGAGTGTTTACAGTTCTTAAAAGAATACATAACCACATCTCCCTCTTATAAATAAAGAGCCCCGATTAGCTCCAGTGGCTGCGGCGCACACGGAATCCATCGCATCTGTGCCCAGAATTTGAGGGTAACGCTTTGCGGCACTAAGTCACACACCACCAACGATTTCACCAATTTTGGTGGAGCTGGAAGAGCTTGGAGAAAATGTTTTCTGGTTTTCCCCCCGATGTCCTCTGGCTGCTCCACCCCAACTCCCACCTGTGAACTGTAGCTGCTGTTAGCTAAGGCTCGCTAGTTTGTTAGAGCACTGGGGGAGTGTTAGTGTTTGTACCACAGGCATTTTGGAGCACCGGGAGAAGGAGGAGGTATTCAGGCTTCTGGGGGAAGGGGATTGCTGATGGGGAGCTGACAGCATCATGCCAGAACTGAGCTGGGCCAGCGGGCAATGAAAGTGAGCTCAGCAGCCTCTATGGACTTAATGTCAGAGGTGAAGAGACTCAAGGGGTGTTGACAGAAGAAGCTAAGAAGAGAAAAAGAGAGAGTGAGTGGTGTGTCCTCTTTGTGTGAGGGAGCTATGTAACATCTGGTTGTCTACCATTACCATATCCAATATTCTCTACTGGCCTCACCTAATTTTACTGTCCTGCTGTCATCCGCTAAAATGATATCCAGGTTCACTAGTTCTAGCAAACAGGAGAAAATGGCACATTTGTTGCTAGCTATTTTTTGCAGTAGATTCATTCACATTTTAATCCACAGTGTGTGGGCTCATAGTAATGATACACAGACATGCTTGTTAGTAGGATACATCCATTGTTGGTTTGAGTCTTGTCATGGTATTAGCTCACTGTAAGACAAATATAGAATCATGTCTTATATTTTGTTTAAGGAATACACGATTCTTTGCCGATTAGATCAAAGGGAAAAGGCAGCAGGTCCTTGGAAGTATAGTAACGTGAATGTTTGCATGTTTGCGTGTGCGCTCTGGTATAAAATATGAGAAAATGGTTCTTTTATGTAGCTGAGCTCTTTATGGTCCCGCGAGGAGCCCTTTAAAGATGCATGAAACAATCTCAAGCATTAAAAGAATGTTCTCTGATCCATACTGCTGCTTTAATGAATTGTCTTTTATTTTCACAAATCTAAGAGCTGTTTAAGTTACAGCAGTTAAATACAGAATCGCCGAACATGAACATGTCTTTGTGTGTGTATGAACAGGTCAAGTGTTGAGCCTGGAGTGTAAGAGAGAAAGGAAGCAACAGCAACGGAGTAGAAAGTTAAAATAGAAAGAAAATGATGGAGGCAGACAGAAAGTTCAGGGACTGAGCGACCTTGCCTGATGCACAGGACGGAGATAGTGGCCATGTAAATTAAGTTAGATTAGATTCAATTCAATTGATCTGAAAGTTGAAATAGCAAGATGTTGGTGCACAGGTTGAAATCACTGATACACAAGGGCAAAAAACAGAGATGAGCCAGGAACGTATTTCCACTGTGGTCCTTCCCTCTACAGGAGGAAGTATAGCTATATAAAAAAGAACTGTTAGGTCTGTTTTTCCTCTCCACATCACCAGGATGACAGGAAAGAGACATTTCTGTTATGACAACCACCACAGATAAGACACACTCCCAAAGTTTTTTTGTTTTTTTATACATTCATATTTCTCTCTTTCACAACACAGATGCCCTCCTGCCCTTGTGGCTGTCTTAGTAACTGTGCCTTGCACTCTTGTCAGCACCTCAAACACAAGTAAAACACACAACTTTTCACTAAAAGATACAACAAACAGCCTCAGAGGCGCTTGTAGCTTATTTATATTGTTTCAGAGAGTGAGATGAGAAAATCCAGGTCAATGTCATGTCACATGGTTAGCCTAGCTTAGCAAACTGAAAGCATGAAGAAGAATTCCAAAATCAAAAGTCCTGTGGAGAATGTGAATAAAAATGATTCAATGATTTCCAAATCCCAATAGACAATTAATTACAGCACAAAGACAAGATGCAATGTTCAAACCATCAAATTTTATTGTTTTTATAAAAAGACTCATTCTGAATCAATGCCTGCAACACATTTTAAAAAAGTTTGTACAGGGGCAACAAAAGATCGTGAAAGTCATTGAACGTTCATATACAGATACACAGGGAAACAGATTCATTCAGGTGATAGTGTCATAATTGGGTATGAAAGGGGCATCCTCGAATGGCTCAGCTGTTCACAAACAAGGATGGGGCGAGGTTCACCACTTTGTGAAAAACTGTTCAACATTTTAACAACATTTGTTAACACAGAGTTTGAATGAATTTATGGATTTTGCCATCTACGATAATTAAAACATTCAGAGAATCCAGAGAAATCTCTGCATGTAAAAGGGAAGGCCCAAAACCAACAGTGAATGGCCATGACCTTCAACCTTTCAGGAAGGATATTACTGCAATTACTACTAAGGATATTACTACATGGGCTCAAGAAAACCTTTGTCGGTAAACACAGTTCATCATTGCATCTAGAAATAAAGTCAAGACTCTACCATGCTAAGAGGAAGACAGATTTCAACAACATTTAAAAAAGCTGCCAACTTCTCTGGTCTGACCAGATTTGGTACCATTTTGTCCACACGGAGACCAAAACCAACACCAGAGCTCATTGATCGTTCCTTTAACTGTACGGATGTACTGTGTGGATGGATGCATTGTGTTGCTCAAGTGGTAGTTCTGGTTTCTGTTTTCACATTTGTGTTCATGCACTGGTTAAAAGAACAACTTATGCTGTGTAAATGAAACAGGTGAGAGGTGTTTGAAACCTTATTTTTTCACTTTTACATTTACAGAGCCAGACGAGCTCACTGCTTCCAGTCTTTATGCTAAGCTATGCTAACATCATCCTGACTCAAGCCCACAAGATTTGATATGATATTCTCTTTCTGGATGATCTGGCATTCCTTCTGGGGGTTATTGTCTTTAAACTCTGAGATGCTCTTTTCCGTTTCCACACACACACACACACACACAAACAAAAAAAAAAAAAAACAGGATGTGATTGTTTGAGTGGGGAGGGTAAAAGTGGTGGAGGGGCTGTCTCTCAATGATATCCCACACTGGTTCCAATCCATCGCTCTGGACCTTTTTTTTGTTGTTGTCTCCCTCTCTGCAGATGCCACTCTTTCATCTTGGGAGTCTTGCCTTTTAGTTCACCCCAAGACATCAGCCCTCTTTTCCTCCTTTCTTCTTTCCCTCTCCCACTGTTCTCTTCTTTGTGACCAACACCCAAATACCCAGCAGCCCCTCTCCCCATGACTGTCTACTTCTACAGGGATACTTTTGTGCCATTTATGTAGATGCAGGAAGAAAAACTAAAAAACTGAAAATGAAATAAATGGTTGACCCAAGGTCTTCTGCAGGGTTTCTACAGATTGAGTCATGAGTTTTCCTCAGTTCAGCTACTTTAGCTAACTAATAGAAGAAATTGGACAGGAAATGTATTTGAACTTGAAGGAAGGTTCTTCAGGGCACTGTGTTCGCACTGATAGGAAATTCAAGTCTAAAAAAACAAAAACAAGAGCAACGTCTGCCCTTTAGCTCACAACGAGGCGAATTTAGTCTTCATCATCACATGAGAACTTTTTTTAGAACTTAGGCAACACAAACAATGAAGACGACAACAACAAAAAAGAAGAACCTAACAAAAGAAATTCTACTTTATAGCCAGTGTTGTAGTACTGGAGTTTGGTCTTGATCTTGGTTCAAACACCAGACTAATTTACAAATTGTATTGTATAATTCAGTTAAAAACAGAACTATAAGAACAACAGTCTGTAGTTTCAGAGGAAGTTACCTGCTGGAACTATTTCTTGGCAAACATCTTGGAATCGAATGGATTCTAAGTTTTGCTTTGGTCTCACGCAAAGAAGATTTAATTTCATTGCCGGTTAAGACCAAAACTGTGTTGATATCACTAAACTCATCCTGCTTAAAACACAACCAACAACTTGACTCAATCTAATTAAAAAAATTTGTTACACTGTCACCCTCCAAGAAAATTAATGTGAGATATCAAGAAGAAGCTGTGGTTTTCTGGGAGGAGATGTCAGCTAAATCTTGTGTAATAAAATTTTGCTTGTCCGAAAAAACGCAAAGCAATACGTAAATTCTGCAATGCGACACTTACTGAGGTAACCACGTGAAATTCTTATGGGCACTTGGAAAAAAAATTAAGATGGAAGAAAGGTAATTTCCGATCCTCCAACCCAACACCCACCTCCCGCCCCACCCAGACCACCCAGTTTGGGTCTTGACCCAAACTTTGAGGGGTTGAACTCTCAAAGTTTTAGTTTTGTCTTTTTGCACTCTGGTCTTAGTTTAGGTGGTCTTAAGTACCACAGAGGGAAACTGTACATAATGGATCCTCGACATTTTCAATCAATATGTATATGACACAGTATGTGACCTGGAGTTTATATGTATTTGATACGTGTAATAAATCAAATCAAAGTCTCCCGTCTAAAAATGATACTGCTGTCAATGCTTTTATATTGGCCCCTCTCATTATTCGTTTAAATTCATACACACTGTACATTCAGCACTATAACATGGATTTTCTTGACAGCCCACACATTCCCACGCAGCTCTGTACACACACACACACACAACGCCAGAATGCAATGAAACACTCTCACACACACACACACACACACATAGATGGTAACATAAGACAGTGCCTTTGAAAACGTACAAGATAGTTTCCTTCCTTCCTCTCTCCTTCTCCCTCCCCTACCTCTCTCTCTGTCTTTCTCTTTCTTTCTTTGTCTCACTTTCTCTTTGTCTTTCTTCAAGTATCTCTCACAACAAAGTCACAGTGTTGTGTTTTGCTGAGAGGCTGCACGATGGCAAAGTTCAAAGAGAGATCAGGGCAGTGGGCGGTAGCAGAACACCCCAAAGCACTGTAGCTTTCCACAGCCACTACGCTCCATTTACTGCACGCACACACACACATATACACAAGACTTTGAACTTGACCCATCGTACGGACACTGCTTTTTTGTTGAGCATCCATATGTGCAAGTGTGTAAATGCTTGCATGTGTATTCAAACATGTGCCTTTCTTTTGTGTGTGTTGCTTCCGGTCTGAATGCGCCACATGTGCAGTTACAATACGTGTGTGTGTGTGTGTCCACATGTGCGCTTTATTCCCTGTGTGTGTTTTCGGTCAAGTGCATCGCTATATATCTGTGAGTGTGTGTGCGTGTGAGAGTGTTTATGCGAGACTTAATGCATCACCGCATTTGCGGGTTTAAATAAGGGCTTTTTACTGTGTGAGCCTGATGACAATTCCATTGAAAACAGGTGGCTATACTTTAAGCCAGTACACTTAACTTGCTGTAATGTATTTTCAGGCTTTGTGACAAAATCTTGTACCAAAAGAAAAGAAAAAAAAAAGACCCCAAAATCCAGATTCCCATCCACTGGTCCAGACTGAATCCTTTCAAGAAAGTCAGATAAAAATAAAAGAGGCTCGGTGAGTGATTATTCTTTGGCTCTACAGGACGGTGTTTTCGAAAAATATGACATTTTGGTCTGTACTCAAGCCAGTCACATACAAATGAACATTAGTATGTGGGGATCAGGGCTAGCACAGACATTCTTTTCAAATTTGATGCAGTTTCAGTCCTTTTTTAGTGGGACTTTGGTTATTTGCTCCAATAACTGATTTCTAATTTGTCATTCATTTATGCTTCTATTTGTCAGACAGCATGGCGTAATACATGACATGAAATGAACAGTGCACTTTCCAATATGTCTGCACTGTCACCCTAACCTGTAACTAACTGCACACTGTGTCTCATTAAGTGGTGTGACATGCATGCTTTACCAAAGGGTCGTGTGTGAGTAAGTCTGAGGTACCACAATAACCCTTATATTGGACCGTCATCAGTGACGTGCGCAGGCAGAGAACTGTTTCTCTAAACTGAAAAACTGCCATACCCCTGAGCTGGATTCCGATCAGATGATCAGACCGGTCAATCTCCTCCATGGTCGGCCTGAAATGAGTGCTATCCAGGTGGAGTTCATGTACTAAACTATGATACTCTACTTGTTGTTGTGTCCTGGCATGGTTTATTTTGTGTACCCAGCTGTGCCTGTGTCAGTGTCACACAAAATAGACATCAACAAGTTTCCTTTGGTTTGTGTCCAATGATTTGAGAGAGAGAGAGAGAGGGAGAGAAAGAGAGAGCAGTGGCTGAGTGACATAGACACTGAATGAGAGTGAGGAAGCATGGTTTAATTTAAACTATTTTATTCATAAAGGCCATTTACTATTTATAATAGTATTTACAGAGACAAACCATTAAGCCAAGCAGCATATAAACATTTAATTAATGATTTAATTTTATAATTCACCTTCCCCATGTGGCCTCCTCCACCTTTTTCTTGCCTTTTCTTTACACTCCACCCCTCTCCCAAACACACATATCACACACATGCAAAAATTGTCTGATTTCTCTAGTAGGACGGCTGAAAATAGCTCACCCTGTGGGCGATTTGTTCCAGTTCAATGACTGATGGTAACCAGGAGTTTTTTTTTTTTTTTGCTTTCAACTTCAAATCTGTAATTAACACAGGCAATGCATCTTATAATTTGACCTAGAGAGCACAAGATTACAATCAACCTCCATCCAACCCCCCTAAAGCCAATTTGTGATTTTCATTAGTATTTCCCTTCAAATGAAATACAAGTATTATTATAAAGGAAAAGCTGTGATTTTCTTGTAAAGGAGACATATATAAAGTAGTTATTTTCATTTCATGTACAGTTTTCTGTTTAAACTGACCTACAGCAAAGCAATGGCAACATTTTAGTCCACGTCCGTAGTACGATGGAAAAGCATGACCTGTGCTCTGTAATGGAAGAAAGCATCGAAGGAGAAAACAGTGCATCATTTAAATTCACTTCATTATATGTAGGCTGTCTAACAATAAAACTTAACTCTAATTTAACAAGAGAACTTTTAATTGTACTCTGACGGCTGCTCCAGACCTCTCTGGTCTACCCTCAGATCTCTTTCCATCCCACATTGTGCACAAACTTTAAGTCTTCACTGTAAATGCCCCTCAGCTCTTTTCTACATCATGCCTCTCTTTAGAATATCAATCCCTTTTTTTTTTTTTAGCTGAATTTGGATCCATCCAGCCTCATCTGGGATTTGAAACCTGGTATCCTCGCTTTGGTATCCTCCCCTCCCTCCTTGAACTTTAACAAGACAAAGAGTCAACAGTCACGCTAGCGGCCGAGGCTGTACTTACTGTAGTCACAGCTGCTTGAGCTAAATGCTAACATCAGCATGCTAACATGCTTACAAATGCGTGTATTTAGCAGGGACACATATTTACCACACTCCCCATCTTAGTTTAGCATATTAGCATGCTAGAATTTGCTAATTAGCACAATACACAAAGTACAGCTGAGGCTGATAGGAACATAATTAGTTTAGCAGTGTGGACAAATTCATTTATCTTCCGAGGGGCATGAATATTTCAACAAAATCTTATGATAATTCATCCAGTAGTTGTTGATATTTCACCATACAGTAGCATGGCTAAAAAGCCCCCAAACCTTTCTTTGTCCTTTGCCCAAACAAAGTCCCTCCACCCATCCTTTCCTTCCATCCCTGCCCTGTCCCCCAGTGTACGGAAGTGGCTCCTGGCTCTTGTTAGTGGGTCTGGAGCCACTTTGTTTCGCTCGGTTTGGGACACGGCAGGCTTTTCATGCTCCGGGGGGCTGCGGCAGATCGTCTTGCAGCGGCTAAGAGTGGTCCTGGCTCACAAAGGGCGCCTTTGTCTAAAGAGACCCTTATCTGTCCACCAGCATCAACTTACTCCTACGGCACAGAGCCACTCATATAAACCCCCACTTTACACTTCAACCGCACACACACATAAACATACTGTAGGTAATGTGCACAGATGGAGCACATACTCAGACAGTAAGGCATACATACATACATCATAGAAATTCCTGCATGTTATTTGCAGGTGTCTGCTGCATGTGCGTGCATATATCCCTATGTGGGCGTGTCTCTGTGCACACATAAGGTGCATATTATTAGTAGACATGTATAAATAAGCTGCTAGAGCTACACAGAAAAGCCCATTAAAAGTGGGGAAGCATATGGTCATACTGTGCAAACAGTAAATCGTCCCAGAGGTTCATCTGCCTGCTCACATTTACATACACCCACACATCCTCTTCAGCTGCATGCACATCATCTCCGAGCAATTAACATCTATACTGATGGCTGTGCATAGGCATTATTTGTCTCCTTATTGTTATTCCTTGGCTTTGTTTGTTTGTTTGTTCAGGTTGGCATTGCACCAACACAGCCTGGAGAGAGCTGTCTATTAATTTACTAGGAGTTTAAGTACTGCCCTGTTTTCACAGGATTAAATGTCATTTTGATTCTCTTTATTGCTTATTGATATGACACAGACGCCACCCTGTTAATAAAGGCTGTTACCTCTGCAAGGTTTCGAATCACTCTGGGGAAAAGCTGCCACAGTGATACAGTGTGTTTTAAACAAGCACAAGGCTCTTTATTATTTTTTTTTATTTTTACAAAAATCGATAAAACAAAAAGGTATTTATGAGAAATGAAGTTACACAGTAAATTGGATAACCTGTTTAAATGCACTTTAGTAACCTGGTTACTGTAAAATCTGATTCTGGTTCAGCAAGTCAACAAGCAGATTTCTTTCTCACAAGAGGCTTCTTACTGTCAGATTCACTTTTAGTCAATTTGAATTTGTATGCAAGAATATATTCTTTAGCCCACGCTGCTGTCCCAGAGATGCTCTCCCTGCATGCACGAGTGTACATGTAAAATTACTCCTATAAATGGCCATGGATCTTTGGCCTGTTTTTACATAGACTGCCATTTTTAGTGTGTAAGGAAAGTCCAGGAGAAAATCGGGATAAACTGAGCAAAACTAACAAGTAGCATGGCTACCAACGGTCACCATTGCTGAGCAGCCAAAAACATTCCCTATGGTAACTCCAACCAAATTCATTCAAGTCATATTAGACGAATCCACACCTCAGGATCTGGTCCAATTCCAAGTTTTAGTGTTATTTTATATTGTTATATTAGTAAAATTTTACACATCCAGCAGTTACGTAACAATCTTCAGCCATTTCGAGTCATGTCTCTGGACACCGAATGAATGCAAGTCCTTATTTACTCTCTTTTAGCTCTGAGTTTGGTCTCTACCAATTCCTAAAAGAGAAACATCTGGCTCGTTAGCTGATAAATGCTCCAATATGTTCACCAAAATACCAATTATATATCTTTTAACCATGCTGTAATTGTCAGGCACAAATTTTGTAGAATGCAAAATTAAAAATGAAAGTTGGTTTAAATCAACCCTCTCCTTTAAAAAAATCCAATGAAAATTGGTTAGAAAAGCTTGTTTTACAAAGCCAGTTCTTCTACAGGAAATGCTATCCAAAACCAAATTGCGTATGAATAACATGGCAGTGGGTAAGAGTAATGAGCCAAGTCATTTTGCATGTTATCACAAAGCATTCTTTGCCTTTCAAGTGTCATTTTACGCCAGTGACTACTGAGTTATGATGGCGTGGCAGTGCGTCATTTTACATGCGAATTAAAAAAAGTGACGTAGTATAAAGAGCCAAGAAGTCCACACATGGAGGAGGTTGGGGTGATTGGATAGGTCACACAAATACAGAAGAACACTGTTTGTGTCCTGTGTGACACCAAAGGTCATACCAAAACCCAAATGGGCACGTCTCTGTCACGACGCGGTCACAGCACTGTTTTGGTCTGTCCTCTACATGACTCCCCACCAAGAGTGTTTTGCCCACCAGACTTTATTTATTTGCTCAGATTTGGTAATTTTCCTTGGTTTAGGTGTTTCTAAATACACTTTTAAATATGTAAATATGCTATGTAGTTAATTTGTTTCCAGATTTTCTATACCATTTTTGTGTCTGGCTTCCGTCCGGCTCGTACACTCTACGGAGCACAGCTGCTTCTTCTGAGACAGACCGTGGAATGGCTGGAGGGGTTTGAAAGTAGTAACGTGTGTTTATACACCACCCCACGGTGTCGCGTTGCAGCACAAAAACCAATGGTCACCATATCTGAAAGGACCAAGAAAGATCTACAACTAGATATCCCCACACATATATGGTACGCGTATCAGGAAGGGGTTTCTGTCAGCTCACAGTAAAACATAGATATATATATGAACACACATGCGTGAGACCCTGACTGCACACCCCACTTCAAACCCATATGGGCGTGTATGCACACTTTCGCCTGTGCTCGTGAGTGTTTGACGGAATGACGGTGCGCGAGACCTCTTTACTGGAGTTTCTATCAGCTTAAAGTTAATTACAGGGATTACTCTTCCTTATTGTCCCTCAGAGCCCTGCAGCAGCCAGGTTAGAATACAGACAGTATATCAGGGTTAACACTGTGGCCAAAAGGATCAGTCAGTCTGGAGAGAAATGTGGCAATAACTCTATCAGATGGATTCAAACTAGATCCATGCATACAAAAAAAGGAATACATAGTTCTCACATTGATTGATAAATTCTTTGGTATTTCCTCATGTTTGTGAGTCTAGATATTTAATATGGTTGCAATTCGATTAATTCATTTTGGAGAAATTCCCACTGAGTCTGGTTTAAGTGGCAGAGGATTGCAGCAGATGGTATGGTAAAGTATGGGATTCCCCTGAAAGCAGAAATTACTTTCCTCATGTGACTGTAGACAGGAAATGGCCATCATCTGCTATAGAGTATTTAAGCAAATTGTTCAGTGCATGCGGGCATACATTTGTGCATGCATTGTCTGTGGGTGTACATTGTCGGAGCAATTGAGTAAATGGGCATTTAATTGGTTTTGCAGAAAGCGCACATTTTGACGAGGATAAACAGATTTCTTTGTCTGCTAACGTCGAAGATGACAGAGCAGTGATTGGCAAATGGAGCTCCATTTGTTCGGCAGCAGAGTGACTCACGCTGAGGCAAAAACAATTAAGATACCGGTGGCTAATTCCTGCTTCAAAAAGGTTTGTCTTCAGGAGGAGAATTTTCTTGGCAGCTCAGTGTGGAGTTGTTTGGAGTGGAGTGGGACCATTTTACACCCAACACAGAGAAACAGTGTTCACTTAGTGGGGAAAAAAATGAACGAAAGGTGTTTTATCTAAACAGATTTCCCAACTCAGACATCTACAGACTACATACAAATTTGTAAGTCGAAAAAAACAAAGTATGAACAATGGAGCCAAATAAAGCAAATCAATAGGTAAACAGTAAATACTTATTCTTTTCTTTTATCTGACAAAATAATTCTGTCAAACTATAGGGAAGTGAAGCAGAAAGCAAAGAGATCAATGCAGCACTGAATTGCAATTTTATTTTGCCTCAGCTCAGAATCAATTCTGAATCCTCACAATCTTCATTGTTTCACGGAAAGCAGATTTTGTTTTCCAATTTTGTAAAACCTCCAGTGAATATGTGCAACATCTGTTAATAATAAATACAGCCATAAAGGCTGATATGTGGTGGTGGAGTTTAAAGGTTGAGAATATTCTATAATTGGTAATGAATTTACTTCACTGTTTAAGTAGTGAATCACACACTTAATGTTTTAAAGCTGCACTGATCAATGTTTTTACATTAATAAATCAAATGACGATGTGTAATGTGAAAGTTGGTCATGGTGGTAAACCTCATGCTCTGCAGAGATTTTTAGTGTCTTCCATGTCACTGCCTTGGTTTTACGGCACACAAACTCCAGGCGGCTGTTGAAAAAAGTGAAAAAAGGTCTGAGAAATCCACTGAACAGCAACGTTAGCGCCTAACTAAAGAGCATATTGGAACATTTATCAGCTAAAGAGCTAAACGTAACCTTCAGGAGTTGGTACTGACCAAAAAACAGCTATTGCTTGTTACACTTCCCACAAGTGACCAAAAAGTCAATTAATGGAGGTTAAAGTGTATGTTGCTGATTATCATGTTTGCAATTAAATATTTGTATAATAACAATATATTGAATGACTGAGGGAAATCAATACAGTAACAGGATTTAAATGTGACATTTGTTTTTATTTCATGTATTAATGTGAGGAAGGTTTCATCAGATCTGTATGGAGCCAGAGCCGCCCCGCGGCATAGGCAGTATGCTAAGGGTGCCATCCATCCAGGGGGCGCCACAAATGGGGGACGAAAAAAAAAGAGGAACTTTCACTTTTCTTATACTAAAACTCGTTGGTACTATTATTTCTTAACTGAATAGCAAAGCCTATTAAGTAATAATAATACTTTCCCGCCTCTGACTGATTAGACTGTACCTGCTCTCAGTTTTCTGACGTCACCTCCTTATTGACAATAATAATGTGAAAACGACAAAATCTCTCTGGTGCCGGGGAAGGAAGAAAAGAAAAGAAGAGGAGGAAAAACACGACAAAGACAGAGGTACAGTAAAGATGATGTCATGTATTTATTTGTCTGTTGCTGAACGATAGTAACTTTCAGCCTAACACGGTTTGATAATCAATAAATAGCGTTAGCTTGTTTTAACGTTAGTTAATTTCTCAGGGTGATTTGTTGACATTTTTATTGACATGTGGTTATCTAACGTTTGCTCTGCTTGTAATAGTCAGTCAAAATGTTATTCCTTTTCCACACCTTCATATATCAGAGCTCTAAGGCTGGTTGTTTGTTGTGTTACAGTTTATATTGTCTAAAGTGTGTTTATAGTGTTAAACTTTACATCAGTGTTAAAGTGCACATCATTAATGTTAATACTTCAAAACTTAGCATTACTGCTTCTTTGCATTCTGCTAATCAGCAGTTCACTGTAATGGTAATAAGATTGAATCTAATTTGCATATCAGCAATAATTGCATTGTATATGATACATGTACAGAATAGGGGAAATCATGCCTCTCTTTCATTTTTTTAGGTTTTTCATTTCATGTTATTCTTGGTGTCATTTTTTTTTTTTTTAATGATTAGACTGTAACACCCAACATATGTGTTGTTGAGATATCTGAGTCCCACCTCTGCCAATCTTGGGTGGTCACCAGTTATCTCCACTTCAGCAACATCAAGCGATCCTCCTGTTGCCTCCACCTCGTTTACAGTTTTTATTTAGGTAGTTAAATCTTATACTGTGCATAGGCTTTTTATATGAAATATATATATATATATATATATATATATATATATATATATATATATATATATATATATTTGGTTTTGGATATAACAAAAATAGGTAATGTACAAAAATACATATAATATAATATAATATTGTATTTTTGTTTTTATTTATTTATTTATTTGTATTTTTATTTTATCTTCATGTTTACTGTTTTGATTGGGCAACTTGTTTTGTAAAAATAAAATAAAATGTCAAAGGCAAGGTTATTCAGTTTTGTGTGTGTTTGTATGTAAATTGGCAGTGGTGCGATGCAGGAGGGCGGGGGCACCACCTTAAATCTTGCCTAGGGTGCCAAATTGGTCAGGGCCGGGACTGTATGGAGCCATCATGGCGAAGAGAAAACTGTTGGATGTTAGAACTTGACTTGAAAAAAGTGTTTCCATCTCCTGTTGAGAGCATGAACTTGACTTTAAAAAAAGTGTTTCCATCTCCTGTTGAGAGCATGAACTCTTTTTAGAAGCATAGAATGAGTGTGAAAACCTTTCTGCAAAACTGACTTTTTTTGAATTTCCATTACATTTTTCTACTGTGGTACTCCAAACTGCATCCAGATCTATGGAAATAGTGTGTTTTAGCTTGTGTGGTGGTCAAGAGCTACAGTATGTGAAGCACTTAGAAGCTAAAGAGCTAAATATTTAGGAGTTGATGGAGACCAAAGCAGAGACAAAGACAGTGAATACTGAACTTAATTTACTCAATATTTCGCCTCTCTTCGTCTCTATTTTCCTTTCCACTGTTCTACTTTCCAATGTCGTAAAGAGTATGGTCTAGACCTGCTCTGTATGGAAAGTGTCACGAGATAACATCTGGTATGATTGGCGTGATATGAATCAAACTGAATTGACCTTAATTCTTTATAGGGCACTCATTACAAATACTTGGAAATTTAAAATTTCAGCCAGTGTTATTGGTGGATATAAGACATTTTTTCTTTTGACTTTTTAAAAAAGTTTCAGTTTTAGGCTGCAAATCATAGTCAAAGAAGTTACTGTACACGCTCACTCGCCCACCATGGGTAAACAAAAAAAATCCCCAAAATATGTTGGAACATTAATTTTCAAATTAACAATCAGACATATCTCTTACGTAACTTATGACACTATTTCAAAATATCACGCACGTGTTACAGCACAAAAAATGTTAGGGTTAGAGTTACAGTGGGATCCATTAGAGGCCATAGCAACGCTACCTGTGACGTAGCCTGACATTTGCTGATTGGCTGTAGAAAGTCACGTGATTCTTCTCTTTCATTGAAAGACTTGGGACACCATTTTTAAAGCCCGTTGAAGTTACCATATATGGTTCCTCGCCCTATAAAGGGTTAACTCTTTGGTAGCATATTAGCAATAATTACTGCTAATAACAGCTTGTTAGCTCATGGCTAACATTAGCTCATAAGCTAAGTCACTGCTCCACAGCAGAGATGAAGACAGCTTGTCAATTTGGGAGCCAAACAGCTGAGATCACATTCAAATCAAATGAAAATGAATGAGGTCTACATGTCATCACCATCGTGTCCGAGAGGACAGAATGTGGACTCCCTCTGTCTCATCTCTCTCTGCTCTGTGTTTTGTTTTGCCTGTCACTCCCTTTCTCTCTCTCTTCTCCGTCACTCGCTCTCTATCTCTCTCTCTCTCTCGCTGGCCGGGCTTCTGAGAGTTGGGGGCCAGACAGACTGGGTCTTTGACTGGGGCGGTGATGCTATCATCGCTCTCTGCACAGGCCTGGCTTTGTTTTCTTCCTCCGACTCTCTCCTCTGTTTTCGCAGCGCTCATTTGCCAGGTTTCCCGTTGCTCATGGAATTTCTGAAACATGGAATAATGAGAGGTGTAAATCAAGACAGAGAAAATCAGCAGTTTTCAGAAAATTCCCAGGGGAAGTCGGAAGAAAATAAAGAGAGATTTACAAAGGCAGAGCAGAATGTATGCTTACCTCACCTTCGAGGCATTTGTATTTAGTTATGGGAAGTTATCGAGAAGTCGAGGAAATTTATATCAGGGCCACAGTGGGAAACCTCACATGAACTTTTGCCCTCTATCTCTGCTGTCACTTCTAACAAACTGTACCACATCCTCCTCACAGGAGACCTTTTCTTTTTCTTTCTTTTTTGTTTTTGAAGCCACTTCGATTCAAATGTCATTGTCTCCATGGGCCAAACAAACTGCACAAAAAAAATAAACACTCCACAGTCCAAATAAACTGGCCCAAACATGGCCAGTGGATAGAAAGAATCACTTTAGTATACAGCAACGAAAGAAAAAAAAAAGTAGTGATGGTGTCCTCTGTCTTTGTTTATCTAATTATAATAAAATCATCAAAGACAGAGAGGGAGAAATCCATTATTTTTAGCATTATCACTCCTCTGTGTATTGACTGATTCAGACTTGGTTTATGTAAAACACTTTTTAACTAGTTTTGTTCATACAGATTTTGCTACATGCTGAAATATTAAATGTGGTTGAAGGAAAGATCATATGTAATCACTTTATTACCAGATTTAGCCGACATCTTTTTACCCGTTTCATCAAAACCACACTCAGGTGCTCCAACTAAACGCCTAATTCAGGGGGTAAAGTGAAGCAAAAGACATACGCCTCCACTCTGTGAAGTTATTTTCTTTCTTTCAAATTTTTGTGCATTAACAGTGGTAATGGGTGCTTTTTTTATGTGATTAAAACCTTACGCCCAAACTTACCTGGGCAATATGCAATAAAATTAAATAAATTATAAGAAATCCTCCTGCTACATGTAAAACCTGACTCATGACATGCACGTTTTGGCCACAGTGAAGAACAAAATATCCACTTTTACAATGTTTCACAACTTTAAATGAAGGAGTTCAGCTAATTAGAATCATAAACATATAAATGACACACTTGTTACAATCATATGCAAAACAATCATGAATTAATTCTTAATTGTTGGATGAGGTTGACATTATTCTAAATTTTTCAAGTTAACAAATCCCATAAAAAGATCAAAACCAACAGTGTTCATCCATCTTTCAGTACTGTACTTTGTTTCTGCCCATTTTCAATCTGACCTCTCTCGCCTTGTCTGTAGTGGGTAGCCTCGGGTCCACTGGTTCCTACTGAAGGTGTAAATCTTTAAAAACAGCTCGCAAACATGTAGTTTCATTTTTTTTTAAAAAGGTTCAATAATTTCTTAAGACATCTGGACACTAGTTTTCAGCAAACGATACTCAAACAGGAGGAAAACATGTTTTTGCTGGGGACTATTTCTAGCAGTGGATTAACACACATTTGGTGCTCTTGTGAGTATTTCTAGCAGCAGGATGGTGTATGTAGGATTAAGTCCATGTAAATTATGATACCTACAATACAACACATGTATTGTTGTATTGGGCCTTTGCATGATATCTGTTGTCAATAGGAAAAATATTGGCAGCTTTATCCTGCAACTACTGCACAACACAGATTTCAAACCCAATAACATCCACAGCTTCTCAATCAGTGAACCTTCATATAGTTTGTCTGTTCCAACAGGTCAGACCAGACCATTTTGTATTGCACTGGACAGCTGTGCCTCCTTCAAAATGGATTTGTATGTTATAAAATTGTTTTCATAATTAGGTTGTGGCGGTGTAATTCCTGCCTGAATTCTTGGACTGTGTTCACAGACAACATTTATGTAATGTGCTGTAGTTGGTCGGGGTTTATGTGGGGTGGATGCTGGGCAGACAAAGTGCAGGACTGTGACACCAAAGTCCCAGGTTCACATCCAGACTCTGGTCTCTGGTTCGTTTTAAGTTAGGGAAAGATCATAATTTCAGTTCAGTTTTAATAATGCTGTTGTCACTGTGAGTGGATGCTTAGGTGGACAACGAAACGATGAAATATTTTGTCAGAGAGTGTTTGAGTATTGCATATTTGTTGTATATAAATGTTATTTCTCTGACAGGGTGAGCTGGAGGACTTCAGATTAGCGGAGACAGATTTTTTTTTAAAAGAACGGCCACAATCAAAGCCACATAAATATCTTGGAGTCAACCTCCAAAAACCATGGATACTATTTCCCACAATTTAGGCTTTTAGAAGATTTTTTTCTGGTTTGTTTTGTTTATTTTTTTGTTTTGTTTTGTTTAGTTTGCGTAAAAACAAAAGGCTCATAAAATATATTTGTCGAAAAAGGAAGAAATGCATTGTCTACAGAAACCAGGGTTATTTCGTCAGACATGATGAAGCTCCTCTGGAGCCACAAAACACATTTCAGTGCTACATTAGACGTGCAGTATCATCGTGACTTTGACGCATAAAACTGGTGGAGTTCCCCTTTATTGGTGGCCTTTGTGTTTGAGAGTGCGTGATACATAAATCAGCCGGCGGGTTCATCTTCCTCTCACAGCCTGCATACATTACTATCAAACAGAGATTTCTTGGCCTATAAGTAACTTAAGTTATGAGCCTCGTAGTGTTAATATCCCCTCTCTCTCCCTCCATCTCAGGGTCTCTCTCCCACCTCCTCTTTGATGCACATTATCTATATGTATGAGTGTACACAACCGGGTCACGTTACACCTCCCAGAGAGCCTATTGAAATTCATATTTAAACTGGGTTATACTGGGCTAATATCTGCGAAAACCTGTCACTATGAGAAATGATCTTACTTATTAGACCTCACACGCATCTATTAAAAGAATTAAAAAAAAGAAAATAGGAACACTTTGTTCTGGGATTTGCATGTCTCTGTGTTCGCCAGCTTGTTACACTCGTGTGTGTATATCGAAATTAGTCCAGGAATGTTCTCATTCTACTCACAAGTATTAACATAAGGCAGATGTTAATGCTGGACTGCTTTACAGCTCAAAGAATGATCGATATCCTCTCGACTGGAACAAGATCTGAATGGGAATGAGTGACTAATGCCAAGATCAGCATCAGATATCACCGTAATCTTTTAGATCACTTCTTAAAACACACTTTTACAGACACACTCTAATAATATAAATTGTTTAACTTGCTTTAGTCTCTAGTCATGAGCTTGATTTATTTATTCTATAACTCCGGTTGTAATTCATGATTCTGTGTGAATGGATAAAATCCAGGTTAGGAAATATTTTGTTACTAATGTACATGCCAGACAAAACTGCAGTATGGTTGTTTGTGTGGGCTCAAGTTTAAGTATTAAAAATGTTAATGCAGGCTATATATTCACAGCAGCACAACAATATTGATGATGGTACAATATTCCTAATAAATGTTGTCACAACCTTTGCACAGACAGAAGCTTGGCTGGACCGGCATTAGCATTAATTCTACATACCAGAACACCAGACACATACCAAAACATGAATACACTGAAAAAAAAGTGTTTTGTTATTGTTCCTGTCCAAGCACATCTTTTCAACATCACTGTCAGCTCATATTTGTGTCATATTTAGGTCCCACCCTTAATAAAAAAAGACTTGTATGACAGTGTGAACAAAGTTTAACGGGCCCATTCCACAGCAGGAACCACAAACCTTTGCAGGAAGTCCGGAAGTCTACCTGCATTCAGACCAGGCAACTCGGGGTCTGAATTTATGTTGGATCCAAAATCACTCCCTATAATTTACTCATTCACTGTTTGTTTCTTCATTTTTAACTCTGTATAGCAGAAGAGATTTTTAGCAGATAGTAATGTGTATGCCAGGGGGCACTACCTTTCATATAGTCCTTGATCCCCAAAAGATCTCTGCTTTGGGGGTGATACTCTCTGATAGCCAAGGAACCATGAAGGCAGAGTTTTTTCTCCTAACTCACTCCAGCAGTAAGCAACAAGGAACACAGTCACAGGGTATTATTTCATCATGAGTGAGAACTGAGTCACAGACAAAGCCTTTGTTTTATTGGACTACTTTGGTGGAATGCACAAACTGTACTTTTAGTTCCTGTTTTAGTTCCTGTAGCTGCATTGTTCCTGTAACCATTTGATCAAAAAGAGGAATTAAGGTACTTTAGCCCTCTGTCCAAAATTCCCCTGTTCATGACAACTGTACTGAGGGTGAATTTTCATACAACTGTTCAGATTATATTAAGGCTTAAAGTTATGCATAATTAAAAGCATGGCTGTTACATGTGGCTTGTTTGAGCACCCAGGCTTCAGTCAGCCCTCCTCAGCTCAAGCTCATGCTCATGCTCCACCTCTTTGCCCATATTTTGATTAGTGGGGAGCCAGGGGAGGACTACTAAGATGGCAGCGGCCCAATTGACAACGGCTCTTCAAAAACCTGTAGGTGACATCATGGAGACTACATCCATGTTTATCACTGTTTATGGTCGGAACTCATCCACTATCATCTAATGACCATTTATATTTTCACCTGAATTCACAGGCAGATGTCTGTTTATTGAGTTTAGCAGAAATGGTCCGGGTATCCTTTATCTGTCATCAAATGATAGCTGATGAATTCTGAGATTGACGGTGGGTAGAGCTGAACAAAAATGAATTTTGATCTGTGACTATTCTTACCCGGTGTGGACTATGATATGAATTGGGAAATAAAGCAAATATTTGCAGAAATGAAGTGTTATGTGACACTACTTTCAGACATGTGACTTTGCCTTCCTTGATTTTATCACAAGACATGGCTGCGAACAAGCCGACAACAAACTGTCTGTGTGGGACTCCTGCAGGATGACTGACAGGTGACTGAACCAATTCCACGAGAGCAAAGTCAAAGTCAAGTCATTAGAGGTGAGGAGGTCCTGTAATCATGCTGAGCTGTCTGTGAGGCCAGACGGACGGCTCGCTCTCACACACACACACACACACATACTCAGAAACCACACTTCACATCAGTCCGTCCCAGTACGTGGTCTCGGTTGGAAAGTGTGTGTCTAGCATAGATTAGAATGTGCCAGGGCTGGTCAGGAGTAGAGAGACGATCAGTGGTGGAGCTCAGTCAGCCATGGCCGCTGACTGTCTGACACTCGACAGATAGACTGGTGTTTTCAGGTGGGGCGGGCCCACACACACACACACACACACACACACACACACAATTTAGGCTTAGCCTTTTCAGAGGACTGCATGACCAAAATGAGAAATTTGAGAATGTGCTGCTTTCCTTGTCTTGCCATCTTGATGAAACAACATGTTTCCAAATTCTGTAAAAGTTAACAGAAGAACCACGTTTGAATTTCTCAAGTTTAAAGCAGCATCACGTCGAAATAGATATTCTTGCAATTTAGCGCCCCCAGTGTCAGTGTAACTCCATATTACTTATGATCAAAAGCTATCGAACAGCCAAAAATTAAGCAACTTCAACCAAAACGCCTGTTGTACATTCCCCCAGTGCTCTGAGTTCACAGTCCAAGCAATCCAGCTAACAAACTGAGCTAACATCAGCTAACAGCAGCTACAGTTTATGATTTTAAATCTATTTTTTAAAGTAACACAATCTTAAATTAAGATGTTGCAACCGCTCCCTCAGTCACTGAGACCTGATGAGTCTTTCATTGAAGGATTAATCTCTAACAAAGTGATAAATTGTCTTACTTTGAGTTTAGTTACTGTGAGATTAGTGCTGTTCTCTCCTGCTATGCCAGATATGCTGGCTGTCATGGGATCTGGCTAAATAACCATTTTGAAAACATCTGACAGTGTTTTGAAGATTAGACTCCAATACAGTTTGCCAGAATGAGTGTGCTAAAAGACAGGTGATAATCTGCATCAGTCACAGGTAGAATCCACATCTGGGAACATTTTTCATCTTCAAACGAATGTTTGTTCTTGTGTTGTGCAGTTTGTTTTTCTGCAAGTGTCTTCGTTATCTCCTGGGGTATTTTAATCTTTATTTTAAACTTGCCTTCTCTCTCTGTGTGGTGTATTTTTTATTTTATTGTCATTTCAGTATTTTTTCCACTGTGCAAATCAGCCAAAAAACTAGGCTAAACTCAAATTGACTTTGCACTTGCAGTGAGACACAGATTACAGTAAGATGTGCTTCTGCCTCGCATCAGGAAAAAGAGAACAGATGTACAATTAACAGGAGTGCTTCAGGTTGACACAGACCACGGTCTGTGGGTCTAATAGCTAAGTGCACATCATTTTATGAACATTATAGAAGTCTGCATCGAGTGGATGTTGTATAATCCAATTTCTATGCATATCTGCCCACAGTATCCACACATGGAGGTAAACCACCTATGGTTCCAATGAATCACACACAAAAAAAGAAGATAAAACATGCAGGAGATACATTCTGAGAAATACCACTGTGAGAAACCGTTTATATTAATATGAATATACCAGTACCAGCAGCATATTGTCATGAATTGCAGCAAAGGGAAAACAACTATTGTCTCTGAGCAGAAGATTATAGCTGCACAAATCAATATTTTCATTTTAACAAAGGACCAATGTGTAACGTGAAAGATGTCAATCATAGTGACATCACCAAGCCTGCAGCTCACCTCTGCTCTACTAAGCAGTTTAGCACCTTTCAGCTCATTGTTTAGGCTCGCAGCTTCACTGTTTGGGTTCACTCTCATCGCTTTCATTGAGCTTTTCAACCACGGCAAGCAAGTTCTGCTGAACCAACTGTATGTTTCCCGCTCAGCACCGAACAGCAGACAGACAAAGTTAGCATCTAGCCGGTGAACAGGAGATTTTATTAATGAGCCAGATATTTGCCTCAAGAGTTGGTGGAGACCAAGTGGCAACCTTTGTGGCTGTAAAATGAGGCCATGGCAGAAGTGCCAAAAACTGCAGTTCCTCAAAACGACCACTTGAGGCTGGCTCTAGAAGCGTCAGTCTTCATCAGCCTCCATGTTAAAATGTCCAGCTTCACAGCAGAAATAAACATGTTTACAGCCTGGTACAAAAAACAGTTTTGGTCTCTATAGCTAATTTCCCCGTTCATGACAACTGTACTGAGGGTGAATTTTTATAGAACTCACCTGTTCAAATTATATTAACCATCAAAATGATGCATAGTTTACAATGTGGACGCTTTGATTGACAGGTGGGTGTCATTACTGGTGGACTGTTTGAAGAACCTGGCTTCATTCAGACGTGACGTCACAAAGAGATGTCCATGTTTTATACAGTCTATGGTGGAGACCAAAAAACGGAGCTAAAAGAGAGTGAACATTGGACTTCACCAGGTGGCACAAACATGACTGATCATGTTGCTGCGTAACTGCTGGATGTGTAAATAACTGTTTGCTCCTCACAACTTTATATGGTTATAATATGATAATGTTTACTTGTTCTACTGCTAAATTTAAACTTACTGGACCACTGGCTGCTCATTTGCTGGCCTATTAGATCTATTTTTATCAATGTCGCTGCATTCCCAGACCTCATAATTACTTTAGCGAGCACTAAGTTATGACAATCGATAGAGCACAAGTTTGACGAATAAACCCAAGTTGAAATAAACCAGAGAGTGTTTCTGGCAGGTGCCATCCCAGGATAAATCCTCAATCTGCTCTTCTCAGTCAATCAGACTTTGTGTTTGCTGTGGCACTGCCCGGAGATATTTTATTTTTAATCCAGGCACATTTTCTGACTAGAATCTGCTATGTGCAATTTGAGGCAAACGTCGGAGCTTAGAAACACAACTCAGTGACACTATTTGTTTATCAGGCAGTGTTGATAACCTGTCATCCCTCCATCATCTGTCTCCCCTTTAAGCATCGACCCTTATTTGTCGGGCATTGTTTGTTCTCATTGGCTTGGATAAAACTCTCACAGTTTTCCTGGAAGACGACTAAAACCCGCATTTGCAGCCGTCTGGGTGCGGTTGTTTGGACGAGCTTTGGAGCTCGATTAAACCCCAACATCCTTGGTGTAAACGCGCCATAACTCTCCAGTCTGCCTCTAAATTATTCTCAGAGGAGCAGCTCAACGTTTCATCTCATGGGTGACATCACAAATGAACTTTTGGTTCTGCGGACTGCAGCTTGAGTTGTTTATGTACTTAATAAAGGACTGAGCTCAACAGAGTAATGTATGCGAACCCAGTTTTAGCCTGGATTATTTTCCCTTTAATGTAGCACAGTCAGGGTGAAGTGATTCTCATTGCACAGGCTCCTGGGATTCTCACATGTTATATATGGGATTACATTCACTAAGATAGGCAACACAACACAGGGGATGATATTTATAGTCAGCTACATATATGACTGTATAATTTCATGGCTGTACCTTTTTAAGCACACATCGGAGAAGATGCAGCCTCGGGCACTGGCGACTGAGCTGTATGTAAAGTTATTCATAAATAATGAATGTACGCAATGAGATAAAGACATGAAACCCCATCTCACGCTCTCATTCTTTGTCCTCTGCAGTCTTTTATTTTGCTTGTTGTAGCGTTCTGTCGTATCCTTTGGTTGTTACGCTTGTTGGATTTCTTTAATTCTGCTTTTCTTTTTGTCTGTCAAGGCTAGATTATCGACCACAAAAAGGGAACTGCAGGGAACACAAAAGACTTAGCTTTACTCAGAAGACAATGGTCTACGTAATTTGATATAATTGCAGATCTGTTTCCTAGGCTTTGTTTTAAAGAAGGCCATTTGTCGCACAATAATTAAACAACAAATCTTTATTTGATTTCACTCCAGACCAACAAAAACAATTCAACTGAAGATTGAGTTCCTAAAATAGATCTAACTTCAACTTGTAACTGGATTTGGAAGTCACGCTGTTTGTAATCAGAAACTCTTTAAACATGAGTGTGTAGTTAAGTGGTCTCATAGTCTATAAAACCTGGACCTAGTTTCTGTGACGTCCCCCACAGGTTTCTGAAGAGCCATTGTGAAGCTCAGTGTGGTGGCTCTGGTTGTCGCCATCTTGGCAGTCCTGACCTCTGCCAGGCAATGACTAATCCAAAACTGGGAATAGACATGGAGCGTGGTTGGACCAGAGGCGGGCTGAATGACACCTGGTTGCAGAAACAAGCCACATGTGACGGCACTCACCTGTCAATAAAAGCGGCCACGCTCTTAATTATGCATAACTTTAAGCCTTAATATAATTTGAACAGATGAGTTAAATAAATAAAAAAAAATTAGCTATAGAGACCAAAACTTTTTTTCCTACCAGGCTGTAAACATGTTTATTTCTGCTGTGAAGTTGGACATTTTAACATGGGGGCTTATGGAGACTGACTCACTTCTGGAGCCAGACCTCGAGGAACTGCAGTTTTTGGCTCTTGAAGGTTGAGGCTTGGTGTTTTACAAAACCTTCTCTATCACTCTCTTTTCTTTTTTAAAGGATGCCTTGACTTTTTCATACAGTGTGATTGCTAAACAGCTAGCTGTAGGTGAGGTGTAGCCTAACATAATCTTGGCAGTTGAGTTGGCATGGTAGCAACCAGTGGATGTTGACTTTAACTTTGGTGAACTTTGATCTTGATTTCACCTCAATCAGTACTTTGTCAGCATTCCTTCCTCGGCACATTACGTGGCATACTGTAGTACTTGGCAGCAATGTTCACACTACAGGTAAAAGTGTGCCTGTACCATTTTGGGAGTTTCCATGAGAAACAGAGAGATCTCAGCGTCACACTGTAATCGATATGGAACTGTTACTGGGATTTCTCCCAAGCATCCACATTTCTACTCTGTCACTCTGACAACGCACACACACAGAGTATAAAGGTGACAAACATGGATCATTTGCTCAGGGATGCACTAATAAGTTGATCCAATAATGCTGTATTTTTTTTTTTTTTTACATTACAAGATATCCATCCTCCATCTCAGCTCTCTTCAGATTTCTTTTTCCAAATCTACCTCATCTCCCATCTTCGAATCCTCTCATTATTCCACAATAATATCCAATCGTCTGTCACCCTGCTTGTGATTAGCGCTGTACCCCAGCTCGTCGTGCATGTGTGTGCGTGTCAGACACCTCATCTTCAGCCAATCATACGGATCAGTGCCGATGATCCGGCTGAAGCGCGAGGAAAGAAAAGCAAGCTATTGTTTTTCTTTTTTTTTTTTTTGACTCGCTCGTCCTTTTTCTATCTCCTCCACAATGGACCAAACCTGGTGCTGACGCTTTCTCTCTGAGCCAAAAGAGCTAATTCATCCATTTATATTTATGAATGCAAAACCCCTTCCACAATGTCATTAAAACAATGCAAATGAAATTGAGTTGCTTTGTTAATTTCTTTCTGTTTTTTTTTTATTTTTTTATCCCCAAACCCTCAGATAGATGTGGATCTGAAACCTTTGTGCTATAGTTATGCGCCACCGAACATTAGGAAATAATAAAACCACTGTGAGCTGATAAGACTGACAAAGGAGGTCCATGATCTAAGCGTCAGGGACACAGACATCATTGCTGTAGCCAGAAATAGGTGGGCTGAGAGAAAACAGGGACAAGGTGAGACTGATTTAACACCAAAATTGTTTTTTGGGTTGTGGAAATAAAAACTTCTGAAACACAGACGTGACAGAAGAGACTGCTGAGACCTTTAATGAGGATACAAGTTCATTTATGACTTTTACCTAAAAAGTTCAGTGCTCTGTTTTGACAAAGATAATTCAGTGACTTTTTGTCCCAAAGGCCAAACTAATCATTTCTCCTTCACTTGGATGAATGATGGGTAGTTGTTTTCTCCAAATTATCTTTTTTATATTCTTAATGTTGTGCAACTCATTTTCTTCAGTTTTGAATGTGTTGATTCAGCAACTTACGATGATTTACTTATTTATTTGACATTGTCATTGTTGTTTGTCATGAGCACACATCAAATCTATTAATTTCATCACTTTTTAGTCTTCAGTGAAATGACTGAAAATGTCAGATTTGTACGGAGTGATGAAGCCTTCTTAAAAGTAATATAAAAAATAGCATAAATGCCATAGTTTCATCATGCTTTACCATGTATTTCAATTGTTTGAGTGTTCACTCTTCTAATCACACTTTTCTGGCACTCAACTCCAGATAGTGCCACCAACTATTTAAAAAAAAACAATGAGATGCTTTGTTGACCCAAAAAATCCACCTCGCCCTCCTTGTGTAATGATGAAATTAAAAAAAAAAGGCTCCCGAGACTCTGATTATCATGCTTTCAAAGACCTGCACGTAGTTCCAATAAAAAATAGCAAAGCCTGGCAGGTCTGTTGACTAACTCGTTATGTGTGGAAATATATTGCTGTCAAATTATTGAGGTTTTTGAGCACAGCAAACAGAAAAATATACTGCCATGGAACCATGGGCCGACCCTATTATTATTAAAGAATAGCTTAACCAAAAGACAACTGAGTGTCTGATCTTGTGGTTCTATCAGCTGAGGGAGGAATGTTGAGATAAGCCGAGTTGAAGCCATGTCACCATCACACGTCAATAAAGCTCACTGACAACAAATCAAGGGGTGCATCGGTGCAGGAATCCCTCCCTCCCGCTGTCCGTGACGACCCGGGAGCTGTCAGTCATCCGTGTTGTCATGGGACTCTCCTCGCCTTGAACTGCACAGCTACCTTTGTTGGCAGAGTCACATCAGCATCATTAGAACTGTATCAGTGCCACCTTAATAGACCCCTGAGGAGCCAGTGCACTGTTTGAAGTTCACAGCGCTCTGCTGCTGTCCCGGTGGTGAAACAAACTCAGACTCACGCTCACATTGCTGTTGATGTTTTGGAGATTTTTATGTTTATGTTGAAGGGAGGGAGATTTTTTTATTTCTTTGAGAAAACTCTTGAATATTTTATCTTGATACCCTTTTGAATCTCAATAGATGAGTTCAAAATACAGTGACTGAGCAAGGCACAAGGGTAGATACCAACACATTTAAAGACACATTTCATATTTCATATTTATTCCGTTCTTTTATTTTCAATCTAACCATTACCTAACACTTTATCCTCCATTTCATGAGCTGTAGTAAAGATAGACTTCCTCTCTGCACACAAAAGGTTAATTTCAAATTTTGTTCACAGATTTGTTCAAATCTAAGTAGGTGAGCAAGATAATCCACCCACCCGACAGGTGTGGCATACCAACATGCTGATTAAACGGCATGACTACGACACAGGCGTGCCGCTTATTGGTTTACCCTGATAGTCCAACAAACTCTACGAGTAGGTATGGCACTCCAAAACACACCTGTACACACCAATAGTCATGCTGTTTAATCAGCATCTTGATATGTCGCACCTGTCAGGTGGATGAACAATCTCGCTCGCTAACAGATTTTAAAACATTTGTGAACAAAATTTAAGAGAAACAAACCTTTTGTGTGTGAGAAGACAAGACGTCTTAGATAGCTGATTTTAACGTGTAAGTGTTGCATTTGTATTTTTGTTGAGTGCCATTTCAAACTTTTTGCCGGTTGCCTGGCAACGTCACAGCCATGACAAAACTCCGGGAAGTCATTGAACCGAGTCAGAACTGAGTCACTCCCCATGAAACCACAGATGCAGTTTAAACAAAGAAGATGTAACATGCTAATTCTGTTTGAGCTAGCTGTCTCCTCTTGTTGTTATGCTAAGCTAATCTTAGCTATCGATCTTCTCATCTAACTCGCGACAAGAAAACAAATGAGCACACATCTCAACATGTTGATGGTTGATTAATGATGCAATTAAGCAAATGGCATACACCTCACCTTTAGGTTCCCTTGGGCAGTTTTTCTGAGATGGTAATCCAGTCTTGGAAACAGTAATATACTTTTAACATGAAATGTGTGTTCACAGTGGTAGTTCGACTTTTTTTTTTTTTTTTTACCTAGTACCTAGAAGTTGATTTTCAAATTGTTCTTCGCATGAATGGAAAACTGACGGCTGCCTGAGAGGTAGGAAATGGTCTGCAGTAATTTCACAAGCATGATTTTGGCATAATGGGCTAAAACACCTGGAATTAACTGAAAAAAATGTTCAATCTAGATGCATTGTACCATTCATGTGATTTCCTTTTCGAGGCAGTGGAGGAAAATCTGAATGTCAGTGTATGTGTGATGGCATTTTCCAAAAGTGGATTGGCCTTCTTACTGCAGTCAGCATCACTGTGTCATTCCCCATTCTTTTATCCAAGGCTGAAAAGTCATCTCTTCAAAAAGTACCTCATGCTACCCTTCCCACGTATAATAATATCCCTTCAACTCTTCTACTACTTTGAGACAAAAGAAATCATCCCACACCTCTCCCTCTTTCCTTCTTTCCTTTTTACCACCTACTTTTTTTCCAATTCTTTTCTCATCGCCTGTCTCTGAAATCCTCAGTTGATGCTGACGGCGTGTCATTACATAGAAACCTTAGTCCTACTGAAACTTACTGTGATGTTGTTTTCTCTCAGATAATAATTTTCTTCACTCAGATGTCTAAAAAAGTAAAAGTTTTAAAGGAAAGTTTCCTGAAATTCAGACAGCAGAGGATGTGGTTTTATTTTATAAACAATAAAATAGACATGGGGTGAGAACTAGAGGAATACACAGTCAAATCCAATTTCAGGCTAACAGTGTTCCCTACAACAAAAAGGCAATCAAGGTGATCTATGGGTCTTTGGGATTTGAGCTGCAATGAATGCAAATGAAGATCATCTTAGGGTCTGTTCACACGTGCCTCACTTGGTCTAAACTTTCAGACTTTTTGATTTGATCCAAACCAAAATTACATGTGCGAGATCTCCCCTGGAGTATGGTCCGGACCAAACTGAGAGCACCAGAGTTTGTACTACAGGTGTTTTGGACCACTGGGAAGAGGAGATTTTAGGGCCTGGTTCATCGGGGAATGCTTGACGGGGAGCGGAGCCGGTGTAGTGCCAGAACTGGAGCTGGGCAGGCGGGCAATATGACCGGGCTCAGCAGCTTCTCTGGACTATAAAACTCGAGGAACTAAATTGCAGAAATAAAAAAAAAAGAAGAAAAAATAGAAAAAATTCTACACAGCTGCTTTGAACAGTCACACGAATGACATGACATTCATCTCCACTGTTTTAGAGTTGACGCAGAAATCTGAGACATCTGAAAAGAACACACACAAGGGTGGAAAGAAGAAAAAGCTGAGTTGCTTGTCTCTCACATAAAATGGCATTTATTTATTTAATTAATTTACACAATTCAGCATCAAATTAAACAAGAAAATTAAATATACATGAAAAAATAAATAAATAAATAAAAAAATCTTATTTTGGATTCGATTTTTTAATGTAATGTGTGACTGCATTATTATTCCTGAGTGAGATGAAATCCTAGTGTGAGTGAGTTCACATTTAGCCACTAATAGATGATCTCATAGCTTCCTGCAAAAACATACAGACGTTGCTATTATTGACTAACATCACAGTCAAAAACATTCCGGGAAATCTGGGAGGCTACCTTTCGTCAAGTTTCATTATGTCATACACATGTGACATTCAAATGACATGAAAAAATCTGAGAACAGACAATGCACGACGATTTTGGGAGAATCAAGGAGAAAAATAACAACAAAACAGGCTGGGAAGAAGTAAAGCCAGTTTAAGGGATTAAGTGATTCCAAACCTTTTTCTTTTGTTTGCTTTGCTACACATAACATTGTGAGCCACAGATGCTAACACCTTCCATTCATCCACACAAAGGCGAGGGGTGGAGCCGGCTGTCTGTATGATACCAGAGCAGAGCAACAGGTGCGGGAGGCTCTCCACGCAGGGAATCAACACATTTTTGAGAAGTGTGTGTACATGTGCGGTTGGGCCGCTCACCGATTAGCTGAAGGCGTTGGCCGTATTTACACACCTCTGTGGCATGTCAACAAAGTCACCACCCAAAAGTTACTCAGCAAAAACAGTGGTTTTGTTATGGTCCAAGTGGCTTATACTGTTTGGCATGTATGGATTATGATGCTTCATATACATCGCTAATACTAAAAAAATGTACTGTTGTTCTTTAACATTGAGCTTCTCCATTATATCCAATCCCTGATATATTTTACTTCTCTGTTATAGAGCTCCATCGTCAGCCAAACCTATTGAACATGACACCTGTAGTAACAACAGATTAAAAGGTGAAGGAAATTGTGTTGCACATTCTTTATTTACAAATTAAAAAAACTTTACTTTTTGACCTTGGTAAAACTAGTGATGAACCCACAGAGAATTACTGCCTGGCTCTGCAGCTTCCCTCAGCTATATGTAGCATTTTAGCCTCTTTTAGCTAATTATTTTGGTTTTAGGGTCCACAACATTACAATTTTAGTTCTGTAACAATATCAACCCTGATTTCTAGCTGCAGCAAAAAAAAATCCTGATAAACCCACTGTACACTACCTTGCATCAAACAACAGATAAAATTAGTAACTAACATAATGGAGCATTTAAAAGAGACAGATATTTCCCTCTGGGATACGGTGCCCAGACGTCCTGGTTTGTCCAGGATTGTCCCGGTTTCAGGCTGGGTGTCCCGAGTCCTGACAGATATCTGTAAAACACTAAACTGTCCCAGTTTTCACCACAATTAAAATAACTTGTTTTCAGGACTTACAGAGATATTTATCTCTATCCGTCCCACTCATTAACCCAGTTGATTTGTCTGTATGTGTGTCAATTCATTAATGGGTCATCGAGGCTGTTGCTATGATATGCAAGCGTCATGTGGCTCTGACAGAACGAGTCAGTATGCTAACGGTTAGCTGTCATGCCGACGACTCCTTCGTGAACTGGGTGTGCTAAGTTCTGATATAATAGTTCCTATCCTGATAAATCAATAGTGTACATACATGTGCATGTGCATGAACATGCGGTAGGCTACACGTCTTCAATACGTCCCGTGTTAGGGGGGCGTAAATATGGTCACCATGGGACCAAAAGGGTTAAAAGAGAAGTGAATATTAGACTTAATGTTCATCAGGATGATACAAAGAGTACTCCAAACGAATGCTAATGTTGCTCTGTATCTACTGGATGTGTGAAGTTTAATCTAAATGGTGATAACATGTCAAAATTGTCTTTCCAAAAATCAATAAATGCAGCCTTGAAGGTGCAAAACATCCTCTGTCCCTGTAAAAGCTAATGGTTGATGGTTCACACTCTTTTTAAACTCCATTGTGTATTTTAAGAGGCTGGTAAACATGAAAGAATGACTGATACGTGTATAATATGAGCAGCCTGAGGACCACAATCTATTATTCCTCTACTTCATTTATGGTGAATTAGTTTTAGAATTAGTGTAAAATCCTCGTTTATATGATGAATATCTCCCATGCAAGCACACCCACCAGTGGAATCTATATTCCTGGGTGAGTCACACAGCAGGAATCAAGAGTTTCTGTGCGGATTATCTTCTTAATGTGCGATGTTGATGCATGCTGATGGCTCATTTGTTTACTCCGTGTGCATATTAGAAACTAGGATGGGATTCCACATTCACCTGACACAACCGTGTGCATGACTGAGTAATTAACTTACTCAGCAGAGTAGTAGTTTCTGTGCAGATGAGTCCAGCGCTTCACATCGTTTCTCTCTGCCCACGAACGCTGCAGAGCAACATCAAACGCATCGTAGATCCCACAGGAACTTCCTTCATGAGTACATAATGTTTTTAAGGCGGGTTAGTAAGCATAAAGGTGCAGCATTCTCAGTTCAAGATATTCAAGATATGTACAGTATGTAGACACACAGGTCTGCATTGAAAGCAGCCTCCAAAGAGATTCCCAATAGTTGTCTTAAGACATAATCAGCGTTGACACAGGAACCTCCGGGGTGTTAAAGACACTTGCCTTCGAGTTTTGAACAATGTTAAATGACAGACATGTGGTTAAGGGCCTAAAAACCTGACTACTCCCCGATGATAAACTCTTGAGCCTCCTCAAAACGAAAAACCCATTAAACACCCGCAACGCCTCGTCGCCTCTCAACACCACTCCGCGGTCCAAGGCATGAAAGCGTTGGAGATAAAACGAAAACATTAAATAGGAAAAACATCAGAAAGTTTTCTCCCTCTACTCCCTCCCTCTCTCCTCTTTTTCATCAAAGTGTGCGAGCAAGATGCGAGGAGATGACGGACCACCGTGAGAGAGAGATAGAGAGAGAGAGCAAACGATGGGAAGCTCACATTTTGTTTTCTCTTTTTGTTTCCTGCATTTCTGTTTCATTTCAGCTTCTCTGGCTTTTTTTTTTTCCTGATAAACAGTGAAGAGCTGAGCTCCAGTACAGAGAAGATATTTTCATTTTCAGCCACAGCCTCATAAACAGAGGGCTGTGAAGACAATGTGGTTAAAAATGATGAATATATAGCCAGTGGCTTTAATATCTTTAATACTCGCCATGGATGTGGCAAACAATAGAACAGTATTAGATAATGATGAAAAAGAAGAAAAAAGATGCTGAGGTTGTTTTTGCTCCATTAGGAATTTTTAACTGCAGTTTGTATCTATAATTATTTTCTTAGGACTAACAAGGCAGAATTTTACTCATCATTTGGAGGTACTGAATGTCAAATACTTGGGTCCCCAAAGTGACAGGAAGACCTGCAATGCAGCCATCCACCAATGCAATGCAGGTGTCAAAGAAACCACATAAGACCGAGGCCGTATCCAGACCAAACCCAAAAAATAGGAAGCAGCTTGTTAACCTGTACAAAAAGGAAACAAACAAACAAAAGCATAAAGCTAACTGTATGCTGGCTATAGAGACATGAAAGTGTTGTCACTTTCTCATATAACTCTCAAGACATGTCTGTCAAACTGCTATTTTTAAGCCAGGGTATGCTTGAAACTAACTAGTTCACATGATGTGTTGTCTGTCATCAGATATGTGAAGCCAACAAGCACTTTATTTGAATCATACTGACTGCTTCTCACAAGAGAATCAGAGGACTAATGTATGGGATTACATTACAGCTGTTTCTGTTATTTTGTTGGCTCCTATGCCGCTCTCTTTGCAAGGTTCACTGCTCAGTTTAGTCATCCATAAAGTTATGGAAATTGATCCCATCCTAATCATCCAATGCTGATTATAGTCGCATTAGCAGCAAACAGAAGAATGGCGTAGAGCCTAAAAGCCATACTAAAAAGCAAAGAAAACTTCTTATGAAAACACCTCTTCTGATTGGCCGATACCCCCAATTTTTGTTGCAAGGTTTAAATATCAAATTCAGTGGTTCTATCTTTTTTAGAAAGCAAACACAGACCCAGTGACCTAGTGTTGATGCTAAAATAAAGCCAAGACTCTGACCGCCCTAATCTGGACTTGGCCAAGAGTGCTGGCTAGCTGGATGCTTGGCTGTCACAGATATAATCTTGCCTGTTGCTCGATATCCTGGCTTGCAGGCTCATTGGCTGAACAGGGAGTTATGGTGGCGAGCTTATGGGCTATAAGCGCTGATTCGGTGGCTGGTTGACTGGCACTAGCAAGCTATAGTGGATGTCTGGGATGCAATGGCTGTGTCTCTGCCTGGCTATATTTTGGCAGGTTCTTCTCCTGACTCACTGGCAGAATGGCTGGTTATGCAGGCTAGTTGCCTGGATATATTGGCCGACAAAACAAGACTGACTCACCGGCTTAGTGACAGTTTGGCCCTGTGCTGGTTCCGTTTCAGAGAGCAACCATCATCCCACTGATAGGAAACAGGATCCCTTAATCACTGGCTCCATATTACATCAACAATGAGTGGGCAAGACTACACACAGCAGACACACCTTCATCACTCTGTGTCCTTGATACTCCTTCTGTTGTAAGACTTCATCAATTGCATTGAGCAATATATGGTCAAAACTATGTGGACACCACCGTCCTATGGTTTAGTTATCGGTTTCGGCTCTTAGTATCACTTAAAAGATCAATTCAGTTTACTCATCATGTGGTGTGACAACATGATAATGTTTTGATGATGATGTCATTGGGGTTGTCTTGGAGACTATGCCCCCCAAACCCTACATTTTAGGGCATTGTTGTGTCTTTTCAATCATAGACCTGACAGGAAACAGAGAGTGCAACAGAGACCCCCAGGTGGACTCAAACTGGCACGTTGTCAACATTTTAAACTCTCAGGCTATCAGGACGCTTCATACTTAAGACTCTAAGACCCTGACTGGTGCTGCCAAATCTGAGACGTGACTTTAACCTAAGAACCAAATCTATGTTTTGCATCATGTCATCTGTGACTGAATGTTAACTCACCCACTCTTCCCTCTGGGCAATGCACACAACACATGATACATGTGGACAAAAGAGGCAAAATGCAAAAAAAACCCAGCCTTAACCCAACACGTGATCCAACTCTTTGTTACAACCCATTTAGACTCACAATTCAGGCTCTAAATGCTTCGCTCAACAGAGATTAAGGACAATTTCCCAGCTTTCGTTGTTAAACTGGGTGGAAACAATTAGACAGAAAAAAAAAAAACCTGCATTACAATCCAAAAACTGTATGGTGGCCATCATAATCGGGCAAAAGTCCTGTGCCGACTACAAAGGGAGAATCAGGGAAAGTACTGTTTCTGGTAAGTCACGTTGGGTTTTTTGGTGGCCATTAAACTTGCATTTAAAAATCCCAAGACAATTGGAAGGGGGTCAGATCTTGGATCATTTGGTATCAGAAGACTATCATCAGGTCAAGTAGCAAAACTGCATTATAAATGTGAGGCATGGACTTTGAAAGATGTGGTGAAATGAAGTGGAAGTGGGAAGTGTAGGATCCAGTGTTTTTCAAGGAGTCAAATTTGACCATTCTTTTTGAACACTCATAAATCCTCAAACTTAGTATAAGTTTAATACTAAATTACTGCAGTTTCCCTTAAAGGCTACAGCAAACAATTCTAATTTAGACAACAGCGTGTTTCCAAAATTGTGGCAACAGCTTGAGGAAGTCTTCTACTGTTTCAACAAGAAATTGCCCAAAGCCACTTCCATAAACAAAATGGTTTTCCCAGTTTGGAAGAACTTGTCTGGCCTGCTTAGAGTCCTGACCTCAACTCCAACCAACACCCTTAGGGTTAAACTGTAACTCTGACGGTGAGCCAGACTTTATTGCCCGACATCGCTGTTAGTGTTGTAATGCTGTTGTGGCTGAATGAGAGCAAAACCCTGCAGCAAGTTCAACATGTGGTGGAAATACTGAAACTAGAATTATTACATATGGATTTAATATTTTAGGTATCTTTATATGTTTGGCAGTGTGGTATATTTTCTGGTTGGTTTCTTATTTCAGATCCTGCAAATAGGATTTCAAACACTTTCTGAAAATATATGACCAACGCAGTGGATTATATAAAGTCTGTACCCGGGAGTGATTTCACACTGAGATAAATAACATCTAAAATAAGTAAATGAAACTGTCATATCAGCTCGTTTACTGTCAAGTTGTGTGAAACAATAAAAAATGGACATTATTTATTCATGCAGCATAAAAGCAGAACAACAAAGCAACACAGGCAGACAGCGCGTCCATAGGAAAAACATTTTATTGAAAAACATTTTCAGTTTGTAACAGACTGGTGGAATGTGTGTCATTTATCCTCACTTTGAACTTGTTTTAAATTGTTGAATGTTAAAACCTTTTTTTTCACAGCCTGGCCATCTCATACTGCAAGGAAAGGGGGAGAACAGGGCTACAGCCACCCGGTAACCATGACATGACTAAAGAAAACCAGGGGTAGACGAACAAACAATGCAAATATAATACTGTGTTACTTACAAACTGGACTGAAATTAAATCATAAACAAAAAAGAAAAAGAAAAAACTAATTCAATAAATATTTATGGTACACACTTATGGCACAAATATGCAGCAGTCGGTTTGGCAACTTTTCTCTCTTTTTTTTTTTTTTTAAAACCAAATTACCATGGAAACAGTGCAAAAGGGGAGGGAGTGGGGAGGACACGGGCTTTCCATTGAGCGCTAGCTAAAATACATAGCAAAAAATTCAAATTTTATACAAAACATCTTACTTTAAGAGTTTATAAAAAAATGTTTTTATTGGGTTCTGGTCAATATTTACATAAGCTATTTACCAAAAAAGTAGTATGCTCTGTTTTACTGAAGTGTATTCCATTTTTTCTGTACTTTTTTTTTCCATTTACTTTCCTAAAAAGGTGAATAAGGCTATTGTAACAACCCAGGATCCATATACAATACAAACATTAATGTATTTACAGTTTCTTACCTACAGAAGTACGGTGCAAAATTACTGAGTCAAGTGACCAAGGGCTGACCATACGAGCAAGGCATTTTACAGTAGCCTGAGGTGCTTCTCCTAGCCCGTGTGCTAAGACTCTCACAGCATCGCTACGACATTTCAGAACAGGTTGAGCCGAACCCGGTCAATGTTGGGAGAGAGTTAGTGGAGTGGCAGCTAAGAAAAGGACGTCAGATTCAAAGAAACTAATAAGATTGTCATATTCTGCCGCAGACAGACAGCAACTAAACAGCCATTTCTTTGTTGTACGTGTGTGTCTTTTTTCATCTTTTCTTAAATACCTGTTGAGGTGTGATATATATATGCTTTTTCATGGTTTTGTTTTTCACAGTTTACCTTTGTACTACGGCACATAGTTAAAAACAGAAAAAGGTTCAAATAATACTACAAATAATGCAGGAAAGGAAAAAAAAACTAACAGCAGGCTTGTGTGACGTACTTTGCTAGTATTGTGTCATTTGTTTGTTGTTACATCTTTCAGTGGTTAAGAACACTTTCCATAGGTGTTTTTTTTTTTTTTCTCAGAATTGATTAAAAAAATAAATAAGAATTGCATATTTGCAGATTTTGTAGCCTCTTAGAGGCACAAACCTCAGATCATACAAGGCTTGGCTTTTTCGGTGAAATTTGATGTTCTTTATGAACAAATGACAAATGTTAACGATGGGCTGATACATGCTCAGGGGAGGGGCTGCTTAAGTCACGATTATGATCCTAAGCCAAAGATATTAATGAATGTGAAGTCACTGAAATATAGACTTGCTCAACACACGCACACGTACACACACATGCACAGAGAACATGAAGGGTGTGGATGAGGAGAATCGGGGGGCACTGGGGTGTTTATGGGAATTATCCTTTGGGAGATGCTACACTGAGTGAGTGTGGGAGACACAGCTACTCTGCCCTTGTGTACACCAATGTGAGCTATTTTGGGTCAGATAACTCTACTCCCCTCGGGGGCCAGGGCCCAGGCTGCCCTCCCCTGGTTCCTCCTTCCCAGGACTGAGCCCTGCGCCTGTGGACGAGAGCTCGTGACTCAGTGGGTCGAGAGATATCAAATAATCAAAAACCTAGATTGCATAATGTGCACTTATACCATAATATATTAACATTACTTCTTCTTCTTCCTCTCCATACCGCCTGACAACACCTGTGCTCTATGTGTCTATCATAAATAAATTCTGCTTTTTATTTTATTTTTTTTTTATTTTTCATCTTTGTAATGTCCTTTTTTTAAATGTACATCTATTTTGTAAAAAAAAAAAAAGGAAAAGAAAAACTCACAATATGGAAATGCTAATGGAGATTGAGAAACAGTGACAATGTAAGTAGATGTCCCTGTGCTTTTTTTTTTTTTTTTTGAAAAACAAGAATAGGAGAGCACCGGTCACGGTGATTTTGGGCCCTTAGGGCACCCTTAATCATCACTGGACCCCTAGGGGTAAACATTACAGTACCTAGAGCTGTTTCAGCCAGCTATGCTAACCTCAACTAGATCTTGGGCCTCTTCTTCACCTGATGCGAAAAGCGGCAGTAAGGCGAGTCGGATTTCTTATTGCCCCAAAACACCTGCCTGTGTGAAAAGCCCAGGTTCTGGAGAAGTTGAGGCGAGCCCTCATTACTACATCTGACAGGATACAGCTGCTCTCCCATGTCTAGCTATCACTGTGTCTCTCTCTGACTGCTGTGAAGAGTGGAGGTACCAAAAATGGGGGTTAAAAGTGCTGCTCTATGTATATGAAAGTCCTCCACTCTTCCCAGGAGCCACCTGGGCAGACCTGACATGCCCCCGCCCTTTGCGAGAGCGCAAAATTTGAAAAAAAAAAAAAAGAAAGAAAATGAAATTTAAAAAAAGTCACTCCTTCTTTTCACGCTCTCGCCACTCTTAGCCACTGTTGTGTGTTTGAACGTCACATACGATATGACATGTCGCTAAAGGAAAAGAAAGTCTATGCATTTGAAGGACACCAGGATATGAAAACCAGATACGGCCAAAACAAGATCAGTAAATGTTGACAGTACAAAAAAAAATAAAAGAACCTCAAAACCTTCAAGTAACATCTGAAAGAAGTGAAACCATATCTGGGAATGAGGAGAAATCCACACTTAAACCCAAACAGTTCACATTGACCGGTGAGACGGTGTGTCTGTGCGTGTGGGTGAATGTGTGTATATGTGATGGTGAGGATGTGGGTGGCAAGGGTGAATGGGTGATCTCCGTGAGTCAGTCAGGAAAGTCCCAGAGAGGATCGGCGTGAGAATCTCTCTCCTTTTTCCTCGTCCAGCTGGTAAATCCACAGAGTCTCTCTGGCTAGTAAGCATCAAGGGAGGGCAGCCATTTTGTGAGTTCATGGTCAGCCCATATTCTCCTTTTACCTCTCCTCCTCACTCGTCTTTTTTTTTTTTTGTCTCTTTCCTCTCTTTTTCCAAGCTGTAGTCTCTCTTTAAGGTGAGGCCAAAAAAAAAAATTCCTTCCCCTCCTCTCAGGCCAGGAAACCTTCACGTCCATACATCCGTCTGTCCATCAAATCCGAGAAAAAAAAACAAAAATGTGCATCTGTCTAACTTTCTGATCCCTCGACATTCAGTTCCCCCTAAAATGCTGGCCGCAGTGCACAAAACAAAACAAGGGAGCAACATTTGGGGGGAAAGAAGAGATCGTCCTCTTTGTTTCCCCAGAGAGCAGCAGCAGTGGGCAGCAGCAGCTTTCTCTCCGGCCCTCCTAACCCACCCCGTCCACACCAACTGTGACCAAACCAGAGCAACAAGTTATCAGCAAAACTTCGAGAAAGGGAAAAAAAATAGTGACAAAACATCAGAGGAGAGGAGGAGGAGTCGACAAGAGTGAGAGAGACAGAGAGAGAAACAGCGAGAGCATTTGCGGGCATGCTGGCGGCGCCAGGCGAAACCAAAAACCCGTTCTGCCCCAGGTTTGTTCCAGTTCATCTCTTGCGTTTAAAAAGTTCCAACCTCAGACTTTGTAATAGATGTTGGCCGGGCTCTGAGGCGGCATCTCCTGAACTATGTAGACCGGGTGGCCGTAGTCGCCGCTGACCTTCTCATAGTGCGGGCAGAAGACGCTGTCAGCAGTCCTGAGCGGGATGATGATGTCGCTGGGCTCCGAGCCGTTATTGTTCCCGCCGCCTCCGCTCCGTTTGGGCGTGGCCAAGGTGCTTAGAGACAGCGTGGCCGCGTGCTGTGGCGAGTGCTTGCGGTGCCGCCGCCTGTATTTGAGCAGCAGCAGCACCAGCATGATGATGATGATGATGAAAATGACGCTGCCCGAAGCGATGCCGACGAAGATGGCCACCTCGGAGCCGATGGCGCTTGAAGACTTTCCGCCGTTCTCGTTCTCGCTTTCTCTGGGTGCTACACCTGAAAGACGGAGGGAAACAGAAGTGAGTGTGATGACAAAATGAATTCTGTGTTTGGCTCTAATTATACATGTGAGGACCTGTCACTTCGATCATTGCTCATAACAAACTCGTTTGTACAATGTGACATCCGAGCACGTCTGAAGGCAACACTGTGCAGCGGGAAAAACCTGCCATTATGGATACGATAATCATCCAAATGAGGATGACAGCTCGCACTTTTGGAAACTTTCCTTGAAGGCACTCATGGTGACGGATCGCTGTGTGAAGTGGGTGTGATTTTTTTTGCAATTTTCAGTTTTGGAAGGTTACAAAAATGTGCTTCTGACAGCGTCCGCAATTCTGGCATCTGGAAGGTGTGGGTGGAGGTGGTTGAGGAAAGACTGGGAGGCAGACTCACTGTGTCTTTCCTCACTATCTTTTCATCACATCACAGTGAAGGTGCAGGGAGGAGGCCGGCAGCACAGTGGCCTATAGAAGGCTTTTGTGTAAAGGTCACGTTCGATCGGTGGCTATTCAAATTCAGCCGGTGAAGACTGCAACCTTGAAACTAGGGCATGAGCAGCCTGATAGGAGATACAATGGCTGGGGTAGATACGAGCACATTGCACTTAGATAGATTGCATCTTGAAAAGACATAAAAAAGTAACTTAATTTTCTAACTAACAACCCCAGAGGGAAGAAAATAAAGAAAGAAATATTTGATGTCATCATGAGACATCAATTATGAAAGCCAAGCTGTGCTCTGACTCCCAGCGATGGACATTCTGGTTCACATCCAACACTCAAGGGCTGGTGCGTTCTGTCTCCGGGACAAGAGCGTAGTCCCCAGCGCAGGCAGGATTACCGTGTCTCCGCCCGTCTGCCGCTGTTCTCCCGAGGGCGTAAAAAGTGCTTTTGCTGTGGTGTGGTGGGGAGTGGATACGAGATGGCAAGCAGCCCAAAGCAAGGACCCTTCCGTTGTTTTACAAGGGGATTATGCTGCCTCAGACGCTCTGCCCATAGCACTCTGACGTCCATATGTTCGTGCTAGCGGCCGGGATGGAGGGATGAGACATTAAAAAAGCACGAGAGAGAACAAGAAAGATGCTGATGTCTGCAGAGAACGGTGCCAGCATGGATTTAACGGGCAGGATGTCAGATTTGCATGCTGTACGTCGGGCTGATTTGGAAGTGAAAACAGAAAGGTGTCAGGTGAGGCCACGCCCTCAGCAAGCCGGGGTGAAGGACTGGAGGACCGGTATATATAGGTCAGCTTGTTTTTGTTCTTGAGGCCCTTCCTGTTTCTCTTTTCTGAACGCAGTTCATTGCGGAAATTGCCGGTCTGATTTTCTCCTTGGGAGATTTTCAACTGCAGCATAATAGCAGAGATAAGGCCGCTGTGCACGCTGTGTCTGCCTGAGTTGTGATTCGGCGCAGAAACAAGTGTGTGTCTGTACTCAGAACAGGTCGTTAAAAAGATGGTAGACAGCGATCAGATCATTTTCCTGAAAATGTCACTTAAGCGGCGGGGTAAAGCTGGAACAGTGCCAGCGTGGAGATACCTTATAAGTCCTTGAGAGGCCGGAGATGCCTATCAGTTTTATGGGCAACATTCAATTACTGGCTGATGAATCGCTGACCTTTCTTTCCTTCACTTTCACACACACACACCTCAGTGACTCTCACAAACACACACGCGCGTGGTTTACTTAGCGTTATCAGCTCTTAGCTGGCCGTACAAATGCCAAATTGTTTCAGTAAATCCTCCACTCAACTACCACTTTTCCCAGGATTTAAGGTGCAAATAGGTGAACTCACCTGGTTTCTCCAGTACGTCATTAGGGTTGTAGCTTTCTTTGCCATCTGTGTTCTTGGGAGGGTAGGGTAGTTTGGTGGGCTTGTCTTTGGGTGGAGAAGGGTCAGAGGGATCTGAAAGAAAATGCACGACGGAGTTAACGGGGAGTTCTTTTTCGCGACGGCGTACGTCGATGTTGTTTACGCTTGTGTTTAGAGTCACTCAGGTGGATATTTCCTGATGACTGCAACTTCATGTGTTTCAAGTTCCTGAGCCTTATACAGGCATGAATTTCACCTGACATCAGTTGTCTTGGTTTTATAAGAATGGAGCGGTGGAACAATTACAGCGGTCAATAACTCTCTGAACGTACACACGAGTATGTGAGTATTGTACTGAAACAGATCCCCTTCAAGCTACCATTGATTATTTCATAGTCGTTTCCTCCGAGCTTCTTTCAACAGAAACATTTTCCTAGACTTCTTCTTCAACTGGACCCACATAAAAAAAAGCAAAACCACATCACACGATTGAACTAAAGTCTGCAAGATGTTGTCTCTCTTCTTTCTGTGCTCTAATTCACCGAGCATCTGCTGTTATAATGACTGCTCAGGTTGAACTGTGCACTGCCAAGCTCAGCTACACTTAATACAACATTTTATTTAATAAATCCACTCATTTGTGAGCAACTCATCTCAACACCGGAGCTGATTTTCAGAACTATTAAGCGGCAGAGCTAATTTCCAGGCCCGCGTTCAGCACCTGTTCTCTTCTTCCTCAGGGTGCAGCAGCTTTCGATTTAATTCCCCGACGTTCAGGGGATTCTGAATAGCTCTGAAGCTGGTGTTGACGAGAGGGTTGACCCCAGGAAATTACCACCATGGGTGGCAGCCGGGCAACTTATTTATGAATAATTATCGCTATAATTAAGAATGGGGCCCGGGCTATCTGCTGTGTGTGTGTGTGTGTGTGTGCTTCAGATGCAGCGTGTAGATAATTCATAAGCATTACGTGTCTGTGTGCACCTTGCACGTGTAGAAAGCCTTGCAGTTGAAAGAGTGTGTAACAGCAGATGCCTCAGGTGCACGTGTGCGTGCAAGCGTATGCAATTGTGTGTGTGTTTCAGTGCATTAGGACTTCCGCTAGATTACATCTCCTGCCCCCTTCGCAGCCCCAGGTGTCATGGAGACGATGGAGCTGCGTGCTGCACATCCTCCTCTGACCTTATTAGGGCATTTTCACAGTCTCACACAATTTTACAGAATGTACGGACGCCGCATTGTGACGGGCCCGCTCATGCCTCGCAGGCGCTCATAATTCAATAACACAATACTCACTTTGTCCCACTTTCATGATTATCTTCATGGACTTGGTCTTGCACACTCCTCCCTCCTGGTTGTCGATGCCCTCCATGGTGCCGTTAGATGTAGCTACAGAGACAGAGAGAGAGAGAGAGGAACGAGGTTAGAATTAGCTGTCACTGCGAGCATCTGCTACAGAGAAGATGAGAATTGTGTTGTGTATATACGCCTTAAGCCTATCTCGGAAAAACAGCCAGTTCCCAAAAAAACAACAGAAGCACTAAAAGCCTTCCGCTGAGGAGGGATATGAGTCATACCCCCGTTAATAAAATCACAATTCACCCGTTCATCACCTCAGCCACTCCACTCCGGCGGAATATTTCACATCCCCAAAGTCAATTAGCTTGAGTAATTGTGACTGTAATATCTCTAACTGTGCTGATGGGCCTTGTGAAGGAGGCAGTTAAGGGATGTGAGGAGAGGGGGCATCAGTGGTGACAGCGGCCATCGTTGGCAAGCTGGGGGGGAGAAGAATTCGGTGGCTTATCGTGCATTAGCGCTAACGACACTCCTGAGAGTGGTAGCCAGTTATTAAAGAACACACTTTTGGATTTTTTAAAAGGACTCAAATGTTCAGATCTGAAAGCCAAACTTGCTGCCAGGCTTAAAGAAGAAGGAGAGATCTGCTGACAAGATGAAAAACAATTTTAAGGGATGTCAACAGGAGGGATGAGAAATAAAAAAAATAGGGCTCTTTTCCAGGAGAGGCGGTGAAATTAAGGGAACAGAGGGAGGTGATAAACACCTCAATGGCACTTAAATGAAAAGAGCTTGAAGGATCTAAAAAAAACCAACATTTAAACACAGGAGAAAACAGAAGTGCACCGCTAAACACTGTGTTTAAGGGGACGGGAGCAGATGTTGAGAGAGGAATCTGGATGGGCGGTGCAAGAAGTCCCACATGTGACAGGAGGAACAAAACGGGCCCTGTAAGCAGATGCTGTGAAGGCCTTTTTAAAAAGAGGAACTGCACTTTGATAAAAAAATAAAATAAAATAAATCTCTACTTGTGTCAAACTTGTACAGATGTGTCCCACACACACACACACACTCAGAGAAAACATGCAAAAAGCACCGGCGCCCTGCCACACAGCTCAATCAGCTGGATGCTTTCAAGCCTATTACCCGTGTTGCTTTTATCTGCGCTGCCCCTGGAGGCCGCTGGGCAGAAGTGCAGCGAGCGTGGCTCATGAGTGGGACAGGGAGAAGAAAAAAAAGGGGGGGGGGTAGATGGGGGGAGTAGGGCTTGTGGTCTATCAGGTCAGTAACACAGAGGCTAACGAGCTGCCAGGGCTTAGCGGCTTGGCTTCCCGCCAGTGCGCAGTGGCCCACATTCACTACGACTGCCCCCCCTCTCACCCCTCCATTGAACAACACCCCATCATCCCCCAGTTTCCTCCTCTCTAGGGTGGCCACCATGCATGCTAGTCCCTACCTTCCTTCTTCCCTGAACTCTTTTACCCCTGAACACGCTTGTCCCCCTCTGCCTGCCTCCCCCCACCCCTCAGTCCTGCTGCAGTCGAAGCTTTTCCATCAAGTGCAGGTGGCAGGTGCTTGGGTCGCGATTCAGATTGGAATAGCTTTGAAAAATTAAGGCGCGCATAGTCTGCTGCTTCCTATTTCTCCTCCTCCAAGTCCCCCTCTCTCTCTCACTTCCTTTTTTTTCCGCCCTCCTTGCTACCAATCATTTTGATCCGAATCCCCTTGCTTCAATAAGACGGTGATGGGAGCGGACACAAAGAGCATGTTAACAAGGACTCTCCCTCCTCCTCCCCTCATCTCCTTCTCCAACTGACCTATGGCTTTCCAGTGGAGACCGAAAAGCACATTACAGACAAAGCTCCTTAAAGGCTTGTGCTCCTGTATGTGTGTGTGTGTGTGTGTGTGTGTGTGTGTGTGTGTGTGTGTGTGTGTACGCTCATGTGTTTCATAAACCTTTTAGCACAACACACATAAATATTACAATGCTGCAGGATGTCATTAACCATCTTAACACTTGTTTACTTTGTGGAGTGATTGGCAGGATGGCGTCTGTGTGCGGGTGTGTTTCGGGGCACAAGGTGCGTTGGATGTCGAGGTGGATGAGGATGGGGAGAGAGGTCAGAGTTCACAGGAGGTGTTTTTTAGCTCTCATCTGCCACACATTACGCCACTCGTGTCGCTTCCTTTCTTTGTTCGCTCCTCTTTACCTCTTTCCCTTTGCCCTATTAAATAATTTAACACATCAACACCCATCGACAGCGAAGATAAGAAAAACAAGAACATCCTCCGTGTCAAGCCTCCAAAAACAACTCTTCTTTTAAACTTGGCTGCAACATTTTTCTTGACATTTAAAAGAAAGAAATAAAAAATAAAAAAAATCCTTCAATCTGGAGTCATTTTAAACTTTAAAGTCTTCTTCTCCTTTAAATGCCAAGTAAAACACACACTCGCTATGCCAAGGCTGCAGTCCAGGCAAGCCTGACTTGGATTTAAACAGAATGTGATTGTTGAATCGGCTAAGGCTGGTTGAATGACTCGGACTCAGCCAGCCACAAGGCCGGGCTGACGGACTAACCGGCTAGAGTTAACCGGCTAATCCGTAATTCTGTGGGGTGAGGGGACACATTCGGTGGTGGGATAGACCTGATTCATACAAAACCCTCACAAATGGATTTAGTCACCAACTACCACTGGCATTACAACACTCAGATAAGACTCACAGACAGATAGAGAGGTGGTAGTGGTGCTGGTGCTGGTGAGGGAGTGCAGAAAGATTACTTCTGCCTGTGTGTGACCTTCAGCAGGGACCCAGAGAGAAACAATAAATGGAGGAGAAAGGACAAGAAAAAAGAAAAGCTACGTCTGATTTTCTTTCACCGTTCTCTCCATCTCGACTGTGAATTACAGAGTCTATTTTCTCACTGCTTTTCGAACTGCCGATGTGGTTAAGATGGAGGGGAGGCGATGGTCTGGGGGGGCTCCATGCACGCACGCACACACACACACACACACACACACACAAATGCAAAAACAGGCTCCGCAACAGGGGAAAAGGGCCATCAGGAAAAATCACTCACCGGCTGTGACAAAGTACCGCTTGAGACCAAAGTGACAGCTTGAGTGGGCTTGCACAAAATGTTCCAGCACACACACACACACACACACACACCTTCAAGTCACATGTAGGCTCAAGCAAATGTTATAGAAGTGTGTCAGGGATGTGTCGTCACTTTGATTGTCTGCCTGTGTTTGTGCGTGTCAGCGCCACCTGTGAAAATTAACACTAGCCCTCCAACCGCAACCCCCTTCCCGCTCTGTAAACACGCTGCAAGTCACCCCCACCCACCGACCATCCTCACTCACCCACCCCCACCCTCCATAACTTAATTTACTCTCCTTAACTTAATTTACTCTCCTTAACTTAATTTTCTCCTGTTTATCAAATCAAGAGAGTGGAAAATCACCCTGTGTTTAACGAGACAGTCAATTGTGAGCTGCAATCCAGATAAAGACTGTGAGCTCTTATCTCCGTTTCCTGCTTTCTCCTAATGTGACCAGCACATAGCAACAGAAGCCTCCAATATTGCAGAAACTTGGTGCTAGCACGGCGAGCTAGTTTTAGAGTAGCATGTGGTGGTTTAGCTAGAGCGACGCTTTGGGATGAGATCTGATCGTCAAGTTAAAAGTCGTGTAAAGCTTGAAAAAAGCTGCTTTGCGAAAAAAATTCTGTGTGTATAATTAAAGCACGATGCATTGCCCCAAAAGACAGTGGCGAGCCAAACAAGAGACAACATCTCACAGAGACACACGGGGAAGGGAGAGAAGACATAGCGCAATTAAGAGAATGAATGGATGGAGAGAATGATGACAGAAAGAGAAGAAGAAGAAAGACAAAGACAGCTATGATCTAAACTCCGAGCGTCATTGCCATCCGTCGGGGTTGCTGTGGAGCGTGAAGCCATCATCACAGCGTCGGGGTTACGGGCTGGTTAATACCCGTCACCCGCTGAGTGCCCTAATCGTCCATGACAGGGGGCGCCTTTCCATTTAGGGTGACCGTTCAGAAACGGGTCGGGGCAAAGCTGGGTCACCCCGAATACCCAAAGCTGTCTAAAAAAAAATAATAATCTATTAATTAAAGCACTTATAAGATAAGTGCTTTAATTACAATTTTGGGCACAGTTTGACACTCATATTTCCCACGCAGACAGACAGCAGCATTGATTATTGCTGATTAATGCTGCCACCCATTTTCATAATGTGATAATAATGCCACCACCTGTTTCAAACCGTGAGCCTGGATGTATCGGGGGTGAATAAAGTCTCAATCAGGCAAATAAGACAAAAACCTGAAAGCGCAATTTTCAATTCGTGTCAAATTTAATACGATGAATTTTCCCCCTCAGAGCTCACGTTGCAGGGAGGCGACGACGGGACTATTTTCTGTTGTGACTAAGGCGAACGGTGATTAAAGTCCTGATGAAATTTCCCTGTGCATGTCTGCTCTGACTGTAAATTCAACCCTGTCCTTCTTCTGTCCTCTTTAGCTCATCTCTCTCGTTCTGTCTCTTGCTATGACCCCATTCCCTTTAGCTCCATTTCTCTCCTCTCTTGTCTCGTTCTCTCTCTCCCTCTCTCTCTCTCTCTCTCTCCCTCTTTGCTTTCGTCACTCTTTCTGCCCCCTTTCCCTCCTTATCTCTCTCTCTCTCTCTCTCTCTCTTTAGCTCATGTAATCATCTGGCCCACTAGGTTCTCGGCTGCAGGCCATGCTGCCGCAAACAATCACATCAGACTCATCTGCTCTCAACTGGAGCAGCATTGTGCGCGGCCGCTTTAAAACACGCACACATGCACGGACACACGCAAGACACACACACACACGCGTGTACGAGCAGGCCTTTTTTTTTCTCTACTTGTGCACAGGAAACAGATCTGACCGCCTGGACAGGACAGGATGAGACAGTCAGACGCTCGATGCTGATGTCACAGTTTGAATCTAAAGAGGTGGTTTTGGAGTTGGGGGGGCTTCGAGCATACCCATCTAATCTAGGTCTAGCCTTGGCACAATACTCAATACAAGGCAGTGCTAATCCAATTGGTTGAGATCCGTAGCATTGATGTGGGGGCCTTGGCAATTGTGAGAAGAAATGGAGGATTAAACGCTGGTTAATTAATTACGTATCGAGTGCTCACTCCAAAAGACTAATGAAATCCTCGCGGTGAACTTTCTGAGGCGGTGTCACACTCCGATGGATCTTGGACAGCGCTGCTGGAGGGAAGGAGGGGGGTCGGACACACACGCAGGCACAGATAACAAGATGGAGATGCTTTCACACCGAGGTGCAAGTCAAGCCTTAATGTGGCCTATCTATTTATTCCCATACGTTATCCACCCAACACAAGCAAAGACTCACACGTTGGCTCCCTCCATCTCTGCACGGCATGAACAACCATGAATATGACTCCACCAACGCACACCTCTGTGCATTCTGTCACGTTTTTTTTTTTTTTTTTCTTTTTTTGGTGTTTGTTTGTGCTTCGCTCCTGGTGTTTACCCATGCAAGGCTGGAGCTTCTCCAAGCGGCCGATTCAAAAATAAAAAAAAGGAACGGCACTAAGTACACAACGTAGCGCCACAATGCAACTGCAGTGGGCTGTTAAAGCTGCAGAACCGGGGACAGAGCTAGCCAAGAAGAGGCAATTAACAGCAAAAACGAGACACACTCCAATGGAGAAACAGCTCCCTCTCTCCCCTCTTTAGGCTACACATTAGCATTTTGGGTAGCTGTAAAGGGAGGCGGCAAGAGGGAGGGGGGAGGACGAGGAGGAGGGGGGGAGTTAGAGGAGTAGGGATGTCGGTGGAAAGGGAATTTGCAAGAACTGCAAAATTGGATTTTCCAACCCTCTTTTTAAAGTTGCGAATTGAACTTTCCCACCGCTCTTTCTGTTCCAACTTGTCGACTCGGCAGGCTGATGAAGAGGAGAGCTTTTAGTGGGGAAATTGAATATTCTCGTCTGCTCGGGCTGTGATAGAGAGCCCCACAGAGAAATACATATTATAGATAGACGGATAAAGTGAGGAGTGTTGTCACTAGGATGTATGTAGCTGTGTGTGCATAGAGAAGCTGCTCCGAGCTGCAGCTCAAGACTCCTGAGGGACGCTCGGTGTCTTATGTTTGCATTATCAGCATGTTTTCCCTGCCTGTCTCTCACATCCACATGTTCCTACAATGCTCTCGGCGGCTGCACTTTCTTATCCGTGCTTCTTCATTAACCTGAACTTAACCCTCTCTTCTCTTCTGATTCTGATCCACCACGATGTGATCAGCAGCAGCAGCAGCAGCAGGAGTGCAGGCAGAGCACCGGGAGAACCGGGGTAAGTAAACACCAGCACCGCCTCATCAATAATTAACAGCAGCGTTTGGGTGAAGATGGGGGCGAGGTGGAGACACGGGGAGGGTGATCGTGTCTGCGCCTCTTCATCCAGAAGCCTTTGTAGTCCTTCCACGCACGCTCACACAAACCTAGAGCGGCTTCTGTGGAGGTTTGCGCAGGTGTATTTGTACATGCAGGTACTTTATTTGTCACCAAACATTAGTGTAGTTTTGTCTATGAGGCACTGTCGAGCCTTTTAACCTGCCAGAATACATGTCTCACCTGCAGGACCACAAAAGTACCTGTTAGACTCGAACACAGCCTCCCCCATGCAAATATCCTGCAGCTATGACACTTTGGTGACAGGGCAGTCACTGTTGCCTGTTCGGTCTTAGGGTAACTTAAGTAGAACTGAATGAGCATATTGTGTCGGTGAACCTGTTTTTCTGAAACAGCTGCTTGACAGATCTCTCTGCGGGACTTCGCAGTGCTGTGGCGCTTAGAAGAAAATTTAAATTCACAGGAGTCGTCTACTGCAGGTGGTTTGAAGTGGGATTTATACAGTGCAGTGGGTTGTTACCTTGCACATTTGTTTTGCACAATTCAACTTCCTCTCCCATAGCGTTTGGATAAGAAGCGTTATTTCCTTCTCGTCTTTCCTCCTCTCCTCACTCTCCTTTCTTCCCCTTCCTTCTACTCAGTCAGAAATATGGCCTTCCACTACTGTGACAGCTCACAGATGGCTATGGCAGAGCCTCACAGATGGTCCTATCTGCGGCGCACCCCCCATCAGCGCCACACAGATGGTTCAGTCCACCTCCCATGTTTCAAACCAGGGGGCCGTCACTAAACCCCATCAGAACTTCCTCCCAGGATGGCGTTAGTACATCACAGGCAATCAGCAGAGCGGAGTGGCCACACCTGCACCATGAGACTGGATGATGAGTCATTTCTAAGCCAAAAGCATGAAAGGGTCTCATAGCTGAGCGTTCTATATGCTTTAATGATTGTCTGAACATTATAAAGGTCGAGTGTCGGGAAGGTGTGGGATGAGGGGGCTTCAGATGTAGTTTCCTGATATGACAAGGACTTCGTTTTAAGGATATCGAGGCCTTTAAACATCAGAACTACTCGTAGCAAAGTTTTCCTACAACTATGAATGTTAAGATCATCTTCTCATTTGAATCTTGCCAGAGGCTTGATTTCTACAAGAAGCAAATCCCACCGGGAGAGTCTTTGAAAACACTACAGATTCCGTTGGATGGACTTTTAGCACAACTTCAAATGGACCTAAAATGTTTACTTATATCTCAAGAGACAAATCATCATTTGGATAGCCTCGATCTGTGATGTTCAAGGAATTCTCAGAGCGATCTGAAGTGCCATCAACTTTCCCCTCAACCTGAGTCCCAGCTTCAACTCCTTCAGTTTAATTCCTGCATATCTCCGAGTGTCCACCAGCAACATCTGGGGAAGGTGTATGAACTTGCACTGAACTGTACGTAGGCGGAGAGAGCAGCGGTGAATGAAATATTGAATGCAAAGTATGAGCAATTGCACAAAAGGGTGAGTCTTGAAAGAATGATACCTCCAAATTGATGTCAGCACAGCAACTCAGCATCTCTGTCTGAGAAATCCGAGATATCTCACCAACAGCTGGTTCTTAAACCTCACTGAAACTGTTTATGGCTGTTTTCCCCCCTTAAATAATGCAAAGCCTAATTTATTATGCCTTCAGGGAGGGACAAGTACTTACAGATGATGTAGTAGTCTCTCCCCCTGAAGAACTCCAAGCCCCATAGATTTGGGCTGAACTCCTGAAACTTGAGGGTGAACTTGACGTCCTGGTCGGGCTTGACGCAGTTGAGGAGTGGCGTGTCGGCCTTGGTTATGGTGCAGCTCTCCAGCTGCTCCCTGGGCACCATGTACACCTTGTAATACTCTACGCCATCGAGCACCCCGCCGTCCACGCGGGGGCACACAATGTCCAACTTATCCCCGATCTGGGGGTACAATACCACGCCATGGCCTGGCACAAATCTGAAAGGAGAGACAAGGAAGAGGGGCAGAGAAGGAAGGATATTAGTTAGCTGCAGAAAAACTGATGATAAGTCATTCATTATGCATTTCGGATTGGAGTGTTTGCCATCGAGCCTCTCCATCTCTTGCAAAAAAAAAAAAAAAGAGAGAGAAGTCGGCTTAATTATTGATGTGGTAATTACTGATTGTGTCCATTAATTTTAGATGATGAAGGATAATGGCGGAGTGTGTGTGTGTGTGTGAGTGATGGATGCATGTGTGTGCGTGTGTTGGGTGCAAAATGACCCCCAAATATCTGAAGATGAAATCACAGAGCTTTTCTTCTGCACTGTGGCAGCGACAGAAAAAGGAAGAATAATTAACCGGATAAATGAGGAGAAGGCGGCGCACTTCCCGGATGCGAAGGAAAATTGCAGAACTACGTTTGGCATACAAAACAGAAAATAAAAAAAAAAAAAACAAACAAAAACACACAATAAGATCCCAGCACAATCGCAACAACATGGCGGAGCAGCAGAAGCACACACACACACACACACGTAGACGCAGAGCCTGGAGGGGGTTTGTCTGGGAGTGTAGTTGAATTTCCCTAAATTCTTCCCAAAAGTAAAATAATGTTGCATTTAGTCTCCAAGTACTCAGAGCCCCTGCAGCATTCCTGTGATTGCACACACTCTCACACACACTCACAGTTGGAGCTTGAGTTGGAGGTGAAACCTTGTATTTATCTGCTAAACGAATTTGCCCCCACGCTTGAATACAATTTGAAATGTTAACCACGGACGCCCAGGAGGCTTTTTATGGCACGCTGTGAATACTGGTGCGAGTAAATAAGACAGGAATGCGCTGCAGATGCCGGCTAATGAAAATGACGGGAAGATCTAGTGGGACCGTTTTACATGTTGATCATGTGCATTTGTGGTATGGTGTTCATGCGTGTTGTCTTTAGATTAAACAGGATATTCAATGACGTCAGCTTGGATTTTGGGGACATTTATCACCACTGTAACATTTTACAAACCATTCATTAAACCACTAATAAAAATAAACAAAAATTGCAGCTGCATCTCTTAAAAGGAAGTTTTTCCTTGCCACTGTCACCAAGTGCTTGTTCATGGTGGAAATTCTTGAGTCTCTGTATATAAGGTTGTAAAGAGTACAGTCCAGACCTGCTCTGTAAGTGTATCTACTATAAATACAACCGTGGGCAGACACAGCATCTCCGAGTGAACTTTGACCTCTATTCCTCGAAGAAGGTAAAGGCTGAGATTGAAAAGCAATGAGACTGAAACCCTCTCTGCTCTCACAGTGAGGACTGAGCACCAGCGTCAGGCTTTGACTGTTTTTTCTGACTACAAAGAGCCACCGCAGGGCGGCAGGGGAGCCTTCACACAGGGGACCGGTGGCAAGGCACTGTCGATTCATAATTAACAAAGAGCGCTAAATGAAATGGCGAGGAGGGGAGAAAAATTCAACGCATAATCAGTTATATATATATATATAAATATATAAACATAATGGCTGCCAGCTCTCGCAGAACAAAAAAAATGGTCTTTCCTCTTTCTATCTCTGTCACACACTCACACTCTTTGTCTTTGAAACGTGCAGATACAGACACATACATTATTTCTCCTTCCTTTTTCCAACAGCGTGCATCATCTCTTTCGCTTTCAGCATCAGCACACACACACACACACACATGCGCACGCAGCAGCTAACTAGGCCGAGCGAATATTCTTTATGCCCCCTGGAGACACACTCAGCGGTGGTACAGTGTGTCCAGTGACGGACAGAGAGAGAGAGAGGAAGGGTATGTACATCTATGCATTGCAGCGCCATCTGGCATCATCTGTGTGTGTGTGTGTGTGTGTGTGTGTGTGTGTGTGTGTGTGTGTGTGTGTGTGTGTGTGTGGAGGAAGGAAGGAGGGGATGAGAGGGGAGAAGTAGAGCACAGGGAGTGTAAAGGTCCTTCATAAAGCCTTTGGGGGTCTACAAACACTGTGCAATGATTATATGTGTGCATTAACCTTATGCGTGTGTTGGAAGCGTCCATTCACGCGTGGTCATGTGTGTTTATACAGAAGTGAAAGCATGCATGTGTGTGCTTATTTTGTGTGCATGCTACTGTGTGTGTGGTGGCCATTATTTATCTAAAGCAGTGTTTCAGTCCAGCTTCTATAATGAGGTGAACAACAGACCCCTGCGTCCTGACTGCCTTCGTGCTTCAGGATGTTATCAATGTTAAAGACTGTGTGTGTTTTGACTCTTCCATCCTGTTAAAACTGATACCAGAAGCTGAAGTCAGGGTCTGGCTGAGCACACGGGCTGAAGCCAACAGTTCTAAACCTGACGTAATGACATGTTGTACCGTGTTTGTTTACCCGTACACAAACAGAAATGTATACATGAGTAAATTTGGGGGTTTAAAGGCAGCTATGAGCTGGAAGTACCCACGCTATCGCGCACACAAGCACTGGATCATTCCAACATAAAACCACAAAGTGTTGTTTCTATATTTATATTCGTGTACAAGTTAAACAAATAAAGAAATAACAGATTAAACCACTTCATGGTGCATTTTTTTCACTGCTCCCTGTCTTTCTGCTAAGCTAGGCTAAACGCACCCTGAATAGCTGCCAGCAAAGACATGAAGCGGATCTCAATCTTCTGAAAGAAACTAATTTCCCAAAGTGTCTCCTTAAAATTAAGACAGCTGGCTGTAGCTTTCGTGGGAAGTTTAGTCGCGCACATACAGGCGCACCTACTGCACGTAGGTGAACACGTGAATCATTTCATTTCCTGATGACAAATTACATTGACGCGTTTCTGACAATGCTATCGACCAGGGCGTCGGAACTGCTGCCCTACAAGCATGAATGCTATCTCTGCAGGAAGTGGAGAGCAAACATGGCTAAACCTACGCACACACAGGTAAGAGCCGAAGGGAATGCGGCCCCCTGTCTCTTTCTGTCACTGCCCCTCTCATATGCAAACACAATATGAACATGTTTTCCTAACACAATACGAGATACTGTGTCATAATGGCTGCATCCTCTTCTTTCACTGTCTTTACAATACAAAAAAAAAAAAAAGAGAGATCTGCCTTAGCCAGAGGCAAAAAAACAAGAACTACACACACACCTTCCTCTCTATTACACTCTTGTATCTAAGCCAGCTGATATACAGCAAAGTGCTGTGTAATGAAGGCACTCAATAATTGCTGACAAAGAAGAATCAAACTGTTTAAATGTGGTTTCTTAAAGATAAGCTGCCAAGACGCTGATTAGGGGCAAATATGAGCTACTCTGGATTGTCTCTCAGAGAGGGAAAAAAAAACACACAAAACGAGACGGGGAAATGGCGAGGGAGGAGAGGAGAGATGGAGACAGAGAGATTGTCGAGTTGGACGCTCGTTCATTTGTTCTGCGCCTCCCTCTCAGCGCCGTGGGTAAATGAGTGTGTCTGATACCAGACACCTGGCTCAATGGCAGCCATTACAACAAAACACCAGGTACACAAGGTCACGCAAGACCGTCTGAGGAGCCCGATTCAGCTTGTGCGGGGTGAATAAAGGAAGGCAGGGGCGGAAGACAAATAAAAGCTTGCCCCGCCATCTCATGATTGTAAATGCATTTGACCCCCAAAGTTGCCCCCACCAGCCTGCTTTAAGGCACACTTGTCCCCTTCACCCCTCCTGTTCCTCAGCCCCTCCTCCTCAAACTAAAAAGCCCCCTCACACACACACACACACACACACACACACACACCCCACACCGTAAATATTCCTGAACCAAAGAGCATTTTATCACAGAGCTCCGCTGCTTGAATGTGAGCAGTTAAACACATTAGGGTCATTTTTACAGTATTGATTGTTTCATTAAATAGATTTAACCTTTTAACAGCCACTGCTGCAGCATGGACAACTTTAATGGACTGCTTCTAGTGCTGTGAGAAGCTACATGAATATGAAAATGTGTTAATCAAAAATAATCTGTTTGAGAGATGACTGAAAGTGAAATATCTGCTGCATATTCTGGATTTGACATATATTAGCAACTCTGATAAGGGCTGCAATTAACCATTATTTTCATTAATGGGCTAATTTTCTTGATTAATCGATGAGTTGTTTGGTGTCAGAAAATCACGTCAAATGTCCACAACTCAAAGATATTCAGTTTACTGTCACTGTTATGTAAAGAAACTAGAAAATATTCACGTTTGAGAAGCTGAAATCAAAGAGTTTGGACATTAAAAACAGACGATTAATCGATTATAAAAAAAAAAAAGTTGGTGATTCGTTCAATAGTTGACAACTAATCGATTAGTAATTACATAAAAAGTGTGTGGATGTAAAGAAAACATTAAATATGCCAAAACAAAGAAGCAACAGCTGATTCCTACGAATTTAAAAGACAAAAACAATCATGTGCGAGTTTATGACTCTTTATGACTCAAAAATGACAAACATCTGCTAGATAGAGAAACAACAAATGTTGTTTTTCTGTTTTATATCATCTTTAATTGAATATCTTTGCACTGTCGAACAGAACAAGACGTTTGACTGTAGCAATTAATCGACTACTTGAAAAAACACAGATTCACAAGTCATAAAATCATTGCGAGTTGCTGCTGTAGCACTCTGATGTTTTTTGTTTTTTTTTACAGTTTTCTGTCCTGTCACGCGCCATTTGTCCTCCCACAATTCTCCTGGAAAAGTGTAACCCTGCAGAATGCATAATCAGAGGAGGTGACGAGAGCACGGCGGGGAGAGGAACGAGGGGAGAAAGCGGGAGCGAGACGTCGCAGTGGCACTCCTCTTCTCCCCTCTCTCATCACCAAACACCCCACCTCCTCCTCCTCCTCCTCCTCCGCCTCCCCTACAAACAAACGCACCAACTGCTCTGACAAAGCCGGCAGAGGAGCTAACAGAGAGGCTGAGCGGAGCTGTCGGCTCGATCGGCCGGCCTCATTTCTCTCGTCTCCCTAACGGCGCTGTCAGGACATTTGGTGGGAAGGTGAGAACAGCTACAGGTGCCTGAAGTCTCTCCGCACAATCCCAACGTCTGTGTCAGAGTTAGAGGAGGGAGCGCGGTGGACAGGAGGGGGTCGGCTTTTATAACACTGAGAAGGTTTTCATAATGAAATGGCAAAATCAGACAGCCGCAATTTTCAACTAACAAAAAGCCCTCATGAATTTTCTTTTAAAGCCGTCTGTACTTTTGCTTTGTGAAGGCTGGAAAGAGACTTATACAAAAAAAAAACCACACACATTGATGAAATTTTCTGATTTTGGGTGAAATGTGGAGCTGTAGATCTGAAGTTGAAGGTACTTTCATAAACCAAGTGAAAGTGAAATCCACATTTCTTCCACACGTGACGAACCCTGCTGATTCAGACGCACAGGTGGGTGCCACTTGAGAGTAAATTTGCAGGGTGACATCTGTTTTTTTCTTCTTCTTCTTCTTCTCCTTCATCTTCTAACCACCTTTAAGTTTGTTGTCTTTTTTTAGTGTGTGTGTGTGTGTGTGTGTGTGTGTGTGTGTGTGTGTGTGTGGAGGAGGGGAGGTTCTTGGGGAGGGGAGAGGAAGTGTTTGGGGGCAAAAGGAGCAAAAGGAAAGAAGGAAAAAGGGAGGAGGACTGTAGATCTACTTCCTGAGAGGTTATGACCGCAGCATCTGTCGCCAGTAAAATAACTCATCTGTGAGTCTCTAACCTTTCTGTCTGTCTCACTGCACATCTCCATGTAAGCCCCTTCACTCCTCTCCCCCTCCTTCATTTCTCCTCTTTCAGACTTTCTATTTAAACCTGTTGGATTTGTGTACGACAAAACACAGTCCACGGTGGCCACCCCGGTCTAATCCCCTCCCCTCCGTTCTCTTCCTGTGGCCCTTAGGTTATGAGAAAAACAAAGTGAGACGAGGGGAGGGTGAATATTTACTGCAGATCAAGAGCAACTGTTTGACTCTGAATCCCAGCTGCAATGCAAGGATTCATTAAGGCAGCAGACAAAGAGGCCAAGCCGAGCCATAGTGAGGGTTAATCCACCCATGATTCTTTGCAGCGCCCCAGCTTTCGCCCTCTGTCGGCCGAGGGAACAGAGGTCTTTACGCCTGACTGTCACTCTAACCCCCCCACCCCCTGTCCTCTCTCTCCGGTTCTGTCTGTGCTCCGTGCCTTCGGCCCTACCTTTCATCCAGTAATCCATGCCTATGGGATCCAAGCAGGCCTAGACATAATTACCCTCCTTACCCCCAAGGGTGTCCCGATGCGTTCTTCTCTCCCCTCTCTCTTTCATTTCTCTCACTTTTTCCCTCCCTGTTCTTTTATGCCACAATCTTAATTGTCAAACTTTTCTCTTGGCTGTAATCATCAAAAAAGAAAACGTCCACCTCCGTCACCCCGCCGCTGTGAACTCTTGTGTCCAACATTTTCTCTCTCCTTACCATTCCACCCCTCCCTTCGCCCTCGCTGCCGGTCGATGTAGCTAAATTAAAACAACTGATCTTTCTCTCTGTCTGAAAGAGAAGAAAGAGAAAAAATCAGAGGCACTGCAGGGGATTTTGGATTGAGGGATGGTTGGAGGAAGAGGGAGGGCATCGTTACGACATTCAACACAAGGCCTCGTCAGTCATTCATGATGGACCTGCATCTCTATGCCTCTCTCTCTCTCTCTCTCTCTCTCTCTAACCCCCTCCTACATTCACAAAAGGACCCACAGAGGTGCCCCCGTCACTGCCCGGTCACAAAGGGTCTTTGGGCTTCTATGTAATCTCTTAATGAACTGCATTGGAGGAGAGGGAGCGCTCCTTTTACATAAACCATGTAAAGCAGGCCTCTCTTTTGTTTCTCCCTCCCAACTACAAAATGGATTACCAGAGGAAGGAGGTGTGTGTGATGTGATGTGTCTATGTGTTGGGGAGATTGAGAGGGGGGGGGAGGAGGTGGTGGTGGTGGTGGTGGTGGTGGTGAGGAGGGGGGATGTAATTCTCTTGTTTTTTTCTTCGGAGGTTCATGCATAAGGGCAGTAAAGTAGTAAAGCGCAAAACAACAATGAGGTTTAATCGACACAGCCGTGGGCCCTGCGGAGGGATTTTTTTTTTTTTTGATAGATGCACACACACTTAGTGCACACACACACACACACACACACAGTGAGCGAGAGAGAGAGAGAGGCTAGCTGTTTCTTTATACTCTCCCCCGGCCTACACACACACACAAAGGCATTAGACTGGCCCGCAGCCTTCACATTTCTAACATTCATCCTCCCTTGAATAGTCAAAGAGGAGGACTAACACGAACTAAAAGAGAGACGGCAGAAGCAGGGGACAAACTTGGGCTGTTGAGCATATTGCTGACCTGCTGAATAAAGATATTCACGCTTTGGGGTTCTGTGTTGCCGAGGAGGAATAACTAAAACGAAGGCATGAAGACTTTCAACAAGCTGCAAGAAGAGATACTCAAATAATAATAAATAAATAAAGTTTGTGTGTCTGACACTCCAAAAAGTTATTTATCAGAGCGGAACTGTGTGAAAAGTTTAGAAATGAACTTGTCTGATCGTCAGTATCTCCAAAATCAATAAAAAAAGGAGAGATTTGAGCATAAATCAGTTTGCATGGGTTGATTTCAGCCACAGAACTTCATCTACAAAATGTTCTATCTTGACTCACAAAGGGGGTGATTTACACCCCCTCAAAAAAAAGAAAAGAAAGAAAGAGGTGTCCGGTCACACACATCATATCACTCTCTGGCCTTTTACCTCTGAACTCCTCACCCAGACAAAACGCAAAGAATGCAGCTCACACTAATTCCCGGAATGCCCGCTACATTTGTGGCAACCCCAAAGGTCTATACTTGCTCCTGAAGGGTTGGAAGCACATTTCCTTTTCTTTTCTCTTTTTTCAAAATCAAAACTGACGCGCCAAGTGAAATGACATACTAATTTGCAAGAGCTCCAGCTCCAAAATGGAGGAGGTTTCATTATGTTCTGGCTCTATGAGGAGGGTATTTTAAAAAAAGCACAAAATAACTTGTTGGGTGATCTCTTTATAGAAGGAAATTTCCCAGAAGTGTGTCTATACAGAGAAAGTTATATGAAAACGATATTTCTTATATGTTTGCTGACATTTGCTGCTGCTAGAACCATTTTTAGACACCAAATGGCACAAAATACGCAGTGACCTAAACGTGACTCACCCCATCACAGCACAGCACCTTTTGTGCTGAAATATATGTGTGCAAAATGCAACCTCATCCCATATTGACCTTTAAAAATGCGCCTTTTTTTTTGCTGCTCATCTATCTTAACATGAGGTGCAAGTACACGTTAGTGCGTCACAGTCTTGCGTCCAAACGGACACAGATGGCTGTGGAAGTCAAGAAGGCTAGAAGGCCGAGGCTGCTGCGTGTAGAACACCGGAGCTCTGTCCCGCAAACAACGCAGAAAAAAAAGAGTACAGTGAAAGACACGACACAACACGCAGACAAGGCCCGAGCGCGCACGTTTACGCACATCACCAAATGCAACAATAGACACCTGTTAGACCATCGTGACGTGTCCGTTGTGTGTGTTTCACTGAGGGGAGAAAAAACAGACGAGAGGGAGAGTGCTCTCTCTCTCTCTCTGTGCCTCTCTGTGGCTGTACGGAGCCAAACGCTGAATTATTGAGCGAGTTGGGAGTTTTGGCCGTGACGAAAGAGCCACAAAGAGGGGGCGCCCCCCGCCGGGCTGAGACCAGGGGTGTAGAGGAGGAGAAAGACACCTTTTTTTTTATTTAGAGAAAAGAGTTTAACCGCCTTTCATGGCCTGTAGGAATATTTAGGAGGCAAATGGAGGGTGTAGATGATGTTAGGGTGTGACACACAAACAGGCCTGCGTTTGTTCGCCCTATTTCCTATAAATCACCAACCCGTGGTCAAAGCTAAAACAAGACCAGCATACACACAACTGTATGGGACATCCTGAAATCCTACAACCAGCTCCGCGGCCGTGACGCCTTTACGTTCAGGCTGATTCGACAGATGCAGGGAATTGTTTGGAGGCGCACGACGGTTTATTCAAAGTTTTCATCACATCGAGCAGATTTTCAACATAATCCGCCCTAAAATGTGTCTCATTCTTCAGTTAATTATTGAATTCTGATCCAAACAACCGTATCAGAGCATCAGAGGGCCCGGAGGAAGGCGTCCCACCAGCTCCACGAAGCCTCCGCCTCGTCATGTTGAGCACAACAACAAGGGTTTCATCTCTCTTCAGTTTTCTCTCATTAATATTATTTCCACCGCGGAGGATAAAAATAACATCCAATATTTGATCCCGTGGAAACACGTCTGCGAGGGAATAAACGGGCCTGCTAATGAGCTGAGCGCAGTTTCTGAAGCTCTGCTATTTAGAACAGATTCGGACCTGTTACAGTCACATATGAATTACAAAAACGCCCCCAGAACAAGTTATTATCGAGCGAGGAGGCGAAGCGTAAAGTTGCCTTGAAATTTCATTCGACTCCAAACAATCAGCGCGCGAGAAAACCACCAGAGTAACTCAACAATAATGTGCCAATAAACAACAAATAATATGAATCACAGTCAGCATTGAGCCGTTTCTCTGAGGCGGGTTTTGTGTGCCGAGCGCCACCATGACGCACGGCCGAGCGCGGCCCTCGCTGTCCACTGCGCGTAAATATTCCAACGGTGACAAGACACGAACAGTAAATCTGCGAGCTGAGCAGCAAAGATGAGAGCATAGCTAAATACATGTACTTTATCCTGACAGGTGTGTGTGTGTTTTGTTTTTTCTTCTTTTTATGGATGATAGCTTTATCATTCACGGCTTTTCATCCCGTGCGGTTTACCCCCCGATACTTCCCAGAGATAAAATAAACCAAACTCAGTTGAGAAAACGTGTGATTGAGCTGCAGAGCTGGTGGAGACACATTCAGGATTTTTAGTGAATGGTGAGGCTTCTCTGTGTATTTGGATCTTACTTTGGAGACGCGATCTGAGCAGATCGCCACCCGTGTATACTGTCGTGGAAAAATGAGCCGAAGATAAATTCACATTTGAAATCACGCTACTCTGAGAGCTCTTTGTTCCACTCAGTGTACGCTGATTTGAAAGGTAGCTTCTATAAAAAAATTTTTTTAAAACTACCAAATGTTTATCTGGTTTTATTTTACGCCAACATTAAATTGCCCGATTTTTCAACGGAGTCTGGCATGAAATCGTCTCCACACGGGAGAGCGCTACGGCACTACGGGGGCCAGTAATCAGCTCGGCTTGTGCTCCACTTACTTGGTATTTGTTGTGTTCCAGTAGATGGACTCCAGGATGAGCGCCCGGCACAAGTCCACTTTGAAGGCAATAAACAAAACTCCAAAATAATATCTCCACATCGAGTCCCCCATGGTTAGCCTGCGCGCCTCCGGTGTGGGTGCACAATCCTTCTCACAAATAACCAAATATGTCCACAAAAAATATATATATAAATCAGAGGACACGCGCTCCAGAAAGGGCTGACGGTGGCAATTTCTTCACCTTATATCCCGATCCAGTAGGGATGCGCACGGACCACAAACCAGACGTACTAGAGCATCTCCAGATGAGAGACCTGCTCCAAAAAACCAAAGGCGCACGGCAGCAGTTCATTCAGCGGACAGTGCGTTTATATTCTCCCCTGTTCAGAGCGCAGACTTCAACCCGCTGTAGTACATCCCTCAGAGAGAAAAAAAAAGTGCTGGTGTCCGTTGTGGACCGGGCGGCAGATGGAAATCAATACAAATATAAATCCCCCTGCGTTATAGTCCAGCAGTGCACGCCGAAATCCAGAACAGCAGCAGCAGCAGAGAAAAAGGAGTGATGTCTGAAGGTGGAATGGTGAGATATTCCCCTTTCAGCTGGTGCTGGTGGTGGAGGTGGTGGTGAGCAACAAACTGTGGGTGACAGCAGCAGAAAAATGAGAAGGGCGAAACAATGAGGTCGGATGGTCAAAATTAAGAAAATGATCAAATATGAGAATGAAAGAAATCAAAGGAGCTGGAATGGAAGTTCTCATACTAAAGAGGATCCCCAAAGACGAGCTGGCTGCGGCTTCCCTTTAGCAGATCCGTCCCGAAAAACACCCGCACACACACACACACACAAAACGTTAGTGGGGTGATGCCTCAGCGGCTGCTCCGAAACCTGGATGGAAAGTAACTGCAAGAGAGCGCGACTGGGCATTTGGTGTAGCTTGTTTTGCTCAGGCCCCGCCCTCCGTCGCTGCTGATTGGTCCCTCGGCGAGCTGTGCTGTCAGTCAAAAGGAGGGCAACTGGTTCAGCACGGTGACTAGTGGTGAGCAAAAAAAAAAAAAAATTGAGGAATTAACAGTTGTGTCAAACGGGCAGGTGGATGAATGGAGCACATTTAATGTTATTTATGGTCCAATTATGACATCACGCGTGATTTGCATAAATATAATTGGTCTAATAAGACAAACAAACAAAAAAAAAATGAACGTAAAGATGATACACTCACACCAAACAGAGCAGACTCCATTGAAATGAATTGTTGAAAGCATTTAGAGGCTTCAAACTGCGGAATAACGCGCACTTCTCGCGTGTTTCTGTTTCTGTGGATAGCTTCATAATGAAAACAACGAGCCAACACGCGCTCCGATAAGGCTCATATAAATAAATAAATATATATAAACTACAGGGCTGTAGTGCTGCATGTGTGTGCAACTTCAAGTTCTTTAGAAAGACAAGAGCGCCCACTAGCGGAAAATCCGCTTCAGAGATATGAGAGCAAAGTCAGAAACAATCGAGCAATGTTTGATTTGAAGTCAAAAATAAAGATTTACAAACACATAATTGAGTTTATTCATTTTTATTAAGTAAATTACAACATTGCGGTGTTTGAAACAGATGTCGTTTCATAACAGAGAGCAAGTTTAAAATAGACAATCAAGTTTTTGTTTTTTTTACTTTTAAAAAAGTTAAAACAGATTTATTGTTTTATCCCAAACGAGGACAATAATTAAATTATTATTGATCACATTATTAGAGCTTTTATTGTTGCGTACTTACAATTAAAATATTATTTTAACGTCAACATTAAAGTTCCTTCAAAGTCTAATTTAAATGGCACACATTCACACTCTGTGCAAACACTGAATTTTTCAGTCAATGGCCTCTAATTTGACGGGCACACACACACACACGCACACACACACACTCTAACGTGTGAAGTTTTGACACTTTTTAACGACTTAATTCGATCAGGGAGTTTTTTTTTCCCTCTTTCCTTTCTTTTCTTTGTGGATTGAGGCTGTTTGGTTTTAGCTGATCATCAGGCTCATATAACACCGGACAGATAATTGAGGAGTCCGATCTCACTTCTTCTTCTTCTTCTTCGCCTCTGGAATAAACACACAGAAAGAAAGAAAAGAGGCACAAGGCTGGATGTTTATTGCAGCAGCGTGGATTGTAGATTAATGAATGGATTAGATTAAGAGGACTGACGTGTGTGCGCACAGGCTGCGGAGCTCTCTCTAAATATTCAAGTGTTTTGGGATTTTTACTGGCTGGAAAATAATCCCTAAAATGTTTTTTATTATATTTCTATAAGTTCTTACAATATGAACAGTAAGTTTTCTGACAGATTTAAATGATCTCTTGTGACTTTTTATTTGAGTTTCATGCGTAAAAATGTGTTTTGAATCCTTTTCTGACCTTTTTCTGGTTTTACTGTCACTCCATTTTTAATTACATATAAAGTTACACTTTTGTCGTCTCCTTAAATGTATTTATTTGTTTTATTTTTAGTCGAAATCAGTGGATGACAGCGCAAAAGGAAGTTTTGAGTGATCTTATTTTTAAATCTTTTCCTTCCTGCTTCTCCGTGCGGCTATAAAAAACAAAACAAGTTCCTCAACCCGTCGGGCTCATGATGGTCTGCGGAGCGTCTTTCCTGAACATCAGCCCGCGGCTCTCTCTCTCTCTCACACACATACACACACACTTAACTGGGGATCTTTGTGGTTGACACTTGCAAACAGGAAAACAGTTTGGACAGGACTTAAACTTTTGTTGTTCCAACAGTGTTCACAGATAAAAGTGGATTAAAGTCTCCTGATGACAGACCGATGATTTGTGTTTGAGAAGCCTGAAAAATAATGAATAAATAAATATCTTTAGTCATGATAATAATCATTTTTGACACTTATTTAAAGCGTTTCCAAATTCCCAGCTCGGTTATATTTCTTTCTAAAGTTGGTTTGTGGAGGAAAAGTTTCCAAAGCCAGCTTGAATTCCTCCTTGTTTTAATTACTTGACTCAGCTGTGCGGGGCTGACAGAGAGCTCACAGGCCGCCGTGGAGCTGTTTGTTCAGGAGGGCACTAGAGCGCGTCGGAAATCGGGCACCGGGCTCCGGGTGGGTGACCGAGGGATGCGGGACTGCCAAACCTCCGTTCATCGACAGGATGTTTAGTGACGGTACAACTTCACGTGTTCACACAGGACTCATAGGTTCATGATAGAAAGATGAAGTCCTCTAATATGGTTTATTATTAATGCCATTAATCTTTAATATGTTCATCCATCACTGCTTCACCGGCGCCTTTAAACGAGGTCGACAGCTACAATTGGATTCATCAGACTTGAACACTTTTTAGATGCATGCATGTGTACTTGTTCCGAGGCGTGGCCGGTGTGTTCGCACTCTTTGTCACGCCGTGCTTTCACACGCCTGGACCCTGGCAGCGGCTGAACGACTCTCTAACCGGAGCTGCCAACTAATTAGTCGCTGTTATTACAGGGACTCCGTTAACTTGACGTTGATGTATTGGACCCGCACGGACTCAAGGGTAAGGAAATGGATTGTATAGTGTGCAATAACCCGCTGACAAAACACAATAAGGTGCCAGTAATGCCATTAAAACGTGTCATTGACCAGGTCAAAGCGCCACGTATTTAAAATGACTGAGAGTTGAGTTTGTGGCCTGGTGAACAGAGCTCAGGTTATTTTTAACTGGACAATAAATGAGTGGATTAACAGCACACACACCAGAGGAGGCATTCAATGGATTTATTGAACTGTTCAGTCCCTTGACAATTTGGGGGGAAATTACAAGACAAATTCAAAATCCAAGACGTAACAAAAAGTCATTATACCCACCTGAGGTCAGCCTGTCAGTCACAAACACACACACACACACACACACACACTCATACACACTCTCTCACAGCTGCTGACCTCACACCTGATCTTACCTGAACTTGTCCATCCTCTACGAATCAAGACTTACCAACCAAGTGAGGCAGGCGCCTTACCAAGTTACTTTACTACAACAGTGGACAGAACATGGACCGTGTGGTCGGGTGGTTTTCGTACAGTTTTCCCCAAAAAGAGCCAAAACTAGTGTTTACCAGTACTGTGACTTTTTGTCATCTAAATCGTGGATCAACTTCATAACACAATCTGAACCGGGGTAGGAGTGAGAGTCAGGACATCACAGCAAGGCTAATAACATTACATCACACAGGAAATGTCCTCTCTCTCTCTCTCTCTCGTTACCAACAGTACCCCCCCTCACCCCCAAAAATCACAGATTTCCTTTTGTAGGTTCACGGTTCACTCGTGGGCAGCTTGGGAGTCGAGGCTGAGATCACCTACGCCGCGGCAACTTCAAATCTAACACGAGCTTTACAATTTCCTCTCAACGTGCTGCTGTGTCCTTTAGAAAGAAAAAAAAAAATATTTACATGGCAGACAGCTGAGGCGGAGAGAAAAGAAGCCGTGGATTTCTATGGAGAGAGCGTATTATGGGGCAAAAAGGAAGTAAGGAAGGTGGAAGACACAAACCTGTCAGCTGGACGGGATGTTAACTGTGCTTTTAAAACGCTGTGCTGTCATTTGTTGCCACTGCGTCGGCCATTTTAGGAACCTTATTTTCAAGAAGAAAATGAAAAAAAACGGGAAAACCACAGGCCAACTCCCAAGCTGCGCGTGAGCTTTTTAAAGATTGGACTAGACAAAGTCACACATACTCTTCTATATCAGGGACTGGCGTTCTATTGTAGTTTGCTGGCTGTGACATGTAAGAGGAGCACACAGGCGCACGGTTGCTCGCTGTTAAGACTTGCAGGGTGAGGGTGGAGGGGGCGAGGGACATGTTATAGCATTCTACATCAAAAGTTCAAGTTCCCTAAAAATGTTAATAAAACCGAGGAGGAAAAACAAAACAAAAAAAAAGCACAAACAAGAGTCATCTGTGCGGAGGGGGTGAGGAAGGATGGAGGGAGCAGTCAGGTCCTCCGAGGGCGAAGAGCTGCCTCCTCTTCAAGGCCGGGAGGGAACACCACGGGCCTTCACAGGGACGAGCGAGTTAACACACCAGGTTGTTGCGCCCCCCTCCTTTTTTTTTTTTCCCCTCTCGGCCTTCCTTCAGCACTTCCAAAACGAAGCGAGCGCTCCACAGAGGAGGAGTCGGGGATCGAATGGTGAGGAGGGAGAGCTGGATGAGGTGGGTGAGGGGGGAATGAAGGCAGGGCGCGACATGTGGACGAAAGGGGGAGCAGTCTCATTCGGTGGCCTTGAGGGAGAAGGAGAGCTTGGGCCTGGACTTGCCCTTGCCGAGGATGATTTTCTGCTCCTCCTTCTGCTGCCTCTGACGGTCCTGCTCCAGCTTCATGCGCTCCTCGTGAATCTTTCTCTGCTCCTCCACAATACGCAACTGTTCCTCAGCCTGTCGGACAAAACGCACAAAGAAACACAATGAGGTCAGACCAGGACAGGAAACGACGTCCTGAAAGCCAACTGCCCTTTTCTCTCTCACTCCCCCTCTGAAGACGCAGCGCTACAGCGTCTGCTTGTCTTTTCTTTTCTGTGCGGCTGTCTGACGGAGCTTCAGCTGAATCAAATAAACACCGCTTTACAAATTACACAAACTTCAGATTATATAGCCAACAGGGGAACGAAAGCCACTGGATTGTGAACCGCGGCTGATAAGCATCAATTCAAAATAGCAGCGGTTCTTGCCAAAAGGAATTTCACGTTATTTGGTCATGTTGTGGCGAGAGCCTTGAGGTCTCAATCAGTGGGGGACAGATATTTGTAATTAAAGACACATTAAGTGACATTAAAAGCACATAAACCAGACGTGATGTGTGTCTGGTTTTCTTACTGCTGTTACATGTTAGAGTTTCCATATTTGAGTACGAAAAAACAAATCGAATGTAAGAACAGGGTCAGAAACGAACACCCAAAGAAAACATCCTTTCTGTGCTGCACAGACTGTATGGATTAGGTGACATGATAAAAAAACAAAACACGTCTACACACGTTAAAAAGTTGCAATAACTTCAAAAATTCAATAATTTTCTGATAAAAAACAAAAAGCCGTGGCTGGCTTACTTTTTTCTGCAGCCAACATGGCTTGAATAACTGGTAATTTCATTTCTGCATAAATATCTACAATACTTTTACTTTTATGGAAATTGTCCAACAACGGAAGAAAGTGCAATTTTAGGACAAAAACTGTGAAGTGTGACTGAATGTTTCCCACGGCTGCGCAGATTTATCATTTTTTAAACAGAACTATAAAAATGTTAAGTGTATCCTGACGTTCATTCCTATCCATTTTTGACAAAAATTCGTTTGAGATATAAACAATGCAGAAGTGAATCACAGAAGAAAACAAGCAGATCCTTGTGTTATAACGGAAAAATATAACCGATCATTTAAGTGTTGCGTTAAACACTGCGAGTCATTTCGTGTGTGATCAGGGCATTGTGCAAACAAAATAAAATAAGCGGTGAAATTGAGGGTTATGAAATGAATCCAGAAGCAGGCAGAAAAGCGGAGCAGGGCGTACCAGTTTGGCCTGAGCCTCGGCGATCTTGCGGTTATTCTCCTCCAGGATTTTTTCCAGCTCCTCCCGCTTAGATTTTTCTTCCTCCTAAACGGGTGACACGGCTCCATGTTAGCGCACGAACAGGCTACAGCCACAAAGCACTTTTATGGACATATACACACACACACACACACACGCTTGCCCTCTAATTGTCACACGCTCGCAACCAGCACACACACACACACACAACTAACTCATAACACCACAGAGAAGTTTGTTTAGCCTCTCGCACATGACCACACTGTGGCATTCTTTGCAGTCAGCCTGAATTGTTTTAAAAATACAAAAAAAAAAAAAAAGAGGGAAGGGGAGGAGGGGGGCAAAAAGCCTTAAAGAAACTGTGTGTTGGGAGGGGGGGTGAACCCGCTATGTTTTTTGTCTCCCTCCCTTGACTGCTGTTAATACCCTCCTAGAAAATAATTTAAGCTAAGCCACACCTAGGGCACTCAAATTTTAAAAACACAAGAATTTAAAATCCCATTCATCACATTCATCAATAGAAGACAGATATAAATGACAGACAATACAATCTAGAAGAAAATACAATTGCTGTTTTTTTTAACATCATTATAAGCAAGAGAAAAAAAGGATACAAATAAAGGAGGGAATAGTTTTGGCTCACCAATGCACGTATACCTACGCATTTTCCTTGCCTGTGTACCTACACAACTGGTGAAAGCATTCGGCATTAAACGGTTGAATATTTACTGTCTCGTCCGGACTGTGTGGCCCCTGCAGAGACAGAGAAGCGCTCCTGGGGTGGGTGGGTGGGTGGGTAGGTAGGTATGGGGATTCTGCCGCACCGCCGCGGCATTCCTCTTTATAACTCTGATCTCTGTATTGCTTAACCTGCGCCTGCAGCCACAGCTCACATTCTTTCTGCTTTTGTTTGTTTGCTTGTTTTTTTAAGTTTCCTTCCCTTTACAGTGGCTCAGTCCCCATTGAGACGATAGCAGAGTGAAGGAGAGCACAGTACAAAGTGGTGTGTCTGCGTGTGATCGACGAGGGCCGGACCACGGTACACTTACAGTAACAGGACACAAGTCACAGGTGAGCTGAAAGGCTGCAGGCCAGCTCAGGTCAAGTGCTAGTTAGGAAGGTGGTGAGTTGTGTTTCAAAATAAAAATAAAAAACAACACAAATGTTTTACAAATAACAATATCAAAACTTAGCAGCAACCCTATAGGAGAAGCAAGTCATGAGTACAGAACACAGTACATTTGGTTTGGGTTCGTTTCTAGGGAGAAAAAGCTCTTTAACTGGATGAAATCATGAAAAAATATTTAGCAACAGATAGAGGTTAGACCAGAGATAGTTAACCGTGTCAAACAGGAAACAGGACATGTAGCGGTCCATCATTATGAATCCCAGAGCAGAAGATTCTCAAAACAAGGCTTGTTAAAGAAAAGGTAAAAGAGGGGGCGTGGAGTGGTAAAGGAAGTCTGTGCAGGACAAACTGCCTGTGAATTAAACAAATGTGATAAAACATTTCTACACATCAAACGTCAGAGTAACAGACAGGAACGACCGGACCGGCGCCTGGCTCAGGCTTTCTCAGCTCAATACTTTAAATCTGACCTCGACCTTTTTGATTCCACAAGAACCTTGTTAGCTCTACGGGTCCTGCTGTAAACAGGGTCTATGGCTGAGAGTGGGAGATTGAGAAAGAGTAAGAGGGGTAGCATAGACAGAGCAGGAGGAGAGCAGGACAGAGGAGACCCAATAAGTCCAAGTAGGTAAAGACTACATTTCTCACCCTATTAGTACCGAGCCACTGGCTGCTCCCTGTGCAAGTCAGGGTCACTAGGCTTTAGCTGGGCCTCTCATTCACAATACATTATTACTGTAGTGTAAACAAAACACTTTTTCTTAATGACGCCTGGGCAGCTGTCAAACTTTTACTCTCTGAAACGCAAAAGCAAAAAAAAAAAGCAAAACGACTAGTACTTTAAAGAACAAGAAGGTTCCTTTAAAAACGGTGTCATAACATCCAACTACAGTCTGAGTCTGAAGACGGTTACATTGAAGAGTGATCGGTTTAGTCGTTTGGGGGGAGGGGCGGGGGGACAGCCAGTGATGTACAGAGACTGTGAATGTAAGAAAATTAAATAAAAAGAGAGAGCTCTTTATTACAGACATCAACAGAGATGCTTACAAATATAAAAAGCAAAAGATCAAGAGCTGATCCAGGAGAACAAAAAATTATGAAAATGAATGAAGTCAGTCAATTTTTGCAACCTCGCCATGGCAAAACTCTCACTGGCAAGTTAGGAAATATTTACATTCCACATTTAAATGTGAAACAGAGACAGACGCCATCCTTTAACTGCCCCTTCACTTCCAGCAAGACTCCTGCTGTGAAAAATTCCAGCACTTTTAGCTTCGAGCAAAACCTGTTCAGCTGCTGCAAGAAAATAAAGAATGAAGCAGATGTGCCTGCACGTCGCTTTACGTCCTTTATTCTGATTCATTTGCAGCCTCGCAGCTCTATAGATCATGTTATTTTTCACATTTCCCTGCAGCATGACCACTTCCAGGCTCTGCGTCTACCCTCCCTGCAGTGAAACTTGTGCCATGGCTAGACTGCCTTCTGAAAAGTAAATCAGGAGGTGTGGAGGCCCCTCCACTATGTCCCGTAGAAAAGCACCAGTCAAAGCAGGTGACTGGGGGGCGGGGATGGGGACAAGGGGGTGAGGGGTTGGTGGGGTATGTAGGGGAAGGAGGGGCTGCGTTCCAAACGACCGAGCGTTACCTCTCTGGCCTTCTGCGCCGCCAACTCAGCCTGCCGCTGCCTCTCCAGCTCCTCCAGCAGCTGCCGCTCCATGATGCGCTTCGCCTCCTCGACACGCCGCAGCACCTCGCGCTCGATCTCATCCTTCCGCTTCTCCAGCTCCTCCTCCACCCGCTTGGCCACCAGTTCCTCCACTCGCCGCGCCGTCTCCTCCTCGATCAGCTTCTCCTCGATCTCCTGCTGCCGGCTGGAGGACGGGGAAGGAACAGATGAAAGGAGGGAAGATGGCTGACACACTAGAGGAGAGTTTATAGGAAATCGGGGATGGAATGATTTATCACAAAGATGATCTTTTATTTAAATCCTGTTAGGTATGCAGAAGCTAACATACCTTAAAATCAAGGAAGTATCACTTTGACGCTTACAGCTCAGGTTCTCTACAGAACTGTTCCCTTCATTAGAGATCTCTGTCTGCATGTGGAGTCAGTACAAACAACATGTCTGACTTTTGTCTACAGTCAGTCTGGTGCACTTTTTCCTCTGGTTTGGTAAAGTGCACTTAAACCGTGTTGCCTCTGTGCTCGCCCTCACAGCGGGGCCAACCACAGGGCCATAATATTCCAGGTCACTGTGGTCACTCCCCATTGAGTCAAAGAGCTCACGGTCAGGCCCTGCGTAGGAGAAGGGCCTGGGCCAGATCTGTCCTCAAGACAAAATGATTGGTTCAATATGTGCGGTCACGAAGGAGACTTTAACAGAAAGTGTCGGGTTTTTTTTTTTAAACTTTCACTTTATTAAGCTGTCAGTAGTTCAGCAGCTCCTTAGTAACACACTCTGTTCTTGTTTCTGGTCTCCTGTGCTGCTCCAGGGGATAAAGTTGGGTGGGTGTGTTACACAGCTACAGCAAACTAAAGAGTGAGTCGTGTTATTTGTAAAGTGGCATTATAACGTTTTTGTTGAACTCGGACAGATGAGTGTTTACGGGCACAAACGGTGTAACTAATGCTCAGTTAATCAGACATGTACCCCGAGTGAACAGTGCAAAGCATTAAGTCATCGAGGTTAGCCAACTCCTGTCATATATAAAATGATTTGTATCGTGATGAGCGGAGCCAAACATAACGACATATGAATTCTGAGCAGGTTTTCTGAGTGTGTAGTGTGTTCATGCTGGAAAAGTGTGTATGCAAACTAAACCTGCCGCTCATGTACAGTGTGGCAGTGGTAAACTGTGGCATGAAAACTGAAAACACGTACTGCTTATCTATGGTATGGATTCTACAGTATTGGTGTATATTGGGATATAATATTTGGTGAATTTAGAATCAAACATTTGTTGAACCAAACTCAGAGCTGTTTTGAATTGTTTAAGGGTCACTGTAACATCCTGACATGAAACAGTAGGGTCAGCACAGGTGTTTCCAATCATACTAATTAAGGCTGTGTTCCACTTATTGCAGCAGACTTTCCAACATGCACAACAGCAAACCTTAATTAGTATCATTGGTAACACCTGTGTTTACCTACCATTTCATTTCAAAATGGCTGCCGTGAAAAGGCTCTATGGTGTAATACTGTGACATTTTCATTGATGTTACTGTAACAAATTGTCTCGAAGCAAATTAAAATGGGGTTATGTTCACGTGTGCAAAATATTAAAAGAAGTGTTCAGTGATGGAGAGCTTAAAAAAAATGAAGTAGTAATAGTAATTATTAAATCTAAGTGAACTGGTAGTAATTCACCCACTGAAGACACGGCCAAATCACGGCTTTACTGCATACTGCAGATACTTTATCATCCTACCACCCCTGCAGGGATGAATGAGCCTTTCCAACACAGCAGCAGACCGGAGGTCACCTGTCATCCTGTTTACCTGCTGAAAATGCTTTTAAATTGTTCTTTTTTTCCCTCTTTGGCTGCACTCTGAACAGGAAGCTGTTAAGAGTTGGGAGGTGTGTTGTCACAGCGCTGCTGGCACAACTGTAAACACACAAACTCCCCTCCCTGGATTTGATTTCATCCTGTCAGCTACTGGGAAACCAGAGACCTTACCCGACTCAGGTCCAGGTCCTTCCTTATCTACAGAGTGTCTGTGTCGTGACATTTACATTTGTATGCCTGGTTAAGTGGCCCTGTGGCTATTAGGCAGTGAAAAAGAAAAAGAGACACTCAGAAGGCCAGGTGTGGGACTGTGGCTCAGATCTCAGGTGTCTGCGCGCCTCTGGCTACCACACACACTTTCACAATAGCAGCTTCCCTGTCCAACAGATACAACCTGCCAGCAGACAATAAACAGGCTGTGGTCATTATGTGCGGCAACCACTGAAGTGCTTTAAGATGCAGAGTAGTCACTGCAGCAGCTGATCCGACCATTGCTGCTTAGTCAGACACTTGATCATTTAAAAAAATTAGTAGGAGTACATGTCGGACAGGCTAACTGACCAAATTAGATATTATAAGCGCACTTTCTTGTGTGCCACTGCCGCTGTTATTTCCAGACTGATTCATGCATTGATCTGGAGCAACTTCAGTGTTCAATTTAAGCCTTTATGTGAGTTTTATTGTTTGTTTTATGAGGCTGCACATTGGTACAGTTACTCAATAAAAGACCTGCATAGTTACAAAACTCTTCAACTGTTAATTATTGTCATCATTATTATTATTATTATTATTATTATTATTATTATTATTATTACTGACCACTTTGAAATCAAATGAATAGATAAATAACTTTGATTACTTTGTTGTTTATAGGTTATATGGTCTGTAAACAAATCGATCACACCCTCATCACATTTGTGACGTTATAACTCCTAATTAAAAGTACATAATTTTAATGCATCAGTTATATTCAATCCAAATGGCGACAAAATTAAACTACAACTTGATGTGGGGTCCAGTTGAGCAGGTGAGCTGGTGCCTGCGGTGCAGCTGTCTGCTCTGACAGGATAACACTCCTCTGTGTGTGCAGTGTGCAGGCCCTGTGCAGCCGAGCTGACGTTAGCATGCTGTGGCGGCTAGTTTGTTAGCATTAGCCTGCTAGAGCTAACGTCACCATACACAACTGAACGTAGCTAGCCTAGCATGTAGCTTAGCTCATATTGCAGACTTGTTATATAACGTCACGGGAGTCCTTTAATAAAACATACTCACATCTTCCTCTGTCTTTCCATCTCTGCTCGTCTCTCCTCCTCCTCCTTCCTCTGCTTCTCGTCCAGAGCGTTTCTCTTGCTCAGCGTCCTGCCGAAGATGTCGATTCGCTCCGGCGGCGAGGCTGCTCTCTCTCTGCGGGACGAGGCTGTAGTGGACCGGGAACGAGAGCGAGATTCTCTGCGGCGGTTCCTTTTCGATTCTCGGGACTTTGAGCGCTTCTTGGACCTCTCCCTGTCTCTGGACCGCGACCGAGACCGGCTTCGTTTCTTGCTGTGCTTGCTGCTTTTGGAGTGTTTGGACCGGGACGAGCTGCGGCTCCGAGAGCGGCCCATGTTGACCGCCTCCACTAGTCGAGCGGTTACACCAAACTACTGTGTCTTATGGCTGATATGTGAACAGTATCTATAATTCAGCCCCACTCGTTCCCCTTCAAACTTGTTATTTTCAATAACGGACCAGGTGGAGTTGCTTCAGCGGTTCTGTTTTGGAGAAATAACCATTAAAAGCTGGTTGTTATTTTGCCCTACCAACTCGATATAAAGAAAGATGGCGGTTTGACGAGTGTGTAGTTTCCCAGAAGGCACCGCGGCTTTCGGCATTTCTCGGCAGTCTTCGGGATTGTCCAGTCAAATGCACCCATGAGCTAAACATGAAGCTCCCAAACTTCTTCTACAGAAATGGTTTGGAAAATAATAATGCATTGATAAATGTATGTCTGTGTGCAATACAAATTACACTTTTGTGCACTTTAGGTACTTAATATGTGCTCTCAAATTAATAATGTGTGCACAAATTAACATAACAGTAATATAACAGTAGTAACGTTAAAAGATAACACATCATTGTAACTGTACGCAGGCATACTGTAGCAGTAGGAACTGAAGTTACAGGTTGTTGCGGGTCAGTTAGAGAGGAGCACACGGGAGTACTCATGTACTGTTTGGGGAAATATTACTTTTTACTCCACTATGTTTAGTTTGCACATTCAGATTAATAATATAAAAGATTATCTGAAAATTAATGATGATGTGTTATTATAAATAAAGATAAGACTTTATTCATCTCTTAGTCAAATTCACAAGCTACCCAGCATTATATACAATAAAACATAACCCCCCCCCCAGTCCAGAGTTGTAACCGGTTCACTGCAGGAAGTGCTCAGCCTTTCGTATGTGGGAAGTCCTTATCTTATCTTATCTTAAAGTGATGTACACATAAATCATTATAATGCAGTTATACGCATTATTCTGAAATGGGTCATTCTGCATGAGTATTTTTTGTACTTTAAAAGCCTATATGTTGATGCTGATACTTGTGTTCTTTTACTGAAGTCAAAATTTGAATACAGAACTTACTTGTAACACTGTTAATTAATTTTACTGCACACCTCTTCCACCACTGTGCCACACTGGACATTGTTTCCGACTGGTCAGCGTTGGCTGTTATGAAGTGCACATAAACCTTTTCAGTGCAAAGTAAACAGTGTCAATCATGTTTAATCATCATGTTCAATGTAGTGGTAGTGAGAGAACAGGCTATGTCTATCTAGATATTCTTAATGTCGGCAACCGGGTTGGACCGTTTTTGTCCACAGGTACCACAAGAATCAGGTTCAATCAAAGTTCCTTGTAGCTGCTTTAAATATATCTTATACATGTGTCAATGGCACAAAATCTGTCATGTATATTTACTGAAGTCACATGAAATAGAGTAGCCTAACTACACCAGCCTTTGTACACTGTATCTAGGCCCTCCTACTCAATACGAACCAGTAAACGTTGGGAATGTTCTTGAGTTAGGCCCCAACTCTGAAAAGAAGTTTCAAGATTTTTGACATCTCTCTGATGAAATGATGAGAATAATAATACAAGTACACCCTTTAAAAGAGCAACAAACTATTAATTCTTTAGAATATTCTGACATTAAAATGTGAAAAAATGTCTCAACTTGTTTCTTTTCTGTTCGTTCGGCTTTGATATAACGCTTGTGCACTGTGCAGAAGTCTTACAGTGGTAAGGAAAACCCTGCTGTGTATTTGAGCGTCGTGTTGGCTAAAATCTGGTGACATTCTTGTGTAAATAAACACACATGTAAAACACAATGGGCAACACTGAGGTCAGCAGACGTGATCAAGGTCATGTCCATATCGTGACAGGCCTGCTGCTGTGCAAATCATCCAAAATGAAGAGAGAAACATCTTTAATCTCCAACTAGTTCTAGCCGTTTGAGCAAGATGAGCCTCAGAAGTGTAAAGTGCCTCTTTTGACAGGCAGCAGAGTAGACTTTACACCGATTTCAATGTTTGTCCTTCTTTGACCTATATTTAGCTTTGCCTGCGTCCATTTTTAAAAGTTGTTTTCATGCACTATCAGGGGCTAAAATGACGCTTTTATCAGAGCTTGTAAATATAGTGACAAGAACATCAGATAACCAACCAACAGACAGAACGAGGGAGAGAGAGAAAAAAAACCATGACAATGACACAGTCCTGTACTAAAAGATTGCCATGCCACTCTGGTAAAATGAGGCCATTGTGATAACTCTCCCCGGAGTGCTGCGCTCGAAATAAACTGGCATTACTATATTTAAAAACACATAACTCAAAAGCCCAGTGAATCAGCTTAAAAAGGTCACACCACTCAAGCTCACAATGAAAGAAGCTCCAGCTTCATAAGGATTTTGTTTTTGTCATCTAATTTTTTTTCTAATTACCTGAAGCTTTCAGAGTCTCTGCGTCTAATTTTAGTAGAAATACAATGATCTGTTCACATGGAGTCACGCTGTGTGCAGCTCCGATTGTGGATCAAGATTACTTTTGCTTGTTGTGAGCTGATAACGGTTGTCAGATGACTCACTTTCGTCTTCTCGCACAGATGAAAAAGGCCTTTATGTTGAGTAGTGTGCATTCATCCAAGAGCCTGTATTGTCAGACTGAGTGTGAGCACCGCCACAGTAACACAAATTTCCTCAGAATTAAAGCAAAGAAAGAAATGATGTGATTTTATTGCCAAAAATTGAGGGCAAGTCTCAGTTCATCCATCCAGGAACAGTTTCCCCGCCTGCCCTCCCTCCTTCTCTTTCTTATTCCTCTGCTCGAAGCCAAAGAATCAATTTTCTGTAACTTGTGGTTGTGTTTTATTTTAATGATCCACAAATTCTGTTCCCTGAGATGAGAGGAATCGGCATTAAAAGAGCCAGAGATGTCTTGTTTTTTTCTCATGTAATGGAAAGCGAGAAGTGCTTAAAGTCCCTTTTGATGAATAATAGAAAATGTTTCATGGAGGTGGAGAGGAAAAGAGTTTCAGTGCAGCTCTAATGGGGAAAAAGCAGTTGAACCGGAGAACCAGCGGATGTGTAAATGAAAGAATGAAGAGTTTGACTGCTTTGCTCCTGGGTGGTTTTTGGGGTGGATGTCAAAGGAGAGGTTATAACATGAGCGGGTAAGATGGGCTTGTTATGGAGAGGGTTTCAAAGAGCAGGTTTCGTATTTCTCTAATCCGTATTTGAAAGGATGCCATGCAGAGGTAATCTCAGGAGAAACAATTTGGATATGTCACTAATAATCACATGTCAGTCAAAGAGTAAGGGTGCATGTGTCACTAGAGACGTTTGAACCGAAATGGTGACCGACTTGGTCACATAATGTCTCACTGATTGGTAGTGTTAATCAGTGTCAAATTAGCTGTCAAAATCTGAGGTATGAATATAAAATCTAGTTTGAATTGAGGAGAATTTGTTAATATTCATCCAGTTATATTAAAGACTGACAACAGGTGATTTGTGACTTAAAAGTCAAAAAACTTCTCTGACTGTCTGACAATAGCGTCATTTACTGATATGGCAAATGCATGATCGGGTAGTAATAGATTACATGTAAATAAAAGAATATCTGTGGAACTCAAGGTTTTGTGGCTGTGTCTGTTTTTTAGTAAAAAATGAAAAAAGTTTCATTTTAAAGTTATCCAAAAGTAGAATAATAACAATAAAAAAGATTCAAACTACAGAAATGACCATGTAATTTGTATTCAGTAACTGACTACATTTTAAAGTAACTGAACCCAACCCTTGGCAAATATTATCTGGTATAGGCTACATCATACTACTATAGTATAGTAGGTGCAGTCTAGTCTGGTATAGTATAGTATATAGGTATGGTGATTATATTATATTATATTATATTATATTATATTATATTATATTATATTATATTATATTATATTATATTATATTATATTATATTATTAATCCAACAGGCAGGGACTATTTTCTGATGTGGATTAATCTACATTTGGTGTTTTTGTGAGTATTTGGGGCAGCACACAGACGGTGTGTGTGTGGGATCAGGTTAAAATAAATTACATTGTGTGAGTTAAATGGTAACGATGGCAACAGTCTGACACTGATGTGATATTTAATAAGTTCTGTTCAACAATGGAGCTCTCAGAGGAAGGTTGATGTAATCCACAGCACTCAGCAGTTTGGGAATGTTCTTATAGTGTCCCAAGGTCAGAACAGAAACTATGTGTTGTAATTTAGGTATTTATAAAGTAGCTAATTTCATTATGAACTATTAAATAGGATTACAACACTTCCTGTTTACATGCACCCACCACTACAGCGGTGGAAACAGTGCTTACAAAGGAGGTGTATATGCTGCCACTTCTGAGGGGAGTTTCCACTGATCCCATTGACATACATGAATTGAGATAAACCTCAGTAATCTCACCAGTCAACACAATTTCAAACTGCACACAGCGGCTCAAAAGGCATTCATGAGTCTGGAAAATATTACAGTTCCCCTCAATTCCAAATCCCATGAAAGCGTTTTCAGCACGCTGTAAGTCAGTCTTGGTAAGACTCGCTAAGAACGTCTAACTTTTACACGATTCTTATCATTTTAAATTTAAGCTTGAATAATTTTGAATTACAGATTATCCTTAGAACTCAGATTTACTACACTCTAAAACGTGAAGAAACAGAACTCAGATCTGCCGGCTCAAGTTAATCAAAAAAGTCCATCCTTTTCACATTGTGTGATCAAAGTTGGCCCTCTTCTTTCATGGGCACTTTTCAGGTCTCCTGACCCTGCCCCGTGGTTGCTCTTCAGGGGGAAAAACACTTAACAAACACAGGATCTCTTTTAAAAAGCCCCGCCACATTGTCACATTGTCATGTTGATGGCCCAGGGGTCCTGGTATAAAGAGCCATTGAGGAGGGGGACCTGAAAGCAAGCTTTCCCCCTCCACTGCCCTGAATGAGAACAGTTCTTTCACCTCGGGCTGGGTATGGGAGAGGTGAGGAGGAGAAGGAGACAAAAGGGGAGGACGGTGGAGGTGGAGATTTTAGGAGAGGGAAGAGATTGAGGATGTGGAGGAAAGGAGGGAGGGGGTAGTTTAGTCTCCCTGGTCCGCCCTCTCTGCACCGATCATTACTGACTTATTAAAAGTTTTCATTACTTTCCTTGAGTCACCTTTAGTCTGTACTGCAGACTAATGATATAAATCACTGTATATGACTTTTCCTCATTCCAACAGACTGATTTGAATGCAAACAAGTCTCTGGGGAACCAATTATGTATTTAATGTCTGAAGTTAAAGTAATTATCCATTAACCACTCTAAGTATATAACCTAGCAGAGCTTCATACAGCTTCATCACACTGCACAGCTAAAGTCATGCATGTATCTCTCCTGTTTCCTACACTTTATCATGACAAGTGCAGTATATGCAGGATAAATGTTTGAAGGTCTTCACTGGTCGACTTGACCTGGGACCTGTGTTGAGCTGGATCCAAAAATTATTCAGTGTGATTGAGTTTTTGGAGCATCATGTTGCTGTCAGTGCTGTCTCTCTAAATGGGTCATTTTGGGACATTTTAATAAGGTATTCTTGAGTCTATTCTGCTCAGGTTTGTCCTCAGGTCCCTAACCTAACCCTATCCCTTTCGGATTGGGTCTCTCTTTGTAAGAATGAATTAATGCATGTGGGATTTGGGTAAAAGTCTTTTAAGAGTGATTTGGCCAATATGGTAGCATAAACACTGGTTCAGCGATAAACAATATGTGTTGGGCATTGGGTGTTTTTTGGGGGTGGGTTGATTCGAGACAGAAAGTAGGAATTGTGACATGTAGAAAAACTGTTGTGGCTGTCAGGGTCATTTCAGGTTGGACCATTTTGAATATGGTCTATTTTTGAGTCTATTTGTCTCAGGTTTGACTCCTCGGGTGCTTTTCGGATTGGGTCTTCTTTTGAAAATTAAATTATGCATGTTAGGTTTTGGTAGCTTTTCCACAGTTCCCCTTTAGATTGGGTTCAAACCAAATATGAAACAGACCTGTCAATATATATATATATATAATTTATTTAACATTTAAAAGTCTCGCTGACAGTTTTAGGCCTTTTAGGAAGAAGCATTGTATTCAAAAGCTTTTACTGCTAAATCTGCTCTATCTTTGGGGACCAACATCTGTATACATGAGTATTGTTAGAGTGCAGGTCATATTGATTTTGGCTTTTACACATGTATGAGAAGGAACCAGTCCAAGGAGTAATAGCTGCACTGGTTGGTGTCAATGTGGACTGGCAGTCCAAACTGACATTCAAGAATGAGCAGTTGGTTTCATATATCCACATTATGGCACATACTGGTACTACACTACCAGTGTGCCTGTTTATACCACTTACACTGCAAGCACCATCACAAGACCAAGCGACAAAGCATCAAATGCAGCTGGTGTACAGGAGGTTCAAAATGTTCAAAGGACATCTTTTGCTGTCAGAACTACTGAAAGTTGCTGGAAGGCAAAATGAAAATAAGAAGTCTAGTATCACGACATAACCATAAAGTTTTTTTGTAAAGCTGCACTTTCTTTTTGTGATTTCCCTCAAGACATTTCTGAGAGAGAGGAAGTTACTGTTGTAACACGTCACAACATCCTTTAGAAGACACTCAGCAAACTGTCTTTACTCTATTGGAAACACTACCATCTGTTTGGGAGTCTTCACTGATGATGCAAACGTCCATGTACACAACATTGGAATAATTGCATGATCTGTAAGGCTCCTTACATATCGTGTGTCTGAATTGGCTCTGAGAAAGCAGTAATCATCTTCGTCTGTCTGATTTGTGCTGCCACTTTCGTCTATCATTCATCACACACTATCTACTACTGTGTGACCTCGACAACCTCCATTGAGCCACTGACCAGATGTCCATCCTCTGACTGACCATTACTCAAGAATGGTCATCCCTACGATTCGCCCAATTCAAAATCACTAACCCTTAAAAGAGCTCTCCATTCACTCTGACCACCATATGCCTAATGTCTTCCTCCTGACGATTTGTTTGTGTCAAGGCCAGTGAAGACCTCAGGTCCGTCTCGCATGTGTCGGCCATGTCCCCTTCCTCTTAAGAGATGTAATTAAGTGTTAGAGGAGCTTCAGAGATGACCTCTGTGACAAAAGACTCTGAGGGAACTTGGCTGTCACCACCACGTATACGTGACAAGTGGTGGTCAGCGCAGAGGATCGTCTTTCTCGAGAGGGCTGGACGAGAAGAGAGACAGAGGAGGACAGGTGATTCTGACAGGCCAAACGGAGAGGTCAAGGGTCAGGTTTGAAGTATTGGCCGGCGGGGGAAGCTGATCTGGTTAAGCTCTTGTCTCTATCTTCATCTGAGACGAGCGGTCTGCTTCTCTTCTCGTCTTGTCGCGGCACCCCGGAGGTCCCTCCCTTCCCTGCCATTCAGAACTCAAATGGGCAAAGGTTAGGTATCAGAGCAATTATCAGCTGAAATTAAAAACTGTGAGTGAACTCAGAAGGGTAGCGCCGTGTTTGCTCAACTGAAAAGACGTATGAAAGGGCAAAGGATTGACGGGAATATGAGCTGCACTGTGTGCAGGCGCACCACGTTCGCTTGTGGAGGCTGCAGTTTTACGTCAAAACAGGGGGGAATAAAGAATTTGACTTAAAAGACTCTCCAGCCCTTCTGAGTGTGTCTTTGGCATATCACTTGGTCCGAGGGGAATGAGATTTACTCCTGCGACTCTTTCATCTCCCTCCTCTCTTTCTTCTTGCGCCTGCTTTTCTCCCACAGCATGCACAGAGAAAGCATGGCATCGTGTTCGTGTGAGAGTGTGTGCGACTCGCAGCATGGGAAAAAGAGCACTCCTGAGAAACTACAAACAGGAAGAGGGACACATCCATCACAAGCACGCACCCCCTCCTCCAAACACACACAGTTCACAATTCACTCTCCTTGCTTGCCACTGTTCCCAACTGTAACAATGGATGTTTCCTGAAGACTAGGGTCACGGTGACGTTGTGAGCGACGAGCCGCCGGTATGTGAAAGCTCAAGAACTGACGAATAGGAAGGAGCCAAGGTCTTACTCAACAACCAACCATCACTCAAAGGGATTTCTTTGAGAAGGCCCCACACAACAAAAGAACTGATTTCATATTCATGCACTGTTTCCTAAGACATCATCTTAAAATTACACAAACATTTCGCAAGGGAAGGTGCAGCTCACTGGTTTGCTGCTTCTGAATGCGGTATGACTCAGTTTTTAATCAGCACAGTACAAACACACAGCAGTGATTTCTATCTATTCACAGACCGGAACAGTTTCACCTCTCAGATATGGACTTTCTGGCTGCTGTTCAGGAATCACTTCAGCTTGACTGGTATGGGTAGTACATTCACTCTTAGGTCAGACGAGGAGGTAATTATTCACACTGAGATGAAAGCGCCAAGCACGGAAGGCTTCAGACTCCCCTCTATTAGTTTGATACCTTTAGAGCAACAACAAGTACATCAGAGTGAACGAGATGTTGTGCCCCTCGGGCTTTGTCAGGTTCGTGCCTCTCTTTGTCAGGCCAGCTCTCATCTGCATCAGCTTTAAGTGAAAAGAAGCTGCTCTGTCATTCTCACAAAGCACTGACAGCCGTGATGTTTAGCATGAATAGATGAGTTTGCCACCGCGCGTCACATGCCTGCTCCCTGCAGTCTTTTAGACATGAATCTGGAGAGGGAGGTCACATCAGTTCAGGGCAGATGTGTTTGTGTGTCACCTCTCAGGATTGTGAGAAAGGTGGTATCTGGAGCACAAAGGTTAGAGAGTGTGTATGCTAAGGTTGGGAAAAACACCCTACGTTGACCTCCACTTTTATAGTTATATCTCTGAACAGTGTACTTTCAGTGTCAAGCTACAAAAATCCAGATGAGCGTAGAAAGGACTTGGTGAGAATACAGACACATTTATCTATTCAGCTACTGAATACAATACAACAACAAGCTTAAAGAGCTGTGAGTGATATATGAACGTTTATTTTGCCCTAAATTTAGCCTCTCAGACTACATGAAGTCTTCCTGTCTTGGACTTACCTTGTTGGTGTAGTTTGCTTGTCATGTTGCCATATACACAACCCTGATTCAAAATCCAGAACGTCTTTTCTGCTAAATGGGAAAAACAGAAAACAACCCTACATCTCACAGTGGCTAAATCTTTAAACAGAACACGAAACACTGGAACAAAACTCAGCCCGACAACAAGATTTAAATAATTCAATGAAAAGGATTCAAAACTTCTTAAGTCTCTTCACAGACAAATAACATTCATGTACATTCACAGACACACACCAAACACCACTGAAACTGTAAAGAACATTATGAGATTAATATTTACATTGGTGTACAATGATTTATTGAAATTTCCCTCTCCCCTATATATATATATTACATTTTTTATCTATTAATTTGTTTTTTTCCAACTCAAATACTTTTTTTTTTAAACCTAAACTGACTCCACACATCTGCTCCATCCACGGTTAATATCTCTATTTTAATATTCTATCTGTTGTCATCCTGTATCCACCTCTACCTGTCGTCCCTGTTTCCTTAAAATAAAAAAGTAATAATAATATGTTCTAAAGGTATTTCCATAATCATCAAAGACTCTTTTAACTGTGTGAATGAAAAAAAATATTTGGTCTACCTAAAAAAATGTAAGATTTTCCTGATTTTCCTGTTTCCTGAGTTGTGTCTCTGCTTCCAAATCAAAACAAAGATGGCAACCTGCTGGAGAGAGCAGTGAAATCCTTCCTCACAGCAGAGTACAGCTTTAATGTCCCAGAGGAGCAATTTGCTTTGCAGTCAGCAGTTTGTTAAATACAAAAATTAAAAAAGCAGCAATCATTACAATATATACATACATACAATTCATGCACAAGTATGCAAACGTCAGTTGTCACAACCATCAGAGCAAGCAATGAGAAAAGAAGAAGCAAGGAACAAGGTTTTTATAAACCGGCGTTGGTGCCCCTTTTTTCAAGCGCTGTGCTGTTGTCGGTCGAAATGGACAGTAAATCTGACAACACATTATTTGCAGAGTCATGGATGTAGGCAGGATTAGGAATATGGAAATCATGTCCATGTGCGCCCCAATGAAGACACCAAAAAAAAAAAAAAAAGAAAAGATCGATATTCTGTTCTGTTTTCCTCTCATGGAGGCCCCAATGTCTTTTTACAGTCTTCCTCACACTGCCAGTAACAGTAGCTGAGTAGCTGAGCTGAGAAAATACCCACCATGTTTATTTAATTGTAGTTGTATATATACTCAGTTAGTTAGTTGCTAAAGTGCCCCAATTCCTAGAAACATTATGTGGACATGACCTTGGTGTCTCTAAATGGTATCTAGTGTGAAAATCAGAAATGGCATTGATGAGAAAATGTGAACAAAGTACAGCCATGAACACATATTTACATCAGACGACTGCTTCAGCAGAAAAGAATGATCTGATTGATGTCTCAGCACTGTGTGCCTGGTTAACAGGAAGATTTTTCAGATATGACAATTTATTCTTCTATTCAGTCAGCTGACAAGCATAAATTCACATGTAAATGAGAACAACCACATTGTGAATTTGAGAGAAGAGAGGTTTAACCACTGAGACTCAGCAGACTAACCGATGTGTGCAGTTTTGCATCACATCTTTTTTTTTCCCCCTTTGCCTTTTGTTCAGGCGTTTTAATGTGAATAAGGATCATTTTCACACATAAACAAAATTTTCAGATTTAGCTGACATCCCAGCTGTGCAGCATGACAATATAAAGGGAGTGGAGACGTGTGTGGGGGTGGGTGTGTCTGTTTGTGAGTGCATGGAGATGGAGGAAAAGAATTGAGGGTGTGACGGGGAGCCAGGACTGTTTCTTTTTTTTGGCCGTTTTGCTGATCGCGTCTTTAGCTTTTATTAGTGCTCTCCTGTGGAAGGCATGCAGGATGGGTTAGGCTAATTTCACAGTGAGTTTGTCAGGCTTGGTTGTTGACAAGGGTGCTTGATCAGGGACTGACTGAGACTCCTGCCAGGGTGCCTCACATCCTCCAAGCAGAAGTAAATACTTTCCTGCATTTCTACACTAACACATCAGGCCTGTGTTTGATAGAATATGGGGATTTAGAGGTTGTGTTTTTAATCAGAAAGTTATTGATTGAATGTGATAAAGAGATCCCTGACTGACAATTCAGCCCAGCAAAACAGGTATTCTTAATAAGACCATTTACCACCTACTATTCTGCCTGCAGGGTATTGGCACCATTACATTTTGTACAGATGATTATGGTTCACAGAAGAATCTTAACTTTGGCAATCACCTGATGTTGGCAGTGTCATGTTTTCACATGTTCTAATTGCACGGCCAAGTTAGTAATTAATTTATGGATCTTTATACTGCTTTATACTGCTACATTCATCTATCAAGTTGGTGAAGGTTCTCAGAAGTCCAGATCATTGTTTCTTTGGGAAGTGTTCAATCTGGGGCAACTGGACTTGGTTGTAGATTCATGAAGATGTTTCCCTTTCATCCAAAAGAACTGAAGATGACTAACCCTTCAGAACTGTGCAAGCCTCTTGGATGAGAGGCGAAAAGTCTTTGCAGATCTTACAACCAAGTTGCCCCACATTTAACTCAAAGAACATGTTTCTGCTTGTCACTTTTCTTTGCAAAACGTGACACTGACACAGTATCCTGTAGCGGATTGACAGGTCCATTATACACCAATAAATGCCAGAAATGAGTAATCAGTTTGAATGAAGTTCAAACTCATTAAGAACCTCAACCTAAATCAACAGGCCAGTCACTTTGTGAGGAGGTGTGTCAGACGCTTTCATGAAGTTATAGACACTGACAAACACAATTTTGATATCAGAAAGGCGTGAGAGGACGTTTCTGAACCGAGTACAGCAGTACCTACAACAGCACCTTCTGGGCTCTGTCTGCTTTCAGTCGGCTCTGCAAATACTTTAACTGAATTCTCTAAAGTCAGTTCAGTTTAATTACTCATTAAGCTGCTGATTCATTGATTAAACTGCAGGAAAAGTAAATGAATAAATCTATATGCTCACTGAGTGAAACTAAAGGCTTCAAACTGCTGTTAGCTGCCAGCTGTTGTAGACTGAAAAATCACAGCGTATCCCATGATGTCGATTGATTCAAATCTTTATAAATACATAAAAAATCAGCAGCTAGAATTTCCCTACTGTTGTTTTCCGTCACTTTGTTTGTGACACCTCCCAAGAGACCTTTTATCCACCTCTTCCTTAAAAAAAAACAGCATGTGTTTTTTGCCAATTTAAATACAATAAAAAGTAAATAAAAAGATTCTCATCAGGGGTTAAATGTGGTCATAAAGAGCCTCTAGCTCTCCCCCGCCCTCTCCTCCCTCCACTTCCCTTCCCATCTTTACCCATCACCCTCCATCCAGTTTGGTGACTGATGTCCTGATTAAACAGAGAGGGTGATTGATCCATCATATCCATCACTCTGCCTGTCTCTGGCACAGTATGGTGTCATCTCTTCACTCTTTTGTGCAGAATTCCAACCTTTGTACCGCACACGTGTGTGTGTGTGTGCATACATGCGTGTCCCCCACCTCTGCCTCATGTGTGAAAAGCACTCTCTATTCCCATGTGAGTGTGTGACAAATCTAATTTGGTCATCATCGTCAGTGGTAATCTAATTTCTTTTGCATATGTGTTTAAGTGTTTGGGGACACCATATGGTCATTGTGCGACTGCAAGTGAAGTAGTGAAGGGGGGGTGGGGTTGTGAGATTTTGTTCTTCATGTGTCAAAGACAGTCTAAGATGTCACCAGGTCTAAATAGACTCTCCCTCTCTCTGTGTTTCCCCCCTCATCCATCTCACTGACAGTGGCAGAAACAGTAGCCTCCCCGAGCGCTCCTACAGGGCCCTCAGCTAACAGTAGGAGGCCCTGCCCGCTATGTATGGAGGCCTTGTCCACTGGAGGAAGCCTGTTCACAGTAGGGTTAACTTGTTGAGGACACCCCACCGTCACTGGGTTGACCTCTATATGGACCTGAATTGAGCTGCCGGGTCCCAAACCCATTTGTCTACTGGATATTTTGACACCTATCCGTGACCCTTCACCCTCTTTTTTCAGAGCTGTAAATGATACTAAAACAAATGATCTGACCAATCCATCCTGTGTGCTGTTAAAGTAACCATGAAATATGAAATTACCCTGTCACTTTGTGTTAGTTATTTCCACATCGCTTTGTGAAAATAGGTTTAGCTCAATAAAAAACTTGAATGTATCCAAGTAGAACCCCAAAATACATTATTTAAAATAATATTAAACTTGTAACTTCAGATGAACTCCAGTTACTCATGCTGACATGTTCTGTTATTGCTATTTCGGCTGTGTGCACACACAAACTTGTTCACATTAATTTTGGGCTTCACATGGGCGGCCCACATGGACCCTCGTTGATAGGACAGATGGTGGATTTTCCGTCATGAGACCCCTCGTGCCCACACGGATTCAAAAGTATGATATGGGCTTTACCAAGAATGTTTTTCTGACACATATTAATACTGCAGGACACTGTGGTATTAACTGCTTGCCAATATCAGATGATGAATGCTCAGATATTAATCATGTTATTGTGTCTGTCTGTTATTGAGTGTTTCTTTTATTCTATTTAAAGTGATCACTTTGAAAACGACCATCGGGTATATTAGCATCATAAATCTCCTTAGCGTGGCATGTTTCTGTGAGGCTGCCTCAGTGAGCTAAATGCTAATGTCAGCATGCTAACATGCAAACATTGACAATGCTAACATGTCAGTGTTTGACTGATGTAGTGTTTAACATATTCATCAGTTAGTTATGCGTGTTAGCATGCTAACATTTGCTAATTAGCACCGTATACAAAGTTGGGTCGGCTGATGGGAATGTCAATAGCTTTCCATCCATTATCCGACACAGGGTTCAGCTGGGATGGCTGGATCCACCCTGAACAGGTCTCCAGTTCATCACAGGCCCGACAGATTTAGAGCCAAACAGCCGTTAATGCTCACATTCACACCTACGGGCAATTTATCATCACCAGTTAAGCTACATGAAGGAAGCCAAGTGACCCTAGGAAACCCACGCAGGCATGGAGAAAACATGTAAACTGCATTCAGACTGAGCCACAGAAAGGGCCAGATCGGACCCAGACTGCACCACTGTCATTAGCTTTGTAGGTATTTTTTAATAAACCAATAATTGGAAGTCTATAACTCATCCTGAAGGGAATATCCAAACCTAATTTCATGGCGATTCATCCAACATTTGTTGAGATATTTCAGTCACCAGTCACTACGCAGAGCTTTTATCACCATCCTGAAGAGGTTGGTCAAAAATGGTTTGTAAATATTATTTTTTCTTTTATCCCAAAGAGGATGTCATCAAACTAGTATTTCAAGACTATAACATCTGTACTGTCGCTGCCAACAAAACTGTGTTTCATGCAGTCTAACTTGGAATCCTCTGGAGAAAATGATATGAACTATGAGTCAGATCTGATGTTATTTTTTCCTCACAGCTTCCTCTACATCTATTCAGAATCTAAAGATCTGTTTGTGGGTGACAGCCACTCATTTAGTGTAGGACATAGCATAAAGAGAAGGAGGAAGGAACATGTTAGAAAGAAGTGGGAGTAAAGTAAGGTCAAATCATGTTTGTATCACTGTGGGTGTTTGTTTGAACCTGTCTGGAGTGCCAGATGGGTGGGGTTTGTGAAAAAAAGAGAAGACAATGAAAGTACCAAGCAATGAGACAATCACAGGAAGGCAATTAAAAATCACTTTGTCAGTTTTGCAGTGACCACACAGGAGCTGTCTAAATGAGTATCCCCCCGTTCATCTGGTGCTTCCAGCAGGTTAAAACATGCTAAAGGAATAGTTTGATGAAAAGGTATGTGACCCTGGTGTCTTTGGGAAACATGGGTGGAGAGAAAGACTTGGTAATGAGTTCCATAAGAGTGCAGCGTGAGGAGCAGGAGGACATGGACAAACGGGAAAAAAAGGAGCCATTGCAAGCTATGAAAACCGTCAGTTAAATGAGGCAGAGAACACATGAAGGCCAATTCACTATTAGACTTAACACTGTTGTCTTTAAGCATGTCTAATGGATCAAAGTACACAATGAAGCTCAAAGCTTGCTCATCGAGTGCTTGTAAAAGATTGATCTGAAGATCTCAGTTTGATGTTAATTATGATATCAGTAGCATGCGGCTAAAGCATTTTCATTTTTAAAGACCCTCCTTGCAGCAGGAGAGAGATCAGTAGGGTTGATACCAGGAGACCCAGAGGGGCTTCAAACTCCAAGACATGAAAGACAGCCTATTCTTTTATCCAGACAATAGAGGTGGATGGGCCCCCGCCCTGATTCACATTCAATATGGAGCTTGCTGCTCCTGCAAGAGGTGGCTGCTTTTATCAAACTCTCTGGTGAAACACTCGCTCCCTCTCCAGGGCGCAACTAAACTTAGCTGACCCTTGACTCAGAGTGTAAAACCTTCTAAACCCCCGCTCGTATATGTGACTCATCCTGGACTTGTAAAGATTGTTAATTGGAAGAGGAAAGGAAAAGCGGAGATCTGTAAAAAATAGTACTCAGGAGAATTGTTAGCCAAAGATGTTGATGTTTGGGACAGTAAATTAATTCACGTGTTTGCAAAACTTCAAAGTTGCCCATGTGCACTCTTGTATAAAGGTCTTTAGGGCCAGGTGCACCGGAATAGTCGCTCTTAGGGCAAAAGAAATAAATCCTGCACCGCTGTCTGACAACCAGAACATTTTATTTCATGTTTTGATCCAACAAGGATCTCCCACAGGTCAACACACACTTTTTCCTCAGGTTTGTAAAAGTGACATTACAGATTTTTAAGTCAAATTTTCCTACCTGGAACACTAAATGTATTTACCACTTTTTGTGTGCATTTTCAATCTGAGTGGAAATTAGTCGTAAAATATTTTTTCTGCTTGGCTGAGGTGGAAAAAATATATCAATAAAAACAAGATGCAGTGAATGAATATGACATGAATAACTGAATGATGTAATCTCATTGTAATCTCATGTCCCCATGTTAAAATGGTCAGAAATAAACACGTTTACATCCTGGTACAAAAAAACTGTTTTGGTCTCTATAGCTAATTTACTTGTTCATGATAACTGTACTGAGGGTGATTTTTTTCACCTGTTCAAATTAATGCTTAAATGTTTGCAGAATTAACTGCGAGGGCACTTTGATTGACAGGTGGGTGCTGTTAGAGGTGGCTTTTATTGAGCAACCAGGTTTCATTTGGCCTTCCTCAGCTCCACCCGTCACATCTTCCCATTTTTTAATTAACTGGGAGGTAATGGAGGCAGGACTTCCAAGATGGTGGCAGCCAGAGCCACCACATTGAGCTTCACAATGGCTCCTTAGAAACCTGTGGGTAACGTTACAGATACGGAGTTCATGTTTTATAAAGTCTATGGTAGAAACATACATTTATTTCCACTGTACATTCAAGTATGAAAATAACAGAAAACCCTGGAAATTTTGTGAAATTTCAAACTTTACGTTTGGCTGGAAACTTGACAACTGTCAAACCTCTTTAAATTACAACATGGATTTGTACATTCGCAATCTTTTGTGTTTTTTTCTTTGAAGGGATCAGGGTCAACTATTAATCTTACTCAGTTGAACTCATCATCCACATCCTTCATCATCATAACATGTTATTGCACTTGTGCTCTGTTCGATCTTGTAAAATATTGAGTGTGTCTGAATTACAAAAAAAACGATGCAAAAAGCAATGATGTATGTGTGAAAAGGGCTTGATACACCTTTGAAACTATGGAGAAGATTGCACTGGTTGTTTGTTGTTCAGGCTCAAAAAGCTGAGTAATGACATCAAAACCACGGCTGGCAGGTTTTTAGGTCTTTCTGAAATGTATCTTTGACACATTTTCAAACTCCTACAGACCCCCAGGACTGAGAGATTGGGAACCACTGACTAATCAATTCTTGTGCCTTCACGCATCGCCTTCTCACACTCCCACTTGCACTCATCATTCCTTTCCCTCAAGTCCTCAGAGGTCTCCTGACATATTTGGAACCCCCCCACAGGACGAGGTCCCTGATCCCAGAGCTTGGCGCTGGAATTTGATTAGTCAGTGTTTCCCAAAGACCTCACATCACACTCTTCTCTCAGCCCATACACACACATACTTAGAAATCAATCTCCCTCCTCTAACCTCTATTATTTTAGGTGGGGCTGTTGTGACTGACAGCTGTATTGAGCAGGGTGATGAGCGTGACACTGCCCTCTTTAAACGTGTGAGCCTGATTTGGGCTCGCCCAGTGGCCTTATGACACCCAGGGAAATGACTATGACACCTCCGGGGTGAGCTGTTTAGCGCTGTCACTCCTCTGCTCAAACATGTGCACAAATCAATGCAATCAACACTACGTATGCACACTGCTACACAAACTCTGCGTCTGAATGACACACTGACACTCCTGCCATTATGACATAATGGTGAAAAGTGCCATTTGTCTCCACAACAAATGTGGCCATTTATCACTTTAAGACTTAATCAACTACACGCCCTTGATCAAACATATTTTCTCGTTGTATACTCCTCTCAAACTCAAAGTTATGTAATTAGCAAGGCAAGTCTCTAGTCACCCTGGATGCCAGTTAATGCGACTGTAAATACACTTTCACCATCTGGACCATGTGCGACTCTCTTTTCTCTGTGACCTGAGATAGCCTCTTGTTAGGTGGTAACACCACGGCAGGCTTCGAACAGCTGTCACTGTCTTTCCTATCCCTCTTGTACCGTGCCTCACCATCAGCAAGTCATCAAAAAGTTGTTTTATTTCCGAAAGTGAAGAAAACTACTGTTCCAACTTCTCACCACTACATTCTCAGGAAATGATTTCCACTCTTCCCGAGAGAGAGTCTGCCCCCCCTTAAAGTCGTAGCCTTTTCCTACTGTAAGATGACCCGCATGCATTCATGTTGCATACTCCAGCATGTGACCTTCTGCTGACCCTTTAGCCACTTTCATGTCCCAGGTTAGCTGCTCAGCCTCTGGGGAATGTCCACCTCCCAAGCACTCGCACGTCCTCCAGATAAGGCCATATCTTCCCCTCCTCTGGCACATACCGCAGGTGTTAAATTAGGAGTTAACAAGCCCTCTTTCATTAACATTCTCACAAGATTGCCTGATAATAATGGCTGCTCATCACGACCAGGGCCGGCTTCATCTCCATCTGCCGTGTGAGATGAGTCAGGATATAAAGAGATGGTCTCTGCTCTGCGAAGGGAAAAGGCAATAACTTGGGAGTTGTAGAGGAAAATAAGATTTTTGATAATGCATTCAGCACGAGGTCAAAGTCAATATCAATTTGGAACCACCTCCTGCGTCAACGCATTGCTGTGAAAAAATGCTTTGGTGCAAAATATTTTCACAGATCACAGCGGTTTTTCAGTTTCACAAGCTGCATTTACTGCCTTCAGTCAGGTCTACTGTGGGGTCGCAAATATATGATGATATATATGACCCGCTGTCCACGTTGCTGACTTTTTCTACACTAATTGATTATTGAACTGCTCACTGTTGAACTGCACCAATCAGAGCTTTGTAGGCAGGATTAAAACGCGGGCGTCTGCTTTGCAACTTTGAATGAGCACAAATTAAAATCACAGGATACATCTCAGAGGTGTCCTTCATTACTTTCCTTGCATTCCCCGACATCAGTGTAGATGGTGGAGAGAAGACAGGGAAAGTGTAACGGACCGAAGGGACAGACTTGCTTCTGCCACCTGTTTGAAACATGGATGATATTCGCTCTGTGGGCACACCCATAAAAGATAATCACCAGTAGCTAACTTGGGCTAAATAGTCCCAGCTCACCTGCCTCCCAAACTCATGTTCTGAGGCAGGATCTGACCCAGGTGATAAACAGCCCGATAAGTGAGACAACCCGTCAGCCAGTCATTCTCTCTATGCAATCAGTGATTGATGAGGCAAGATGTTAGCCTGGGAACCAGACGAATCTGCCGAGCTCATGATAACGGACCAAGCACTGCCTCAACTTGCATGTGTCGCTCAGCGCTCTGATTGGTTGCTGTTGGCTGTGGTCTGCGCCCATTGTAACCCCCTTTGGAAATTGAATTTGCATTCTCAAATTAGTCTGCCGATGCCAGGCTAGCAAGATATCTATGTTTCTAGGATTTGCAGTCAAAGCTCCTCATGTATATTAGGTCTGTAGCCCTTGGCTATAAATAAGTAAGCTGCTTAGGGCTTGTTACTTGCAGTTTTGGCCAGTGGTGTTCTGATGTTTCTGTTTATGAAGTGAAGTTTTCTACACTGTTGCACTATGCATATGTTTATTTTCTGACCTGTAACAGAATGAGATCAAAGTCAACTTTTGTGAGGACTTGACAGTCTATTGTGCACGTGTGCGCTCAAACCAGTCCTTTCCCCCCTGTCCTTAGACCCTCGATACATGTAAGGAAAAACTACAAACTGATATAAACCATTTACATGCAATACAACACATTGTCTTTAAAGGGTTATCTTATAGTTTGACAGAATAGAGCCAAGTGTTTTTCTCTTCTAGGCTTTTTCATTCAGAGACAGAGATATGTGACACTGAATTATCAGGGCAAAAATAACAACCCTTCTCAGGCAAGAAATGGCTAACATGTACGTAATATCAGACTGAATAATGCAGTGACAACAAAATGGCAACTGAGTGATCTCACATCATCTACATACTTAATTAACTAGGACACTTTCAACCAGTTCAGGATCACACTGCATTCTTGACATCACGATGCATTCACACCATGTATGTAAGCAGAGTGGGAAGATCAGGAAAATGTCCTGTTGTTAGGACTGACACTTGAAGTGTAGCTTCGAGTCGGCCAAAAACTAATTGTTCTAATTTAGACTAAATTTGATTAAAGCTAATTAGCAAAAAGCTACAAGCTATAGTGGTTAAAAATGTAAGAAAAGGCTGATCTGTGTCATAGTGCAATGCCACAGTGCCAAAGAAAGCGGCTGTGTGACAGCAAGACAAAGCAGTTTAATATAGCGTATATAGGTTTTTTTCAGGCGGGCCTTTTTTATGTGGCTAAAATACAAAATTTCTTTGCATATCTCTGCCTTTGTGCTGGTCCTCCTGTCTGCTTCTTCAAACTTGGGGCACTGGTGTTGGATAAGTGGCTTATACAACGCCACTTCAAGAACAAAGTACCCAGGCCCTATCCTGAATGTTCTTACCTGCTGTCACGCTCACACAGTCCACTGATGGGAACTGCTAAAATGTGGCAAGGCCTAATTAGCAATGCAGTGAAGATGTCACACACTTTCAACATCGCATTATCCATCATTAGAAACACGCATTGCCGTCACACTCCGCAGCACTGAATCCCTGCAATTGGCTAGCGCCATCTGGCCATCTGGGATCATGCATATTCAAAGAGGAACAAAACCTGACATAACACCCCCATCGCCTTATTCACAGTCACCTCTTACTGAACCATAGCTTGTCGCTTGATATATTTAGATCACCTAATGACTGGGTAGAGATCAGGTGTTTGCAGGCGGTGTGTGAGTAGTATTGTGTTTGTGTGTGTTTACAAGTTTGTTTGAACTGCTTCAAGTTACTAATTGTGTCCAGTGGCGATTGGTGACCACCACGGGGGTCACTGGAGACCCCATACTCATCTCTGCAGGAGATAACCCTGGTCACACTACCATCTGCTGCTGTCAGTCACACACACACACACACAAAGTGAATGAATGCGTGCACTGTATCTCATCTGACTTTCACTCCTTCTCACCTCAACTCCCAGTCGTTAGTGAAAGAAGCGATCTAAATATACCAGTTGACATGTTCTGCCACAACAGGAGGTGACTGTGATTTAGGCTGTGAGATGTTATGGCAGATCCAGCACCTCGGTGAAAACGCAGAATCCCTCAACCAGCTGGCACTGCCCACTCTGCGTCTTTGGTTTTGTACCTCTGCGTCCAGCCTCCAGAGAGTGACGATAGCATTTGACAGTACAGCCAGCTCTGCCCTTTCAAGCCAAAATATTATGTTTGTGTGAATGAAAAGCCAAAGGCATCAAACACAAACTTTTGTCCTCCAACAACCCTACAGGAAGTACTTTACTTTGCTTTACGTTACAGGATTTGATGGATTGTGCGCACTGTAATCTGTGTTTAAAGTTTAATTTTAGTAAAGTTTGAGACCTCAGGCTGTCAGATGTCTTTATGAAATCATGCTAAAGAACAGAAAATCAGATTTCATCTCAAAGATCATTAGCCTAGCCTTGTGGCTTAACAAGCTTAGGCAAACAATGTAGTGAAAAGGCCAATCCAGCTAGTTGACTGCCTTTGCTTGGCAGAGACCCACCATAATATGCTTATGGTCCTTTTCCACAGACCTATCCTGCTTTTGTTGCACAACGGCATGCTGTGGTTTGGGGTTTAGTTTCACTCGGGAATTCCTGTTAATATTTTTATCCAATTTATGCATGAAGTAAATTGGTATAAATCTTTTTTGTTGCAACTTTGCTGATCTTGACATGTTTCCACCACTGACCAACAGAATTTGATTGTCATGTTAGCAAACTAGCTAAAAAGCTTGTAAACTAGCAAGCTCTGAGAGTTATTGCGACCATGATTGCGTCTGACTAGCGTTAGCATGTTTCAAGCTGGCAATGTGTTACCATTAGCTAGCCACAGCTACAGTCGTTCACTGACTGCTGCAACACGTTCTCACTTTCAACTTGGGTTGGTCAGACACTGGTGGCAGGGGTGAAGTTTCCCCTTATTGATCGATACACTTGATCTGAAATTGGATGAGTAAACTCTCATAAATAAACAGAGTTTACCTGGGCTTAACCCGCTATGCCCCTGGCTGTAGGTACCCCTTTAGCAACAGTATTGCACATGCAGACATACAACAAATTATGCAACATCTGGTTAGACTTAGACAAACTTAGGTTTGCGAAAAGATTGTGGTCTGGTTTAAAATAAGTATCTAATAAGAAGTTAACATTTATTTATGGTTTCACATGGGACATGAGCAGCAGTCTCCTGGGTGAAAGTCCTGTTTGTTTGACCCATCCATCCACACCAAACACCTTTATTTGTAAGATTCTCGCTCTTTACACGTCATCACCTGACATTGTTTGAAGCCACTGATCAAGCTCCCATATTCTATAACTGCCATCCAGCACTATTTTGCAATGAACTTCACTGTGGTTTGCTAGAAGTAGTGCCAAGTACACTATAACACTGTATAATATCAAGGACCACACAGTAAAAATCTATAGAAATCTATGGAAACATAGTCCACAGCTTTTACTGTGCTATGTCCTATGAAAAATGATTTGCACCCTCCGAGGACAAGGTCTAATCACAGCACAGCTCGACAAGAGTATCTCAGCTAAATGGAAAATTGCCAACACTGTAGTCACGACATGTTTGGTCTTAGTTCTACTTGTAACCAGCAGGATATAAGTCACTGGCAAGAGACTGTGAAATTTAGACAGGGTATTGTGGAAACAAAGTTAGATTTGAAAAATGAAACTTTAAAGCAGCTGATCCTTCACTTAACTCATCAGTGAGATTGCTCTCAGGTTTTACTGCCACGCAGCTGATGATCATTCACCCTTGACAACATCACCAATGATGGATTGTCAACTTTAGGACAGGCCAAGACAGATTAATAGCTTTGCCAAGACTGCAAAACATTGGGTGTTAGAGGTGTTGCATTTAATCCTTGTGGTGTAAACCTGCAGCTGTTGTTTCGTAATGTAATTCACGTTGGACTGAGTCATTATAGGAAACTGATGAGATAAAAGAAGATACCACCAAATGAAGTTAGAATCTTGCTCTCGAGCTTGAAGCAGTGTTGCACACAAAGCTGCCTTTACTCACATTAACTGGCATTAAGTCACATTATTGATTTCCTCAGTGTCGGCGATGGAGTTTTTCCTGCAAGATCATCAACTCTCTGACTTTGGGCAGCACTGAGAAAACTAAGGTGAGCAGAGATAGAGAGAAAGTGAGGAAATGATAAAGTGAGACAAAGATATGAAGGAAGAAAGAGGGGATAAGGACGGAAGACAATCAAAGCAGGATGTGAGAAAGAGAATAAAGGGGTACAAAAAAAGAAAATGTGGAAGGCAAAGATAGACAAAAGTAGAAATTGTGAGAAAGAGTAAAGGATTGGGAAAGTGAGACCAGGTGACGGATGATGCAAGAAGGAGGGATTTGTGGTTAAAGGAGGACAAGCAGAGGAGAAGGAGCTGCGATCGATGTGGAGGGGGATCAATCTGCTGTCCGGAAAGGAAGACTGATCAGGATAAAGGGAGCATTCATCATGACACACTCCTGATACATGCACACACACATACACAGCGAGAAATTAAGGCTAGACTCTCATTTCCCAACACAAGTAAGACCTCTGGATTAACAACTAGCCAGCCTGAGGCAAGATGTGTGTGTGTCTAATAGAGAAGACCTACCGCAACCCTCATCCCTCCTGAAACTTCTACTTTGTGCCATCATTTTGCCTCATCAGCAGCTGGAGTTTCCTCCAACAAACTCTTGTTTTCACGCCCTGACAACGACCTCCTCAGAAACAATTAACCAGCCAAATATACTAGACAAACACGAACAAGTGCTCCCTAATCACCACAACCCTGCTTTGACCTCTGTGTGAGTACACACCGACCACCCCCATCACCCCACCCACCCACCCACACTGGGTGCTGTGGTATGTCCCATCCCTGCAAAGCTGCCGGAGACAGACACTGTCCACTGTCACAACACGGGAGGGTCCTGAGAAAACATCTGTGTCAGGTCTCCTCAGTGGCTCGCTGTACACAAACAATGCTCTTCATCAAGGTGGGTGGCCATGTTTTTACGGCCACCAAGACAGGCTGACACATGCACATTTGCATCTTAGGCCTTTAGTTGATGTTTGTATCCATGAGGGCCTGCAATTAGGTGGGAAACTGAAGCTCAAATTGTGTGCGCATGGTCATGAGGTTCCACAGCATACATTTCATCACTTACCCCTACCCTGGGGCTGTATATGTGGCCAATTTGCACGCAACATGTCTGCACGCAATGTGGTTTAAACTGAACTGTATGCGGCATTGTCCTTTTGGAGTACCTACATTGGCAGTCCTGCTTCAACCACCTCTTAACTAATCCAAAATTGGACAAAGACATGGAGTGTGGGTGGATGAATGAAGTCTGGTTGCTCATACAAGTCACTTCTAACGGCACCCACCTGTCAATCATGATAATAATAATATGATTTGAACAGGTGAGTTCTATAAAAATTCGGACTCAGTACAGTACAATGGAGAAATTAGCCACAGAGACCAAAACTGTTTTTTGTAGCAGGCTGTAAACATGTTGTGAAGTTGGACATTTTAACATGGCAAGCTCATGGAGAGTGACTCACTTCTGTAGCCAGCCTCAAGTGGCCACTCTAAGGAACTGCCATATTGGCATTTGACAGTCACAGAGGTTGTCGCTTGGAGTAAACTAATCTGTAGGCATATAGCTTTAAGATTATAAGATTTAAACTTTTACTTTTAATACTTAAACTGCCTTCACTGCCTTGACAACATGTAAATGCTTTGTTCAATAACTTGACACAGCAGCGTTAGCATGGAAAACACCAAGACTGAATGGTGGAAAGGACAGGACGCACCACACATTCACACCTGAAAATAAAATGTTACGCCGCAGGTCCTTTTCCACCATGTCGAACCACCGTGTTTCTACAGTAGCCCAGAATGGACAAACTAAACACTGACTCTAGACCGGGCCAGCTAGACCAGCAACTAAAGGAAATGTTATGAGGTCTAACCTACTCAGATTAAGTTCATTAAAACACAGGACCAATGTGAAAAAAAAGCACATTTATGAGATGAAATGTGTCTAAAAGCCTTTAAAGACACTTCTCAACTGAGCACCTAAGAAACCTTAAATAATTTGTTAATTGACAAACTCACTTACACATTTACTTTTTAACAGAATAATGAAATTTATTAAACCATATTTCAACATTTGCTCTCGCTGCCAACTTTCTGTTCAAAAGCAATATATATATATATATATACAACTTTATTTTGTGCTATTGATCAGCTGAAGTGAGCCAATACGAAAAAAATCTTAAACCTCAGCTGCCCCTCTCTCTCTCTCTCTCTCTCTCTCACACACACACACACACACAGTATATCCACCTTCCATTTCATTCCCTGTTTCCAAAAAATGAAGCTTGGCATTGATTCCAGAGGACGATGCCTTTGGCCTTGTTCATCCAGTTCCCACCTCCCTCCACGTCTGTGTTTATTGCCGTCTGACCGCATTTCCTCCCCGCTGGCTGTCATAGTCACAGCCGATGGCTAATTATAGCAGCAAGCGTGGAGCCTTGCCCACCGCTCACCTCCTCTTCTCACTCGTTCTTATCTCGTGTTTGACTGTCAACACATAACAATGATCCGTGGCTTGTGTTTTCATTGCTTTCGCTTTAAATAAGTGGCATTTAGTTCCACCTCTGGGAAATGTGTCATTAAACTAAATGATTCTAAACATCAAGAAAATAATGATGCGTTTAAATTCCACATTTACTGACTTGACTTTTCAAGTTGAGACTATGAATCACCTAAAAGTTTCTCTAAATGTCATCATTCAGTCTCTTTGCAATCTCTACAACAACTTATGAGTATTAAGTAAGTTTCCCCAAAATCAGCAAGCAACTTAGAAACAAACTCCTGAAAATATGCACAAACCACATTTAAGGAGGCGTGATTTTATATGCGAGCATCCCGCTGATTCTTTGCGGGTGACGAAAGTATTTTTAAAGCTGTGGATGTAGAAAATGCATTTAGCACATGTAAAATGTTTTTTTCCCCACCGCTGATACTATTTAAAGATTCTGTTTGAATGTTTTGGCAAAGTGCCCGATGTGTGCCTGCGATAAACTATGTTTTTTTTTTTTTTTTTATCTGAGCAGGCATCTGATTTTCAAACTGCTGCAACAGCACAAACAAGGGTGAGAAAGTTTCACGTCATTTATCAAAGCAGCCACATTATGTTACTGTGTAGAGACAATGACAAAGTGACGCACACTATTTCAGGTGTGAACTATTTCACAGAGGTTGACACAATTATCTTTCTCTTGACAATTAAAAGCCAAACCGTCAGTTTGTAATTTGTAGGAAAGAATGTGTTTACCTTACGAGTTAGTTGCTATAATGTGTCATTATCATGTGGCGGACAAAGACAGGAGATTACAGCAGACAATAGTCTGGTCAGAGAAGTGGAAACTAATGAGCTGATGTGGATTTGCTTTGGAAAAAACACAAGAAAAGATGCAGGTGGAGACAACCGGCAGCACAGAGTCGTAAAGTGTGACTGTGACTAAAGAAAGAAATCAAATACTGGCTCATCTGGACTAAAAATATTTAACATTACAGGATATACTGTAATAACCCCCTTCATGTGAAATAACATGTCAAAATGATAAAAGCTTCTGTCCTCATAGATTCACTTGTAATAAACCTGATGAAACCTGCCACTCAGATTACTCATCATGAGGAGTGAAATGTTTAAACACGGGACCTGAAGATCAGCTGAAACCTACAAAGACTTGTGTAATCAAGCATGTCTGTGATCTTGACCTGTATTAAGGATTAAGAGTGAGGATGTTTCCGACTCTGCTGCATCGATTTTTACCAAAGAGAAATGACTGAAGCGCCCCTTTAAAATGAGATAGGTCTGATACGATCGAATAAAATCTAAACAAATTAATGAATTACATTTTTGTAATATACACGGTAAATATTGGGAAAGGATTTGGTTATGTTTACTGGTTAGCTTTAGGAAAACGTCACATTGTGTTAAATTTGTTATATAAGTAACTTTTAGAAAAGTACTTAAGTTAAATTTAGGAAAACATCCTGTTACATAAGTTTTATCCATAACTTACCCGTCACACAAGTTACGTGAGGTTTTCCGTTACATAAGTTATGTAAGACACGTAAAATGACCATGACAAGCGAAAGGCAAAAAATGACACGCTTCCATGCCATGTAAAGATACTAAATATACACATAATATAAGATAAAATACATCATGTGATGTGTTGTTGCAAAATACAGTGTAATACATATACAAGAAATTATATAATAATTACTGCTTTATTTTATCCACGTTAACCATTATTTCAATCTGATCACAGATCAGTCTTGAGAGATTACTTTTATCGCTTTACAACGACTCATTAGGTGACAAAGAGTAACTGCTGTGTTGATTCACCCTGCAGGTCATTACATGATCAGTTGTCACATGTCCTCCTTTTCTGGATCCCAAAGACACAGTTCTTTTATTTTCCCGTCATTCTTCTTTGTTAAATCCTCCCACCCTCTTCATCATCTGGCCCACACCCTGACCTTCTCTTTCTCTCATATTGTATCATTGTGGCAGGTCAGAGGTCAGACTTTTTTTTTAATTCTCTTCCTCTCACAGTCCATCTGTTTATCCACCAATCCCAGTCCCTCAACCTTGTTTTCCTCTCGTAGTCTTCTTCCTCCTTCTCTCACAGGTCCTCCACACTGGTATACTTCCTCTTTCCTCAACTCCCCTTCGTCTTCTCTTTTCTTTATTCCTCCTTCTGCTCTCTGCCCCTCCCCACAGTGGACAAAGGTCGGTTTTATTTCCCTCTGCTGCTGACGTTGAGCTAAGAAACCTGTTTTTACCACAGCAGCAGTCTTGTGTCTGACTGCGGGGAGGACTGCAGGTTCATGCATGTGAACTGACAAATCAGGGTGTGAAACCTGCAACCTCCTGTGCTGTGTTGTGTGTGTGTGCGTGTGTGTTTGACACTGACATTGGTTTTAAAATGTAACATGTGGTCAGATTTGGATAAACATAATATTTAAACATACAGGAACACATTAAGGTGAAAGGAGGTCGTAGCCATGTATGCATATCACAAAAACACACAACCTTGTGCATGCATCTTCCCAGCCATTGTTGTGCTGCCTGTCAGCTTTTGTTTATGACTCTATTTAGTGACCTGCGGTGGGAATCTCACAGTCTGACTCGCAACAAAACAAAAGACAGAGCAAGAAAGTCACTGTTGTCATCTTCAGCCGCTGCGGTCATCCTTTGGTCAATGTGTTATTTTCATTACTGGACTTTGGCCAATTGGCTAGCCAGAGACAGCGACTCATACAGACAGTGAACACACACACACACACACACAAGCGCAGAGATGCAGGGGAGCTCTGTGTCCCAAAACAATAGACATAAATATAGCAGCCTCTGGGAAAAAGAATACAAACGCCGCGTCCATCCCTGAACCAAGGAGTGACGCCCAGTCCTGCGTTTCCTGTTCTCTGAACCTCATGCAGAGAAGTGCATGGTGGGAGAATAGAGACCCCCACCCCCTCCTCTCTCCCACCTCTACGCCGCAAGACAAGAAGTCAACTGTTACCTCCAATCGAGAGAGAGAGTTGGTTTGTAACCCTTCTCCTTGTTTCTTTTTCCAAGAATGTTTCTGTCGTCATTAGTCAAAAAGTGCACGTGTGTGTGTGTGTGTGTGTGTGTGTGTGTCTAAACCCCCGGCTACAGAAGGCCTAGGGCTAGCTTAACTTGTTTTCACACATATACGTCGACCTTGGTGGCACACTTCACACACCTGAAACTTAAACTGCCATGTTCTCAAAAGCATTAAGGTGGATTTAGGACTAATAAAGTCCCTGTATCAGCCTGTGATTGGCCGCTATGTGGGCCAAAGTTAGGCCTGCAGTCAAGCATAGAGTAGGATAGAACAGATTTATATGTAGGCTTAGTTTGCACGTTGCACCTGATGTGTATATTTGCATTTTGAGCATGTAGAAGAATTGTGAAAGAAATGTATTCTTTAAATGACGCTCCAAGTTTTAGGGTTGGAAAAACTGCAACTTCCTATCATGAATTAAGTTTTATTTTAAATACAGAACTGCACATAATAACATTCATTCAAATATCTGATGTACCTGATTCCATATACTATCTTTTAGACTGCAACAATACAATCAAACAAACTCTCAGTGCTAACCACACAAAAGAATTTGACGCTCCGTTTCTGCATCTGCCATCCAGTTTCAACATGTCTGAGTGATTATATTGTGGCATGACAGTGTGCATAACAGCATTTTGCATTTTATTTCAACAGCTGCATGGTTCATCTTTGTTTCAGTAAATACAATAATGCTCAGTATGTGACTGTGGAAACACACAAGTATACACATGGTTCCTGCAGGTATTTTTCCTGAGAAGGGATCAGTTTTATGAAGTGATGTTGGGAACTGCTGTTGTTTTTTAAACATGTGCAGCATTTTGATATTTTTCCAGTAGCCACAGTGATGTCAGAATGTGTTTCAATTCCCATCGTTAGATCATTGGATCACAGATCCATAGATCACAGCAATGACTTTGTACGACCCTCCCTTTCCCAAGAAACGGTTGTGCAAAGTTCACACACCCAAGGTCTGCAGAGCTGTGTGCATGCTTTGTGTGGATACACTACTCGCTGTCATTCCTTGTGACTTGTGTTAGGAAATACACAAATCACCCAACAAAAAAAAAAAGAAAAAGAACCTCTGCCACACACTGAGAAAGCTGTCTCTGGAAATCAGAACAATAGGAAGCAGTCCCTCTGATGAAGAACTAAAGTCCAGTGTGTTTTTAAGAGGGAGCAGGGATGCAGGCAGGAGGTGGGTGGGTGGATGGAGGGGAAGGTGAGGGGAAGAGGCGAGTTGGCAGCAGGCCAGGCGGATCTGTGGGGGTGGCAATAGGCCCTGTGGGCTGTAACCTTTGCCTCAGCAGGTCACAGGTTCAAAGCCCAGGTGGAGCTGCAGAACCCACTTCAGCAGACAAGTGCAGCCGCAGGGCTGGCAGCCACAAGACAGACACATCCAACATGCAGAGCAACTGCAACAGACTTTCCATATTTGTTTGGAAACAGTTTTGTTTATGGTTTATGTCTCAGCTGAGGCATCTTCCCAAATACCAATCAGGTTTTTTGGCTTTCTTGCCAAGATACTTGTCTCAGAAATGATGCAAGATTTACTTTGGAGTTAGATGATGTAAGATTAAATGTCAGTTTACTATTCAGAGACACATGGCTTTAATACAGTGTTGTAGCCAATATCCATGTGTTTGATATTGGAGATGTTATGTGCACCTTTTTCCTGTTGACTGTTATCAGCCCTTTAAAGAGATAAGGCTGGTGTTATTTTATGTTTTCACGAATTGTCAACAAATTCCACGAAAAAAAACGAAAAACAATGAGTTAGTCATCTGTCAATATTTTTCAACTTCTTGTCTGTGGCACAAGATCATTGGTCCTTCTTAAAAAGTCACAAAATGCATGATTACATTTTCTGAAACAATTTCCCTAAACAGCTGGACACTTGGGGGCATATGATTTTAGCCACCATCATCAGATTTACAGTGATTCTGCTTGTATATATTTACATAGTTTACATACATACATTCAGTTGTGGTGTATAATAATATTACTTACATATCACGATTTATATGTGTATTTTTATTGCAGGAGCCTAACAGACCTTTCCTAGATCCACCGCATTTTGCTCTGTGCTCCAATAACAGAGCAAAACCTCAGTCAACTTTCCCCTCTCCTGTACTTAGATATGCTATATGTTAGCTTGTCTGTGCTGAAAAGATTAAAAGTTATTGCTGAGGGACCTGTAAAAGCGACATATATATACACATATATATATATATATATATATATATATAGTGAGAGAGAGAGAGAGAAAACTACTAGCTAACGACCTAGCATTTTGCTCAGATAAGCTAGCTGTATATATATAAAGTTAGCAAAACACTAGCTAAATAACTAGCTCATTTACATCACTCGTTGGCTAGCTAGTTAGCTAGTGCTTTGCGAATCTACATAAATTATTAGCTAATCAGTCACATTTGATAGCTAATGTAACAAAACAATAGGTAACTAGTTAGCTAAACTACATCAGTCAGTAGCTAACTAGTTAGCTATTGTTCTGCTAATGTGAGATTATGACAATATGTTCAGTGACATGAAAAAGCGTTTTTAAACGTAAACTGTAACTCCATGTTGTAGCACAATGAACAAAAAACAAATAGCTTTGCGGCTGCAGAGTTTTAAGAATGGTGGCTGAAATAAAATGAAAATGAAATTAATGGGCAATCACGCCCCACCCCCACTCAAACCTGTCCTATAGATACATGAGGACGCTTTGTTGGGAACTATTTTAAGATGTGGATTAATTCATATTTGGAGCTCTATATATGAGCATTCTGCAGCAGGATGGTGGATGTGGCATTAAAAATAAACTACAGTGTGCGTGCGTGTGTCACCCAGTACAATCGTGTGGCTCATTGATGTATTCCTTGATAGTTTTCTCTGTGGCCCAGATAAGAATCCATATAACTTTTCACAGCACTCGTCCTTGACAGTGATCATGCAAAACAGCTGGTGGTACACGTTTAAAAAAAAAAAAACACATCAGGATTAAAACACCTTTGCAGCTGCAGTAAGAGCACAGCCAAAAGAGTTGATGGATCATAAAACACATGTCATTTTTTCCGAGTCCACTCTATTCTTGATCTTGTTTACCAGCGCTTATTGTCTGATCTTTGTGCATGTTTACATGAATAGGCCTACGTGAGCGTGTGTACCTTTGCCAAGTCAGTTATTGGTGTGAGGCACATTGAAGAGACTTAACTTTGGCTCATTTGACTTTGTGTCTCTCTGTCCCTCTGTGTCAGAGGAAGATCATTGTAGTCTAAAATAGTCTCTTTGTTGCCTGAGGAGGAAGTCATATTGTGGTGGAGGGGGCTGAGAAAAGAGTGAAGTCATGAGGAGCAGAAATGACCTTGGAGACTATCACACACTCAGGTTCCCACCGGCCCACACACAGCAAGACACACAGGAACACACACACAGGCAGGTTCCCATTGCCACACACACAGCTGGACATACACACATGCATGTCACATCTAGAGATGTACAGGTCACAAGCTGTCCCACCGAGGTTTTGTCACTAAGACATTTGCATGGACAGTTTTCAGATCATCTTTTTTTTTTTTTTTTTTTATTGTTGTATCTCACGATTTGACCTCAACATTGTAAAGTTCTGCCCCCTGGATGACTTAGTCCAAGGACAGACTTCAGAGCATGCTGTTATCACATGCCCCAGGAAATGCTGGATGTGTACAGGGGCAGCAACAAATATTACGTATTTTAGCCACCTAAAGAAATCATTACCAGTTTGAATGTACACTATATTTCGAGCTATATCGCTCTCTTTTCTTCTTTTACAGAAGTAGCACGTAAGTACCTGGTGCACCGCTGCCTCGATCTACAACAACTGATTTGGCAAGGTCCAGTTTGTAGGATTTTAGTTGCATCTGATGGTGAAATCGCTGCATTGCAATCTCCTCACATCACCCTTGGCCTACCCGCGGTAAAGGAGAAGCAACACTTGAAAGGCTTCTCCTGTGCAACTGTAGAAGCACTGTGTTTCAAAATGACGGCCTCCATGGAAGAGGAGCCGCTCCTACTTTATATATAAAAGGATCATTTTTAAGTAACAAAACAAAAACGGTTCTTATTTTCAGGTGATTTGTCTGGTGGTTTGCAAAGATTGATATAAAAACCTCAGTTTCCCATTGGAAGAAACTGTCTGACAGCAAGGTAAAATAGTGAAAATACTTTAAATACTGAATACACTAAATCATCATTAATTAGATTTTTTTAGGCGCTGTCACCTTCCAAAGCTCAGCTACAGGCCTCCAAGCTTGACGCGTGCCGACCCCTATCCCTTCATCATCCAGCTAATTTAGTTGACATCATCAACACACATTTTGTTAATCCTGGATGACATTAATCTTGAATAGCAGTGCGCTCTTATATTTTAAATAAATGTTTAACGAGTAGATGATCGGCACCTCAATGCGCCAATGTTTCACCGAGCTTTGTGAAAAATGTTGGCCCGACTAACTACTTTTACTGTCGGTGTGTAAAATATGAAGGCTACTGCTGTATGTGGACTTCATGTTAGCTTCTTGCTAATTTTTATATTGTTTCAATATGTTTATTTCTTTCTCTCAGGACATCCGTCTTCAAAGAGAATGGCGACCTGTGGGTCCTCCACCATCCCTCCTTGTCATGGCAAAAACAGTAAGCACCAGTCTTGGATACTGGACTGTTACATTGTCTTCAGAGGGACAACAAAAAAAGTATTTAGTACTGTCATCTTTCTTATTTTATCCTACATATGTGACCATAGTATTAAAAGCTAACAAAATGAGCCACCCTTTTTGGTTCACCTGAAGCAATTGCTCTCATTGTCTTCCCATAGCAACAATTTGGATAATCGGTGACAGCTATGTCCGACGTGATGCCCAGAGTCCAAAGGAAGCAACTTGGGCCTGAACAACGTCAGTATCCGCTGGTTCGGCTGGGGTGGACTCCCTTGGAGAAATCTTGTTCCCTTCTTCCAACGCTGCCTGCGACGAAGAGCAGCACCGGATGTCCTCCTCATCCATTATATTGTAAATATTATTGATCCTGTTATTGATTGTTAAAAATGTGTATATGGTTAATATTGTTATATTGTAAATACTGTTATATGTTCACATTACTGTTTTGCTATTTTTTCCAGAATCCACAAAGGTTTGCTGGCTTCAAAACTATTCAGTGTGAAGATAATTTATTGTTTAAGAAAGAAGTATGCTTTCTCAGATAATGTTTTGGAAAATAAATGTCAAAACAAAACCATTATGTACTTTTCTTTTTACTAATATCTATGCTAATTTGAACTAATAACTACATCTTTTTATTTTTATAACTATTAACTATTTTGTCAGTACATCCGCTTTATATAATAAAAATGATAGCCACTTCACAAGCAGTTTATAGTCCCTGTAAAGTAAAAATAAATGTGTTTTGAGTTTGTCAGACTAAAGAAGAAAGTGAATCACCAGCGGCACGGCGCAAAATTGAAATAAAGTAATGGAGCTGTTGTGCAAATTCTGGCATCCAGGAAAGATGCATTTTTGGGATGTGGAGGGCAGAGCTAGCTAGCAACGGCTGTACGTATTTGTGTTGCAATTCAAAAATGGGGAGGGGGGCTTTTATACCGTTGCGCTAGGTGGGTGGGGGTATGCTCACCGTGATGCGTTGTGCAGTTTTAGGACCACCCAAAAACTGAAAACTGGTGAAAAACAGTTTGACCCTCTAACTCCACATTTCAGTAATATCTAAGTCTTTTCATGTTTTCAGCAACTATTTTCCAACATATTTAATGTGTTTTGAAAGAAAAACCCCCCTCTCCGGCTCTTGAGGTAAGAGGACGTATTTTTTAACTGTGAATTTTGTTAGCATGCTACCGTTACAATTGTGGCTTATAATGTTAGCATTTTTATGTTTGAGCTTTTAAACTACTGTCGAAAATATGTCTACTGGTATAATTATTACATGACTAAATCATATAAGGCTTGCTTTAATCATAAATGTGGGGATATTTTATATTGGTTGTTAAGTGTTTCATGAAAGTGATATTTAAAATGTTCACTGCTATTATTGTGTATATGGCCATTTGGTAAATGTAGTGTTGAGTTCATTCGAGCTTATTTTGGACGACGTTTGTCATTTTATTTAGCTAATTTATTAAACGAGTGGCTAAGACCAAGCCGCCTGTTTAGCTGCAAAGACCGAGCCGCCCGTTTAGCAGGCTAACTTATGCTAGGTAGCTTTAGCAAATGACGCAGCAATTTATGACGGTGCACTGAGGTGCTGTCCAAGTCAGACACTTGTTGACGTGGACAGAATTTAAGAGTCAGAAAATGGTAATTTTACTAACTCTGACATGAACGTGATGAGAAAAAAGTTGTATAAAGCTTTTAGTGGCTATGAGCTGAGGTGAGGACGTATCCCTGTTTGAGGCAAGTTTTGAAAGTATGTATATAAATTGTAAAATAGGATTTTGTCCTGGATTGTCACATGCAGACAGACAGGATTTTACAATTACAATGAGAGATTACCAATGAATGAGAGATTACCCATAAATCTCTAACAACTTTAGACATTGCTTCTTAGTTTTTTCACTTTTTTTTTTTTTATCTGCGAGTACAAGCTCCTCTCAAATGGGATCCAAAAGCAGAGGAACCACAGTCTAAGTCTCTTCAACAAAACGCTCGACGTGTCACGTTATCCTGAAAGTCGCAAAAGTTGCAACCACACCTGAAATCACAGTATCGTGGCTGAACACACCCGTAAGCATCACTGGATCCGTAAAGCAATGTGAACGTGTCACCCTCCCTCTTTTTCAGGTGTGTACTGTAAGTGAGCGCATGTGTGTGTGAGGTGGGAAGGTAACGGGTGTGTTTATATCCAAGACGTTGTCAGGGTATATCTGTCTCCCGCAGCGCCTGCACTGTCACCGTTCCCTCATCGACACCGCCTCCCCTGCCATGTTAGCAGCTTTGGAGAGCAGCCACCTGCTGTGATGTCACCATCTGTGACGCATTTACCTGTCACACACACACACACACACACACAAATCTGAGGATTCGAGTGCATTAATTACAGAGAGAAAGTATTACAGGATCTACCAAGAAGAGTTTACACGGTTCTCTATCTGTAAAAATGTCTTGAAAATAATTAGATAATAAACTCATGCACACAACACACACATGCACACACAACACACACACACACGCACACACACAAACACACACACAGGTTGTAATTAGTGACATAGAGGTGATGATGAGGAGGAGGGATTCACACGGCGCTGGTCTGACAGCTTTATCATTTCCACTGTGGTGAGGACAGATGGCTCAACCATCTCCCTGGACTTATTGTAAACACACACACACATAACGATGCACTCATGCACAAACACACACAGATTCATTCATGCACACACAGTGCTTGGCAAGGCACACTCAGAGGACACACAGTTTGCCATACATCAAGCTAATACAAATATACGTACACACACACTCTCTCTCTCTTTTCAGTAGCTGCAGCATCAGACACACTGTATGCAGTTCATCCTGTTTATGAGAAGCATGTGTTATGATGGTGATATGATAGGCAAACCAGGGAAGGTGAAACATAATGCTTCAAACAGATAACGTCTACGGAGATCTTCGATGAAAGAGACAGTACTGATAAAAACATGTTGTTTTAGATCCACTTTGGCCTTTTTTCAGACTAGTGGAAAGAAAAAAACAGAACAAAATACATATTTAGGTATTTATTTCACTTTGTCAATTTGTGTCTGTAGATTTTACCAGAAAGCTGCTGAATCCAGTTACACTGACTGCTCACCCAGCTCAGATTCTAGCACAACACCAGCTCAGCTCCCCATCAGCATTCTCCCGCACCCTGGGCCTGAAAACCTCCTCTTCTTCCTGGTGGACCAAAACGCCTGTGGTCCAAACACTAACACTCCCCCAGTCCTCTGAGCTCACAGTCCGGGAAGCCCGGCTAACAAACTGAGCTAACTTTAGCTAACAGCAGCTACATTTGGCAACAGTCAACTCAAAAGCCCAAAAGTTACATAATGTGAGAACAGACGTATGAATGACAGAAACACCATTCACCAAGTCAGTGTAGCGTCAACATGATTGAAAATGTGTTAGTTTACTGGAGAAAAGTTACACAGTGGTGCTTTAATTATAATATAAATAAATATTTAGAAGTTTATTCAAATTCAGAATAATTTCACTCATTTTTAAAATCACAATTTATCAAATCACAAAAAGGCTGTGATTAGCAGCTTTGTAACAGTTCAGACGTTCCTAAAACAGCCAGTGACATAGTTGCTCTGTCTGTACTGTCGGCATTCCCACCATTAACTAACATCATGCATGCCAGAAATACGAGATCACTAATACTTTTCCCCCGATTGCAGAGGAAACAAACCCTGATGCTGCTCATTTGATCCGTGGCAGAGTTGTTGAACAACTATTTTGATATGGAAATGGCCTTCACTTGAATATACAACAAGTGATCTGCAGATACGGGGCTTAGCCTTTCCTTGACTTTGCTTTGTGGATATCAGGAAATAAATCAACATCAAAGGACACACAGCACCCCGGCACAATCAATCACAGATGGTCTGTGAGCCTTTCAGCCGTTTGAGAAATGTTGAAGTAATTAACAATTAGAGGTTCAAAGAGTAAGTGATGGGCAGGAGCAGACCAACCTGAACTTGTGTACTTGTAGAGTGAGTGGCAGTGTGTACTCGTGTGTGTTTTAACACCCGCTTTTCAAGCGCTGAATGCTCAGCTCAAGTGCCAATCAACAAGTCGCTATTGTATATTTCACTGTTGACCTTTCTCAGAACAACTTGAAACATCCTCAGGAAGAGACCTAAGCACATATATTAACCTAACAAAAGAAGTGAATTATAAACAAACGTTGGATTTATTTTGACTTGTTCACAGTGCACAAGGCGCGATTGATGGTGTGATTAAGGGACTGTATGAGTGGCAGGTCAGAATGAGAGAAAGGTTGTTTTGTATGTTTGTTTATAATAACAACAACAACAAGAACAATAATAACTTTATTAAGGACACTAAAAATACGATAAAAAGAAACTTAATGTAAAAAAAGACAAAAATCAGCTAACTGCACTGCGCTGATAGAGAAATGTCTCTACAGTTTTCACTCAGATTCATATTTTACTTTATACTTCGCTCAGTAACATAAGATAGAACTTTATTTATTCACAGGGAAATTGTTGTGCAGGAGTAGAAAGTAGGAAAGAGTGCAAATATCTATAAAAATCCAGGTACAAAAATGTCAATAAACAGACAACAGTAAGGACCACAAGTTGCTCATATTTCAAGTTGCTTCATGCTGAGTTGCATCGCGATGTGTATGACAAGTGATATATATCTATGAAACAGTACAGGTAAGTGTGGCTAATTCTATGCATAATGAAGTTATAAAGCTCACATGGTTACATCAAAACAATGACTTTCACATGTCATTTTCATACAGTCCCTAAATCTGCAGATGCTCAGATGTTTATCTGACTTACATGAGGATGTACAACAGCAAACTGTTTGAATGTTGATAAAATGAACTGGGAAAAAATGCAGCCACTTCCTGCCCCTCTCTCAGTGAAAGGTAACTCCACACATCAACACCCTGCAGCGACCTCTAAAGTTTAAGCTCAGAGTCACATCAGAGCCACTTATCATTCAATGATTGGAGGCATTTGTCCTGATGCAGACTCTGTGGAAGACTTACTAATGTGATATCTTAGGAGGTCCTATTGTTCTGCTTGTAATCCCATTTCCCCCTCTAAATTATTGCTGGCAATTTCCCTTTCCTCCTCCACAGAGCTAATGCTGATGACTTAATTGTTTTCTTACTGGTTTCAAACTGCCCAACACGATCTGCCCCTGGGAACCCGCCGTGTCTACCATTAGCCCGGGGGCATGGAATCCGGTGACACAGCGCGTGTGAATGTCTCCAACTAAATGCCTCCATGTGCCTTTTTTCTGGATTTTTTTTTCAACAAGTTGTGTGTGTATATGTGTGCACGTTGAGTGTGTGTGCACGAGCTGCTCGCGCACGTCATCCCGACATGAGTGGCAGGCGTGCTTATAAGCCCACTTTGTAGCAGTGTGTGGGAAGCCAGCTGAGACGGCTTCCCTCCTGTTTTCTCAACGCCAGCGATTACCAGCCGCGGAAATGCTAATGGCTGTTTTGATAGCCATGGACAAGGGCTGAAGCATTTGTTTTACCATGTAATCCACGTCTGGCCTGCAGAGCCCCAAGCCTGTTGATTTTAAATTACGAAGGGATATTGCTGCCTCTGCAAAAGGTACTCACGAATCACCAATACACCCCTCCGTCTCTCTCAAAGTGCTGAGTGATTTGAATTAGGAAATTTAACTAGCAGTTTGGGCTTCGCGTTGTTGACCTGAGAGCAGCTGATTTATGTTTGGGGCCGATATTGTTACACTTAAGGAGGACTTCAGTGAGCTTGTCTGTTTTTACCATCACTGATAAATGAGCTACATTATGTGCAGGACTTTAAATAGAAAACATGTTGCGAGTTGTTCATGAGGCGCTTCAGGGCAACCCCCACTATGCTAACATGAATTCCCATTTGAGGCCAAAGGTGCTAAGTCAAATTTAGTGACACGTCAGAGATAAACAGCAAAATGTGGCGACTTTATTTTTTTCTTTCTGTTTGCTGGGAAAGACAGTCTGTCTGTTTTTTAATTAGGCAACAAAAACACTCCATATTAGTAACTTTTTGACCGACGGCTAGTCTTTCGAGGGCCGCGCAGGCCAACATTACGAAAAGATGCTTGTTTTGGACCTTCGTGATGTTTACACATCTAACAGTCTCCTGGCATGATTTTAATAGTGTGTTATTGAAAATGCTGCAATCACCGTGGTTGTGGTGGTTGCCAGCAGCAACATGCAGTGTAACTTTATATACAAACTTTAATTAGCAAACATGTATGCGTATGTTACTGTGCACAAACTTCTGCCTCACTGATGAGTGTGTGTGTAGATCCACTCTCACTATTCTTGCGTGTGTGTGCTATCCATAATAAAACCAGGCTTAGCCAGCTCCGGACTCCAGAGAGCATCTCAAGGGTCAGCTCTGTCTTCAGCCCCTCAAAGGCCTTAAAAACTGTCGTCCATTATGTTTGAGCTCAGCCTGTCCAGATGTTAACATTTAAGAAGAATTACTTGTTTTCTGTCTCGTCAGTTTCTGAAAAGGGGTCAAACGGTCTCTCTGTCTCAGTAGATGTTAAACTTCTTCATTAAAAATCATCCCTTTTACATCAACTCCTCTTAGAGAGCTTTTTTTTTCTTTTAGTGAGTTCAACATTTTAGTTTCTTTTAGCTCAGGGGTTCTCAGGGGTTTGATGACTGACCACCAATTTAGGTAGTTGGCAGATGATTGAGGGGCTGCACAGGAAAAACCCATGAACTTGTCACAGGATATGATTGGTCTCATAATGGTGTTGAACGCTAAATTCTTTGAGCACTGATTTCACCTGTTTGCAGATATGGTAAATGACTTCATCTGTCCCCCGAGGTCTGACGAACTAAGATGTCAAACCTCCTTTTCTCCTCAATTGTAAAGCGTTTTTTTCCGTGGTAACGTTTCCATTTCATTTCCACATTAAAACTGCCAGTTTGACGCAGTAGCTGCATTATATGTATGTGCATACTGTAATGGACCACGGATGAATAAAAAATAACGCATGATGAATTCCAGATGACCATGGTGATTAATGCAGTTTTCGACTCATAAATGCTGTTAACATTCTAGATGTAGGGAAACCTGAAACCTCCAATTTATCCAAGTCAGAACTTTTTAGAAACATTATAAAAAATAATCATTTCTTGAATTTTGTAGATCAATAATGTGAATTTAACCTTCACTTGGTTGCTATTCATTTTGTAGCATGCACACTCTAAATCAACAGTGACCCACAGCTTCACATGTGCTCAGATAAATAGACTAATTGTTTTGTTAGCGAACACATTGTTCTGGAAGTAAAGTTAGCTACAATGGCTTTTTCAGGGGCTAATTTATTTATTTTACTTTCAGTTCAATGCAAAACCAAGAGTTTGAAAATAAATTATGTAAAACTTGTTAGGCAGTTTTTCTTTGAAAAGTTTTAGGAGGATTGTGTCAATGGATGTAGATCCCCATTACATTAGCTATGATGGCTAATCCCATTGGCAATGTGTTTTTTTGTTTCGACCCAGTGACTTGATAGGATTTCATTCTGCATGCTCCAAAATACATTGTTTTGCCATAGTCTGTTTCATCTCTACAATTTCAAAAATCATTTCAATGGACACAAATATGATTTCCTTATCCTTCCTAATAATATGAAAGAGCCTGAAAAGGCAAACAAACATAAATTCCTCACATCAGCTAAAGTTCATGCTAATTAAATCCAAATCTAATAGATGGTGGTGTATCAGTGTTAAGCATTTCTGACATGATTATCTCAACAAACACAAGATTGCCTTGACTTGTCTGATGACACAAACATTTCTTTACCATCAATCTTTGATTTGATTTTACTTTATCATCAGAATTCTATTAAATTAAATTATTCTGAACTTTGTCCTGAGACTTAAAAACAGTTTTTACCACCAGCACTTTACTCTGACACACAATCCTCAATTTTGATATATTTATATATTGTAGTATATTTTATTTATAAGTAAATATTTATTCATACAATTCTAATTCTGATATTAATATAATATTATATATAACCCAATATAATCTAATACACAAATACTTCAATACATAAACATTATGCATAACTAATATAGTTAATTTACTGAATACAAATTTTATTTTGTTTATATCATTCTCCTTTTTACTTTATTTTCATTTTACTCTTTTTCTTCATCTTATTATGTCGAGCGCTGCCATTGCAACTGTTCTCATCCAACATGTCATTGTTCTGTTGTCTCTTCTGTTTGATGGCAAAAGATGACGATAAATCTGAGAGGAGTAGGACGTAATGTTATGTTTTTATTTTAATATATACGCAGCTTAAAAACTTGACTCATGCAGTAGTCGAGCTTTAAGATGAACAGATGCAACCATGCATTATGACATGAACATAAGCCCAGTTTATTGCCTTGATTATTTACTGTGCCTTGTTCACACAGCATTCCCGTGTTCCTGTATAAACTGATGCAAATCTAGATAGAGCGATGGCTTCTGGTCTTTGTGTATGTGAATCAGTTCCATTAACTGCCTGCATTTCACCGTAAGGGAGTGATTTTGGTCATTACGTGAAGGTCGCTAGATGACTTTCTAATGGGCTGTAGCTGGGAGTCATGTTGTGTGGAGTCCCAGGCTCTGGCTGGGTTTCGGTAATGATACGTCAGTCTGCGTGCTGAAGGGTCACGGCGTTAACACCACTCGGTGATGAGTGACAAAATGGAGTTAATGTGGCGTTCAGAGTACGTCGAGCAAAGTAAACACGCGTATGTGCACATGTGTGTGTGTGTGTGTGTGTGTGAGGCAAAAACAAAGAGGCGGAGAGAGAGAATATGGGGCAGAGAAAAGGGAGTGAATGAAAACCAGAGTGTGATTAAAAGAAAACGCCAACTTTACTTTCAAAGCTCCACTGCTGTGCATCATTAGAGAGGAGGCACCAGCACGAATCATCCTGGTTCAAGACATTTAATTTAACATTTATACAGTCTGAATGCACTCATACTATTTTATCCATTGTATCATTGTATTGTAATATAATGTACATCCATCCACATTGTGTTATCAAACATTGTCTGGAGTTGATCAGTGTTAAGTGCTAACAAAGACACATCGGGACTACTACTAGGATGTTTTCCTGGAAATGTGAGCTATGTTTTTTTTCAGTGCAATGAGCCAAATAAACCTTTAACTTCCAACAAATATCAAACATCTCAGACCCTCAGCAGATAAATTGCTAATTATCCTCGTGGCTAGCTACCACTACAGGTACATTTTGGCCCTTTAAAACAAACAAACAAAACCATGACTAAGTTTTAATCACGACCGAAAAGTGGCTCCAGTCAGCGTTTAACCGATTCAAACAGTTTATCCCATCCAGCGTTTGTTTCTGCTTCTCTGCTTCAAATCCCATTTCACCAACAATTGCATTAAGGACACTTTTTAGGACCCTTCAGAGAGCAGCTGACCAAATCTGTCATTACATCAACATAATGGTTCTCCTCACCCCCCCGTCTCGTTGGAGAATTATACGTTGACAATTGTTTTTCATTACCATTTAAAAGCAGCTTCTCTCGCACAGACTTGTCAACAAGTGAGGGGGAGGTTGCACACACTTTTCCTCACTCTGTGCTTGTACTGCATTGCATGTGTGTGCATGAGTCCACCCCTCCCCGCCACCCCACTCCAGCCTAACCGCCTGGCCCCATTCAGGTGCAAATAGAGGCCGTGGCATGCAGCAAATTTACAGCCTGGCTTTACGGCGTGGTTTTGGCCTCTTTCTCCTCTGCAGCACTTTGGGTGGCTCAGGGAAACATCTGGAGGGGACAATGGCCCCCGAGGCAGCAGCTCAAATGTGCTCTTTCAGTGACACATGCCGGTGACGCACCCGAGTCATGATCACCCACACACAATCAAGCACAGGCTCTCTATCAATTCACTGTTAGACATTTTTACAGTCGCGTTCAGCGGCACATGCCAGGTGATGTGGATGTGGTGCCACACAGCAGAGACAAAGAGGGGAAGAAAAAGTATGAGTGTACCCAGGAACACACTGAACAAAGCGAATGAGACTAGCAGATTTTAACTGGTGAATTCACCAGCACGCATACTGCCAAAATACAGGGTGGGACAATGACATCATTACTGCAAAGCAGCCATGCCTGACGCCTTATTTGTACTTGTGCGACATCCATATTTTCAGCATTGTAGACGGTACGTCAGGACAGGAAGTCGGAGGAGGCTTTTTAAAAAAATGTTTTCAACATCTGTGAGAGGTTTTTAAAGAAGGTGCAGCTCAGGACACCTTTCTGTGTGAAGCTGCATGTTCCTTATGGCGGAGGGTTTGCTACAGGTGCTCGCACAAAGACAATACATTTGACCAATAAGGTACTGATCTTTTTCCTGGGTGCTGTAGTGTTACTTTCCCACAGCTCCTAAATAGCTAGGATGGGTTACATTGGTAATGAGTCGTGCCAACTGCCGCCTACTTTATGTAATACACCAACTATGGATAAGTACCTCATACAACTGCACACCCAAACTATCCTTTAAATGCACAAGACATATTTCTCCACAAGGATTAATAACTCCACTTGAACTTAATTTATGAATGACTTATTTATGACTGACCTGTCACTTGACTTGTCACTTGATGGACAATGGCAGACAAGAGTAATACTTGGCAAGTACATGGCTCATACTCAGAGAGGTTGTGCAAGCGCCCATGACCTTTCAACAAAAGTGCAGAATTGTGAGTCACTATGAAGAGTCACATTAGTCAACGAATTACTTTTGTGCTTTCAGGTGATGGAACCAAACCGCCAGTCCTTAGCTTGTGTGCAACCAAATGGAAAAGATTTATTTCAGGCTTCCATCGTTCTGGAAATAAAAATCATTTTCTGCAAAGACGTGAGGTGACTGGCGGTTGGAGCACCTCCAAAGGTACAAGACTTAATTATAAGTGACTCCCAAGGAGCATGTCAGTAAGAAACATCCAGTCACTGAGCTTAAAACTCATGTGGGCTGCAAGTGAAGATTATACGTTGGGTCAATGAATTTTTTGCTCCCAATAGCAATCACAAGGCACGAAGAGTTGTTTTTATACACTACTTATTTTCTCTCAAAATCAACAGGTTGTTGCAACTCTGTCTCCTGGAAATTACATATTTACTAAATTTACTAAATTGTTTTCGTAATTATGTTGTGGTGACAATGAAATCGCTGTCGGGATTATGTAAAGTTTCTTGGAGCGAATGAAACACTACATTTATGTAACACATTGGGATCTCAAGGCGGCGGTTGGGGTGGACCACGGGCGTACTAAGTGCAGGATTGTAACACCGAAATCCCAGGTTCAGACGCCAGTCTGTGGTTAGGTTTCGGCAACAAAAGCACGAAACATGTGCTGCCAGTGCCTAAACATAACCAGAACAAAGCTGAATAATGCTTTCCTCATCATATTTAGAAAAAACATAATTTGGTCGCCATTACGTTTCCTTTTAAACATATTAGCTGAATATCTATGAAACACGGCTAGTAGCTAAGGCTTATGGGTATTGTAGTATATAAGGTTATTTATAATTAGTGGAAAGAGCTTCCAGGTCTGAAAAGTGTAGCCAACGCGAAAGTGTCTTAAATCTGGATTCTTTCTAATTACCAGAAGGGGGAATCACACTTGGCTGCTACAGAAAAGTCACATTATATGTAAGCTTATGAGGGATTGAGCATTTTCTCAGTTGATTTATGACCTCAGTAAACAGTTTCCTTGCGAGTTTATGATCTATAGATCTATAGTTTCAAATATTCTTTCAAACATCCTGATGTTCACTTTGTAAATTATGGTCCCATTTGAGTAAAAAAGATGATAAAGCAGGGTATGCCTTAAGGCGTGGCTACCTTGTGATTGACAAGTCATTCTCAGTAAGTCCGTCCTGCTCAACACAGATCAAGCTGTCAGACTAAGTAGTGCTGATCAAATCTGAATCCAGACTCTGTTTCTGCATTGATCATTTCACAAACAGATTTTAGTGTGGCTGTTTGGCTGAAAACATTTGTGACCAGGAAGGACATCATTCTTTCCTTCTCCTCCTAAACTCACAGTACGTCACCCACCAGCTCTTGGCTCTGGCTCCAAAAAAAACAAGATGGCGATGTCCATAATGCCAAACTCGAGGTTTCAAAAAGTTGTCCACAGACCAATAGGTGATGTCATGGTGGATTTACATCTGGTTTGTACAAAATGTGCTGGTAATAACTGGAAAAATAAAGTCTGAGAGGAGGTCAAACTGTGCATATGTACAAACTTTTTAAGTTGTGTTACAAACAACAACATATCTCATGTTTCTCTTCTTTAGCCTGATTGTTAGACTCGTTATTTGTCCACTGAATTCTCCTCTTGACCTCAGTGGTCGCGGCAGACGTGGTTGCTGGGAGATTTGTGATGTGAATGTAAAGCTTTTGTGAGCTGCAGTGTCCTTTGAGAACATGTTTTTTTTGTCATCCAAGGCACCTGGTGTGCACTTAAGACTTGAATAGGACGGCTGGGTCATACTTCAAAGTAGGTATTGAGTCAAACACGCAGCCATGGCTGCACGCACAGACGCAGGCCTTTAAAAGAGAGTTAAGTCGTGCTGGAATGTAACTAAGAATGTTTACTCTAAAAATGTACTTGAGGGCCGCAACGCTGGATTTAGTCTGAATCAGGCCTTAGTTGCATCCAGTTGTGTAGTTGCTGATTGCAATCTCCTGGCCTTACCCTCTGCTTCCCAGAGAGGAGAAAGTGCGGTGACTGAAAAGTGCTAACTATATCTATAGCCAGTGTTTAGTTTGTTTGTTTTGGGCTACTGTAGAAACATGGTGGACCTGCAGCATCTGTAGATATAAAAGTCTGATTCTTATTTTTAAGTGATATACACTCATGAAAACATGAATATTTCTAAATCTGACACACTGGGCCTTTAATAAGAGAACACTGATATTACGCAGTGCGTTGTACAGTTAATCTGGAACATATCCTGGTTTGTATTCTACTCTTTGTTATTGCAGTGATTAAAAATCCCCTCTGGATCTTCACAGATCTTGAATATCCACTTGTTGTTTGACACGTACCACGTCTCCATGGGTACTTGTGAGTTGAAATAAAAATAAAATAGGCCTTTAAAATTCAAACCACACATAATATCATCTTTCAATACCATTAGGCTGACACACAGGGGAGAAATTCAGACCCGCATATAGTAAGGTGCAGAGGGATACACTAACTCAGACGCTCTCACACACTCAGCACTTGGCCTCTAATCTGCTCTTTATTCAGTTCTGGCCTAGGGAGACTTTAACTCAATTACATGCACCCCCCCTTCACACACACACACACACACACACACACACACACACACACACACACATTAATTGAGCTTTTCCTCCCTCACATACTTGAGCGACATCAATCAGCATGAAGTAGATTCTGGAGCTTTTCAGTGGGAAGACAATTCAGTTTGTCCACAGACTGTCTGAAGTGGGACTTGATACACAAAAGGAAGCATAACAAAAAAAAAAAAAAAAATCTTTCTTTTCCAGACCCACCTCCTCTTTATTGCTCGGTAACATTAATCAAACTTTAATTCTCACTGCACATTCTGGCAATATAAAACACCTTAACATTACACAACAGAGCTTTTCCATTAAAGGTTGAGCGATCATTCTAAATGTGATTTAGGCTATTAACCGTTTGAAAAATTGGACATCCAATCTAATAACTTAATTGCTGGCTAGAAAATACCATTCACAGATTCAGGGAATGGCATTGAGACTCTTTAGCAATCACATTCCCCCATTTGCAAATTAGTGACGTTTGAAAAATGTAAGTTTGGCTCTCAAAAAAATTGTTATAATGTGTTCGACTCCTGCAATATCTGCAGGTTGCTCAGGGGCTGTTGATGTATGTGTGGAGCTCTGAGATCTTTATTTCTGGTTTTGGTGGGGCCGTGCTAAGGGGAATTTGTCATAGTAAATGCCAGGCGGTTCACTGGAGCAGTAATGAGAGTTAATGTGTTGGTGGAGCACACCCATCAATATAATGTATAATACCTGATGGGATGGACCTTGTGTTTTGGCTGCGGGGCTGAAAATGCAGCAAGTGTTTGGGGATCATCATACTGCTGTTTTTGAGTAAGAGGAAAGTATTTTCAAAATGTCAAATTCACATAACAAACATGTGATTTCAGTTGATTTTTATTGGTTTCTAGAACCCACAAGTCATTTTTCTTTGGTCAGGGTTTTAATCTCAACCAAGCAACTAAACTGGTGGAGGCTTTTGTCCTTAATTGGTTCCAGAGTAACTGCCTGATGTTTCATTAAACCAGTTAGGTGATTGCATTCATCTCACATTTCAGGTGAGGCTCTGTTTACACCTGGAATTAAAAGGTGTCCCGGCTGATCCAATCACAAGTGGACAGCTCTGAGTACAGGCATGAATTCAACCAAGACCCATAGAGATCCAACTGCTCAGACCACATTTGGAGTAGCGTCCTTTTGATAACATCTTTTGGATTGCTACGTTTTTTTGTAAATATCATGCACACTTTCTGCATATTATGAACTTTTGAATATTACCTGGTGCATACTTTGCACATTCCTGCACAGAAGGAACTCTTTTCATTTCAAAAATATGTTGTACACATATTTATTCATCAGCTAGGACTTTCTATCTTCCTTATTTTTATACTCCATGTTTATGCACCAAAACACGTAACCATCAGATTTTCATTAGCTTTTTTTAAAGGTTGTCTTCATTCACATGCAGATATCTGTTGGTAGAGATTAGCAGAAATGTGTCTTTCCCATCATTCTCACATTTTAAGTTGCTAAACAGACTGCAGGCTGCACCGGAGGCCCAGAAACATTGCCCACTGCCCGCAGAGGCTAAAATGTTGTCAGATGATAACCAATGTGTTCTAAAAGAAGCATTTGGGCTCTCTTACCCACCAAGAAAAGCAACAGTTTATGAACACAATGTCTATTTCAACTGATCTCACCATCAAACTAGAACCAACAAACATTGTGTTCATTTGTCTGTTAAAAACAACAAAGCATTAATCTTTGCAAACTGAGATGATGTAGGAATCTATCTGCATATAGAGCGAGAAAGTGAGATCTGATTATAAGTCACCCAGGGAACGGCAAGTATGAACATGGCCTGAAGTGTCAATTTCTTACTCTTCACATGTGTTTTTCGTTATGCTAGCAGATAGTTTGTCTGTCTGTTGTTCCGCCACCTTGGTTCAGACTGAAATATATCAACAACTGCTGACCAGACTGAGATGAAACTTTTTAGACATCCATGGCCTCAAGAAGATGGAGCCAGAAGACTTTGTTGATCCCCTGACAGTCAGAGTTTTTACTCATCATGTGAAATATCTCAACGTCTGCTAGATGGAATGCTACAAAATCATGTGCATGGTCCCCAGAGGATTTTTAATGACTTCAAGGGCAGGAAAGTGATGAACCGCATGCTGTTTTTTACACTAGTCCACAAGGCGGTGTTGACCTACAGCAGTCCCTTTAAGGACATTTTTATTTCCCCTATAATTAATACCTAATTACGTAGTTCTTTTGAGTAAAGTTCCCATGAATTTAACAAACTGTTATTAGAGAATGACTTGTGTTACAAACAGGCAGTCTGAAGTTTGACAAACAGTACTTTTAAACAGTGTTTAGACCCATAACAGGAAATAAAAGATAATAAATCATTGTTTATATCAGGGGTAGCCAAAGTGATAAGAAAAGAAAACAAATCTGTGTTTGAGTCCAGCTCTCCAAGGACACATTGAGTGTTTTGGAGAAAGTTTCTGGAGCAGTGTGGTAGATTTTAATCTGGGAAAATGGGCTAAATCTCAGTTTGGTGCCTACTTAGTCATTCAGGCTGTTTAACATAAAAATATTGCTTTCTTTAGCTTTAAATTATGCATTAATTTGTATTAATCCATGCATTTACACTGCAGATGTTTACAGCTGGATGAACAAGGTGCAAGCCCATGTGAACAGATATGTATATATACATCAAATTATTCTATACTGCTGTCTGACCCTGGCTTTTTACCCAGGGATGTCTTACACAGCCTCCAGCTACAGGTCCGTTTAATGCTCTACTCGGCGGGTGGGAGCTGTAAAGCTGGACCGGAGCTGTGCTCTCGATGTTGCCTCCTCGCTGCCCAGGAGGGAAAGAAGATTTATCCTCTAAATCAAGAATTTATTTATTTATCTACCTGTACTCTGTGTGATTTGCTCCAAGGCCTTCGCTAACGTGCTTTAGCGGCGGTGCTAAAGAAGATGGATTGGAGTAATTAGCATCACCTGGAGTGCTGCCACCGTCGCCACGGTTACCAGTGAATTATCCTTGCCACATGTACAACCAACCTCCATATCTCTTACCTTTGCTTTTTCAATTTTCTTTACACTTTCTTTTTCTCAACCTTGGGGCTCATTCTGTTAGTGTTCTTTGTGTTTTCAATTAGTTTCCCTCTCATTAACTGTCACTCTTTATTCTTTATTCTCGTGTTTTGATCCCGTCGCTAAGGTCTAACTCATCCTGTTCTTTTTTGTTCACTCTTTATGTCTGCCTTGACCTTTTTATCCATCATTAGATTTTTAATTAGTTTCTGTTTGCCAAACTCCTTCAGTGCAGATTAATTCACCTGGATTACTCTTTCATTAAATTAAACTTGAGGTCTGTCTCCCTTTCTATATTTTCAAACTCTCTCAACTTTGTTTATTTTAAAAGCTTTGACAGTTTTTGACAGTTTGACAGTCTTTCAGACGATCATGTAGTTTTTCTCATATTTGTTTAATCACCTTTTTTTTCTCTTATGTCTACACTGGCAATTGTCACAATTTCTTTCTGGTTGATATCCATATTTAGGTTCATTCACTAACTAAATTTCTCCTCATGATAACTCAAAAATCAAACTCCATCGGCGCTGCATATAGCCTGACTGGGGTGGCAGGCAGCATCTTGTTTGTAGTGGAGTAGGGTATCTCAGCTGTATCACCAGACAATCCTGCAAACACATTCCATAACAGCTTTTCTAAAACGATTTCTAACTTTCTGCGTATAGTTACATAAGTTTATAAAAAAGAGCTACAAAACTTTGCTACAAAGGACACACCACTTCCTGCATTACCACTGAATGTTGGCACTGGCTGTAAATTGTGCTCTGCAAAAGCATCTAATATGAATGTAATTCCTAAGGGTAATGAGCTAATGTACATGCAGGGAGGTGAGTAATGTAAACATACCCTGAATATTAAAAAGAAAAACAGGATCCTGAAGTGCTTACAACTATAGTTTGACCAGAAAATCACATTTAGTAGCACCCACTCTTCTTTCCTATGGTAATTTGGCTGTTAAGTGGATGATAGGAAACTGCATTCAGACTTCTATATTTGTTGTTGTTGTTTTGGCTCTAGGGATGGCAACGTGTGTCCTCTAATGGCTTTACTTCCTCCACCATGAGGTTAACAAAGAAGTTTTTCTCAACAGCTATCTATTGCCATTACATTTCATTCAGACATTCACGTTGATGAGTCACCTGCAAAACTTATAATTTCATGTCCAGATATACTAGGAACAATGTCGCAGTGACGACCTTTGGTCAGCCACAGTTTGTGGACAGTTTACTTACATGTGACTCCCACCAGCTGCACGACTTCGTTCCAAACCTCATCCTTTTCGAGGATATCCTTAAAAAAAAGGGAGCAAGCGTGCAAAAGTATGCAAAAAGATAAGCAGGGCAACGCATCGCTCAGCCTGTTTGCAAAAAAGTTAGCATGCTAAATGGCTGAACTAAGACATTGATCAGATATTGATTTGCATTAGCATGTTAGCATTGCCATTGTGAGCATGCTAGCATCATCAATGAGGTTGGCATGCTTCATGCCTCACGGAGCTGCTAGAAGGGCCGTAGACCCCTGCAATTGTGAAGTTTGGCCTTTTTGTACATTAGTAGCCAGTTTTTCTCTCGCTCTCTCTTCATTCCCAACTTCCTCCACCTCCTTTTTCTCTCCTCATTCCCCATTCTCTCCCGGTCGTTGTGGCGGGCTCCAACAGCCCATAATCGTGGTTTATGTTGCCATTCCTGAGTTTGAAGTGGAGCCAGGAGAAGGTTACAGAGACTGCAGAGTAAAGATGGAGCGATGGAAGGTCAGAGAAGAGAGGAAGTGAGAAAGGAGGGGTGATGGCTAGATATATTTGCTGGCCTTGCAGACTGGATCCAGCTGAATCCAGAGGCGAGCTGCAGCATTGAGGGGGTGATACAGAGAGGATCTGATTTCCAGGAAAGAAAAGTGGGACTTGGAGAGGCACAGAGAGCAGCAGCCAGCCATTCAAACTACAATCTGATCAGCTGTCTGTTTTTCCTTTCTCTCATACCATTTTCATCTCCTTTCCATCTTTCTACACCCTTGTTCATATTCTCTTTGCACTCTTTGCTTCTAATCGTCTCTGTGGTTCTGGCTCCGGCGTGAGGTGAGTCAGTAGACGGGGTGTAAAGAGCAAAGGGTTTGGCCTGAGAGCAGTGCCAGGAGAGGCCCACCTCACAGCTTCACATCCAAAACCACTGTTTTACCAGCATAAGAAGCCAGCTAAGAAAGCACTTTTCATAAATGCAGGATCGCAGTTACATCTATGAGTGTTCAGGCAATGAGAGATGAGCGAGATCCAGCAATCCCAAATCGTTTCCTTACTCCCATTAAAACCTTCAAATTAGATTAAAGGAAAAAAGGAAAGAAGGAGGGAAAAAAATGGTGATCGGAGCTCCAGCGTTTTCTTGATTCGGGGCAGAAAATCCTATTTCATGGTGGTGTGGAATTCCGTTCCAAAAAAACTTTTTATCGGCTCCCTCATCTGACTTGCTGAGAGATTTTTTCTAATTTATCTCTCTCTTTCCTACTCTTCAGCTTCCTCTCTCGTCCTCTCTCTCTGTCTCCCCCAGCGTTTTCAGCAAAGAGCTGAGATCGCAGAAGAGCAGACAATACACGATTCCCAGGCATTTGTTTTTGATTTGCACTCATTGAAGGCTTGCCATCGTGCCTGCACGGGCTGATTGTATTACCAGGAGATACAGAGTAATTGGAGAGATTAAAACCTCCCCCTTCTCTCATTTGATAGTCTTGCAGAAACCAAGGAATGTCCATTAGGCCCTTGAATGTTGATTAGAGAGACAAATCTGATGTCCAGATAGCTGATGATAGGCGAAGTGGATTTTCTTGTAGAGTGCTGCGGTTAAGTGTTTCACGATGTCACGCAGCCTCATTAAAAAAAAAAATAAAAATGGTGATTCGATTTGGATGACATGATTATAACGTCATGTGTATCCATCAGACTTCTGGAAGAGCATCACAGGAAGGATGGTCACGGCTATAAGATGGAGGGGAAGTAACCGTTTTGTCTGATGTATGGCACAGTCATGAGGGGAAAACATATAATTGCCTCCATCACATACACGTTGTAGACATCTTGTGAATGCCAGGTTGTCTGCACGTCCTGAAAGAGTCTTCAAATGTCTTGAGTTTGATTAGCTGAATTCAAGGCCTCAAAAGTCTTTGGATACACCTGTTGACAGATGACAGTCAGCTTTTTTACCCAGCAAATTTTGGGGTGTTGCGTGAATGTAGAGCAACTTCTATCAACAACTCAGTCTTAGTTTAACAATGCCACACTCAAAGCTGAGGTGAAAAACCTGTTGTCATCAGAGCTACATGAACCCACCAACACGTTCTCACTCATCAAAACCAAACTAGGGAACTGTAGTTTCCCCTTTACTGCATATGCAACATCTGATCAGCCTTTTATTTTAGGAGTTTAGTTTCATTAGGTTTGACACAAAAACTATGTAGTTAGGTTTAGGAAAAGATCATAGTTGAAATAAGTATGGAACAAAGCGTATTTAAGTAGTCCTAACTTAAGTTACTTTAGTTTCACACAGAAGACAATCTGTTTCCTAGATGAAAGTCTTGTACTTGACCCATCAACCCCCCTCAACTTCCTTCATATGTAGATTTTCTTGTGCTTTGTACTACGTCACCTGATTTCGACGATTGCGGTAGATGTACGCATCTAGAAACAATGCTAGAGGACTACCTACAGCGTCATAGTTTGATCAAGCTGTTGTATCAACCTGGATAATAATGGCTACTACCATTTCAAAGCATAACAGTTGGTCTAGTTGGTCGAGTTGTTGATTCCACTCCAGAGTTCGACTGACAGCTTTCACACCAACTTAAGTGAACCTGCACCAAACAGGTAACCTTGCAAGGCAGCTGGACTCTATCTTGGCCAGACTTCAGGCTATGCGTTTGTGTCTGAACCACAATGGTTATGAACTAGTCAACATTCTTTAAGGAACGATAAAAAGCATAATCGATGAGGTTAGCATGCTGGACCTCATGCTCAAGAAGCTACAGGCTTTGTTTAGAGCCAGGTGTGTGTGATGATAGAGGTTTGCGTAGATGCTGCTAGCATCACTTATACTAGAACTGGAGAATATTTCTTTATTGGAAGAACTCCAACGACAACCAAGCCGGTAACGCACCCCTTCAGAACCAACTTGAGAAATCAAAAGTCTATTTGAGTTCACTATTTTTGTACTTTTAATATTGTAGCCATGTCAGCAAAAAGATTCAGCTAAAAAAAATGACCTAAAGTCACACTCACTACTTCAGTACTCTACGGGGTACAATGACTTTTCCTGAGTGCCTCTGCCGTGTGAAATGCAATATAAAAACGGTCTCATAAATATACATGTCTTAGTGAAAGGTGAGCATGAAGACATAAAAGAAAAAATGTTGTGAGCATATTTTGCCAAGACGCCTTTGAAAGAGCACCACACTGACCAGCTGCACTGAGGCAAATGATGAGACTGCGCTCAGAAGTGGTTGATGGAAAATATGGCTGTGGTTAAGCTCTAACTTTTAATGATGTTGTGGTTTAGTGCTTCACTGCTTTACTACTGAGACAACTGCTCATTTAGATTTACAATTATGGGACTATATCTTATTCAGGTTTCATATTTTTTATGGCAAAAACAACCATGTCTCATATAAACTGGCACAGAAAAGGTCTTTTAAAGGTCTGAGAGAGATAAATTGAATTGGTCTCCATCATGTCATTGCGGCAATTACAGAATTCAGGAAGGTACAAAAATAAGATGAGAGTGCAAATGTTAAAATATAAAATAGTTTTTAGACTGAAATGACCAACGAATGAACAACTTAAGGCTGCCAAAATCTGGCCCACGATTAGGGGGGCAGCTAACCGTTTTCTAATTCACAAAAAAATTTAATTGATTCACTATTTTTTTGTTTATTATACCAATTAGTAAATGTTCAATAATGTTGGCTGTTACTTGAGGACAGCAAATGAAAACAGGCAATTCAATGAAAAACTTTGGCTTTTTTTTTTTTTTTGGTACCTCATACCAATCTTAAATCACTTTGATTAATTTGCCAAAAAGTGTTTGCATACAAGTTGGTAATTTCAGGTGTCATCACGGGTCAAAACCACAGATCGTATAAAACCTGGATGTAGTCTCTGTTTCATCACCCACAGGTTTCTGAAGAGCTGTTGTGCAGCTCAGTGTGGGGCCTCTGGTCGTTTCCATCTTGGTAGTCCTGCCTCTGCCAGCTCCCAGCTAATCCAAAAATGGGCAAACACGTGGAGCATGGATGACGCAGAGGATGAGGCCTGCTTACTGAAACAAGCCACCTATAACGGCAGCCAGTGGCATGTGTGTTACAGTGACATCACCCTAATTTCCATGGGGTAGATTTCGACCTCAGCATGAAGAAACTGAATGTGACATCTCTGAGCTGAGGGCAAGTGCAACAATTATACATGAAGCCAAATGTTAGTTTTGACCCCGATGAGGCTTATTATACATATTCATACACATATGACACACCATATTTGTTCTAGTGTTGAGCCTGCAAAGTGTCCAAATGACCAGGAACAGTCAAGCATGAGGAGTAATGATGTGATGTGAGGACAATCAACAGCCAACTGGGCAGCTGCTGGGTGAATGAAAGTTCAGCTCATATCAGGCAGTACCAATATATAGTGATTACTCATACTGGCAAGAGTAACAATACTCAGAACAGAAGCTAATGTGCATCAGCTGGAAAACAACAATTTGCCATCTGCAAACTAAAACTAGTGAAAAAGAACAACTCACTATTGGACAGAATCTTTAGATTTTACTGTTGGAGTTGGTTGAGGTGGAGCTCAACCAACTCCAACTATTTAATATACAACTTTAACAATTATTTTCTCCATGAATCCATTGATGGTTTAGTATGTGAAAAAAAAAATCTGAAATCACAATTCACAAATCACTCAGGAGCCCAATGTTTGTTTAGTCCAACCAGCATCAACATTATTATAAATACATTCAAATGATTTGAATCATTCAAAGGAAAAGCAGTAGATCTGATGAAAAATGAATAAACAATACTTTTCTGTCAATCAATTAATTCATTAATCTTGTTGGGTAATTGAATTCATTCAAAACATCATATTTTATCATCTCTTCACATGTTTTATATGTAAAAAGTAATCACTAACTAAAGTTATTAAATTAAATGTAAGGAAGTAAAAAGAGCCCGCACATGCAAAGGTACCTCAAATTTGTATTTAATTTCTTCCACTATGGACATTTTCAAATGACATAGCCACTTTTCAAATCCATCATTTAATTCAACCTAAACTATAAATTCTTTGAGGGATTCAACTTCTGCAACGGCCTTCAGAACAAATCAAATCAAATCAGTAAAGAGTCCAGGAGAGACTGATATTTAAACAACACTACATCTCTCTTCAACAACCACCCTTCCCATGCGGCCGTTTGGAACAACTATAAACACTTTTAATTTCCACCGTGGTTGGACAGCACATCGTGTGAACCGCTTCCTCGGCTCTCGCACACCAACCACTTCACCGTCGCCGCCATGCATACAAACTCAAAAAATAAAACGCAGCTGTCCTCCTCTGTCCTCTGCCTGTCCTGTAACTGCTGCATGACCTTTGACCCTGACTTTGGAGGTTCATCCTGGCCAATAATCCTCTCAGTCTCACTCTGAGCTCGTTCTCTCATGCCTGGTCATGCACAGAAACACCAGCCAACTGACACTCTTGCCAATATTCAGCCCTCTTTGCGCTGTCCTTATTGTCTCAGTACACACCGCTCGCTCTCAGTGAGAAGCAGCACTGCAGTTGACACGACACTTAGCAGACAGGTGTCATGAAGGATTTTTAGCAAATACTTTGAGTATCATAATTAGTTTTCTCTGCAGAAAGAGCTGTTAAAGGTTAACTTGTATAGTTTTTTAGTTTCAACCTGGACTCTGTTTTTCCATATTTTTGTGTCTAAGGGACGACAAATCCTTAAAATTGCTCACCAACAATTTACATCAACTAAAGGTGCTTGTTTTTTTTTTTTGCCTCTGACAGGCTCAGATTGTTAAAAGTGTCTGACAACATTATAAGAGATGGAGCTTTATATTAAAGTAAAATCCTATTTGTTTAACTATAATCAGCAGTTATATCAAAGCCACCGGACTCCATTAACAAAAACAGCTATTTTACCTTGATTAGATTGTAACGCTTAATTCAAATTAGACAGATCAGAGTTTACCAGGTTAAATATTTTGGCACTACATGCTGATGTTGGATCTCCCTCTTGCTCCTCTCTGTATATTTTACCATCTAACTCAGTGAATTAAAGGTTTATTTTGACCAAAACAGAGTTGGTGATTATTGGAACAGTGGGTGAGTTTTGAGAGTTTTGCTCCTCAATCAACAAACAGCTCTAAAGCAGAAAGAAACTGACAATGACAAGTTGTAAGAAACACTTTCACTTCCAACTTCCTCTTTGTTTGATAGCATTTGTAGCTTTTTACGAAACAAATAGCACTAAAACTGATGTGAATCGATATTTTCTTCATAAGAACAAACAACAGTACAGCTACATGAGATACACATCAACCAATGTAGATGTGGAAAAGTCACGACAACAGTCAGTTAAAGTTGAAGTTGAATAGTCCTCCCTGCTGACTCTTCGGTGAACTGTCCCTCTGTTTACTGATGGTGGTTATAGGATTCAGTATCAGCTAACACTTGAACTCACAATGCCTTTTTTCCACTCTGCATGGTGCGTCATGATCTCATTCATAATATTCCATCTTCTATAAGATTGTAAACACAGGGACACAATTTTTAGATTTAAAGTGGAAACCCATGAAAAAAAAAATCATAGATATCAACATAATGATGTATATTTCTGGTTCTGGTTATTAAGGACAACTTAAATTTGATTCAATGGGAATTATTTCAAAATGACAGGTGCTAAAGTGAAATATAGAGCGGGTGCTCCAGGCACTTTGGGGTCCAGAGGGTTAAAGGAAGTGTTACAGTCTTACAAGGTATAATTACTGTTTTTGTCAATGAAGTCTGGTGTCTTTGAACTCCTGGCTGTTTCCGGTTAAACAAAGAGGTCTTTCTCTGGAGGATCCTTATGTTATGACAATTATAATAACAATCTGAGCCTGTCAGTGGCAAAAAACAAGCACTTTTAATGAACCTACATCGTTGACATTGCCCATGTTGCAGACAGTTTTGCTAATTAAAAAAAATGTTATTCTCATTAGTCACAAAAATAGGAAAAATACTAAAGTCACCTTTTAAGGCACAAAGATGGTATCCTCAGAAAGGAAAGCAATAATCTCAAGAAGTTTTGAGGAACTTGAGTTCTATCACAGACAGTTTCCTGACACATTCGTTTAGCTTTGAGTATGAAACTTGAAATTTAATTTTGACAAAATATTCAGCAGACTGAAACCTTGCATTTTCCTCTTTCCTTTGATTTCACTTGCACTCAAACATCTGCCTAATCGTGTTGAAACTCCTTCATGTTATTTATCTCTTACACTCTTTTCATGCCTAAGAACCTTTGTTCTCGTTCCCAACCAGGAGAGAAACTAATGCTCAGTCTCTGCCTGCATTTACACTTCACACTCCACCTCACTCCATCTCAACCTTCCTCAAGGTTAATCATGACTTTTTCCTGTTATGGCTCGACATATTGAAACAGAGAGGGAATTAAAAGGAGTAGAGAGTAGAAGCTGAGCCAGGGAGGGTGTGTGTCATAGAAAAAGAGAGATATCAGAAGTATGAAGATACTTCTCCAAATCAATAAATGTATTTCCACAAGTCACGCTCAGGGAGGTCAATCAATAAGAAAGATTTCTCCGTCTGCAACCACGTGTATACACACTGATCCACATGACCGGGATAATGAGACCACTGTGGTCTCTGGCAACCACACACACACACTCAACAAACACACTTTTTACAATTTTGTCCACTCATGCAGTGATGATGTGGTTGTGGTGTGGCTTACAGATGACTAAAGGACATGAAGCTGACACACGCACGCACACATACGGTTTTTACATAATGTGTTCTTTGATACAGAGTGAACAGCCTTTTTATTTTGTAGGTCTTTAATTGGTTGCTGCAGTAGAGATGACAGGAAATGAGGGGAGAGAGCGGTGGGGAATAACATGCAAAACAAAAGGTCCGCGGCCGGACGTGAACTGTGGGACGATGTGGTTCATGGTCAGTTCCTTTAATCCGAAGTCAAAGTCTGACACAGTCCATCATGCCTTCACAAATTACAAGTGGAGCCCCCCATTTTTTAAAACCTATATTTGTATGGGTATGTTGAAAAGTATGCTGAATTAGCCGTTAGCACTTCCTGTTTGCAGTGGAACTTAGATAACTATCACTGGATTACTTTGATACCATAGACTGTATAAAACATGGATGTCGTATCCGTGACGTCACACAAGTTTCTGAAGAGACGTTGTGAAGCTCAGTGCGGTGGCTGTGGTCACTCCAGTCCAGCGTCTGCTCCCGGCTAATCCAAAAAGTCTCCAAAAAAAAACGGCTAATAGTTGGAGTGTGGGTGGAGCTGAGGCGGGCTGAATGAAGCCTGGGAGCTCAAACAAGCCACCAGTAAGTGCACCCACCTGTCAATCAAAGAGACCACACTCTTATTTCTGCATAACTTTAAGCCTTCATATAATTGTCATGAAAAGGAAATTAGCTATAGAGACCAAGGCTGTACCAGGCTGTAAACATGTTTATTTCTGCTGTGAAGTTGGACATTTTAACATGTTAAAATATGGAGACTGACTCACTTCTGGCGCCAGCCTCAAGTGGCCATTTCAGGAACTGTAGTTATGGGCACTTGTGCATTGGCTTCACTTCACAGTCACAGAGGTTGCTGCTTGTTGGATACTGAAGAAAACTTAAAAACCTGATGATTCGGAGGCAAATTCTCCAGTTAAGACGAGCATCTTTTTTGTTGCTTTCTAAGCAGGTTCATGTGAGTTTATTTGCAACTGTTGTTTGAAAACCTCTGCCTTTAACCCCTCAGCAAAAAGCTTTAGTAAAATGTATAGATGCATCCAGGTATAACTTATTGTTAAATCTGCCCCACTTATGAAGGACAGACACGGATGAAGTAAAGAAGACATGTTAGAGAAAGAATTTAAATCAGTGAGACAAGTGAGACATGCGGCTCTATAATAAAGAAGTCATGCATGACTAAAACTTTGCATCTGCACTATAAATTCATGGTCTGGATGTAAATGAAAAATGATTATCCACCACAGCAAAAAAAAAGTACAACTGTGGAAATGAAAATAATGATTCTAACCGCTGTATAGGCACAGGCCTTCTGTTTTTGTCACAACAATCCACTCGAACCAAAACTGTGACCAGAAGCTCACGATGAGAATCCAAACCAGAATAAGACCAAACCACTGAGGCTGGAAAAAGAGACTGATTGTTGATTCCAGTTTCAACAAGGCATGCATGCTGCTCGCCACTCGGTACGTCTGTCTAACACCACTTGAGCAGGTAAATAAAGACTTTTCCTCCATTTTTCTCACCCTTCTTTCTTCTTGCATCTGCAACCCTGTCTCCTACAAGTTATGATTATATACGACAAGTTTTCAGCAGCAACCTCAACCGCATCGATTACGTTAATTAACAGCTGGCAAGTTGCACAGTGTTGATACTAACTGTAGTAAAATACTCACTGACAACGCGTTTTATTAATTGTAATAAAAAGAAACATTTTTATGATTACATTTAGGTTACATAAGGTCCCAAACCTTCCATCACCAAAGTGCTTTTGTTGCCAAAATGTAACCTCATTAAATGGAAAAACAAATTAGTACCATTGAAACATTATGTCTGGGTGATAGTGTTGTCTTCTTCAATGCACTGCACAACACTATAAACCAGAGGTTTTAGGATAGAACTGGAAAATTATTACATCAGATAGTTATTACATTAGTTATCAAAAGGAAGATCACATAGAACAGCCTTAATGTGGTTAAGGTACTTCGGGGGGATTTTACTGGGTTTTTTTTACTTCCCCAGAACTAGAAACTGAATCAGTAGGCGAGGGACCAAGACTTTGGGATCAGAAGAGTTCTGGTTTCCATTTATCTGAGTAGTACTGACCAATCATGTTTGATGCACTTTGCATACATGCCGGTAAACAGTCAATGTGAAGAACAAAAGAGGCAGAACACACTGGACAAAATATTTCCATTCACAGATTTCATACACAGATTCATACTCGAGATTAACAGAAATCTGTTATCATTCTCGCTTATGAAGTTGCTTGGACGCAGAGGAAATCTCAGCTCAGATATCCGTTATCTTTGAGAAGAGTTAAATCTGGGGCAACTGGACTTGGTTGTAGATCTGTGAAGACATTTAACCTGTCATCCAAGAGGCTTCTTCAGTCCAGATTTAACTCTCGTCAGTGAAAGATGACCTGGATGAACATTCACAGAAACATCCGTTATCAATCTTATGGAGAAGCCCAGAAACATTCCCTGTTGCCCCAGAGGATAAATCATTGTGTGTAGCTGTTGGGTTTGGAGATTTTCTTCCTGGTGGCTACTTTTTAATGTGAACAGGTAGTCATACTTTTTACCTAACCATAAAATTGTTGTCAGTATGATAACATACTTATAAAATTCTGTTTCATTGTATTGTATAACCTACCATGCAGTGTTTTGGCATGTGAAAAGTCTTAACACTGATGGATATTCAATAATATATTTTATGGTTTCACCTAAAAACAACAAGGTGATTCAAATAACACTTTTTCTGCTGCTCTTAAGCTCTGAGCACTGCAATAAATTCTTGGGTGTTGCTGCTGTGCATCAGTTTAAGTTCAGCTTTAGATCATGAATTATTCCCCCACAAGACCATTATCAGGCAATAGATGCAGTTATTGATACGGCTTAATGCAGCAGTGAAGGATCGCCTGTGTGCATGTAGTAGCATTAGTTATTGGGATTAACGTTTGCTGCTTTAATGCAGCCTTTCAATAACATCTAATAACGCCTGTTGTCAACTGGTCTTATAGTTTTTCACTGTGTCTCACGTCAGCTGACAAGTGAGAAATGGCTGACTTGCATGAAACTGCAGCCCAACAGCCAGCATAGGTTTGTCTACTTCGTGTCTTATTTCCCGTACAACTGTACTGTCAAACATGGAGGCATTGATGTACTTTTCCGGCAGCCTGTCCGATCACGCTTTTTGCTGTTGAATCGCCTTTGTTATGGTCTGGATTTTGTCATAAAAAGTCAACACAAATCAAGAAAGAGACAGCCTTGGACTGTGTTTTTTTTATCGGCTTTCAGCCTCAACCGTGTTAAAACAAAACCAGCTGCGAAAAGAACAAAATGCTCCTTGGATCAAAATCTCTGCTGCCGCCTCCATAATTTAGACTATTTCTCACACGTCACCACATATTGTCCACATTTTACAACTAAAGGTCAGTTTACTCTTCGGCCTGGGAAAATTGTGTGAAATCTTCTGTGGTTTTGGATCAGCTTTGTGGAAAGTAACCCTGATGATGTCACAGTGATGTCACTATGGTCAGTTTGAACGTGGCAAGTAGAGGTTTTTTTTTAACAGAGATCCCACAATACACTGCCATAACCGGTGGCATCGAGGTTGAAATACTTTTAAAAAACCTGTTAACAAGGGACCAAAAGAAACTATCTATGTAGGAACCAGCATGCTTGGTGCTTGGTTCACAAATCTCAGGATATCTCAGCATCTGTTGATTCAGTTACGACCACTCTTATGATACCAAATCACTGTGGGTGTCACTTTACAGTCTGTTCTCACTCCCAACTCATCAAATACTGCAGCTTCAATCTGTGACACAAGTAAACGTTGACTTTTTTTTAACTTCCAATGTATGTGACTTAACTCTTGTGACTTCCATAACTTTCTTTACGTTACATTCTTGACTTATTTTAACCCAAACCAAGTAGTTTTTCTTCATAAACGCAACCAAAATGCAAAAGCATAATTATTTTTGTGCTGGGCAATGTTTATTTGGGATGACTGTGACCTCTATCAACCAATTAGAAAATAACTTTTTATTTTTTTGATTCACCGACTTTTTCGATACCGGCACGCTCCCTCACTCCCAATGTCCTCTATCCTCTGTAGTGGACACTGTGCATGAAAGGGTTAAAAAAAAAAACCTAGACTGTCGAGCTAGAGTAAATATCGCCTCAGGTCTAGTGTCTCACAACTTTAAGATAACTTTTAATTAATTGCAAAACAAATAATAAATAATAATAAATAAAAAAATAATGTTTCAGCCTTGTTGCTATACCTCCTAAGACATGATGTCACTCTCGTGTGCTCAGTGTGGATTACAAAACACGTTTTCATTTTGCCTGTTTTCTCATCTTTGTGTCCCGTGTTGTTCTAGCTGGTTTTGCTGATGCTCATTCTTCCAGGTGGCATCTGAGTACTGAGCTCAGATCCTAGTATCCTCCATGCTTCCATTCACATCTCTGTTTTGTTTCCCACATTAGCGCTGCTTTAGCCGCTGTTATGATAACAGTGCCGACCTGACCTGACCGGCTGGCCTCTTCCTCCCCCTTTGCCACATTGTTCTTTTTTTCTGTCTGTTTCTCTCCGTGTACACCCAATGACTTGTTTGTGTGCTCACTTGCTCTTTTCCCTTTCCTTTCCCTGCAGGTTGAATTCCAGCATCAGTTTATTTACCTCGGCCTTCAGAAAGGAAAAGTGCTTTTCTTCTTTAAGGTCAGAAGTAGCGTAATGTGGGCAGAGAAAATCCCACAGTTCCCACAGTGCTGCTCTTTAGCATCCTGAGCTAAAATGCAATGTAATACTGATGGCTCACATCTGGCAATATCCTCCTTAACAGAGCCATCAATACAACCACAGATCAATTAACACACATTGTGTTACCTTGTGCTCTAGGTCTACTACTTATTGCCCTTTTAACATGTTAAGATGCACTTGTTAAAAACAACATAAAGCTGAGCGTGATGGGAATCAGGAACCTTCGGCCAATGAGCTAAGAGGATTAAGTCTGTCTTTTGAATCGACTCTTATCATCTTGTATTTTGTTTCTCCTCTCATCTATCTGATACCTCTGTGTTTGTGTTTACAGCAGAGCTAATCCAGATCAGTCTCTCCTCTCACACTCCCTCTTGCTTTTTAAAGTGGTCCCAGCTATAGGTGGATGCATCAGATGTAACGCACAGACTCACAATGAGCATGCCAGACTCAAACCAGAATATAAAAAGCTTAAAGAGTAATATCAATAGTGAAAAGCAACATTATGTAAGATTTCTTTATTTTTTTGCGATTTAGCGTTTCAGAGTGTAATCCCACTGTGGTAAATGTGGACAGCTGTACACATGTATTTGTTATGATGACATTACTTATGATCAAAAACTAGCGAGTTGACAACTTTGCTAACAGTCTTTCAGCTTTTTCATTCACAAAGCTCTCACCAATGACTAAAAGTCAGTCCCAGGTTGTTTAGTGGCAGTCACTCTCTACTTTTCTCTTCTTGGCTTCCTCTGTCAACGTCATCTTCTGTCTCTTAGCCTTTGCCTAGCTATGTCTGCTAATTGTCTCACCCGGCTCCTGTTCTAGCACAACACCACCTCAGCTCCCTGTCAATGTTCCCCACTAACTCCCCCTCACCTAGGGCCTAAAACCCTCCTCACGGTACTTCTCTGGTGCTCTGAGCTCGCAGTCCAGGCATTACAGGATGAGCTAACTAGCTTAGCGGGTAACTCTGAAAAGATCCAGTTTCACCAAAAACAGTGAAACAGTTGGTGATGTGTGGCTTAGTGCCATAAAGCGTTACATACTTCTCCTGACCCGGAGACCAAAAGTATATAGTGTGAGAACAGACATATGAATGACAGAGACACCATTCACCTGATTACAAGTCAGCGTAGCATTTACATGATTTAAAATCTGTTAGTTTATGAGAGAGAGAGAGAGAGAGAGAGAGAGAGAGAACACAACGTAGCTTTATTTTTACACAAAATACACTTTTTTGCACACAGACATGTTGATATTAGTCTATATTACAACACACTGATAACCAATGGAAGACCTTACAGTACCTATTACTCTAAGTGTTGTGCTAATTCACATTAAATGAGCTCATATTATCCTGGAATAATTGCACATTTTTCTTTCCTGGCTCACCAGAATAATTCCCAACATACTGTGACCGTGTTCCTCATCAGGGATTCTTTATTAAAACTCCATGAATTACGTTTGAAGTGTGCCATCATCATAGATTGACCCATTTTATCACTCTAATCAGTATGGTGAGCCTGGATCCAATCAGCCTCGCATCTGTCCGCCCCCAACCTCCCTACCACCACCACCACCAACCCTCCCCTGCCTGTACAAATGGCTTCACTGTAACAACATGCTCGCCCAAATAATGACAAAGTTAAAACAGAGCTACCCCCAAGTGTAAATTCACCACAGTGGAATATAAACATGTTCTGCTGGTTTGGAGGATTGATTGGAGCGGTGTGAGGGAATGAAAATGCTGGTTTAAGTGTGTATCTTTTAAATATTTTAAATTTACAGAGCAGATTATGATGTGATCAACTATATTTTTATGTGCGTGTTTGCATGAATTCAATAGAATTTACATAAAGGAAACATTTGTCGTGTGTGCCTGATGAATATCTACTAAAACAGACTGAGTAACGTGTGTGACAAAACTGCTCTGTCTGTGTGTGAGTGTGTGCGTGCACATTTTGTGGCACATGTGACTCCGCACATACTGTAAATGAATGCCCCCTGATATATTTAGACCCTTTGTACTTAACACAGCATTTTGAGTGCACATAAATCTACGTCTGTACCCTGCAGCTGGCTCTAATCTGTCTGGAGGAGTATGTATTTCAGGTTAACAGTGTGTGTATACTGCTCAAAGCGCTCAATGGAAGTTTGCTTCAACACTGTTGTTGCATGTTTGTGTGTTTAAAGGAACTTGTGTATACTGCGTGTGCGTCCACGTATAGCGTGGTTCGCTCCATGACTGTGCCCTGCGTTGTTCGTGCGTTTGTTTTAAAATGAGGTCAGCTAGGAGTGCATTATTTCCATCCATCCATCATCTGTGCCCGCTTATATTTGCACATAGGAGAGCTGGAGGTTTGGGTGACCTGCATGGTTCTCATGTTGGGGATGTGCAAACTGATTTCAAAATTTTAATTGAAATTATAAAGCATATAATCCACGCAAAGGCAGATTAGGCATGTCATGTATTGAGGGGTAAACTGAAGCAGCACAGCAGAACCCCTGAAAAGAATCCCCCCAAAAATAATAAAACCTTTTCCTCTTGAATTTAGATGGTTTCTAAGATGCATTTGTGAAGGGTTTTTATTTATGAAAATGGTCTTAAACATTTTAAAATATCTTACAAAATGGGGGTGGCACATGCAGTAGTTAGCTCTGTTGCCTCACAGCAAGAAGGTTCCTGGTTCAGACCCCGTCTTGGGTCTTTCTGTGTGGAGTTTACATGTCCTGCCTGTGTTTGCGTGGGTTCTCTGGCTTCCTCCCACAGTCTAAACACATGTAGTTTAATTGGTGACTCTAAATTGTCCGTAGGTTTGATCGTGAGTGGGAATGGTTGTTTGTCTCTATACGTCAGCCCTGCGATGAACTGGATGTATGCCGCCTCTCGCCAAATGCCAGGTGGGATATGCTCCAGCCCCTCGCGACCCTGATAAGAATAAGCGTTAATAGAAAATAGATGGGTGGATGCTCTAAACTCAAATGAGGGCTTGAAATACGAGGAAACACAAACTATGTGTTCATGAATAAGTTGTTTGCATGAATTTTGTGTTAGTTTGTGTATTTATGTGGATGTCTGTCCCTGCATGCAGATATATCAGTTTGTGCAGGTAATGTGCATTCAGGTGTATTTATGCATGTATTCGTGTGTGTGTGTGTGTGTGTGTGTGTTTCATGCACGTGTAGAGGCCTGTTTATTTGCAGACCTCCCCTGATGTTTGCTCAGAGATGAGGATCACAAAGCGACTCTGCCGGCTGTGAAGAGGAGGATTAAGCACCTTCACACCTTGACTACACACAACCACCAAAGTGCTAAAAGGAAGGTACACAGCGCAGAGTACATACGCTTCAGAATGAGCAATAACACAAACACAGCGGCTGTCAGATCATCATTTCACCGATGGAGTCAACCTTTAATCTGGCCTTTTAGGTTGGGTGGTGACCTGGAGAGGTACGGGGCAGAGTTTGGTCTTTGAATTAGAGAGGTACTCTGTCACGGTGAGTAAAGACGAAAGAGAGACAGCAGGAACAAAGCATTTTCTTCAAAGTCATGAGAGGAGTTTGTGTTTATCCCGCACAAGAAGAGGAAGATTCATTTTGTTGTTTTTTTGTCTGATATTTCGGGGCATTTTGCTCAAAGTGTCAGCGGTAGTGTTACGTTGAACACACTGGCAAATAAACCCTCAATTCGATTACTCCATCCAAGATGCTTCCCACTGCTGGAAACTTTACAGAAAGCCTTACAGAAGAGGATGCTGGGTGTTATTTTCCTTTTTCTGTCGCAACCACTCCATCAGCTGGAGTGATTTTTTGTTTTGTTGTTCCTTTTACACATTAGTTGCTTTACTTTTTGCTGCAGCAGCAGTTTGTGTGGGGTCGACATTTTTCTGTTTCCACTGCAGGATGTGTCGTGCCAACAAACTTCTGCTGTTTTCAGGCTGATCCTTCTAAACGGTCATAAAATCTTTAAGACATATGTTAACTTAAAGAGAACAAAAAGGGTAATATCTCCTCATCATTGTTCATTGTTTTCATATTTGATCTAAAAGAACTCCTTATTTTTGACTCGAAAGACCCTGAATCAGATGAAGTCAGATAGCATGTTGGTGATGCTTTTATCAAAACCATCTTGCAGAATGCGTAAACAATTTATGGCATATGATATTCCCATAGGAAACAAACAAAGCCTTACAAACTAAATGACCAAATCCTGTATGTTGTTTGTCATTGTCCAAAACAACACAAGCATGTTTTGGTCTGGATGCCTGTCAGCAGGAAGACATCATTGGTCTGTGCCTTCAAAAAAAACATTACACTGATCAAACATGATTCACATGACTGTTTGCTGATTTGCCATCACTAAATACTCTTTACACCATGAACAGATCTTGATGCTATGCTCAATGCACCAAAGGAGCAACAGGAAGAGGTTTTCAGGCACAGAGTTAGTGTCATGCCATAACTGGAGCTGGGTAAGTGGGCAATGTAAATGGGCTGAGCAGCCTCTATGGACATGGCGGAGGAGAAGAAACTGAAGAGGATGTTGATGGAGGAAACTCAGAATAGAAAAGGAGAGAGTGATGTTGGCGAGAGCTTTGTGAAATAACAGGCTGAAAGACTGGCTGAAACTGGGGGCAACAAATCACAACAAATAAGTCTTACATAATGTTGCTTTACGTTTTGCAGGGCTTTACGGTAGCTACCACTGAGAACACAGATGTCACGTTCTCAGTTATAATTCTGGGACGTTCATATTTTTCCTTTACCCTGAAGCTGGGTAAATGAGTTATTTCTTCTCTGTACTAACCTTCTAATCATTCACACGTTATTTACCTAGTGCTGTTTACGTATTTGCCCTGTATAACATCCCACAAACACATGGACCGACACACTTACAATCACCAGGTGATGAACTCACACATCTGTTTTGTGATTCGGGGTCTCCTGGGAGACCCTTCGGGGGTTAATGGTCCAGTGATGCTGCTGATGGTCTGATAGCGACCCACAAAGCAAACTGACCTTTAAGAGGAAAAAGGAGCTCTTTGCCATTAGCTTCCATTGATTTTTATTGATCCTCCATTGATTGTTATCAGGATTCTTAACATACTGGGCACTAACCGGACTGTGTTTTAGCTCATTCAAGCCTGAATCCTCTGTCTGTCTGAGAGCCAGTTAGTGCTAATGCTGCTGGTTGTCATCACTGAAGGGGAGCCTGAAATGGAGGCGTGTTTTTGCCTGGTGTAACACTAGACTAAGTAGGAGAAGGTCCAAAATCAAAGGAAAGGTTAGATGTGCTGTGATAAAGCTGATCCTGAGCGTTGTCAGTGCAGTTGTTGCTGACCTCAGATTCCTGAGAAACAGAATATGATACTGCGATTATGGCATAGTGGCCAGTTGTGATTAGCTGGAAGTGTCGGCTGACTCAGGAGAGTCTGGGAGAGAAGAGAAAGCACAGAAAGAGATAAAATGTATTCCCTCAGGAAGTCAGATGAGGGAGCTGATAAAGGTTTTTGTCTGAAAACAGAGTTTAGCATTCGGGGCATCCTGGTGGACCAGCACCCTATGCCCTTGATGTAAATCCACTTTGGTATCTCTTTCATGTGGTGTTAACCTCGTGTTTCCTGCCCTGCTGTCTGAGATCAAGTTATCCAGAAAAGGTGACTTAACATAAAAACAACTTTATCTAGCCTTTGTCTAATACGAAAGAGACTCGTGTTAGAACGAGGCATTTATTTCTACTTCAGCCTGTTTGCCGATTCATTTTGGATGATTGAGGCAGCTGTCTGTGATTATGTGGAAGGTTCGTGATGATGAAGGTTAGACAGACTCAAACATAGTAATACCTGCTGTCTTAATAAATTCAGTATACAGTAAAATCTGCCTTTCCTTTTCAGTATGCCAATACTTGTCACGTTGCAGCTCCTCCAGACTTCCTTTTATTGGCTTTTAATGTGAAGGAAGTGTTGAGTTTCATTTCCTGTAGCTTAGCATAGCAGGTGGTGAATGAATCTAACATTTCTGTGAAAAAAGAAGCTGAAAGCAGCCGAGCAGTGAGTGTGACGTAACTCTGATGGTCTTTTGGCTATAAAAATGTACATTAGATAAACATTTTCAATGTGACCTTATAGTAAGTTAGGCTGAATCATTTTATACCTGCCCTTTATTAGCAACCAGCCTTTCTTTATTTGTGCTTGCCATGATTTATGTGAGATTTCATATGAGAGTGCGAGGCATTGCCTGTGTGCGTAGCTCTAACGTGCATTTCTGGGAATGTTTGAAAGCCCTTTTGAAACCTCTGTTTAGTTTCAACGTAGTATTTGTTTCAAGCCAAAACATCACAAAGCACTGCCTGCTGCTCATATAGAAAGAAAAAAAAAGAGCAGGCAGCACAAACATAAAGTGTCAAATAGTGGGAAAATGAAAAATGAAATCACTTTTGGAAAGTAGAAAGTAAATATTTGGCCCCTTGAAAAGAAACAACATGAAAGGGTCAGAGCGCATTCAAGCTACGTGAATGTAAATACAGCTCAGTTTCCTGACTGAACACAGAGCGTTTTAGATTTGGTTTCATACCAAGACAACAGAGGCGGAGATAAAGGTTTCCTTCTCTCGCAGTCCCAGACGCTGTTCCCCTTGTGTATACTGTCAGCTATCACATCAGCCGGATTTGCACCTTGTCATCCATGTATGACGAAATATGTGTGAACAAACCATAGGCGTATTAATGCGAACAATCTCGTTTATCACGGTGAATAATTAAAAACAAGTCTCAGTGCCGGGCCAAAAAAGAGATGTTTATGGAGGACAACAGAGAAAGAAGGAAGAAGCAAAGTCGCCGGGCAACACTCCGATGTAATAAAATAAACAGGCAAGAGACACATCGTCACCCCTCATCCTTCTCTCAAAAGTGAGAGTCTTGATGTTTATTGAGCTTTTACACCTTGCTGCTTTCCTTCCTTCTTTTTTTCTCTTCCCTTTCTTCTCCATCCTTCCATTTCCAAACTCAGCAACGCAGAGCTGAGCAAACAGCCCCCAGAAGGAGGCGTAGAGGGAGGTGGGATAAAGAGGCAGAGAGGGAAAGGAGGCATCAAATGTTGGAGTAGAAGAGGACACTATCCTCCCCCTCCTCGCAAAGACTGGATGTTCAATTAAAAGGCTGGAGAAAGGTGGAGGTGGTGGAGGAGGGGTGACGGAGAAAGGAAAACAGCACTGATTGACAGTTGGGAGTTAATCCCTTCGCAATGGCTCATGGAGAGTGGAAGGAGCCTCACAAAGGACAGGGATCAGTGACAGGGAAGAGGTGGAGACAGGAGGAGTGAGGGTGGAGAAGAGACACAGAGAAGTTTCTTTTCAAAGAACAGCTGTTGTGTTAGAGACACAACGCGAGCTCACACTGGGAGGATTTACAGAATATATTTCACTTTTTGAGGACGGTTGTCACCAGGCGGTTACAAGGGCTGGGTAATGGGAAGGACTCCAAAACATAATGTTTATGTGATGTAAATTCAAACATATGTTCCAGTCAGCCCATTAACATTATCCTAAGGATAAAGGTATTCGTCCCACCAGTTTTTTTTTTTTTACTAGTTTAACACTTCTTCATGAACTGACGATGCAACTTCCTGTGTTTGAATGAAGTCGACGTTTCAGCTCCATCTTCTTAAGCTCACTTTCACTTAAACATTGTGTACACCAAAGTGTTACGTGAAGCTTTTATCGTATGTGTTGGCACAAAGCAAATTGAACGGTGCGAACCTGAGGGATGTAAAATTTGAAATATCTGAAATGAAAGCTGTTGATGTGCTCTGTTTGCTGCTTAAAGGTCACATGTGAAGCCCAACCCAGTCCAAAATTATTAACCAAAAACTTAAAGACCTAACACTTAACTCCCTGAACTATTTGGGGCTATTTGGTGCATTTAAAGGATCACTGTGTAGGATTTAGCGGTACTTAGCCATGTAGTTGTGGATTGCAACCCCCTCCCCTCACCTTGCTGTTCGAAGGGTGAAGGAGAAACTATGGTAGCTGCGAAAGTGGAAAAACATGACAGGCCCTTTTCAAATCCAGCCTGTTTGTTCTGGGTTGCTGTAGAAACATGTCAGTTCAATGTGGCGGCCTGTGTGGAAGATAATCTGTGATGTCTGTAGATATAAGTTTCATTGTTAGGTAATTATACACTAATGAATTATGCATATTGTATTTCATTTTTTTTGCCATATTCTGTAAATAGAGCCCCCTAAATCTTACATACTAGGTCATTTCTCTTTTACATCACCAGTCCTTGTATAAAATGTATAAAAGCTGTTGCTGTCCTCTGCCCTCACTGCTAGATAATGCAAAATGCATACCAGGATACTTGTCCATAAGTCGGCTCTCAATAAAATAGGGTCCAAGCTGTTGGACTTGGTACTTGGCTACATTAAATTTGAACTAAACACTTGGACTATAATACTGATGACCTCTGTGAAGTAACTGTACACCTGTTCCTCTTTACTCCATTAGCCTCAGAGTACATTACCTGCCCTCTAGTACAGCTCTGTTGTGCCTCCCACCCACAGCTCATTGTTTCCTGTATCTGGTTGCCCTACTTTTGCAGATTTTTCAGGTTTTTCCTACCTTCCACCGCCACTCCGCTGCCTGCCCACCCCTTACCAACCTGTATTCTGCCTACTGACTAATTAAAGACTGTTTTACCTCAGTGCTCTTCTTTGTTGAGTCAGTTTGAGGAAAGGAAAATCTTGATTTTGATCCACAAACAATCCATCAAAACAATGGTCTTGATACCATTCTCCCCTTGCTTGCAAGACTCAAGGTTCAATTAAAAGACTAGAGAAAGGTGGAGATAGTGAAGGTGGCAGAAGGGTAGGGGGGGAGGAAATAGTATTGATTGACATTTGGGTCATGGAGAGGATGAGGAGCCTCAACGAGAGAGGTATCAGTGACAAGGAAGAAGAGGAGAAACAAGGAGTAAGTGGGGGGCGTGGCAGAGAAAGGTAAGATGCTTTAACCAAGCGATGATTACTACTTGATGACATTCCCATGAAGATTAGTTGACTTGATTATCTGGGCTTGCTCTGAACCAAACCACCTTCACATCTCTCGAGTCAATCCCATCAAGGAAAGCTCTCTAGTTTCTGCCTTTAGAACTTATTGATGGCCAGCTGGTCATATAGCGTCTTGTGTGTGTCGATTGGAAAGGTTGCTCCTGGGGTTTCTGCCAGGGACATCCATGACTGTTCCTTGATCTCCTGATTCCACAAGTCTGGCTGCTTCCAGAGGAGTCTGGCAACAGCAACACTGTCAACGTGATTATTTGAATCTTTTGTTGAATTCCCGAATGTGCTCCCATCCCATCCCTCCTTTAGATCTGCTTGCCATCTAGTCTGAATTCACTGCAAGAGCATCTAGTGTGCCTTCTGTTTATAGTGCTTTAGCTAAATTGTACATTTTTGCCTTCCTCTTCTCACCCCTTTGGTCCCTTTGCCTCCAGTGAATGCCTACCTGTTGCTAACCCCTCTAAGCAAACTCTGTTTTAAACTCCAATTGTTTTGGTGTCTTCTTAAGAGTGCAGAAGCCTCTTAACATAAATTGTGGATTGTTCAGAGTGTCCGAGTGTGAGTGTCAGAGAGCCCCTATCTGTGCCTCCACCTCCCCTCTGCTCCAAGCTTTCTTTTCTTAAGGCATACACATTTGAACACACACATACCACCCCGTACACTCTATAGACACCATTTCATAGAGCATCTCCTGCTAAGCTGCAGGTCGATTTTAAGCCAACATGCACCATTAACGATGCCATACTGGCCTTTGTGAAGGCTCCAGGAGGGGGCACATCCTGCTGCTACTCTAGCCTGACGAGCATCATGGCTGGGAGGGCAACGGGTAGGACCAGGGTTTATAGTGCTACCTCACAGAAGGTCTTTATGACTTAGAGAGTCTTAATGAGGTGGAGCAAGTTAATATTTTAACATGTGTGTCTATTGTTAAACCATATGCCAGTGTGGTCCTGTCTGTATCATCACTGTGAAGAGGGATAGGGCGACAGATAAAAAGAGAATGGACAGAGAAGAGGGGAGAAGTAAAAGGAGGGATGGAAACATGGAGACATAAAAGGTTTAATTATGAATTTTTAACCTTTTACCTGTAATGCTGATCTTTTCATACATCTAAACATTTTGTGAGGGAAGAAACCAATAGTTTGGTCTCTCGTTCAACAACACAAAAGTACAAACTAGTGACCCTTTCAGTACAAGACTGTGCCTTCTACTCACTACCTTTACAAATGTTTAACATCTATTATACACTGTAATATGGTGCTTTTTCCTGATTTGGTGCATGTGTACTGAACCTCTTCAGTTGACATTTACATATAAGATGTAGTGATCTGGAACGTGGCACACAAAATACTGCAGAATGGAGTGAAAGGAAGAGCAAGGAGGCGAAAAGACAGAAAAGAAGCCTTCATATAGGAGTCTAAATATGAGCTTTGATGATTTGGGACAGACACTCAAAACACTTCAGGGGAGGGAAAGATAGTAGAAGAAAGGCGGTGAAAGAAAGGGAAAAAACCCTTTACATCTGGAAAAGACTCTGACAGGAAGCCACCCATCTGTGGCCAAACAGCTGGGGGCCAGACAGAGTGGACCCTGTCAGCATGAGTGTGTCTGTGTGTGTTTGGTGTGTGATGAGCAGGTGGGGGTGGGATGTTGGAAGAGAAAGGCTAAGTCACCGGTCTGGAACGCTGGATGTCACAAGATGTCTTCACGGCTCCGAGCTAACCCAGGACAGGATGGTTTTGGGGTGGGAACAGACAATTAACCTGTTGGAACAACTGTCCTCATGGCTCTGCACAACAAGCGCAGCTCTGACAGGTCCCACAGCCCCCCGCTAATGCCTCAGTGTTTTCATTTCTCCACCGCATCTGTCAGAGATTACCCCTCGCTGCACCTGAGGTATGTGTGGAAGATGAAAAAAAAAAAAGCTCACCAGCATTGACTGACACTAAAATTATGACCACGGTTATTAAATGAAGTATTTATCAATTTTCATGCCAGAAAAATCGGTTTGTATGCAGCAGGCTGGTTTGATTCAGTCCATCTGTTCAGTCATAAATGGACAATTATATCCATTCAGTGATAAGTAATTAGTTTTGAGACTATTTGCAGCCAACCCTGTCTCGTAGAAATTATATTTATATACACTGTAAAAGAAAAATAGTAAAAAATGATAATAAAAAAAACTGGCAAACAAACAAAAACCATAAAAATGTCAAAAACCATAAATTTATTGAATTTCTCAGTCAAGAGAAACACTGTTCTTTTACCATTTTCTGAATTATTACAGTCAAACACCTTCAATAAAGTGACAAAGCCGCCCTGCAATGCATTGTTTTCTTAACTTTACTCACTTTACTTTTGTCTGATTTGTTGGTATGTATGTTTTTACTCACTGGGTGTGACCAGACGCGAAACATTCCAGAAAGTTTCAACCTCAAGAGAGAAGTGCAACTTTTTAGGACTGCATTATGTTTGATGTCATGAAAAAAGTAAAAGATTTACCTTAAAATTACAAAGAAAAAGGTGAAATTACCAGTACAGACACAAACATTTTACATAAACTCGTATGAAGAAACACTATAAATAACACAGTAACTTTTCTGTACAAAAATGAGAAATAACTGTAATTTGTTTACGTTTATGTGCCACACCAGACCTGCAAAGCAGTGGTCAGGGTGGATGGTGCAGGACAACAAAGTCCAGATTTTGAGTCCCATCTGTGGTCAGGTTAAGGCAACAAAAGCACTTTATAGTTAAAGTTGGTGACAGATTGTGGTTTTGGTCAAATGTTACAGTAATAAACAACTGTGCCTCAAATCCCTGCTGACTTTTTATTTATTAAACCGAGAGATCTCTCCCAAACCCCAACCAAATGCAGACCTGCCTTGTCAAAGAGCTCCCTTGCCCAGAAATAAATGTTTGAGAGATCCCAAGAAAAATGTGTTTGGTCTGTTATCAGGCATCCTGATTCACCATCCACAGTCAACGTGTCACCCTTATGCCACACTTCACATGGCTCCCATCCCATGTCACCACATACTGCAAGTTTTGGGGCCATTTTATGCACACCCAGAATATATTATATATATTATATTTTCCTGGAAATTGCATTATTTTTAAGTGAGTATTAAGTGAGAGTAGGTACCACTGTAACTGTGTGAGTTTTGCATGAAGGGTTTTTGTTGTCTTATTGTTGCTAAGCTAGTAAGTGTTCACAGTATCAGTGTTGCCAAAAAGGAATTTTGTATATTCGTGCATAACAATAAACATGCTGCGAAAATATCAAGATATATGTAAGTACTAGCATCAGTGGAAAATAGACAATAACATTAAAAAGTATTATGAAGGTAATGAAACACAATATGTACAATATGAGTGTTATTTAAAGAAGTGGTTTGTGAAGGAATGTGGAAACTATAAAGAACTAGAAGTCTAAATACAGTGTGTACACAGAGTTAGTCAGCCATAAAAGTGTTTTCTTATCCTCCAGGAGTTTCCGAAGGCTCGTGTAAATAAATTTGTGATGAATGAAAAAGCGTCCAAAGTGGCTCCTTGACGTCTTTACTGCAGAAACAGACCGTGGACTGAATAGTCTGTCAAGCAGCCAAGAATTACAGCTGTCAGAGATGATGAGTAGCTCAAAAGGACAGAAAGAGAAAAGGCTTCAAGGATAAGTACTCCAGTGGACTCCAGTCACAAGTTTGATGACTTTTGTCTCGACGTGACAAAATCAAAAAGAGGTGCAACTTGACTTGGATTTTAACGCCAGTGACACGTGGCTTCACTTTAAAATACTTAAAACGGACCCCCAAACCCAAATGTTATAAAGTGTTATTTAGTTTAAGTTTGTTTTGTTTGTACTGAGAGCAACATTGCTTAAAATTAGTATTTTTGGGATTTAGACCCTCAGAGTGTAATCCCACTGTGGTCAATAACAACAGCTGTACACGTGTATTTGTTATAATTATATTACTTATCATAAAAAAACAAGCAAATAACAACTTTGCTAACATCCAAACACCAAAAAAGTGCAACAACACAAGACATAGCAGTCAGCTAATATTACTTACTAGTCCAACAGCAAGAAGCCCAGCTCAACGTCTGTCTTTCAGCCTCTTATTTCATGAACCTCTCTTTTCTCTACTTAGCTTCATCCGTCAACATCCTCTTCGGTCTCTTCTCCTCTGCCATTATGTCTATAGAGGCTGCTGAGCCTGGTTACATTGTCTGCTTGTCCAGCTCCAGTTCTGTCACAATACTGGCTCCGCTCCCTGTTTGCATTCCCCCCTCCTCCTAAACAGTCCAAAACACCTGTGGTACAAACACTAACACTCTGCCAGCGCTCTGCGATCACAGCCTGAGCAGCTGAGCTAGCAAACTGAGCTAACATTAGCTAAGAGTAGCTACAGTTTGCAGCAGTTTACTTTACTGTCCATCAGGAAACTCTGTAAATCACACAGAGTTGGAGGACATCAGAGAAAAAAACAGAATACATTGTCTCTATAAAATACATACTCCTGCCGACCAGGATTCCAAAGTTGCATTGTGTGAGACAGACATAAGGATGACAGAGACACGATTCGTCATTGTAGCATCAACATGATTTAAAATATGTTAGTTTATAGTAGAAGAGTCAAACAATGTTGCTTTAAATTTACTTGCTAGCATTTGCTCAGCATCCAGTCAAGTTGCAGGAAAGAACCACAATGAACTGACATTAACCTACTGAGCGCCAGTTTGATAGATAGACTGTAGATAGATAGACTTAAGTTGCTGAAAGAACTGTATGTCAAGGCTAACATACTTAGCGAGCTAATGCTTAGCTAACTTTAGCTTATCAGCTAAGTATCTTTACTAGCTAGTTTTCCATTTTCCGTCAGTTCGTCTCAGATGAGTTTGGTTGTGTTTGTTTATAAAAAAACGATAAAGTTTGAACATGAAATATATTGTCTTTGTTTTCAGGTAAAGGTTATATTTATAACAGCATTCATATTACAAAGTAATCTACCAGGAATGTCAACTTGTAATTATTTGACTGGCAGCACAGTTTTTCAGCTGGATGACACTGCATTCAATAAACATATCAGCTCGTTCAAAGTGAATTATCTTCCTTTTCTTGTGTGTACTTAAACAGTCCTTTGAGTATGTGCTCATACTCAATCTGAAATGTCAACGTGATGTATTTACTGTGGCCTTTTCTGCAAGGTGAGAAAGACTCATTCGCTCTAAATATGAAAACAAAATCTCACACAGAAGAAGTCATCACTCCGGCCGGCTATTCATGACTGTCAGCGTTTAAACACATGCAATCTACACCTTTTCTGTATCTGTTTTTCAGAATAAAACAGTGACAAGGCCTTTTGTCCTTACATGTCATAACATTGCTTCTAGCCAGCTAGGGTGAAGGGACAGCTGCTGAGGACTTTGGTTTCCTTCTTGTTAAAAGCTTTTTGCTCTCTCTCAGATGTGTGTGTGTGTGTGCGTGTGTGTGTGTGTGGCTTCCTCCCGTGTCAGCTTCAAACGAAGAGGAGTTTACCTCCGGCAGATTTTGAAGTCCTGACACTTTTCATGCCCTTGAAGTTACTGGAAGAAATTTGTTTTGGATAGCTGGGTATAGGTGAGAGGGAGAGAAAGTGTGTGTGTGTGTGTGCGTGTGTCTGTGTGTGTACGTAACAGTAGTGTGTGTATGAGTGAGCACTTGTTCAAAGTGAGTGATGACGACTTGTGACCGCAGCTGAAATTTGATGCGATCAGTTCAACAGACCACTGTTTGTGGCTTTTTAACGCATTTTGCAGGTGGCACAATACACACAGACACACAGACACACACAGACACACACACTCTGGTGGTCTGTTGTATAGCAGGAAAGGACTGTTAAGCTTTCCCAAGGGAAACAGCAACACAGCCGTTCAATGGACATTGTTATTAGGCTGTTTTTCTTTAAGCGATCCTCCCCATTCCTCTCTCCTCTCTCCCCCGCTCTCTCTGTCTCACCCCCAGCTGATGGCTCCTGCAGGTGATTAATGCACGGCCGCGACCGTTAGCGCTTTGCTAATCAGCCCAAAAGCACTTTGCTTAAGTGAGGAAAGTCGTTCCAAATGGTGTTGCGGTGTCGTCGTATGAGGTCAGGGAGTTTACGTCAGAGCCCTTACATGTAGGCATTCACTCTAGACGAACTGCCATCATCCATTTGTCCTGCATCAGGTCATCATGGAACGTAGCTGGAGTGTATTCCAGTGACCAAGCAGAAGTATGTATCCGATACATATACAGTATTTATATAGATGGATGGTTGTTTTTTTACAATAAAATTCTGATCATTAAAAGTGTTGGAATGGAAATAGTTAAATCATAAATCAGTCGATTTAGTTTTGGGCTGGTCAATATTTTATCAATTCTTTCTGGCCCTGGGACGGATATCCCGATGTTTGAGCTGTGTACTTTTGGTGTCATTACACCATTTAACTGCAATAACAATCTATTTTTCATGACGCTTCTGAACTCGACCTTTCTACAGGGTTTAATAAATGATTCACGACGCTGTCATGAAGCCGTTTGACAGTGTAATAAGGTTATAAAGCCATGACACATTAATGATCCCGCTGGCTGGTTTTTCTTTTGTGATTTGTCCAATGTCAAGTAGTCATGACAGATCTTTAGAGTCATATTATTAACTAAATGAAATTTAATCACAGTCATGAACATTTATAAAGTTGAATTCATTTACGTGTCAGTTTTAATGACACAGCAGATAAAGTGGAACTAAGTATCCGGTAAAAAGCGGGACTTCTTTTCACGTAAATAATGAGTATAAATGACACTGAAGTGGAAGGACCTTTTAGTTTGAGGCAAAACATCTGAAAGTGAATCTCACACTCTTGCTCTTTGGGACGTATTGACACGCACACAAACATGCTCACAAACACACACACACACACACACACAGGCTAATGAGAGTGTTTCTCAGCCTGTGTTTGGTGGATTAACGCTCTGAGCAGCAGAATGGATCTGATTGAGAGAGGAAACCAGCAGAGGGGTGATAAAGGGAGCGAACAGAGTGACGGGGTAAAGTAAATAGCACTGACCCATGGGGGGTCGGCCCCCTTTTCACCAGCTCTCTCCCTGGGAATCCACTCTCAGTCATTCAGGCCTGTCACCCCGCTCTTCACCTCAACGCACAACTATCTCCCAGCCCTTTTGGGATTCAAATGATATCTCATTAGCTCTTATTGGATTGCAACTTTCACGGGATGCATAGTGTTTCAGTTTTTCTCTCTTTTACCGATCGATTAAAAAGGACACCAGCGTCCGGATAAAGGGCTCCTTTTTTGTTTTCCCTCCCTTCATCGACCGCCTTGCCTAATTTCCGCTTCTCTTCTTTCCCTCATTTATTCGCTCTCTCACTCCATCTCTCCTGTCTCAGTACAACATGTTGTATCTCTAACTATTTCCAAGTGGTTTCAATACAGTCGGGATTCATCCTGCACTCTCATCCTCTCTGGCCTCTGTATCCACAGGGTGTCTTTGTCTGTTTCTAATGTGCCATTAACTCTCAGTGCTTGTCAATGGTCCTCAGCCCCAAAGGCCACAGAATTAACCCAGAGAGAGAGAGAGAGAGAGAGAGAGAGAGAGAGAGAGAGAGAGAGAGAGAGAGAGAGAGAAAGCAAAACAGAGCAGGGAGGGACGATAACCTGAGCCAACAGATACTTATTTGGGGTTAACAGGAGACAAACGGGACAGAGCACGTTTTATAATCCGGCTTCCAAAAAAGTTGGCTCACTGTGTAAAATGTAATCAGAAACTGAATGTGATGATGTGCAAAACATTGAAACAAAGACAACTTCAAATGTTGAAACTGAGAAATGTGATGGTTCTTTGGAAAATGATATGCACATTTTGAATTTGATGCCAACAACAAGTTTGAAAAAAGTTGGACAGTGGCAACAAAAGACTGTTAAAGTTGTTAAGTACAAGAAAACAGCTGATGGAGCATCTCACGATGAATGAGGTTAACTGGCAACAGGTTAGTAAAATGATTGGGTCTAAAAAGATTATCCCAGAGAGGGTGATTCTACAGTTCATAATATCATATCATATATCATATAAGTTTGACTGGCAGACAAAGTAATGGGTATAAACTAACAATGTCATAAATGTGAGAAATGTTCAGCTGTGTGTTCAACAACACTGACATATAAAATGAACGATCACAGAGAAGGTTTGAAGGAAGTTCTTCTTGACTCCACAGAAACACACTCCTCGACCCTCTCTGTGCTGGCTGATGTTTTCATTTTTGTAATTTTTGTTTCTCCGAACGCACTGAAACTCCAAGCCAGTGTTTAAAGATTTACACACAGTCTCAGTGTTTGGGTGAAAAAAAAAACAACAGTTTTAGTTTGGATGGAGGTGCTGAAATATTTTAACTCGATTAATGTCGATGCACTCGACTAAATATTCTGACAAACCTTTACATTCTGGTAAAACAAGGAGCTTTACAGGAAAGACATCTCCAGAATGACATGTGAGAAATTTCAGGTCTTCATATTTTTTATGTACTTATATTCTGGAGTGTTACAATACAGATTCAAAAAGATAATCCGTTGCTTTTACTTGGTCCAGTATTGACTTTCAAAAAAAAGCTTATGTCTTAATGTGTCATCATCGAAGGGAGGATTTCTTTGTGGACATGTAGTCAGGAGGAATCATTCAAATGTACAAATGTCATGTGTGTCATGTTCTGTTTTAAGGTAGAGATTAAAAAAAAAGAGTGTTTCAGTCTTTAGTGTCCAAAAACACTGAATCCTACACTTCCCACAATGCAACTGGATAGCATCCTAACTACCCTCTTCTTCCAAACTCTCAATGGTGTTTCTGTTTGTTGTTAAACACATGCATTGAAGATCACAGCTTGCAGCTGTGTAAAATTGATGGAATCTCCCTCCCCTCACAACTGGTGATCAATCGATATCTGCAGTTTTAAATCAGTAACTGGGGTCAGAGACTAGAGGGAAGGCAAGTGGGTGGGGTGAGACGGAGCAGCGATACACAACGGGAACGCCACCAGTCGAGAGACCAGGCATCCGCCCACAGGGGTCACAGGTCCTATGGGTGGACAAGACACCGACAGGAGGTGAGTCGAAGGAGCCGACATGAGCTCAGGCAGATGACTAGCTGGAGTTGAACGCCTGCATGAGTTAAATGAAAGAAATTTGGATCAATGCAGAGGTAATTTTATGTGCTTCCTGTTTCTTTCACAGCGTCACAAACTGGTCATTCAAGGTGGACAGTAGTCCAATATGCCCTAGTAGACAGAGCAACATTGGTTTTTCAGTCAGTGAAGCCTCCTGACTCTGGTGATGCTCTGTTTTGTCTGAATCAACAACCTTTGGATGGATTTCCATGAAGTTTGGTTCACATTCATGTTCCCCTCAGGATAAATTATAATCACTTTGTTGATCTCTTAAAGCAACACTGTGTAACTTTTCTTGATAAAAATATCAGATTTTCCTGAGCTGTTAACTGTAGCTGCTGTTAGCTAATGTTAGCCTAGTTTGTTAGCCTGTGACTGTGAGCTCAGAGCACAGGGAGAATGTTAGTGTTTGTACCGCAGGTAACAGCGGGAAGAGGAGGTTTTCAGGACAGGGATGCAGAGGAATGTTGACAGGGAGCGGAGCCAGGAACAGAACTGGGCAAGCGTGCTCAGCAGCCTCTATGGACATAATAATAGAGGAGAAGAGACGGAAGAGGACGTTGACAGGAGAAGCTAATAAAAGAAAAAGTGAACATGACATAGCAAGAAGAGGAGATCTGAGTAATGTAATCATAACACACATGTACAGCTGTTCATATTTACAGCAATAGTATTACAGTCTGAAACTAGAGGGGCGTTATATCGCAAAAATACCAATTTATGCGTATTGTTGATTTAACATAAGGTGACTAAATAATGATCCATCATCCTCAGCTGCACTTTGCGTTTATATGCTCAGTAGCAAATGTTAACATGCTAACATGCTTAAACTAAGGTGGTGACAATATTAAATCTACTTAGCATCAGCATGTTAGCATACTGATGTTAGCATTTAGCTCAAAGTGCCTAAATAAACCTCATAAAGCAGCTAGCATGGCTGTAAATGCTTAAGAAGTGTTTCCCCGTCGACTTTTAAACAATTATTTCTAGTATTCTAACCCCCTCGTGTCACACTCAGCTGCAGTGCTGTTGGTTTGCAGTTTATGTGAATGTTGTCATGACGTTGGCTCAGTTTTTGTTTTGTCTGATATTCAACACTGAATGATCCCTGAGCGTCCACATACGGCTTGTTTGCATTGCACCCATCATTCCAATGCAGAAAAGTCCTCATTGTTGTGACGGTAGAGATGCACTTTGTGACAAAGCTTTTCACCTTCCTCACTCTCTCTGTCTCTCACTCCCCAGGATGTCTGTAGGCTTTAACAGATGGATTAACCCTTTATTCCTCTTTTCTCTCGAGGGGCTGATCCTCAGCTCTGCTTTGTTTATGTTTTTGGATGACATGAGATCATCTGGGATCAACGCTGTGCACACCTCCTCTTCCTCCTCTTGTTAAATCCATGTATTTTCTTTTCTGTTTTTCGCCTCCTGTGTCCTCTCTTGACCTTTTCAAAAGCAAAGTTGGCAGTCCAATCCCTAATGTTGTCTCTTGTTAGGAGTGAAGATTATAGTTCCCTAAACAGACACATGCACAGATAAATGTCTCGAAGCAAACTTGCTTTCAAAATTCTCTGGCTGCCAGAGTTTTAAAAAACATCCAACAGGGTCAAGATAACCTCTGAATCCACAGAGAAGCATCGAACGATAGGTGGACACACAAGATTACCTTTAGTTTAGTTTGGTATCATCAAAGCATATTTCTGCAGGATAAAAACGCCTTCAGATTCCTGCAGGATGTTCAGAGAAATTCTGAATGAGCTCAAAGAGGATTGATGAAAACAAAACAATGTAAATAATTAGAGATATTAGATTTTCACCCATGAACGGGTTAGGGCCCAGTCAATCTCAGAAACCATCGGCTATTGTCTGATGATGATTTTGCCTCTGGGGCAAACAGACAATCTTTTTTGGCTTCCACTGTAGCCGGCGGATATCCAGAAAACCAATATCCACAAATGTCCTGTCTGTGTTTAGAATTGACATGAGACTGCCTGTATCCATGACAACGGCGGCCTCACTTAATTTGCTGCTAGCTAGCTATCTTGCCATTATGAGAAGATTAAGTTAGCAATGTGACATCAGGAGCTATTAGTTTGTTTCCACAGAGCAAAGGAAACATACGCCTTTAAGTATGAGCATGCGCGTCATATTATGAAGATCCCAATGCTAATTTCATTAGCACGTTAATGGTAACTCACATTATATGTTAGCATTGAGCTAAAGCAGTAATCTTCCAGAATTTGCAAAAAATTATTTTAAGAAATTGTGATAAAAGAAAGAAAGAAAGAAAGAAAGAAAGAAAGAAAGAAAGAAAGAAAGAAAGAAAGAAAGAGAAAGAAAAGCATTATACTTAGAATTTAGGAATTTGGAAATCCTATTCTAATCCTTTCCTAAATACAGTTAGGAAACATGTCTGTAATACCAGAAATCCTAAATCATAAACTGAGGATTTCAAACTTTAATTAGACCCCTATCTTATGTCGCTAAAATAATTTAGCTGTGTATGCACTCTCTGGTCTGACCAAAAATGTAGGCAAATGAAAATTTGATTGTTGATTCGTGCTCCAGCTTTCGCTAGCTGGTTGTTAGGTTGCAACACAGGAAGGACAAACAGTGACACGGTATTTAACCGAAAATGACTCACTGTTTTTAGCAAGTAGCTGCAGGTCAAGTACAAATTAATCTCCTTCCATGACATCCTCAAACTCTGCAGCCGCGTGCTAAAGTGAAAAGGTGTGTGAGAGAGACAGAGATGTTTTTAGTGAGCGCACAAATTTTTGTTACTGTGTGAGGTAAAGAGCCCACCTGCGTGTGTGTGAGAAGGTGTGTGTTTCAATGTTGTGTATGCATCTGAACTTGTTTGTGTCTGAGAGAGGGAATGTATATATGTGTGTGTGTATGAGTGTGTGTGTGTGGTTCTGATCGAGCCTTTCCTCAGGGTCTGCCTGGCATTGTGTTGCTTCCTGTCCCGGCAGACATTATCAGTGTGGGATCAACAAAGGGACAAAAGGGCTCCGGACACACGCACACTCACACACTCACACACACACACTGGCTAACTCACTTTTTCCCAGGCCTCTTGGAGCCACCAATGGTTTCCTGTCTATCTATCTATCTATCTATCTATCTATCTATCTATCTATCTATCTATCTATCTATCTATCTATCTATCTATCTATCTATCTATCTATCTATCCTGATACTATCCCTCTTCCAATTCTTTCTCACCCCCATCTCCACCTCTCTCTCTTTATCTCCATCCTCAACCCTTCATCTCCACCTTTCCTCCTTATTCTCTCCTTCCATCTTTCCCTTCCTTCCTCCTCCCTCCCTCCTCGTCATCTCCAGTCCTTTACCAGCTTTCCTCCCACATCACGTCACATGTCTGTGGCAGTGGAAATGTTAGTGTTGGTGCCTCATTGACCAGACAGACTCAGGGAGGTTGGAAGTACTTTCTGTGTCGGGGTCGAGGTGGCAGGGCCGGGCTAGGAACAACCCCCACCCCCACCCCACCCCGCCATGCAGAGCAGGTACACTGACTTGCAGCCCAACAGCACAATAAATCCAACTGTATCTCAACGACACAGGATGCGCAATGCAGTTTTTCAATTCGAGTACAGCCATTGTGAAATGATGATTGCAACATTTCTTCTTTTTCTTCTGTAATTAGTGCCAACATCTGACCGACAAAATATAAATATAAGACATATGTTTAACTTACATTTGTATATTCATGGCAACTGCTCCAGCTCCAGCAGCTTCCTCTGCCGCCATTTTCACAATGCACTGAGTCCTTTTGTCTTCCGCTACGTAGCTAAAATGGCAACCATTGAAGGCAAGAAATGTCCGGCGTTCCACATGTTATGAGTGCACCACCTGAGTGCTCACAGTAAACTGCATTTTGCCAGAATTGACGTGTGAGTGCACGCAAGTACTCGGTACGGAAGTACACAAATCGAGACACAGCACAGATTACTGGTCGGTTTGCTCTCAGCTGCCATGACAAAAAAAAACTTGAGATGTTTTTGTGTCATTTAAGTTCTCGGTTCATTTTGAATCGTTGACGAGTGTCATGCCAAAAGGTGTTTGATCCAGAGAAAAACAGCTGCAGGGGTCTGTGAACTGCGAAATACAAACAGTTATGACCTGCAAATACACGTAACTTTGTGTCTGTGGTAACAGCAAAGGTTTGTCTTTGTGACGTTTCCTGTAACCGAATAAGGTTTCATTAGTATTTTCGACTCAAGCTCTTATTCCCACTTGACCTCTGGCATTATGGACAGATCCATTTTAAGAGGTGGGGGGAGGTGACGATGTTACCACCACTTCCAGCACCTGCTTTGATAGCCTATTGACAATTTTTGAACTCGAATCAGAGGGGCTGCTTCAACATAATGTGGGCCGTGGTTTGTTGCCCCCCAGCGCACCTCTACTTCCAACACCTCTGATCAAACCATGTTTAGTCGAACCACCATCAGCCTGAGACTAACACGCTGACATAAAGCAACGTGTGTACCACTCCTTCTTCACTATTCACGCCATTTATTTTCTTTTTCCTTTTGCCTCTTTCTCACAGTCGTCCTTCCACTTCATTCACCTCTCCTTTCCTCCCCCCTCACTCTTTTTCATCATCTCTCTGTCTCTGTATCGATCCACTCCCCCGTCACTCTGAATCCCTGCTCATCTGCCCAGTCAGCTTTGAATGAGGAGGCGTCGGTGAGGCCGCCACTATCTGAGGTGTACAAACACTCACTCATCCTCGCTCTCTCTCTCTGAACACATGTGACGCTATCTGAATGTTTTTAATTTCTGCATAAGCAGAAGGGAAAATGGCCAAATGTTTTCTTCTTCCTCTGTTTTCAACAGCTACATTCTGTATTACAGCCTTTATCTGAAGGCTGATAGTATGAAGTAGAGCCATGCTCTCTATCATCACTTTGTTTTCCAATATCAGTAATCTTGCAGAAACTAGGTTTTCCCTCTCATTTTCGACTCTCTGTTCACACTAACGTCTTAACAGACGTACAATGTGATGTCAGTGTTTTGGTTCGTCCTCCACACAGCTTCATGTCTCACCAGGAGCTTTTTGTAGACAGATTTTGTTAACTTGCTCAGATTTGGTCATTTTTTTCTTTGATTTATGTGTTTCTACCGTGAATTAGTTGGCCATGTAATTAAACTTTTTCACTTTTTTATGATTTTATCTGAGATTTTATGATGATGTCTTTTTTTTGAAAATTGAAATCGTGGCACTTCCACATCACATGACAGAACTTTTTGGAGGGTGGATGAACCTGAAAACTTTTGGCTTTGTGTGCTCATTTCAAACATCAGTTAATGCTGTTGTTGATCTGTATTTTGATATTTGAGATGATATTTTGATTTGTGTTCTAGTTTTCCCTCTGATGTCCTCTGGCTGCTCCACCTCAGCTCTCTGTGATTTACAGAGTTTCCTGATGAAAAGTAAACTGCTGCCAACTGTAGCTGCTGCTAGCTAATGTTAGCTCAGTTTGTTAGCCAAGCTGCCCAGACTGTGAGCTCAGAGGTTCGGGCGAGTGTTAGTGTTTGTACCACAGGCTTTTTGGACCACTTCAGGGCCGAGGCGCAGGGGAATGCTGACGGGTAGCAGAGCCAGTGTTGCTCTCTCTCTCTCTCTTCGTGTCACTATTTTGCAGCATAAATGGTGAGTCAGACTCAGATTTAGAAGCTGGGTACATGAAATAAACAAAACCAGAACAGACACACAGGTAGAGCATCATTTAGTCCATGAATCCACCTGGATAGTCTCTGTTTCAGAGACATTTCAGGCTGACAGTGGAGGTTTGACCAGTCTGAACATCTGATTGGCGGGTAGAGCATGACGTCAGGCTCCGTTTTTTCAGAAGTTGGAGCTGGCTTAACTTCTCTGCCGTACGCCAGAACGATTTTTCGCTGACACCCCTGTGGCATGGCCAGAGCCGAAACAGATGACCCCCACTGAAATAAATGGAAAAAGCTCTGTTTTCGCCAGAGCGCCGGATCCTGTCTGAATCCAGCCTTAGTCATTGGAAAGGTTCATGAATATATATATATATATATATATATATATATATATATATATATATGAAACTGAGTGCAACAAATCACAAGATAGAAATCTTACATTGTAGCACCTTCTTGGTGTTTGGCAAATCTGTGCAGGTTTTCAGTTTATTCCATTCTTTAATGACTTCTAAAAAAAGCACACTGTGCAAAGGCGGTGCCTCGATGAGGGATACTACAGTCTCCCCGTGAAGCTCTGCTCATCAGTATTTAACTAAGTGAAGTGGTCTGATGAAATAAACAAAAAACAAAGGGTTTTAGTGTTGCTGGCGGTCACTATGGAGACCCATTTTGAATGTTCGAGACCAAAATGGAGAGAAAAAGATGCATTTTGATCAATTAATGCTAAAAAGCTGATTGAGGATTTTACTGTGTGGAGAGAGGAGGGGTATTAACAGCAACAGCCACCATGTCTGAACAGACAAAGTGAAGAGCGCCACCTACAGAAAGTCAAAGCTTGTAATATAAAATCTATAGATAAAAACCTCAAACATAGCGTCACTGACTGGTGATTTAAAACAATGTGTTAATGTTCATGATTCACAGAGTGTGAAGAAGCTTTCCGCTCCTTATCCTCTTTTACTCATTATTGTCCTTTCATTTTGTCTCACCCATTGTCTTTCTCCTGGGTCTCCTTTCTTCTTCTACTCCGAGGGGGTCTGCAGGCTTTAACAGTTAGTTTAACCCTTTATTTCTCTTTGTCTCCTCTCTTTGACTGATCCCACTTTCTCCTTGTTTGTATTTTATCCCCAAATAGAGATGACACGAGATAATCTAGGATCAGCACAGCTCTGCCATCATCTATTCTCTTTTTTTGTGCACACCAGAATCGGCACAGGACAAACAGAAAGAAAGAAGAATCAGGTGTATGTGTGGACTTTTCCTGTAATTAGCCTCAATTCAAAAACACCTGTGTCTCCTACACAACAAGTGTATGCTGTGCAACGTGTGGAGCTAACGGACCGCCTACAGTGTGAGACAAACAAGCAGGCAACATAGATAAAATTATCAGTTCACTTTCTTTGGTTATTTGCATTCAAAACAGCAAAAAAAAAAAAGTATTAAAATTCATAGAAATCCATCCAGAAACCTTTCAAACTCCTCCTGTAGCACTTCTCTTCTACCCATTTAAATATTTCCAAACACTCAAATATGGACAAAAACACCACTTCTGTTCAACTCAAGTGTGTGTTTGGTGCAATTTTGGTAATACAACAGCAGTTTGGAGCACAAAATGGACGGTGGAGAACTGTGTAAAAATACAGCATTTTGGTGGAGTGTTCATGTTTTTTTAAAGATATTTTTTGGGCTTTTTTAACTTAACTGAAAAGTGACAGGAAGGTGGGGAAAGACAGAAGAGGGATAACATCCAGCAAAGGGCCGCAGGTCAGATTTGAGCTCTAGCCTGCTGCGGCAAGGTCTGAGCCTTTGTACATAGGACGCACACTCTACCAGCTGTGCTAACCGGAGCCCCCAATGGAGTGTTAATGTTTAGTAGGTGGTGTAGGTGTAGCTGCATAAGGAAGCTAACCCATTATGTCAGAGTAAAAGTACACCCACCACTCCAACGCCAACCTGCTGTAGTAACTTGTTAGTGCAAAGCAATAACATTACTAAAACCACATTATTACTGTGTTATTATATTTTGCCTGTTCCCATTTTCATAATAATGCCTTTCATAGTTTTAATTTGACCTTTTCAGTGAACATGCTTCCTCCTTCTCTTTTATTTCCAAAGTGGCGTTGATTATTTCTTCACAAAGTGAACGGAAAGCGCTCCAGCCTCTAGTTAATACAATTATAATGAGTAAGACAGTTGATGCAAAGTTTGGGCGCAGTATAGGAGAAAGTCCTGACACCCATTGTGCTGAGGTTGATGGCTGGTGCTGCCAGTAAATGTGCTGATGAGGACTGCAGTCAGCGAGACAGGGTATAAGTCTGAAGGATGTCTGTGAGAGAAACAGGAGATAGATTATTTAGTTATCTGAAGATTCATAGTAACACATTCATAGTGCAAATTACCAGTTAAGGAAATCTGACAAGGAGACCTGACGTTACCATACGTTTACCTCGTTATTTGAAACTTTGGCTGACATTGATGCATTATATATGACAGAAAAACATAATAGGTTCATTTTCATGGTTAAAATAATAACCACTTGGATGAGGTTCAGGAATGGTCGTCATCATGGTTAAAAACATGATTGTTTGTATTAAAGTTCCACGCTTTGTTAACCCATCCATCAACCCTCCCTCCTCCCTCTGCAAACTTTATAGCTCCATAACTTCACGCTGTTTCAGTGAATGATGAGTCATTATAACAACAGGATCTTTGTCACATAAAAATGCCTTCTCTCGGGTGGACGGTCTTAATTAAGAATAGTTTTGGTCGCCTTATAAACCTTTTTCTTATCTACCCCTCTATTTCCACCATGATCTCTTGTTCTGTCCCTATATGTCCGCCCCATGCTCCACGTCTGCTTTGTTTCTCCATCAGCGATCTCCACGACAGTGACTGTTATCTGCAATCTCACCACCCTGCCTTGGAGCTACCCTACTCCTCCACCTCCTCTTCCTCCTCTTGTTCTCTTCGTTAGCATCGCTGTGTGCGTCCCACATGAGCGCTTTAGGCCTCGGGGTGAAGAGATGTATGGGGGTGAGAGGAGAGGTCTGTGACCCCCCCTCCGCTCCCACACACCTCAGCTTCAGTGTTTTCTCTTGGTTGTGTTACTGTGATAGAGAAAGCGAGGGGAAGGTTGGGGGAGGGGAGTCGCTCAGGCCAAATCTCTTTGTTTTGTGATTATGAAGGAGAAGGGGAGGCCAAGGAAAACAAGGCCCTTGTTATTGCACTTTAATTTTGTTATTGCACTTTATTGTGCTGTGTGTGTGTGTGTGTCTGTCTGTGTATTTGGGGGCGGGGGGGTTCAGATAAAAATGAATAAAGCAACAATGGTGACGGTGGACGCCACAGGCTGCGCGGTTGACTGCACCGCTCGTTTAATTAATACTTACTGTTTCAGTCCCTAGAGAAAGAAAATGCCATTTTCAGTGCCAGCTTGAAAGTTATTTTAATTTCCAAACATGGCAGAGTAAGTAAGGTCCTTTCCCTCGCGTGGCACTGTGCCTCTAATTGTGATGCGCACTTGTGTTTATTGATAAGGTCACAAAAGAGCTCGGCGATGTTTGTGCCTGGTTTTGTGAGCAAACATAAACTTTTTGGGGAGTGGAACAATCATCGGTGGACAGAGAGCTGGCGTGGTGTCAAAGTGAACGAGTCGTGCGAGGCTGCGACGGCAGAGATAAGATTGAGAAATTGAATGGGGGAAGAAAAAAACACACGATAAGACAGAAAGTTCAGGTTTATAATTAAATTTTCCAGCACTAAATATAAAAATGAGTTGGCACACATGTTGACAAGACAGTGAGGAAAGAAACTTCAGCTCCCCAGGATGGATAATGAAAGTGATTATATTTGCTGGTAAATCATATATATGAAAACGTCAGCAAAATAAAAAATAATCTTACAGCAGATTACTTATTGCTTCTGGTAGAAATGGAAATGTATTAACTGTGCTTCTTGATATGTATGAAAATGCCAAATCCTGTGATAGACTGCTTAATCAGCTGTCTTGGAGAAAATGTGTCTCCACTTTTGTTTGCTTTTATTATTTAAATCATTTTTAATATTATGTTTTATGTTTGCAGACAATGCTAGAAACAACCTGAGTAAAGAAGACATTTATTTAAGTCCATACAGAATAGAATTTCATTTTGGTTTAATTAAGCTGAAGGTAATCTCTGACTATCTCTGAGTCTTTGAAGTTTTCTTAAAACCTCTTTAAAAGTTGATGAATGCTAGTTATTACAGTATGAACATGGAGATATAAACCAGAATACATCAAATCTCAGGATAACCTTGAACTCAAGGATCCTCAGGTTCCATGTTGAGATTTATAATATATAACCTCTGGTGTAATATATGATTGAAGCCCATGAGACGTCTCATCTCTTCTCACCACAACAAATACCAAATGCATCCTTCTCATAATAAGGGGTTTCATTTCTCTTCCCTCTCTGGTTGAAAGCACCTCCAGACAGTGTTGGGAGGAGTATTGTTTATGATTTAGGCCTGATTCAGATCAAATCAGGTGCTGCAGCAAAAACTCAGGTCTTCCCATTTTTGGAACAGGAGGAGTGTGTTTAGGGAGTGTGGGCAGCAGGGTATGCCAAAAAAAATGCAGCAACCCTCAAGGGAGAAGTTGGACCAAAATCATCTTCATACAGCAGTGGCCAATCCAACAAACAGACAAGTCAGACTCCTCCACAGTCTGAAATGTCCAGACACATCCAGTTGAATTTATGGACCAAATTATGATTCTCTCCCAATTGTGTCCTCTTTCGGTTTATTTTGTGTACTGAGCTTGCAGTCTATGCTGCAAAAGAGTGATGGCAAGAAGTTTCTTTTGTTTCGTTGTTTTGAGAGACAGAGAGAAGGCGGTGGTCAAGCGACTTAGAAAGAGAATAAGGAGAGGGAGCAGCGATAGCGAGAAAGCCGGTGAATCAGCGAAACTAAAAGTTATATACTGATTTTAGTCATATAGTCATGTTCATCTCAATCACAGCAATGCCCGATTTGGTCTAAATGTGGCCTTGAGTAAAAGTACCAATACCACACTATGAAAATGCTCCACTAAAAGTAAAAGTCCTGCGTTCAAAAACTAAACCTATAAGTACAAAAGAAAATTTACTGCCATGAAATGTTCCCTGTCAGTGTTTTAGTATTACATCTGATGTTTTTGGATTCATATTCCTGCTGCATGAACGTGTATGTTTCACTTTACTGCTGTTGATGTTTGAGGATATAAAAACAGACAGAGAATTGTCTAAAATGTTCCTAAAAATATCAGGAAAACTCATCTCTGAGGAAATATTCACAGGAAATAATCTGCTCAAAATTCATACAAACTTCCTGCAGTTATTGTTTCAGTGTGCGGGCTCATTGTTCAGTTTATCAACTGTTCTGTTATTGTTATGCATTGAATGTAATATGAAATATACCTAGAATATGTCAGGAAGAAGGTTGGGAACCATTGCTTTAAAGGTCTAGACCCGGAGATACGGAAACGTAACTCTCAAACCTCCGAGACTACAAATATCATCCCTGTACATAATCTGCATGCATAGAATAATCTATTCTGTGAACTACTATTGTTTTGTACTTTAATGATGCTATAGCGTCCAAGCACTGCTGAATAATATGAAAGCTCTGATACAGTGTGTAACTGTGCACTGTCTGTCTATTCGAGGGGTAATGTTAGAAGTTTAAAGCCTCACACTCATCATCACCATCATCATCTGTTTTTTTTTCAGCCAAACACACACAAATGTGAAGTGACAGTAGCTACACACCTCCTTACACACACACACATCCGGTGTATTTGTATTGTTTTCACAGTCTTATCAGGCATAGATAGGGGCAGCTGAGCGGATTCTCTCAGGCCCTCGGCTGAACTCCTGAACCTCGGGGCTGTTGTCATGACCTCTGCCCTCTTACACATGTACACACCTACACACACACACACAGATAAGTTGGTCGTACACTCCCGCATTTCACCTCTGCTTGATTTCTGCTCGCTCAGCCGACACGGTTACACACATCCAGTACTTTCTCTTTAAACGGGCGTCAGCGGTGTTGGCAAAGGCAGAGTGTGTGTGTGTGTGTGTGTGTGTGTGTGTGTGTATGTGGATGTGGATGAGTGTGTGTGTGTGTGTTATAGGTTAATCTGTCCCTGAAGGCGTGCAGTGGAGGAAAGGGAGTGGTGGTCAGATCAAACATGTTCTTTAAGAAAACTACAAACACACACACACACTATCTGCTAAAAGCAGCACAGCCACTTAGCTTTTGTTATGCAAAGTGCTCCCTGGAAACGCCAGCAGTAAAGTCATCTTCTTCTAACCCAGGGGAGTTTCCACCATCGGAAGGTAAAATACAGCCAAAGATGAAGCACAGATCTGTTGTAACAGAGTCCACATGTAGACCTGATCAAACCAAACACCCCCTGTCACTGTTCTTCACATCTAACACCCCTGATGGGTCCAATCGGTCGTTCAGGCTCTAAATAAAAAAGATAACTACACACACTCTGTCATGTCTGCCTTTGTTCCTCCTCAGCAGCCTGCACCAGGGTTGTAAATGATGAGTACCTTCTCATCACCGTGGCTTTCCAGCGAGCGGCGAAGGCAGAGTGCAGAGGCCTCCGAAGAGAAACGCCTGTTGATCCAAACATTTCTCATCTTCACCTGGAGACAGGCGGAATACGAGGGGAAAGAGTACGAGGAGGTTTTTACGTCTTTGATCAAAAGGCTGCTGGAGAAAAATATTACAGATGAGAGGGAGAGAGGGGTTTTCAGGAGTAGCGTCATGTCGGAACAAGTAAAGAAATCAGCAGGAGTTGTAAGGCAAGATGGAGAGGGAGATGTGGAGGAGAGATTATAAGAAATGGAAGGGAAGGGGGAGAGAGGCTGCAAAGATGGAAGAAGGTACACATGAGAGGGTGGTAGTGAAAAGCAGATGAGAGAACAGGACAGAGCTGACAGCTTTCATTGGAGAAAAGTATTTCACGTTGCTATAACCCAAAACTATAAAGTTTTATGTTGCTACTTGTGTGCATGCAGATGGTTGTTTTATGGCACTCTGGGATTATTTGTATTTTAAATATCTCACGTGAACTAAAGACGATTGTCCACTCAGGTGGCAGAGGTGTCCCTAAAGGAGTGATGTGTCTTTCCTGGTCACATGCTCCAGTTTGTTACATGATGGTTTATTTCCATTTAACTAACGTTACAGCGGTATGAACCACCAAATAACCAGATTTGTCGTGGTTTGATTGCAATAAATGGATCAAAATGATTTTGAAATAACTACATTATGAGGGCAATTTAAAAAATTCTGAATTCAAACTTTGTCAGGTCTCTCTGCAACACGACAAACAAAGAACTTTTAAAAAGTTTGTTTTCTGAATGGAGTTTTGGATCTATCAGGGACCCATAGCGGAAACAAACATATTTTCAGCACTAAACCAACTTTTTTCTCCAGTCCCTGTATTAAAATAAAGTAGTATAATGGAAGGCTGAGTGCCCACAGACGGCTACAGTAACAACAGTTGATGTCTGCACTGAGAGTGAACATAAATCCACTTTTTAAATCCCCAAAGTTAAAAACAATAAGCTCTCCTCCCTCCCGGAGATAAACTGCTCCAGATCAGGTCAAAATCTGGCATGATTCTCGGTGTTTATTCCTCCAGAACCTCCGCCCAGCAGCAGTCTTGTCCCTTCGCTCCACCTGGTTCTCTACTTCATCTTCATGTTGGACTGAAAGCAGACTGACAGTGACTCACTGTCACCTCTGGAGGCACAAGTGGTATTATACGAAAGCTAGCTGGTTAGCATGCTAATTTCAGTAGATATCTGTGTACACAGTACACAGATGTTTTTCATATAACGCCACAGCTGTTACCTCTTAATGTTCTGTTGATGTTTGTGTCTTTGTGAATGTCAGGCCATGTCTTACATATTGCCCTTTTAGAAAGGCTGACAATTATCTACATTGTTTCTATTTTTCACATGATTTTGCACAAATCTATAGGGGAATGAACGCCTTTAACTAACCCTTTGTGCAAACCTAACTTTGATGGACAAGTAGAGCAGCGTGATGCATCCTCCTGGAGATCCCCTCTAAAGCTCTCCAGTACTGAAAACAAGACAAAACCAGACCAGGCGCTGGTGTCATCTGACTGTGTGGAAATCTCATTCAAGTAAAGGGCTGTGAGTCATGAGCTTCTTTTAGGACAGAAAGCAAAAGCAAACATTCTCATTGTGTCCTTCACACAACTTTGACTGCTGCACTGTTTATCCGTCTCAAACAGTCAGTAACTGCACAGACATTAGCTGTAAGCTCCCTGTATGTCGGTGCCCAGCTCAGCCTCTGACTGATCCCACAACTTTTTTAACCCCTGTGGACACGTCACTGTGTCAGTTCGCAACGCCCTGGATGAATTTGCATCTAACTGTCTGTAAACAGTTACAGATAAAATGCTCTTTTGGGAGTTTAAAGGTCCAATATGTACGATTAAATGACCCCCCAGAAGGTGGACAAGGTTCCCTACAAGTAGTGGAACAGAATAATGCAGTGACATGGATTTTGACTCTAGATGGATGATTTATTGAACTATAGTTATTTAAAAAACAAAATCAATTTTTCAATCAATCAAACACAATAAAAACATACACACCATTGAGATCTAGAGGTTTACCTGAATGCTACCAGGATACCTAAACACTACCTCACACAAAGACCGTCACCTAAACACTATAAAACCACACAAAAGCCACAGAGATAGAACGGCACACAGTTAAAATATCATACTACGACATGCAGTGAAGGAGAGAGGGACAACAACAGTACACCACCCTGCTCGTCAGGTACGAACACCGTGATGACGAGTTCATTTGATTTGTTTTCTCGAGATCTGGAGTTATTTACGTCGTTATCCCGAGATAACGATGGATGTGAAGCACTGATCTATAAACTCCTCTGACAGTGCTACACTGAATGAAGTTTTCTGCAATAATTTGATATTCTACTATCCTTTTCATTCCTTTCATATTAATGATTCCATTATACCGGTGTTATAAGAGTAGTGCGGTTCCCTTGTGGAATAGAGCAGTGTGTACGGTGTGAGTGGTCAAGTGAGAGTGAGTGCGTGGCAGGAACGAGCGGTGTGAATGTGTGTGCATGGCAGAGCTACAGAGCAGGTTAGCGGTAGAGGTGAAAGGAGGTCAACCCCAAAGTTGGTAAAAACAGCATCTCCCCAGTGCTGCTCGACCACTGTCTGACAGCCGAGCAGGAAAGGTTAAGATAAGATAAGATAGACTTTATTAATCCCACATTGGGGAAATTCACTTGTTACAGTCACAATATACAAGGTGGGTATGAAAATCCTCATATATAAATAAATAAATAAATGTCCTGGTGGCTGAGCTGGTAGAGTTGCTCCCCACATACGAAAGAGTCCTTCCTGTAGCGACCCGGTTCTGACTCCGGCCTGTGGTCCACAGCTGTTCACAAGTGTAAACATGAGTGCTGTGCCTTTATTTGAACAGGTCACCTGATGAATCATGAAGTATGACAGAAAAAAAGGCAAATCACTGATCTGAAGTCCATGTTTGCACAAAATTGATGAAGACTAGTGTCGAAAAAAAAACCCAAAAAGTACAAAAAACACAGAGCTACTGTAACTGGAAGCCAACTACACGGCGCCATGGCAACAGAGCAAACACCGGGCAAAGTCTTGTTATCACAAATATGGCAAGAAAATTATCCCGTTCCCTCGAGCCTTGTTTTCTCGAGATCTCAGGAAAATCAATTCGTTATCACGAGAAAACGGAGGAAATAAAATATATGAATGCATGGCTGCTTAGGGCTTCCGTAGATTAGAAAAGAGAAAAGAAACACAAAAACACGAGCATAGTCTTTGGTGCCAACATTTCGACGGCCCATCCATTTAGTAACTGAGTTTTGTACAATTCCAATGGATAGATAACAGCACAGGACCATAAGGCAATCCCATCAACCCAGATCTGGCTCGACAACCAATGCTACTTCAAGTAACTGCAGGACACTGAAGGAAACTCAGTGGGATATCAACTCCCAACACCTTTCCTGTGGTGAGCTCCAGCACCATAGCTACCTTTAAAACAGCTTATTCCACCTACAAGGCCAGGACAACAGGATGCTGCCTTTGAGGAGACTAGCCACACTGGACACATGTATATTATGAGCTAGTTTCCAGGTGTGTGCCTCTGCCAGTGAGGGAGGCAAAGGTCGGAGCATCTTAGCAGAGGGACAGCTGAGATGGTGGTACTCGCTCAAAGACCACCTAGTTTGTTTGTTCTGGGCTACTGTACAAACATAGCAGTTGAAGGTGGTGGACTCCATGGCAGATTAAATACTCACATTAAACACATGAAAACATAGTTATGCATATTATATTGCATTTATACCGATAAATGCCCCTAAATCTGACACACTGGACCTTTAATGTGGGACAGCTGCTCTGCAGATATGCTGGATTGTTGTGTAATTGTTAATGTTGACTGAAAAAGCAGAAAAAAATATATATATAATGTTTTTTTTTTTATGCTGAATAAATGATACCATGTTTGAATTGTTTGCTTTCACACAGCTGAGCTCAAATCCTCTCAAAATATTTCTCATTGCTTTGGCATTTTCACATGTTTTGCCTTCAAGCAAAGTCAAATCTCTCAGAAGTCAAGTCCAAATCTCGTGTCCATGTTTGCTTATGCTAAGAAAGAATAAATCTGCCTGTTTGCTACCACAGTTTTGAAGAATCACCTGTTTACAACTGCTCCCAACGCCTCCTTCTCTTCATTGTAAGCATCTGCGGCTTTTGTCTTAAAGTATGCAGCTCTTATGTGTTTGCCACCATAACACAGACTGACAAATAGACTACCAGCGTCCAACAAGACTCCATCATCTCATTCCTCTCATTCCTGCAATTAGTGACACAACGCATGGGGGCCTTGAAGAAACGACATACTCTTCTCTTCTCCCGCTTTGTTCTTTCTCACGCTGGGACAACTGGAGGTGATTGCCTCGACGAGGAGGGGGACCTCCTCCTTGTTTCTCTCTCTTCTTTTCATTGAATTCTCCCTCCACCTCCACCGCATTCCTGAGGCCGGAGCATTGCCTGGGAGTGAGGAGGAGACATTCCTGGGACCTTTGTTGGGCTCAGGATGCTCCTCCGGTGAGAAATGAAGGAGGAGTGGTAATGATGGGAGACGTTTTACGCTTTACTCTTTATGACTGCTTTCCCTTTATTCACAAAACTAGAAGTGGTGTTGAGATCAGAGCTAATGATGACCTTTGTCGTTTCACTTGCAGTGGATTTTGGTGACAACGACGCACAGCAAACTAAAACAGGTCTCAGACGGTTAAAGAAAAGTTAATGGATGGAGCAGAATGTAGCAGTAAGATGTTGACAATGTATTTCAATATAACAACAAAAGCATGATTCAACTTTTTTATACTTATGTTTAGGCTATTGCAGCACTTGGTTAAGTTTAGGGAACGAATGTGGTCTTCGTTTTCCAGTCCAGCAGGAGACGTGTTTACTTTATTAACATTTAGCCAAAACCAGGATATTTTACTAACAAGTGCTTCTGCTGCCTAAACCTAATCACACGCAGGACTGAAGATGCAAACCTCAGACTCAGGCGTCAAAACAAAAACAGGATCCGTTACAAACCCTAACCAAAGTGCTTCTGCTGCCTAAAGCTAATCACACGCACGACTCAAGATGCAAACCTCAGTCTCAGGCATCAAAATTCTGCACTTTGAACACCCACCACCCACCAGACCGCTTCCCTACGAGCTGCATGTTGTACAACAATGTACCTACACTTAAAAAAACATTCCCAGGAAACATAATCCAGGTAGAAAATAGGTTTCCTTCCAAAATGTAATTGGTGAAACAAATTAGTGGCATATGAGTGTAATTTATATATCCCTAGGAGGACTGAGCTCGTCAGCTAGGCTAATTTGCTAAGCTAAATAACATAAAATGGCTAGACTGAACTCTGGTTAGAAAATTCCTTTATGCTTCAGTCTGTAAAGCTGCTATAATCAATATTATGTATATCACAAATGGCTCAAATGATTATGTGCAATGGGAAAAAGGTCACTGTATAGTCACAATATCGCAATATAGTTTGATTTCTGAAATATTAATATCATTTGAACAGGTTAGTTTTATAAAGATTTACCCTCAGTACAGTTGTCATGAACAGGAAAATTAGCTATAGAGACTAAAACCATTTTAACCAGGCTGTAAACATGTTTATTTCTGCTGTGAAGTTGGACATTTTAACATGGGGACTTATGGAGACTCAGACTCAGTTCTGGAGCCAGCCTCAAGTGGACATTTGAGGAACTGCAGCATTTGGCACTTCCTGTGTTAGGTTTATTTCAAAGCCACAGAGGTTGGTTGCTCTTAATCATTCACCTCAACAACTTTACACCGTGATAAAATATCAGTGTTATGTCTTCAGCTTGTCGCGCTGCCCCCAAGTGGCCAAAGGATGAATTGATGCAGCTTTAAATATTCACACACAGTTGTGGTGTAGTTAAAATCCAAATTGGGCTTGTAGAATACTTTCTCTTTGGCCATCAGTCAGATTAAGAGAATGGACCACAGCCTTTGAAATCTGTTCCCAAAATTCAAGCAAAAATTCAATGGACAATACCTGATTAAGAACAATTAAACTGTCTCTGGGTGTATCAGTCACACAGACTTCACAGACTCGACATACATGCTGCACATTGTTCAGCTTCATTAATCTGACCTGCCATTTCCTTTATCCTCCCCACTTCATCCATTTTCCATTGTTCTGCTTTCTGCCTTGTTCGCTGTCCGCCATGCATTAACATTCCTCAGACATATAGACACACCAAGTACTGTCCACACATGCACACACACACACACACACACACACACACACAAACATGTCTGATGAGGGCCAGCATAGTCAGCAAACCTGCAGATAAACACAGACGACAGCGCACACTTATATACACAAAACTATGAAGCATGTGCTCCCACACACACACGCACAAACACACACTGGTTCCACATTGCCACCATCGGATGTGTTGCTAGGCCGTGATAAAGCCGTCCAGTCTGGTTCTCAGGCACAACAGTCCAACTCTAACTGCAGGACACACACACACACACACACACACACCTAGAGCTAAAATGTTTCACACAAAACGTCAGAAGTTCGGAATAGCTCTTCCAAAATATGTTTGTAGTCATAACAGGCACTCAGACACAAACTTCTATTTACAGGATCATACCAGTGGTTCTGCAGATTTTAGTATTTATCATAATTCATCATTTAACGATTTAAACTGTCTGTAATTCCTGTGGGAAAAGTCTACAAGCAGGCTCTTGAAACACGAGTTATGTAATCCATCACAATGAACAACAAGTCTGCATCTCAAGGTCCACTTACATTTGTATGTTCCGGAGCTTTTAGCCACATCACATGGTCCCCATTAGTAGATTGAGTTTGCATAATTGTCATTTATTTTTACTGATTCTGATTTAATGACCTTGTTAATGTAAAAGTTTTACAAGTCAGTGTTGATCTTGCAGTTGACAACAGAGGCATCACAGGGTTCTCTTGAGGCCAATCCAAGGCTGCAGCAAGTGTTCGTGTGATGTAAATGTCATCATCCACCAATGTCCGCAAAAGTGCCCAAGTGTGCCAACCGAACACTATCTAGAAAAATAAATTGAACACTTGCTTTGTACTACATTACAATTCTCATTAAGCAGTCATGCATGTTGTTTTCTTTTCTATATAGATGCATGAAAGCTTTACTCTGTTAATGAAGATTGTGTAATACTGTCACAGCTGAGATTGTTTTGTCAAAAGTTTTCTTCCAACAGCATGATGTTCATTTTGTAAATTATGGCCCCATAAAATAGATAGATAGAATAGATAGAAGCAGGGTATGCTTTAGGGCGTGGCTACCCTGTGATTGACAAGTTATTCTCAGTGAGTCCGTCCAGCTCAGCACACCGGGCTCAACGTTTGTGACCAGGCAGGATGACCAAGCTCTGGGTCCAAAAAAATGAGATGACGACGTTCATAATGCCAGACTCGAGGCTTCACAATGGTTTTATGCCTAGACAGAATATAGAAATCTTCTGCCTATTTTAGACACTGCTGCAGCATCCAACAGAGTTACAAACAACAAGACGTTGGTTTGTGACTCACTGAAGTTTTCTTGATTTTCTAATTTTATTTTATTTTTCTCTAAATTAAATTGTTTAAATTTTTTGGTCTGCACCTAATACAGAAAATAAAAAATGAATGAAAAGACATTTTTATGACTGTTTGAACATCAGCAGAACATCCTTGGCAACTTGGAAAGTTTTGTAGTTCATTTATACTTAAATTGTGCACAACATATGCTAACTGAATGACACATTTATTACAATGTTTTAATGGTACAACTGAACATGCATCCAACATTTCTGCATTCACACTCTGACAGTTAAGTTCAGACCAGGACAACAAGTTTTACTGACAGGCTATTTGAGCATGTGAGTGACATGTAAACAACGTAACTCAAGTTTCAAGGGTTTGCCTGGAAAAGTGAGAAAATACGTCAAACCTCAAACTGAACACACCTTCATTCGCTCTGTGGGTGGTTGAGACTTTCTCTTAACACCTCAGCCACCAACATGGACAAAAGTAGGTGAGAAACTATCGTGTTTTCCTTTTCTCTCAGTCAAAGTCAAAGACACAAAAGGTCTATCACAATATCCTGTTTCCGAGTGCTGCCTCTTAACTCGTGATTCCCCCTGTGCTCGGCTGGAGTCAAGGAGGGAATAACAGTCGGGCATGTGAGAGACGACCGCAGAGGGTTCACAGGCATGAGCTGCTGTGAGGGCAGCCCGGGCATTGTTCACGCCCTCAGATGTTTGAGTGGTTTACGTCTGGCATGAAAGAGGTAACAACTAATGGTTCACATTCAATTTCTCATTTCATTTCTCTTCAATAAAGAGTTTGCTTGGTTAGAGAGGTGCTGAACAAGTTACAGTACCTCTGTCAGGTCCAGAGATGCTTTTTGTTTCCAAGTCCTGAACTTTGAGAAGGTTCTCTAAAGAAGGTTTCTGCATATGAAAAAAATGCTTGAAAAGAAATGTTGAAGGTCCTGAAATGTATTTTCTAAATCAGCGTCTTCCTGTGGGTGACACATCTCTAAATGAGCACACAAACAGTTTTTTCCACAAGACTTTTCAGTCCAATTTCTTCTTTCCAATGAAGCTTGCTGAGAAACATATTTTATGAGTTTAAACTGACGCAGTTTGGTTAGGTATATGAACCAAAATGCTTGGTTTTGGCTAGTAGTACGTAAAGTAAGTTAAGAAGACGTCAACGTTGACTTTAGGTTTCACACGGCATAGGAACAGCAGTCTCCTGTGTTTGTTTGACCATCCTACCCAACTCAACTCAACCCAAACCCAACTCCTCTTCCATTTACGGACTTTCTTGTTCTTTATTCTACGTCACCTCACTTTAACAGCACATCAAAACATTGTGCAACATGGGCACATTCTAGTTTGATGTAGGGCCACTGACCAAACTGCTATTTGGTACACGACTTGGTAGTGAGAAGAGGCTAACGATAAGCACTGCTGACATTTCATACAAACTTGTTTGTTTTAAGAATACTGAACACTTTACACATAAAAAAAATTAGATATCTCAAATCCTCAAAAACCTATTTTTCTTTTTTTAGGAGTTATATACTATGAGTTAAAAGGATCTACGAAATCTCTATTACTAAACTAAGAATCATAAAGAGGGCAACTGAATTTTTAAGCTTATTTTGTATTCACAAAAGGTGCCAAAGTGAAATAAAAACAACACACGTGCAATCCTCTTTTGTATCATTGATCGTTTAAAACATTATGCAGTATTTAAATCAAATGCCAGATCTAGGTCTGTTTTTGTACCTCTGTAATTCCATTAGTGTGACTGGGTTAGTCCTGATAACTTGCAGCTGGGCTGCAGGTCAGAGCCGTGTCATTTCAGTTTACTCAGAAACTCAAACTTTGACGAGCGCCTGACAGAGAAGTTCCACACCCTGAATATCATTTGGAATTTCCTCAATTCCTTAAATTTCACGAAGAGGACGTTTCACCTTTACCCACATCATACAGCTTGCAAACTGTATATGTTTATTTGGAGTTACATGAAATAAAGAGCATCAGAGCTAATAAAAGGGGGGAAAACGGTCTCAAACGTCTCATTGCTGACCGAGTTTTCTAATCTCTCTTCAAAGAAAACTGTAGATATCAAATCTCACTCACTCGCTCACCGAGAAGCTAAATAAATATTTGACTTGATCGATGATCAATGCTATTCACAATGTTGTCACTGTCTTGTATGTGTCTGGTGCTAACAGAGCATTGTGGACACAGTCTTGGAGGTTCACCTGGCATTGTGCATCTGCGTCTTTAATGTTGGATGATCAATGACAGGCGCCAGAAGGTAAACAAGTGACATGCAGTCACATTTTAAAGTTACTGGTTTGTGTTTTACAGGAAAGAAGTCCACAAATAACCCATGGCCATCCTGCCTCCTGAAAGAACCGTTAACGGAGACTGCCAAACTGGTTCTCATCAGCTACCCAAAGCTGAAAATAAAAACCAGCGCACCTGTTTTTTAGCTGAATCCTCCTCAGAGTGGGAATCTTCCTTTCCCATGGAGATTATTGCTTCTGTGGCTCCATGATTTATGTTTTGCACAAAAGGTGTAACCAGCAAAATAATCAAAAGATATGAAAGAGAGGGAGAGAGGGAGGAGGAGAATGTGAGATAGCGATAGAGAAAGCAGAGGATTTCATGGTCAAACACACACAGATGTTCCCCCAACACAATCATGTCTGGTATTTACTACTTCCTGGGTCCTCAACAAGAGGAGGTGTTAAAGGGCAGTTTTATTGATCTCTTTGTGTGTGAGTTTTTGTCAACATTTAAGGATTTCTGTGTCATCAGGACGGCTGTTAAATTTTTCCACTAGAAGGTCAAGGTCAATAATCTTTCAGTTGTAGTGGTTAAATAATTGTAATGTGAGTTGTTTTGTCAGGTATCTGCAGGTACACTGTACTTGTAAAAGAAGTATAAACCTAGCGTGATGTCACCCTCTGGTTTGCGGACAACCATTCTGAAGATGTCGGTATCTTGGTTTTTTGGAGCCAGAAGTGAGAGCGTGGAGGTGGAAAAATGGCCTCCTTCCACATCACAAATGTTCCTGTATTACAGTTAAACAGAAACTAAAATCTATAAAAAAAAACATTTGAGGAGAGAAATAGTTGATGCAGTAACTGGATTTGGTTTGTGAGGGTAAAGTATACCCTGCTTTATCATCCATTTTATTCAAAACTTGAGTTTGAAACTAGAGATTGAGACCATAAACTCATGAGTTTACAAACTGTTTACTGAGGTCATAAATCAAGAAAGAAGTCTGCTCATTTTGCCATTAGATTCAATACAATCTGACCTCTTTTTACAGTAGAAAGAATGCAGGTTTGAGACCCTGAAGCTCTGTCCACTAATCATACAATAAATGGTCACATTGAAAAACTAGTCGCACAGAATTGCTAAATTACCATTTTGTACTTGTTACTTTGTTATTTTCATCCTTGAAAAGTCTGACTGCCCAGACTCCTCCCTGCCTGTGTCACAGACAGGGTAGGGAAGTCAGAAAGTATCGAAAAACAGGCTAAACATTGTTGGCTTTGGTCTTTTTATGGGATTTTCTAACAATAAAAAAAATAATCAAATAACCATGGCTTTTTTATCAGAAATGTCATTTACACACTGACTTTACCACCTCTGCTTTCTAACCGCAACATAACTCTCACAGCTGTCTGTCAAAAACAACCTTGTGTTATTGTAAATATCCATTTTAAAACATGATGGAGCGGTTTAACAGAAAACACACGACCTGTTTGTAGCAGCTTGTTTAGGTGAACGGTGTGTTTAAGCTAAAGGTGTCCATTATAGATTTAATGGGCGCAAACAGGCCCCATAAAAGTCCACTACTGTTATTGGTTTATGGCTGAGCCTGGGGAGCTCTGCAGGCTGTAAAGTGACCGCCGTTCACACACACACACACACACACACACACACACACACACACACACATTTGAATATACACAACAGGCCACACTCATACATATAAATGCTTGCACATACACACACACACACACACTGTGAACTTAAACAGGTTGTGTGTGTGTCACACCTGGTCAGGTGAGATCCACCTGGTTGCTCTCCTCCCCTTCACCTGCCGTTCACCCCGCTGGCTACAAAGTGAGTGAGAGAATGCTTTCTTCAACCTATTGACTCCACAACCGTAAAAACACACTCTTACACACACACACACACACACACACACAAAAACACACTACTTATATGTGATTGTAAAAACATGCATTATAAAACCACAAGCAGACCCTCACAAACATTTATAGCATTCTTTAGAAAGAGAATAAATTTCTGTTCACACACATTCACTTCCCACTCACACAGATGCCCTGCTAGCGCAGGCGGGCCAGTAAACTGCGGTGTCTGTGGTGTTTTTGTTATTCATGGTTTCAGGCAGAGCTACAAACACTAACTGAGGCTCAGCTGTTTGGACAGATGTGTCCCCAGTTCTTCCATTGGACGCACAGAGCCAGGGCTACCAGCTGCCCTGCTCTGACCTCACCACCTTGACCCTTTGACCCTCACGATGTCCTGGCTAACTTTTCAGAGTAACATTGCAGTAATGTGTGTGATATATGTCAGTTTAATTTTTATTTAATGTCAGTTTATGCCCAAATATCAGTAAAAGTGTGTTTTAAAGTACATTTAGGACCTTAAACAAGATTACTTCCAATTCAAAGGTAATTTAATGTGGAAGCAAAAGATGACAAATTAAATTAAATAAATTACATAAGCAACTAATTGTATAATTTAATCTCTATTAAAATCTGTACATTTTGGGAATTACTCATTAGCACTCTTGTGGCGAGGTAAGTGAGAAGATTGATTTCTCTCGTGTAAGTAGGCAAATATCTATAGTAGCAGCCAGTTAGCTTAGCTTAGCTTACATAAAGACTGGAAACAGGGGAAAACAGCTAGCCTTTCTGCTCATCTGCCTACCAGCACCTGAAAGTCTCACTTAGTCACACATTATATCATGTTTTTTTTTTCTTCTCTTCATAAGGATTTGAATGTTCACAGTAGGGAAAAACAAAAGTTGAACAAAAACATGTAAAATGTTTCCTGAGAAATCCTAAAAAAAACAGTTGGATGGCCATCACCTGGGGATTATCTCATCAGGCCACCCGACTTCATAGCTCTGATGTTCAGGTTTGAGTTGCATTTTGGTGTCTGCATTTCACCAATACATTTTTGTATGTAAATTTGTCTTTAATTGGACGACTTGAAATCATACAGTTGAATTTTAAAGAGAGGACTTTAAATCACATAATCACCCAGATAGATGTTTTTCAAAGTAAAATTCCTAAATGCTTAAATAAATAAGTTCAGTGATATTTAAATTTAAGAATCAAGTATGACCGCAGACTTGAACTTCATTTTCCTCATCACAAGGGCTTTCGCTACAGTGAAGCTATTACAACATTTTCACTTGTTCCACTATTGTCAGCTCCTGGTTTAACAAGCATCCCCCCTACTGCAAAGTTGCCTCAGTTCCCACCTATTATCAGTTTAACATCAGTTTTCTGCCCATTATTCGCAGTTTCCTACTGTTCCCAGTATCGTCTTCCTTCCCTGCAGGGATCAGGTGGGAATGATGCCTCTCCCTGCTCCCAGCTCCTTTCCACTGTGACTGAGTGATGGGAACAGGCGACGTGTGGCTGCTTTCTCATGGTTTACACCATTTTACTGTTGCATGCTGTCACAGACACATGCAGGGTTAGTGGCAGTCACACATAAATAGTCACAAAAGTCACTTGGAGAGGCTGAGAAAGTAGAAAGAACAGTGGAATCATCTTCCTGTGGAGTAATGACAGAACAGAGGTTTAGTTAAAAAAAAAAGAAAAATGTATGAACCAAAGAACATATAATTATGATGCACCAGAAAATAATAATAATTAATTATTACAACACAAACATATCACATAACAAGAAACTTTTCCATAACATATAACATTTCTTGTTATAATGTGATGTGTTTGTATGTTTAATGATTTTAAATCTGTTATTTAATGGTAGAAAAGTTACACAAGGTGGCTTTAAGAAATAAAAAGACGTGACGTCTCAATTTGGAAAAAGGCAGAAAACATAAAGAGAAAAGTAGTTCACGACAATTATTGAAAGAAGCTATCAGGTAAATGACTTTTTGGCGAAGCCCCATTATTTGTTCCTTTCTCTATGAAGTCATACAACTTTAACCCCAAAAAAAACAGTGGGTTCCCAGTGTTTGAAGGAAACCCAGCACTGACTGGCTCTTCTTTTCAGCGTGCATGACCTTGTGCAAAGCCAAATTTCACTCAACCTTGTAACCACCAATGAAAAAAGTTTGACTTCTTCTAAAACGTTTTTATGGAGCCTGAGCCTTTTATGGCTGCTGAGAGATATGATCCTTGCAGTGTGTCGTGGGTCTTCTGCTGCTGGTCTGCTGTGCACACAAACCCCCGCTCCGGTCCCTTTTACTATCAAAGTTCACCCCGCTGTGAACAACATGAGGATGTGTTGTTTAGTCAGTTAGTTGTCTCTCTTGCTTTCTTCTTTCTTACGTATGCAAGACAACAAGAATTACAAACATGTCATAAACAAACACTTACATCTCTGTACTCCAGCTGAAATCACAATATGCACATTCTTTTATGCACTCAAAAAATATATGCTAAATGCATTTGCAGTTTCTTGTGTCAGTTTTTCACTATCTGATGTGTTTGGATTAATATCCCTGCTGTATTTATGTATTTGTTGCTTTTTACTGCTGTAGATGTTTTAAGGTGAAGCTCATTTGAAGGACTTTACATCCTGTTAGGTCAGGCACACACATGAAAAGATAAAAGAAATAAAAATTAAATAAAAATGGAAAGAATATAGAAGTATTGAGAAATACCATTATAAAAATTAAAATAATACATAAGTATAAATATATTATATGTATAAGTATAACATATATATAAGTATATATATATATATAGTATTAGAAAGTTTGTATTAGAAAAGAGAAATGATTTTATTTTATTTTTTAAAGGAAAGAACATTTACTTCTTTAACAGCTAAAACCTGTTTGTAGTTTCAGTAGTTAAAAAGTAATTTAACACCATTTAATGTAATTTAGGGTCATCATATCTCAATTCCAAAAGAGCTGGGACGCTAAACAGAATGCATCAAATTCAAAATGAATGTAATAAAGTTGATCAGTTTGAACATTCAGTATCTCGTCTTTGTGCTGTACCTAACTGAATATGGGTCAAAAACACACATCATCGCATTCTGTTTTTATTTATGTTTTACACAGCATTTAAACTTTTTGGAATCAGGATTGTACGCCTGCCACAACCACAAATCTCTAAAATCACCCTCCCTTCTGTCTGTCCATGTTCTGAAATGAGAGACTTCTCACAGCTTCATGTTGAGAAACACACACATCTCTGCCAGGACCAGGACTCAAGGACGAGGCCATCCGTCTCACTATTTTAACATCAGCACACGCACACACAAACACAAACACACACGCTTCTCAAGTGGATGCTGGAATTGGAGGACATCTTTGTTTGTCCTGCACTGAGACTAAAAACACTCTGACCAAGAAGTTTTTTTTTTTTCTCTTTCTTGCTTTGTTAGGCTCGGGGTGAGAGTTCATTCGCAAAAGAAAGAGGGGGTCAGATGCATCGATTTGGCCTTGTGACATAGGACTGGGTGAGGGGGGGGGGGACTCTGGAAAGAGGGGAGGGAGGGTTGGCCTTTGGAGGAAAATGACCTCTTAGTCACTGTTGCAGTTTCATACTGGGACTGACTGACTCTGGCGGTGTTTGCTCGAGCAGTGGGGGGATACGGGGGTATCAGCTTACCCGAGTACTCAACTGGGAGCTAACCAGGCTTCCTATTCAGCCTGCACTGTCAGTCAATATCTTCCCCTATTCATAAAAAGGTCACTGGCCAGATCCCAGGGCAGAGAGGCTGGCTGGTACTGCCGACGGGGACTGTTTATGTGGTAACCTCATTGTCCGAGGATATAGTGTATAGAATGGATTTAAGTCCTTTTTAATCATCTAAGAGAGTGAGTAGCTTTAAGGATCATTCTGTTTTATTGCAACCTGGGTCTCATTTTTGTAGTTTTGGCCATCATTCCTCTGGTAATGATAACATTGTACTCACCAAAGCTAAGAGATCGGGGACAGTGGTGACACGAAATATGAGAAATGATGTATTTAATTTATGAAATTATGAATTTCTGATTTTATTCCTCACATGCCCTGAGATATCTTTTATCTCACAGGGCATGTGCAATATTTTTCAAATATTCTTATTCTGTTGTTATCTTTTATTTTATTTTATTATTATCGTCTACTTTTGTTGTAGAAGAAGTATGAATTACCAACTTTGGTGTACTTCTGTACGTACTGTTGTGTTAGTATGTACTCCGATTAAGTTGATTGCAGTTTGTGTAGCAATAAAGTATATCTATTCGAATAAACACGACTTGAAGAATGTACGATCAGTGAAAGTTTGTGAACTGTAACACTATTTTCGTGACGTGTCAACCCCCCGTTCTGACCCCCAAGTTGTCAAACATGGCAGCTTGCTTCAAGATGATGCTGGAGATAACCCTCCAACGTCATTTATGTGACACTGATGTCAAGTGATGTAGAAGAAAGAGTGAGGAAAATCCACATGTGGAGGAGGCTGGGATGGATGCATGGGTGAAACAAAAACAGGACTTGGGAGCCCGTTGTTTGAACCAGAAGTCACCACTGACATAAGTTACTTATGTTGCATTATATTCCATACCTTACATTACTTAATGTTATGATCATTGTGTTACATACTTATTTTACCGAAAACCAATTAGTTTTTGTCCCTAACCCTAACCAAACTTTTGACAGTTTAAACTCATAAGATGTTTATTCTGAGAGTCTAAATTTGCATATTAACTGTTGCTAACATGACAGTGTAAAACTTGTGCTAAATTGGCACCTACAACAGAATAGTTTGAAGCGTAGGACCACTGACCAAGCTGCGAGTGACAACATTGTTGGGTATGCCGCCATGTTTTTACACGTCGCTAAATTAGTTTTAACACAGGATGCAGAAAAAGATGAACTCTGTGAACACAAATATTCAATAAAAAGACAAACACAAAACAGCAATAATTGTTTGATATGAATTGAAGGTTTGGATGGATCAAACTGTAGGAGTAAAGACTGAGAGACTGTTTGGATTTTCATGTCTGTAGAAGATTTTAACAAAGAAAATGCTAGAAGTCAAATTTAATTTCATTTTTATAGTGTGTTTTATCTCTTTTTGGGTAAAATAATTATATTAACTATGAAGAGAAATGTAACAAAAGCTCTATCTTTGGGAAGATAGAGCGTAAATGATTGAAGTGGTGCTGGATTATTTACATATTATCATGTGTAAACTTTTATGTCTATTTAAAATCTATTTGATTTGTGTTGAATGGTGTGCTTTTCATGTAAGTCAGTAACTGTGATTATCTGTATTTTCTGTTTTTAATTCTTTGTGTTTTGACCTTAGTGGTTTGTGAAATCTTGGTCAGGTAATCTCTGCATGACACTCATTACCTCCCAGCTGTTGTCTCAATCATTAGGATGGATGCGTGAGCGAATGTCTCTATGAGGGTCTGCTACATATGAAACTCTGTTAGTTAGTTTGCTCTTTTGCACATTTAACTCTCTAAAATCCTGTAAAATTCTCCTCAATCAACAAACCGCTCTATCTCAAAAACAAAATGTGAATGTAGAAAAGTCACCACGACCCGGTCAGTCCTCCCTGCCGACTCTTTGGCCAACTGTCCCCCAGAAAACAGCCTCTGTCTCCGGCAGTGAGAGCCGGGTAAGTCCCTGTTTACTGATGTTGATTATGTGATGTGATGTGATGTGAGACTTGAACTCATAATGTCTTTGTCTCTTTCCACTCTGCACAGTGGGTCAAGATCCTCCTCACAACACAATCTTACAGCTTCCATCAGTAAACCCAGGACGCTTTGTCGGCTGAGCCATTTTTAAGTTTACAGTGGAAACTTGAAAAAAAAACACATAATGATGTATATTTCTGGTTCCGGTTATTGATGACAACTTAAACTATCTGCAATACAAAGATCAGCACTTTATTTTCCTCTGTCTGCATTTGTATGTGTGTGTATACCAGTGTATTTGCATCAAGCGACTGGCGACAGACACACACACACACGGCTGGCTGCTGACGTGGAACACATGCGTTTTGCATTTAATCTGATTGCAAAGTGTGTGTGTGTGTGTGTGTGTGTATGTGTGTGTGTGTGTTAGTGTGACTATGAATCAAAGGGAGAGGCTTAGACTGGGACATAAAGGGTGACCTCGGCACTGTGAAACATAACTTGACAGGACAACTGGGAGGGTATATTACCACAAAGTCACCGTGGTGTGTGTGTGTGTGTGTGTGTGTGTGTGTGTGTGAAATCTCCACTCACTTTGAGCTTCTGGTCACCGCAGGGCGTCATTCTTAATACAGCGGCCTTATCTGAGCAGCGGTCTCACACAAACAACATTCACAGGCAACAACACATCTGATAATTGAACAGCTCATAACAGAAAGTTTAGAGCTGCTTCAAGCAGAGTGGGAAAGTGGGAGAACAGGACTTCTCATCGGCTTGAGTCACACATGGCATCAACTCCCGGCACACATAAATGATAAGAATGACTGTAGTGAGTTTAATTATGTGGTAAAGGCTGCCCTCCAGTGGATAAATGAACATGTTTCTAATGGGACCACTTCTCTTTATTTATATGCAGATATGCTTTACATAATTCACTTTTTTAAATCCTGGATAATGTGCATCAATGTACATTTCTATACTGTAAAATTTGAGAGAAAAAATGTTAATATTAATCCTATTCTCAAAACTTAAAACGTGTTCATTTATGCAGCACATTTCATGCAAACATGCAGCTCAAAGAGCAAAAAGTAAAAAAAAACAGAAACAGACAACGACAAATAGAATTTCACAAAAATAGATAATCACATACATAAAATTTGGCCATACAAAAATAAAATGCTACAATCAATAAAAGCAAATAAGAAAAAAAATAGAAAATAAAAAGAAATAATAATAAGAATAATATAAAAGGTTTAACAACCAGTGCAGAGAAACCAAGGACCAATTTGGCAAGACTTAAAAACTGTAAAAACAAAAACAATAAAATGTTGAAAGTCATTTAAAGTGCATAAAGTGAATAAACACATAGGATATGAAGTCTCAGAGAGGATGATCAAGGGGGACAGTTTTTATTCTTACAAAAAATATAATCAAAAATATAGTAAAATGACATTAAAATAATCTAAAAATAAAGAAAAATGAAATTATTAGCACACAGTTGTTCAGTATTAATTTGTTATGATATAATCCCAAATATTACACAATTTAGGTGTCCATTTCATTTCCTTTACTGTAGTTTTGTTTTGATCATACAGGAAGTTTGGTTTATTTTATTGTATAAAAATCCAACATTTGCTCTGTAAATGAGTTAACTGGTTTTCATTTCACAGAATAATTAATCTTTTTTTAAATTTATTATCAACATGTTCCTGTGACCCCACAGATCCATATTATCTCCTTACCCTCGAATAGCAGCCACTGTTTCAGGACATGATTTAATTTTATGCATTTGACCTTGGGTTTTTTGCCAGGATGTTCAAAGGTTTTTGGTATGAATGGATAGTGATAGGAGTCCATGTTAATGTGACTGTATTACTCTACAAGACTGACATCATATGAGATAAATGCCACTAAATCCTACACACTGCTCCTTTAAGACCAAACTGTAATACAGGGGTGTCCAAACTTTTTTTAAAGAGGGCCAGATTTGTCATTGTGAAGATGCCCGGGGGTCAAAAAATGAAAAAATGACCAATAAAAGTTACATACAAATGAACTGTTCTGTAACTGATCTGTTTCATTGTCACAATTATTTTATTTATTTATTTTTTTTAATAAAATCTAAGCCAATCAGGCGTGAACAAATATAAAACCACCAGTTCTTCCTTTCTTTGACATCTGGAGTCAGATAACAGAATAAATTGTATGGAATACGTTAAACTTGCATGAAGTTTATACAAATCTCGACCTCATGTTCATTCTAAACATGACTAATTATGAGTAATGCAAAGTCTGTTAACATTTAAGTTTAAAATGTATCACTCTTGCTCTTGTCTTTAATAAAATCATTCAGAAAGTAATATTTTGTGTCACATCTACAGATATATAACAGCAGCAGGTTCAAATGCTTCTTATGTCAACCAAAAAAAGCCAAATCTGGCAGCCATACAGTATCTGACAATGCTAGCAGGCCCTAAATAATATATTATAAAAACTAAGCTGCGGGCCGCATGAAATCTGACCGTGGGCTGTTACTTTGGACACCCCTGCGACTGCACTTTTGATGTCTTGGGCACTTTGTGCGAATGATAAAAAATAAAATCAAAAATAATACCACACTGTGTGTGTGACACAGGCATACATACCCACAACAAAAGACACCGTGTGTGGATTTGCATGTATGTGATGACCTCCCTCAACAAATATTTTCTATTTTAAGTCCGAGGGTGGTGGGAGCGGATATATGACTGTTCAGGTGAATTTGTGCACTGTGACAACCTCAGGCAAAGACACTTCTTTATGTGGTTTCATAACAGGAAGCGCACATTTCTCAGAAATCAAAGACACGCAATAGACAACAACAACCTTTCATTTGTGTCTCATTTCTATACGATATTTTACTATGAAGAGAAGAACTTACAGTGAGCTAGATAGTGTAGAGGTTAAAGGTCAGAGTAATTCTACAATAACTATGTAAATCATTTCTGATGATGATGATTGATTACAGGAGGAAACAACTAAGAGTCCCTTGTTGAGCAAGAGCAAGAGTCCCTTGTTTTGTTTTGTTTTTCAATTTTGGGCTATTTTGCTTCCATAACTTGTCATCTTTCTGTTTATTTGACTTCACTTTGTCTGTTTGTGTCTGTAGATTTCGCCAAAAGTTACATCAGATAATGCCTCGTTTGCATATTTAAATATCAGAGTTTCATGGTCATATCTGAGTTCAAAGTTTTACCCTAGTCACCTGTAGTGTCTCAAATGATAGATCCATATCTTTAAAGGCTGTTTTCTTCAGATCTGTTCACTTACACACACCAAACCTTCCAGTTTGATTCCTGCCTATAATTTTGAAGGTTTTTGTTCATATATCATTGATAGTCTGATTTATACAAACATCTGATTCATAAAAACATGGAGAAAAATGATTTTTATAGCTCTTGACAGTATATCCAAAATTCCCTTTGTAAAAACTTTTGGATAACCCAGGTTCAACATTCTCGTTACATGTTGTTCACATATTAGCGTCAGTGCTCACATTTCTATTCTGGAAATGTATGCAAATTTCTGGGTATTTTCACTGTAGTGTCTTGTCTCATCGAGAACGGTTCATTTCCCAAAAATTGACTCTATGGACGTGTTTAAAGGTTTTTGCTGATGTATTTACTTTGTTTCCTGTTGCCACAAAAGAGGAACAGAAACTTAATAGAACAGAATTCTGAAGAAACCGTCCAAGAGGAACCCTGCTCACAATGCAAACATCTCTTTTCTATTTACTTTTATTCGCTTTAATTGTTCACTGCTTCACCTCCATTCAGTCATGGCACTTTTTGTTTTGCAAGAAATAAGAAACACTAAAAGTTAAATATATTGATGGTTTCTGTGCTCCTGAGACACACAGGTCATGCAAACAGGACTGCCAGTGTTCAGGGGGTTCTGTAACACCTCCATCACTTCACATGACATTACAGTCTCTCTACCAAACAGCATCCTCGCCCTCCGTAGAACAAGAGGGCTTTGTTTTGTCCTCCCGTCTCTCTGGAGACAGGTCCAGGCTCAGTTTGTGGACCAACGGGAACACAGCTGTTGGCCCCCTGATCAAAGCAGACTGAGGCCTGAGCACTGTCAGTCCCAGTGTTCAGCAGCGCCATTCTGTTTGGGATTATCACACCTGTGGTTCAGGGATTAATCCCAGCAGAGACATGGGAACCAGGGACATGGGGGCTCCAGAGGTCCAGTGTAGAGAGGGAGGAGGGGTGCACTGACTGCACATCATCCCATAGTTTTGCCCCCATAAGCCTTATGTACATTTATGGACCAACAAGTTGGGGAAAAAAAAAAAAAGCAGGTACACCTAAACCACTGGTTCTGAACCTTTTTCTACAATGAGAAAACTTACTAAGTGACATATTTTACGTATATTTTCATATCATATTCAATGCATAACAATAACACAACTGCTGAACAATGAACCCAAACAGTGAAACAATAACTGCAGGAATTTTAGAGGAATTCTGAGCAGAATGTGAATATTTAATCACAGATGAGTTTCCCTGATATTTTAAGGAACTTGCTTTTATACAATTTCCTGTCTATAGTGGGTATTTTTCATTTTGAATAATCATACAAACTTCTTCTTTTTTGACAGATTCATTGTTTTCTTTTCATTGTTTTTTGAGCTCTTTGGTTGTTGTAACTGCGTACTTTTCAACTGCAGGACAAGGCTGTCTAGCAGAGAGTGAAGGCTCTGTGAATATAGTCTGTGTTCAGGTCTTCGCCGTGCCCTTATCCCGTCACATTTATCTTTACAAACTTTAGATGAACCTTATAAATAAATAAATAGAGATTAATGCATTGCTGAGATAAAGACCTACTAAATGAAGAAGGCCTTGTGAAGCTTTGGCGACCCCTAGTGGTGATTCCATGTTGGCCCACCATGACTGAATGTGGGCAAAACCACGTGGTTCAGCAGAGTTTCTGTTGCAGCATGACTACAGGACCTTTGTCACATCTAAAGTTGATCAGGTGATGCAGATTGTCGGAATTTCACTCAAAATCTTTGTCACGCATTCTCTGAAACACCCACAGGGGAACTTGTGGTGCGTGGTCGGCTTCCTTCAAATGGAAAGTCCATTTTGACACTTTATAGTCATATTTTGTCATAGTTACCGTAAGGCAGATCACAAATCTGGTTAAAATTTGTCCCGTTTTTTCTACTACATGCTAATCAGAGTTGGCTTTTCTCCAGTCCAGAGGCTGCTGGCTGTTTGGTAACTGCCAAAAATGCCAGAAGAAGCATTCACTGTCTCTCTTTAGCTGCTCACATTTCCTAATTATCACTAAACACAAAAGAACTGCTGAGGCTGAGGAGAATATCATTAGCTCTGCAGATATTTGGTCATATAAGCTACAATAAAAACTTTAATAAACATAAATCAAGTTTGATTATGGCACAAGCTATCCTAAACAAAAACATAAAACATTTCCAACACACGAGATGTGGTGTAATTTTTTATTTTTTGGAATGCAATATATTTTTCAAGACAGATTTATAAATACTGAAAGATGCTGTACAGGAGGAAAACATTCAAATAATACACTAAAAACACACAAAGCAACCGCCCCATGTGCAAAGGCTCGGTTCTTGCTGCGGCAGCCCACAGGGTTCGAATCCAACCTGTGGCTCTTTCCCACATGTCATTCCCCATCTCTGTCTCCCCACATTTCCTGTCACTCTTCAGCTGTCTCTGTCAAATTAAGCTCAAAAAGGTGGTTTTGAAGGTGGGTAGGTCAGTGCAGTCACAGAAATGTTTGGATAGGGATATCCAGAGGGAGCGGGCAGCTATGAGGAAGTCTTTGTTGCCCCGGGGTCCTGTATGATGGTCAGGAGGTTTTGGATAGTGTGCCGTACAGGATGCTCTTGAAATAATCTATTCTATGTGATGAATGGAGGTCTGGCTGTTTTTCTGATGATGACCATGTCTGATTTGTCACAGATTTGAAACAACAGAGATGGCAGCCAAGTAATCCTCCTCTTGATTTGTTGTTTTGTTCGACACAGACGAATGAATGAAAATGTCTTTAATAGTTTGTCATTCATCATTTGTGACCCTAGACCTTCAAAGTGTAACCCTAGCAGTGTCATGTATCTGTGCTGTATCAGCTTTCTTTTTTTTTACATGCAGAAAATCCTCTCTGCTTGTTTGTTTAGCTAATTCGAATGGCATTATTCCAAGTCGATTCCTCCTGAGCCACTTTGTCCAACAGCTTAATGTCTCCAACTCACTAGAATGAATGTTAGCTAAAAATATCAGTTTATACTTTTTCTTTAGTCTCCCAAAAGAACAAACAAAAGTTAACTGATGTCAAACTCTGAACTTCAGATAATTTGTCAGCTGAATCATGATCCGACATGACTTTGGGTGGAACTCTAAACATGAAGTCATTTTATGTACAAATGGTTCACTTTTGTTGAGATGATTACGATTTCTCTCTGTTGCTGTAATCATCACAGTCACATTTTCACGATACATGTAACACAGTTTCATTGATGTTGTACTGTGCAGTTAAAAATAGTAGCACCACAGTGGCCATGAGACCTACAACCCAGCCAGGGAGGCTCCTCTTTGCTTCACCTGTAAGTAGACAGAGGTAGAAATGAACAATTTGCTGTGTCGCTTTAGCCTTTGGACAGACATGTAAAAGTTGTAGTTCTCTTATTGACTCATGAATCATGTTGGAAACGAGTTTTGTGGTTACAGAAAAATGAGAACTGCTTTTTTATATTATTATATTATCACCTCAACCATGCCACTTCCAACATTCCTATAACAACCCTCTGAAACCTCTCCTTATCCTTGGCTCTCTCCCTCACCTAATCTTTAATTTTTTTCTCTCCCTTCCTCCCCCTGTAGGGTCTTGAGGGGGTCTGTCGTTACAGTGGATCCCCCAGAGAGGCTTCCACACAATGCAGCAACAGACAGAGGAAGTACAAGAGTTCAAGCGTCACTCACAAACGGATTTTGATGATATGGTCCTTGCTAAATGATGAATCTGTCAGTTCTTTTGTAACGCGATTACATATTGTAATTTAGCTTCTTACATAGGATAGGAGTAAGTCATTATTACAGTTAAACAGAAAATGATTTGTTTAAATACTACTAGATATCAAAAGGTTATTATAGGCTGTTATTTGCATATTCAATACAGGATAATGCAAATCCTGGTGAAATATGGTTGAAATGTGGATGATTAATGAAATATTTAGTGAAAAAGACCCTCACTTTTGAAAAAGCTCGCTGGGACTAAGAATCGCACTGATTGCATTGACTTTGGAAAGCACCAGAAAACATTGGCGAAAATGATTAAAAGCATTATTCTGGCTCTACTATATAAACAATTTAAATTTCAAACCATTACATTGCTAAGACATGGAATTAAAAATATGTTCCCTTTTAAAATAATAAAACCTTCTCTTCATAGTGAAGGTCAACAAATAAAGGAATAATAATAAAATAATTGTTCTTAATAACAACAGTTCAGTCAGAAATAGGCATGGTTTTAAAAATGATAGCTATTTACAGACTGTGTGAGCTTCTCCGAATTCTCCTTAACAATAATTCACTATGGGTCTTAAAATATACAGTAATATAGATGAATTATTATGGCATTAGAATATACCTTTTACAGGGCCCTTGCTGGCCACTTGTTACCACTAGCTGGTAACTCCATACCCTTGTGGAAGTCCCTGAACTTACCTTTGTTTAAGGCATGTGTGGCGTTCACAGCCACATTTAGTGTAGGATTGTGGAAGAGGCAGATCACAGATCGATATAGACCTCCAGGGACATCAATACTGCTGCTGATACTGTAGAGATGATTTTCACGGTCCTGTACTGCTGTGATATAAACATCCCTTGGGTCTACAAAGTGTTGGGAGTTGTTAGAGAGGTACTGGAGTCTCCACTCCACCAAAGGTTTGGGAAATCCTCCCTGTGTAGTGCACACTGCAGTCATTGTTTCCTCATTTACAACCAGGACGACGCTCGTGTAAGGAACTGTGAGTAAGAGAGTGACGTTAACATAATTTACAAAACATAACAAAAACATAATTTCTGACAAAAACATAATTTCTGTCAATACTTTTAAAGCAGTATACACCACTCTCATGTTTGTCTTCTAATATAAATCTGAAGCCAGCTTAGCTTGGCATAAAGACTGCTACCTTGGCTCTGTCCAAAGGTAATATAGTCTTCGTACCAGAGTCTCACTTATTAACAATTTATCTCTAAAGCTATGGCCAGCATGTTATTTTAGCAGTTAGCTTAGCATAAAAGTAGTAGAAATAGTCCAGCTTCTTTGTTTTAGTTTTTATTCAAAGCTAAGTGCCTGTGCTTGTTGTAGCTCAATATTTAACAGACAGATATAATAGTAATATGAATCCTCTCATCTATCAATAAGAAAAGTGAAATGTTTGTCCTTACCTGCAACATGTAAAGTATGGGAGCAGATTTGTTTGTGTTCAGCAACGTATCCCCTCGGCCATCTGTTATCAAAGACTGCAACAAAAACCTGGAAAAATCTTCCGTCATCTTCCAGCTCTGGTTTTTCAAGTTTGACTGAAATATTTCCTCTAATCATGTGTTGTGGAAAGGCTGTGATCCTGCCTCGATAAAGTTCATTTACATGGCTTGACATCTCATTTCCCTTATTAAAAGAGTACAAAACACAATCTCTTTCGTCCTGCCAGTAAAAGCGCAGATTCTCTAAGTGCACTGGATCTGTGGTCATCAGAGTACACGGGAGTACCGTTGACTCACCAACAGTAGTGTTGACATCGTGAGCCACTGTTGCATCTGGGACTATAAATAACAGAAAACAGAAGCATATTATTTTCTAGCTCAAGCTCACAAAATACTATTAATGTTTTATTCTCATTTAAGATTAAATTGTTTTAGTTCCAAACCTAAATGCCATAAATAACAATAGACGACAGTGCATTTCTGTCATATACACACTCAGTGACTGGAAGAACTAAATTGCATTAAAATGTAAAAAAAACAAACAGAAAACTTACCTAACAGGAGAAGGTAGACTACAATGCACATGCCTGGGAGACTGAGCATACTTTTGAAACACATTAAGGGCCAGCCACCCACAATGATACAAAAGCAGGATGTACACACACAACTTCCTATTTCTTCTTTTGATAGCATGCTGACTGATCATTTATATTTATATAAGAATATAGAACTAAAAACTAAAGAAGCGTATACAGATAACAAACCAAGGTCTTTGGAGGACACGAGGCTAGGTGAGACACAAAGTTCCCTGTCGTGAAGTCAGATGATGATGACACAATCTCTGTTTCGTTTTCAAAATGGAGGCGGGTGAGAGGGGAGTGAACAACACGGGCAACTTTGTTGTGTTACTAGAATTACCTCTGTGGTTTTCAAGCTATTGCAGCTGGTCAGAATAGGGAGGAGACATACCAGAATAATCACTCAAGTACAGTAATATAGAAATGCATCATTACAAGAAGTAGCGGGGGAAAGGGGAAAGATGACAAATCACTTCTGCTGCATGAGTTCATATTCATTTGTTGAAGTTTAAAGGGGAAGCGTTTCATTGGTGGAACTACTAACAACTCAAAGACATTAAGAAAAGTTGCTCAAAGAAGACAAGGCTTATATTAGCTTTAGGTCGCAACCCAAAAAAGTTTGGGAACATCTGGTTATTTTATTGTGTTTTATAGTATTGTATTTTATAACCTTAGCAAATGTACTGTGATAACGGGTGGCTTTAGTGGACCAATGAGGCAAAGGCTGAGTTCGCAAGAAAAACGATTTTATTCAACAATGGGGGGGGTAGGAGAGGGTCCAGAGGGGCAGCGTGCTGAGCAGGGGCAGGCGATCTAGGGCAGAGGAAGACAGAATCAAAAAACGAGGCAGGAAACACGGGGAGGCAGACAGTGCCGGAGAACACAAAAACACTGGGAGTCTTCAAGAAACATGAGGAGTTCAGGGAAACACTGAAGTAGTAGTCACGAGAAACAAGGGCCTGCCCCTAGGAGGGAGGGAGGAACACACAAGGAGGGGAGGAGAACCACAACAGGGGTAGCACAGACGTGGATGTAACATGTACATGTATCTTAATGCATAATTCAAATCAAACATTCATTTTACGATGATATATTCTCCAAAGTAACATTGCAAAATGCTGACGTACATTTGAGCAAGCTGTAGAAATTAAAAAATCAAAATCAAATTCTGCAATAATTGCAGCATGGAGAAGATGAACTAATTGATATCACCATGAGATTTCCCAGTTTAAACATTTCATTAGCAAAACCTTATCTCTTGAAGTGTTTTTTCAGGTGTGGTCTTTACAACTTGTCGCGGAACAATCAGGAATGCTCGCCCGGTCTATCTGTCCAGGTTGGTAGTTGTGTGTAGCACTGAGAGGAGAGAACAGAGAAATGTCACCATAGGTAGACTGCATAGCCACCTAGCATAGCTGTGTATGTGGACCACCCTTTTCACTGCACCCCATCAGAGCTTCCTATGTCAAATGCTAAGACAGTTGGTATCATTTCTACCCTGTCTATCATAGCCTTCAGCTTTTTTTTGTTTTGTTTTGTTTTGTTTTTACCACTGCTGATCATTCTTTCCACAATGCCAGATGTTGAGAATGGGGCCGTAATTTACGACATGAACATTATGTACTGTATGTACATCATACATCTCATCAAAGTGATATTAATGTTCATCTTGCTGTATGAAGACTCGAAACTGGTGATTGAGACCATAAACTCATGAGGACACTGTTTACTGAAGTAATAAATCCAGTGAGAAGTCGCACCCTGCTGGCCATTAGAAAGAATGCAGAGTTAAGGTACTTCGACAGTGGCTTCACTTTACAGACCTGGCAGCTCTGTGCACTGTCAATAAGTGTGAGTCAGTAGTTAAAATTTGCTATAGTGAGCAAGCTATCGATTCAGCAGTGTGAATTGAATTGCAAAGAAGTGAAGAAGCTTCTAATGCCCAGCCCGGTAGTTCACACAAAGAGTAGCCACACCGATAAAGAGCAGGCGCAGTGTGTTTGGGTTTTGGTGAGTTTGTATATACATGTGGAGGATGAGCAGATAGTCGGGAAGCAGCAGTCAATATATTTTCATCATTGTGTCTTTGAGCAGTCATGTGTTGTGACGTGTGTGTGTAGAGGAAGTACATGGTTTCCCGCAGATAGTCTCAGAACATACGTAGACATGGAGAGGTTTCAAATCACAGACAGACAGACACTTTCATTGATCCCCGAGGGAAATTCAAGCATCCTGTAGCAGCATGAGACACAGTAAACACACAGTAAGCTTGCATTAAAATGAACCTATACTACAGTAAACATACCTTAAAGTTAACCCATGAGCTAAATCTGCATTTAAATTAAACCTGTGCTAAGTTAAATATGTGCATAGAAATAAAATAAAAAAACATGTAAAGAGAGATGAAATAGAAATTAGAAATAGACCTACAATAGAGGTAAAAACTAGGCTTTAGACGCTGATTGAAAGTCACAGCATTAGCAGAGGTGGTGCAAACTGAGTCCAAAGTGACAATAACCAAAGTGACCAGTAGTCGGTGCAACAGAGAAAAAGATTGTCAGTCCTCCCTGCCATGACTGAGAGCTGCTGTACAGTCTGATGGCCAGGGGGACCAAAGAGTTTTGGAGTCTATTGGTGGAGCAGAGAATAAAAAACATACATTTCTAACTTCATTCGGTGAAGTTAAGTTGGTAAAATCAGATCATGTTTCATGCAGTGTGCATTTGCAGATTTGTTCTCTGTTTATCTTATCTTTATCTTCCCACGAGGGAAAGATTACTAAAACAACGAACGGCTTACAGCCGCTGCACGGTAAACTGCACAGTTGAACGAACTCCCCAGAGTACTGGAAGCCAGATCCCGATAAAATAACCGGCTTGGTGCGCTGCAGTTATTCCCTGCCAGACCAGCCTTCATTTTGAGGGGCATATTCAGTCCCCTCAACTTGTTTCATTAAGAAATAGACGTTGATTGATTGATTGATACTGGCTCTTAGCGATAGCTGCTGTCTTAGGCAGGATAAATACAAGGCGGATGCAGTGCATCGAGGCGAGGGTGTAACACATCAGTGATGTGTCGATCGTGAACGATCCGGTTCAAAGAGCCGGCTCCTGTTCGCAAGCCGTTAAGTGCTGTAAATGCAATGAAAACAATTGGCTACAGCAATTTATTGATATTAGAAAATGTAATTTTAACTTTTGAATACTTTAGTACCAAGGACATATTGAATAATTTAAGTGATATATGTGTACAGATACAAATCATGATTAAGAGCCGTTGGGGAGTCAAAAGAGCCAGCTCTTCTTGGTGAGCTAAATGATCGGGCTCACTAAAAAGAATCTAAATTCCCATCACTCTAACACACACTCGCTATTGAGTGTGGGACACACCAATCACCTCCTTCTTCCTCTTCCTCTTCCTCTTCCTCTTTGGAGTTTTACAGCAGTTGGCATCCATATTGTTGCATTTACTGCCACATTCGGGTCTTCACTCCTTCGCTGTTTTGTTTTATTGTGTTCAAAAACCTAAATTCTGATGTTCATCAAATGGCATGCTTGTCTTTAAAAACAAAAACAAACAAAACAGGTAAGGTTTAGCACTCAAGAATAAAGCAGCAGTGATGAATTAGTTGGTAGTTGATTAATATATACATAAATCTGTGTAAATATAAATTAGCTCACAGCTCACAGTCCTGGCAGCCTGCCTAACAAACTGAGCTAATATTAGCCACCACCAGCTAACAAACGGAGCTAACATGAGCTAACAGCAGCTACAGTTTGCAGGAGTTTATTTTACTGTCTATCAGGAAACTCTGTACATCACAGAGAGTTGGGGTGAAGCACCTGGAGGACATCAGATGGAAAACCAGAAAACATTTTCTCCATAAAATATGATCCAGTTTCACCCAAATCAGTGACATAGTTGGTGGTGTGTGATTTAGAGCACTACGTACTTCTCCTGACCCAGAGCAGTGTGAGAACAGAGGTACGAATGACAGACACCATTCATCTGGTTACAGGTCAGCATCAGTGTGATTTAAAATCTGTTAGTTTATGGGAGAGGTTATGTTGCAGTGTTGCTTCAAAGCAAGTTTCATGATAGTTTATTAATAATGAATTGTGCTCAAGCAGATTATATAGTTTAAATCAAATATAATATTCATTTTTAAGTTCTCAGTAACTAAGTGTGACTTCAGCTAAGAGTAGCGCCATGCTTTGATTCATTTCTCTGAATGAGGAGCTGCTCTCACCAGGATCATCGATCTTTGCAGTTCTCTTTATGATCTCGTGGGAGTGAGGGTTGGTGATGAAGCAGGTTACAGACTGCAACTCCTTCACACTGACACAGCTTGTGACAGAGAAGGTCTTGTCTGTTGGATCTAGCTGCAGAGACGTCTCAGCATCCTGAAGGTCCTGAAGGTCGTTGGATTTGTTTAGCCCTGTCCATGACACTTTAGGTTCAGGGTATCCTCCATGTGCCGTGCAGGTTGCACTGTTGTTGTTGTTAACCATCAGAAGTGGATCTTTGTAGGGAGCTGTGAGGGTGACAGACTACTGTCCACTGTCACACACGAGAGACATTTACAGCACTTTGACATGAGTCTACTGTACTTACATGAAACCTGCAGCGTGGATTTGCACATTTGTTCAGAACAGCAACATTGTCAAGTCTAATGGAAATATTTCCAGAACTGAACTCAGATTTGAAGACTTGGCATCTGTTCATGTATTCATCAGCCACTGGTAGTGTTTGCCCTTTGGGATCCCAGTGGAACAAAATGTTGCTGGACTGGTCCTCCTGCCAGTAAAACCATCTGAGACTCAGTGGAGGTACTGTTAGAGAACAGAGGATCAGGACGGAGTGTCCAAGAGTGGCATTGAGAAGCTGAGGAGTCTGACCCGTGATGGGTGCTAGAAAAGAAAACAATGAAATATTTGTCAGGGAGAGAATCTGAGCTGTCTGAAAAGGACAAAGACAGTGGCTAAAATTATTAAGTTGTGACCATAACCAGTGTGGAGTCAAACCAAGTAACTGTTACAGGCTGTCAGAGGCCACATTTCAACAGAAACAACACGTCCCTTAATCTGTATAAAATATACATAAGAAAAATATACATATGGTCTCTTGTGCAATAACTTGTACAAATATGCATTGTGAAAACTTAATTGGAGAGAATGCAATTATGAAATCATATTTCAAACATGTTTCGTGATTGATCACATGCTGCAAACACCAGCCCTTTTATGTGAACACCCTCCAGCCTGGCTTTAGAAAAACCCCTTGGTCAACTTACTGAGTTACCACCGCCATGTGTTCATTGCTGTTCAGGTTAGTGAAGCCACATAATGAAAAGATTTCCTGGCTTTGTTAAACTTCTTAGCGCAGGTCTCTGCTCATGTAGGGTGAGATTTGTTTTTTCAAACACTGCCTTCCCCTTACTTCTTGTCATCTGAATAAGTCAGTGAACAAATGAAAGTGTAAATCTTACCACAAAGCAGCAAAAGTACCATGGACATCATGTCGGCACTGCAAAACAACAGATGAACTTTTAGTTTGTGAGTTATCATGTTGTGTACTGTACACACACACATTGACCAGTGAGTGTTTTATGAGCTTGAAATAGCTCACTGAAGTGTATGTTTCCAACTGTTACTGTTACAAGGGGACGAATCATTTCGTGTTCTTGTTTTATATTCAATAATTAATGTAGCAAAAAAAGAAAGCAAAACTACACAGTGATATTTATGATGCACGTACAACTGTTGAGAAATTATTCTAGCTTCAGGCTTCTGGCTTTCAAAGTATTTTAAAACCATGTGCAAGTTTTTCCCTTGTGAATAAGACACATTATCTTACTTAATGCTTTACATGCAAACTATTAGGCTGTCAGATAACGTTTTAATGAGGCTGCTCAGTCTGGCAGGTTGATGGAAGTGGCCATTAGATGCTTCATTCATCACGTTCTGCTGTGCTCACCCAAACAACATTACCCGGCACATTTTAACAGTCTTCTGTGGTTTTTAGAGCTGTAAACAGAGAGAAACTCCTTTCATGGGAACATTTATTAAGCCCTAAAACTGAAGCAACAGTTTTGTTTTAAAGGTATAATATGTAAGATATTTACTGTATTAAATCATAAAATGAATGAGATTAAGGAAACATGCTCTACTGAAATACAAGCTTCTTGATAAATTACTATAGTCAGTATGTTTCTTAATTTGAAATTTGACTTGACGGACCGTGCGGTCTGTATGGGTTTTGTTCTGTGTGTTTTGATCCGGCTTGATAACTACACAGCTCATGCTGAAACTCCGGGTTGCCAGGTATAACACATACTACATCCATGGAAGCAAGCAGACACGTGTTAAAACACGGTAAATATTGGAGATGATTTAAAAGATAAAGACAGTTTACAGCCCAGAAGGACGTAGAGCAGGGTGAGTCTATGATTTCACAAGAAACGTTAAGGTCCACAGCATCATCATGTTTAAGTTGCGTTATAATTTAGTTACACATTGTCATTGTATCAACATCTGCACAGTGTGAAGTCACCGACTCAAATCAAATAAAGAAAGCTATAATTCAACGTCATGTCAACAATATTTATTTTCAGTGCAACTCTAGAGAGCTACATACAATAATAAATAATAAATCAAATAAATAAAAAAATAAATAATAAAAGTCAAAGCAAAGTAAATTTGACATTCAACTGAGAATTATAAGTAAAAAGGACTTTCATAATCATAACAAGTTTTTGGCTGACTTCCAGATAAAAAGTCGGTTTTCGGTGTCAACCTCCGTTTAGCACACGCCATGGCTCACAATTTGACCGTTTTTCTCTCTCTTGTCTCCTCACTCCTTTATATTTTTCTCTCCGTCACTGTCACTACAGTGAAGGCCCGCCCTACCCTACCTGTGATTTGCTGACATTCTTGCCCTCACCTTGACTAATCTCAGCCCTCATGCCTGAAGTCAACCATCTCGAATCCATGAAGGCAACGAGTACCGGCCAATCAGAGACAGGTAGGATGTCCCTTACGCTGAGTAGTGGTGTAGAAACACTGTCAGAAAAAAAGAGTCGCCGGTCAAAATGTAATCTCTGCCAAAACTGAATAAAACTCAATGAACCGTCATTTCAATACGCTGAGTTCAAGTATTGAAATCACAGAGAGACTACTCTTCAGTGTTTTGAATTTGAGCTGCAGTGTCAATTTTTAACCACTAGATATTGGTATTCTGCACCTTTACATATTGTGCCTTTAAAGTTAAAGAACTGAAGAAATTGATGATTGATTTAACTGTGTGATTTTCAGAGGAACAAGACCTATCGCTGTATCATCATACATGCTCTGATGATTTCAAGACTTCCCCCAGTCAAATGTAAGATGCCAAATACAGCAATAACGTAAAAGTAACATAATTAATGTAATTTTAACTGCAGCATTATATGTCGTAAATAAAAATGCTCTTATTCGCCACACTTTATTTAACACAAAGTGTTAATAAACCTTAGAGGCTAGGCTAATATAGCCTAAACCATCTGAGGGGGGCATTTTAACTGCAGAATTATGCGTTAGCATAATCTGTCGTCAATAATTATGTCAATACTTATTAATACAGTTGAAGGAGTGATGCTGACTGAGTAGTGAGAATATAATACTGTTGCAGTGTTGCCAACCCCTCAGTAAGGAAAGTAGCTGTTGGCTGTCCTAATAGTTGCTAGAAGTTGCTAAATGACGTCATCGCCTAATTTGGCCTCACTGTGGTCCAGTTCAGAAGCAGGGCCGCTCAGCTCTGTGGGAAACACGTGGCTGTTCTATTTTTACGAACACCGTGAGCAGCTCGAGCTGGCCAGAAGCCAGACACAGAAACAAACTGCCGGGCTTTAAAAACAGCCAAAAGGGTTACAGTTTAACTATGTAGCATATGTACACATGTAGAAGCATGTTGAAAAAACAGAAAAATGACCAAATCTGAGCAAGTAAACAAAGTCTGGTAGGCAAACCGCTCCGTTTCTGAAACACTCGGACCAAAACAGTGTTGCAGCCGCGACGTGACAGAGACGTGGCCAGTGTTGTTTCAGGGTCAGAAAGAAGAGTTTAGAGTTTGACATCTCTAAAGCAAACAATGTAATGGGGCTCAGCAGCTTTTATGGGCAAAATGACGAAAAGAAGAGAAGAGGCCGAAAAGGATGTTGACAGAGGAAGCCGAGAGACAGAGAAGAAAATGAGAGAGTCGGTGAGCAAAAAAAAAAGGTCATGTCTTGACCTTTTTTTTTTCTGGTTGACATTCGCCTTCAGCCTCTGTGGCCCTCATCTCTACATCAGTCCTGTCTGTGGATCTCCACCTCTGTGGATGTGTTTGTTTGTTTAAAAAAAAAAAAAAGGATGAATTTTATGATTTTATTCAAGGCGCCTTGTCATTTACTGAGCTGTTAAGTCTTGATCATCCTTCCTGATACTTCTTATGCACTGTTTGTTCACCTATGGATTTAAATTTACTTTTAACATTTTGTTTTTATTGTTGCAGTTTTTAGGTCTTGCTGAATTGGTCCTTGGTTTCTGTGGTACTATTTTTTTCTTACTAGCTTTTTATATTTGAACATTTTATCATTGTATTGCCAATTTTATTCTAACTTATTTATCTTTTTTTGAAAATTTCTATTCATTGTTCTCTTTTACTGTTTTTATTTTTGCTCTTTGGGCTGCATGTTTTCATGAAAGTGAAATATTATTGCTGAATATATTTTAAGGACTAATCTAATTTTGGCGAGTTTTGACAGCACGCTCATGTGTCCTTGCTTTTAGCTCCTACATGTACCCCTTTAAACTGTTAGGTCGTCACCTTTGACTGTGCATTCAGTTTAATTTGTTGCAGTTCAGTTTCATTTTTCTTCTTCCTGTGTTGCTTTCTCGAAATTTGTGTGGCGGACTCTGTCTATGTAATGTTACCGATGTTTCTGTACAATTTTCGAACCACACCCTTCTTGCAATACACGTAAATCCATTCTGTGCTCTTTCATTTGATACACGCACCATATGGAAGTGGTGCAATGCAGGTGTATAACCACTTTCACTTTCAGTCGACATTGGCTATACTCATTTCTGGGTAGTTGTCTGACCCATCTGTGGTACAGTATTTATTGTAAAACTTACACCTCCTCTGTAACTTGAGCTGCAAATATTACTGATCAATTTTCAGTGAGCTAATTAGGCAAGAGTTGACTTACATGTGAATTTTATAAAACAGAGACACTAAGACATTCTGCGCCACAGTGACTGTGGCTCAGACAGAGAAATGCAAGAAATGCAGTATAAAAGATAAAGTGTCCATAACAGTTCTAATTGCATCAAAAGATGAAAGATATAGTGGTGATGCATAAAGCATTATAATGAATTAAAATCATTGTAATGTTTCACTACTGGCAATGTTGTTATCTAGAAACGGAAAAAGAGGATGTGGCCAATCAAAATGGACTTAACAGTGGAGAGGTAAAAGCAGTCCTCAAGTTTGGAAGACAGGATGTTCAGTATAACATCACAAACTAAATTTTTCCTTAAGAGGCTTTTACTTACTGCACCTTCGGACTTTAGATGATCTCTAACAGGGTAAAAACAGAAGAAGAACAAGAAGAAGGAAGATTCCACTCCCAACATGGACAGATAGGAAAGAGATGTAACTGTGATGTTTTGCTAGCATTATCTATCTGAATGAAAGTGGAAGCATTACATTCTGATTCAAATTGGATGACAGGAAGCTGAAGCTGTGCTCACAATATGGCACTGATTTTGACATCAAATATAATGCAGTTATATAGTAATATTATGATTATTAGAAGTAAAGAAGACAGGAAATTAGTATTTCCTGAATTCTTCTTATCTGGTACTGCTCTTAATGTTTGCAATGAGATCTTCATCAAGGTCCGGCCACAAGTCTTGAAGACACTTTGTTATCAAATATGTTTTTTTATTATTTATTTATTTTTCCTTCTCCGTGTATCTTGGAAGCAGATTAAGTTGTTTTAGAAAGTTAGCAAATACTTTAGCAGCAGTTTTAATTCCAGCCTTCATTCATACCACTGGCTCTTATTAGTCTTTGTCGTTTTCTGAGGTGTTTTTCTTGCTGTCAGTTAACAGTTTTGCTTCTTGCTCAGCAGTAGCAGCAACTGCATCGCCCTGATCAGTCGTATTGTCTGCAGCACCATCCCTCTCCTCAGCTTTCGTATTTGTATCCTCAGACACGTTTCCATTTCCATTTGGACGTATTTTATCTGGAATTAAACAGAGAACGTGCAAGTTAAATATATCAGAGCTGTCTTAGCAGAAACATTAAAATAACACAGCTGAAAGCCTTCAGAAATGATGTAGCCACCCATGCTTTGTTGTATATTTTCATTATTGAGATTTTTTTTTAGAGGAATCGATACCAAATGGAGTGTAGTGTGAGTATCAAAGTACTGGTCTGCCCATCCGTCGTTCATAATCTTTCTTTTAACAGGTGTTTCTCTCATTCTCTGCATGTTTGCACTAAAACAAAAATGCTGCAGATTTTACACCTGCTTTTGCAGTTCAAAGCAGACAAAGTAGTTTGTTCTGATGTTCACAGCAGTTTACCTTGTCCCACTACCAATGCTGTTGATATTATTATTATCATTGTAACTAACTACATAACAACAATTAATCGTATTTTTATGTATTATTATTATATATATATACACAGTTATATAATTTTTGTTGTAATTCTGCCAGGACTGCACCTGTCTGCTGTTAACTCATGAGATCACATGCATGTCATATGTTAAACACATTACATCACATCAAACATTCAAAGGGAAGTGAAAGGACACTTACTTTTTTAAGCACAGGATAATCAGCCCCATACAAACAATGAAGGTTAGAATACCTATTATAAATATATGGTGTCTGTTTGCTGGAACAAAGACAAACATAACAGCGGTCACCAACTTTTTAGTGTCATTTAAAGTTTCAGCTCAGATACTTAAAGGTGCGATAAGCGATTCTGAAGATATCCAAACACCAAATATCATGACATAGCACAAACTACTTATCAAAAATATTGACCTGGACAAACACACATCCTGGCTGGGATAACAAGTTATTGTTGCAAGTTATTTGTTTCCCATTTACAGAGACCAACACACAGCAGAAAGAGAATTCAGAGTAAGAAGTAGAATATTGGATTATAATCGTATTACCTAGAATCGCTCAAACAAAAACACAAAAGAGAAACATTGAACTACATTATGCATCATGTGTTATTGTCTTAAAATTATTGGTAAATATTCACAAAGGGAGATTTTTGCCAAGAAACTCTGTTCCCAAGCTGGAATACTACTATGCTCCAAAGTGCATAAACTGTATGGATCAGACAGTCACAAATTTAAAACATGAAATATAAACATTCAAGCACCTGGACTCATGTCTTTAGTTGCACTCAGAGTCTGGTTTGAAGTTGGGTTGTAAACTCTGCAGGTCACCTTCTGAAACCCTGTAATGATGACTGTGCTGCTAATGCTGTAGGTGGCATCTTCTTCAACAGTCATATTGGTTTCTAATTCACGTGGTTCCAGTCCAGTTCCTCCATCCCCAGAGCTCCATTTGAGTTCAGGTTTAGGGTAACCTCCCTTTGTGCTGCAGGTTGCAGTCATCTCTGTTTGGTTTATCTCAATGTTAGGTTCCTGGAAAGGAGCTGGAAACCACTGAGAGATTTACCACTGCACTTCTACACCATTGTCAGACTCACAATGTACATAAAAATAAAAATAAAAACTAATGTACCCTTATTTTAAAACTTCTCTTTTTCCTCTCTGGTTGAGGACATGTTTGAGTATTATTTCAGTTCTATTTGAATGAAAGTTAAAGTGAAAAGGTGTGCATCTTCCTCCATTAATCACTCTCATCCTACCATCACACCAAATTTCTTTCTCTGATGTAATTAAAGCACTTATTTACAAAGAAATCATCTTTAAATGCTGGTTTGCGTTTGCATGTTGCTATTGTTATTTCCTTTCTTTACTTAAAAACAAATTTATTACTGGGGTGTTAACAGCATGCCAAACGAATCTAAGTAAAGTTGTCAACTCGCTAGTTTTTGATCATAAGTAAAACTGGGAGAGCTAAATTGCAAATGCTAACACAATAACAATAACTTCAGTTTTAGTTTTTCATTAGGCATTGAAAGTAAAGTGCTGAGCATCATACCTGCTATATAGAGAGTCATCTGGCAGAGCTTCTTTGCTGGTTTGTTTCCTGACACAATAACCTCAAGGGAGAGCTGGTCATCTTCCAACATCAGAGGCTCTATTACAAGGGAGAGGTTTCCAAAAGATAACTGATCAGGGAAGATTTTAGTCCTATTTCTAAAGGACGGCGTTTGATATTTAGACTCTTGTTTCCCTTTTGACCAAGTGTGTACAACAATTTTTGATTCATCTTGGCCCTGCCAGTATATATAGTATTCCTTAGGATAAAACGGCTCAATGGAGGTGTAAAGGCATGTCCAGAAAACCGGAGCTCCTCTGGTTCCATTGATGTTGAGGTTTTCAGATGAAACTGGCAGCAGGAAAATCACGTGGAAAACTGTAAAGAAAGAAGATTCAGTGAAACCAAACAAGAGCTACAGAAGAGGATTGGGGCCACATGCCACGTTCTAAAATTTGTTTGAGTTCTTACTTTTATTCTCAGAGTTTAAAGACAGGATACTTGAGCAGCATGCAGCAGCTACTGAGCTGTGCCTGTACGTCTTCCTCTCAGTCCATGAATCAGAGGGTAGAGCAGAGGCCAAACTCAGAATACTTTATGCTCTTGCCTAATTATTGTGAATAGATGGTAATAATGTCAAAGACCTAGATGAAGATCAACGTTTTTATCAACTCCTGTCTTCTCTAATCTGGATTTTAACAGCTGTACTATGATAGTGTTTAGAGATTTTAATCTCTGAAACTATTAAAGACTTGAGATGACCTAAGCATATTTGGTTCCCTTTGTGGTAAAATAATTCAAATAAGGAAGTTTGTAGGTTTGACGGACATTTCAATGCGTCACAGAAATTTCTCAGAATCAGTCATAAAGACAGCCCTGATCATAACTAGACTCCCCCTGCCCTCGCTGGACGGCATTTTCAGTCTGCAGAGCTAGCAGTGTCTAGTGGCTACAGGACCTTAAAGACCAGTACCTTCAGGCTCATAAACAGTTTTACCCCAGAGCCATCATTTAACTCATTAAAATCACTAGGACTTAGTTGCTGGCTGTAGTGTGGTGTCAAACCGTGTTGCATATTGAGACACAATGAAAATAAAATCATTCATTAACTATTTGTCTGCCTTAGTGACTCTTACAGCTAATTCAGAGTGTGAATTAATTAAAGTCAAAGTTATTCAAATCTTACCAGACAAGATGACAGAAAGGAATTGCTTCATTAATCCAACCATGAGGGAGAAACGTGAGCCGAGAAAAGAGTCTCTCCTCTAAGTCTGTCTGTCACTCCTCCTCTTCCTTTTCCTTTCTTGTTTGCATATTAAAGAGGAAATACCTGATTTGCAAAAGCTATACTCACCAAAGTATTTCCTGTTTATCTCCGAACACAGCAACATGGCAGTCAGTGGTCAGACGATGAATGCTGAAAGAGCTGCATATAGTCTGTCGACTTGAAATGTATTTCCTGGATAGGAACCAAATGTTTTCAAGATATTGCATTTCACACTTCATTTCACAATGCTTCCTGTCCCCTAAGTGATTTCCCATGCCTTGTTGGGAAGTGTTGTGAAGGTCACGTGTCATGATGTCAGACGGAGGCTCATTTGGCAGTCGGAAAAATGCCATTTTAGATGGCAAGCCAAGATATGTGGCTTGAGAAAAATTAGTCCATTATTTAGTTTACTGACTGTGCTGCATTATCTGTGCTCATGTCGCTAGGATGCAGTCCTTTTCCCCCGTGCATTCCTGTATTTTCTGTCTATTCCTGTGTGTACATGTAAGTTCAGCTGGGTGTGGTTTCCCAGTCTATCTCATGCCAATCTACTGACGCATCTGCAACTGATTTTCTCATTAACGCCGTCCGACACAGTATATAACCCTGGCTCATTCATCCAGACTTCAGTCCCCTTTGTGATCCAGCCTGTTGCTGCATCCAGACAGTAAACACACACAGACCAGGAGACCAAAATCAGTCAAATAGGTTAAAAAGAGTTTATTATCGTAATGGTTGTGTAATGATGGTTTTCTGGATCAACGGATTCAATGAAGAGATGAGGCCAGAATCTGAAGTTCAAGTGCGCTTTAATGCAAGCTCGGTTTCATTCCCACATGCTGCAGAATGAAAAAAGACTAAGTTCCTTACGACTCCTTTTAGGGGTGCAACAATACATGTATCTGTATTGAACCGTTCAATACAGTGGTCTCGGTACGGTACACACTATGAATCGAACAATACGCAATTTTATATTATAAATATATATGCTGTGAAATCTGGAGTTTGGATAGACAGGTGGCAGGTGAGCGTACAGGTCAACAGGGTGATCCTTGGAGGTGAGAACACAAACTGGGAACAACATGAAACAAGAGGAGAGGGGAAAACAGGGGAGGAGGAAACAGTTTCCTAACACCAGCTGGTCTTTGGATTCAGTCCTTATTCCTTGTCGGCTTATGCGAACCCTCAACTAAGCATTCACCCACTACTGTACCACTGTGGAAATAAAGTCACTTAAGTAAACAGCCACCTCAGCTCCACACACACACACCACCTCTTTGCCCAGTTTTGAAATTATTCGGGAGCCAGCGGACGACCAGAGCCACCACACTGAGCTTCACAATGGCTCTTCAGAAAGCTACACGGACTACATCTATGTTTTATACAGTCTATTACAGTACCACATGATTTCATATGTGTTATGTCATACTTTTGATGTCTTCAGTGTCAATCAACAATGCATACAATAATAAATAAAAGTGGGCTCTTTGAGATCAACACACTGTACAGTCGAAGTAAACAGAGTAAGAGACACACAACAGAAGATCCACGTGAAGTGTTACCGTGGTTAGCAAATGATTTATGTAAATCATACAATCATACAGTTCACAATCACAAGAATGATTTAAAAATAATGACAAAATTCTGTGGTTGGTCCATTCAAAAACCTCTGAATGAATCACTGGGTGATGTTGTCTTTGTGTGGTAGTTCTTTATCTCCTGTTTTTCACTCACTACCTGCTTCAGCTCGGATGTCAGTTTTCATTCATACTGCTGTCTTGTTATTTGTCATTTTCTGAGCTGCTTGCTCCACCTGCATTTCATTTAAACCGTGTTTCCTGCTCTGCACCAGCTCCATCAGCACCAGCAGCAGCAGCTCTATCCCTTCTTGCAGCAGGAGAACGGTGAACCATACCTTGATTAATTGAATCATTACTATCAGATCCACTTCTTGATGACATGTTTGGCACTTGGTAGGCATTTCCTTCAGCTAAGTGTTCACCTTCTGCAGATGAGGCAGGTGGCAGCTGTTGACCTGAAAGAATAAAACTTATTGAATAAATCTAATGAATGAAAATAAAATTTCTCATGATTTATGTGACCAAAAGCTTTCGACTTATCAGTAAAACAATGATTGGAGATCTGACTGTTGTACTTATCTAAAATTTCTTTTAAAGGAAATATCTACATGTCAGCACCATGTTTATGTTGAAAACCAAACTGTTCGTCGGTAGTAATATATGTTTCTAGCCTTTTCAGGAGGATTGGCTATAGGTCTGTAATTCTTCATGCTATTTATCTCATATATATATATATATATATTTGACGGGAAGGATGTTTTGTAATTATTTAGGCAATTCACAATTTCCCAGCAAGTTGTCAGTCTGGGCAGTATATGTCTTAACATCTCCCTGCGTTAAATCAGACAGCTCCAATTTTATAAAGTTATTTGCCATGGTCGTTAACATAGATAGCTTTTCTACATTCAATGATCGAGACATGAGGTTGTTTGCCAGGCTTCACTGATGTAAGTATAACTATCATCAGACCTAAGCACCTTGCTTGAGAGAATTAAACCACCATCTGAACAGAAATGCATGAGGTGACTGGCGAACAGTCATGTTTCCTACAATGAAAATACAAGTCGAGGCCTTATCTTGAACAAAGGAGCTAACAAATGCTGGTCTATATCCAGCCTAACACTCATATGATGTATATATTCAAGATCATAAACATTGTCATTGGTATGTTCTCCAGCCCCATAGATGTGTTACGGGGCCTGCGAGCCTCATTATGGAAAGCTGGCCAAAGTTGCAGATCATACATTTCAGCCGCACACACACACACACACATATATACATATATATATATATATATATATATATATATATATATAAAAATAACAATAACAATAAAGCGTAAACTAAGCTCACTCACCTGTTCTACGGGAATATGCAATTAATAAAATGATGATGGTTAAGAAGATGACAATAGAAATCGCTATACAATGATGCCTCTGCTGGTCCTCACCTGTAAATTAGAGGAAAAAACAAAGTAATACATTTTGAGACATGCTGCACTGATACTAATCATGTTTCAAACACATTAATGTTTGCTTGGTATGTAATACCCAAACCTTCAGTCAATTAACTAAAACTGATTTTTATTCAGTTAAAGCAACTTTTATTGTCGTCTATTAATAATGAATTATGCGAGTTATATAATATTCATTTTGAAGTTCTCAGTAACTAAGTGTGACTTCAGCTAAGAGTAGCGCCAAGTTCTCTGAATGAGGAGCTGCTCTCACCAGGATCATCAATCTTTGCAGTTCTCTTTATGATCTCATGGGAGTGAGGGTTGTAGATTTTGCAGGTTACAGACTGCAACTCCTTCACACTGACACAGCTTGTGACAGAGAAGGTCTTCTCTGTTGGATCTAGCTGCAGAGACGTCTCAGCATCCTGAAGGTCCTGAAGGTCGCTGGATTTGTTTAGCCCTGTCCACGACACTTTAGGTTCAGGGTATCCTCCATGTGCCGTGCAGGTCGCACTGTTGTTGCTGTTAATGGTCAGAAGTTGATCTTTGTAGGGAGCTGTGAGGGTGTGAGAAAAAGAACAGCTGTTGACACACAAGAGACATTTAGAGCACTTTGACATGAGGAGTCTACTGTACTTACACGAAACCTGCAGCGTGGATTTGCACATTTGTTCAGCTGGTTTAGTGAGTTTTTTCTGCTCATCATAGACACTAACATAGGCCCAGAATGTTTTCAGGTCATCTTCAACAGCAACATTGTCAAGTCTAATGGAAATATTTCCAGAACTGAACTCAGATTTGAAAACTTGGCATCTGTTCATGTATTCATCAGCCACTGGTAGTGTTTGCCCTTTGGGATCCCAGTGGAACAAAATGTTGCTGGACTGGTCCTCCTGCCAGTAAAACCATGTGAGACTCAGTGGAGGTACTGGTAGAGAACAGGGGATCAGGACGGAGTGTCCAAGAGTGGCATTGAGAAGCTGAGGAGTCTGACCCGTGATGGGTGCTAGAAAAGAAAACATATTAGTCAGCAGAAAGAGAAATGATAGGTCCTACGTCTGACTCATTAAAACACAGAGAATTTCATACAGAACCAGGTTTCAAACCTGTTACCTGAACAGAAACTCTAGTTAGTGGACTGAGTGCTTCCAACAAACATGTTATATACAAATAAAAAAAAATACAAGAAACGGAAACGAGAAAACAAAAACAAAAGACAGGGACATAGTGGCCAAAGTTAAATGCTTTGTTCTAGTTTTTTGTTCCTTCCATTTTGGAAAATCCAGATTAATCATAGAAAGTCTGTTCAGCAAAAAACAAAACAAAACAAAATAACACATGAAATCCAATTTTTGCATGTTGGATCCAAATTACATGTGGAGGTGGTTTGAAATGTGATTCGACCTGGACCATTTTTCAGTCCGGATGCTCTGGCCGCAAATATTGGATTTCAAAGTCTCTTTGAGTCACAAATCCAGAGAACAGTCCGAGGACAGTCACCAAAATAAACGCTTCTGTTCAGACAAAACTGCTTCTGCATTGGAGAGCTGTGTGAGCCCCTTTCATAGTCATAGCCCCTCCCACTAGGCCTAATACATTTCTAAAAAAACCAACATAAACATCTTTTTCTCATTATAACATCAGTTTTCTTCACATGTGACCACCACAAACATACAAAAATTATGAAAGTTGGTCACCATTTCTCTTCCATAGAAACAGCACCAAACTAATAAAATAAAAACATTATTCCGCGTCACATGACTAATAACAGCGCGTCATGCTCCTATATAATGACGTATTCATATTCATTATTACGCCCTGTTTCTCTGCTGGGAGAGGACATATACCCGGTAAGTTTTTCTCATCTGTTTGTGGGTATGAATACCTGCTATTGTACAGTGAGGGGAAGAGGGATGTGTGTGTTGTCATGACCATTTAGCACGGAACAGAAGGGAACGGGGGAAAGATGTGTAGTATGTGTCTGTGTGTGTGCGCTGCGTGTGTGTGCTGCACAGTCACACTTGCTAAGAGTTAGATGAGAAGAATGATACCACTGTGATACAGTTAGTGATATGTGTACAGTAGTCTGTATAAATACAGGCTACAGCCAGCAGCCAGTTAAGCCAGTTAAGTTTTGTTTAATATAGCCAGGTTAATGAAGCATGTGAGAGCTTGTCCAGTGGAGAGTTAAATAGAAACCACTTTGCACATTGTCTCTGTCTGTCTGTCTGTCTGTCTGTCTTCAAATCAAGACCACTTCCCAGAAATGACGTTCCGTGTAGTCCAGAATGTTCCTGTAATCTTACCACACAGAAGTAAAATCAGCACATTTGTAGAAATCATGTCTGCAATGCAAAGCAAACAAAAGAGTGTGTTGTGATACAGTAGTCACACTGAACAACATGAACAGGTTCATCTCTGTTTTACTCTGTCTGTGTGTTTACAGCAGTTTCACTGTTTCTACCAAACAATGGAAAAACGATGATTAGGTATTAACTAATATTTCAAGAGTCCTGATCACACCATTAATGCGAAGATATTAAACCTAAACTAAATCTTAATATAATTAGGATGACTCGTAATAATTCATTATTAGTGTGACTGTGTGGAAATGAAAGACACTTACTGTGTCCTGAGCAGAACAGTTCCTGCTCCTGTCAAGTTCACCTCTGAATGCTGTAAACAAAAGACAGGCGTGAAGTAGAGGGCAGTAGTCCCTGGTTAAATAATTAATTGCAGGTAGTGCAAATAGGACATAGACAGGAGTGTTTGCTGTGCAAGGTGAATGAGAACTTTTCTCAGTAGTTTTTGCACGCTCGCATGTCTGTAAGTTGTTGGTTTGTTGTAGTTGTTAGTTAGATAGTTGGCAGCTCTGAACACCTCTGTATTTGTAGTACTTTTATTCGTACTCTTGGAAATATGGAAATTAGTGATTTGCCTTTTTCCTGTTATTGGTACTACTCCATGTTGCAGGTGACCCATTCAAAAAAAAAAAAAAGTGAGGAGAAGGAGACGGGGATCTAAGCACCGGTAGTCTGTGGACCACAGGCTGGAGTCAGAACCATGTCGCTGCACGAAGGCCTCAGTCTTTCATATGTGGAGAGCCAACTTTTGCACTAATGGCCATCCAAATATCTTTGGAATCACAGAAGGTCAGAAATCAAATCATATATATGAAAAAAGTGTCTGCAGGGTCGCCTACCAAGCAAGAAAACGGGTTGAAATGTCTTTTTTTGAGGAAGCTGAAATACTTTTATATCAGTCATTTTCATAGCTCAAATTCATAAATAATTTACAAATGCTGACTGGCTACATTTTTCATTTTTCCTAGAGCCCGAGAGCCAATGCCCAGGGCAAATTGCTAACCTTAATGGTTTAATGCAACCTAAACAAGCATATACAGATTTTCATCTCCTCTGAGCTTCTCATGTGGATTTGTGTTTTGTAAGAGGAAACTGTTCAGAGACTTTTCAGTAAAAAGTGATGTTGATATCCCCTTTTTAACCACACAAATGCTTACTATGTATGGAGTTGAAAGCAGACGTAGCCTACCTGATGAGCCGGTAAATGGTCTTCAGACTTCCTTTATGGATGAAAGGCAAGTTAGCACTGGTGTTATGTGTGTTAGTGAATCGAGGCATAGCGTAGCCAGCAAGGGTTGGGCTACTGGGACAAACAATGTCATTGGTGTTTACATTCATGGTGTTTTTTACTGAAATAAGGAAGCAGGACTTATACTATTGCATGACTCGCATTTAATCCAAGCATACAAAATATTTGAGCCACCACCTTTTAAATGTTTCATACTTTTCTGGACTCTGCGGTTTAAGAACTGATAAGTGATCTTTAAATTCACTTACAGTAGTTATATGTCTCATCCCATCCTGAGAACAGGTCCATTTTCCTGCAGTTACTGAACATGGAACAGTAAGACATCGTTGAGGAAACAACAGCCATCTTATACAGAGCCCAGTCTTTTAAACAATTGTTTGAATCATCCATTAATGATGAAGGTTCATCCATTAATGGTAAAAAATAATAACGCTAACTATTTTTTTTAACAACATATGTATCCAAAGTGACATGTAGATGAAATGTGTGAATCAAGTCATCAAAAGTTTGATAAAAATTAAACAAAAAAACACAAGATGCAGCAAGCTTATCCACAGACCAGAGGGGCTGGAGAACACCAACAACCAAGAAAACTCCAGCAACACTTGTAGCATAAAGAACATCTTTATTGTCAGACGATGATCCTGGACCCTAGTATAAAGTTGCTAAAATCTAGTTTTGTGCTTTCTGAATGTTTCTCACAAACACTGTTGGCATTCTGACAGTGCCACTCACACACAAACGCAGGGTGCACCCTACAAAGAGAATGCTTTTCATGATGGCCTAATAAAACCAATGCCGTTACCGTGGTTACGGAGAGGGGGGGGGGGTGGGAGAGAAAACAGAGGGAGGAAAAGAAAAAGAGGGAATGGGAGAGTGGAGGACGGGTGTGTATTCAACGGTTAACTTGACTGTCTAAGCGACCCTTGTGGAATTTCTGCTCAGCTCTTCAGAGATTTGAAAGCTCCTGCAAAAAGTCCGGATCGATTTTTTAGACAGTAGGAGCTTAAAGAGTGAAAAGACGGGAGAAACAGAAGTCTTTGCCACTGTCACAGAGGTATGTTGACCTCTACCTAAGCAGTAATGCTGTTTTTATGCATGACAGAGCTGCTGGCATTGCTGTAGCCTTGTGTTATTCTAATATTCACATGTTATGTTTACATGTTATGTTTTCTCCGGGAGCAGCATTTTTCTCTTCTTGCACATGTAAATAGTGTAACCTCTCCAATTCTTTTAGCTGAGGTGACACGAGCGTGAAACAGCCCCATTGGAACCATTTCTTCACCTTTGTCGTCTCTCATTATGTCTTGTCAAAGGAGAGATTTAGTGATTCGGGAGCCCTACGCAACCTTATGGGCTGCTGTCGTGCCTCATTTTCACCCTTTCTCTGATTGGGAATGTTGATATTATCAGTGGCTAAAAAAACTCTACACTCCTTTACTTTGTAAAAGTATGAATACCACACTGTTAAGATAAAATTAATAAATACCCACATGCACATAAAAATAAAAGTGCAAAATGTACTTACATTTACTTGGATAACTTTTTACTTTAACAGATTTTAAATCTTGTTGATGCTACACTTGTAATCAGGTGAATAGTGTCTCTGTCATTCGTATCTCTGTTCTCACACTATGTTATTTTATAATTTTAGAAGTACGGATCACTTTATGACATATGACACAAATCACACACCACCAACTATTTCACTGATTTCCTCAACTCTGTGATTTACAGAGTTTCTTCTTCATGATCAGTAAAGTAAACTGCTGCCAACTGTAGCTGCTGCTAGCTAATGTTAGCTCAGTTAAGCATGCTCAGAGCACTGGGGGTGTAATGGCGTTTACGCAAGTAGCACAGGAGCTTCAGACTGATGAGAGGGATGCTAGTGTCGTGCTAAAACCCAAGCTAGGTTCAGTAGGGGTAGAGCATGGCAAATGAGTAGAAACAGAGGAGGACAATGGATAAAGCTACAGTAAGATCAGAAAAGGTCAAGCAGACAAGAATAAATCTAGGATTGCCTTTTAGAGGAAGTTGAGGTTTTTTTAGTTAGCAGTGATGCACTGAAAGTTACACTGGTAAGCACAATACATCCGGAACTCATGATCAAAAACTAGCAAGTCGACAACTTTTCTAAAAACCAAACGTATGTAATTTTCTATCCCTAGGTTACAGGCAGTACTCGAGTTGAGGGGGGATGGGGGGGGGTGGCATCCCCCCTGGGGGAAAAAATGGTAAAAATCATCCCTCTTCTAAAATGGTCATCCCTTCTTCCATCCCTTGTGGCATTTTATCAGTCCATGTGGAAATTACTTCTATTTAACACTGGAAATAGAATTACCATTCAACATTTAGGGGGGCTTTATGATAATCAGCCTATTACCTGTGATAGTAGGTTACCGTGAGCGAGGGACGAAAGTTGCGATAAGTTGCAATTCGAGCCCCGGAGAGGGCACAGCGAGCACCAAGTCCACGGCCCCGGGAAGCGGCGAGGTCCAGGCAGGAGGCGCTGTAAAGCTCGCAGCCGGAGCCGTGAGCCACCTTCGCCCCCGAGCCTTTCCAAGCCGACCCAGAGCCAGTAGCAGCGCACCACCGCGGAGGAAATGCGCCTGGCGGAGGACCCCCAGACCCCCTGCTGGAAAATATGTCACATACATGAAAAATTTCACCATCCCCCCGGTTTCATTTTACAACTCGACTACATGTGGGCCTTGAGGTCCTCGGCAGTATTAATTGTTTCTCTTCGATAGGGAACAGTAGATGCCAGTCTATCTCAGCACTGTGGTCAGGGTCGAAGAGACCTATTGCTGCCTTCCTAGACATAATAGATAGCTTGCCGTTAACGTTCCAATCTGCGTAAACAGACATCTGTGTCTCCAGACTAGAATATGCTGACAATAACACCTGCATGGGTAAAGACATTCTCTTTGACTAATTCTGGGCGTATAGTATTTGTGGTGTTATCTTGGGGTTTAAAGTCTGACCACCAGAATGAGTTGGGGCAGAATGTGAGACCGACTCAGGCACTTCTGATGTACTTTGAGAGTGTCTCTAATTCTCCTTGATCAAGCGTCAATAAATATTACAGCATAAGACATCGGCTCCTGAACACTTTCTTCCCTCCTGACCTTACCATTGACCTTTGACTTCAGCAATTTCTCCACAACACAAACAACCAAGTGCAACAACACAAGACATAACAACCAGCTAATATTACTTACTAGTCCAACAGCAAGAAGCCTAGCTCTGCATCTGTCTTTCAGCCTTTTATTTCATGAAGCACTTACCAACAACTAAAAGTCAGTCCCAGATTAACTCTTTTTACTCCTCATCCCAGTGGTCCAAAACACCTGTGGTCCAAACACTAACACCTCTCTGGGACTCTGAGCTTGCTGTCCATGCAGCCCGGCTAACAAACTGCACTAATATAAGCTAACAGCAGCTACAGCTCAGAGCAGTTTTCTTCACTGTCCATCATGAAACTCTGTAAATCACAGGGAGTTGAGGCAGAACAGCCAGAGGACATCACAAGGAAAACTAGGAAACATTTTCTCCATAAAATGTGATTCAGTTTCACTAAAATCAGTGAAATAGTTTATGTGTGGCTTAGTGCCGTAAAGTTTTACGTGATAATATCCGGAGCATTTAATGAGTTATGAAGTTGCATAGTGCAAAAACAGGTGTACAGGCTGCAGAGTGGGTTCGCAGTTCCTGCTTGGTTCCCAATAGAGGAAGAAACAGTGGAGCATGCGCTCTGACTTCCAACACTACAACCATAGCCTCACGCTGCCACCTATTGTCAAATTGTGCTATAGCACATGAATTGCTTTGGCTTACAAACCGAAATACTGCTCATATACAGAAAGACTTTTCAGAACAAAAATGCATTTCTCAAATTATAAAACACCAGAAATCTAAATGTCTGCAATCATACAAATATAATCACATTACATCACATTATCATTAATAGGTTTACACTGATGTATTACAAATGATTATAGTCAATACAATGTAAAGAGTAAAAGCAGCCGGAACTGTGCTTCCAACTATTATATAAATGACTGCTGCACATTGCTTTATCAGACTCATTTGAGTCATCTGACGGCATTTTTTAACTCTGTCGACAATGTGTCTTATTTTGGTTGCATCACCATTTTGATTTTGGTACTTTGCATTATATTGCAGTGCTATACTAGCTAGCAAAAATAGCTCAATTAATCGTACAGTCTGAAATCCCAAACAGAAACACCCACTACTACAGAAATTAGATGTAAATCAGTATAACATAATTCAAAACATACTAACTGTGGCAGAATAAACAACTCAAAGGTCCTCAAAGTAGATTTTCTGGAGCCTTTGAGTTGCACACTATGTAGGGGTGGACAGTAATTAAGTACATTTCAAGTATCTGTACTTTATTTGAGCATTATATCTTTTTGGAACTTTGTTGCTTTTACTCCATCACAGTTTTCATTGTCAGTTTTACATTTCAGTGTTGACAGCGACATCTTTTCAGTTGAGCATTTCCCTATTCGTGACTGTCACTATCCAGAAAATGTTGATTTGTGAGAGAAGTGATTGGCACAAAATTCTGCATATGCAGCTCTCAACAAAGATGGGAAGGTTGCGTCTAGGCCAGATGTGGCCCATGTGCTGCGATTTGAATAGGCCTGGTGCTGTGACCTTTGTAATCATCTAGTCGCAACCCAGCTGAAAATCTATCAAAATCGATCAAAATACAAAATGAGGAAATATATTTTGGAAGAATGGACGTGGGACATTTGTGGGAGAGGACCAAAAAAGTTTAGTAGAGGAAGTTATGTGAATATTTCAGTAAGTCATACACCAACTGCCATCTGTGTCTCCACCCAGCATCATGGTTCTGGGAGTACTGGGTGTTCTGGTGCAGCAGCTCCGCCCCTGGCTGCCATCTTATATGTCCTCGCCAACACGGGAACCCAACAGGAAGTGATCTCACTACCTCAGAGACACAAGAGCCAGTTTTTCCATCTGCTCTTTGGGATCTGGTGGTTACATTTTTTTTTTTTTGGTTCAGTTGCTACCAACAACAGCTGTTGCTGTGTAAATATGAACGGGTTGTTCAGCATGACCTTAGCTCACACTCTTACCTTAACCCGTAAACAGACAACTACATCCTGTAAGGAGGGAAGACACATACACATACATTCGAAGCTGTAAAGTTTATTGAATGTGTTGTTGTTATATCAAAATGAACTTGTGTGGTTATACCCAGGAAACCTTAGTTTTATACTCTTTTCACTGTCTTCACACAGCAAACTCTCACACTAAGCTGTGCTCAAAGAAAAGAAAAAGGAAAGTGCAGTAAAATAAGGGAATAATGTATTTGTATTGTGAAATGTGTAACAGCTGGAACTTAAGGGAAGAATCAGAAGAGGAATAGTTTTCCTAATAAACAATGTATAGACAAGAATTATCTCTGTCAATCACCACTCATGACCCACTAGACGTGTATGGTGATTTGAATTCTGAGATTTATTTCAAAATACATTAAATATGTTGGGAAATAGTTGCTGAAAACATGTGAAAAGACGATATATTACTGAAATGTGGAGTTGGAGGTTAAAACTGTTTTTCAGTTTTCAGTCCAGGATTTTTTGGGCGGTCCTAAAGGGTGGCTCGATGACACGCTGAGGCCACCCTGAGCATACCCCTGCACCTCTAGCAGAGAGATGGAGATTAATTCACCTCGCTCAGAGTGTTTCAAAGTCAGTCATGTCAATTTCTGAACTCATTTGACACGTTTCAGTTGCTTCAAAATTGCTGCTTGACTGCGTGGGCGTGGCTTCAGCACATTCAGCGGACACGCCCCCACAGTCCTGGACCCGAGAATACTGCTCATTTTTACTGGGTTTTGACACCTAATTTCATAAACTTGTCAATATTTTTATTCGTTCAAATTTCTTCTTTGATCTGACAAACTCAGAGCACATATTTATGCTTACTTTATACAGACTTTAATAAAGCTTCAACTGTTACGAGCTAATGTTGTATTACAACTGAGAAAAGTAAGATAAGTCGCTGTAGTAATTTATTGTTTGCTCTTTTCCAAACCTTAGCCTCGACAGTGACACATTCATAGATGTCCGATAACTTTGGTGCAGGTAGAGGTTAGATGAGCTCAGCTGTTTAAAATTAAGAACAGGTCAAGTCACATTCTGTCATTCAAAGGCAAATCAAAATAAAATGTCGCTGAGCTACTATTTACAGTAAATGCTGCCTGAATGCAGGTTTTTGGGATCCTGATCATCAGGAGGGTTAAAGCAACATTGAATATAAATTGGTATTTTTGTGATTGATCGCCCCAGCTTCAGGGTAAAATACCACTGTGGTAAATACGTAGCTGTACATGTATTTATTATGATTACATTACTAGCGAGTCGACAGCCAGGCCTGAAACCAAAAATGCTTGTGGTACAAACACTAACCCCAATACTAAGAGTTCACCAGTTGGGCAGCCTGGCTAACAACCTAAGCTAACAGCAGCCCAGCTTTGTTTATTTGTGTTGGTACTGATATCTTTTGTGTGTGATCTACTTTAGGACGAGGCATTTCTTTTTTGAAGACTTAAAGACTAAGATATGTTTTTATATTCCATTTATATGGTGTGATTGGTAGGTCTGATTATTATTTTAACATGTAACTGTAACGTCAGTTATTGAAATAGATGTGAGTAATGGAGAAATGAGTAATGAGTTAAATTAAAGGATCCACCTTTATTTTTTTTTTTATTATTATTATTATTATTATTATTATTATTATTATTATTATTATTATTATTATTCCGTAACCCAGACCTTACTAAAGGACCACAGGATCCACAAGAACTGGTCTCTATTTTAAATAAAGATGTGTAATAGCATTGCAAGCCACAAGATGGCAGCATACACAGCCATTGTACATGGCAAAAACATGAGCTTCTTTGGAAAATGAGAGGCGGGTCCCAAAATAGGAGGAGAGTGGGCTGAGGAGTGAGGGAATGGGAAAAAGATGAGAAGAAAGCAGAGAAAATGGACAGAGTGTTTGAGTCTGTCATGCTGTCACAACTGAAGAGAAATGTATCTATCCAGAGTCCAGAAAGTAAGTAAGACCTCTTTTGGTTCTTCTCACGCACCCTCCCCTTTCCTTTCTTACTTCTTTCTCTCCCTTCATCCTAACAACCTCTCTTCTGTTGTCAGATAGACAGATGAGGTTTTCCAGTCAACCTGCAGACAGATGTGGAAGCTGCTGTTGCTGCTCTCACCGCCTGAGGAAGCTGGATCGTTCAGCCTGGAACCAGACGGCAGCAGCATGCCACCTTAACCAGCACTGAGCTGTCCACGTATGTACATTACACATGTGCTGCCACATGCTAGACTTGTTTCATCAGTCGTTTTTTTTTTTTCTGCTGCATGGACAGAACACATGCATGCTGCTGAAATCTTTGCACACATGCTGTAAGAAACGATGGTTGTGCTTTGTGTCAATAATCACTGGACCAAAACTGACCTCCATTTTCTGAGGCAGCTCAACATTTGGTGTGGGAACTTATTCAGGTCCTATTTCTCTAATTCATTTGTCACTGAGTCATTTGGACGCTGAAATCATAGAAAAACCTACAGGCAGCTGAACCATACAATCTGGATGTTTATGCATTTTTTTAAGGGTCAATCATAAAAACATATTTTATCACTTACTTTCAGTTAGAGACATTATTTTCTGAAAGTATATTTCTGGTGGTTAATTAATAGCTACTGTTTTTGTGATATTTCCAGAATCCTTAACGACTTTTCTAACCATCTACATAAAATATAATCTGTCAGTGGCACAATAAATACAGTTTTATCATGTTTCCCCTGAATAATGTGGGCCCTATTTTATTTCAACGTTTTTGTGACTCAGTACATGGAGACAACAATTTTGATGCAGCCGGCAGCAGTGAAACAGGCGAAATGTATCTTTTATCTGTAATCCTTTAGGGCACTGTAATTATAAGTTATCATATGACAACATTACGCTAAGGATCCCTACACATATAAATATGTTATGATCAAATCCAACAGACCTCAATGACAAAAACAGTAATTTTACGTCATGATCTCTACGGCATGCAGCTGCTGGTTCTGGTTAAACAAAAATTATCTTAGTCTTTAATATAAAGGCCTATCTCCGTACGATTCTTTGTCATAAATTGACACTTATAACATAACAGATAACAATCTGAGCCTGTCAGTGGCAAAAAAAAGTTTTCATTCACACTTCTGATCCATGTATAGATATGTTTAATACCTCTATCAAATGTATTTTAATTAGATTACAGTAATCTAATCCAATCTGAAGAAATATAATCGAAACTAAAATGCAACTTGTGACCTGTGAGACTGTGGTCTGACTCAACACACGCAGGCTGTCAAAGTCCTTCTCTTTATTCAACTGCTTCTGCTCTGTGTCTCGTACCCAAGAGAGATCCAAGAGTTTGGGAAAATCAAGTTTCACTCTCATTCTCTCCTATCAAACTAACAAGAGTGGTCTGGAGATTAGCCGGTTATGAGACTCTGGAGTTTTGTTTTACAGCCTGCTAACTTGTTCCTACTGTACAACAGTCAATAAAAATAAACCGCCTGCAGTCCTAATGCAAGAAAAATGCATGAAGGGGGACATCTTCAGCAGCTGCCCCTGTATACAAGTTTTGTGAAAGAGTACTGTAAACAGGATTTGTGGGTACATAACTCTGGAAGCACTATACTTCACTGAAACTTGTCCATTGCATGTGTTGTTATTGTGCATAATATTTACACTTTATAAAACATGCTGTACATTTTAGTATTGATTAATCGTTTATTGCTTTAGCAGTTTTACAGATGTGAAGTATGATTAATTACACGTGCTCATTTGTACCATAGAGCTCTATACTGTATACTGTCTGGTGGTTGTAAACGCTGTAAATACCAAATGTGTCTTAATCCACTGAAAATAGTACCCGAAAAGCTATCATTTATATTTTTTATAAAAATAAAGAATCCTGAGTTTGCAGCTCCTCTCAGCTTTTGGAGCGTTATAGTGAGTTTCAGCTCATTGTTTATGTCCAGTCACAATGTTACTGTTCTGGTTCACTCTCAGCGTCCTCATAGCGTTGTTTTTAGAGAAAAGGCTCTAAAAAGCCACCGTACATGACCTGCTCAGCAGCAAACAGCAGACAGACACCATTAGAGACGAGCTGGTGAACATAGTGGAGGATTTAGCAGCTGAAGAGACATTTTCAAGAGATATTTTCCTCTGAACTTTTCGGTCTATGTTTTTTGGTGTCCCCTCTGATGTTCTCTGCTTGCTCAGCCTCAACTATCTATGATTTACAGAGTTTCCTGATGAACAGTAAAGTAAACTGCTGCCAACTGTAGCTGCTATTAGCTAATGTGTAGCTAACAAACTGAGCTGACATTAGCTAACAGCAGATATAGTTCACAGCAGTTTACTGTCCATCATTACTCTTTTTACGCCTTTTCCTGGTCTAAAACACCTGTGGTCCAAACACTAACACTCCTCTGAGCTTACAGTCTGGGCAACCCGGCTAACAAACTGAGCTAACATTAGCTAACAGCAGCTATAGGCCACAGCAGTTTACTTTACTGTCCATCAGAGATGCTGTTAAATCAGAGTTGAGGCTGAGCAGTCGGAGGACATCAGAGGGAAAACCAGAAAACATTTCTCCATAAAATATGACCCAGTTTCACCAAAATCAGTGAAATAGTTGCTGTGTGACTTAGTGCCGTAAAGTGTTACGTACTTCTCCTGACCCGGAGCCCAAAGTTACATAATGTGAGAACAGACGTACAAATGACAGAGACGCCATTCACCTGATTACAAGTCAATGTTGCATCAACATGATTTAAAATGATTCATTTTTACATGTCTCAAGCGTAGAAGTCTAAACAGTATGACATAACAAGCTCTACATTTCTTCTGTTCACTGCATATTTGCCATTTTTGGAAGTGAAATCCGTTCGATTTCATCTCTGTAGTTGTGTGTGGAGCTGCAGCTGCTGAGAGTGAGCGAGAAGAGCGAGAGACATTGAAAAGAGATGGGTGACATAGAGGAAGAGAGGGACTGTGAGTGAGAGAGAGGAAGGGAGGATTAGGGTGGGTGCCTGCGGTGGAGCATGATGTCAGAGGAATGCATGAGCCTCTCCTTTAACAGGCTGGAGCCGTGTGGAGCGGCGGGCCACCTCGCATTTGTTTCTCACACATAGACATACAAACATACAAACATGTTCACCCCATTTGACTCTTTCTGTCTGTCACTCTTTCTTCTCTAAGTTTCTGTCTTCACGTAGTTGCCTAAACACACTTCTCATAAACACAACTCCGAACAGAAAGACTATGGTGACACTCAATAAGTTTTTGTTCAGCAAGTTTATGTGGTTTCATTTCTCTGATAAGTTAAAATAAAATATGCTCACATTGTCATTTAAGTACTGTGGAATGTGTTTTCCGTGGTCGATTTTCATCTTTGCTCAGCCCTCCCTCCCTCCTACCCTCCCTCCCAGCATCCGGTCCTGCAGCTGGAGCTTGTTGTAGGGATTACAGAGATGGAGATGGAGGAAAGGAAAGCAAAAGAGAGAGAGAGAGAGAGAAAAAAAAGGAGAAGCGGGAGGGAAAGAAAGAGCTTGGTAGAGGGAGAGCAAGGACAGACACTTGGAAAGAGAGAGAAAGTGACTGATAATGTGTGGGAGAGCCAGACACTGGGAACAGCTGGAAAGACGATGACTAATATTAGCAGTGAGGTAAGACGGTGGAGGATGGAGAGGACAGGCTGTGTGTATGGAGGGCAGCTGCTACTGTAAACCAACCACAGTGAAGTCAAGTTTATTTATAGAAGCACAGTCAGGATACCAGAAATGGGACTTTAATGGCAAATTGAAGTTTAACCCCTTAACAGACACTTTTCTTGCTTTTGTTACACCTTAACATACTTATAGGGATGCCAATTTCCTTCTTCAGGAAGGAGGAGAAAGAACAGTGGCCATGAAATGAAAACACAAAAGGCTGAGTCTAAAGCCAGAGTTTGGTTTGTACGTTCTGAGAGTCATTCGAAGGTTACGAAAACATAACTAGTCTTTTTATCAAGTCATGACACACCATTGTCAGTATATAATCTGTAAAATCTGCGAAGTGTCTTAAACCTGCACTCTTCCTAATGGCCAGTAGCACTCTACTGGCTCCAAAAAGAAGTCTGATTGTATGTAAGCTTACCTCTCACTTGATTTATTTCCTCAGTGAACAGTTTATGGCCTCACGTGAAGGTTGATCTACAGTTTACAGTAGCTGAGGTTTACCTGTGATTAGTCAGCTTGGACTGCTTGTATATTCTCCATTGACAGTATAACTAGTGGACAAGTCTGCGGAAATGACCTAAACCTGCATTCTTTCTACTGGCTCCAAAAGAAAAAGGCTGATTGTATTGAGTCTCATGGACAAATGAGCCAACGTCTCAGTTGATTGATTCCCTCAGTAAACAGTGTCCTTATGAGTCTTCTTCCATACAGACTGTTCATTTAGTAAAGTATGGTCCCATTTACCATTTAGAGTAATATCACCTATTAGCTCCATGCTCTTAACCAAATTTCTGGCTCCAAAAAAACAAGATGGCCACGTCCATAATGCCAAACTCAAGGCTTTAAAAGAGTTGGTTTTAATGGGTGACGTCATGGTGGGTTTACACTTAGATTCCATTTCTGCCAACAGATCCTTATTAATTACCCTAGACCTTTAAAATGCTTAAACAAACATAAACAAAGAAATAAAGTGAAATACAGTGCACATTTCTGCCCTTTATTTGGACAGAAACTTAACAGAGCGTTGTTATATGTATTTCCATTTTATGAATGTGTTACTTTCCTGACATTGAAAAACAACAACATTTACCAAAGTGCTCATGTACTGACTTTTTTTTTTTTCATCCTTTATACTGGTTATTCTGCCTCTATATTGGTTATTCCACTCAGTGTTACTATTGCTCCATGTGCTTTTTCTGGGAAAAGAAATCTGGAATAAAGTCAGGGAACATTTCTATAAATAATCTCCCGTGTGACTAGTAAACAGGCTGTGGAGAAAGGGGAAGTATTTCCTGGAGAAACACAGTGCAGAGGGACCTCAAACAGAATAAAATGTTGATACGTCCTAAAACCGTCCGAAAATTATTTTTTTGTATATATCCCAGATGTCTGCAGTAGAGTTTCACATGACTAGAAGGCTAATTGAGAAAGCGGTCAAGGCCAATGAGCCAAATCCCACACGGTATATTAAATGCACACGCTGAGTCATTGAAGTTCAGGGTATATTACATGTTACGTCACACCTCAAACTCAATGTATACATTGTTTTTAATCACACTAAACACTAAAAGTAACGGCAATAATTCTGAGATAAAATGTATTCCAGATTATTGTGGCTGTATATTTATAGACCTGTCAACACAAAAGTTGTCACACCTACACTACATGATGTTGTTAATGTTACCTTTTTTATTAATGTCTGTATGTTAGCATGCTTGTTGTTTTAACATGTAAAAATTGAGTCTTTGGTACCAAATGTATCACATGGTCTTTTTTTCCAGACCTGTTTTTAGACAATCAAGTAGTTTTTGTCCAACCAGAATAACATTGGAAAGTCCTCATCTTTCAAAGAAAAAGATGAGTGGGGAAAAGTTGACTCTGGAAGTCAGGACTGCTTATACAGTCCACTTTTTCCACCGTTCCAGAATGAGGAAATAAAGAGGCCAGTGTTTCATTACTCCTGAACATTTAATATGGTTGGCCACTGCCTTTTTCACCACAGCACAGCATGGCGCAGGAACTTTTATAAGCAGCCGTATGCCATCCACAGTAGCCTGGGGCCTGGAAGGACCTCTCCCCAGTAAAACCGGGGAGCAAGAAATAAGTGGCTCAATTATGTGTGTGTGTGTGTGTGTGTGTGTGTGTGTGTGTGTGTGTGTGAGAGAGAGAGAGAGAGAGAGAGAGAGAGAGAGAGAGAGAGCCAGAGCTAGACTGGAAATAAAGAGCTGCATTCAATTGGCTGTTAGTCTTAAGCTGGCCTCCACATGTTGTAAAAATACAGACGCAAAGCAGAAGCAGGTTACTGTAGGGCACAGAGCGAGAAAGAGACTTTCTTTGTGTGTCATGTGCTTTTAGGGAAGTAAAGCTCGAGTGAGTCATCGAGGGGTAAGTAAATGTCTGATCTGCTGAGGTATGGTCTTGATGAGAGTTGCCGTCAAAATCTAAATTCTCAGTACTGCTGTGAGTTGTCTATCTGTATGGCATATATAACTTGTATATAGACATGCTAACTTTACTCCTCCTCTCTGTTTACAGCACTGTTCATCTCTCTACTATCCAGTCTCTACACTTGGTGAAGATGTAGTCTCTTTGATCTCTATGGAGATGTCTCCAAACACAGTCTCCTCTGCCTCGTTGCCATGGTCACTGTGGTTGCTGTTCTTCCTGACCCCCATCACTCAGACAACTGAAACTTCTCTGCCGGCCAACACCACACTGTTGTTCGACAGTGGCGCCCCAGGCTACAACCTGCGGAACTGCAGCTGTTCTACACCCGTCCAGGACTGCAACGAGGCTCTGGCCAACTCGCTGTGCCGATGCCACACCGTTTTGCGCACCACTCTGCCCCCTGCTGGGCTCAGAGAGCCCGGACGGCTCACTGTCTGGGTGAAGGACCTCTGGATCCTGGAGCAGCTGGTGAACAGGAGCATGGCTGGCCATTTACGGTTGTCCTTTTGTGGAATAAAACCAATAGACAGTCAGTATCTAGCTCTGCTAGGTCTACAGACCCTCAGGATCCACAGCGCAGCACCAGAAGCTCCTTACCCCAACCAGGAAATTACAATTTCTCCCACAGCAGGGGTTGCCGCTGAGCTAGAGGCCCTCTCCTTTGACTTCTCCTCCTCATTTCATGTGACCTTTCTGGATGTAGCAGTGCTCAACGGGCTCTCTGCCCTAAAGGCTTACACTGTGGTGGGACCACCTGCTCACACCCTCTCCCAGCACTTCCCACACATGGCCTTGCCCATTTCTCTGCCATCCTCTGCTACTTCTGATGACCCTACAGACCCAGGCGAGCAGGCTGCAGGGTCTCTGGAGAACCTGTTTTTTACATTTGTCTACTGACAACAAGTTCTCATTCGAGGGCACGGTCTGGTTTGCAGTGACTGTATAGAACACAGCTGGATGTTTTTTTGTTGTCCTTTTGCAAAGGCAAAGTTGCACATCTGACATATTTTCTGTGGGATATATTGGCTTTTTTTATGACTGACTGCTGTACTGTCATTCTGGCCGAAATGTGGCTTCGAACAGTGTCTCAAGAGAAACATCTTTCTCCTCTTGATGCATTTTGTTCAAGGAGACTTTTGACTTCACAACTTTTACACCTGCTGCTGTTTTTCCATCCCTGAAAGGAATTTCGTAGATACGCACTCATACTGCAGACAGGAACAAGGTTTGGCAATGTTTACAGCTAGCTAAAATTTCTTACTGCAGCATATTTTGGGGATCACCCCAAAATTTACTAACCAAAACGGATCCGTACATCCCAACAGAGGCAATAGGTGCTGATTTCCTGTAACTGCTGCACATACAGGGGCTTCAACACCATGGTCAGAGGCATAAATATTATGGCAGGAGTGTTTTACATGCATGTACACAGTCTTAAGGCATCCAATATTTTAATTTAATAAGGCACTCTTTATAAAGGGGGTTCACGTAATTTGTTAGCATAATGCATGAGTTTACGATACAGTGAACTGTAACTATCAGTGATTTACATCCACTGATTGTTAGTTTTTCTATGTGGTATTTGGTGATTGTGGTGCAACTTGGAATTTTATATGATGGCTCCAGTTCTTTCATTATCCTGAAAACCACACCTCCCAAAACAATGCCAACGGGCCACATTCTTGTATATAAATCTTTCTGTCTTAGTGATGATGGCCATTGCAGTCATACAGTCCTTGGGGTGAGTGTAGTTTCTAGTTTCTGAGTCCTCAGATTTGTTGCCGTAAGTTAAAAGTTGGTACTTTTGCCATCTACGTTGTAGAACCGAAAATACTTCCAAATATTACTTCTCAGAGGCTATTGATTATCCAATCGTCAGCTTACTGATTGGTAAATAGGTCAAGATGACCTGTAAACTACAGTCTGTTTGTAGTCTGTGAATTTTGAGTTTGAACTGGTCATTACAGTTTAAATATTTATTTTTTCCTGTAAAAGTTTGGATTTTTAATGAAAAAAAAAAAGCCTGCATAGATCAGGTAGAACCCATAAATAAAAAACAAGTATTGGGTCACCAGGTTGTGAAATAATACCATTGGCTGGTGTTTATCCTTTCTATTTGTTAATAGTTTTTAATGTATTAAATATTTACTAATTTAATACAGCTTAAAACTCTTTCTAAAGGGTGACCTATCAGGAAAAGGAATTTAATGATCTGGCGTCCCAAAAATTGAATAGCTTTTAGGTGTTCTTTAAAGCATTTGTAAATGGTTTATTGACCATTAATAATTCCATTAATTATGAATTAAACTCTTTAAAAGGCTGCCTAATTAGAAAGTGGTCTGGACTGTCTTTGTAGAGATGGATGACTCAATGGAAAAGGAGCTTATACAGACACAGTAAAAGCAAGCAGTAAATCAGATGGAGTGTTATGACTTAGTATTCAAGCTAATGTTGGCACACTCCAGATCCAGCATCAAAGTTTCTAATAGTCTGGATGAGAATGAGAATACCTTTTACACATAACTCTTGGAGTGCTTTGCAAATCATTCATCTGTAGATGTACTCATAAACGTTACTCTCTATGTACACTTAAAACACCAGGTAGCTGGAAGCCACAAAGGCTATGGTTACACTTAATATTTTAACAATGTTTTTCTTTTTTTGGAATCTCATCTCTGTGTGTCCACATCTGGTCTTGAAAACTGACGTGACCGAATGACAAACGGCAACTGACAAGTGTAACTGTCCAGGCAGACTGTAGACTGATATGCCATCTGCTAAAACAATATCTGAGACAAACCACACGCTTGCTCCCAAAGAGGGATGAGATGTTCCAGATCCCATTCTCGACTGCCAAGTTGGTGTGAGTTCTCATCCAGGTGTTGTCAGATATATCAACGCAGCAGGATAGCATGGGCAGTAGGGAGGAGGCCTTTGACTAGACTTTGGCGGCTACGAATGGCTGCTAAGTTTTGAGTTGACAAATTACAGGAAAAACTGGAAAAAATGAGTCGAGAAGCATAACAAATGCAGATACTTCAATACAGGACAGGAGGACTCACTAAATGGTTTTATGAGTCTGAAAATGCTGGACCAAAGTGCAGAAAGCACCCTCCACCACCTTCATCGAAACACCAAATGGGAGAATACCTTTTTAAAGACTTGAAGTTTCTTTGTTATCGAACATTGAAGCTCGAGTGGATGATGAGTATCCTGTATCATGGTCCTAAACTGAACCAGGATGAGGTCTGATATCTCAATAGTAACCAGCAGAAGCATTCCAGTGTAACATCCAAAGTTACAGGGCTAACCGCAAACCATTTAACACTGTGAGATCTATGCTGGTGAACTCTAAAAGTGGGCAACTAGTCAGTTACTTTGTGGTAATTGGATTAAATACACATTTGTGTGAACATACGCAAAGCACAATTAGAAACTGATAGGGGTCTTAATGTGGCTACGGCATGTTCAGCCGTCCTTGGGAACTTGTCTTTTAGAGAGGACCTGTGTCATCTAACTTCAATACCTTAATATTTCAGTTGATATCATGGTTACATGGCATATCCTTATAAAAAACGTATCTCAAATCAACTGGCATTCAGCAATGGGAAGATATCCAGCACAGAAATACTGGTTTGTTTCTGTGACTGGGAAAAATATGAAGTCTGGGTTGCTCGATTGGAACCCCTAGTATTTTTATTTCCTTCTAGGTGGTTAATCCAGCCCTGGATCAGTGGGCGAAAAGATGTCTATCTATTTACGTTAAAACCAGGCTATGTTTAGCAAACATCTGGGTTACATAATCCGCTCTTTTAATCGCATTTCTATGAGTAAACATGTGGCAACATATGTGGGAATGTGTGGCAGGTCTTGTAGAACACCTACATGTTGAAATACTGTACAGTATAAATGAGGTGCTGTGGGGAAAGGAGAGAGCAAAAGGACAAATTCCTGCCTCAGGGATCAATAGAGCATCATAAAAAAAAACAAGATGTACTGTGGCAGCTGACTGCAGTGAACACTGGCTGGAACCAATCCAGAGAATCCAGAGTGGGGTCACAGTCTGCGCCAGAGTTGGATGATACTATTGTGTCTGGAAGGAAGCTTTGAGTGTTGTGCTGCTTTGTTGAGGATATTTAAAAATGTAAATAATAGTAAAAGTCAAGATATAAGGACAACTGCCTGTGGCAAAAAAGAAGAATGTATAAGAGAACAAAAAAACATGGAGGACAAGGACTGTGTCAGTCTGCTGTGGTATGAGCTGACAGAGAGGCGCAGTAGGCTCACTGTTATGAAGGCTGCAAACTGCTGCTGCGTTTTTCCAGCTGGCCTTATTGAGTGCAGATGGCCTAATAAAACAAGTTGTTATGAAACAGGTTAAAATGGACGCCCAATGAACAAGTCGAGTCCCAGGGTTAGGATTCTATCTCACCCAGCCAACAAATCTCACTCTTTTTGGATCAAAACAATGACTTTGACTCTCTGACGTGTTGGATGAGCTGCACATTTATGAACCCACTTGAAGCCAAGTTGGCAGAGCTCTGTAATGGAAGAGGGGGAAGTAAATGAGAAACTTTTCTCAGATTCGTGTTGTACATGATTCAGTCACTCCACAGCTTTTTGTCAGAAGTCAGTCTGAATTTCTCTAAACTTTTGAATGGTTTTTCTTTTTGCATACGTTTACAGTCACGGTAACCAAATGAGAGAGGGGTTGGAGGACAGAAAGTAAAAAGTTGAACATGTAAGAACTCTTTCTCTCTCTGGTTCCAGCCCATATCCTGTGAGAGACTTTGTGAAAGCTGCTCTCACAAACACAATCCGGGGCCAACACTTCTGTTCTGCAGATCATTCAGAACTGTTCTGGGTTTGTCTGTGTGTGTGTGTGTGTGTGTGTGTGTGTGTGTGTGTGTGTGTGTGTGTGTGTGTGTGTGTGTGTGTGTGTGTGTGTGTGTGCGTATGCAAGCATCCAGGCATGAGCACATGGGTGTGGCTTTGTGTGTGCACGTGCTTGCATTCATCTCCCTTTCATCAACATCACATTAAATTTGTCACTTTATAATTACAGTTCATTCAGATCTGATGATACGATCCAGTGCAGATGCAATGTGTTGAGGTGCTGCTTGCGTTGTATATACTTCCCTTATGCACTGATTATGTGTAAGTAAACACTGTCAGTGAAACAAAGTTGCTACGAAAACTGTTGCATTACTGTGTTGTAATTATTTAGAACTACATCTAAATAAATTGAGTTTGCACCATTATTCTGTAACTCCTGTAACTCCAGAAAAACAGCCACAATATGTGCTATGCATTTTCTTATTTATCTAAAGGTGTGTAAAACTTAAATCCAAAAGGTTGTAATAGTAGACCTATTTTTTTTAGAGAAAGAGAGCAGAGTTCATGTTCTTGCAGGACTTCTGCTGCTCAGTTACTCCACACCCCAAAGAAACTGGCCTTTATTAGTAACACAGTTTAGAGACTTGATGTTGAGTGCCTCTAGTTTATGGAAAACACTACACTTTTCTAATAATGTACCTTTTGGGGCTTGAAAGGGTTGCTGAACTTCCTCAAGCTGTATCAAAACTAATGAAACCATGGGCTAATTAAGCCGATAAGTCCCACTTTAGATTGTAGGAAAACATTTTTGACATCACTCATAATACTCTAAAGCAGGGGTCGGCAAATAAGTTTGGACCCGGGCCAATTTTTTTTCTGACATTTCCATCGCGGGCCATGACCATGCTTTTCTACTAGAAAAAAAAAAGGTTTTCTATTTTTTCTATTATATTAAAAATAAACGTTATTTAACTTTAAAAATGCATTTAATTTAATTTAAAACATTAATTTGCTTCTATGTGCTGTTATTACGCCCACTGCTGCATCTCCTGGCGTCTGTCATGAAACAGGCAACCTGCCCTAGCAACCTGCCGTAACTAATGTATACAGCAGCGCAGATCTGTTTCCCCATGCCGCTGATGTGCATTCACATTTTTTAATTAGGCTATTTGATATTTGAGCCAATCTTGTTTTGTTTTGGGTTTTTTTATTTAATGAAACATATTTGTTCACGTTGTCCGTTGCAAGAGGGACACAGGACACTTTTATTTTCCACAGGTTACAGCACACACACGTGCCAATTAGCGTTCCAACCTGTGCATCAAGTAAAGAGGCTGCAAGGATGTTCTGGCTGCTGTTTTGTCACGTTACTTATCAGCTACTTTTCAATAAATGTTGAAATCTGTGGAATTGTTGTATTTTTGACAGAAAACATGAGGTTTAAAAGATATATTAAAAAATATATATATTTTAAAATAAATCAATGTCATCTAGCGGGCCAGATATAATTGATGGCGGGCCAGTTTTGGCCCGCGGGCCGCTAATTGCCGACCCCTGCTCTAAAGGATCATTTTAAAGTCTTTATGGCCTCTGGTTTGGTCTCCACCAACTCCTGAGAAATAGATTTGGAAGTAAACATTGGGTTTACCCAACTTGTTCGCATGTCCATGTGAAAAGGTTGGTTGAGGTGGATGGATGGGTCAAACAAACACAGGACTTTCACTGCGGAGACCAAGGTTTTTGCCTGAGAGTCAACATTGACTTATTTAGTTTTAAGTTATGTATGTGACTTGTGTCACATAACATACTTATTTTAACCCAAATCATGATCTTTTCCTAAACCAGACCAAGTAGTAGGTTTGTTACCTAAACCTAACCAAACTGTGACTAACTGTTTCACAACATTAACCATGTGTTAAAAAGGTGTTTCATACAGATGCTGAGAGAAAGCAGTGTCGACCTTGGATGAGAATGTATTGGATTGTCAGAGGTTTTTTTTTTTTTTTTTTTTTTTATTTCAACTGAAAACAGGCACAGTCAAAAATTAGGCTACAAGATCTGTGACAGTGAAGCTGTCAGCCAAAAACACTACAAAAAGACTTTGTAGGTTTGTTACTCCAACTGACCCCTTTCAAATACATATTTGATCCATTGACAATTCTTTAATAATACAAAAAACTAGCTAACGAAGCTCTCTTCTTATCAACTTTATAGGTTTCATTTTGGTTATTGAACTACATCTACATTATTCATACCCCCTTTTTTATTTCAGCTCTATATTTGAGTAAAAGGAGTTATCTATGCCATATTGCAAAACACCTGGGACTTGAAATTAGCCAAGGCCACAATGTCTTATGTACAAAGGGAATTGCTTTTCGCTTCAATACAGTTATTTGTTTTTTGTCACCATCTAGTGGCCACTAACCCTGTACGTGACACACGAGATGAGTTTATCTTGATCTTTTCACCTGTTGACAACAATACAAACACCTTACTGTACATCTAGATGTACTGTGTTTCTTAGTTTAATGTGGACTTTTTCCTGTCCTGTGACTGTTAGGTAGGGCTGCATCCTGGCACTGAATGCACTTTCTTACTGTTGCTTTAACACATGGATATGGAAACAGGATGGTAACTATAACATCTGGGCCTCATACCCCTTTTCTGAAACAAGGATTAGGCTGTATGTCTTTGTTGAACAGAAACACGTTTCATAATGCAACAGGCTGAATTGTGAGTTGTTATCGAAATCTTCTAAGCTTTCTTGACGCCTTCGCACGCCTTTTAGTTGCCTTGAAGCCAGCACTCACAGCGGGTACATGGGAACAGACTGTGAGTTTATTCACCCATAACATTGGTGGAAACTTACCGAGCATTTTGTGCAGCCAGAAATCCGCCTTTAGTCACTCCCATCTGGTGAATGGGATGATTACACACCTCCGCAAGCCACCTTTAATGGTTTTCAGACAGGATGTTTAGAGCAGGCCATGAGTATTTGGGTTAACGCTCCTGTCAGCGCACATCACGTCTAGAACATTCTGCCACAAAATGGGTGAAAATGAGATCACTGGGTTTTTTGGGTTTGACATCACTCTCTTGTGTTAGAGCGTTGACTTCTTTTTCTTTCCTTTCTTCTCTCTTGATCTTCATTACAGCACCTTAAATACTTGCATCAGGGAATGTAATTATTCAAATGTAAAACACAGATTTGTTATGATTATGTGTAACCCACGGCTAAGTGCCTTAAGATGATTTGTAAGCTTTGCAACGTCTGACATGTTTGTAGACTCATGGGTGAATCATGTACTGTTTAAGGAACAGATTGTGTATTTGGAAATGGTTTGGCAGGTTTAGTTTGTATATAATTTGGCTTATTTAAGCAAATTCCTGGAGCTTATTTGTTTATTATAAAAAAAACGATGTGGATTGTTTCTTTTGTCCGCAAACTGTTTCTCTGTATGGTCTGAGATAATAAAGTTTTTACAAAGTGGTTGTGTTTAAATCATATTATGCAACAGGTTGTTCTGACCAAGTAATTAAAGCCCATTTCTGTATTAAACCTGGGGGCGACGTCACAGATATATTTATACTGTCTATGGATTTGCCAAATTGTCTAATGTCATCATCCATGATCAGAGTTGGCAGACAGTTTTAGTTGTTGCATTTTCAGATCTCTGCAGCGACTAAGTGAAATGATTACCACAAGGAGCGACGGCAAAATCTATAGAAAATAAGACTCAGGTTGTAATTAACAAGAGTTATTCTTAAATATTTAACAATAATAATAAACCTTATTTTCATAAACATATGTTACCTAGTGCTTCACTTGGCGCTAACAGATGGATGAATGTTTCATCAATGAGTGTACTTACTCCATCCACAGTTGGATATATAGTTTGAGCAGCCACAATTCTTCAGAGATGGAAACTGTCTTAACAACAACATTTAGCACAATGGATGTTCCCATAATGAAAACAAGACACAGCTTGAAACCTCTCCCAAAGAGGCTTCAAAGAGACTCTCGCAGGATTTTTTTTTTTTTTTGAATATCTGGACTGAAAATAATTTATTTTACTCTTGCAGTCAGCTGAAACAAGTGTTGAATAAATGCCTCTTTTAGGAGGTTGGGAGAAATCCTGAGAGTTTAGGGGATATTTTGAATATTTAAATAGTAAATCAGGGAACAGAAGGTTAAATATAATGTTTATGAATATCTTGTATATTATATACATTAACATTAATACAAAAAGTATAATGTTTGAACTTTTTGATCTATTGTAAAGTTGTTTACCATGTATAACAAGTCCCTCAGGACCAATCAGTCATTGTAAGAATATTCCAAGGACTTGAGTCATTCTACAAATAACAATAGCAAAGCAGGAAGCCACAGAGAGGAGACTCAATGTTTTATCTTTTCTTTCACCGCCCTCTAGTGGCCTCTGAACGAATTAAAGAGCAAAGTACACAAAGCTCAGCCCGGAAAGAAAATCCCCTGGTAAATTGCCCTAACACAGGAAGTTGAATGGGTTTGTCTTCAAAATAAGAGCATAATCTTTAGGGCAAGCAGGCGAGGCATATCATTTACAAAATCAACACTGAATGTTATATGTGTTCACATTAATAGCCAATGTTTAAAGTGATGCTACATTTTTATTTTGCTTTGAAAACCATCAAGTCAAGGAAAACTGTTTAGGTTTCTTTATGACAATAAGAGAACCTAAACAAGAACAAAATTGTTGAACAATTCAAATCAAATCTATTTAATGAACATGTAGGCCAGATAATTTTCTTCCTTTGTATGGCTTTATCTTGTCAAACATCACTACTCCAACTGCACCCAAATTAATACAGTGAAATTAGTGTGTGAAATTTACTTCCATCTAATAAAATAATTTGACATTTTGAGAGATGATATCCATTCTGACCTTCTGAAGTATAAAGTAAGTTAAAGAGACGAGAAAAAATAGATAAGATACATAATTGATCCACAGGAGGAAATAAGATCAAGAAGAATAAGTAAGAGTGGTTTAATCAAAGATTGTAATGACATAAATAAATGAAAGCTCACTATAAGTAAACATACTAATACTTCATTACAAGTTCTGCTTAAACTCATTTCATCATAAGCTTACATACAATCAGGCCTTTTTGTGCAATGGAATTGGAAAGAATGCAGGTTTAAGACACTTCTCATTGGTTTCAACCAAGCCCTCACGAAGAACGCTGGGCTTTGAAGCTAATTTAACATAGTGGCCAAACTGTGTAATGACAGTTAGTCATCCATCACGTGACACACAGTGACCCAAAAAAGAAGCTTACAAGAAGCAGCTATATGTCATTTTCTGAGAGTCTCTGAAAAATGACTTGTTTCACAATCAGAATTCGATCTGCTGATAACATTTAAGTTGAGAAGTGTTGTATGATGAAATCATTTTATCTCCATTTAAGCTGGTGGAGGGCTAAACCAGAAGTTAGTGGCTCAACCAGTGAAAGTCTCTGACTCACTTCATTTGAGGAAATGCAGACTTTGGCATGTGTTGCTTGGCAAAAGGTTGCCACTTGACATAACCAGATGTAAGCAGCTGGGCGTACTTGCTCTTTGGGCCCCACGATCCAAATTCATATGGGTAATTTCCAGTGACGTGCGGTGAAGTTCATGGCTGGTGAGGCACTGACTCCATCAGAATCACATTTACAAATATGAACCCAACAGAGTAGATTATTCACCATTTGATCGGCAGCAGTTAACGGGTTATGTTTCATATCTCATATCAGCATTCTTTACACATACAAACTGTGGCCCACGTGACACAAATTTCATTTAGAAAAACACTATTATAGTTGTTATATTTACTTTATTATTATTATTATATAACGTTATATTATGGTCTTACCCTTACTTATAAATGAAGTCCATGCGCCGATCCTTCTGGACAAAAATGTCTGTTACTTTTCTGTAGAAGTCCTCCTTGTCTTCTTTCAGTTTTCAAGTCTCTCTGTCTCACTGGAGATCACTGCCCCCCAGGGCCGCCCCTGGCCAAATTGGGGCCTAAGCAGAATTTTATTTTGAGCCCCCCCTCCCCCATTTACAAAATGACTGTATCACGAAATGCCATTTAGGTTTACAGCCTTTTTTAGCAGGATCAAATCAAATGAACAGCTTCTTTCAACAATTGAACAAGCCTTGTACAGGTGCACACGTCTGCATTTTCTGGATGCAAAGTTATCAATGAGGTCATCATATGACAGCTGCTGTGCCAGTAAATATTATTATATACTTATTTTTACATTTTGTACTTAGGTTCTATATTCCTACACTGCTGTTTGCTGCTGCAACGCTTTAAATCTCTCCACTGTGGGTCAAATATAGGATTATCTTAATTTATCTTATCCTATTTTATCTAATCTTATATGACTGTTATGAATTAAATTCACCAAAAGATGGCGACATTTTACCGTCCGGTGGCCCTCACTCCGGTAATCACGAAATGCTTGGAGAGACTAGTTTTTCAGCACATCAAGGACTATCTCCCCCCAGACTTCCACCCTCACCAGTTCGCATATCGTGCAAACAGATCCACAGAGGACGCCATTGTCGCTCTTTGTGGATTACAGTTCAGCCTTTAACACAATAATCCCGGACAGACTCATCACAAAACTGGTGACACTCGGCCTCCCTCCTCTCACATGTGCCTGGGTAACCAGTTTGTAGTTCAAATCATTTGATAAATATAACCATTTAATTTATTTTTTCTATGATGACAGGTGAGGTTCTGCCTTCCCTGCCTCTCCTGGTAATTTCATGGTTGGAAATCAAACGTTGTTTTTTTTTTGGCTTCATGAGTCACTGAGTAGCTTCCATAAGAATGAACAACAACCATCAACATCCAATGGTTACATTCATGGATGCAACCAATGACAGTATATCGAATGGACAGAGCATGAGTTACACCGCTCATAGGTCGGCCGCCACCACATTGGCTGTATCACTTCTTCCACCACCTGGCTGATCTAAATATCTGCAAAGATACTGATCATCGGAGGACCTAAGGCGGGCCAAATGACACCTGGGTGGTCAAACAAGCCACAACAACACTTACCTGTCAATCAAAGCTGCCGCACTGTTAATTATGCATAACTTTAAGCCTTAATCTAAGGGGTGAGTTAAAAAAAAATAGAAAATTCACCCTCAGTACAGTTGTCATGAACAGGGAAATTAGAGACCAAAACTGTTTTTTTGTACCAGGCTGTAAACATGTTTATTTCTGCAGTGAAGTTTGACATTTTAACATGGACGCTTATGGAGACTGACTCACTTCTGGAGCCAGCAGCAAGTGGCCGCTCGAGGAATTACAGTTTTTAGCATTTCAGCATTGGCTTGAGGTTGCCCAACGCCAGTTCAGCACTTTTATTTTGAAGGTGGCACAGGAAGCAGAGATGTCTTTCCATGTAATTTGACGTCAGGGTATTTATTCGCTCCAGTGTTTGCATCAGAAGAAAGCGACTCTGACTGCGATTTCGTTTTTGCTTCTCTGACATTGAAACACATTTAGTCTCAAGCTTTGTGTCGGTAAGTCACTGAACAGTCGATGTCATGACCGGGACGTCTGTTCTTTATTTTCTCTTCACATTTGAGTTCAGTGTCAGTCGGTGTAATTAACTGTGAATGTCGGTCGACTAAACTGTATTTACTGTTAATTAGGATGTTAGTATGAGCGACAAGTTGATAAGAGAAGCGTCAATCTCTGTGTTTTAGTTCAATTTAATAAGTCATAGTGTTTGTTCTGTTTGACTGTTCAGCACAGGAGCTCTAAACTGGTTTGATTATCATAATAATATTCATAAGAGTCAACTCATTGTGTGAGCTTTAACAGAAGGAACATTTTAATTTTCCAAAAAGATTATAGAATCATGAAAACGTGAGGAAATGTCGTTGTTTTAAAACAAATAAAAGAGGTTCTTATGTTTTGTTTTGTTTTTATTGAATATAATGAAGACTATTTTCTGTTTTTACACAGTAACAATGCAGTCTACAGAGGATTACACACACACGCGACCTGGTGTCTTATGAGTACGAGAGGATGAACTGTTTGCCTCTTGTTCTTTATCTAATGTCACTGCTTCACCCTGGTGAGTAAGTTCACGTGGTTGATTTTATGTGTACAGTTGTGCACTTTGTTCAATACCTCAGATACCATTCTCCTCAACACACCCAGATACTATTATAAAAGCTGACGGATCATAAAGTGTCCTCTCAGGTGTGTCCTTGTACCTTGTGGTTTATTCTTAGCTCTGTTTGAGTCATGTGTTTGTTGACTTGTTTAGTGCTCAGCTCCCTCCCTGCTCCAGTCAATTTGTCCGTCAGCTCTGTCAACTTCCACCATGTCCTGCGTTGGGATCCTGGGCCCGGTACCCCACCAGGAACACAGTACCAGATCTTCAGGTAATTTCCCTCACTGCTAACATGTTGGCTGCTTTCATTTCTTACCACACAGGTGCCATTTCCTCTTTGGGTAGCAGAAAATAGCTGAAAGGATACAGCAAAGCATAAATGACATCAAAGTATCATGCTTTGTAGCGCATCACAATTCTCTAGAAAATTGTCAAAAGTTTGCCAGATTTTCTAAATGTTATCAAGCGCATTTCCTCTCTGTGATATTAAACTTTAAGTATATGGACAGTTAATCCTGTATGTTTGCTTGATTTGCGTGTTAGTTACCAGGATATCTTCCATGGAGCTGCTTCAGAAAAATTGTTGCAGTTTGGCCAAGAAAGAATGAATTTGTCTTAATTTTTCATCCTACTTTCACCAGATTGGGTCGATAAAAACACGTCATTATTGCCTTTATGTTTCTTAATTCGTAAAAAGGAACATACACTGTACTGTTACCTTGTTTTTTTTTTTTTAGCAGTATTGTTGCTCTCTCAGATTCAGTGAGTTACTTTGGTGAGTCTTGGTCGATTGTTAAGCTTGCGCACATCAATTGACAGCAATTTCCACTCGAGGGTGACTTCATTGCAACTTTATGTGAAGTCTTAAACGGATGGAAAGTTTGATCATCTACATTTCCATGAGAATTGAGCCAACCTCACTCGTTGATGAAGACCACATTCAAATGAATAAGTTGTCAGAACCGAAGTTGTTGTAATAAGCCATATTTTGGGGACAGATAACAGGAAATGAAAGGAAAGTGAGATGAGGAACAACATGTGACAAAGGCCCCCAGCTGGACTTGAACCGGGGTTGTTGTGGTTCATGGTTAGTTCTTAAAACCCCTATATAACGCCCCAGCCTGCCTGCATATTCAAAGCTTAACATTTAATGTGGTTATGTTGTAAATGCTAAATGTGTTTCAGCATTCTTGGAGTGGTTCTGCAGTCTCTCAGATATTAAAGCTGCAAAGATGATATCTTTACACACTTATCTGATTATTCCTCACGTATTCTTTCATATTCTTGAATATATTTGATATACATCAGTGTGAACTGGTTGTGTTATATCAGTCTCTCTGCAAACCAAGATCAACCGCGACCTTTAATATGGTCACGTTTTGAGTCATTGCATCTGTCTGTGGCTTACTTGAGCGTCTTCTTTCATGGAATATCTGACAGCGGGGTACTTTTTTCTCTCTTTAACTTCTGCGTTCTTTGACCGTGGCTGCGTTCGCAGCAGGGTTTGTTTCCAGCCATGTTGGACACCTCGGTGTGCATGCGATGCAGCTGTGACCACAGAGAGGCCAGATTCGATTCGATCGCTCTTATGAAAACAAATAAATGTGATGGGATTTGATTGTTCCTTTGTGTGTTTTTCAGTTTCATGTGATCTGCTCTTTTGTTTTCACACTCATTGTGAAGGTTCACATTAGCTCTTGAACTGAATATAGAAGACTTTTTTCATTGCTGCATTAACTTTGATCCAATATGTTTTGACTATTTTAGTATAGTCAGCTAACTATTATAATAGCAGTTCATACATGATCATCAGCTCATATATGATCATTAGGGTTGTCAATAAGTTTAACAAATGTACATCTTACAATATCTTTATCTGCTGACAGCTTTATGATTCACATATCTTCCCTATGTTAAATCATGATCCAGGATTTGGGGTTTCAAAGAATGTAAAAAAGCCAACTCCATACAGAACAGAGCCACACACTGTTTTTTAGGCTGTTTAGGGTGATATAGTTTGGATTTCTGGATCAGTAAGATGAAAATGTGGAATCGTTTGTTTTGATATGTCAAACTACATGATCAATAAGAAGTAGTAAACCCCATAGCTCACCATGGCCTACAGAGGATCATGCTGTTTTTAGAGAAAACAGATTTAGAGTATACGCTACTGTCCAAATGGACAAAATCTTGATTCGATACAGCCTGAGAGGATTAATTAAGCAGTTTTTCATTAAAGGGGGAGCTTCACTGTCATTATTGGCATGACAGTGATGTGGTCAGGACTGAGGTGCTTACGCCGAGGTCTGTAAGCATCACTGAAGTGCCAAGAAAGAAATATAAAGAAACATTTATTCATTTAACTGTTTAGTTTGACCTTTAACAGGGGTCAGTGAAGGCCCATTTAACTGAAATGTGATGCTGAACAAGAAGTGAGCATGAGCATGAAGTGAAAGGTTTGAACTCTGTTTCTCTCTATGCAGGCACAAAAATAAAAATAAATACAAACTTCTAACCAACTCAACCATGACATCAGTCAAGCTGAAGCTTAAACTCCCAAGTGAGACGTATGACCTGACTGTCGAGGCGTCCTACAACCACACCCAGTCTCCAAAGAGCCACAAATATACCTTCACCCCTTACGAACAAAGTATGTCAATGTACGTCTTCTGATTTGCATGCTTGTTGCCTTGGAGTTCATAACATATTATGTTTTATTACTGTTTTATACTGCAGTAATAAATAATAAAAGTGTAGGTTAGTTATTTTCTAAGAGCAAAATATTTGTTGCATGCTGAAAATGATACTAAAAAATTACTTGACCTTGTGACTTAAAGCATTATGTGCTTTAAGTCACATCGTACCCAGAGCACAAAGTTACAAAGTGCGAGAACTGACATGAAACAATGAAAGAAACGCCTGATCAAACTGTTTATTTTAAGGTGCTTTGAATTTCCAATAAAGCAAAAAAATTACTTAAACTTAATGAGATTGTGTTTTCTTCCTGTGCTAAGCCATAATAGGTCCACCAACACTCTCACTGGCTGGATGTGGCAACTGCATCCAAATCAACATTTCACTGCCAGAGCCTGACAGGAGCTCAGGAATCGATGACATCCATAATTTCTATGGTGTCCAATACAGAGTCATGTGGAAGAAATTTAACGGACAACTGGTGAGAAAACCACAAATTTATTGGCTGATTATGATCTGTGATTAATTGTGCTTTGCCTGCTTAGACAGACCAAAATGTCTGCCATTAAAGGGTCCATTAACTGTATTGCTTCTCTCTCTAGCCTTTTGGATTCATCACAACACAGTATGATCAATTCCAATCTATTCGGAGTTGAAATAGTGCCATCAGCTCTCTGTATGTTAGTCGGTGATCCAGTCACATAGAGTTTTCCATGCAGACCTTAAGGGACTGATTATTTTTTCAGCCAGCAGCGGGTCATATCTTTAAAGGTATTTTCTGTCTGTTGTACAGTTGTCTGACTGCTTAAAAAGATCCAGTGATTACTCAGGGTGAAACCAAGATTTCCGTTGAAGGTTATCGTTGGCAACTTGACTAGCTTAGTTTCTTGAAGACGTTTTCACCTCTTCAGTTGAAGATGAAGTGTGCTGGGGTCAGTGGAACTAATCAAGTTATTTCTCTATATTTGACCTGCAGGAGGGACCATTAGACACTAAAGACAAGAGGTTTACTCTTTCCAGCTTACAGAATGGTACAGAGTACTGCGTGCAGGTTAACATAAGCACTCGTCAGAACAAAAACACTAAGCCATCTGCCTGGACGTGCACCTACACTGCGGAACCAAACAGAGGTGAGCTGACCTTTTGGAGCTGATGTTTATGCTTATTAAGATGTTGAGCTGAAATCAGAAGATCATGGGCTTGATTTCAAATATGAATACAGCAGCTTAAATATGATGATTTATCACGTTACCTGGTTAATGCGACAAGCTCTTTAAACACAAAACACCCCAGTAACCGTCACGTGCGGAGGGCTATGGTTAGGGGATAGGATTGGGTAAATATTTTTAGGTTACGTCACAACCCGTTCACAAATTGGCTGTAAAAAGTGCTACAATTTATATGTAAATGCTTCAGTCTCACCATAACTTCAGTTTGACAGAAAAAATAAATAAATAAAGCTTGCAGTATGTCACATCAGGTGATACTCTGGCCAGACTCGTTAAAAAGACTCTCATCAGATGTTCGACTCACAGTTTGCCAGTTCATGAAAATAAAGGCCTATATCTATAACTTTTTATTACATGGTCCAGAGAAATAGGCAGAGCAAGACACTAACACGTTCAGACATGAAGTATTTATTACTGTGTGTTTCTTCAGTCCCTGTTATTTTAGGTACAGTTGTTGCTCTTCTGATTCTCGTTTTCGGTGGCCTGATGACCTTCGTGCTTTGCCTCCACTACACTGGATTCATCTGTAAACTGAAGGCAACTCTGCCCAGAGCGCTTGTACGAAACTTCTGTATTTGTCTGTGTGTCTGTCTGTGTTTTTACATTCTGTTTTTTTGTATAGATTTCATAAATGATGTAACAAGTTTCTCAGTTTTAGAGATGCTAGTACTGTAGCTGGAATTTGTTACCTATAGACAGAGCAGACTAGCTGTTTTTTTTTTTGTTTGTTTGTTTGTTTTGTTTTGTTTTTGTGCTAAGCTAATTAGCACAAAAACAAAAAAATCTATCTATCTCATATTTCCGCCTCGTTGTCACTCTAGGCGGCTCTGAGCCAAGGCTACACCCTGACACCAGAGAGGACAGTCCCTGACAAGATCTCCATTAGCCCTGAGATGGAGAAACAGAAGAGGCACAACCACCCCACAATGCAACACAGTGGAGCTAACTCTGAGGAGGAGGATGAAGAGGACGAAGAGGAAGGGATGAACGTATACATGGACAGAGATGCAGAGCTTTCATGTAGTGAGAGTTCCTGCCAGAACTCTGGTAATGTGCCGGGTAACAGAACGCTGGCTGCGTCAGGGGACTCTGGGACAGTCGAGTTGGAAGAACAAGAGTTTGAGGTTACAGATGAGCGGCTCAGTCAAGACGAGGGTAAAGCTGATGTAGCAGAGCTTTCTTTCATCTCTGGGGGGGGTCAAACTGGAGTCCAGGGACATGTCACAGGTGTGGGTGAGGAGGAGGAAGAGGAGGAGGTGTTTGACAGCTCAGGCAATGTTGATCTGTTTTCAGTCAAACTAGCATCGCTGCCTGTATGTGAGGAGGAGGAGGTGGAGGAGGAGGAGGAGGAGGAGGAGGAGGAGGAGGTGGAGGAGGAAGAGGCGCAGAAGACAAGAGACTCTCTCACAGACTTATTAAAGCTGTCCGATCTGGAGCCTCTGCTGCTCACAGTCTCACAACCTGAGTCAGATGATCAGACAGCTGTGGCACTGATGCTGCCTACACAAGAAGACTGCGCTGGCAGACATGCAGACACTTTGTCGGTCTACCTCAAAACCTGTGATGATGAGACGCAGCATGAAAAGACACAGGAGGAGGAGGAGGAGGAGGAGGAGGAGGAGGAGGAGGAATTCTCCGGATATATAAAGCACACGTGATATTTTGCTGTCAAGTGTGTATCATTAATGAATTTCTTCCCAGCAGGTGCATTCCTTTTTTATTAAAAGAAAAGACCAACTCAGATATTTAAATGTAATTAAGCAGGTTGATTTAGTCTATTTTCCTGTTCTAAAGGAAACACAAGGACACAACATGGCAATACATTTCACCTGCAATTACAACACCTTTGTAACCAGCGTATCATTTTCAAGTGTCCAAACATTCCAGTTCAGAGCCAAACAAATTAAGAAAAGCTAAATGTTTTATCAGAAACAACTTATTTTTGATACACATTTTTAAGTAAGTTGAGATTTTGCAAATGTGTAAAAATGTATGCTGAGATTCCTCAATATTAATCTGAGGTAGTTTGTACTTGAATGTACATCTTTCTTGAGCCCTCATTTCTTGCCACTCTTAACTCTTCTTGTTGTTTTGTTTACTTCTGCAAGTTGTCCTGGCTGACAGCACGCTATATTTGCATGTCTGTATATCTCATGCAAATTAAAATTGGGGGTCACACACCACATTTATATCAGAGTTGTTTGAGTTGAGCCTCTTTCTGACATTGTTTGATTGATTGATTGTTCATGTTAACATCATAGCAAGTCATAACTGAGAAAGTTTTCTGAGACTTTTTAAAGAAATTTTAGGATGACCTGTTGGCAGAAATTGAAGATAATATGCACAACTAGGTCTTCAGCCCAGAATAGATAAAGGGCTTTACAGACCATGTTTTGCCACTGTGTTGCCGAAGTAGTAGAAGAAGAAGAATTATTTGCTGGTTCTGTAATGTGTTTTGTTAGAGGTTTGAGTTAAGTTAAATGTATACAAATATAGAAGGTTCACACTTATTATTTAAGAAAAGCCAAGGGAGCAGGAATCTTTGCCATCAAAGAAGCGAAAACATGAAGAACAATAGATTAGCTTTTTACGTTTATTACGTTGCTAATACAGTATTAAGTTTGCATGCAGAACAGCTGATGTCAACAAATACACCAAAACAATGCAGAAAAAGTTACAATGACATTTGCTATGACCTATAGCTTTACAGAATATCTAAATACAGTTTCTAAATATATGTATCAAAAGGAACCTCAAAAACCTCCCCAGGCTACTCTTACAGTTGTGAAGATGACCTCTTTTGGCATGTGAAGGCCACCGTAGATTCCCCTAATCACTTGGAAAGGAGCGGTAAGCAGGCAATGATTAAGTTGACTGCAATCTTCAATCCCACCTCTAGATGCCAATAAATCTGTACCTTTAATTATGTGGAACAAAGAAGCCAAACCAATAAAGATACCTCATGTTAGCTTAAGTCGTCGTTCGGCGTAATTACACCCAAATTTAACAGATATAATTATTTTTTAACGGCAGACATTTTGACTTGTGAGAGTAGGAAAAGCACTAGTGTCATTAATATCAGTAACAATGGCTCTTCTTCTGTCAGTGTGACAGTGAGGCAGCATGCACAAAACCAGGACCTGGAAATTGAAGCAGCTAAATGGAATTCAGTCACGATTTTATTAATTACAACTGTGCACTTTTGTTAAATCCCTCATTAAAACTCAACTTTGCAATCATACAAGCGTCTTATTGAATCCTAGAAATGGGAATATTTTCTATTCCATTTTCATCACAACATTTCTTAAAGTGTAATGTGGATGTACACCAGTGGTTCTCTCTCTTTGTTTTCTTTTTTGTCTTGCACCCTTCCAGAAGGTGAAAAAAGTTTATACCTCCCCTTCCCACACAAATTATCATTATCATGATGATGTCATTTTCACTTTGTTATAGTGACAATGCATGCTGCCTGCCCTTGCAAAACTTTGTATAAGTTTACATTAATACAGATAAAATATTAATTTTAATGCATTGATTCAACATCCCACGTGTATGTAAGCAGTGTGAACAGAAATGTGACAAGAAGCAGAAGTCCTGGTTGAGTGACCGCTTCAATCGTCATGTTCAGAGTGACTCATTTTTAGTGACCGCACCACCATCAGGCACATGGATGTTTTATTGAACTTGGACTCAGTTTATAATGGAAAATTGGAAACAAGGCTGAGCAGCAACGCCATATCCAAATTCTACAATACGTCCATGATCAGGCAGCATGAGCAGTACTCAGGCCAGTTCCGTATATTTTTATGGAAGCTGCTCAGTGGTGCGTGAAGCCAAATAAGTTGGTTTAGCCCTTGAGTTACTCTGAGGGTGAAGTGAGTCATTTTGCAGGGATTGTGACACTCAAAAATATTTATCCACCATTTTACAGCCGCTTGTTGTTCAGTGTAAACGTATGGGCCAGTGTTCATCTCATGACAGACATCATTACAGTCATTACACAGTTTGGCTGCTGTGTTAAATTGACTTGAAAGTTTGACACTGTTCCTGGGGGCATCCCAATACCCTATGATAACAGCAGTATGAGTAGTTAGCACTCGGTGCATTTGACAGACTGACTTCTTCTTCTACATTTGTTTATTTTCACCCATAACTACTCCAAAGGTTCTGTTATATAGTATATAACGTTAGTGTTTTTATATGTAGGCTATAGTATACAGTGTATACAGAACTATTTTATATGTTGACAGTGAGAGGAGGTCCAATAACAACAGTTCTCCGCTGTGATTTCACGTGAACAAACGGGAATAATCCCAGCCTAAGAACTTTACAGTACGTGGTCACGTGATTTCCTATCAACCGCTCGTGTCGGTGCTGCCTTCAGGAACCGCCGGACAAATTTCCAGTTACCTTCGGTTGGAAAGATTTGCAATTGCATGATACAATTGGGTTAGCGTTCAAAAAACATTACACAAACATTACACAATTTTAATGTGTAAAAGCAGAGTAGTGTTTTCAGCAGTTGACTTGTGGAGAATGTATGCTCTTTATTAAATTGTATATATTTTTTGTATTTGTTCGTACGTGTAACATTACATACTATAACAATAGCTTGCTTTATCACCTGTTTTTTATGTACATAATACTGTGTTTATTTTTTATACATATCTTTGTCATATTGCAGCTTTGTTAGCTATGTGTCTGATGGAAAACTGGAGTCAAAATCCTTTTATGTGTACACACACTTTGACAATAAAGTTGATTCTGATTATAATTTGTTTTTGTTTTTTTAAGTTCTATATTACAACTGTTCAAGGACGAAATTTTGATTTCAGAGGTGGTGTGGGGGGCACACAAGTATTTTTAATAAAACTTTAACTCTTTCAGTTTACTGTGTTTTCTAGTAGTTCTTCTGGTTTTCTATTGCTACTTTTAAGTTTACTGTTCCCTTTTTTGGTTTGACTGGTTGTAAAGCATGTAGCAAAACATTATCACCCAATTCTGTTTCACCTTGTTAACCTCCTCCAGCCTCTCCTCCTGTATTTCCTTCTGCATCTCTACTATCCGTCACCTGACAAAAATATATTGATGCATGACATGAACAGTGGGACAATTTGGGGTGCAACAATCATACATTTTTGATGATACGGTTAGAAACGGCCAAAAGACACATCATGCAGTTAAAATGTAACTGGAGTTCCGTGAAGGCATCAGGAGCAGTAGCTTTGTGTTCAGTTGCCTCCTGACTGTTGCTGCTGGGACTCGAAGCGGTGAAGGAACATAAACACGCTTCCCAGGACAGGTACCTGAGCTTTAATATCAAACATTTTTTATATCTTTTGACTTCTTATAGAAGCTTTGCTGCTTAGCTTACAGTGCTAGCCCGTTAAGTTAGCCAGCTAATGGTGAGTACGTTAGGTTTCCGGTGAGTGGGCGTAAACACAACATTTCAGCAGAATAACGTTAGACAGTGTTATCTGTCTGTTACAGACATTTTCGTAACTGTTTTCTGATTAATTTCTCCTTTAAGACAGCTAAACAGCAAAGTGAAAGTGTGTTGTGGATGTTGTAATATAAAAAGCTGATCAGATTTAATAGATTTGGCTTTGTAAAATAACTCCATATTTAAGATTACGTCCATGTGTTATTATAATTACAATGACTGTACTGAATCAGATGTGACTTTAAATGTTGTCTAACTGCAGATTTAAACAGTGTTGATATGGAAAGTGAAAGCAGAGTCCAGGGAGGTGTGGTGACTGCTTGAGGGGCTGATGGCAGAGGAACAGAGATGGTCTGGCTGTCATGACTGCTCTCATTTGGATGTTAGCATGGCTGCTTCAGGTCTCAGGTGAGTCACGCTGTCAGGTGAAGTTATGTTGTCAGACTCATTAACCCTGAACCACTGCTAACACATGAAGGCGCCTCCTTTGTTGTTGTTTTAAGGAGATGTAGGAGTTGTTTGAGACAATTGTTTCTCACAGAGTCCTGATGACAGTCATGTAAAGTCATCCAGCACTCTGAAAGTGGATTTCAAGTGAGCGTAAGCTGACGGTTGACATTATAACAGGTAGCCCTCGCTCCTTTTCTAGAGGTTTTTATAAAACATGAGGCTCAAACTCTGATCTGTGTGTCAGATTTACGGGGCTCTATTTACAGAATATGGCAGAAAGAGTGTATAATCAGTAAATAAAAATAGTCCATCATGTTGAGCCACCATGTTTCTACAGTAGCCCAGAACAGACAAATTAAACACTGGCTCTAGGTAGGGATGGCGGCCATAGTTTCTCTTTTACGCTAGGAAGGAAAGGGTGAGGCAAGAGCATTGCAGTCAGCATCCAAAACATTAGACTACACTACTGACAACATATTATATTCAACTTCTGCCATATTCTGTAAATAGAGCCCCCTAAATCTGACACACTGGACCTTTAACCACAATATTTGGGATGAAGACCCATTTGGAGAATCAAAATGGGTTTTTTTTTTTGTGTTTACATAAAATCAAAGAAATCTTAAAAGAATACCATGCTGATTTAACATTGCACTCCAATAACTGTGGTAATAATAATGATAATAATAATAATAATAATAATAATAATAATAATAATAATAATGCACAATGAACAGTTGATGCAGCAGTACCAGAGAGTCTCTTTTATTCTCATTATTGTTCGTCATAATCAAAACCTGGGGCCTACATTACCCACAATTCAATCTCGCACAGTTCAATTGGAGATTCAGGTGTGTCATGACTGTTTGCTAAGCTAATGTAGCCTGGAGCCTCTACCATTCTAACTCCATACCAACTTTATTTATTCATTTTTTAAGTCTTAAGTTTCACTGTCTTCTAAGAAGAAATACTTACTGCCACTGACTGCAATCAGCGAGTCAAAACACTTGGTGAACGTGTATGACTGAGGTGCAAATCAGATAGTAATCTACTGCACGTACATTTCCATTGAATGTCCTGTTTGTTTGTATTCCAGCTATGAGTGAACTCCCCAAGCCAGTCAACCTAACCCTGACCTCAGTCTATTTTAGTCATATGTTGAAATGGGAACCTGGACCAGGCACACCCACAGGAGTCCACTACGTGGTCACCGTGATCACAGAAAGGTAAGCCTCATCTGCATTTGCATTGTGTGTATGTGTCCTTTTATACAATCAGCCTGTTTCTGGCACTTTTCTTGTCAGAGTTTGTACAAAGACAGAGTGTACTAAGTTGTAGTATTTAGAACAAATGTTTATTGATGAACCAACGTCTTATGATACAGACTTAATCAAGTGGATTGGATATTCTGTTTTAAACACTTGTGGTCTGCTAACACTGCCAAAAATGTACTCCTCTGATCTAACTTAAAAAAAAAAAGACATGTTGGTACCGCCAAGATATAATCCATCTTTTCCCAGTGAACTTGCTGAATTGTTATCGGATTCTCTAACTAGATTCGTTAAGTTACTGTTAATTGGAGCTTTTAATATCCATGTCTGCTTAGAGTTTTAAACCATCTAGTATCTTTTAACTTATCTCGTGCTATGACTGGTCCTGCTCATTCAAAAGGCCACATGCTTGACCTAGTTTTAACCTATGGCATAGAGATCCCAGATGTCAAGTGTTTAGATGCTTTTATGTCAGACCACGAATGGCTTTTATTTAACATGATCTTTATTAATGAAAAAGCTCGACAGTGTCCAACTGAACTCTTAGTTCATTTGTGTTATAAAATTAGATTATACTGGGATGCAGATGTTTGAACTCATATAGATAGTGTGTGTATCCTGTCTTTGTATGTCTCAGAGTTGGCCTCTGATTTACTGAGGCTAGAGATAATTATAAATCAGTAGTACAAGGTTAGGAGAGACAGGCTAGGGGAGTACCATTTGGATATGAATCATAATGCTCATTACTGAACAGAAAACCAAAAAGGAATGTTATGATATTATCTGTATCAAGTGGGAGGTGTCCGAGACAGCCCATTTTTAAAAAATGTATAAGAACTAATTGTTCTTTTCTTTGTAACCCCTTTTGTGTGTTGCACTGTTAAACGCTCCTTCTTGTACAAGAATAATAAATTCAACTTAAACATTGATACTTTGAATCCAGTCTTCCTTATTGAAGGGGTTTTTCTTAAACATTCCCGTAACAATTTGGATCACCTAAAGTCGCTACTTAAGAATTTTACCACAGAGGTTAGAAACTCCAGAACAAACTATTTTGCCGCATTAATTGAAAACAATAAGTCAAATCCAACAATGTTGTTTAACATTATGAGTCGTGTCACTGATCCTCCCTCAGGTCAGATAATAGATGGCACCACTGAGAAATGTGATTTTTTTTGTTTGTTTGTTTGTTTGTTTTTTTCATTCAAATTAATAATAATAATTTATTTACTGATGCACCTAATTGAGAACATTATGCTGACCAGCGCCATCTATGTAAAATGTTGTCCTCTCTGGTCCTGAAGGGGATTGGACTGGGTGCCGGTGGCTGGCTGCGAGCATGTCCAGCATCCACGGGTTTGCAACCTGACAGAAAAGGCCTTCTCCGACCCAGACGACAACTACTTTATCAAGGTTACAGCAATGCTGGAAGGACAGCAATCCTCAGACAGCCTGAGATTTTCTCCCAGAGAAAACAGTAAGTGTCTTTGCGTTGAAACTGTGTTGATTCTTGTGGATTCTTTGTCTCTCTCGCCATGCCTTCGTTTCCTTTTCATGTTTCTTCATTGTGTCCTCGGTTGTTGATGTCTGTGGATTATCCCTGCCCTAAAAGATTTTCAGAATTTCAATTCAGTTCAGTTCTTATTCGTTCTCTTCTTTTGTCTTTCTTTAAAAAAAAACTGGTTTAACTGTCAACCAGAAGACCAGGTTTGTTGTGAGCTTTAGTTCTGGTCTGTTGAGGTGGAACAAGTTCACACTTGCTATAGCTCCAGTCACAAAGTCACAAAGTGGTCTGAGCGATTTTGACATTGACTTACACAAAGCATAAAAAAAACAGAGCATAAAAAATTAGAAATGTTCTGTTAGCTCCCACTGAGGTCAAGTGCAGCACACTAATCCTCTGTAATGTAATCCTTTAAACCAGCCATGTAAATAATAATGGTCAATAAATTGTAAATAATGGTCACACACAGTTTACAGCTCTGTATTTTGAATTTATAGCAAGTTATTGCGCTGAAGATGCTGTACCGCCTGAACTTGTTTACTGACAGACTTCTTTTGGACCAGGAAATTGCACATCAAACGGCTGTTTCTCTCTTGTCCTTGTGTCTTCCAGCTCACCTGGACATGCCACTGCTCACCGTGACGCCCTGCAACAGAAATCTGTGCGTGCACCTTCAGCCGCCCAGAGAGCACCTTAGGGAGAGCTACGAGACTTTCAGTTATAAACTCAGGATCAAGTGCAACAATGCAGACAACATAGAGCAGGTACTGTACGGAGACATTGTGTCATCGTGATTAACAAGTCTAACCCTTCGAACTGAAATAGAAATGGTCCACTAGTACCTACTAGTATTAGTACCTATTGTGTAGACCCAAATATTCTGCTATTTGGATATTTGTTTTCTGAGCAGGCATTTGGTTTTCAGGCAGTGAATGAACGTGCTAGGATTTTGGTGGACCGTTCATGTCGGGCACTTAGATTGTTTATTTTCTGTGCTCTCAGTTTGGATTCGAATGGATGTGTTTGCTCAAAAGATGTCCTGTGTTCTGTCTCTGTTGAAGTCAGACATACTTAAATCTTTGTGGTGATAAAATCCAGTGATGATAGTGGTTCGTGGGTACCTTGGCCACTAACCTAGTGCGGTAAAGCTTGTCACAGAAAGCTTCAAACATTTGCTGTTGATTACAACTGAAGCTGGGGAGCTCAAAGAGAGCTATTCTGGACAGCCGTGGTATAGGGTTAGGCTTAGGGTACTACACTTCCCAAGAGTCCAAAGGCGTTTTGATTTATCTGCAATAGAAATGTTTCCTCAGCGCCTACAGACGGGAGAGAAAGGAGAAACCTGAATAAGTGAATGAGTGGAGAAACATAATGAATGCAGATGCTGTTCAGGGAACAAGGGGTCTCTGAATGTTTCGATGAGCATGAAAATGATGTGAAGCAGATGCTGTGGCCTTCACAGTCACAAGAGTTCAACACCTGTGGGAGAACTGTTCATCCCTCCCATAGAACTCAGAGACTTGTAGAATCAATGCCAAGAAGCATTTACACTGTTCTGGGAGCACGTGGTAGCCAAACACCTTTGTTAGACACTATGTTGGTTATTCCTTTTAATAGGTCACCCGTGTGTACATCAGTATTTTGGTGATGTGATTTCCCAGATTATCTGAAAATGCTTCATATTACTAAAATCTAAAATCTGTACAATTTAAGCTCAATTACAATTATTTAAACTGTCTGAAATAATAAAAAAATCTGGCATGTTTTTCATATAAATTTATATAAATAAACATAGTTATGAATGAAATTATTTCTTGACGCAACTAACATATTTGCTCAAAATTCCCGACTCAGTCGTATTTCTGTGAACTCGATCTGCTTCTCTGCTCCTCTGGCACCGCGTCACCATAACGTAAAGTAATGACACCATGAACTAGCGACACAAACGTACGACATGACAACTCAAAAAACAGAAGCCTTAGATTTTAGCTGCAAAAAAAATATATGTTTTTTAAATTTTATTTTAAATCAGTTCAAACAAGATTATGCAAACCAGTTTGTTGCCGGCAGGAGGTTGAGTATCAGTAACACATCAGTGAGTTTATCAGACACCAGTGTTTTGTAAAAATTCTTATAGCAGTTCACATGCATATTACTAATTTCTAACAATATCTTATAGTAAAGATTGAAATTGTTGAAGTTGTGTATTTAATCATGTTTCTTATGCTAATTAAAATGAAAAAAAGTAGGATAGTCTTCTGTAAACCCACAGAAAAAGTCCATAGCTCAGGCCAAGATGCCTCGAGGGTGACTCCAGTATTTCAGAGTACTCTTGACATGAACTGACGGGGGTTACTCGGTGGAGGTCTACCACCTCACCTGATGAGCTGACTCATTTATTTATGAGGCAAAAGTTGGGTACGTTTAAGGAGCGATACCGGAGGACTGAAGAGGAGTAGAGAAAGAGGACAGAAGGGAGAAAGCAGCAGTTTTTCTGGAGCCTGCTCGAGTTTATTGCTGTTGTTCTATTTGTATGCGCACAATAAACTCTTTCACATCAGATCTGAATCAAGCTTCTTCTTCTGCTTCCTAAGATATGTCCAAATATTCAGACTTTTCCAATTTTTTGATCCAACAAAAGGCTAAAAAAAAAAACCTCCCCGATTTAACTAAAGTTCCGCAAATGAGGTCATAAATCAGATGGCTTGAAACTTAACTGTGAACTGTGTTGAGTTTAAAGATATCACCTGTAAACTGAGGCTGCTACAAGAAATACTGATCAAACACAATTGGATGCTGTTCACTTATTGTCAGATAAAACTGGAAGTGTGACATGAAAAGATATACTATAATAGTCTGGAACATGCTGTAGCTTCCTGTGTTTGTTTGTGTGTTTGTGTTTTCTCTCAGTCTTGTACTGTACTAATCTAACGGTCTGTGGTCTCTCTCTCTCTGTGCATTTCTTAAAGGACACCACGTTACTGAGAAGTCAGATTTTGAAGAATCTGATCCCCGGCAGACAGTGCTGTGTCTCAGTCCGCTTCTCAGTCTCTGTGGTATACAGGATGTCCAACTACAGCCAACCTGTATGTGCTGTCACCCCTGGCAACTATACTGCAGGTACAGGTCAAAGTACTTCATCTTTTTAAAGACTTTATATTTACCCCAGCTCACTAGGCCTTTAGTCAAGTGGAGGTTGGTTGGAGCTAACGGAGCTACTTCCACCTATTCTGCAAATTACATGATGTCACTTAAAGGAGCAGTGTCCTGTCACATGCTTAAAAGAAATCGAAGGCAGCGTCTCACCTCCTCTCACCCTCCTTGTGATTACACTGGTCGAGATCACCTACAGTTGAACCGATCATAACCATGATGGTGATTTGTAAAAAGTCTGATTTCATACTATTCATACAACACGACAAGCAAACAACTTGAAATGCTTGTTTTCTGAAAGGAGTTTGGATCGATCAGGGCTATGCTAGTTCATGGTAAAGTACAACCCATAGCTGGAATCAAGTAACAGACAGCACTTGCCAGGTAGTCCTCCTTTACTTTTCGCAAAGCAGCCTCCTTTTTTTGTCTGGTCTCTGTATAAATATGAATTAATATAATCGCTGATCCAGATGGGTTGAGAAGTGCGAGTGAGGATAAATCCACTTTTTAATCCAATAAGTTTTAAAATATAAATTCTGAGCTCTCCTCCCTCACATGGGTCAAATGCTTCAGATCAGATCAAAACCTGGCATGACTCCGGGTGTCTATTCCTCCTCATCCTCCAGCAGCTCTGTCTCTCCACTCTGCCCAGTTCTTTGTCCTCATGTTGGACTGAGGGCTGACTGAACACTACAGTGACTCACTATCTCCTCTCGAGGCACACGTTATCTGAAGTTGAAGGCCGAAGCTACAGTAGATGTTTGCAGTGTTGCATGCCTAGTTCAGCAGATATCTCTGCAACACAATACATAGACATTTTTGTTACCTCTTCACCTTCTGTTGAGGTGTTATCTTTTGAATGTTTAAGCATTCACTCATACATATTGCCATTTAAGCCTGCAGTGATCTCCACGCAACACCATGTCATGTCACACTGATTTTTGTAATAATTTCTGTAATTATGTGAATTCAAAAAAGCAGTTTTATCACAGCTTTACGTAAGACAAAAGACCAAAAAATAAGGTACAGTCTAATTTTTCAGTGGATTGTCTCTCATACCCAGCAGTGACATAAAAAAAAATAGAGCTGCTATAACAGAGATCCTTTCAGCTTCGTCTGATTAAATAATACAAGCGCTCATATTGAAATCTTTTTCCCCATTTCTGTTTCTGTAAGAAACTAATTTACATGTGTGAGAGCAAAGGAAGGAGGACACTTTGATTTAATAGTGAACTTAAAAGTCAACAATATGTCATCATATTCTGATTAGATTGGATGGATCGCTTTACACGTTTTAGTGAAGTATAAATCTGTGACGTCACCCACTGGTTTGTGGGCAACCCGTGTGAAGCCTTCTGCCTTTATCTGGCGTTATGGCAGTCACCGTCTTTGTTTTTTTTGGAGCCAGAAGTGACCATATTTGGACGAGAGCGTGGAGTTGGTACGCAGTTTCCTGGTTCAAAAGAAGTCTGTCAGTATGTAAGTTCAGGCGGTACAGCATGTTTTGCATGCATGTTTTGCATGCATGTTTTGCATGCATGTTTTGCATGCATGTTTTGCAATCTGAAAACATTTGAGGAGAATAGAATTGATACTTTATTCATCACAGAAGGGGAAGTTTATAGGTATATAGGCCCAAAATACAACCACAGACACACAAAGGGCTCATAGACATAAAAATGTGGAGAGATGGTGGAGTGATGGGAGAGAAATAGGCAATGCAATAACAGAATCTGGTTTCAGCCTGATTTGACAGTTTGATCTGTGGTTGATGAGCCCGGTGTGTTGAGCTGGACGGGCTCGCTGAAAATGACTTGTCAATCACAAGGTAGCCATGCTACTCTAAACTGGACCAGAGTCAATTAAATAAACATCACGCTGTCCAGAAGAAGACTTGAAACTAGAGAATGAGACCATAAACTGTTTACTGAGGTCATAGATCAAGTGAAAGTACGATCATTTTTACATAAGACTCAATACAGTCAGATTTCTTTTTGCAGCCATTAAAACTGCTATTAGAAAGAATGCAGGTTTGAGACCCTGAAGCTGTCCACTAATTATTCTGGTGTTAGCGTTTCCTAACAGCATTGTGCAGCTATTATTTTTCTGTCCTATGACTTGTGTAAAGCTTTGGTCTGTCTCTGCACATATCACCCTGTGTGGTGACTTTATTTTGAAAATCTTAGTTTGTTTTTGTTTATTTATTTAGTTAACTTTTCCTTAATAACTCTGTTTCAAGCTTTGAAACCGACAGCGAACCAACAGTTTACTAAATATGAAACATGGAAATTTGTCCCTTCATTTGATCCCTCCAGTAATGTTGATGATGAAGAAAGTGTGAATATGTCCCATGACCTCCTCTCCTCTCTGCAGACCCGTGGATCTCGGTTGTGCCGTGTTTGTTTGTGATATTTTGTTTGGTCATTGGGGCCCTGCTGTTCTTTGCTGGTTTCATCCGCTGTCTGATAAAGAACCCACTGCCACTGGTGCTGGTAAGTAATACTTTCATATAACTGTAGTGTTGAAGGTAGCCGATGAAGTTGATGAATGAATTGACTTGTGGGTTTTCATTTCTTCTTAATCGTCTTCTTATGAAAAACAAGCAGTTAGTCAGCAGTCATTACTGGAAAATGATCCGCACCTCAAACATAACAACAAACAGTGCTTTTATTATGAAGATAAAAACATACTGAAGAAAAGAGTTTCTAAAGATCAGATCACGCACGCTGACAACTCTGTTCCTCAGCTGTACGCAGAGCAGCGGTGTTTCAAACTAAATGTTTATGTTAGTATACTCAAAAGTCAGGGAAGCACTAGACAGGGTTTCCACAAGTTCTTAAGAAGTCTTAAAAAGTCTAAAGTCCAATAAACACATGGTGAGTTTTAAGATTTCTGGCTATTTTTCTTCCATAACATGTTGTCTTTCAGACTAATGGAAAGAAAACGTCCAAAATCCACATTTCTGTTTATTTGACTTCACTTTGTCTGTGTGATGTCACCTACAGTTGCATTAGATCTCATTTGCATATTTAAACATTACATTTCAGAAAACGCGTGATTCAAAAAATAATTGTCTTAATGTGAGTAATCAACTGAAGACGTTTCATGGTGATATCTATGAGTTCAGATTTTGATCCCGATAGTGTCCGATGAATTTTAAAGTCTGTTTAAAGGCAGTTTTTTCTGTAGGATCAGTTCTCTTCAGCAGCACTTCCACACACCAATCCTTCCAGTTTGATTCCTGTCTGTATTCTGAAGGTTTTTACAGAGGGCTTTGTTCAGATATCATTTATTATCGTTATCATTTCATCATTTTCTGATTTATACAACATTTGATTCATAAAAACATGGAGAATTATTATTTTTTTTAAATGAGTGATCGAAAGAGATATCCAAAATTCTCTCTGTAAAATCCTTTGACTCTAATATAGCAACAGCATGAAAGAAAAACTTTGAACCTGGATTCATCCAGTGAAAACTCGTCATACATAGAATTATTAATTTAATTTAGAATAATTAAAAATTATTTAGATTATGAAGTTACCATTATTTTTTTCATTTCATTGACTTCAGTCTCACTTTTTTTTTTTTTAATTATTATTATTCACTGTTTATTAAGTGTTGCATTCTAACGTGCTCAAAAAACTAAGCTACTAGCTACTTCCAGAAGTAATAATTTAATATTGTTTCTGATGTGTTCAGCAGGTTCTGGTGTGACAACAACACATTTAGTTTTTGGTTGAAGTCTATTTCACCTTGTGCAAGAAAGTCAGAAAAAACATGAAGCTGCAGCAAACACCTGCCATCACTCAGTATTGTTCTGTATTTAACGTTAACTCCGGCAAGCGAACCTCCAGTCAGCGTTTCTGTCTCTGTATTTAAAACCCTTCTAGAGTTTTTGTAGGATTAATCTGAGAATCATTTTTGTCTGTACAAAATTTGAAAATATGAAAAGTCTGGTTGTAAAGTAACAGATTGTTCATTCCGAGAAGAGACAAACCTCTGCATCGTCATTATTTATCGATGACTTCACAGCTAGGAGTTCAGTGGTCCTCCACACCCACTGCGTAGAGGCTGTAGTTGGATGAGGCTATGTATGAAATTAGGTCAGCAAAATTCCCGTTGCTTCACAGTGTTTAAAAAAAAAAACAGTGTCAAACACAGACAGCCAGCTCACACAGTCCTGAGAAGACATCATATTGGTCAAATACGTGAAAACACCTAAAACATGCTTCCCTGCCCTCGAGGTAGCTAACAGGCTTTAGCTTTGTTTGTTGTGTCTTTGTGCTGCACAAAAAAACTCTTACAATGTTTGATAAATTTAAGTAAAAAAAAATAGGTTTTTCTTATTGGTCTTGCACTGAGATGTCAAGCGTCACTGTGTAAGAAGTCTTTTTTCACAACCATCTGCTGAAGGAGGAAAGTTTCTCTGTGCTCACCGTAAATCTCAGTTTAACACATGGACGTGTGAGAATACTTTGGAAGCCTTTAGTTAAATGAGTCAGTGCTGTGATGTGGAAATTTCGAGGCTCCAGCAGTGAGAAATGAGCCTTACAGTGTGCTTGTGTCTATCAGTGAGACTTTTAACATGAACAACATATATTTTGTTGTAACAAGGCAACTGGAACTTTTTTGTTTTTAATGAGTTGATCTTTATGAAATCATTTTAGTGTATCAGTGCTAAACGTGAAGAGGGTTACACATTATGACCAAGTTTCTGGGGACAAAAAATACATTTAGTTAATCCCTGTTAATTTCACTGTCTTGAGAAATTTGGAAGAAATTCTGAAAAAGTATTCGCGTACTATCCCCATATTTGTAGAATGCCTGTGGTTTATATCTCCGTCATCTCACATCACCAGATAAGCAACACTTTGAAGTAGAACCATCTGTAGTTTGATGTGTTGAGGCAAAATGACTAAATCATACAGAACGCCAGACATTAGGTTATAAAATCAAACCTCTATTTTTTCATTTAAAGTAGTTCAGCATTAGCCAGCATTGACATTGTTGGTTAATACATGCAACTGGACTGTTTTTTTTGTGGTTTCACAGCAAGCTGCTCACATTTTTCTGAGTAAAGTACAGGAAAGAAACTGCAGGCGGAAAACATAGACGATGAGACAACACATTACACATACATCTAGTGTGCCGTGGTTGTGGTTGATCTGTGGTGTAAGAAAAAAAAAAGAAAAAGGCACAAAGCTGCAGGCAACCTGTTTCTTCTGCTACAGGATGGTTGATACATTAGTTTGTGTTCGCAGATAAGAGCTGATGAGATGATGTGATGAAAAGTTTAGTAAATGTGAGTCAAAAATGAGTGAAATTAATGGTCTGTGTTCTCTCCAGTACAGTGATCGATATATCACCATCAATATTTAAAACGTTTGTTATCTTTTTCTATAGAAATACTTTTGACAAACTCTCATTGTTCTCAGTTCATACAATCCATCATGACGATCGGTTATTTCCTCACAAATCCACATTTTCATCTTAACCCAATATCAATTTTTTTAATCCAAGTAAATAAATTCTGTATTCTTCACACTAAATTATTCAGATTATTACATTTACACTTGACACATCTGTACAAGAGCTACACAGTTGTTCTCAAAGAAAGTTCTAAGAAGTGAAAAGAAAGAAAGAAACTGAAATAAAACCCCACATCACATGAGAAATACTCTCCTTATTTTTACAATTAAACATCCATTCATTTTCTTCCGCTTGGGGTCGCAGTGGCAGCAGGTTTAGCACCTGAGGTGTTCCCAGGCCAGATGGGCTGTATAGTCCCTCCAGTGTAACTTAAGCTTTTATACAGGTATTTTCTTCTGAATCAAAATTGTAATCACCAACAGAACCTTCAACAACAACCTCTTATCTCCCCTTTAAATTCTTTGTAATCTCTGTATACATTTAAAAATATTACTAAACTCTGACAAGCCCACACCAGTCATATTTTTCAACGCTGAAGCTGGTCATTTGATTCGGTTAAAAACCTGCAGTGCATATGAATAAATTTCAATGAAATACTGTGCTAGTGAGTCCAAACTAGAGTTTAATTGGCAGAAATCTTTATGCACAACATTTTCCAATGGGAACAACGCTGCCGCCACACTCGTTGATGAGCCGCTGTTACTTCATTTGAATCAGCAGCACAAATAGTAGTGGAAACCTTTTGGTGCTTAAGGACACAGGTATAAAGTATGAATGGGTATTTTTACACAGGATACTGATCTCATGAGTGATGTAAAAAAGCTGATGATTTCTGAAATTAAATTACTAAACTCAAAACATGCAAACGTGGGGAAAGATTGGATGGATTTGACATTTTCTAAAGTGAGACCATTACTCAGTTGGTAGTCACCGGTAGCTTCTGAAACTGTCGGTTCATATCAGCCACTGACTTTTTTTATTAGAGCATGCTGGGATAGAAGAACTGTTTTGCGTGTGGGCGTCGGTTACAGTTAACCTTTTATTATTTGTGGTGTTTGTCTCAGGCGAGGGGGATTTGAAGGCGCTTTTTTTTATGAAATAAGATGGAGTTTCATGTTCAGTTATCAATTGCCTCAGGTTAACCAGAATGGCAGCGAGATGTAGAGGGGGGTTTTCCCCTCATACAGGACTTGTATGTGGCCAATAAATAACATGTGAAATTTGGAGGGGACTTGAGGCTTTTGGTTGCGCACCAACAGTTTTTTTTTTTCTTCCAAGCAGTGCTTTGTGGAAACTCATTTCCTTTTAATGTGATTCGGCAACATTTCCACTGGTGAGAAACATGTTGGTGCTTCATGACACATAGAAGTTTTACAGCTTCATGTGAATAACAGTCCGATAAGTTAAAGGTCAGCAACTGAAGCGTCTTTGAGCAAGGATCCCCACTAGACTCAGCTGCTGTTCCTGTTGGGATGCATTTTGATCTGATTGAGTGTTTAATAGGGAGACGAGTTGAAACTTGCATCTACTGGCAATGCGCTGGTCTTTAACGTTCTGCAAACCTGCCAGTTTACTCTAATGAACTCCTCTTTGGACTTCTGTCCTAACCACAGGCTTTTCAGGCTTTTTTTTTTTTTGTTGCTGGATATAATCTGTGGTGTCTTGACTGAGCATGGTGATGGCGAGTTAGCTGCTTCAGTTGAATTTAGTATTAATTAGTAGTCATTTGAAGTCATACAGACAAATTGTCAACGCAACTACAACCAAGTCCAGGATTCAACCTTTCTCAAAGAAAAATGACCTGGATGACTGAGAACCTTCAAACCTTCCAAACCAAGCCAAATAAATAAAAAACCAAACAGCATGGTTACAAGTGTTCTTCAAGAAGGGCATATACAATTCCAGTCAGTCCACAGGCATTTTAAACTATGTCAGAGTTCATCAGTTTCTTCCATATACAAACATAAAAGATGCAGGTCATTTTTCCACATCAATTTACACTTGTGATCAATAATATCTTTAATTAACTAATATCTATCATTAACAATGACAGTTATTATATTTCACTCACACACACACACACACCGACAGATGGTGAATTAGCAGTGTTTTCAGTCAGTGTTTGATTCAACATGTATCTGATCCACCAACTGTTAAGTATGAACAAGTTGTTTGAACTAACAGCAGTCAATGCTGTTAGTCGTTGATTAATAATTGTGATGTGTATTGATTACTCACGGCGGCTGATCAGGTGATCGTATTCAGTTTCTAACAGCAGTATGCAGTAAATGGTTGTTCCCTGTGTGTGTTGTAGAAATATGTTCATCTTTGTGGGGGCAAAGTCTGTTACAATAGATGATGAACATTAACATAACTTAATGGAACATTAATTTAACAGAGTCATTAGAGCAGTTGGAAAGTGGAGTGATACTTCACAGTGCTGTTGCGCTCTATATCAGCACTCATGGAACGACTCTTGTCCAATCAAATGACTTGGTCTGAACTAATTACCAAGTACAAGAACTGTTTTCAGTTTATGGTTACTGTAAATGTAAAACAGAGAAAAAACACCTCACATCTGATGAAATGTTCAGTCATTTGTTTGTTGGAGGACTTAGTCTGATTCTTTTTCTTCTGACTGTTTGTTTTCAGAAGGTTTCAGTCTGACTTTAATGTGTTTCTGCCACCTCTCTGTGTTCCTTTCATGTCCGCTTCTCTCAGACATCCATCCATCATTTAGACGAGGTCCTGATCATCACACCTCGCAGCGCGTCCTTGTCTTCCCTCTTGAGTCTTAAACCAACACCGCCCTCTTCAGGTGAAAAGAGGCACAGCCAGACATCATCAGGTGACAGCAACAGTGAGACAAAGAGGACTGGCGGGAGCAGAGGAGGAGGAGAAGAACATTACAAACTGAGGGTGGGTACAACTCTCCTCTCTTCCTCTTCTTCCTCATCCTCCTCTTCGTCACCGTTGCCAGCTCCTTTATCCCCCGAGCCCGAACCAACACCGAGCTTCTCCTCAAACCAAGCATTGAACTCTGTCAGTCCTCAGCCTGCAGCCCCGATGGAGACAGAGCACAGTGCTTCAGATCCTCCTGCAAGCTATTCGACTGGGGGAGGAGTCGAGCCAAATAAAAAGGAAGAGGAGGAGGAGGAGGAGGAGGAGGAGGAGGAGGAGGAGGAGGAGGTGGTGTGGGAAGAGGAGAGCAGCTTGGATGTGAACCTCCTCACGTTAACCTTCGGCCCACATAAAGACGAGATAAAGGAGGAGGAGAAATCCGATGTTGAGTCTTCCTCTGCTTCAGAGGTGTGCAACACAGCGCTAATTCTGCCTGCACAAACATGGGACACTGAGGAAGTTGCCTTAGAAACAATTCCCTGCTCTGTCATTGCGGAGGAGGACGAGGACGAGGACGAGGATGAGGATGAGGATGAGGATGAGGACTCTGGATATATAGGGCGTCCAAATGCACAAGTCTTACGGAACTTATTATAAAAATTTGGGGTTTTTTATAAAGTGTTAAAACCAGGGTTACAAAGAGACTGTGAGGCTGGAGCAGCACAGGTCTACTGGAAACTCATTCATTACAGGACAGACATGTTCTACCCACACATACAGTCTGAGGTGGAAATGTTATTATTGTCATTTCAAATTTCAAAACGTTTTCTTTCTGAACAATGGGCCTCATGAAAGGACAACTCGTCTTGTTTGTGTCTGAGAAAAAAAACAACAAATAAATTCATGTGCCAATTCTCGCACATGAATTTATTTGTTTTTCTTTCTCAGACACAAACAAATTCCAGACATGAACAAATCTTGATGATGGCAGGTGAGGTTAAAGCAACATCACATTGGTTTTTGAGTGTAATCCAAGTGTGTTAAATATGGACAGCTGTACATGTGTATTTGTTATGATTCCATTATTTATGATCAAAAACCTGCGAGTCGACAACACAAAGACATAGCAGCCAGCTAATATTACTTACTGGTTCTTGCACGACCCTGGCTTTGCTCCCCTTCAGATTTCCCCCACGTCCTGGGCCTGAAAACCTCCTCTTCCCCGCGGTACAAACACTAACACTCCCCCGGTACTCTGAGCTCACAGTCCAGGCAGCCCAGCTAACAAATTGAGCTAACATTAGCTAACAGCAGCTACATTTGGCAACAGTTTACCGTCCATCAGGAAATCAAATAGACTGTAAATAGAGTTGAGGCGGAGCAGTCGGAGGACATCAGAGGGAAAGCCATAAAATATGATCCAGTTTCACCAAAATCAGTGAAATAGTTGGCGATGTGTGACTTAGTGCTGTAAAGTGTTATGTATTTCTACAGACCCAGAGTTACATAGTGTGAAAACAGACATACGAATGACAGAGACACCATTCACCTGATTAGAATTCAGTGTAGCAGCAACATGATTAAAAATAGTAGTAGTAGTTTATGAGAGAAAATCTAGTGTTGCTTTATAACCACACCACAAAGATCCAAGTGGGATCAAAATGTCATTATTCAAACAATTTTTCTGTGGCATGGAGTAAGTGATCATGTGTGATATGACTACCATATCCTTTTTGAAGTGCAATTTAGTTAGCTACAGTTGGGAACAAACTGAACACAAAAAATAAAAAGAAGAGTCACTAGATGTCAGAGGAGATCCTTACAAGGAGGGAAAAAACTGTCCTGAGAAAATTCTGTTTTTCCATTTTGAAATAAAAATCAATATCATCGCGACAGCTCTAAATAGAATACATCCAAAAATAAGATTAATAATTCATAAATCAAGAGAAAAAAATCTTCCAGTAATCCAGCAAATTGGAATCCAACACCCCCATAGCAAAAAAAACAGTTAAATACAAACACAATGTTTTTTAAACACATCATCTTCGGTGTCTCTGTCTCCCCTCCAAAAACTACTTAGACTCAGTGTGAATCCCCTGAGATCAGACGATACGAGGCAGTGGAATCATTTTTTGTTGGCAGAGGGCGCCAGAATGAACACAAAAAGAAAGTTCCTGCTTTAAGAATCATGATGCTTTTAGTTTAAACTAAATCTAGAAATCAACGCAAGCCCTTATTATTTAAGGTTTTATTAACATCCTGGCACTTCACAGGCTTACAATTCAGCATTTTTTCCACTGACAGCTTCCTCAGAGTCACTCTTAAACCCCTATAGTGTGACGACTATGTTGTCCAGCCAAACATCTAAGGACCCGTCTTTGATTTCGAAAGACGTTCTTTAGCACCAAACTTCCTGTCATTCACTTGTTATTTCACGCTGACACATCGTCGCCGTTGTATTAAGGTTTCAAATCCTCTAACGTGCAGCTCAGTGAACGTCTTTGATCGAGTTGAAAACAATTCAGTCTGTTCAGTTTTAAAAGAGGTAAAATACAAAGATATGATGTTCTTTCATGAGGCTCATTACATTTTTCCCGACATTGTGAATTATTCTTCAGCATTATATGTCAGTGCTTCCTCTGAGTTTCCTCTAAAGAAAGAAAGTTAATATTCTGTATATTTGATCTACCAGAGCAGACACCCAAAACAATAGTGTCAGTGATTTGCGACCCCCAGATGTCAGATTATTTGTCCTTGTCGTAATGTTTAGCACGATGCTAATAGACCTCAATATTAATATTGTTGTTGCTGCTAATCACATCAGAGGTCAGAAGGGGCAAAGAAAATTGAAGGCTTTTATTTTTAAATGTAACTACTTTTTTAATGTTTTGTTAAAATATGCTGTTTCTAAAAGAAATTTAAATGTTATTTGATTTCTGAAAATCATCTCATGACCCTCCTTGTTGCCTCGCGACCCCCGCTTTGAGAGCCAGTGTCCTAGAGGACGTCTAAGGAAGTATAAGGGAACGCTTGATGCAGGAACTTGACTCCTGGAATTTAAGGGAATTACGGAATAGGAATTATGCTTGGAAATAATATGAAAAATGCAGCCAAACACAGTATGTAGCTGTGTTTGTTGTTTGATTGAGAAACAACATTTGGTTGTTTGTATTGTACTGAATATGTCTTACTGATGATGTTTAAGAGCTTCCTTCACTCACATGCACTGAAAACTGAATTTGTTTTCTTTGGCGGGAAAAGAGGTCCACGTGACGAGTACTGTGCTGATTTTTTTATTTTTTTTTTATTAGAGGATGTATTGAGGTAACTAGAACTGAAAGTACATCCAACAGAAATATAGACTTTAGTTTTTGTTCCCATTTTTCATGAGTTTCATGAATTTCAAGATTTAAGACTTCTCTGCATTTCTTCATTTATTATTACTGAACTGTGGCCGTTATACGCAGAACTACAGATACCAATTTGTTTTGAACAAATTGGTGAACAAAATTAGAGAGAAATAAACCTCTCTGAGAAGAAGTCTTAGATCTTTTACAGTTTATGTTTTTTGTTGAGTGTGTCAGCTGCTTCATCGATTACTGTATCGACAGCAAATGAATCATTAGCTCTTTTAGACATGTTAATTAACTTTGAATCAATTCGTCTTGTAATTTCAATGCAAGTCAATGCATGTCAGATATTTGCTGGCTTCATCTTTTCAAATGAAATTGAGGATTTGCTGCTCTTATATGATACTAAAATTAATGTTTTGGGGTTTTGACATTTGATGACATGTTTATATAGTCAGTTACACACACACTTAGGTTGTTTTTACTTCATTTAATTCTGCTACAAACCATCATCTGATAATCGTGTCTGAATTGTGACCGCATGAGGAATATTTGTGGATGACTGTTATCATGTTTTATCTTTATCAGGATAGTAAAGTAATTCAGTGACTTTATTTAAACATTATAATCAAACAAACTGTGACAATTATGTATTTTTTTACTCACTGTGCTCAGTCAGCAGCTAATAAAGTTACATTTTGAACAGTAAGACATGTTCTACACCAGTAAAGTCTTCCATGTGTATGTCTTCTTCTTTTTCTTTTTTTTTAAAGCAAACAACAGCAAATAAAACTCACACAGATGAGAAACAAGGGAAAGTCTGACTCCAGCGTGCAACGCTTTCTGTCCAGCCACGGCAATAGCTCACACGTTTCAACACAATATCTGCAGGGCAATTTGCACAGGGAGGGACTTCTGGGGAAATAGAAACTCAGCCTTGAACATGATAACAAACGGTGTTCGACTCCCAACCCCCACACACAAACCCCCAGCTCCCTCCCATCCCTCTCTATACGTTGCATGCTCAGACTCAAAAACAAGAGACATCATCTTGTGTAAGATATCTGCGAGCCATAACACAGTCCATGGAGGGAAGATGGGGTTGTGGATGCTTCTTCTCCTGCATTTACACCTTGGTAATGCTCCCTGGATTGAAGGTGGGGAGGAAGTATGGGGTTTAAATGGTGAATATGTGAGATGAATTTATGCTGTGGCTTTGTTCATATTCTTGTGAGGTTTGTGTGTGTTGTTTTTACACCTCTGGACTTTAGATTTGTATTTTTTTGTGGTAAGTAATTCTGTTGAACAGCTGCTTGTTTATGTGAGCTATAAATATACAGGAAATGTTTGTAAGTTGTACAGACTGTACATTTAGCCTCATGTAGTGATGCAGAGTTATGGAATAAGAAGAAAGTCCAGACAATGTTATTTAAAAGTCAAATAAATTTCAGGGTTCATGTTGTTATTTTGTCCCCCTTTGCAGTGGTGTGTGTTTCCCTCCCTGCACCCTCCAACGTCTCCATTTCTTCCTTCAACATGGAGCATACTCTCAGCTTCCTGCCTGGCCCAGAGACCCCCACCAGCACCAACTTCACCGTTGAAATCCTCCGCTTAAGGTATTCAGTCGCAGGTTTGGAAAAATTGGGAACAGAACACAGTGAGGCAGACCCAGGACCATTATTCAGGACCCCTTTCTACTTAAGAGCAAGGGTTGAAAGAGAAGCACTGATGTTTTGGGAAGATGATTGAAAGAAAAACACAAAATGAGACTTAAAATTCTTAAAATCTTACAGGAATTTTAAACATTTTGCAGCCTCACAAAGATTGACTCACTGTGGTTTGGCATCACTCCACAGAATTTAGTGATTTTTGTTTCATGTCTGCTGTAAAACAGGTGACTGATGTGTGCTGAGCCATCCTTGCATCTGACGTAAAACAAATGCACCTCTGGCTGTTTTCCAAACTCAAACCTCAAACTGAACTTTTTTTACAGAAACCTTTATATTTTAACACAGTGGTGTTCAAGTTCACATACAAACTACACAAAGCAACAATGATTTAACTGTTCAGGTTATTTGAGCATTAGAAGAAACAAACTATAAATTGGCGATTTTTTTATCAGAGTTCCTTAAATTTGTTTTTTTTGACACTTGACCTTGGATTGACCACAGGATATTCTGTGAATATGCTGTTAGTAGTTCAGGTAGAATTTTTTTTGAAAAGGGTTAAATCTGGGACAAGTATTTATTGAGTCCAGTTGCCCCAGATTTAACCCTTCTCGAATAAAGATGATCTGGATGACTTCACAGACCGCATGTATTATGTTAGCTTAGTATGTTTGCATGCTATTATTTGTGAAACTAGTACAGAGGCTGATGGGAATGTCAGTTTTGCAGGTATTTGATCATAAACCTGTTGTTGGTGCTACAAAAAAAGGTAAAACAAGTAATCCTCTGATGACCATGAATGTCGGTGAAATCGGTGTGTGATTGTGATTAAATAATTTCTGATGAGTACAGTCCATTTACCATCAATCTACAAACCAGATGTGAACTTAGTTTAGGCCCAAAAGACTAAAAACACTTAGTAAACGTCTACAGTTGTATTTGTACACTAGTGAACTACCTCTTGTTGCACAGCATGTTGCATGTCATATGTTTCATTTTTGTTTCTGAACCACCTCTAAAAGCATCTGAGTGAGCACTTTCCTTTTTGAGTAAGTGTGAATTGGATCATAACAGGATGACGCCTACAGCTCATTGAGTTGCCTTTTTATTCAGCTGTGATTGATCAGCATGTTGCTGGTTGCGTTTTCTCCTCCCTCCCTCTCTGCTTTGACGTTCACCTCCTGTGATTCTTTGCAGTTCATCAGTCTTCTTTCTTTCTTTCTTTCATGAGGAGGAATAAATCATGGAGACCAGTGGCTGGTTGTTCAGAGCTGACGGCTGGACAGACATGTAATCTAACACAAGCTTTCAAAGACCCGTTCGATCACTATCAAGCTCGTGTCCAGGCCTTTACAACCAACCAGACCTCCAACTGGACGATGTCTGGGTGGTTTCAGCCTCTGACAGACAGTGAGACGCCACAAACACACACACACACACACACACTGTTCATATGGCAGGTTTAAAACACTTTCTCAGAGAAGCAGGTAACTCTTCATTCACAACAAATGTAAAATCATCAACATTATAACTCAGTTATTCACGTATAAGAACAGGCCCCAGCTCTGGACACAGAAATGATCTCATTGGTTGGAACCAAAAATCCAGTTTTAATTATATCTGTACTGTTCAAGCAAATGACAGTACAGATATGATTTGTCCCTATGCAGTGTACTTAATACACATTAGTTTTCTATTGGAACATTGGATGTTGGAAATGGAGTGAACATGGATGTGTTACTCATCATCTCCTCAATGATCTCCTCTACGTTTCCTTAGTTTTTTTTTGTTTGTTTGTTTTTAGTTTTTTTAAATTATGAATATTTTGTGTTGCAATGAATCTCTTCTGAAAGACTGTTTAATTTGTAGCTGTGTTGGGACCTCCTGATGTGTCCGTGTCTGGCTGTGGGAACTGTTTGCTCCTGAAGCTCAGAGTTCCTCCAACAAGGGGGCTTCATCTCCATGAAGAACTTGTCTTCCATGTGCAAAGGACCAGGGATGGTGCACAGGTATGTGCTAGGCTAAAGCAGCACTAATCAATGTCTTTATATTCAAAATGGATCTAAAACTGTGTGTAATGTCAGAGAGAGACTTAAACCTGGTTCTCATTTTCCCATGTCGTCACATGTTGAAAGCTACCAGCCCCAAAGAATTATAACAATAGTTTCAAGCACTGTTGTCTCCATCCAAAGTCTTTAAAGGGGTCAATCATTCTGACCCACGGATAATTATCATCCAACACATACAATAAGCACAAAGCTGCAAACTGTGAAGTAACTACGTCAAGAAAAAAGCACTGTGAGGAGATCACTTACGTTGGAGGTGAAGGTTACTGTAGAGTTAATAGGAAGCGGAACACACGTGCAGCCCTCTTCATATTGTGGCTCCTCATGTGGTTGTTTTTGTTTTGGTTCTACTCAGGGATACAAGTTATTTTCCTGAAATATTGTTGTCACAGGAATTGAACACTTTATTTTGAAGTGGTATCAGGTAGTGAATCATGTGTTCATCTTCGAACAAGATCTTTATGTATTATATTGATGCAGTATTGACAAAAATACTGTTGACATATGAGGTCCTTTATCTTGTGCTTCTCAAGTGATGTGTTTTTAAGGACCCATAAGGAATTATTAAAATGTCCTATATTTTAAGGGAGTTTGGTGTAATATTTGCAACAGAAAATGACAGCATCTCACTGTCCACGTAGCAGCTCAGTAGCTTCTGTCATTGTTGTATTTCAGCAGGAATTCAAGAACACACTGCCCTTCGAGCTGTGATTAAAATCTAAAATGTAAACAAATAGGCTAAAAACAGCGGTGCAGATAGTTTAATGATTCACTACAGAAGCCTGACTTAGTTTTGTCAGTAGCTTCTCATTTTATTCCGAACACGCTTAAAAAAATAAAAACTTTATTTTTATCCTCCCACTATACACAAAACCTCTACATCTTTAAGATAAATCATGCAATAAGGGCTCAAACCCTCTCCTGTTCTGTTCACTGAACATGATCCATTCCATCGTGACACAGCTTTCATTACCTCCACCAGGGAGAATGGCGTTTGATTGTTTCTCTGTCGGCAGGATTACAGAAAAAACGTATTATTTATTTGTTGTTTATTTATTACTGGATTGCAACGTTGCCAAGCAACACGTAAACATTTCCTGCTTGTTAACTAGTGTTATACTTGTCTTGACGCTCTGATGAAATCAAACATGTTTAATGTTATCAGAAGTCTTCAGCACTAAGCAAGAAGCAGGAACGGGTCGTTCCTTTGGTAATGTTTGAAAAAACTAAAATACCGCCTCACACAGCAGACGGTGAATTAACAGTGTTTAGACTCAGTGTTTGATTCAACGTGTATCTGATCCACCAACCAGCTCTTATTTTAGTGAGAGACGGTTCGTCTCATTCCTACAGTCCTCTACCACTAACAATGCTGGGAGTGAGTTCTTGAGCTGCTGAGGTGAAAAAAATCCAAAATGTAAAGTTTGTACAGAAACTTATGTATGGATTATATTGATGCTGAATTGACAAGAAAACTGTCGACATATGATGTCCTTTATGTTGTGTTTCTAGGGAGTTTCTTCAACTTCAAGGGAGTTTGGTGTGATATTTTATACTTTGACGGTGGCTGATCAGGTTTTTTTTACTTTACTTGTAAAGTGGAGTGATACATGTAGTTAAACGTCTCTTCATCATCACTCTCGTCCAATCAAATTACTCTAAGGAGGGATAATATTGTGTTTGAGCAAGGCAATTCATGTGTATTGTGTGAAGTCTAATTAAGATATAGGGACTGAAAATGTGCTGCTACTTACAGAGATCAATATATGATAGAAGATGTTCCATGTAATATTATCATCCCAATATGATTCACTCAGAAGATAAGAGTGAATTCCTGCAGGTTTGCATCTTTCTTTCCGAGTGTTTTATTTGGTTTGCATGTGTTTAGACAACATGAAACTCAGAGCAGTGTGGAATACCGAGAAATCAAAACTGCAAACCCACAAAGCAGCTCTTCTTTATCGCATGAAAGGTTGATCAAAATATCCAGTATGTGTATATCTGTGCTTATCTGTGTTTCACAGAGGCGTCAGGTTCCTTCAGGGCTCAATGTTTTTCAGATTGTGTGGTTTAACCCACGTCTTCCTCTCACCGGCTCATTTCGACTTGGGTTTTGACTGTGACATTCAGGAAACATGGGGAGCCTTTTTTTAAAAAAAAAAATTAGCAACTATGTGTAAAGCTACACTTTAGTGTTTCGGCCTGTATCTTGACATTTAACACCTGGTTTGTGGCAGCGCTTTATTGGGAAAAATATAGTGCTTTGACACAGGAAGTGAAACGCATCAGCTTTACTTCAGAAACAGCAACAATTCCTTTGAAATGTGAAGAAACTGGAAGTTACTGTGAGCAGCAACAGCTGTTGTTTTGTTTTTTTCCAACACATATTAGTTGAGTCCAAAAAAACATATTAGTCGAGTCCAGTTGAGACCATGTTGAAAATATTTAATATTTTCACGTAAACATGGAAATAATCAGGAGGTGTGAGGATTCATAAGCAAAGTGAAAGTATCAGAAGTTAGATTCTAAGCAAAGAGGGGCTTTCTCATCATCAAATCATAACTAGACTCATTCAACAGAATGTAAAGCTCGTACAGTTTATTTTTTTATGGATTATATTGATGCCGAATTAACAAGAAGTCTGTTGACATACTACTAATGAAAACCAAAGAAAAGTCCAGACTTTCCTCCACAGTCACCTAAACCTCAACTCCATTTATTGAAACAATTTTAAAGACTGAGAAAGCGCTCTGGGACATTTGTCAAGTCATACTGGGACAACACACATCATCAGGTTTCCATCAGTCTATGCCAGCACAAGTGCATGATGTCATCAGAACAGAAGAGGGACGAACCAAATTCTGAAATAATCTGCCACATTTTTCCGAAGATTCAACTTGTCACTCAAATGGTAAAGTTGATATGAATCCAAAAACTCAAACCAGTTCAACTGAAACATGAGACTTTGTAGAACTTTCTTTGTTTGTTTCAGTTTGTTTTGTTGTCCATTTAGTAGTCTTTTTAAACATAGAAACAACTCAGGAAACATGCTCATGGGATAATTTGTTCCGTACCAAGCGGAGAAATGACACACAAAGTGAAGAGGTTTTCATGTTTAACCCCTGTTTTTCTGTTGTTTTGCAGTTCAGACTGAATCTGCATTACCAAGAGGAGATCACGATCTCGTACCTGCAGCCAGGTGTGGAGTACTGTGTGACTGTCACTGTGAAAGCACGTTTAAACTCCAACGCTGTCCCCAGTAAATCTCACTGTGCCTTCACCAGCCCTCCTCAACCCTCCTCAAGCTCACGTACGTCACTGTTGTTTTACTGTTAATGCTCAGCAAACAATAAAAGACACACACTGGTAATCTTGGGACATTTAACTCTTAATACATTAACTGCATCTTATTATGTAAATGTAAATGTTGGGCTCATATCTGAATAAGTCAGCCTATCACTGCCACCATAACAAGAGGAATATTTGCTCAGTTTCTTGTAACAGGATATTTTCACAGACTTTTTTTAAAAAATTATTATTACGTTCCAATATTCGGTTTTAACCAGTGTTGTAGTACTCGAGATTGGTCTTGGTCTTGAGACCTTATTTTGGTCTTGGACAAAGAGGACTTAGAACTTTATTTCAAGACTAGTCAAGACCACAACTGTGGGGATATTTCCATATCATTCACTTAATAATGTCTAGTTTGTCCTGCCACAGTTTCATAATTAACTGAAAATACTTTTACACTTTAAAAAGTTGTTCCACAGTTTGTGGAGCAAAAACCTGCGTGACGCAAAAAAAGAGGACAGAAACAGGTAAAGGTTAAGTTCAAGACCACAAGCCAACAGCTGCAGAGTACTTCCGACAAATTAAACTCAGTATTTTATGAAGCAGGTCATTTAAAAAATGAAATTAATTTGAACTTCCTGCTTCAAATGACAGCAATAACTTGACTCATTTCTAGTTTCAAATTTTTGTCACTGGTAATGGCTGTTAGCCTTTGCTGCCCTCCTTCACACTCACTGCTAGGAAGTGATTGTCATCCAAACCATCCAATCCAAAACTTCATATAGGATGTCTGCAAAACAGCATCCACAGCAGTCTGTAAATCCTGCAATACGCTTACTGAGAAGGCTGTGAAGTGTGTGCCTCACCTAAAGAGATATGGCGAATATTAGCCACATGTTAGCTACTTAAGTACGCTATACTGTACATGTCTTGGTCTTGGTCTTGACTCGGACTCGACCCCTCAAAGTCTTGGTCTTTTCTCGGTCTTGATACACTCTGGTCTTGGTCTTGACTTGGTCTCGGTTTAGCTGGTCTTGACTACAACACCAGTTTTAACAACAGTCAACAACAGCAAAAAATGCTCTACTTATAACATGAAATCAATTTTTTTTTTTTTTTTTTTGTCATCGTGGCAGTAATATGCACCGCAGTCATTTTTACTGTATGTAAAAGTCAGAAAGGTAGTGTGATTAAGTCAGAACTACAGCGGTCACATTTCTCTAACTGTTACGGGAATTTTAAAGAAAAACCCTTGAATAAGGAGGACTGGATTCAAAGTATCAAAGTCTAAGTTGAATTTATTGTTCTTGTACAAGAAGGAGCGTTTCACAGTGTAACACACAGAAGGGGTTACAGAGAAAAGGCTCCCTGTGGAGCTCTACCAGTTGGTTCTTATACAATCGATAATGGGCTGTCTTAAAACTCTGCAAATTGTTAACAGATAATTTGCATATATAGCATCTAAACCTTTTCGTTTTCCCTTAATCATTAGTCAGTATATCCCCAATCTAAATGTCACCTCTCTGACCCGTCTCTGGCCCTTGTTCTGTTCTGAAATTCTTCTATCTATACATTAACCTGAACTTTACCTTGGCAGCCTCAGCAAAACATTAATAAAGGGAAGTGCCCTCAGGACATGTAATAAATAGGGACACACACACACACACACACATCGTATGATTTAAAACATCTGAATAGCAGTGTAATCCTAATTGTTATAACACTAACAATCTACTACGGGGAACTAGTGTTAATCAAAGGTCTTCACGTTAACATAAAAGCCACAGCAGTACAAGGTTAAACAAGGTTCATTCTGCTTAACGAGTCATTCAAACTCGACAGAAACAAAATAATACTCATCAAAACCTTAAACCAGAATATCAGGGGAGGAGTGGGAGGGAGGTCGAGCATCAGAGAGGCAGCAGGGAGAATTTTATTTTTATTTTTGAGTGTTATTTTGCTTGTGTTGAGTAGTGCTACGATTTTACAAGGTAAAATTACTTAATATAAAGCTCTATCTCTTGTCTATAATGTTGTCACACACAAACTGACTCTTAGACACAAAAACCTGAGAAAAGTCCATGATGAAAATGAAGTTCCCCTTTATTATCTAAAGCTCCATGCTGCTTCTTCTGTCTCTGTGCAGATTTAAACTCAGCTGCCAGTGAATTACGCAAACTGAACATGAAGGTCATGAATTTATTCAAACTGGAAATGTGTTTGTTGCCCCTGGCTTAAAGGCTGAAAGGGGAACTTCATTTGAATTTTAACAGTTCTTCTCAGAGATGTAAATATGAAAGAAACTTGGAATTTCACAGTTTACACAACACCTAGTGTATAGAAATGTGCTGAGGCTATTCGATTTTCCTGTCTTTCCACATGTAAAGGGACATCTGATATAATCAGAGGTTTGTGAATCTGATATTTGTTGCTCTCTTCCTGTTTCACAGTGTACATAGTCTTCAGCCTGCTGGGTGCGTTCTGTGCACTGGGCTTGCTCCTCATTGGATTGGTTGTCTACGGCAGTCAGCTGAGCTTCAAATTACGACGACGACTCTTCCCCAGAACTCTGGTAACAGATCAAATTGTGTGTGCTCGGACTTGAAGATTCAAATGTTAGCCCTCACCTTAAATTTTCACGTGGCCATAAATAAATCAACTTCATTACTTTGTTTAATTAGTTGGTTTCTGGAATTATTAAGCTAATAATGATCACACTTTGATTACTATAAAACAGATGAAACGTAAACTAAAGATGACATGATTAGTAGATTATTCAATATGTCAATCAACCAAATATTAATCATTTGTTATTAATCAGTTATTTAAGTCATTAATCATGTAACAAGACTACAGCCATGCAAATGGCTCTGGGAGGCTGTAGGCATAGTGGTGCATTGAGCTAAATGCTAACATGTTAAATACAAAATGAATGTCTGTACAAATATGATTGAGTTCATCCAGTAGTTGAGATTATCACCATAAATTCAATATCTGTTTGTTTTGTACTGTCGGATGAACAAAACAAGCAATAAGTATAAGTCTGATGATATTGTATATTTTTCTACTTTTCCACAAATCCCAAGCGCAGACCCAAACCAACAATGAATGTATCAACTAACAAGTACTGTGTGTATCAAAGCCTGATAAATTTTAATTGTCTGTGCCATAGAACTCCATTGTCGTCCAAAACTAACAATGGCTCTGCAGAACCCTTTAGGGTACATGGGCCCTGAAAACCAAAACAAATCTGTATGTTCACAGAAACAGGTAGCTTCAGCTACTCAGGATGTTCCTGTGCCCACCAGAAACTTAAAGATTTTTCTCAGGGGCTCGATAATAGAGCCCCTTGGTTGTCCAAAAATCAGTTGGTCACACTGACCAAAGTAACATGTTCCTTCATTACCATCAACCCACACACAGTGATTTATTTTGACTTAATCCCGCACACACCATCTTGCTGCTACAAATACTCACTAGAGCAATACATGTTAATTAATCTGCTGCTCCCAAAGAACTGCACTATTTCCTCCTGAGCAGCTGGTATAGGAAATTAAACTATACATTTGTGAAGTTTTTAATAATTTATGTCTTCATAAGGAACCAATAAGCTTGAGAGCCACAGACATTTGTTGGTTTTGGTCTTTTCATGAGATTTGTTGACAATAAGAAAAATATAAAATAACACCAGAGTTATCCTTTCAGCCTCTAACGTTCAGTCCTATATCAAAGGTCACAGAATTTGAAAGAAATGGATTATAATATTCATAAAGGTGAGTCTGTCATGTTGAACCACTATGTTCCTACAGTAGCCCAGAACAGACAAACTAAACACTAGCTCTAGATGAGATTTTGCAGCCACTGTAGTTTCACTCTACGAAGAAGACGGTTGTAATCAGCAACAACACAGCTAGATGCCACTAAATGCTTCACATTGGTCCTTTAAAGGGGAAATATTATACCCCTTTTCCACATGTTCACACAGTTCCCAGGTGTCTTAATGACATGTCTGTGAAATTCTTTGGTCAAAATTCCTCACAGATCAAGCATAGCAGCTTGTACGCTGTCTGTAATGCTCAGTGCTCAGACGGCAGATTTCAGTGTCTGTCCCTTTAAATGCTAATGAGCTGCTGGCTCATTCCGCCCGGCGTCAGGCTACCATGACAACAGTTGAGCTTGCATTGAGAGAAACGTGGCTGGCTGCCAGAGAACATGTACCATTGCAACCTTCTATGTTTGAACAAGAGTCAGACCCTGAAAACGAAGAGGCCCCAGACAGACATTTAACGAACAAAGTACTGCTGTTATGTTAGTGTGCTTCACAGAGCAAATAAAGCTGATACAAGACACTAAATAGCTGTTAGTGACGATTAGCACAAGCTAACGTTAACTAGCCGTTAGTGTCTAACTAACGGCTGTGATGAAGAAAATGTCGGAGCCTCACCTGAACTTTGCTCTTTTTTAACCTGTACTGTGGTTCTGGTTCTGGAATATGTTCATGAGCCTGTTAGTGATGTCACTGGGGGCTCAAAATCTGAACAGCATGTTTTAAAGACAAGCCACAAGATACAGTGTGGCTGCAGCAGCTCACGCAAAATGGAGGCAGTTGTTGTCTTTAACACTGGAGATTTTGTACGCACCCCGCATTCAAAAATATTAGTGTAGAAGAGCTGAAAAAGTGATTTTTTTCATAATATGTCCCATTTAAAGCACACATAAATAGATTGTTCTACCTGTGGTAAGGAATATTGTGTTAAAGGTGTATGTAAATCACCCTGATAAGTGGAGTATTATCAGCATGTTGGAGATAGGAAGTCCAGCCAGATCCTAAATCTGGACCTTGTTTCCAACATGTGCCAACAGCAAAGGTGAAGAGCTACAGAAGTCTCGAAAGGTCCAAAAATTATTCAAAAAGTTCTCTGAGAGGAGTTTAGGCAATAGAGTTTATTTTTCATAAAAATAAACCCTAGATGGCCCCAGAGCTGGATTGAAGACAAATCTATGCCCACTCTGAAAAATAATGTTCTCAGCACTTTTCACTCTTGGTTTGTCTATGGTTCTTCCATATTTAGATTTTCTGATTGCCTTTTTTGCACATCCTGATGCCATAATAGTCCATTCCAATGTTATAATTTATTACCTCAGGCCCAACCTCCAAAGGTGGTAGTTCTATCTGCCTCTATGACGTCAACGCCATGGGGCCTGATTCAGGACTTTCCACAAGCTCTCAGTGCTATAGGACCTTGCTTTAAAGCCTGATGCTGCTACTTTGGCTCAGAGGACCTTTTTGAGGATTTTCATTCCTCCAACACAATTATTTAGTTTTCCGACTACATTTTTGTTCCCCAGTTACATGCTAAAGTAAATGTTGTTGTTTTTTTTACAACAATACTGATTATATGTAATAATATAGTTATGCTAACTAAGACTAAACATTGGATTTGTGTATGAAATATAAACAAGTTGTTTTTTTAATATATTCTAATATTGTTTGTTTATGTATTGACTGTCTCCTTTATCTCCAGTCCTACTTCCTCCTCCAAGGCCAGAATCGTAGAAATGCATCGCCTGAATGCTCAGGTCACATCTCAGCCATGCAGCTACACAAGGAAGGCTCTGCAGACTCCCTTCTGACTGCCCATAGGCATGTTGAACCACTGAGGAGCAGCTCCGAGGAGGGGGAGGAAAACTTCCTTTAACTCTTCTGACTCTTTCTACATTAGTTTGAGACGGTTAAATAACTTTTATAACCCACAGAATAATGGATCAAATACGAAATAAATTGACTGATGCATGAAACCTAGTTCATGCATCAGTCCATGCATAGTTCATTAATTTGAGTATTATTACTGAATATAGTTTGTGTTTTATTACTGTAAGTGTCCATTTTGTTATCTGTTGTGGAGAAATTGCTGAAGTCAAAGGTCAATGGTGAGGTCAGGAGGGAAGAAAGTGTTCAGGAGCCTCTGATGTCTTATGCTGTAGTATTTATTGACGCTTGGCCAAGGAGAATTAGAGACATTCTCAAAGTACATCAGAAGTGCCTGAGTCGGTCTCACATTCTGCCCAGCTCATGCTGGTGGATAGACTTTAAACCCCAAGATAACACCACAAATACTATACTCCCAGAAAAAGTCAAAGCAAATGTATTTACCCATGTTTGTGTTACTGTCAGCACATTCTAGTCTGGAGCCACTGTTGTCTATTTATGTTAATGGAAAGTCAACGGCAAGCTATCTATCATGTTTAGGAAGACAACATTAGGTTTCTTTCGACCCTGACCACAGTGTTGAGATAGGCACCTGCTGTCCTCAAGCAAAGCCAAACAACCACTACTGCCTATGACCTCAAGGCCCACACTTGACCCCGTGTAACCGAAGGATAGAAAATTCCATAACATTATCCAAATGAGCAGAGTGAGATTTTGCTATGATTATTTACTCTTGTCGACAAGCTGTGATGTGTGGTTGTCTTGTTCTAGTCAGGCTGCTGATGCTTGTTATGTGATTTATTTCTAACGTGGACTTTTCAGAAAAATGTTGATGTGTTGCTTGGCAACAGTTCAGTCCCAGTCCAGCTGCAGAACTATTTATGTTGGTGGCGCCAAATAAATGATTAAATAAACAAACAAATCATAATCTGTTATCACTTATGACTGTTAATAAATAATGCTTGTAGAACTGTTGTACTACTGTTGTACTTTATTAACAAAATTATACAAGCTCTTGTACAGAGAAGCCCCTCACTGCAGCGTATGTTGCACAATGTGGAGTCCATCCACATTGAGCAACTCCCTGAGGCTTTCCTTCCTTCTTTTTGGTCCATCTGAGGTTGACAATGAACAAAACAAATGTAAACAGAAGCACATGTTGGATGCAATGTTATCTAAGTTGTCTTATCTAGTTTCAAAGATCTTAACCGAATACCTGCTTGGACAGACTGCCATCATGCATAATGTACGTTCTTCAAAAGAGACAGTTTGGCTGAAGTGTTATGTCCAAGTGGGGCACTCACTTGTGCAGGGAGGGCTTTAAGTATCTGCTCATATAACTTCCATACTTTGTTCTTGAAATTGACAAAATTGTGCAAAACATCGAATCTACAACACAACAACAAAAATACAAACTCAGGTCCAACCTCTGGCTTTTCCTCTAGTGCCATCATCTGGTCAGTATGTCCAACACTACGAGACCAAACACTAATGACTAACATCCACACCTGCACTTTAGTGTATAGTGCTAATATGCAAATGCTAGCGTGCTAACATGCTAGATCAGTATCACCTTAAACATCAATGTGTTGGCAATGAGAATGTTAGCATGCTGGTGATTTGAGCATTGAGCACCGCTACGACTACAGCCTATCATGGCTGTAATCTTGTTACACCATCAGTAGCTTAATTATTAAAACTGATTGTTATAATCATGTCCAGAGCCCAGAGTTACATAGTCAGTGAAGCATCAGCATGATATAAAATCTGTTAGTTTGTGGTAAAGGCATCACTATTTTGTCCCCTGGCTCCCCTTTTTGGTGCGCAACAACAAATACTCAAAAACTTGACATACTCGATACACCTGGAGTCAACATAACCAAGCAGCAACCTCTGTGGCTATGAAGTGCAGTCAATGTTTAAGTGACAAAAACTGCAGTTCCTCAAACGTTCACTTGAGTCTGGTTACAGAACAAGTCAGTCTCCATAAGTCCCCATCTTAAAATGTCCAACTTCACAGCAGAAATAAACATGTTTACAGCCTGGTACAAAAAACTGTTTTGGTCTCTATAACTAATTTGCCCGTTCATGACAACTGTACTGAGTCTGAATTTTTATATAACTCACTGTTCAAATTATATTAAGACTTAAGGTTAGGCAGAAAAACAGCGTGGACGCTTTGATTGACAGGTCAGTGTCGTCACAGGTGGCCAGGCTTCATTCAGCCCGCCTCAGCTCCACCTCAAGGTTTAGCCGGAAGGTGGCACGGTGCCCAGAGCCACCACCACACCGACCTCCACACACCGGCTCTTCAGAAACCTGCGGGTGACGTCACGGATACGTCATCCAGGTTTTATACAGTCTGTAATCACGACTTGTTTAAAAGGACTAAATGAACGTGAGTGACACTTCTCTTCGCGGCCGGCTGATTCCTTGAAGCACCGACGTTTCTGTGTAGGAAGGAGTTTCGTTTCCGCGGAGTTCCCCGCCTCTCAAGCTACCAGGAAATACAAGTGAAACAGATCCTCACACACACACACACACACACACACACACACACACTACTCAGCTGGACTACGGTTTAAACTGACAACGTCTCGGATAACATGTCAGCTACTATTTGTGCTTTTATCCTGACGTTTTCAACACTATGTGGATCCAGAGGTAATTATTTGTCTTCGTTAATCATTAAACTGCGTGTGCACCGCTTATTATTGTCGTCCAAGTCTTAAAAGACTTGAACGACTGAACTGAACTGAAAGCAAAATGGGTTTTTTTACATCATGATGACATTGCTTAATTATATGATCAGAATATGAGTGTATCTGTGATAATTCAATAACTTCATGCGTCTTTTTATTTGGGTTTGGACTGTGCAGTGGTGTCAGGAGTCCTCAATGGACCCACAAATGTCCGCCTGACCTCCTATAACATGGATCTGGTGTTGAGGTGGGATCCACCTGAAGGGGCACCCAGCGGCCTGCTCTACACAACTGAGTACTAGTGAGTCAACACTAATCTGAGCACCAATAACCCTCTCTGCTTCACCAAACACTCCTTTGTCAGTAGGTTTTATTGCTGCACAGCCATAAAAGACCGTTTTATGTTCAAGCTACAGTTGATTTCTAGAGCTGCAGGTGTGGATTATTTTCATTCTCAGTCATTAGATTAACCAGATTGTCTGTCGAATATTAGAAAATAATGAAAACATTGTAGTTTTTGAATTCATGTTGGTTTCTTTTTTGTCCAACGTGCCAGTCTATAAATCTTTTTCTTACAAGAACGTGTGGTGGCTTCAGGCCGGTTGAATGCTGTTTTGCATATGGGTCGAGTATCATTTACACTGTTGTACACTGTGATTCTCTTAAGTGCTGTGATCAGACAGGCAAAACAATCTCAGTGATTGGAAATGTGGTCAGTGTGGCCTGAGAGGCTGCCAGTTTGCCAGTTTGCCGTGTGTTTGGATTTTAACAGCTAGATTTTTATCAGGAGCTCAATTTAACTAACTGCCAAAATCAGAAGGTAAACAAGCTGTGGAGCTTGCCCCTCCGACACTCCAGCACAGAAAGTGTGACTGCATTCCTCTTATCAACAACAATGTGAGCGGTACTGTACAGAAGTAGCTTCTCTTCTGGGAAAGAAAGAGGAATGATACACACAAGTACACTGCTACTGGCTCGTGTTTAATGAGCAAACACATTGTTGTGTCCTGAAACACACATTTTGCTGTTCTTTCTGGCCTACACACACATAAAAATGGCAGACAAAGAGAGATAGCAGAGTGGAAGAAAGTCAACAAAGTCAAATTCATGATGCTGCTCTTCAGTTTAACATCAGCACTACTAACTTACCACGTCACATGGAATAGCTGTCATTTCTCAAAACAAGAATAGACTGACGAGTTTCAGAAGATAGTTCTTCGTTTCTGGCCATTTTTAGCCTGTAATGGAACCCACAATTGCTGATGCTTCTTTAATCAGCACAACAGTTTTCAGCTATACTACCATGACTGCAAAAGGGGTTTATAATGATGAATTATCCATTTAAATTTTATATGTATTAATTACATATAATTAATTACTTATTATTTATAAACACAACATGCAAGTGGAACACAGGAGTGATGGTTGCTGATAATGGGGCTCTGTACACCTACGTAGATATTCCATTACAAATCAGCTGTTTCCAGCTACAATAGTCATTTACACTATTTACAATGTCTACACTGTATTTCTGATCAATCTGAGGTTATTTTTATGGACAAAAAAACAATGCTTTTCTTTTGAAAACATGGAATTTTCTAAGTGGCCCCAAACTTTTGAACAGTAGTGTATGTGTTATGGTACAAAGTGGTAATAATGTGTTCTCAGCTCATAACTATCAAATATGTAATACCAGCATTGTGTTTTGTCCACAGCACCCCAGTCACACAATCCAAATCAGGCTGTGTAGACATCTCCACTCTTGAATGTGACTTAACCAGCCTCAACCTTTCCATCAGTGAACATGGAAAGTATACCGGCAAAGTGCGGGCACAGCTTGAGCAAGAGAGATCTGCCTGGGTGAAAAGTAACCAGATTATCTTGGACCAAGAGAGTGAGTAGAGACTGTCTGAGCTTTTGTGGCTTTTCACTGCACATACAAGTGTTCAAAACTGCACAGCAAATACTGTAGATGTCTTCCCAAAAATATAATCTTGTAATCAATTATCTTGAAGTGGATTTTTAGCGCTTAACGGTCCAGTGTGTAAGATTTAGGGGAATTTGCATAACTATGTTTTCATTATTTTAAAATCACCTGAAAATGAGAATCATTGTGTTTTTGTTACTTTGAAATTATATTCCATGTCGGGGGTGTTGCCAAGGATCGTGGTGGAGTCTGTCATGCTGAACCACCAGCTTTATAGAGCGGACAAACTAAACTCTAATGCTAGCTGCCTTTCGGATTATTCACAAGTTTTGTGGCCACCTCCTTGACATTTGTAAGGGGAGGCGAGAAGGTTGCAATCTGCAACTGAACTAAATGTCACAAAATCCTACACACTTGTCCATTAAACGTTTCCTTAGTTAGTTGACAATGTTCAATCACCAGAAACTGAAAATGGCATTAGCCTTTGTTATATTCAAACAATAATAAAAAACAAAACAATTAAAGCTGCACTAATCAATACTTTTTATATGAATAATGGGTCAATTGAACAACCCATTGACCCAACTCTGCAGTTCCCCCTGCATTTTAGCATCTTTCAGCTCAATGTTTTGTTTTAATGCCACAACTTTTTTGTTTTGGTTTGGCCTTATAGCTATTTTAGTCTTGTTTATAGCCGCAGCAGAAAAGTTGAGATGAGCTGGTTTACATAGTGGAGCATTTAGCAGCTAAAGAGTCAGATATATCCCTCCGGAGATGGCGGACACTGAAAACCAGACAGAGAACATTTATCTGGTGACACAAACAGAACTCTAAATTAATATTGACATTGCTCTGTGACTGGCTGCTGGATGTGAGCTCATTACCCACAACTTTTTTATGGTGTAATATGTCAACCACGTGTGTGAAACGTAACAATCAGAAAATAGCTTTTCATTTCCCTGATTCAATGGCTTTCTTGATACCAGCGATCCCTCTCTCCAGCTGTAGCACTACTTTTTGTGGCTCTGTTTCAAATAACAAGTCCAAAATGCTTGAATGTTTGTGAATTTGAAGGAAAGCAACCATGCAAACTAACTCACTAATTTAAAACATAAAAACTTTCCAGCAGAGTGTTGTAACAGTAACCATAATCCATCTCAAACTACCACATTGGGTCCTTGAATTTAAAAGGAATTGGTCCCGGAAAATCCTTGAAATCCTTGATGTTTAAGAACGTGTGGGAACTGTGGTGCAAAGATGATACAGGCATGCTGAGCTTCAAGGACTCAAGTCAGTAAACTAAAGCTGAAATGATTAATTGATAAGTTGTCACCAACTATTTTTTATTCCTCTGTGACAGTAAACTGAATATCTTTGGGTTGTGGACAAAATAAAACATTTGAGGTCACTTCAGGCTTTGGGAAACATTGTCACCCCCCCCCCTTCACATTTTCACCCTCTCTCTCTCTCTCTCTCTCTCTCCATCTTCCTCAGCCATCATTGGTTCGCCCAACATCACTCTTTTCTCCAATGGGGCTACTATCGAAGTCAGCATTAAAGATCCGGTGTTCAAGATCTCAGCATTCAGAAATATTTTCAAATACGCCACCTACAGCATTACCTACTGGAAGGACGGCCAGAAAGGAAAGGTGGGATGAATTGGTTTAAGTGCTGTCTGTTTCATGTGGCATGCTGGAAAGAGGGAGACTTTAGACTTGGAGGTTTAACCCAGACTGCGCACACCTCACCACATCTCTGTTGCTTCCCACAGGCCAAAAGTATCAAAGACATACACCAAAACCGGGTAGTTCTGACTGACCTGGACCTCTGGACCACATACTGTGTCCAAGTCCAAATTGAGACAGACAGGAACTTCAACAACAAGCCCAGCAGAGCTGTCTGTGAGAGAACCACCAAGAGTAAGTATGTTTAGCTCACAGCAAAGGCAGGATTTTTTTAATCAATTTGTAGAAGGTTGTCTGTTGTGAATCCTCGAATCCACCATTGCAAACAAACTCAGTGGATTGCTCTTGAAAATGTTTTTATCATGTAACATCAGAGCTTTGTGAAATGTAAAATTTCAACTTTTTGTTGACTCTTTCATTTTTAAGTACTTTTTGGAAGCATACTTGCTAGGTGTTTCTAATAATCTAATATATTCAATAAAAGCTAATGTGAATCATCCTTTCTGGACATGTTGAGTTATATAAAATCATACTGATACTTGATCTTGATCTTGGTCTCATTATTTCGCAGAAGAAGAGGCTCCGTGGGTGGCAGCCTTGGTGACATTTGTGTTCCTGGCAGTGGTGGTGACTCTGGTGGTGGTCGCGGTGGTGTATCGGAAAAGTATATCACACTTTCTCTGTCCAAAGGATGCACTGCCTCAGGTGTGTATGTTTATGTGCATTTGTGTGCGTTTGAGTTTGTTTTTAACAACTGGTTCACCTTCACACCCTGTTAAGTCTTGGTACACAAAATTATGGCTACGATTGATGGAAAAACAAACAAAGATATCTGAATAGAAATGTTTTTTATGCTAATCGCCTGTGGCATTGGGCAAAAAAACCCAGTTTGTATGCAGTAGAAATATATTAGTTATATTATATAGGTGTATTTGAATATTTCTTCATACTGAGGTCCATAACAGCCTTAAATGTCGGGTCAGTCTGCAGAGCTGAGACTCTGTTGTGACCTCTTGGATAATCACAGCCTTGTGAAACTGTCCAAAAAAAACTAGAGACTGAGGGCATTCAGAGGATGGATTGATGACTTGATGATTAAGATTCGCAATAAGGCGGTTTCTGATTCATTTACAGAAGAGAAGTGATCCACATCCAGTCACATAAAAAAATCTTACAGAAATCTCCAAATGTTAAAAATGTTTGATACCAAATCACAGCATGAATTTTTCTGGGGTGTTCCTGGTATTTTGGAGGAATACATCATGGAAATAATATCATGATACTTTTAGCATATTGTGCTGATTGATGGTTTGATCCCCAGTCCTATCCTCCAATCTGCATGTCTGTTGTCGTTTGTGTTACTGAAGCCCAAATTGCTCCCAAAGGCTGTGTCATGAATGTGTCTGGATGTAATAAGTTTCCAGTTACTGAATTCTCATTGTCAGTGTATGAATGTGTGTGTGTGTATGAATGGGTAAATATGATGTATACTGTAAAAAAGCGCCTTGATTGGTCGGAGACTAGACAGACACTTTATGCATTCAGTCCATTTACCATTTATACACTCTAAACTTTTAATATTTGAATAAACAAAACAAAAGTCAAATTAATGTTCAGGTTCCAGCTTTCAGCTGATGTAAACCACTTCTATGTGATTTATACTGTTGGGAGTGGAGTGGAAGAGGTTGATGAGCTTGACGCAAACCTGAATCTCTGGCTCTTTCCTTCCCCACAGTACCTGGTGGCGCCCCCCAACTCATCCATCTACATAGCCATACGGAACTCCCACCCACCTGAAGAATTCTACGACCAAGTCCGCATTGTTGCAGACAACCAGACTGTGGAAGAAGGGTGCCCTCCAGAGGCAGCAGGGACTAACCACAGCAAAGAGCCTGACATCTCAGTCGGGCAGAGATAGAGGAGAAGAGGAGAGAGGCACAGAAAAGCACAGGGGCGATGAAGAAGAGCCGATCTGCATCCTGCAGGGACTGTTGGGGATTTTCAGCAGGGCCAACTTTAAAGACACTGAGAAACGGTGAAAGAGGCAATTCTTGCTTGAGTTTTAATTCTGCAACAGTCCGTATAATTCCTCAGAGCAGCTGTTACTTTGAAGTGATTGTGTGGCAAATCCACAGAGATGTCTAGATACAGGATTGATACCTCATCCAGGTGAACTTGTTGTGCTGTGCAGTCAAAACGCAGTACTTAACTGAAGGATCATGGCACGCCCAGAGGAGCTGCCCACACTAAAGTATTTAAGGTGCCGTTGTGCTAGAAGATGTATGATTCTATGTGATGCATGTGGACTAAACTGCATAATCTGTCATTCATCAGGCACATACATGAAGCATATACAGTTTAAAATGCCTCATTGTGGCAATATGAAGGTTCAGAATTCAGTGGTGATAAAAGTGTTTGTCAGCTCAAAGGTTTACACATTAATGTTCAACTTCAATAAAGTCATTATTTTGAACATCTGCTGCAAGTTGAGTGGCAGTTTAATTGCGCAAAGTATGTCAGGTTTGTCACAAGAATTATAAGAAATCAATTAATGAGACTTTATTTCTGGAGCACTTTTCATAAAAATCTACATCCACATGCAAAGTAATCAATTACTTTGTAAACAAAACAATAACAACAGCACTCAAACTTGAGATGAGAGACTGTACTTGAGGTACTTTACTTAAATACTTAAATGTCATTCTACTTTATATATGCACTGCACCGAAAGTATTGAACTTTTTACTGCAGTACAGTTTTCTGACAGCTGTTAGCCGACTTATGGCGAGATATTTTACAAAACAAACATGCACTCCGCTCCTCTACATTTCACAGGGAAATATTGTGCTCTTTACATTCATCTGACAGCTGGAGTTCAATTTTTCACTAAAGCTGATCAGATGGATCCAATGGATTGTTAAAAATTCAACCAGTAGTTTCAAACCTTTTCATCTTGTAGCTCCTGATAAAAATACAATATCTAGTCAGTGCTCTCAAATATCCCGTGTATGAGTTGTTAGCAGTTCCACTCTTATCCTTTGCGTTTCATTTAAATACCAAAACTGTTAGAGGCTCAAAGAAGACAAATGATCCAATATTTCACAAATAAGCAACTGAGCAAATTCTCAAATAATTGCTTCAATCAACACATACCAACATTGTTGATACATTTTTGTTCATTATAGATCCAAAAAACATTTTGCTTACAGTTTCATGAAGATTTGGGCTCATTTTATTTGATCAGTTATTAGTTTATTTGATTATATTTATTTGTCAGGGATCATATACAAAAAAAATCCAGCACTGATGAGGATCATACTTAAACTGCTGACTAGTGTAGCTAGTCCATAGGGACTTGGCTTCGGAACCAGAGGGTGGCCAGTTCAAGTCCAGTATGGACCAAAGTATGGAAGGTGGACTGGTAGCTGGAGAGGTGCCAATTTGTCTCCTGGGCACTGCCGAAGTGCCCTTGAGCTAGGCTTCGACCTCTCTAGATCATCAGGACTCAGCTGATCCTCTCTCAACACAACCACCTTTCTCATCACTCGCACTGCAATAGAGATCACTTCCAGCTGATGAGAGAAGAACAACAGAAGTCATAAATCAGTGTTTACAGAGACTCCCTTCATCAGCTCTCAATCAGTGATGCAGCACATCCAGTATAAAGACCAGCAGGGACTTCAGTTGTGTTCAGACCACAAGTGGAGCTGTTTTGTAGTGTAGCCAGCTTCCTTTCAGCTCTCATGTTGAAGCTCACAAACCTGCAAAGACTTTCATCAAGTCTGTTGACTGCAGATTTCACCGAGTACACAGTGTACACAGTGGAAATAAAGTGCTGATAGTTCTTTAGTGTTGAAAATTGTTTAAAATCTTTTGGCCGCTCACCGCTCTCCTCTGACAACTTCACTGAGGGAAGACACCACTGAGAAGGTTGGGGGTTTACAGAAAATACTGGATCTGTGCTTTGATACTGTGTTTAGTACTGCTGAAACCAGAATGAACTGACTCCAACCGTCTACTGACCTCTCCAGTCTATAGTGTGGACTCTCCACAAGATCAGACAGCAGCTTCACTCCTGAATCCTGCAGGTTGTTGAGACTCAGTTCGACATTTCTCAGATAGGAGGGGTTGGACTTCAGAGCTGAGGCCAGATAAGCACAGGTGATCTCTGACAATCTGCACCTCCACAATCTGAATAAAGAATAAATGATATCAATAAAAATCTATTTATTATCCATTCAGACGTGTTAATGTTTTTAAATGTGTATCTCAACATTACTATATCCTAATCAATGAGCTTTTCTCAAAATGAGTAGATTGTGTTATTGTGGATCATCATGTCAGCATACTACAGACATCATCCAAATGTCTGCACAACATTCATACAACTATTCATGTCAGCACAGATTAATAACATGCTGCTGATCTCAGTTAAGTCTAGAATTAGAGGACAAAAACTAGATTGTGTGTCTGTGGGGGGGAATATTTCCTCTTGATCAGATGTGACTATTATTATAAACATTCATTTACTTTAATAGTAACAGAGATTCAGTGAACTGACCCCAGAGTCTCCAGTCTACAGCGTGGACTCTCAAGAAAACCACACAGCAGCTTCACTCCTGAATCCAGCAGTTTGTTGTCACTCAGGTCCAGATCTTTCAGATGGGAGGGGTTGGACTTCAGAGCTGAGGCCAGAGGAGCACAGCTGATCTCTGACAAACTGCAGGAAGTCAATCTGAATAAAGAATAAATTATGTAACTTTAGAAGACAATTTTGTTTGAAATCATTCAGTATTTAATAATCTGTTCAGAGATGAAGAAGGTTTAGAAAGTAGAAGTTTAGAAAACGGAAACACCAAACACTCGAACCCAACAGGATGCAGGTTCAAAAACTGTAAAATACAAAAAGCGACAAAGAGCTGTCATTAATATTAATGACAACGTGCTGCGACTTCATTAAAGATGTAGTGACTTCACCTCTTAAACTCTGCATCTCCTCCAGTGGCTGCATCTACAAACACATGTTGTGCAGCCAAACACAAATAATAACCCACAAAAATTTAGTTGAGATTCAATTCAGGATCCCAAAGTTTTTAAAGATACCACATATGCCAGGATGAATTTTGGGGAAAAGAGATTGACAAGGTACAACAACGAATGTGCTACAGCGAGGGGGAGCTGAGACGACAGGTCAGAGGGGGGATAACGCCATCGCCCCTACAACCTGAGATTGGGTACCAAGCCCTAAGTAAACCAGAGACCCTTAACACAAGGACAACTGACCTGAGAATGTGAATAATCCAGGCAACCCCAGAGAAAACCACTACCACACCTAACTGATGAAGTACCCTCTGAAGATCTGCTAGTGAATGCAGCGCTACACTCTATCACTATAAGGTTCCATGTTCTATGAAAATGAATAGGAAATATAGCCATTGACAAGGTTATAAATGATTATTTTTTATTGAAATAATAATTGTTTCCTTCAAACTTGGCTTTGATCAAAGAATCCTCCATTTGCAGCAATTACAGCCTTGCAGACCTTTTTCATTCTACTTTTTGTGAAGGTAATCTGAAGAGATTTCCTCCAATGCTTCCTAAAGCACCTACCGCAAGTTGGATTGGCTTGATGGGCCCTTCTTACATACCATAGCAGTCAAGCTGCTCCCACAACAGCTCAATAGGGTTGAGATCCTGGCTGTGCTGGCCGCTCCATTACAGACAGAATACCAGCTGACTGCTTCTTCCCTAAATAGTTCTTGCACCACCACCAAAGCACCCCCAGATCATCACATTGCCTCTACCATGCTTGACAGATCGCATCAAGCATTCTTCCAGCATCTTTTCATTTAGTCTGTGTCTCACAAATGTTCTCCTTTGTGATCCAAACACCTCAAATTTGGATTTGTCTGTCCATAACACTTTTTTTCAACCTTCCTCTGTCGAGTGTCTGGGTTCTTTTGCCCATCTTAATCTTTTCTTTTTATTGGCCAGTCTGTGATATGGCTTTTTCTTTTCCCCTCTGCCTAGAAGGCCAGCATCCCTAAGTCGCCTCTTCACTGTTGATGTTGACACTGGTGTTTTTCAGGAACTTTTTAATGAAGCTGCCAGTTAAGGACCTGTGAGGCATCTGTTTCTCAGACTAGATACTCTAATTACTTGTCCTCTTGTTCAGTTAGGCACTGAGGTCTTCCATTCCTCTTTCTGTCCTGGTTAGAGCCAGTTTGCACTTCTGTGACGTGAATAGTACACAGCATTGTACGAGATCTTCAGTTTCTTGGCAATTTATTGCATGGAATAGCCTTCATTTCTCAAAACAAGAATAGACTGACATGTTTCAGAAGAAAGTTCTTGGTTTCTGGCCATTTTGAGCCTGTAATGGAACCCACAATTGTTGATGCTCCAGACACCTAGTCTAAAGAAGGCCAGTTTTATTGCTTCTTTAATCAGCACAACAGTTTTCAGCTATACTAACATGATTGCAAAAGGTGCTTCTAATGACCAGTTAGCCATTTATTTTTTTGCTTTGTTTTTCTTTTGAAAACATGGAATTTTCTAAGCGACCCCAAACTTTAGAACGGTAGTGTACATCACAGCAACAGTGATCCTGGAGATGCGTAGATACAAGATGACCACAAGCCAAAAAGGCCATTGTCCGCCATGGAGAAGGATGCTGGAGGCCAAGATCAGAGGCACACAGTGAGAAGTTAGCTAACTGTCAAAACTGCAGAAAGGTATGGGGAAGAAGGGGATACCCAGGAAATACAGCAACTGTCTATACCTGAGGCACTGGAGACTGCCAAGCAAAGGTTCACGGCTCTGGCTACCCGCCTGAAGAGATACACAGGAGAAGCAGAAGCAAGGGGAACAAACAGGATGTTCTCCACTGAACCATCTGAAGTGTACTCTGATCATGAAAGATCCTCAGAAGGGTCCAATCCCATCCAACTATCGGCCAATCACCTGCCTCTGTACACATGGAAGCACCTGTCAGGCATCATAGCGGCTAAGACGAATAGGCACATGGCCCAATACATGAATGGGGCTCAGAAAGGATGGGCTGGAAATCCCAAGGTAAAAATGGAAGACACCTCCTAAGGTGGTTGAGAATGACCAAGCCAAGATCCTGTGGGACTTCCAGATCCAGACTAACAAACTGGTGATGGCTAACCAACCAGACATTGTGGTGGTGGACAAACAACAGAAGAAGACTGTGTTGACAGATGTAGCAATTCCGAGTGAAAGCAATATCAGGAAGAAGAAACACGAGACACTGGAGAAATGGCTGAAAGAGGAACTAGAGAAGATGTGGGGAGTAAAGGCAACAGTGGTGCCAGTGGTAATTGGAGCACTGGGGGCTGTGACCCACAAACTGGATGAGTGGCTACAGCAGATTCCAGGTACAACATCTGAGGTCTCTATCCAGAGGTGTGCAGTCCTAGGAATACTGATACTGATAGATGCACAGAACCCTCTAGCTCCCAGGTCTCTGGTAGAGGACCCGAGTTTGAGGAAGACACACCCACCACAGGGTGAGAAGGGGATTTTTAATACATACATATATATATATATATATATATTATCATTATTTATATACTATTTGTTTATATGGTTACCTACAGATGTAGCTCCTTCTTCTTCTAACTGTAACTGTCTATATCTGTACGTACATTAAGAGCAAGGTGTAACCAGTCAAATTCCACGTGTGTGTACACATACCTGCACAGTTAAGTGATTCTGATTCTGATTTTGATTTAGTGTCACCACAACTTTCACATCATAATAATCTCAGCACAGAAGTAAAAAATAGTGGCTGACCTCAGAGTCTTCAGTCTACAGTGTGGACTCTCCAGATAATCACACAGCAGCTTCAATCCTGAATCCTGCAGGTTGTTTCCTCTCAGGTCCAAATCTCTCAGATGGAAAGGGTTGGACTTCAGAGCTGAGGCCAGAGGAGCACAGCTGATCTCTGAGAAACTGCAGCAATTCAATCTGAATAGAGAATAAATGATATCAATAAAAATCCATTTATTATCCAATTAGATGTGTTTATGTTTGAAATGTGTAGCCCAACATTACTATGTCCTAATTAATGAGCTTCTCTCTAAAACGAGTAGAGTGACTTTGTCATTGTGTTATTGTGGATCATTGTAATGTCAGCCTACTAAAGACATCATCCAAATGTCTGCAAAACATTCATACAACTATTCATGTCAATACAGATTAATAACATGCTGCTGACCTCAGTCTAGTCTGGAATTAGAGGATCAAAAACTATATCCTTTAAACAGCTGCATTTGGAAACACATTTTGATCTGTGTGTGTGTGTGTCCACTGTTTGGACACGCCCTGACGCCCGTCAACCACTGTCCCAACTATGGGTATATAGCCCCACTGCCTTGTGGGTAAGCCTGTTAAGGCAAGGCTAAGGGAGCACCCCCTGAGAGATTGTCAGACAAAATCCCTGCAGAGCTGCTAAAGTAGGGAGGGTACCTCTGTACAAGAACCCTACATCAATACATCACCAACGTCTGGACTGAAGAGAACATCCCACAACAGTGGGTCGATGCCAGTATTGTCACCATCTATAAGAACAAGGGTGATAAGGCAATATGTGGCAATACTAGGGGCATATTGCTCCTCGCTGCCTCCTTGCAGGGTCCTGGCTAAGGTGATGCTCCAGAGACTGGAAGAAAACATCACATAGTCAATGCTGCCTGAATCTCAGTGCGGGTTTAGGAAGAACAGGAGCATGGTAGATATGATTTTCACTGCCCAGCAGCTTCAGGAAAAGTGCCGGGAGCAACATAAGGAGTTTTGGAGGAAGGCACTTTTTAGAGAAAACCTCTGTGGGACATCCTCCTCCACTCTGGCTGCACCATCAAATTTGTTAATATTCTCAGACAGTTTCATGATGGAATGACTGCTTGGGTGACTATAGAAGGGCAAAAGTCAGTTTCTTTTCCTGCACGCACAGGGGTAAGGCAGGCGTGTGTGCTAACACCGGTGCTGTTTAACATCTTTCTTCTATGCACTACCCAGCTTATCCACAAGGAGATCGAGGACAGCAGTGGAGTGTCAGTGGTCTATAGGCTAGATGGCAACCTCTTCAACATCAGGCGGCTCCAAGCAACCACCAAACTCCACAGAATGAGGATCCTTGAGCTACAGTATGCAGACGACTGCGCTCTTGTGGCCCATACTGCACAAGATCTCCACTCTGTTCTTAATGTGGCAGTAAAAGCATACAGGAGGATAGGACTGACTATCAACACCACAAAAACATAAGTAATCTGCCAATGGAGCACCAACATCCCACCCACAAAACCAACCTTCACTGCTGACAATGATTAACTTTCCGTAGTCTCATATTTCAGATACCTGGTAAGTATTCTCTCTGTAGACACTCAGGTCCCCAGGTCCCAAACCGATTCAAACAGACATCCGCAGCTTTTGGGAGACTCCACCACCGGGTCTTTCAAAACAAGAATCTTCATCTCCATACAAAGGTCTCTGTCTACCATGCTGTCTGCATCACCACCCTCCTCTATAGCTGTGAGGCGTGGTTAACCTATAGCCGCCACATCAGATCCCTGGAGCATTTCCTAGCACGATAACCTAGCGTGATCCTGTGCCTCACTAAGAAATACTAGTACAGGGGGTGTTGTTTAGCTCAGTTGGTAGAACATCCGCCCCATGTACAGAGGCTCAGTCCTTGCCGTGGCGGCCCAGGGTTCAAATCCGACCTGTGGCTCTTTCCCACATGTCATTCCCCATCTCTCTCACCCCTCATTCCTGTCACTCTTCAGCTGTCTCTATCAAAATAAAGCTCAAAAAGGCCAAAAAAATATCTTAAAAAAAAAAAAAGAAATACTAGTACAGAACCAACTGTACCATCATTGAGGCTATGATCACCAAGCATCCAGCACCACCCAGTTGCCTCACAGAGTTTTCTATGGCCAGCTACACCATGTATGGTGCTCCGCGGGAGGCCAAAAGAGGCCCTACAAGGACCAGCTAAAAGAACAGCTGAAGAAAATCAGATCTGAGTGCCCAGAGGGGCCTTGCTCCTGACCGTAACACCTGGCGGCAACTGTGCCTGGATGGGAGTCAAATACTGGAAGAAGAAAGGATAGCCAGGAGACAGCAAAAGAGGTTCAACACACATAACCACTGCTTCCCCCACATACACATGCGCTACTTGCAACAGAGCCTGTGGATCCGTTGAAGAAAAACAGATGTGAACGTCATCGTCCGAGAGAGAGAGAGAGAGAGAGAGAGAGAGAGAGAGAGAGAGAGAGAGAGTGTGTGTGTTCTTAAGGATCAGGAGTTCAGATAATCAGATGTGACCATTTACCAAAAATTATAAACATTAATTTACTTTAACAACAAACAGGGAACATTTTCTACACTTTCTACAGAAGTCTTTTGTGACTGCAAACTTAATTTAATACAGGAAACATGAAAATACTGTTTGAACAAAAAGAAATGTACAACTTTAAGTTACGTATGAATATAAATTGGCTTCAATTGTTAACCAAACATATTAGATCTACAACAGTAACAGAGGATCAGTGAACTTACCTCAGAGTCTTCAGTCTACATTGTGGACTCTCTAGAAAATCACACAGCAGCTTCACTCCTGAATCCAGCAGGTCATTTCCGGTCAGGTCCAGATCTCTGAGATTGGAGGGTTGGACTTCAGAGCTGAAGCCATAGAAGCACAGCTCATCTTTGACAAACGGCAGCGACACAATCTGAATAAAGAATAAATTATGTAAGTTTAGAAGACCATGATGTTGATATTTTTCATCATTCAAATTTGGCTAGATGGTTAATAACACTTTCTTCTTTGGTCTGACAAATTCAGAACACATATTTATTCCTACTTTACACAGACTTTTAAAATTTGACTCAAGATCCAAAGATGCCAAATTTGTCAGGATAAATTTTGGGGAAATGTGAACAAAATACATCAACAATATTTCTTTTAGGAAAAGTGGAGTCATATAATGGAGTTAAGACTTGAATCAGTCAGTATGTGTCATATAGTTTGATCTCATATTAATCTCAGCACAGAAAAAATGGTGTCTGACCTTAGAATCTTCAGTCTACAGTGTGGAGTCTCCAAAAAATCACACAGCAGCTTCACTCCTGAATCCTGCAGCTCGTTGTAGCTCAGGTCGAGATCTTTCATATGGGAGGGGTTGGACTTAAGAGCTGAGGCCAGAGAAGCACAGCTGATCTCTGACAAACTGCAGTCAACCATTCTGAATGAGAAATGATGTTGATAAAAATCCATTTATAATCCAATCAGATATGTTTGGGTTTTAAATATGTAGCTCAACATTACTATCCTAATCAATTAGTTTTTCTCTAAAATGAGTGACTCTGTCATTGTATTATTGTGGATCATCAGAATGTTAGCCTATTACAGTCATCACTCAAATGTCAGTACAACATTCATACAACTCTTCATGTCAACACTGTTGACTGTTTGAGCAAAGGAACTTTACAACTTTGTGGATGTGAGTTATATATGAATATAAATTAGGTTCAATTGTTAATTAAAGGTCAGATCTACAACATTAACAGAGATTCAGTGAACTGACCCCAGAGTCTTCAGCCTACATAGTGGAGTCTCCAGAAAATCACACAGTAGCTTCACTCCTGAATCCTGCAGCTTGTTTCCAGTCAGGTCCAGTTCTTTCAGGTGGCAGGGTTGGACTTCATAGCCGAGGCCATAAACGCACAGCTGATCTCTGAGAAACTGCAGGAACTCACACTGAATAAATGATATAGATGAAAATCCATTTATAATCAAATCAGATGTGTTATGTGTGTTATGGCAACACAGATTAATAACATGCTGTTGATCTCAGTCAAGTCTGGAATTAGAGGACAAATATTATATTGAACTTTTCACTAAAAAGGACTACACCATTAACAATATAACTTTCAATGATTTATTAACAAAACGAAAAGATTGTGAGTGAAGCAGAAACTCCTGTACTTCTTCGGTCTGTTGCTGTGTTGTGGCGAAGCTTTAGGAGTTTAGGAGTTTAGAGAAGGAATTTAGAGAAGAAGCTAATGCTGCTAAGGTAACATGACTGTATGTATTTTGATAGCCATGGCTAGAGATCAAACAATGGAAAACCTGTGTTATACTGGTTATGTAAACAGCAGCTGTTGATGATGGAGTTCTGGGATCCAACAATCAGGAGTATTAGGGCAGGATTTATAGGTTGAATATTAGTCGAGTAATGGATGTTATCTGCAAGAGGGCCGAAGATCTCAACTTCCAAAATGAGAAATGGGAAGAAATGAGAATGCGAGTCCCAGTGCTTAAGACTCTAGCTGACATGAGCTGCAGGGACTGGGAGAAGGAAGATCTAGCATCCTTGTGCTAGGAGCCCTTGCTAGAGCCAACAGCTGCAGTTACTGAAAAGATGCAGCAGACACTGGCATCCTGGTAGCAAGTTCCTCTGCTCAGGTGAGCTGCTGTGGTTGTTGGAAGTAGGTGTCAGGGGGTACTGGCGGCCCAGAGCTGAAGGCCGTGAGAGACGGCTGTGAGACTGTGATACTGGCATCCTGTTGCCAAATGCCCTGACAAAGGTGTGCTGCTATGAATGGCAGAAGTGAACAACTGTGGGCACTGGCATCCCAGTGCCAGGGGCCCTAGTCAGAGCAAGCTTCTCTGGTTGCTGAAAGTAGTAGTAGGTTGATGGCACTAACATCTCAGTGCCAAAGGTTTCAGCTGACATGAGAGGCTGGGATTCGTGACACTAGGAGATGAATGATCCTGGTGTCACAACTAAAGCTGACTGTTTCTGGTGCCAGTAATCCTTCCTAGGACAACCTGCTGCAGTTGCTTGAAGTGGATGGCTGTGGGTGCTTGCATTCCGGTGCCAGAAGCCCAGGTAAGAGCAAGCTTCTGTATTCAGTGGAAGTAGATAGCTAAAGGGGCTGGCATCCCAGTGCCAGGAGGCCCTGCTAGAGTGAACTGTTGTAAAATGGTAAATGGTAAATGGACACTACTTATATAGCACCTTTCTAGTCTTCCAACCACTCAAAGAATTTTTACACTACATATCTCATTGACCCATTCACACACATTCATACACTGATGGCATTAGCTGCCATGCAAGGTGCTAACTGCTCATCAGTTTTAGGAGCTAACCATTCATACACATTCACACCCCAATGGCGCAGCCTTCGGGAGCAATTTGGGATTCAGCATCTTGCCCGCTCTACCTCCAAGCCACAGCCGCCTGCCGTGGTTGCTGGCGGTAGATGGCTGGAGGGAGGTACTGGCATGCCGGTACCAGGAGCCCCTGCTAGAACTACCTACTGCTGTTGCTTGAAGTGGATGGCTGTGGGCATTCCAGTGATGAAGACCCCAGCTAACATTAACTGCTGGGAGTGGTGAAGCTGGGATAGACCTGGCATGCTAATGTCAATGCCCCTACATCAAACCAACTGTTGTTGCTGGAAGTGGACAGCTGAAAGTGCTGGCATCCCAGCACCAGAGTGCAGTCAGAGCAAGCCACTGTGGTGGGCATCCTGGTGCCAAAGACACCAGCTGACATGAGCTGCTAGGAGATGGATGATCCTGGCATCCAAACTAAAGCTAACTGATTTGGTTGCTGGGAGTGGACCGCATTGGGACGCTGGCATCCAGTTGCCAGGAGTCCCTTCTAGAGTGAACTGCTGCGGTTGGTTGAAGTGAATAGCGTGCAAGAGTGAAAGAGGAGAAGAGGGTCAGACTAAGACTTAGTAACAGAGAGCCAACAAACTGACCAGAGAGTCTTCAGTCTACAGTGTGGACTCTCCAGAAAATCACACAGCAGCTTTATTCCTGAATCCTGCAGGTTGTTGTAGCTCAGGTCCAGCTCTCTCAGATGGGAGGTTTTGGACTTCAGAGCTGAGACCAGAGAAGCACAGTTGATCTCTGTCAAACTGCAGCCAACCATTCTAAATAAAGAATAAATTATGTTGAAAAAAATAAATTTTATTACAATCGGATGTGTTCAGGTTTTAATCATGTAGCATTACTATGTCTTAATCAATGAGATTTTCTCTAAAATAAGTACAGTACATTTGTCATTGTGTTGTGGAACATCATAATGTCAACCTTCTACAGATTATACTATTATAGAACTGTCAGCACATTTCCACATTTGGAAATTCATGAAACCAAAACATGTAAAACATCTGTTAAGAGTTTGAATTGAGTATGTACAGAAACTATAACAACTACATGTGAACTGACCTCAGACTCTTCAGTCTACAATTTGGACTCTCCAGTCCAACAGACAGTGTCTTCACTCCTGACTCCTGTAGCTCGTTCCCACTCAGGTCCAGATCTCTCAGATGGGAGGGGTTGTACGTCAGAGCTGAGGCCACAACTTCACAGTGAGTCTTTGAGAGTCCCCAGCAAGATAATCTGTCATGACACATATTAAACAAATCACAAATTAAAAAAATATGTTATTATGAAATAGGACACTTTAAATTTACTTGCATTCGATGTCAGAACAGTATGACATATTCTGCTGTGATTATTTGTTCTTCACACTAACACACACCTGTTCTGCACACCTGATTATATGTAAAAATGTCTCTAATTCTCCTTGATCAAGCTTCAATAAATATTGCAGCATAAGACATCAGAGGCTCCTGAACACTTTCTTCCCTCCTGACCTGGTGCCATTGATTTCAGCAATTTCTCCACAACTGTTAGGACATCAAGTGCAGTGAATAAATGGCAGTGGGAGGCATAAAAAGCTTTGATGCAATTCTATCCAGTTAGATATTAACAAAGTGTTAGGGAGGAAACCAACGCGAGTCTCCACATGAACTGAGTGATGTCGAAGGGACCATCCTTTGTTGATGATATCCATGGCAGGACTATTGTCAGAGTAAATGGCAATGGTTTTCATTTGTGATCCAAAAGAATGGCCACTATGATGATGGGGTACATTTTGTAGATGGTGTAGGAAGGAGATAAAAATGAGAATTCAGGTGGCCATTTGGCTGAGAACCACTGCCGCCATGGTAGCCACGGTAGTCTTCTGGCTTGGTGAGGTGGGCATTGTAGAAAGAGAGATGCCTTATAAGGGTGAGAGGAAGTGGTGCCCCAGTTTAAGTTGCATCTTGCACACTTTACCCACCGTGATGTGACTATGGTGAGATGAGGATGGCATAGTTGAGGTGACCTAGCAGTGAGGGAGGTTGGCGTTTGGTGCATCTGTGTGCCAGAAGGACGTAGATCTAATGGATTTTCTCAATTGGCAGGGATGCTTGCACTAAAATAGAGTTGAGGGTGATGGCAAAAAATTCCAAGGATGTGCAGGGCCCCTTAATTTTCTTAGGGGAGACAGGAACTCTAAGTTCATGAAAGGCCAAAGTCATGGTGGTGAGAGCATATAACAACGTGCTTTACGGTAAGCGTATTCTGTCACTTCCAGTTATCGGTGTTACTGCCACGGTGCTCTCTGCTCTGCTCACCTAGATTTTTGTATATTTTTCACATCAGCGATTATCTACATATCTCTACACTATGCTTAGACTTGTTCTGTTTGTGCACGAACCGGTCTCAATCTGATAGTTTTACCAGTTTCTGTTAGTCACACTAACTAGCCTAGCTGTAGCAATGGCTTCTCTCTGCTCTCCTGCTCTCTCCTCTCCTGCTCTCTCTTCTCTTCCTCCTGTGTGCCACATGTTTAGCTACTCCTCATAGTTTATTTGTAGCTTAGAGGTGAGGCTCAGAGACTCGTAACTTAAAGCAAGAGGCATGTAAATCTGAACGCAAATGGCGTGCCACTAAACTGGAAGAATCTCATTTAGTCTGGCAAGATAATCTTAAAACAGGAAGGCTCTCCGTAATGCCAGAACAGCCTATTACTCTTCATTAATACAGGAAAATAAGAACAACCCCAGGTTTCTCTTCAGCACTGTAGCCAGGCTAACAGAGAACCACAGCTCTATTGAGCCATCTATTCCTTTAGGTCTAACTAGTAATGACTTCATGAGATTCTTGAATGATAAAATTATAACTATTAGAGACAAAATCCATCACCTCTTGCCCTCAACAGGCACTGATCTGCCTTCTTACACAGCAAGGAAACAGCTGTAAAACCTGATATATATTTAGACTGTTTTTCTCCCATCGACCTTCATCAAATAACTTTAATAATTTCTTCATCTAAGCCGTAAACCTGTCTCTTAGACCCCATCCCAACCAGGCAGGTCAAGGATGTTTTACCTCTAGTTAGCCCTTCTTTATTGGATATGATTAATCTGTCTTTATTATCGGGATATGTACCACAGTCCTTTAAAGTAGCTGTAATTAAACCTCTTCTTAAAAAGCCAACTCTAGATCCAGAGGTTTTAGCCAATTACAGACCGATATCAAACCTTCCCTTTCTCTCTAAGATACTTGAGAAAGCTGTAGCTAATCAGCTGTGTGACTTTCTCCATAAGAACAGTTTATTTGAGGATTTTCAGTCAGGATTTAGAGTGCATCATAGCACAGAGACCGCATTAGTCAAAGTTACAAATGACCTCCTAATGGCATCAGACAAAGGATCCATCTCTGTACTTGTCCCGTTAGATCTTAGTGCCGCATTTGACACCACTGACCATCAAATTCTTTTACAGAGACTGGAACATCAAATTGGCATCAAAGGAACCGCCCTATTCTGGTTTAAGTCGTATTTCTTAGATCGATCTCAGTTTGTTCCGTCAATGATGAATCCTCCCTGTACAGATTGTAAAGCCCTCCAAGGCAAATATACTTTGTGACTTTGGGCTATACAAATAAAATTTGATTTGATTTGATTTGATATCTGAAGAACTAATCTACTAATCTACACTGATTCATAATGTTAATCACATCTGGACTTACAGAGCATTTCTGCAGTTCCTCACAGCTGGAATCAGTCTCAGTTGTCCCTGGTCTGATGTGTTGTACTTCCGCAGGTCCAACTCATCCAAAACCTCCTCTGACATTTGCAGCATGTAGGCCAGAGCTGAGCAGTGGATCTCAGAGAGTTCCTTCTCTGATCTGTTCTCTGACTTCAGGAACTCTTGGATCTCCTTATGGACTGAGCGGTCGTTCATCTCCATCAGACAGTGGAAGATGTTGATGCTTCTGTCAGGAGAGATATCATCACTGTTCATCTCCTTCAGGTTGTTGATGGATCTCTGGATGATTTCTGGACTGTTGTCCATGTGACCCAGCAGGCCTCCTAAGAGTCTCTGGTTGGACTCCAAAGAGAGGCCATGAAGGAAGCGAACAAACAGGTCCAGGTGACCATTTTTACTGTCAAGGGATTTCTCCATGGCTTTCTTTAGGAACACATCTAGGGATGAGTAATCATCATCACCTAGCAAGTCCTTCAGTACCTCTGTGTTCCTGTTGGTGTAGCAGTGGAGTATGTAGACTGCAGCCAGAAACTCCTGAATGCTCAGATGAACAAAGCTGTAGACTGTTTTCTGGAAGATCACACTCTCACTTTTGAAGATCTCTGTACAAACTCCTGAACACGCCGCAGCCAGCAGACCACACTGTTCCAGGTCTTCTTGGTAGAACATGATATTTCCTTTCTCCAGCTGTTCAAATGCCAACCTCCCCAGCTTCAGAAGAACCGTCCTGTCAGCCTCCGTCAGCTCCTGTGGACTCACCTCATGTCTTCCATCATACTTCTGCTTCTTCCTCTTTGTCTGAACAAGCAGGAGGTATGAGTACATGTCAGTCAGGGTCTTGGGCAGCTCTCCTCTCTGGTCTGTAGTCAACATGTGGTCCAGAACTGTAGCAGTGATCCAGCAGAAGACTGGGATCAGACACATGATGTGGAGGCTCCTGGAGGTTTTGATGTCTGAGATGATTCTTCTAGACAGCTCTTCATCATTGACTCTCCTTCTAAAGTACTCCTCCTTCTGAGAGTCAGTGAAGCCTCGTACTTCTGTTACCCTGTCAACATATGAAGGAGGGATCTGATTGGCTGCGGCAGGTCGAGAAGTTATCCAGATGAGAGCTGAGGGAAACAGATTTCCTGTGATGAGGTTTGTCAACAGTACGTTGACTGATGACTTCTGTGTGACATCAGACACAACCTCATTGTTGTTGAAATCCAGTGAAAGTCTGCTTTCATCCAGGCCGTCAAAGATGAACAGAAGTTTACAGACAGCGAGCTTCTCTGCTGTGACTTTCTGTAATGTTGGATGAAAAACATGGAGCAGCGTAAGAAGACTGAACCGTCCATCTTCGATCAAGTTCAGCTCCCTGAATGAAAGCAGAATCACCAGACTGACATCTTGATTTTCCAAGCCCTCTGCCCAGTCCAGAGTGAACTTCTGCACTGAGAAGGTTTTTCCAATGCCAGCGACGCCATTCGTCAGAACGACTCTGATGTGTCTCTGTTGGTCAGGTAAGGCTTTAAAGATGTCGTGGCACTTGATTGGAGTTTCATGGAGGATCTCCATCTCGGAAGCTGTCTCCAGCTGCCTCACCTCATGTTGAGTGTTAACCTCTTCACTCTGTCCCTCTGTGACGTAGAGCTCAGTGTAGATCCTGTTGAGGAGTGTTCCACTTCCTGTTTCATCCATTCCTTCAGTCACATATTCACATCTCATCTTCAGACTGATCTTATGTTCATCTAAAACCTCCAGCAGACCGTCACTCACTAAAAAAGAGAAAGGTTGAGACAAAACAAATGCTTCACAATCAAAGCCTTGTGCTGGGTCTGTCAGTGAAAAACTTTAATGCAGTGCAGCAACAGGAAATGTTGAGTTTACATTAACAGCAAATTAACAAAGCTCTGACATGACATGACATGAAGTCACAATAACAAAAAGCTGACAACTGAACAGTCAGCTAGGAAGACAGGATGCCAAACCACAGAGATTTAGTTATAAGCAACAAAAACTACAACACAAGCCTGGCGACTTCACCCATCCCAACAACTGCTTCTTCAGCCTCCTGCCCTCCGGGAGGAGAATGAGGAGCCTCCGGGCAAGAACCTTCAAACAGTCCTTTAAACCTAGGTGGCGATGTTGGCTTTTTAAACATTTAATTTAATCCTAATTTTAATTCAAATCTTTTCCTAACCTCGCCACAGTTTCACAAAGAAAAGCAAGTTGTACTCACAATTGCAACATGTGACATCACCTGAGGTGGTACGTAGTGTGAAAAGTTTGAGAACCACTGACTTATTGTAAATCCCTAAATAAACAAAATATAATAAAATGCAGAAGGTTACGTTTTTAAGATGTACAGTCTTACTTTGTACAGTGTTGGTCTGACTGGCTGTCTGCAGTCCAGATCTTTCTCCACACTGAGGACAGGAGGAGTCTCCTGATGAAGCAGACTGGTCCCGGTATGAGGTGATGCACTGTTTGCAGAACCAGTGTCCACAGCTGGTAGGGACCGGATCCTTCAGGACATCCTGACACAAAGCACAGCAGGATGGCTGCTCCTCCACAGAAACATGACTCCTCTTCATCTCGCTGTGAAGACATTACTTTATAATTAAAATGTTTTGTTGATTGTTTGTGAAAAATATCAAGATATGGTCCACACTGTCTAGAGGCTCAGATGGTCACAGAGAAGAGAATAAGTGTTGTTCATTTTCTGTTTGAATTCAGCTGTCCGTCTGTAATGAAACTGATTGTTTTGGCCTTTTTCAAGCTTTAATTGATAAACAGCTGAAGAGTGACAGGAATGCAGGGAGAGAGATGGGAAATGACATGCAGCAAAGGGCTGCAGGTCAGATTCCAACCCTGGGCTGCTGCGGCAAGGACTGAGCCTTTGTACATGGGGCGGATGCTCTACCAATTGAGCTAACCATCACCCCGGCTCTCTCTTGTTTTTTAATAAAATTCTGCCATGTGTAAATCTTTTTGCTTTTTGTCTTTATCCTCAATGCATCTTCTTCATCAGGTCAGTTTACAGTAAAAACGGTCTCTTACTTTGTGTCTGAGGGTCCAGGTTCATTACTCAAGTTTTCACTCTCCATAGACAGACAGCTGGACACTAGAGACTCTGCTCTGTCCTCCACACAAACACATCATCTGGACTTCAGTCAGTCTGAGACATTAAACATTAACACTAACTGTGACCTCACAACACAAGAATCAAGAAAAGGTTCAAGAGTCACTCTGTCACTGAGATAACAGGAGATAACACACACACTCAGTATAATAACAGTATAGTCAGTCACACTCTGCCTTTTAGTTAGTCACCAGCACTAAGGTGAAAATGCAAATGTCTGCAGGCAAGATTTCAAATAAAAACCTGAAACTTAACTTGAAAGTTTCTCTATTCCTAACACTTTATTTTGCCAGTAATTACAATTAATATCAAACTGGATAGCTCTATCTAGAATAGTAAATTGCAGACTTGTAAAATAAAATTCAGAAGCCACAAGTTACTACAACACTTGAATGCACCACAGTACAAACAGAATGTGACCAGTGCAGACACAGTGCACACACAAACACATATACGCTTCCGACTCATCCTCCGCTACCTTCTGTTCCTCGATAAAGAGTAAAACTCGCACACATCCCCTCCTCACTGTTCAGTAGCGCGACCAAGGGTGCACACCTGGCAGCTCTATTTGGTTTATGCATACATTTTTTCAGATGATTAGAATTTACCTGTTCTCCTGCCACACAGAGTCAACGTGTCCACTCCATTTCCGGCGTCCAGGTGACAAAACGGGGGCGGAACAGCTGTCTGTCGTTACATAACATTATGGCACGCGCGCTCTATTATGTTATTGGATCATTATTATTGATGCATTGTAATGTAGGAGCTACTTTAACATTGAGGTTGGTCGAGGTGAAGCTAATTTTAACTGCTTCTTAAAACACCTGGTTGGTTTAATCTAAAATAATACTTCATATTTATACACTGATTACATGTTTATATTTAAAAACTGACTCTAAAACTAACTAACTAACTAACTAACTAACTATAATTGTTAAATAAATTTTGTTTAGTAAAGTAGCATTAAATGGATCTACTTGGGAAAATCAGTACCTCAAAATTGTATTAAAGTACAGTACTTGAGTAAATTTACTTGTTGACTGTCCACCAGTGGAAATAATGGGGAAAAAAAGATGGTGGTTTAATATTTTACTACAACAGTTTTCCAACTTTAAAGCTCCTTCAGGGGAAATATAAGAAGAAAAGTGGATTTGAAGAGGTTAATAAAATGTCAAACTTCCTGTTTCAACAGCTGAACTTAATATTTATGTTGATGTGTTTTAGCTGTGTCCATATCACAGGTTTGACCCCAACTTATCTCCCTGTGTGCTGTCTGTCTGACTTATTGTTGAATCAGCAGTGCCACCTGTTGTCCAAACCAGCTACTAGCAGCTGAGGTCTGTTGTTAGATCACCTCACAGGCATCCTTCCATGTTCTTCAAAGTCGCAGTTGTGATATTTGCTCATTTCTGTTTAAATGAGTATTAGCATTAGTATTTATACCTAAAGTATTAACAGCAAAGTAGTCATTGTGCAGATGTAGGCAATATTTTAATGCTGTAGTTGATTCAGATCATTAAAATACTTTATATTCTTGAGTTGTGTAATCTGTAACAATGCTTCATATTTTTCTTTTGTTGATCCCATGTGTTGTTTGTAAAATCAGAACCCGCAGAGTAACTGGTAGGATAACAGCTGTCAGGTTCATGTAGGGCAGTAAAAAGTCCAATACTTCAAAAGTAGTGGAGTAAAGGTAACTACAAAATGTACATCAGTGGGAACGAGATAATTCAACTTCCAGATTAATGGGATATGTGTACAGTTCTGGAGTGGTTCTGTTGAGTGTGCAGTGAATACAGATACTTGCGGTGCAATTAGTATGGCTACTGTGGCCCGGAGAAGTCTTCGTCTATGTGTAGACTGCAGTTGAAATCAGACAGCATTACATTGCTGCCCAGCTTAGACCACTACGATGCTGGTGTAATCCAAACTACTCAGCCAAATGGAAAGATTTGGAATTAATGCAATCTGAAGCACCAGCACAGTCTTTACTAGGTAACTGCCAGCACCATGACCCTTACCTGGATAAACTAAAGCACTGGACCAGGACACCCCTTAAGGTGTGGTTACAAACATGTAAAAAACTTCAGCTTGAGAAATATGCAAAAATATTGAATATGCTATGATTCAGAGTTTATACCATTGGGTCAAGTTCTGTGATTCAGACAGTGGGCATGCAATGGTATAACCGCCTACTGCACTAGAGCTGGTAAGGATGGCCTAGAGTCTTTCATTCACATCTACAGACTGGGAAGAGGAGATAGGTTCAGATATTTCCAGGTCAGAGACTAATTTAACAAGGAAATCAAACAAATAAACAATAATAACTTCAATTTGATCAGTATATTTACTGATGCATATAAGGCCAAAGACAGTAAACATTTAATATCACAAATTTATAAAAGACTACAAAATCCAGGAACCATTCTACTTCCCAGGTTAAGCAGAAATGGGAGAGAGAGTCTGGCCTGGAGATAACTGAGGATGACTAGAAAGATATCTGGGAGGGTCAGGCTAAGACCACCAACTTGAGAGCCTGGCGAGAATTTTGTTGAAAGAACATAGTAAGATTTTTTGTGACTCCAAAATTGAAATTTAAGCAGCAGGGTTTTCAGGGACAGGATAAATGCTGGAGATAGTGCGGGCAGTCAATGGCAGACCATTTTCATATATTCTGGGCCTGCCCCCTTATTCAATCATATTGGCAAGAATTTGCTGGAGAAATACGGTTATTTTACAGGATGTTGGCATATTAGAGTTTTTTTTTTTTTTTGGTTTTCATAAAAATATTACTTTTGTAGCAAATTTGCAAATTTACTATTGCAAGACTGGCTCATTTCCTGCTAATAATGCTCTTATTAATTTTATACTAAATATAATATATTAATAATATATAACATATATTATATTTATTAATAATATATTATATAGCTCACTTGAACTTCTTCTAAAATAATATTATATGATACATTTGTTTGTTTGGTAAACTTCACATTCTTATTCTGGGGTGATGGGATCCAAGCCCAAATTATGAATTAATTAATATTATCTGTGAGTGAATCTTGAAAGATTCTTGATATAGTGACTCCTGCTGCTATTTGACATCAACTTAAAGGTATTGTTGTGCTTGTTTTGTTTTTAATTGTTTGTGTGTTCCTCCTCTTTGTAGTTCTGTCGTTTCGTTTTGTTGGTCTGCCACACTAGAAAAGTAAAAATGTATCGTTATAACGTGATCATATATATATATATATATATATATATATATATATATATATATATATATATATATATATATATATATATATATATATATATATACTCTTGTTTATATATATATATATATACGATGACATGGCGAGATTCTATTGTTACTGATCACTGTGCATGATATTGTAAGTATGCGTACATTAAGAAGGAGTTTTAGAGGCATTGATCAGCTGAAGGAACATCGGGGTCTACGGGTCCAACCTTTCACGTTTTAACAGTATAAATGATCACGTTTCAGACATTCATGATAGAGTCGCTCAGACAAATCAGTGTTTGTAGTCGGAAGCAAACTGAGACGAGAAAGGAAGAAGAGGCAGTCATTTCATCACAGAGGGATCATCTTTGTAATAGACGAGCTTTGCTCGCCGGTTTTCTTCATTGATCTTTGACCCCGGAAACACTTTCTGTAACGTCACTGTTGTGATAGCAAATACAGGTTGCTGTTCAGGTAGCTCTCAAATATATATTAAAAGAAGCCTTTTTGTCAGAATGAAATCTTCTTCTTATTATTAGTTTTTTAATAAACGGAGTCTAGCTATGCAATGGAAACATAATATGTAGCAGAATTTAGGGAACGCTTGCTGATGTTATGAGTGTTGTGATCTGTTACAGAAGCTAGCGTGAAGTTAGCAGTGAGCTAACTGACTAAACAAGATCACAAACGAGCATACGCGGTGAGTAAACGTTGTCTCTTTCATGATTTTACTTTGATAGGTGTCTGTTAGTCTGGGAGGCCCTGTTTCTGTTCGTGCTGGTTCACTGTCACTGTTACCAGGACACTTAATGGGACTGAGCCCTCGTTAATGTTAAGTCCAGCTGTGTTTTCCCCCTGTGACAAGTCAGATGTCCATGTCACACCAGGGCTGTGGTCGAATAGTCAAACAATGACTTCCTACGTCCTTTCCTAAACACTTCGTTGACCTCGATGGAAAACGTAAAGAGGTCAAGGAAAGATGTGAAGGAGAATTCATAACAGGGTTTATGCAGGAATCCTGAGGTTAAATTTAATACCATTTAATACCTCCTAAATATTTTTGAAAACCTCAACGCAACTTGCTTCTAGTCATATAGCAAAAACAGGATTGATAAATGGGAGGGCACACGCACTGTTACTGTCAATCCCTTAGTTATTTACATTTATATTTAGTCATTTAGCGAGTTTCAGAGAAGATGCGATGGCTGCAGTGGATGTTTGACTGGTGGTGGGACTCGGTTGGAGTGGTATACTGGGCATACTATCAGCACAGAAATTTGATATTAATGGCTGCTCTCCCATCAAGTTGTCAGTCAACTGAACACTGTAGATAGATCCATCTACATCATTTGAGTTACGCTCCTTGATATCTGCTAAAGAAATGACACAATGCCTAAGAGTTCAGCACCACTCCACACATAACCATGTTCTCTAATGAAGACATCAAGTATACTTGACCAACAGTGTTTTACAGGATGCTTGTGAACAGCTGTTCTATTCACACTTTTCTTTTTTGTCTTTTCAATGTCATTTTCAGTCCATGAAATCAAACTTTTTTTGTGCAACGCTTGTTTCAAGTTTTACTCCAGCAATCAACCATGTACAGACCTTTTCAGTATTCAGTGACGTTGTGGCATCACACTAACCACAAACTTGTTGAGAATCATTACAAAGTTTCAGGGTGTTCCCGTAACCATGGTAACTCACAGTGCCGGAGGAGAGGGAGCGACGCTGAATGCCGTTTTTACACGATAATGTCTGGACATAAATGGCCTCTGTGAACTCTAAATGACGATGCATAAGGAGTTGGGAGTGACTGAAGCTCCTTTCCTTAACATTTAGAGCAGGGGTCTTCAACCTTTTTCAGCCCAAGGAGCCCTTGGACGAAACAAACAGAACAGAGACCTACATGTGCCACATTTTAAGCCTGGCTTATAATAACTTTTATATTTACTTTATTCACCTTTTATTTGACCTTATTAACCTGTTTATATGCTGGGTTATCAGCCTTTACAGTATGTGTTTATGGTTGATAAAACATTCAGGCATAATGGAATCATTTATACATAATATATAAGTAGTAATAGTTTTTGTCAAAAGTGGCTTTTTATTGCATATTAATGCTTGTAGTTTACTCATTGTCATTGTTGTTATATTTTTTAATTCTCACAAATTGTTTTGGTAAAAATTGTCAATTATTATGACAAATATTGCCAGACCCCCTGCAGTACCTCTGCGGACCCCCTAGGGGTTACGGACCCCTGGTTGAAGACCTCTGATTTAGAGAATTCGAACAGCTCTTTTCATGGCTGCTGCGTAAGTACTTCTGGGTAGTGATGGGCAAACGAAGCTTTTGTGAAGCACTGAACCAGTTGAGCCAGCTGTTTGGAAAATGGGTTCATTATTCGAAGCTTCAGTTACAGTGACTTCTCCTGGAGAAGTGCCAGGCTGCAGTGAAATTAGGCAGGCTAGTGGGTGGACAGACACACACAGACTGATTATTATGTTCGATTGACAAATAAAGATCAATGAGAGAGATGAGAGGATTAATGTGTGTGTTGTGTTATTGAGGAGAGTGCTGGGAAATGTGACATAGGTTTAGGTGGTAAACCTATGACATAGGCATGCTTGTGTAACTATGGCAGAGGGTGATTATGTAGGATGGGGGACAGTCAAAGATTTTTATTGATACATTATTACATTATTAGTTTTTGGATTGAGTCGGTTTCTTTTTTTTGCTCACAATTTCTCCACATTTTGAAAACCCTCGCTCACAAGGACCTGATGAGGCTGGTGTGCATAAAAATAGTTTTGTCAGTTTAAAGATGTGTCTCAGCCTGTCACCTGAACCGAGGCGAGGCAGTGCCAGTGAATCACCTGATTTGACCGCAAACCAGTCAGGTGATTCATTCCCGCAACGAAGCGGTTGCTGCTTCGGAAGTCACATGTCGTGTTTTTTTGTTGTTGTTTTTTTTCTCACCGAAGCAAGCTTCGAAGCAGTGTAGTTCAGGGTTTGAATGTGTATCGAAGCTTCAGTGTCACGCTGCCATCACTACTTCTGGGTCATTTCACTCAGTTAGGAAGCTTCCTGAGCAAAAAAAAAGACTATTTAAACCAGAGCCCAGGTTTGTCTTACACTCTCTTACATGTTTATATTTGGATGGGTGGAGATTGGTGGAGATACACCATGTTACATTTTTACTCGCTGTCACCCTGCGGGGAAAAAAACAAACCTTTAAGAAACTTTCTAACTATCCAAATATGTGTGTGTATGAACGAATGCAGAGTTCTGATCTATTTGTTGTCATTCATGCTGTTGTGTGTACAGGGTGTCCGCCGGGTATTAAAAAGTATTAAAAGGTAGTAAATCAACTTAGTGAAAATTAAGGCCCTTAAAGAGTATTAAAAGGTATTTAATGTCTGATTGCAAGGTGTTATTTTTTTTTTTAAGAATAGCACGTGATTTGTTGTAAGTTTGTTGTAATTTATTATTTAGAATTTAGACTGTACATTAGAACTATTTTCCATAGTGTACAGCGGTGGACTCTTGGATTGTGGATTGTTCTGTGTAGTTCATGCATTCGAGTTCTCCATCGATATTTCCGTCATTCAAGAGCAGTGTTTTTCAATCCTGGTCATGCAGGGCAGTGTTCCCCGAGGACCAGGATTGAAAAACACTGATTTAGAGTTCACAGAGGCCATTTATGAGATCAATGTACATCCGAGGAGGGGGGTGATGTTTTTAATGGCAGATTGTCACACAGCCAGTGGTATTGTTTAAAGCGTGCGTGTGACCCACACCAGGCCGGGATCTAAACACGGAGCATCGGTCGTCACAGAGCTGTCATTTTGAGACGCGGTTTGTAAAGTTTAGTCAACATGTGAGAACACGTCTGACACAGAGAGTCTGCTGTTGATGCTTCATGTGTGAAACAACGACTCTACTCTGAACTTTGTCCAGACATTATCGTAAAACGGCATTCAGCCGCTGAATACTGAAAAGTTCTGTACATGGTTGATTGCTGGAGTAAAACTTGAAACAAGCGTTGCACAAAAAAAGTTTGATTTCATGGACTGAAAATGACATTGAAAAGACAAAAAAGAAAAGTGTGAATAGAACAGCTGTTCACAAGCATCCTGTAAAACACTGTTGGTCAAGTATACTTGATGTCTTCATTAGAGAACATGGTTATGTGTGGAGTGGTGCTGAACTCTTAGGCATTGTGTCATTTCTTTAGCAGATATCAAGTAGCGTAATTCAAATTATGTAGATGGATCTATCTGCAGTGTTCAGTTGACTGACAGCTTGATGGGAGAGCAGCCATTAATATCAAATGTCTGTGCTGCTAGTATGCCCGGTACACCGCTCGAACCAAGTCCCGCCACCAGTCAAACATCCACTGCAGCCATCGCTAAATGACCTCAGGATCCCTGCATAAACCCTGGTATAACATACCATGAAATGAAGACGATGAACGTGATCATAGTCATGAAAGTTTAGATATCCTCTTCCTCTCCCTGCTTTGCTGTTTCTTTGTTTTCTGGACATTACTGAATGACAACAATGTAACCGTGATGTGACTGTGTGAGCAGGTAAAACGTCTCCAGCCGTTTTGGGTCGGTGGTCTTTTTCAAAAATGGATGTCAGCATCGCCGTGTCACTGATTCGAGGCCAGATGGGTGCCGTGGTCGAGCGAGCAGTGAATGGAGCGGTGGAGACGGTGCTGGCTGAGATGCTCAAAGTGGTCGGAGTCAAATTCGAGGAGCTGAAAGCCCAAGTGGTGCTGATGAAGAGGGACATCATGGCACTGCAGAGGGAAAAGGCCCTGAAGGAGAAGGAGAACGACAACATCCGAGCTAAGCTGCGCTACACCGAGCTGAAGCTGAAGTACTACAGGCAGGGAGTGGAGGAGGAGCTACAGCAGAGGGCCTCTGCCTCCACTCTGGTCCGCATCCACCCGTCCTCCTTCCACCAAGCGCAGAGAAGTAGTGTGGGTGTTTCCTGCACTGAGTCCTCTCCATTGTGCTCCACGCAGACCAGCTCCTCTGAGGGACCACTGACGAGAATCAATCAAGGTAATGACTACGAAAATGACTGGCTTCTGCTTGGCCATCCACTGCAATGACTCTCACTCCTTTCTGTTTGTCCTCCCAGAATGCACCTCTCCACAGAGTACGAGCAGACATGTGATCAGAGTGCACTGTCACTCAGATGTGGGAGTTGCCAGCTCCGACCCATCTGACTTGCTGCTGCCTGTCTCACTCTCAGTGAACACACCAGTAGACTCTGTGGACAGCAGCACAGGTACAGAGCTGTGTGTGTGTGTGTGTGTGTGTGTGTGTGTACTACTCTTCCACTGCCCTCAGAAAAATACCATAGCTGCACAGATCTAGTAGACTGAACATATGTCTATGTGTGTGCAGTTTTGTTCTGTCCCACAGAGCAAGACACAGCTCAGAGCAGCAAGGATGACAGTCAGGAGGAGGACGAGTGTGAATGGACCATCACCCTGCAGCCGCATGCAGAAGACGTGGATGCTGTTGTGACCTCTCCTCCTGTCAAGGCCCCAACTGTGGATCCAGGCCAGCAGCCGGTCACTGACTCGTTGTCCCCAGATGATTCCCCCCAGGCCGATAGTTCCACTCTGCCCTCTTCTGCTTCACAGGTGACAACGCATACAGAACACATGCTGTGGGGTCACTGCTTTGTGCTCTGACCTGAGAACAGAGGAAACGGCTACAAACGATTTTGATCCAAGGAAATACATTTGATTATTATTTATTTTTAACTCCAGATTGTTGAGATTCAAAGTTAGATACATGTCGAAGATAGATAGATGACTTTATTAATCTCTGAAGGGAAATTAGGTTGTCATAGCAGTGCAGTATATTTGAATACAATACAAATACAATAGAATAAAATACTGAGGTAGAAAAAATAAAAACACTGAATGAGACAAGGACACAAGATAAATAGGTAGATAAGGTGCAGTGGCAAGATGATGGTAATAGTACTGATGATATGATGGTAGTGTTATTGTTAATAACAGTATATATAATAATAACAGTCAGGGTTGCACATCTCTCTGTGATAAACGATTCGATACGCATTTTTATTACAGACCGATTCGATACAAATCAATAGTGTAAGAACGATACGATTTGATTCTACGGTTAATATTTATTGTAGATATTTTATAAAACAAAGAAAGTGACTATCTTACAGTACAGTACAATATTTTCTTTTCAAATATGTAAAAGACCACATATCCTCAAGCATTGTTGCTTTATGGCACTGGCAAAAATAAAATTAAAAAAAAGAACAACAATAAAATCACATGTCAATGTATTTATTTTTAGACATGGACCAAAAAAAGTCTGGCTGAATCAGCATCCTTTGTTGGAGAGAATCCGGTGGATTTTCAAAATAAAACACCCCGTGCAAACTGCTGGTAGTAAAAACAGACAAAAGCGAAACTAATGAACTACGTAGCATATTTACACACGTAGAAGCATGTTTAGAAGAACATACACCGGGAAAATGGCCAAATCTGAGCAAGTAAACAAAGTCTGGCTGCTAAACGCTCCTTCTGAAACGCTCCCGGTGGGTTTGAAGTCGCGTGCAGGACGCATCGGTTTATCGTTCACAACCCTAATAACAGTATATAATAGTAATAACAATAATTATAATATTAGTAATAATAATATCTATAGAGATACACATAGAAATGTGTCATATACTTAGCCTGTGCAAGGTGTGTATACATACATACCTGCAATATATATGTACATGTGTGAATATATGTATATATACACAGATATATAATATATAGTATATGTATAATATATGCATAATAAATACTTGACTATACAGATATACACACTATAAATAATATACTATGAATATAAATATGTAAATAGAATGTGCAAAAAGATAAGAATATTGTATAAATATGATATATAATATACATACGGTTTATATTAACATATAACACATATGATATGAAGTATATGTTCCAGTGTTTGGAGTGGAGTGTTGAGGTACAGAGTGCAAAAGGTGACAGGTAGATTTAGTCCAGTTCTGTGATAATGGCTCTGACAGAGGCAGATGACTTATAAAGTCTGATTGCAGTTGGGAGGAATGATTTTCTGTATCGTTCCTTAGAGCAGCGGAGTTGAATGAGTCTGTTGCTGGTGTTCAGAGAATATACAGCACTGTACTGACACCAGGATAACTAGTTAAACTGCATGTTACCTGACAGACAGAAGCAAACTGGTGGAGGTATTATACTTTGATTTCCTGGTTGTCTCCTCATAAAGCAGGTGAAGCAGGAGGCAGAGGAGGTGATCTGTATCAAAGAGGAGCCAGAGGACGAGCAGGAGGTGATGGCCACCCTGCTGCTGGACTGCCAGGCGCAGCAGGGTCATCTTCCAGAGTCTGAGGTGAGGCTTGGGTTACAGCCTGAGAACAGAGTGTTCTCTCCAAAGTTGTTCCAAACAGTCTGTGGTAGAGATTGAAGGTTTCATCTGTTCTTGCAGGCTCAAAGTTCAGCAGTGGAGTGGCCAGGACTTCAAGCAAGCCAGAGAAATCACATGACAGCCTTCAGCTCAGCCGGACCAAGCAGCTGTGAGTAGATCAGTGAGCGTGGACAGATCTAAGAGCTGAGCACAATACCTTGCATTTGCAGTGTTGATTGCATGCATATTTAATCCCCTTTAAAAAGCAGTATTAATCACTGCATCAATAACTGAAGACCAACGATGTCACCTGATATGTCGATCTTTGTACTTAATTTAATCTGTTATAAAAAAAAAAAAAACATTTCGTGTGTGCTCTCAGATGCAACAACTCAGCCTGTAGCCTCCCTGATGTCGATGGTTTCCTTGCCACCCTGCATTCCACCCCGCCAGGCAGTGCGGCCCTGGACTAAAGACCTCAGCCTTTACGAAGAATATAAACTGCGTAGGAACGAGCTCCGCCGGAGAAACCTCAGCAGGCGCAGGGAGCTGGAGAAAACGCTGCCTCAGCCTCTGCTGGCAGACATGGTTAGTTAACTCCTGTCTTCAGGGCCACCTATTCTAATAATCTATGCGCAAAGTTATAAATTTCTTCTTACTTCTTCTTGCCTATTTTTTTATGTAAAATATACTGATGTTGTTGTGTTGAAGGTGCGAGAGCGTCGAGAGAAGACCAGACTGAGGGTGGCCAGGTGGAGGGCAAAAAGGAAACTCCAGGCCTGTCTGAACCAGGCTCAGGTCAGTAATGCCTTCTTTATCACAAAAATGGGTAAATGATCAGTAAGACAATGGCTTATATCCCTGACGCAAGGAAGAGTCCTATTTATATATATATAAAAAAAAAGCATTCCTGTGTAGGAAAATTTCAGGTCTTGTTCTTCTAGTTTCTTTATTCATTTGAGTTGTTTAGAGATGTTGATACGGACTTAAACAACTTTATTTTGAGCAGTGTCCGTGACTCAAGCTAGTAAGTGATAGCTGTACTAACATTACAGCAGCAGATCCTACTTAAGATTTTATGGTCTAATTACACAGTATCCACTACATGGTTTTAAATAATTAACAAGTAAGCTGTGACCTTGATGCCTCACAATTACTCACTGACTAGGATTCTCTCGGACTCAAGTATCACTTACCCTTCCCTCCCAATAACAAAAGGGATCTCATTTTTGTCGACTTTGTTGACTCTTAGGCTCTAGGCGGCGCTGCAGGTCTCTCTCAAACTGGCTTTCCCATCAGCAGCCAGCATCAGCAGGCCAGAATGCCTTGTGGTAAGATGAGTCACTGTTTTGTTGTGAACTGTCCCAGTTGTCCCTTGCCTGTGTCACATAGTTTTCCTCACTTATGGTTCCATTTCTAAATGCCCATTCATCACAGTAGGATGAGACGTGTGTGTGCAGTGAGAATATGTTTGAAGTAGTTAAGTATCAAGTCATTTTTTCTAATTGCCAGCCACTGTGGACCAAAGGTTTCTTTGTCCTGTGTTCATCTCCATAATCAATGAAGTGATGAAGTAAATCCAGCTTATAGGCAGAGGAGCTGTGCTTTTCATATATATTATATTTTAACCAAGCTACAACCTCTGTGTTTTTGAAGTCAAGCAGTTTTTCAAATGGCCTCTTGAGGCTGGCTACAGTACAGGATAACCTCCATAAGCCTCCATGTTAAAATGTCCAACTTCACAGCAGAAATAAACATGTTTACAGCCTGGTTTGGTCTCTATAGCTCATTTCCTCGTTCATGACAACTGTACTGAGGGTGAATTTCAATTTAACTCAACTGTTCGAATTATGTTTTCATCGATCATCGATCATCTGAATAGTGGACGACCCACTCTACCTCATGAGCCACTTCATTATGCAGCTGGACTCTGATCTCAGTGTCGGTGGTAGTGACTGTGATCAGAGCTGTTTTTAAACCGTTAGTGTCCACAGTGGAATTTTATCATTTCCTTCACAGCACTTGAAGTACTGGCGAAGGCTAACCAAAGTTTCCACAGAAATCTTTCAAATCGGTCAGCACGAGTTTTTCTTGGGGGTTGCTTTTTTATTTTCCAGAAAACGTGTAGAACAACAGATTAGGATTTTCTGAGGCTGGCGTATGAAATGTTTAAGTTGAATAAATATGATAATAATAATAAATATGTTTCCTCAGGAATGTGAGGCTCTTTGATGACTCGCTACTTTTTTAACAACAGAATTGGCATGTTGTGTTTCAGCTGCCACCTCCAGTAGTCAGCAGAGACAGAGCTCAGCACTGCCTCAGTCCGACAGCTTCCTCAACATGTCAGCAGCAAACAGCATCTCTGCCACTCTCGCCTTCTTACCTCCCACCTCCTCCTCTTCCTCTCCTCTGCTCCTGAAAGGCCCCGACATGGCTACACATCAGCACACAGTGACATCATCGTCATCATCATCCTCTTCCTACCCCCAGGTCAGCCTGTCTCAGCAGAGTATCTCTCTGACAGACGCAGATATCTTGCTGTGAGGGTGTTGTAAATCAGAGCCGTGCACACAGAGATTTCAATGTCATTGTTGTTATTTAAGGACTCATCTTCAGAGTGTTTTGAGTGGTGTCACAGCCGTCCTTGGAGCTTAGTTAATCAAACACATTGTCCGTTTGCAGACACTGAACTGAACCTACAGTTCACAACACAATAAAAAAGCAGAGACTGCACGCTGAAACTGAATTCACTTTTTTAGATGAGGATAGATGACAGCGTTTCCCTCCATGAGCCCAAACTTACAAGCACTTTAGCCTGACTCGTATGTACGGACAATAATCAGAGCACCTGATCATCTTTGCTTTTATATGTCATAAGAAATCTTTTACCCACATTTTACATCAGTTACACATAATATGAGGAGACCAACAGTGTAAACTAATACATAAAATCTAATGCGTTCAAATCAAATCAAAACACTCAGAATGTTATAAACTAATCTTCCTATACACAGGAAACAATGTTACAAACAAGTTATTTATATTTTATGTATAAGTGTGTATATATAAGTTCACTCTATCACTCGTGTACATGTTTATGTATTTTAATGTGAAAATTGTTTGATTTGATTGAAATTTTGGACAAATTTCTCAACATGTTTTTTTTGTATGCATGTACCTATTGGACAGGTTCAGTTTTGCATTGTGTGGGTGATTATTGTGTAATTGGTGCACTTTGTTGTGGAGTTGAAATGTGTAGGTAACACACACCTCTACTTGGCTTAATGTGGGCAAAGAAATGACCTGAGAAATGCTCTCTGACAATCTGTCTTTGACAGACACTGACTTGTAGAGTTGTTTACTAGAAACCTGTTAAGGCTGCTGCTACCGAGAAAAATACTTTTCATTTTGTACTTTGTCCAACTCACAGAACAGAAGATTAACTTTATATAAAAAGAATGAGAAGCCTAGCACCTTGTTTGGTTCCAATAAATGCATCTGGAATAATCAGTGTGTTGAACATTTATTTTAACAGAGCTTGACTCTTCCTTAACTGATAATATGTATATGGAGATAAGCTAAAAGCATAGGTTCAGATTTAACCAGTTCCTTCATAGCATGACTACAGTGTAAGAGAAAACAGTTCACAGTCCTCATTCTGTATAAAAATATAGTTCAGCTGAAGCCAAACACAATCAGCATTTTCATGCCGGTCATGCCGTTGCCCTGGCTGCCTGCCTGGCTGACACCCTGCAGACAAACACTGTCAAGAGGAAATTTCTGTCAAACAGTCAAAGAGAGCCTAAATTTGGAAAATACCCACTCAGCTTGTCAGCTTCGGCTGAGCACTGGCGCAACAATGGGACTTCTTTATGAAAGGTATTGAGAGGACAATGAATTCCACTGATCAATAAGCCTTTCACCATATATATGGCATGGAAGTATGTAGAAACAATCTGAACCTATGCTTTAAGACTTGTGATATCCTAGATTTGTATTGTCAACAATTCCTATGAAAAGACCAAAAACAAATGTGCTATTTGGTGTCTCAGTGCCCTAAAACCTGTTTGTTTCATAATATTTCATATTTCTTTAAAAATGTAAAATGTACTTCCATTAAAAAAAAAATGGAAAAGACCAAAAACAAATGTGCTATTTGGTGTCTCAGTGCCCTAAAACCTGTTTGTTTCATAATATTTCATATTTCTTTAAAAATGTAAAATGTACTTCCATTAAAAAAAAAAAAAAGCTGGCCAGTGTAGTTTTTAGCAAGTATGATTCAAACTGGAGTAAAAAAGCCATGAAGGACATGCATTCTTTGAACTCTGGGACAAAAAGTCTGCATTTTCTTGTTTTTTGGGAGCTCTAGAAATGGGAAACTCCTGGTTGCCTTGTTATGATGTAAGTTGTCATAAGCTCTGTCAGGGTGCTGCTGTGCTGCATCTTGGCTCACTGGAAAGTCTCTGCTGAAATAAATGGAACTGAATCTTAATTAGTGTCATTGGACACCTGCGTTTCCATACTATTTCATGTCAACATGTCTGCTGAGAAAAAGGTCTCTTGCCAGGCACAGTGGGGGAGTTACATCATCTAAAAATAATCCAATATGTTGAATAGATAAGAACTACAGTGTGAACATAGTATAGGGGTGTGTGTGTGTGTGTGTTATCCATTGATTATCTTCTGAGAAATGGCTCCTGGCAGTGTGTAGAACAGCAGGGCGAGGAACAGCATTGTGATGAGCAGGACTAGGGCGATGATGATGTACTTCTTGTAGGTTCGCCACACCAAGTGGAAGAAACATTTGAATGGATTGACAAACCATGAGAAGGAGGTGTCTGGACGACTGGGCGAAGGAGAGAAGGAAAGGAGAAAAGAGAATAAAGGTTGTTTTTTTGTTTTTTTTCAGTAGTACATTTCACAGCATTGGTATTTTTTAACAGCTTTATTAAAAGCCCAGTTTGTAACATTTAGGATGGTTAGGGTTAGAAGAAAACCCTAAATCTAATTGGCAGAAATTGAATAAAAAATAATGGAAAAGAAAGTTTTCTTGCTCAGTGCCTCATAGGATCCTACCTCTGAATGTTACACCGTTAAAGGAGGTAAGACCACACACAGGTTAGATTTTACTTAGAGAAAATAGTGCCCGACTCTTACTTTGGTTTTGGGAGCGGCTCTGGCTCCTTGCGGGCTCGGCCAACAGGATTTTTCTCTGCTTCCTCAGCTGTCACAAGATGAAACTCTGCCTCCACTTTTCCCTGATGCAAAGCACACGACACACAATCTGTATGACTTGATTTGTTTATGTTGGTTTGTGCAGCATGCAGTGTCCCTGAACGTACCGTCAACTCTCCAGACTTGCTGAAGGGCCACCAGCCTCTCGCTCTCTTCTGCTGGAAGATGGAGATTTTCTCTGTCCCGTCTGTCAACATGTCCGCCTTACATGACTTTGCCGTCTTCGCTCCCCGAGGGAAACCATGGAGATCTAACTCCACTGTGCCTACACACACACACACGCACAATCAGTCAAATATACAAATAAAGAAATACAAACATACATGTTGGAGCAGTCACACACATGCCCACCTAGGAAGTCATCAGAGGAGAGTGTCTCAAAGTCCCAGACCTGCAGCATGAGGATGGCAGGAAGCTTCTGCTCTGTTTTATCCAGAGAGAAAATACTCTCTCTCTTCCTCACCACGATGATCTGAGAGAGAGAGAGGACAATGTGTTGTCAATGGGATATTGTTTCGCAGTTAATCTTAAGATGTGACCCTGCTTCTGTCTGTCAGTACCTTCTCAGCAGGAAGGTAGCTGAAGGGGAACACAAAGCGCCAGTTGAAGTTTCCTTCTCCAGTCAGAGAGTTGTAGTGGACATCTGTCTCCTGTCTGTCGTCCTCTAAACCTTTCAGCCACCTACAGACAGTTTGACAGTTGCAGTGTTTACATAGAGACTTCTCTGGACATACAGTTTGGATATAAAAAGGGAGGGGAAAGTAGACATAAAAAATGTGTGTGTCTTGTAGTTGTTACCCCTTGATGTAGATATCACTGGACTGTTGACCGGTCAGGAAGTTGCTGTCCTCCAGAATCACATCTTCTGTGTTCCAAATGATGATACGCAGCTCGTACCTAAACAAACACACATCAGGGGTGTTAGCTGCACTAACAAATATTGTTCTGTCGTAACTTTAAAGATCGACCAGGAGATAATGGCTTCAGGTGTTAAAAGAGAAAGCTCTCACCCTTTTGGTTTTCGAGGTGAAATGTCCACTGAGGGTCCCGGATGAGGCAAGTCCATGGGAAACATGTCTATCCACATCTGGACCTGACCCTACACACACACACAGAAGAAGAATCTTGTATTAGTGCTGAAAGGATGCTGCCCTGTCTTTAATGCCCTCTATGGCTGCCATGAATGGGGAAAGCTGTGATGCAGAGAGAAAAACTGACAAAATTGACGATTATTCATACAACATTAAGTTGTTTGTGGGGCACGTTAACAAGAAAAGGTACCTGGTCCATGCCAGGCCGAGCCTTGCTGTACAAGGTTCTGGTCTCGATGTGTTCTGGCACAAGCTTGCATCCCACAACTGGGATCTCCGCCCAGCGGTGCAGGATCTTCAGGGACAGGTGTTCATAGCACTCCACCGGCTGGTCTGAGACATGTTCACACATCATAATCTTTTATTTATCTTTTCAAGTGGACAACTGACAAGACGAATCATCATGACAGAGTCTGTTCAGATCTATTGCAAGTTAGATTAAATCTGCAGAGTTAGTGGTAACATTAGAGTAGTAACATAAACATAACAAAGCAATAGAGGAGTGCTTGATAGCTGTTTGTGTGTGTCAGTGTTGTTTACTTAAATCGACATTATGTAACTTTATTATGTAACTACCATAAAATGATATCAAATTTTAAACCATTCTGATGCTACACTGACTTGTGTAGTGTGTTACTTATTACATGTAACTTGTGCTTCAGATACGATCTCCCACAAGAAGTATGTAGTGTTTTAGGACTAAGTATTTCACTGCTTTTGGTGAAACTGGATCATATTTTATGGAGAAAACGTTTTCTTGTTTTCTCTCTGATGTCCTCCAGCTGCTCTGTATCAACTCTCTGTGAATTACAGAGTTTGTTGATGGACAGTGAAGTAAACTGCTGTGAACTGTAGCTGATATTAGCTAATGTTAGCTGAGTTTGTTAGCCTGGCTGCCTGGACTGTAAGCTCACAGCACCTGGAGAGTATTAATGTTTGTACCACAGGCATTTTGGACCACCTGGAAGAGGAGAATTTCAGGCCCAGGGCAGGGGGTAATGCTGACAGAGAGCAGAGTCAGTGTCGTGCCAGAATGGGAGCTGGACAATGTAACCAGGTTCAGCAGTTTCTACAAACATAATGGCAGAGGCGAAGAGACCGAAGAGGATGTTGACAAAGAGGAAACTAAGAAGGGAAATGAAGATGGTAACCATACAAAAGGCCGCCGGACAAGAGTAAATCTGGGACTGACTTTTAGTCGTTGGTGAGAGCTTTGTGAAATAAAAGGCTGAATTTCTATTAATTGACATATACTCTACATTAATAAACACCTAAAATGTCCTAGTAGCTGGTAATAACTACATTTTAGTGTGTTGTGAACATTCATTTACTGTTTATATAGTGCTTGGTAGACCAAGAGCAGTGTGTGTCCAGTCTTGACCTTCATTCATGAAGAGGGTCTTGCCAGTAAAAACTTTTTCAGCCACAGTGATGCGTCCTGGACTGAAAAGAGGATCTTCCAGACCGTTCTCTCTGCACAGCTTAGACAGCAGCTCTGATGGCTTCAGACAGTCTCTCCAGGCATTATAACCATCACTAACAGAAAGATAGAGAGGGGCAAAGGAGGCACATGAACTTGTTTTAGTATCATTATTATACAAATTAAAGGTTTTAATGAAACCTTCTGAAAGGTTTCTCCTAACATGGCCTTCGGCTTTCAATTTCATTTGTAATTCAAGCTCAGTTTCTTCCTTCTGGTTCACAAAAACAAGCAGCTGAAGGAAGGTGAAGGGCCAGACTTACATGCTGTACTCAGTGGGGAGTCCACAGGAGGCTCTGTGTCGGCTGTAGAATCGGTTCTCCAGGTCAATGCGAGTCTCTCCAATCAGGTCGTCCCCTCCCACCAAGTCAAAGTCATAGATCAGCACTGACAGCAAAGACTCTTGAGGAAATGTTGCATGCATCTCAAAAGATCTAGAAGAAGGAACGAAGAAGTTGCGTGCCAGCCTCAAAACACGAAACTGTTGGACTTTAAAACACAGAGGTAAGCTGCAGTCAGCTCAGGGATGTACCTCCCAAACACAGGATTCAGCTGTTTAGGGATGTAGTTGTCTCTATCCTTGATTTCGTTCTTGCCAAGCCGAAGAACAATGTATGGGTCCGCCTTCCCATCCGGGTCAGCTGGGTGCAGGTTAGAAGCCTGGGAAGACATAATGTAACACCATGGTATAGATTAGTCTCATACATAAGGGTTCAGAATTTGAACACTGGATTTATGTGGAATTTGTTCGCATGAATTATCCTTGGCTTTCCTAATATTAATAGACCTAAATGTTACAGTGGGTATTACATTGTCACTGGCCTCTGAATGGCATGGGGTGTTTGGAATGTCATTCTACTGTACATGCAAAAATTATAGAATGATAGGTAGTAACAGGTAGTTCAATAGGCAAAGTAACATCCACAATAATAGTAGGACCCAAGGTTTTCCAGCAGAACATTGCACAAAGCATCCCACCACCTCCGCTGGCTTGTCTTCCAATAGTGCATATTGGGCATGGGCACCCTCACTGGTCTGCAGTTACACAGCCCCACATATCAAACTGTGATGCACTGTGTGTTCTGACACCTTTCTATCAGAACCAGCATTAACTCTTTCAGCAATTTGAGCTGCTGTAGCTTGTCTGTTGGATCGAACCACACGGGCTAGCCTTTGCTCCGCATGTGCATCAATGAGCCCTGTCGCCATGTCACCACTTTTCCTTCCTTAGAACACGTTTGATAGGTACTGACCACTGCATACTGCGAACACCCCACAACAGCTGCAGTTTTGGAGATGCTCTGACCCAGTCGTCTTGCTGTCACAATTTGTCAAAATCAATTAAAAGTAAGTAAATTACCTGATCGTTATTTTTCCGCTGAGAGCTGAGATGCTCCCAACAGCTGTGCAGGCACAGTCACTCTAAATGCAGTTTGAGGATTGTGACATTTAACAACATTCATAGTTAACACTTTAAACTCTAAAATGATCCTTAGAAATGAGAACTCACAGAGACAATGTAAATCCTTATAATAACTTGGACCGGGCTGTTAGGAGGGATTCCTCTGTTGACTTTGAAGTGCCCGCTGTCTGCGACCTCGTCCCAGTCCTCGTCCTCATCCTCATTCAGTTTGTACAGGCAGAATCGTCCCTGCAGAGAATCATTTGCACATTTTGGATTAGACCAATAGCGAAGATATGTCAGTGGTTCCTGAGGTAGCCCCCATAGACGACATTCAGCTTTATTGTCTCACCTTAAATTTACCAACGAATCTCTCCTCAGTCGGCCCGTCTTCCTCAGTGGCTTTCCCCCTGAACAGCTCATATGTGTTCACCCAGTCGTCAAAAGGCCCAAACTCTACCTCCAGCTCCTTGTTGTACAGCTGCAGAGAGATTGTCAGCATCACTCCACTGAACATTTATGTCCCTGACATATACCAATACCAATGATTTGAAAAAGTAAATATAAATGGCACAGATTTTGAAGATTTCTTTTAAAAACAAAAAATGTTGACAGTTCATACAGGGTGGACAATCACCACTAGATCTTAGCTGTTATAAATGTATCAAATGCAGTGTGAATTTGTAACATACTGGGTTTGTTCAAAAATTAGCTATGACCTATATTCATAGGTATTTTTTAAGTTTTTTTAAGGTTTTAACAAATGCCCTGAAAATTATGTAGATGGCAAAGTCATGGCAATATTTCTGCATGTGAAATTCATAAAGAGAGAGAATGAAGCTGTAATTCTGAGTCTGAATTCAAGTTTTCTTCTTCTTCTTTTAATTTAAATGCAGAACTCAAACAAAAATTTGGAAGGAGTTTACTTGTCCCAGCCTAACAGGTGCAACACACAGTGAGTACACTGCAAAAACTGTGTTACCAAAAACACCTTTTGAAGCATTAGTGAACTTATTGTCTGTTGTGTTTACTGCTATTTTTAACATGCAACTGACTGATTGTAAAACTGGCTAACTTAGTGGACTTGTAGTGTTTGTGAACTGAGTACCTGGAGTGTGGCTAATTTAGTAGGTAGACTAATGTTTGCTTCCAAGGTTCCTTTTCCTTTTTGTTTTCTCTTTTTGTCTCCATCCGAAGGGCTTACTGATGAAATAAACAAAACATATCTTCAGTGGTAAAGTGACACAAAGCACTGTGGCATGGGGAGAAAGCAAAAACATTATTTGCATTGCGATGACAGCGGTTCACAAAATTCACGTTTTTGAAACTCTGTGAAGTGTTGACGCATGAGGTGAGGTCTGTGAGAAAATGTTCCCGTCATCTTCACCAGCAAAAACTCAAAAAATGAAAAGATTCTCTGTATTTGTATAAAAAGCACCTTCAGTCATTTCCATTTCATGTTGTCTTACCAGTGCTTCTAGGATAAAATCATATGCCACCACTGCTTAAAGTCTGCAAAAAAGTAGAAGCTGGAGGGTAAAAGTGGTAGCTGCAGGGCAGATCATGCAGTGACAAAGCCAAACGGTGCAACACCCTAAACTAGCTAAACACATAGCTGCCTACCACAGAAACTAATCAGATACAGTCAGTGCATCTAGTCAATGTCAGTGAACAAGTTACCAAGCAAAAGATTTCCTCCCAGGAAGTAGGAATTAGCAGAGTCCAGAAATAGCTTGGAAATGCTGTCCCTGAATGACACAACTCTCTTAGCTGCATGTCTTTATCCTTACCCAAGCAGTCTATTCCATCGCTGAGCAAACTCTGGTATGGCAAAGCTGCAACACACAACAGTATGTGTGTGTGGATCAGGGGGAAATAAGGGGTAACCTTTTTGAAGACCACTTTACTAGTAATATTTATAATAGTTTTAAACTGTATGAGTTGTGAAAGTAACATACGGTCTTAAGATGTTTTTGCAAAGATTTCGCTGATCACAGTTACTGGTGAGGTCATGTTCACAAAGCTGCACACCACAGACAACATCTAGTAAGGAGAGGGAGCTATACTGGAGGTTCATTTACTAATCCTGGTTGTGCACTAAAAAAATAAATAAAAAAAGACCTCAAAATACTGACATATTATATTGCCTCTGAGTAGATATGGCATGCAGGAGTTTTTCTACACATCCAGCAATTAGGAGCAACATCATCTTTCATTTAGAAGTATGTTTCTGACACCTGGTGAATATAAGTCCAATATTCATTCTCCTTTAAGCTCCGTTTTTAGTCTCTACCAACTCCTGAGGGAAATATCTCTGAGATGTTATGTTTGCAAACTCATCTGACAAAATACACATAAATACAGGTTAATGACAACTGTAGTGGCATTTAAATGATTTTCAAGCAAACACAGACCAACGTTTTCAGTTTATTCTTTATCTTAAGACACTTTTCAAGAAATATTCATCTCTCTTACTACGGGCACAGGTCAAAAGGGAGAAAACATGAGAAGTCTTCAGGTTTACACGATTTAGTATGGATGTCCTTTTAGATACATACAGTTAAATGCTCACTGTAAATGTGCCACCGAAAAATAAGTATTGAAGCGTCCCAATATGGTACGCACAAAAACATTTCACAATTCATAATGTGTTAAATATTATTGTAGATCGGTGTCTTTCAGATTTTAGTGACATCCCAAAGGTAGATAGACAGAGAATCAATTGACTAATATGGACCTTTGCCATTGAATTAAATGAAATGCAGCCAACTGTTCACATTAAACTTAGACACAGGCATAATGTTTGAGGAGTTCTTACCTTTTCGAAGGCTTGTGAGAAAGGAGTGCTGTCCCTCTGTTTGGCCTGAAACACAAACACATGTTCACATTTTTATTTTTAAAAATGATCTTTTAAAATCTTTTGCCTTTACACAGCAATCACAGATACCTGTTTCTCTACAGATGCATAGTATTTGGACCACCAGTCAATGACACTCTCTGCTGACTCGTCAGCGATGGTCCGTCTTTTCCGCTTGGTGGAGCGACTACGAGTGGTCTTTGTCCTGCTGTCCTGTGCTTTGTCCTTTTATACACACACATGAACATGCAAAGAATATTTAGAGAGTGATATATATGATTCATAAGAACAATTATTTATGCAGTTAATATATATATATATATTCACATATGCATGTATTATATGTATTACAACATTCACCCTTTTCTTCCTGGGTTCTTTCTTAGGGGTGGTCGGGGCAGGAGGTGGGGGTTCATCGTCCACAGTGAGCAGGAAATCCTGATTTGTTAGTGCTACAGTTGAACTGGTCTCCCCGGGGTGCTGGGACAGTCCTATTGGAGACAAAGAAAAAGAACAAGATCAATCAAGTCTTCTGGAGGATCAATCAATCATAACTGTATCCTGTGTCCCCACCATCAGTGTTACCAATAACACCAGCACACAGTAAGCAATTATGTGTTAGCCACACACACATTTATTACCCTCAGTGCTTTGTGGCTCTGTTGTCAGGGCACGTCCAGGGGTGTCTGTGACTGTGGGAGGTTTTTGTCTCTGTAAGGTAGTAGGCAGGACTGGAGGTGGAGTATATTTGAAGCCCTTAAGATTGTTGATAATGTGGTTTCCAACCAATGTGCTACGACCAAATGCCCGCCAATCGACAACAGTGATACTGAGAGGAGGATGGAGGTGTTCATTCTCTGGTAACTCCTAGAGGAAAGTAGAGTAGAACTCTTATGTTATAATAAAAAATACATCATACATCAAATTTCCAATGAATGTACCGATTCCCCAGCCAGACCGATGCAGGGATACCGTGGTTACATAGTCATAACACACTACATTACCAAAAGTATGTGGACCTGAACATTACACTCATTTGTGATTGTGTTAAACATCTCAAAACCAAGGACATTCATTTGCTTATTATCACTTTTACACCAGATTTTGGAACCTGCTGTGGCCACAAAAGCATGCTGATGGTGGGTGATAAGGCATTCCCGTTCATCCCAAAGGCGTTGGATGGGGTTCAGGTCAGAGTTCTGTGCAGGCCAGTCAAGCTCTTCCACACCAAACTAGAAATCATTTCTTTGTGAATCTGGCTTTGTGCACAGGGAATTGTCATGGTGAAACAAAAAAGGGCCTTCCCCAACTTGCTTCCACAAAATTGGAAGCGCAGTATTGTCGAAATATCATTATATGTTGATAGGAGTGGGTCCAGATACGTTTGGCTGTATAGTAGACGCTGACTCACCCAAAAGTACCATTTGCTGGACTGAGACAGTTTTGCCATGCTTTACTTTATTTATAATTCACTATGAATGCCGCATTGGTCTTACCAGCTCTATGACATCAACCAGCGTGGTGAAGTTTGGGCTGGACTTGTACTTCTGAATGACAGAGGAACGCAATGTTTTACCTGCACACTCTATGAACACCTGGAGAAAGAGAGAAGAAACTGGATATTAGATCCTGTTTCCCAACGGTTATGGATCCCACCTCTGTTGCTCTACCTAATATTTCTTACATTTCTGGGGGATGAGTTTTTCCTTATTCAGATCAGGATGTTGTACAGATCATAAAGACCCTTGAGGCAAATTTGTAATTGGTGATATTGGGCCATATAAGTAAAACTTTCATGAAACACAACACACAGATAAACACAAATACAAAGACGTTGTACCACTAGGTAACCCAAATTCTCCAAAAGCAGCAAGTCTTGTGATAATAAATATCATCAAATGCTGTGTTGTTCAAACAGACCAAAGTGAAAGGAGTGGCATGGATTGTAAATTCTAAGAGCCATTAAATCAGACAAAGCTTGTTCATGTCACATTTGTGTGTGGTGTTGTGTGTGTGTGTGTGTGTGTGTTTGTGTGTACCTGTGGCCGATCAACAGACAGGAACTGAACCTTCTTCAGCTCCCTCAGACCCCAGAATAACACCTGGTGGAGACACAAAAGGTTTGGAGGAAAAGAAAAAAACAAACAAACATTTTCCATTTCATTACAGTGCTGCTGGGTAATTATTTTCTGCCTCTAACCTTCAGCTTCTTAAGAGAACGAAATAAAAGCAAAAAACATGTTGCTCCTAAAATTATGTAGTAGTGTCATGCTGAGAGTGACTCAGTCATCCAAGTTTCAGTTTTTAAAAACCCTATTTAATGCCTGAACACACAAACACACACACAGACTCCAAACCTCCAGCCTGTAGGTGCTGAGAACAGGTCTGATGTTGGCAGGGACCCTGTAGATGCCTCCTTCCTGTTCCTCTAACGGCAGAAGGTTCTGCTCTCCAGACTCTGGGATCTACACACAAAATAATCGCAATGATACCTCTTCATCATTAGTGCTTCAGTTCACATCCAGCATCATTATGGTGAAAACTGACCTGCAGAAGTTCAAATGCAGCTAGCAGGTCTCCGCCTGACTGGCTGCCACAGTGCAGCGGACTGTACTGCAGAGTTGGAGGTGAGTAGGGCTCAGAGGACAAGCAAACTTCAGGCACAGCCACTGTGGTTCCCAGATACTCTGCCTTACCCTGTGCACGGCAAGGGACAGGGTGACATCAGAGAGGGGAGGTCATGAGTTCAATCAGCAGCTAGCAGCAAACTATCTGAAACACTGATTAAACCATTAGTTGATGAATCTGTTTAGCTCCGCTGTATTACCAGTGCATCATCGTCGTACACCTCAATGAGAATGCGTGGTGGCTCCTGCTGGATGTGCTGTAGATCTCCGCTCAGTAGGAGGCGGCTCATTAGCAAACACTGATTCCATGTTGGACTGAGGGTCTGACTGATCACCTGACAGCAACAAACACACACACACACACACACACACACACACACACACACACACACACACACACACACACACACACCATGAACACACTATTACATATTCTAGCATTCCAGGCATGGGGGTTACACATGGTCAAGCATATGTCTTGCCATTGTGATCATTCTTATGGTAACCGAGGTCAGAGGATAGGACTGTCTTCAGAGGACAGCTTCTTCAGATCTGAGGCGGCATCATGTCATGACAAATGTATTGATAAATCATCAAAAGAAAATTGAAGAAGAATTGTCCACAACACAAACGATTAGCACACTGTGAACAAGATTACTACTAAACATCCAATCACAAATATTAAGCTTGCATCAGCTGATTGGCTACCAGCTGACTAACAACATCCAATCATATTTGGACAGATGCCAAGATGTAATGTTCCACTTTATCAAGTACGCCCGTACAATCTACTACATTATATTAAAGCTTTCAATATAATGCAGTGCACGACAACAACACCACTATCTATGGAAGTAAACATGCATGTATAGGTGAAAACACTCCTTGAAAGTGTCAACAAAAACTTGCTTTAACTTTAATTATAATAAACTTTGTAAAGGTGTTGTTCATGTCAGAGCCATCCAGCATTAAAGTGTATAGGTGATGTAGTTTGTTACCTTTTAGTTATCATTAGTTTATTGCTGCCAACAAAACTTGTTATACAACCTATACAACCCAACTTATACAATTCTACAAGGAGCATTTCGACCTTTTCCACTAAACCCAAGAATGATTCCAGATGAATCCTATCATTTCAATTGACTGTCTTTGTTTGTAACCATGAATGGAAGCACCACTTATGTCAAACATTTTTATTTCCCTTTTATTATCCCTGAGAAACATGACTAGTAAACTAGTAATACACACTCACACAAACACACACACACTTACATTGGTGGTTTGGCTGTGTGACAGACAGGTGACTCGAGCAAAAGGGTCAGACAGGCCTGTGTTATCTGCAGCGATCAGACCACGAGCCTGATACATGTGGCACCTCAACTGGAACTGATGCTGCTCTACAGACACAAACACACACACAACATTGCATGTAGTTTACATCAAGCACCTACATCACAAAAACATATAATATATATTTAACTTTACCATTAGTGGTATGTAGTGTAACTTGGAAATATATTTGAAACCTATCGTAAAGCCCTATTTGTAAAGGACTGGTATTATCTGGGAACCACTAGTCAAGTTCATCTGTGATGTTAATCCAGCGGAATCCACCATGTAAATAATTTGTGAAGTAAAATTGTTTACTGTAAATTAGTGCTATGCAAAGTGCTGCATCAATCTGGGGTTGTATTATTTTTTTTATCTTTTTTTTTTTTTTGTCCTTTTGTGTCCTTGGTGGAGAATTGTGGAGGCTGCATTGGTAATCAAAATGAAAGCTTTGAAAGTATTTTGGGAATTTCACTCTTGCTGATCTCACAGAAAGATCCATCAGAAGAGAGAAGTCTCAAAAGATTATGAGATGAGTTACATACTGTCAACAGGATCAGTGGGTATTATGTGGTAGTTTATATTATACAGTCTTCCTGGAGTTAATGTATTTAACTTTGACTTTGTTCATCCTGTGCAAACACACCACACAAAACATAGACATGGTGGGCTAAATTCTAAATCATGTGAGGTCCCCTGGTAATACTAGTCCTGTGTAAATAAGGCTTTAGTTCAGTAATGTTTCTGATCAGTGGTCAAAACGAAGCCAAAAACAGTGAACTATCATCTGCAAGGTGTGAGTCTGAATGACAAAATGCCAGAAATAATTACAGGAATTGTGATAATGTGTCTGTCTCTCACCTGTGCCATTCAGGTATGTTGGAGGGTTGTTTGCATCAGCGCACCCTGTGGCGGGACTGAAACCTGCAGGTATGTTGTCCAGCATGTGGCTGGAGTCTGAACTGATTCCAAACCACAGATACACATCCAGCTTCGCCTGGACTGACAAGTCTGCAGCAACACGCTTGCCTGGAGGCTGCACACATACAAACACACACACAAGTTTCTCTGTCAGCTTTTGTACACTGAAAAATACTTCAGTTTTAGGTTCTGTGTATGTGCGTTTACCCTCAGATACAGCGTTATTATCTTGCCACAGTGGATTCCTTTGGCCTCCTGGCTGTTAGAGAATAGCAGGTCTCTGGTTCGGACCCGAGCGTACGCAACACGCTTGTTGTTGCTTAGCAACCACACAAAGACATCGGGCACCGTGTGCTGAGGCTGTAGTGTAAAGGGGCACATGTGTGTATAAGAAAGGTTAAGATGCACAAGTCGACGCGATTTAGATACACAAACACAGGGTGAGTGCCGTACCTCCTCCACAAGAAAGCGCAGTTTGTGCGTGAGTTTTGTCGCACTCTGCAGCATTTCTTTCACACCACCAGCTTTTCCCTTCCTTTCTCCTATGGACTGGGCCTCCCCTATCATACTCTCCTGAAACACACAAACACATTTTTAGGATGCATGATTCCTCTACAGTTTTAATGCAAATGGTGTATGTTACGCTTGATGTAACACATTAGAGCTGCTGTCTTGTGCCACTATAAACCAATCCATTGATGTCTGCAGCAAAAACAAATCCATAAATCTAAAGTAAAAAATGGAAAATGTTTTTTTATGTTATATTATGTATGTAACACCAATCAGTAAAACCTTTTGTTCACCAGACAAACACAATTCTAATTTCTGGTTCATACATCATAAAAGTCCCTTTAAGCCACAAACTTTTGGCTTGTGGCATTTAACACTTTTAATGACATGGGCACACCAGTGTTGACGTACATGTGCTCTTCTATATTATTTAACTGATGTTCATGCATCGTGAGGTGTGTTAGCATACAACTGTTGACATCAACAACAAAATGATCTTTGATCTGTGGAAAATAATTAAGAAAGAGACATTCACCTGCAGCCTCAAGACAGAATTCTGACAAGTCTGAGCAGCCTGAGCACTTTTTACATTTAGGAAGTATGTGTGTGTGTGTGTGTGTCTGTGTATGAGTTTTATATTTTCTGACCAGTTCCTGTTTACACATTGTGAGGCGTTTCTTGTCCAGCTGTGTCAGGTAGCTCGACTTTAGCCCCGCTTTCAACTTGGCCTCTGCTACTGCTATGAAACCCCTGCAGAAAAACACAACACATATGTAACACAGACAGAATAAGATCCCGCTGGGCTCTCGTACAGATATGTGAAACTGTCTTCAACTGTTTTCACGTTGGCAGACTTGTCTGTGACTACAGCAAGAGGTCGCGTGTTCGGAAAACTTTAGTAAGCTGTATGTCCTTTTGCGTGTTTAAAGTGACAATCAATGATGTTGTTATTTTGGTGAAGACATTTGCTGTGAACTGCCATCCCAGTGAAGTTCATTATCAGCAGGTGAAAAGAAGCAGCTGGTGACACCATGTATCATGTCTGTCTACACTGTTGAGTCATGGGGGAATTATAGTTGCGTGTCGTAGTGTACTAGGCTCCTGCTGATTTATTGTTCAGCATCAGATTTCACCCAATGACACCACAGGAAGATGAAATAAGTGTGTCATATATTATCAGGCTGTATCACAGTGTAACTATAAACTCCAGAGTAACTGATTACAGCCTCTCCTTCACTTTAAGATAGAGAGCGATGACCGTAGCATGGATTGCAGTGGAGATGAGTTTAGATGTGTTCTAAGACAATATAAATATATATACAACGTGTTTTAAAATGAAAAGAGTTGTACAGTTGTGCAGGAATTGCAAGTATTTGCCAGGTAATGTGCAAATGTTCACAGTGTGCAGAATATATTAAAGGTGCAGGTATTTAACAAAGCAGTGAAATCCAAAAGATGCTAAATAAATGCTGAGCGTTAATGTAACACATAGTTTGCAGATACAATGCCAATGTGACATGTAGAGGCGGCTGGAGTGGACGGTGGGAGAGTGTCAGAGGGGGCTTTGATGGAGGAAGATAAAAGAGAAAAGGAGAAAGTGAGCAAGCAAGAAGCCACCAGACAAGAGTAAATCTGGGACTCACTTTTAGTCATTGGTGAGAGCTTGGTGAAATTAAAGGCTGAAAGATAGACGCAGAGCTGGGCTTCGGGCTGTTGGACTAGTAAGTAATATTAGCTGACTGCTATGTCTTGGGCTGTTGCATTTGCTTGATGTTTGGCTGGTTTATAGGTAATATAATCATAACAAATACACACTGCCTGTATTCATAACAGTGGTATTGCACTGGGGGAGCTAAATCACAATTTATATGTAGTCTTACTTAAATTGCATGTTAGCTACGGACACGGTGTACGTAGCCTTCAGTGCTGCATGCTAAATCAGAACTCTACAGTAAATATGACTTTAGCAGAGACAAGGTGTATAGTGTATAGTGGATAGGGAACTGGAAAATCCACATTAGGTGAGAAAGGAATTATAAAAAAACATACATTATCAAATGGCTCTCAACAGTGGACCTCGGTGTCAGAAGTTTGAAGGTGGGGAATATAAAAACCATAATTATTAGCTTATTAGGTTTTATTCATCAATACTGATACAGTGTTTAAGTGGACAAATAGACACCTCCCAGGTGAGGTCTACATTGAGTATTGACACAATTATATATTTCCTCAATGGAGCAATGAGAAGTTCATTGTCTCCTTTAATTGAGCACACTGCTATGAAACACTTTTCTGTCAAACATTATCACAGATTGTTCCTGCTTATCATTTGTCTTGTACATTTGATGTTTATAAAGAAACAGTTTATAAAGCATTGTTGTCTGACTCTCCCGCCATTGTTGCAATGAGACACAAACAGTCTTTTTGTGCTGACTGACCTGGCATCCATACAGAATTCTCTGAGAACAGTTCTGAGCATATTCTCCGTCCCTGGATCGGATTTCCTGTGTAGCTCAGCTGCACTGGATACACCCTCCTCCTAAAAGACAGGAAATATATACATTCATATATATTGTACTAGGATGGCTGTTTACATCAGGTGAGTCACTGTAATATTACAAATTCCTGAACACACTTTAAAGATGCACAGCTCCCTAGTATCAAATCAGACCCTCTCAGGATCAGCTGATTCTTGAACATATTGTGTGTGTCCGTGTGTGAGTGTGTACATACAAACAGAACAGCTATATTCTCCAGCATATTAGAGTTGTAGAGTCTGTAGGTCCGGTCCTCCCAGTGACTCAGCACATTAATGCACGGCTTTTGCTTCTCCAGGGGCAGATACATGAAGTACCTAAATGTATACACATATGTACAAACACACAGAAAACAATGACGAGCAATACACTGTGCTAGAAAACACTTCTCTTCGCAGAAAGTAAAAGGCACAGCTGAGCAAAACCCTAGACTGACCTTTGACCTCAAATGTAAGAGCCATTCAATATTTACTTTCAGGTAGCAGTCATCTTTTTGTTTATTTATTAAATGCTGCCTTCATTTTGAGAAAATGGTCTACAGTGGTGGTTAGTCTGTCATTTGCAATTTGTCTGAGCGACCAAAATGATGCATAGTCCAGTGGCCTTTTTCTCTTTTGCCCAGTTTCCAAATGGCAAATGTTACATTGTCTCGCTTTAAGGCCCTTTTTTTATGCAAGTGCAAAGGCAGCTATGGCACAAATAACAAATAATAAATTAGAATGCAATCTACATAATGCGGTGGAATGCGTCTTTGCAGTTATGCTTATTTCCTGGTTCCAAAGAAACCACCTTTTTAGAGGTGCGTCTAACTGAGGTTGTATTCATGCAGATGCAGATTAGCCTCATTTTATGGTTTCATTGATCAGCCAAAAGTGGCACAGTTGGCTTAATTTATAATCCAAGCAAAGACCAATCACGGCATTAATATAAAACCAATATAATATAAAATGAGGCACATCCTCTCAGCCGTGTCTTGGACAGTGAACAGAATTTGTGCACAAGACAACACAAAGTGAAAAACGTCTTTCATAGCGTCAAGAATAACAAGAATGAGACTCAACCTGTTTCCTTCGACAGTAAGAGGTTTTTCTGGAGGTGTGACAGACTTAGGGGTCGAGGTGGTCTCCTGATGTTCTCTAGGTAGTAAGGGGGAAGACGGGGAGGTAGGGGAGGTGCTGAGAGAGGAGGAGCCAAACGCGTCGCTGTCTGAGACGTCCAGTGCTTTTCTCCTCCGACTGAGAGCAGGACTAGGAAGGATGATGCCGGGCTGGCCTGTAGGCTCCAAGACATTACCATAATTACCTAAGGGGGGAAATAAAAGTAGAAGAAGGTTTCCTTATGTGTCACCAGCTGCATAATTACAAATCAGTACAGGGAAATAATATAACTAAATAAGTAGTATGTTAAAGTGAGAATAATACAGAAAGAGGAGTGGAACTAGACTGGAAAAGAAACCAGTGCCATTAAATGTCATTGTTTTAGGAATTACTCAACTGTGATTTTTTTTAGCTTCAATAACAAATCCTCAAATCTAAGGTAATAACAGCACAAACTACTGTAGATTAAAATGAAGCTTTTGTATTTGATTACTTTCATGTGTGAGGTATCGCCATCAAAAGCAAAAGTTGTAAAGACCAGGAGAGAAAAATGTGTTCACAGTGGATTTTGTGGCTCACCGAGGGAAAACTCGAAGCTGATGGGCTTGTCTCCGATCTTCCTGTCAATCATGGTGGCTTCAAACAATGTCCCAAACAGCAGAAATCTCTCCTTGTCTACATTCAGCTGGACACAGATAGAGAAACTGCTGCTGTCAGCATATCGGCATATCTGGCAACACTCTTCTTTGTTGTTGCAATGAGGAACAACACTGCAACGTTAATTTCTAAATCAATCAAATTACAACTAGAGCATGCCAAACACCACAACAAGGCAAACATCAGAATATATATCCAAGAAACATTCTTAATTCTCACACAAATCAAGCTAATGAATGAGCTTCCAACTCTGTTCAAAACACGTTGCAGGGGAAGTACTGTATGAAGCTGCAGTCCCTCTCTGGCTACCTCTGTGACTCTCAACTTGTTGTTCTTGTTATTGTTGTTGTATGTTGCAGTTATCTCGTGAGAGTCGAAAAACATAACCATACATTGAGGATCTTTGCTCTTACCGCAGGAGGAGATTCCACAGGCAGGACCTCTGCTGCTGCAGCTTTTCCTTTGTCATCATCAGCAGCTCCTCCTGCAGCTGCACCCGCTCCTCCTCCTGCAGGAGTCTTGCCATCCTTCCCTCCAGCTTTTCCTGCCTTGGCATCCTTCACAGGCTTGATCATTTTGGTGAGTTTAGACTCTGAACCCGTCCCTCCTGATAGGATCTCCACTGCCAGTTCCATGTAGACCCGACCCCTAGCCACCAGCAAGAATTGGACAACTTGTTGTTTTATTTTCTTCTTCAGATTTTGTCATAATAAAACATATTTGAAGAAACATCAATTGACCTGTAGGACACGCCCTCTCCAATGCCCTCATTAAGCTCCGCCGTATCATCACCTAATGTAAAGTTTCGGGCAGAGCCATACAGGTTAATCCAAGCAGGACCAAAAGTTGGTAAAAACCCTGGAGAAAGAGAGATAAGATGGAGAGGATGTTTAAGACAAGTCACCATTAACCAACCAGCTATTCCCACATTTGTCTTTCCTCACTTCCTTCCTCAGCCCCCACCACACATTTTCCTTTCCCTAAACTCTTCCTTCTTTCTCCTCACCTCCCCTTCCTTCATCACTTTATCTCTGCTTCCATCCCTCCCTTCATCCTCTCCTCACCTCTGTCACCATCCTGTTCATTGGAGATGCGTCTCAAGTCAAAGTAATGTGTTCCGATGGCAACATCATTCATGCTTCCCTCATCCCAGACCTATGAGATGAGAGAAATCAGACACCTGTGACAATTACACGTGTGTTATGCTGAATGTATTTTAAGTTGTGTAAATCATGATGAAATTTGCAGAAAGTCAGTTTCTGCCCTCCCACATAATAACATTCAGACCTGGATCTTCAATCTCTGACACAGAGGGGGAAACATCTCCGTGAAGACAATCTGCTCATTCCACACTGGGTCTGCTGTGGACTTCTGAGTGGATGTCCGACCCTGAGAGGTGAGGTGAGGAGTTTAAAAGGTGATTTAGACTTACATGAATTAACATACACTGCATTCCAAACATGACATTGAAGCTACACATGACTGATTCAAAGTAATCATTGACAGCATACTGTATTAATGGACAGAATTTCTGGGTCTGAAAAGTGGACAAGTGTTGACCACTAAAGTATGATACATTCTTTAAATTGTTCTATCTGGGCATTGAGCAAATAAAGGGTTTAAATGAAATTACTGTCTTGTTGGTCTTGTTGTGTAATACATTTTGTCTCAGAAATACTTGATATTCAGCCCACCACTCGTTTGAAGAAGCTGACCACCACATATGGGTCTATGAGTGCTGTGTTGTCTCCTATGAAGGCCTTGGTGACATTGGCCATGATGCTGGAGTTATTTCGTGGAAGGCCTTCTGCTTGATAGACCTTCACACAGAAACGAGCCCAAGGTCGCTCGGCGGGAAAACCTTCTGGTATCAGCAGGTTCCTGAGGAAAAGGACAATACAGCAACACACAAATATATCTCAACCTAGCCAAAACTGATTAATAAAGTCTTTTTAACAACCAGATTTTATGAGCAACAACTTACAACTTGCAAGCTATCTTGTGCAAACTTGTTATGCTGACCAAGATGACAGCTCAAAGGAGAGAGTTCATCCTCTAAAAGCCCACAGGAATTTAAAATATACTAAATGCAAGAGTAAATGTCATGGGTTGATTAGTCAAATGTTATCTTAAAAAAGCAGAATGTCGTCTGCATAAAAAGAGATCAAATGATGATGGCTATGCACTGAAATTAGGGAGGGGAAGGCAAGTATGAAGCTAGTGGAAGGTGTAGAGAAAAAACAATGTGTACAAGTGTACAATCTTCACAGTGGAGAATATTTAACCTTGTATTGTATGTTATTATGTACGTCTTTTAAAATTTCAGCCAGATATGTTTAGCATTTTGAAGGTTTTTTCAAATTTAGGTCTTTACAGTTTAAAATGAAAGTATTTATATATCAAATGAAGGTTTCATACCCCTGCCAGAGGGTTACAGCCTCACTTGTAGTACCTCTACTATAGTGACTCTTTCTAGAGACCTTTCATATAAAGCAGGAATGCTACAAAGAAACAAACACTGGTGTCATACTTGTCTATTTGCTCATCGGCGTCACTCGCTTTTGGTCCTGGCTGCATGGCATCTCCCTTCGCTGACACACTGATGTCACACTTGACATAACCTTTGACCCCAGTGCTAATGTCACCAGGATTGGTTAGCATTGCCCACTTATTGACAAACTGGTGACCTGTGGGAGCAAGAGACAGAAGGGTGATCACTGGGTGGAACAGTTAATTTAAAAGTGAGGTTATCATTGATGTGTCAACACATGTCCCCAAACTGCTCTAGTAGAAGTGATCAGTGACAACTAGTAGAGGACTCTTCTAGTGGCAGATGCATTAAAACAAAGAGGTAAAACTTGTTTGGGACTTGACCTGCTTTCTGTAGGTAAACTGAGAGACATATTACAAAGAGAAGAGCTACCTGGCTGTTTGTAGACAGTCCACACATCTAGCTTAAAGGACCCAACACAGAAACTCCTCAGCATTTTAGAGTGCATAACCTGGATAGAGAAAGAAACAGAAATAGACAGGATGAGCTTCAAAATGGCAACCCTGAAAGTTACAAAAGCATGGAAGCAAACAAAATACAATCACGGCCAAGACAGAATAAAAAAACTTCATATTTAAAGAGAACTAACATCTTCCCATTCATATGACTAAATGACACATTTATACATATTAAGGAAATATTATGTATTTCACCTCATTATTTCTCTTTCCAAGTATAAACATTATTTCCACACCAGAAAATAATCTTTGGAATGACAGATCTAAGACTTTTTACTCACTGTCAGCTTGATGACTTTGTCAAAGAAGACTTCTTTGTGGGCAAAGAAGTCAAAGACAAAATACTGATGAAAAGAAAAGAGGAGGAGAATAATCAACATTGAAAATTAACCACTGACAATTGACTGAGACACAGAAGATTTAAAAAAGGGTCCCTCAGATATGCAAATCTGTGGGGCTTTTCAGTTTGTTTATTCTTACCTCATTATAAAAGGGTGCATTAGTTCCTTCTTTGACTGAAGTCTGTTTCTTCTCATCTCCGATCTCAATCACAACACTGGGGTCAATATTTTCTCCCACCAACTGTCTGGCCTCTGTGATGTTAATGGCAATCTATGAGACAGACAAACAGTTACATACCACTGCACAGATGACAAAGATTTATTCCCAACCAGGCCTTAAAAAAGAATAAATATTTGTCTTATACTGTAACGCACATCCTTTCTTGTGCATATTTTCTTCATATCAAGAATATTTAAATGTATTTCATCAACTTTGTACTTCATAAAGTACGTTGTATGTTGTATGTTGCAGGTTTTTGTATTTTTGCATAAATGATATGTCATGTTGTGTTTAATTATTCCTGCCTTCTCTTATTACCTATATATTTTTCTCCTCTGCTGACTACTGTTACTACTCCATGTTCCCCTGAGAATTGCTTTAGTTTAATCTAATAAATAACCAAAATATAGTCCATAATGTGGCTCTGTCTGTGTGCTCTGTATGTTGTTACCTGAAAGCTCTGTGGTTTCCCTTCACTTCTCTGGATGCGAGTTTTCAGCTTGGCCCTGTGAAAGTTTCACAGATACTCATGATCAGTTTATAGTGAACTGTCACACAGAGTGATCATCATTGCACAGTCAAGCACAAACAGACACATGAAAGAAAACTGGACCCATGGGTGACATGATCCAAACATCATATTTAGTTTGGAAAGTTTGGTAATAAATTCTGATGTGCTGTGTCTGAGCATCACGACAGCAATTTCATGAAGAGCAATTCTGGCTAAAGACACAGACCATATAGGACCCTCCTAGGAGGCCACATTCTTTCAAAGGAAAGCATATGTCTTTAGGTCACTGTAGGGACAGTGTTAATACTTTGACTGTTATCAGGACGCTGACATCTGTCCTTGAGATACAGAGCAGCTGTATGCTTGCAGAGACCATTGTGATCATTACTATGGTAACCGACATCAGAGGATAGGGCTGTCTTACTCCCTAGACAGGCCTCTACAGAGTGAGATGATAATGTTGGACCACTAAGGGTAAACATGTTTCCTTGTTTGGAAACCAATGACTGATCAGAAAATACTCTATACTGTAGATACATTAAGTATGACTATTTCTGGACATAGAGTAGTTGTGTCACTATGTTAAGGGCATATAGCTGAGCCAGAGACGACAGCTTCTTCAGAATTACGTCAGCATGTCATGAAGTGTATTGATAAGTCCTGTATTATCCTTGATCGAGCTTCAATAACCCTTTCAGCATAAGACATCTTGGACTCCTGTGTCCTTGATCAATAGAATAATCCACAACAATATATTGAGACTAAATCCTGACCTTGCCTAGGGTGCATTTTGGCTAGCCAGTCCTAGATTAGCCAGTCCTGAACAAGAGGACTACTTAGTGCTTTGGGAGAGATTTCTAACTCTATTTTTGCCTCTTAAATACGTTCACTATCTGCTTCCAAATGGTGGATAAAACTGTTATGTAGTGTGAATATGTCATACCTCTTATTGTTTGGTATTATTCTGGTTTTGATAGCAGAGGGCCCTGGTTGATCCTCAATGTTTTCTCCTTCCACCAGGATGGACACTTCAGAAGTCACCTCCGCCTCACTCTCACACACACACACACACACACACACACACACACACACACACACACACACACACACACACACAGATTGACTTGATTTTGCAAAACCTCATGTAGACAAGAGAGATAAAGTCAATAAAACCAGATATGAATGAGCTCAAATACCTTAATATAACTATATGTATTTACTGTCAGCTTCCTGTTAGTGGAGGAGGTCATTGAGGTTGTTCTATGCATGATTTCAAATCAGCGTAAGGTCTTGTCAGCCATCTTTTAAACTAACCAGCATTAGCAGTAACACAAAGGGGTGGTTTTTGGTGTCTGAGGGTAAAGTTCTATTTTAAAAGTGTTGTGTAGCTCTGAAATGAAATATTTAATAATCTGCAGATGTCCATGTCAGGTTGAGTCATTAAATCCCACATCCTGTTGGCTACATAAACATTTCAAACCACAGAAGAGAATGACCGTCTTAAAACAAGCACACTAGATTAAGAGAGACAATAGCATCCTGTGATTAACAATGTTCTGTGTTGTCTTTGGAAACCTAAATTGCCCATAATTGCTGTTACTGTGTACTGCAGTACTCAACATGTGTTTGACTGAATTGTTTGACAAAGGTTAGTCTCACCAACAATGATGTGACAGGAATATTGACTCGCTGTGAATACACCTAAGATGATGAGATGGTGTGTGTGTGTGTGTACGTGTGAGTGTATGTTTGTTTTCCAGGCCTTACCCAAAGCTCCCTTATTTGCCACGACCAGGTCTGTGTTGACTTTCTTTTTCTTCTTCACTTTCAGGCCAAACATATGCTTGGCCTTTCTGCTCGTAAAAAAGGAAGACATTCAATCACTCAAATCTTATTTTCAAATGCATCTAATTTACCTTCATAACTACAGTTCACTTAAATGAAACAATGCAAAGTAATATTATTCCTGATAAGTATAATACAACATAATTCATTTCTGTCCTTCAGAGGTTTACATTCTTATCTCAATTCATCACTTTGATCATTTGTTCTGGGTTGTATTTGACATAAATGGGTAAGAGACAACGCTTAGATCCATATGATGTAACTCCAGACACCAGATAACTGATTATGTTTCCAGTTCAGATTTTTCCTCAGAAATGGGTTAGAGCATTCCCTCTAAAAAACACTCAGGGTTGTAACTCATGGAACTCTTTGAATTCATATAAGCATAGAAACATCCCTGCATATTATCAATAAAACCATGAACATGTGGTTATGACTCTTTGTTGTGGGAACAAAATATGATATAAATGATATGAATATAATCGTCCAAATGAATCATAATTGTAAAAATGATGACATCATTTTTACAATGTCAATACAAGTAGTTTTCATGCTCCTCTTTTAAACTGTTCACTGAAGTATCATTTTGAGTCAGATACTTTTTGCCATTCACACCTCTGGTACAACTACAACTCCGTTCTAAATGTGCTGATTGGGTAGGAAAAGCAAGCAAGGAGCAGCTCTACTGCAGGTGTTGTCAGGATCACCTGTCCTTTGACCACCACTACCACAGTGATGACAGAGCAAAACCCAGAACAAGAGGCGGCTTCAAGCATGAATCGCCGGTCACAATATTGATAAAATCTAAAAAGTAATTTTCTGACCTCCACAAGCACATTGAAGTAAGTTGTTTGTGAAAGTTTACTTAGCAAGTTTATGTAAGCAATGTTAATCTGTGATGGTAATGACATGAACTTATCTTGTAGCTAGTGGCATCTTGTGCTTTTAAATTGGTGTGCTTCAATAATGCCAACTTCAACATTAACATAGCTTTCAGAATTGCAGTAGTAATGACACCCTAAAAAATTATTAAAATAAAAAGAAGTTTGAACATTGAGTCAAGGTACAAACTTTTTACGTTTACTCAAGTAGTTCTCTGAATTTTTCTGCTTTTACTTGAGTTTTTGAGAGTAAATGTACTTTTATTTGAGTACAAATACTCAGTACTATCCACCACTCACAATCAGTTTTCAAAACAAGAAAAATAAATATTTGACTGAAATCTTACTCATCTGACGAGACGTGCCAAATATATCACAGAAGTCATTGTGAATAGTCAAAATGGCAAAAAAAAATAAAATAAATAAAACTAAAAATACTTTAAAGCCAAACTGCTCACCGCTGCTTGGTTGCAGGACTGTCTGAGTGATCCATTCCACTGAAGTCTTGTTGCTTTTCTGTCGTCTGAGTGCTGAGTTTAGGCTCAAGTCATTGTTCCCCTCATGCACAAAGCTGAATATTACTGTACAGCATGATACCATATGATACCATTGCCTAGTTTCAGGATTACTGGACCTGGCTTAGTGCAGAAATATACTGTCAGCTCTCTCCGCTGCATAATAACTCAGCCCTTCCTTCACTAGACGTGCCCTTATCATTTGGCACGACTGCACTGTAAATATCGACTTATAGAAACATCCTTAACTCATCCTCATGGAAAAGCCTGGTCACGCTCCACACCTGCCTTTATACTCAAATAAAGAAACTATGTCTAGTCTGCACTGCCCTTCCTCCCTGCTCTGAACAAAAAAAAAAAAAAAGAAAAAATTCTTACTTCTCTCAATGTTTAACTTCCTGTGGTCCATGTGGCTCATTTTTTGTTGTGTTAGTTTGTGGTTTAGGTAAAGGAACCTGCCCTCCTCGGTGCATTTAAGAGTTATTCACGTCCTAGAAAGTAGTATACATGACTGTTTTCTAATGCAGCCAGTTCTCATAACAGGATTTCAACTCTTTCTCCTTTAGCTCAGTTTGTACAGAGCACAATGATATTCACCAAAGAACAAAGTAAACACATCTGAAAATGTTTTACTACTTTAACAAGAAAACATAAGCATTATGGTTGAATTTGAACATGTTTGGCATCGTTGGCAGAACAAAGAGTGGACTGCCGCTTATATTCAGATATTCTTTGATGTGTGTCAGACAATCCAATCCGATCCACTTTATTTATATAGCACGATTTTTAGCAAACACAAGGCTTTCAAAGTGCTGCACAACAAGATAAAACACAATAAATAACACAATAGAAACACAATAAAAACATGAAGTAGATAATAGAAAGATAAAAAAAAACAATAAAATAAAATAAAAATAAAAAGCACTACCCGCACAAGATAAAATAAAAATAAATAAATAAGTAAATAAAAATATGCATGTATACACATAAAATCAACACTCTACATGGTGTTAAAAGCCAATGAGAAGAAGTGGGTTTTAAGAAGGGTTTTAAAATGAGACAGAGAGGAGGCCTGTCTACAACAACACTAAAACCAACAATACATTCATCTGTCTCTCAATAATCTCCGATTTCTTGTGCCTGCCTGTGGCCCACTGGTTCTTAGTGAAGACATCAATCTTTAAAAACAGATTACAAATCTGTTGTTTCAATTTTTTAAAAGGCTCAGAGATTTTCTAAAAGAGCTCGGAAAAAACAGCAAGAAATAGTGCATTTGTTGGGGAGTATTTTCGGTCATGGATTAATATGGGTTTGATAGTGAGTATTTCCTGCAGTATGTGGGACTGACACAAAATAAACTACTTTGCTTTGGTTATACAGACAATACAGATTCATTTATTGTTGGTTTTGGTCTATTTAATGGAAAGTGTTGATAATAAGAACATAGGATATCATCGGACACATCACTAGTGGAACGTTAAAAGAAATTTAAATAGATTTCATGGAAGTTTGGATATTTGATATGAAATTGTTTTCTTCTTTTAGGCTTTGTGCTGACTTATTGCACTGATTAAAAGTTGTAATCATGAAGTTGAGTGGACTGATAGCTTGTCTGTTCATCTGTTCTGTTATCCTGAGGTGTCCTGAAGAGAATCTAAATTTAAACACAGAGCATCCGAATACTTAAAGTCACGTAGCACTGCTGTACTTCAAGGCTTTATTAGTGTCCTCTGGCGGTCAAATAAGAAGACTTACTGAATGTGAAGAATGTGAATGAATGCGTCCCAGAACATGGTGGAAACATCTGCTTCTATAATACGATGATGTGGAAACATTTGTCTAATACCACACAAATATTTTCACACAATCCAAATCTCATAAGCATAAAACAGAAGAAAAAGACTAAAAATACATGAATGCAACATGAGTCATGAAGTGAGTATTGATTAAACTATGTTCTGTGAGATGGATGATGGCAAAATGGGATGCTTTGTTGACCCACTCATTCACACCAACATCCTCCGTAAGTGGTGTTGTGGTTCCATAGAACAATTACTTCAGTACGTTTGACTTGCTCTGGCAATCGTCATTACTTACACAACCAGTGGGTGTTGTTTGCCAAAAAACTGTAAACATAAGTCACAGTTGTGGTTTTTGTGTGTAAACATGGTTTATCACAAAAAATTCAACTGACTAGTCAAAAATTCTATTTTTTTAAATTATTCTGCTTGGTGAAGCTCAAACATTCAAGTGAAGTGACAATTAACAACATTCATCTTTGATCTCTACATCTCTAATCTATTAATCCAATTTATGAAATCTGTCATTTTTCAAGTGAAGACAGTTAAAAACAAAACTTAAACCCTGGACTGTTGTATCTCCAGAGAAAGTGACTGACTGACCATAAAGACATGGCTTTCACACAACTTCTCACAAGTTCATTATATATGAGGGGGATTTTTGTCTATTTAAACTTAAAACGCTTACAGCAGTCAAAGCGTGGGTCATACTGGTTTCGGGTGCATTGTCAAATCACTGCAGGCACATCGTTTAACATTTCTAAGCACTATTCGAAACATGTGATGTTTAGTATCTAAAGAATGTCTGTGTAGATTTTGGTAGCGTTTGAATGAAGACTTGTGGAGCTAGATGATTTTATATATTTTGAAAAAATATAGAGTGACAGGCTTCTGAATTGACCATATGTTGCAGTGAGGCAAGCTTTTGTCATATTTTAGTGGATGTGCTGAGAAAATGTTTAGAAACCAATCCCCATTTCACCAATCATGACCCAACTTTATAGCAGAAGAACTTTCCGTGTAGGTAACTGAGATATAAACTTTTCGCATTTGTGGTACCCTCTAGTGACAGAATATTCCAGGACTAGCATTGGAACATGTGCACCAAGTTTGGATACAGTAGCTGATTATGATTTATCATTTATGTAAAATCAAACTTAAAGACATTGGCTTTAAAATGTATAATTTCAAAAACAGACATATAAAAAAAAATCCAACTGAAATAAATACAGAGGCTATGGTTTTTGACACTGCTATCGTCGATCTGAACAAACACCCTTTGAAAGAAAGATATTTTTCGGTTTGGCTCAAACTAAACCAAACTACATGTCTGAACACACACTTAAGACTCCCCTCCACACGCCACCGCTGTAAACAAAGGGAAGAGCTGGTCTCCTACCTCAGTGTGGGATCCATTGCTGCAGTGTGAAGTCAGTCACTCATCAGTTCAAGAAGCTGGACATGCACCGCTGCATCCTGTCTGTGTGTGTTGGCTCAGACACAGTCAGATGTAAATGTCGAATAGCAGTCGGACCAAACGATTGGTGGTTGAATTGTTTGTTCAGAGGATGAAGTTGGAAAAGCAGAGGAAGTGTGTGACTGTTGCATGACCAGCTCCTTATTGAGTCTTCCTTGATTACCGGCTGGAAAGTTCAAAAGCAGGAGAGTCTCCAAAAATAGCACACTTTGAATTTCATTCATTTTCGCTTTTAAATATCTATTTTTATTGTTTTACTGATCTTTATTTTAGATTATATTAGACTATTATGGAAGTAACACTGGCACTTGTAGCACTAGTGGCATTGCCATAATAGTAGAAGCAGTATTAGTAGTATTATGAATACGGTTGATAGTAGCAGTAGTGTTGATTGTACAAGTGTCTGTATTATTTCTTATAATTGCTCTCAAATTATGCAGTGATTCTGTGGCACTGCCTCACATTACATGATGCTACCTCTAGTTAATGTTAACAATAACAATAATATTCAACCGGTGTCATCTCTGTTCATCTTAGATCATCTATTAAAGGACACAAGTACAAGCAGACGCAGATCTGTTTATCTAATATGTGCATGTACTGTATACTGGAAATCATGTGACCAGGATGTATGAAACTGGCAGAGTTGACAAATCCACCCCTGGTAAACAGAGTGGTCACACCCTGTCAGTCAGAGAGGATCAGCAGACACTTTGACATTAGCTGTCTGATCAGCTGACACAGTGGACTTCATGTACGTTAGCCGGACCACATATTTGATTTCATGTCAGACCCAACTTAATACTAATTCATTATATTTTGATTTTATTCTGACTCCTCAACATTAAGTCAGACAGTGGTGATTTAAGTGCTTTGAAGGAACGGACGCTCAAATCAGAACTTTAAAATAAAAGAAGTGGGGTTGTTTTATTAAAATAATATTAAATATTAAAATTTCAGCCATGATTTATGTCTGTTACAGTGAAACTATATTTGTTTCCAGGATATGGTGTTTAATTAGCATTCAGCTGCGGCTGAAGGAGGGAGGTCGGCTCAGGAGAGCAGTGCCAGGTGAGGTGATTTACACAGCAGTTGCTCGATGTCGAATCAGGCTCTGTCCTTTTAATGCAGTGGCGCACTGGATATATTCTAAAAATGTCATCACTATATTACCAACATATTACAAGGTTATTGAATAATGACCATGGTATTACCCCACTATTATACTGTTCATACAATTTAAACCCCTTCTTACTTTGTTATTATTTAGCTGTAAAGTGCATGTATGATCCAGCACCTGTCCTACATCACTACTGCACCATATCAAAATTAAATGACCTTATTGCAAAACAAAACTATAGTGTAAGCGCAGTATTGTAATTACCAGTGCACTTCAAGGGAATATATTTATTTATTTTTCACAATGACAAGTGTATTTACAAAAAATATGCTCACAATTTTATGATCTAATATTTTCAATATATGAATGACTTATTTGTAATCCTTCTAAGACCAGAAAGGTTAATTACAAACCATTAAACATCACTTTAAAAAAAAAAAAATCTCAATTCAAAGTAACACAACTTGCAAAATAACCTCAGATTTGATGCTTTAGTTCAGTTTAAAAGTCTCTGGGTGTGCATCATCAGTTCGATGCTGTTTTCCAGCCATATGATATGTATATCAACACTGGTAGCTTCCCAGCACAACCACAGTTGTTTATTGGCGACCACTGAGCTGCTTGACTTCACAGAAGTGTGAAAGTGTTTCCTTTTTCACTTTCTATTTGTCCTCTGGGGTCATTACCCTGCTCTGCTAATCTCCAATTTTGCCATCTCACAGTCATGTTTTACGTGATCAGTCTCCATCTTGTTTTCTTCAGTCTTGACAGCATGATCTCTCAAAGATATCTAGAAAGATTAAATGGAAAAAAATTAACAAAAAATAAAGGAAAATCTTTTAATTTATTTAAGTTTTCATTCTGATTATTCTGATAAATTTAACTTTTGGGACTTCAGTGTGACTAAAACCTTTAGTCAAGTTGCCCAAATCTTACCAAAGTTTTTAAAACTTTTTTTTTCTTTCTTTTTTTGTGGCCAAGACTCAGACAGTTTGTGGTGTTGCTACAACTGAGGAACACAATCTTTTACAATTTTCAGTACATTCTCAATACAGAATCTTAAATATATAATTTATAGAAGACAAGCACTCAAGCACACAGTATAATGCTACAGACTGTTTCATCAAGGCTGAAACTCAAAGCCATATTCACATCATATCAGAGGAACCAAAGAAACTGGATGATATTGTATTAATACTGTGCGGCCTGAGTGGATTAATGTGTGTACCTTGTCTTTTTGGTCATAACATGTCCTTTGAAAGATTAATGAAGTGACTTCCCACTTGTACTAGTAGTTCCTCCAAGATGGCTGCTTGTATTTAGGGTCAGTCTGGTATGATGTAAATGTATCATACATTAATGATATGCTGACAGAGGTGAAGAATGAATATGCAAATTTTGTGTCTGAGGTCTTCAGCATCCATGCCGATTGACTTTTGTATCGGAGAAGACATCAAGGCCAATTTAGCTCAGTTTTCTGAAATGTTTTTTTCTCAGACTTTGAGCCAGAAATCTTCACTTCAGTTGCACAAACATTAAACAAACCTTTCTGTTTTATTGCCATTTCTATATTCTGAAGATTTTTACAGAGGGCTTTGTTCATATGTAGAGCCTGATTTATAGAAAATTTTATTTTTAAAAACATGAAGAAAATTTGTATGGCTGCTGACAACATTACTGATTCATGGAGTGAGGTCCCTCTGTAAAAACCTTTAACTCTAATATGTCAACAAACATATCCAAAGCCTGGTTTAGATATCTGTTCAGGAAATGTATACAAATGGACACATATTTAATTCGGTAATGGCTAATTTGCATACTTAAACATCAAATGTCAGAAAAGTTGTGATACAAAAAACATGTTGTTTTAATGTCCGTGATCACCTGGGGAAGTTTCATGGCCACATCAACACAAACCACTTCATCGTTGACTTTTGAGATTTAGTTTCATTCTGACTCATCAGATGACTAAGGAGTGTCTCAGCTAATGAATCAGACCTTTTTCACATGCTTACTATTAAACTAAAGGTTTACCATCATATTAGTGTTCAGACAGTTTGTCATATTAGTGTTCAGACAGTTTGTCTCCACTTATATCATTAATGTTATGCTCTGATAGCAGATGCATAAACCAATGATGGGTGGGAATGGTACGACACTGATGGTGTATGATTTGAAATTAACTACCTTACTAAAGTATATATATCGTACAACTGTAAATAATATATAGAAATGTATGTTGAACTGAGAAGAAAGCAGTGAAGTTGTAAACAAGGCACACAGGTGTGTAGATAAGTGTGTTTTCTTGAATTTAATTTGAAACAGGTCAAGATATATGCCATATCTACATAGGTACCAATTCCACCTCATTTTATCCTTTTGGAGAATTTACAGAAAAAGCACAACAGGCAGCAGTGAGCCCTTGTAAGTGATGCAAGCTTAGACAGGCAGCTACCAGCAGCAACTCACTGTGCTTCCTACCTGGGATGTGTTGGCTAAGAGGTGATGGTGGTTTCATAGAAGAAACTGCATCATGAAGACGGCAGCTGACTGACGAAAGAGGTATGTTTGGGAGAAGGTGTGGAGGTTTGGTGACAATGTAGACGATAAGGGTCAAGGGATTTTGGTAGAGGCAACAGAACTGGTTTGGAAGTTGTTTTCGAAGATTGATTAGGCTATTCAATGGTGTCTAGTTGGCTGCGTAGAGGGTTTTCAAAAAGGCTTCTGTTTATTCTCCAGGGGTTCTAGGTTCTTGGCGATGTGTTTAGATAGGAGAGGCTGATCTTGGTAGGAATACAAGATGGGTAGCTGAAAGGATCCGAAGATTTTGGAACTTTGATACCAGAAAATCTTACAGGAAGAGAAGAAAGAGCTTCATTGTCTTCAGGAGGATGAAAGGTTGGATGACGAAGAGTTTGTTCAGTAGGAACATGAGTGTTCTCAGGAGCAGAAGGAGATACAGTAGGTCGCCAGAAGGAGTGCGAAGCTTTCGAGGATTTGAAGACAGATAGGTAGATTGATGGCTAATCAGGGGATTGAGAGAAAGAGCGGGGGATGAATGGAAGGGGTGGAGTTAGAAGTGCAGTGCATCAATACCTGCAGGAGTAAGAACCAGGGCTTGTAGAAGGTCAGATAGAGAGACAATCCCTCTCACCACATCATCACTGTCAACCAACACCAGACGATGTACCTGACAGAAAAACCCAACAGGATGTGATTATTATGTTTCTGGATTGGCTAATCAAGACAGAGTGAATCATCACTAACAACTTGCACCACACAAAAACTATAATGACAAATTTGGGGGCGGTTACACAATCAAATTTGGGTCAGCTACTTAATCTCACTCATCATTTAACACTTGACCAGTAACTTGCGGGTTGCAGTAGCTGGCAGAGCCATATCAGAGTAGTTTGGAGCTGATGGGTGACATACTGCAAGCTGGTGTGTGACTGGTTTTGATTGAAAAAATGGTGGCCTACCTGGTCACGTTCTCGTATTACACTTCGTGGTTGGCTTCACTTCACAGACCTGGAAGGTCTGTCCACTAACTGTATCACCTGTCAATGTTTCTCCCATTTTCTCTTTCTTCTTTTTCCTGGTCTAACAACACAGTGAAGGAGGCAGCTTGGTTCGTCTCCACTGAGCCATGCAACTTTTGATGGGCGGTCCAATCAAATCAATTTAAATCCTTCTTGCAAATATACACTAATTCTTTTTGACTTCACTGAAATTAAAGATGCTCAACCTGCCACTCCACTATAACAACATTCCCATAACTATATCAATCCGCATGAGAACATCGTTCATTCTACATTTAATAAAGATACTTCAGTCAGACTGTTGCGTGTGTGTTACCTCAGCCTTTGCGATGCGATCAATGATGGTCTCCAGTGTTTCGTGAGGGTAACACTTGAGGACTCCTTCCATACAGCATGCTCTAGAGGCGATGGCCTCCTGCATCGTCATGTTCAGATTGTTGTAGTTTTTCTGGGCTGCAAGGTTCTGAATGATGAAAAAAGGAGAAGACAATATTGTTCTGCCACCAGCAGTTAGTGTCAGTTATAAAATTCTGCTGCTAGTAGCAACCAAAGTTATTATAGCTAAAACCGAGTTGAGTTGACTTATACTTTAATTGTCGTGGACTCTAAGTAAATGTAAATGTGAACACTAATTACTGTGGTGTGCAGTAATCCATTCTAAATTATTTTTGGTTTTCTTTCTGGATTGTACTTCTTTTCTTTTCTTTTCTTTTCTTTTCTTTTCTTTTCTTTTCTTTTCTTTTCTTTTTCTTTTTTTATTGAGCATGCTTGTCTCGACTAAAAGGTTTCAGTAATGCAGAATGTGTAAAATGAACTCACAATGACATCAAACCTGGAGTACAGCGCCACCACTTTACCTACAGAGGAGACAGAGACATGTACAGACCATAGATGACACAGACAAAATATATACACAGCTTGAAACACACAAGAAATAACAGAGTGGATCCAAAGTGTTCTGAAAACTCGTCTGTTTTTCATCTGACGCATGAAACAACACAATTTACTATTTGATTACTAAACCACCAAGTGTCAGTGTAATGTTAGACTACCTTGCTCGTTGACTACAGGCAGAGCGGACACTCTTCTCTCTACAAAAATGGTAAGAGCATCATAAACGGAGGCTGTTTCCTGAACTGTCGCAATCTGTTTGAAGGTACCGATCGCCACTTCATTGATCCGCTTTTGAAGAAACCTGGGTTTAGGAATCATGGATCCCTGGAGAGGAGGAAAGAGAACTAGTATGCAATATCTGAAAAAAGAAATCATACAAAGCACCAGTTGCACTCTCAGTTTTTCAGTTCTTCATTTCTGTTTCTTTCTATCCAATCAGAGTAATAGGAAACATTGAGAAACTGAGAGCCTTTTCCGGGCCAGAGAATGAGCCTTTCTCCATTTTAGGGAATTCATTGAGAAATGAATCTGATTCAGAAATGTTTTGTTCTCTTCAGAGAAGCATCACAAAGAGAAGAAGTCTTACAAAGATGTGGAGGAACTTGAGGATGCGTTTGTGAGTGAGGATGTGGAGGACATTTCCTGATACTGGGTCGATGACCGGCAGCCGGTGTATCTTATTCTTCAACAAGGAGTAGATGGCATCAAACAAACTGAGGAACACATTATGGATTATTTTGTTTACATTGTATTGAAGCCCAAATGTTTAGGACAATATACAAATATACCACAAATGTGAGACATTAATTGTAACACACATTTTAAATTCAAAGAACATACTTAAATAGTGTGGTTAAAGGGATAGAGGAGGATGAAAGAAGATGACAATATCACATACCTCTCAAGTAACAACATAGAATGGATTTTCTAAATTAAAATGACAGCTGCTGTGGCATTTAAAGCCCCATTGTTTAACTTTCCCACCTTAAAATAACAGATTTTAAATCATTTTGATGCTACATTGATGTGTAATCATGCTAATGGTGTCTTTCATTTTGTCTGTCCCACTCTGTACGTCTTTTCTCACACAATGTAATTTTAATTTTAATACTTTACGACACTAAGTCACACACCACCAGCTGTTTCACTGAACTGGATCATATTTTATGGAGGAAACTGCTGTTAGTTAATGTTAGCTCAACTGGAGTGCGAGTTTAGAGCACTGGGGAGAGTTAGTGTTTGTACCATAGGCATTTTAGACCACCGGGAAGAAGAGATTTTCAGGTAAATGACAAGTAGCAGAGCCGATCTCGTGCCAGAACTCTAGCTAGGCAAGTAGGTAATGTAACTGGCTCAGCAGCCTCTATGGACATAATGACAAAGGAGAAGAGACCAAAGGGGACGCTGACAGAAGAAGCTAAAAAGAGAAAAGGAGAGAGGGACCAAGCAAGAAGCCAGTCTAATGCTGCCGGAAGAGTAAATTTGGGGATGGCCTTGGCGAGAACTTTGTGAAATAAATGGCTGAAAGACAGATGCTAGTTTTTGATCAAAGTAATATAATTGCTTTAATATAGTAGATTACATTTGAAATGGTGAAGTGTAACTATAACACTAGGTTGAATTAACTTTTCCAAAGGCTGTTTTCACCTGCAGTCAGGAGTGATGCTGATCAGTCTGTTGATAGAGTACTGTAGATAGATCTCTGCAAACGGAGAGAAACACAAACATTAACTTTAACACAAATTACTATAACCAAATGTACTATAGATGTTTATTTCTAAAATGTTTTCTTCATTAACACTTGCAGTACAATATGATGGTATTTTTGTTGTACAGACCTCTCCATGTTTCTATTTTGTGTTCTTCAAGCTCATAGATCTGAACCTGCAGACAAATAAAAACATCATGACAGATCGGACAGTGATGGTCTGCAGTGGGTTTTATTTGCAGTTTCCTGCTTCATAATTTGACTTGTGACAAAACAAATTTCAACAGATGTACAACAGACGTACATCTTGTTGTGGAGAAATTGCTGAAGTCAAAGGTCAATGGTGAGGTCAGAAAGTGTTCAGGAGCCTCTGATGTCTTATGCTGTAGTATTTATTGACGCTTGACCAAGGAGAATTAGAGACACTCTTAAAGTACATCAGAAGTGCCTGAGTCGGTCTCACATTCTGCCCAACTCATGCTGGTGGTCAGACTTTAAACCCCAAGATAACACCACAAATACTATACGCCCAGAATTAGTCAAAGAGAATGTCTTTACCTATGCAGGTGTTATTGTCAGCATATTCTAGTCTGGAGACACAGATGTCTGTTTACGCAGATTGGAACGTCAACAGCAAGCTATCTATTATGTCTAGGAAGGCAGAAATAGGTCTCTTCGACCCTGACCACAGTGCTGAGATAGACTGGCACCTACTGTTCCCTATCGAAGAGAAACAATTAATACTGCCGAGGACCTCAAGGCCCACATGTGACCTCGTGTAACCTAAGGATAGAAAATTCCATAACACATCTTTATTTGCGATGAATGTTTAATATGAAGATACCATTTCGAAGCACAGCTCACCAGAGGAGACTTGTAATAACGATGGAGAATGTTGATGAAATCAGTGATGGTCAGCATACCTGCGAGCACACAGACAAAGGTGAAGAAATGTTTTCAAGCTTGAAATGCTGTAAATCTAATGAACTAAAGTTGGTCTTAAATAGTTAATTTCTTCGATACAATGAAGAAAAGCAAGAGGCAATTTTGCACCTATACATATAATAATTCACAGTTACAGTTTTTGGACTTTGAAGATAGATATGCCTGTGTTTTGTTATATATGCGTGTGGTATTAAGGGTATTAAGGGTGTAAAAAGTATTCATCCAACAACTTTGTTTACTGTGTGTAAGAAGTTTACCCATGCAGCAGGCTGATGCAGTTGACACATACGTTTAAGACTTGCCGTTTCAGTTACAGGCAGAAAGGTAACACCGTGGACCGTGCTTTTAAGTGTCACAGTGATCACCTCTGTATTCAGTGAGGCGACGGTGTTTGTAATGTAACACAAATGTCTTAGTAGTTGTTGACCTGCTTTCCTCTAAATGTTAACACATAAACTGGGACCGGATCATTTGAAACCACCTGTCCACAGAAGGGAAACCTGAACCCACAGACTTGGACTCTGTGGGTAGGAACCCAATGTAGGTCACACGTACATATATTAAAAATATACATATTTAAGATGCTTTATAAAACGGACTCTGATTGAGAGATTTAGAGATGTTTTATGGCTCACCCACAAAACACTTAAGCTTGCTGTCCCACAGTGGTGCTGCCCTCACACCATTAGCCACCAGAGCAAAGAAGGCCTTCTTCACCTGACAAAAACAAAAGTTTTTCAAGTATTCCAACCCCAAATTGTCATGTAGTTTTTGCAAACAGTCATCTTGCTGTCAAAATGGGGATTTGTAAAACAAACCTGTAGTGTTGTGTCAAAATGACCAGTTTGGAGCTGGTAGGAATGGCATCATAACAGCAGTGACTCTTCATGAAGTTCGTGTATATAACGTGTCAGGCTCTGTGCTTGCAGGGGGCACAAGAGCATGTCTTCCATATGTACAGTTGTCTACAAACAAACAGTTGAAAACACAAGATGAACTAAGAGGCTGTAACAACTTGGTCAAACCTGGACTATTTACAATCAATTACCTTTCCTATGCAACATACTCTGCAGAATAGTGGGACAAACTGAGTGGTGCATGAATTAGGAGCTATTATCAAATAATAAACACACAAAGTTTTTAAAATCTTCTCTTCTTTACCTCTGCTCTTCATTGAGAGAACATCCTCCTCCTCATCCTCGTCTTGGTCCATCTCAAATAACGGTACCTAGAACGGGAAGCATTCAACAGTTATATACACAGCTCTGCAGTGATTCCCCTATCCATGTTTGGCAGCTTTTGCTCCACAGCAGCTTCACACAGCTATCTGAGATTTGAGCTGTTATGATTCATTTCTGTTACTGAGTGATAACTCATTTCCTCACTGATCTATTTATACTGTGGTTAGATAATGTCAGATTGTATCTTGTTACAAGCTAATCACATCCAAGAGTTTTGACTTCTGAGAGGCTGCAGGCAGTCTCTTCAGCTGTTGTTGGTCAAGAAATAGCTTCAAAGTGTAAACTTACTTCCACAGAGTCTTGTTTTTATTTGGACATGTTGAATAGTCATATCACATGAAAACTAGAAGCTTTGGAGTGACTGAAATGCATCTTTGATGGAGGCAGGCAAGCAGCTTTTCCTAGCTCACAGTCTATGTGCTCTGCTAGGCTAAACCTTAACAAAGCTACCATTGTGTAGAACGCATGTAAATGGAACTGATATTTGTCGCATGCTTTACTTCTCAGTAAGACTTTTAATATATAAAGTCAACTATTCCTTAATTTGGGATTTGATCATACAACCATTTTGGAAATTTCTTTGTCAATGGTGAGAAAAACTGTTGTACAGTTTGCATCAGACAGACCAGGAAAGTCCAGATGTACTCTGAGGGGTTGCTCAAAACACCTGTGGTTTTTCATTACATACAGCCAAACAAGTCTAGTCTATGTTGGAATCATGTCATTGTGTCTAAGGCAATCATTGTAGACGTAGCAGCAGTGTCTGCAGCTTGGCTGATGCATGCCATTGCAGCATGCCAAGAACCCTTTGGTGAACGTCAACATTGAGCGAAGAAAGGTTATTTTGTCCAAAGAAACTGTTACTTTAACTCAGGGGAAATTACAACCTTAGACTGGACATTTTTACGTCTAGGTCACTCTTGTTGTCATCACTTTGGTCCAGATAACTATTAGATGGTTTGCCATGAATCCTAATTAGCCAGACTTCTTCTAGCACCTCCATGGCTGCCATTATCTCCCAATGTTTCATCTAGCTCCTTTTCATTTCATTTGTCCAGTACTTGATGATATTCCCATCATCCTCAACTGCACTTTGACCATGATGGTGAACACAAACATCTTATCTGTTTAACATCAGCAGGTGAGCGTTGTCATTACTGTAAGAGCACGAGCGAAAGAGATAAAGGTCTAGTAAGGCTGCTACAAAACAAAAACCTACAATGTTCAGGAAGGGCTACAAATTCCAGCATGCATTGGAGCAAATATTCAAACGAGAACTTTTAAGGCTGAAGTGGAGAAGGGTTCCATGTGAACAGCAGTAGAAATTGGCTCGAGGAAATGAAAGCAGCTCTGTTGCACTGTTATCACCGTGAACTTGAGGAGTGATTGATTTAGGTCAGTGTTTCTCAATCCTGGTCCTTGGGACCACTGCCCTGCACGTTTTAGATGTTTCCTCCTCCACCACACCTGATTCAAATGAGTGGCTCGTTATCAGGCCACTGCAGAGCTTGATGACGAGCCGATCATTTGAATCAGGTGTGGTGGAGGAGGAAACATCTAAAACATGCAGGGCAGTGGTCCCCGAAGACCAGGATTGAGAAACACTGATTTAGGTAAAGGGGTCAGATAGAAGGACTGTCTTATGCCAGTGTGTGCACCCATTGACATTCTTCTTCATCCATATGTTGACAAGTCACCCTCTGCTCGTACAGCTTCAATGCAAACAATCATTATTTTCTATACTTAGTTGGCAATTAAATGTCTCAAATGGTAATTGAGAGTTACAGTTTCAAGCTGTGGAGGCGGGGCTGAGTTGGCATTCAGCCGCAGGAGAGAGAGGCGAGCAGTGCCAGGTGAGTTCATTTACACAGCTGTTGCTTGTTGTCTAATCAGACTCTTTCTTTCAATGCTGTAGCACTGGACCTCAAGATACAGCCACGCTCACGCAGAGAGGGGTCTAACAGATGCTCCAGCCTGTAATATATGAGTTGCAAAGAGACAGAGAGAGTAAAATAATTATCTGTAACTGACTGTTGTGACTATGCTGGGAAATCGAGCTCTGCTACGCAATCCTTCCCAAGATAAACACGCGAGACAAAATGGGAGGTGAGGAAAAGAGGACAGAACACTAAACACAGAACGATTCAAACAATGAAATCAAGGTTTCAGGGCTCTGTTGACATCTCACAGCTTAACAGTTACAAACATAGCATCATGCACAGAGACATCCAAGCAACGCAGCAGACCATGAAAGGGTTGATTTCCATCATGTAATCTAGTTAACGATGACTATTTATACACTACAGAAGGTTACGATCAATTATACGAATGACTTGTTGTGAATCAAGAAATGGTCTTAACGTTGGCTGAGGGACATCATAACGGCATCAAAAGCATTCCTAGCAGTATTTTTTTTTTTTTTAATTATCTGCTTTTAACTTGCATGTTGCACAGCTTTCAGGTCCTGCTCATTTGTTTAAAGGACCAGTATGTACAGTAGTTGCTGATTGTATCTGCTGATTGCAACCCCCCTCACCTCACTCACTCTCTTTCTCCTAGTAACTGTAGTTTCTCCAACCTATCCAGAGCCAGTGTTTTGTTTGTCCCTTCTGGGCTGCTGTAGCAACATGAACATGGCATGCTCCGTGGAAGAGGACCCACAGCGTTCGTTGATATGATAGGCTCATTCTAAGGTAAAACATAATGATTCTTATTTTCAGGTCATTATATACTCATGAAAAAAAAAGTTATGAATATATTAAATGTCTGCTATATTCTGTAAATGGGGCCTCCTAAATCATGTTATTGATGTACAGAAGCATACAGATTGTGAATAATAAGTAAACAGAAACAGATGGTGCAGATAAAAAAGAAGTAGGTGTCAAGACCTGCAATGTAAAAGTAGCCTGGTGGTCAGCCAAGTCATGTCCAAACGCACACCGACACAAACAGACAGCCATGTGAAGTGGAGAGATCAGAGGAGGATGGGGTGAGTTAGCAGCGTGTCTTACCTCTGCAAAAGGCTCCATGGCTGGAAAAGAGAAGCAGAAGGTCTCCCTCTTTGGGAGCAGACCAACAAAACCCTGGACTACAACCCTCGCCCTGCTGTCCAACCCAGACATCTGGCAGGCTCTGCTACCATGTCAAATAAAGAAGTGCTGAAAGAGAGCAGGCATGGCGAGGAATGGCAGACAAAGAGAGGAAGGAAAGATGAAGGTACTGGACACAGAAGACGAGGGAATCTGTGCACCACCGGCCAGGCTTCAGCCAGCTGGGTCTAAATGTCTGGGAAAGACTGAGGTCTAAATCTGGACTGAGGGGCGAGAGGCCTTTGGCATTCACAGACAGAGAGAGAGAGGAGGGAGAGTGGGAGGAGAAATGTGTACAGGGAGAGTTAGGGGGGTGGCAGACACATACCCTATATGTTTTTGTGGTACTTCTCATGTGGCAAATAACAGTTCAGATGGATGAAGTGAGCCCTGCAAGTTGTAATCATGCACCATATGCATGATGTACTGGATGATTAAGGGGGGAGTTTATAAATCTCTTAATGGTCTTGGTCCCACCAATTTATCAGATTTGCTTTTAATCTATGAAGCATCCAGAACCCTCAGGTTCAAGAAAATCCAGCAAAAACACCGCATGGTCCTTTAAAACTCACCAATAACTGAGAAGAATGACAAACTTCACAGAAGAAGTGAGCACAGTGCAGATGAGTTCATTCCTGATGAATGTCAGCACAATATTTGATTTCCTTTAAGCTCTGCTTTTGAAACACAACTACAACTATGTTCAGCCTATAGCTGCTAACTTTGTCATGGTGTTGGGCGGATGGCGTACAGTGGCAGAGTTTTTTTGCAGAAAAAGAAGAAGAAAGAAGAAAGTTGTGGGCCGTAAAACCAAAACGATGAGGTGACAGACAATAAATAACTCTGTATTGCCAACAGTGATGAATCTCTGTGGGTTTGTCACAGTGAGTAACAACTTTCACATTACTCATCTGATCCATTGTTAACAGAGAAAACAAAATAAAGTACATGTAGACCAGTGCAGCTTTAAGGCTTTCACAGTCTGACTGTAGATGTTCAGGTTTCATTCCACTGTTACATGTCAAACTATTTATAAATGCACTGAACCACTCCACTACACGATCCATTCATTTTCAGAGCCTTAAAATTCTGATAAAAATATTATTTAAAAACATTGTTTAAAATGATTCAAAAACACAATGCAGCACCTGTTAACTCCCACGGAGACAAAATTGTGTAAAAAAAAAATTCACCACTTCACACATTCCAGCAGATATAACTTCGAGAAAGGTCTGCGAGTTGTATTTGTGACATACAGCAATCCTTACTAATAATAAATGGGGTTCTCCAAACAGGCCTGTTGCTGCTGGTTAGAGAGAGGGGTGCAGATATTAATAGTTTACAACCGCTTGGAGTCCTGACATACATGCAGAATACCACTGGCAGTTTTCTGTGTCTTCACTCCCACAGCACATTTAACAATTCTCTCCAGAGTGAATGTGTCACGGTGCGTGCGTGTTTCAAACACATGCTGTTGCAGCTGTAAACAGGGTCACTGTTGGCTAACTGCTTTATGAGGTCATATGAATGAACTGTTTTGCTTACACTACGAGGCATTCTGTACATTTGTAATGTAATAATGTAATACTATTGGACTAATATTAGTCTTGTATTGTGGGTTTCTCTTTATAGGAGATAACCAAACTAGTTGGCAAACACACACACACACAAATATATATATATATATAATTTTGGATTTTCCATTTTCCTATATACAGAAGGGCCACAAACAAAAAACAACTCAGAATTCTGACTTTAAATTCAAAATATTGAGTTTTTTTCTTTTCTTTCTTTTTTCTATTTTTCTTTAAACAGAACTTATATAAACACGCATGTAGTGTTCCACTGGGACAGGTTGTAATTTTCATGCCCTTTTTCTGTCCTGACCACACTGGATGAAAACTTTCAGAGGCTCAACGTGCTAGAAAAAGCCAAAGTGGAAAATGCTTTCATAACTGATGAAAAGTAAGTTCATCCACTTGTCATGGAAAAATTCTATTGCATTACAATTGTCTTTCTGACATTTATTTCTGTGCAGATGTGCAGTCAGGAACAGACTACACAGGCTGTTAGTGAGGCTCAAAAACAAAATGCATGGAGGCGATATTTAAATAAATAAAAAGAAATTTCTGTTATTAGAGCACGCATACAAAAGGTTAGGGCAAGAGGGACGCCCTCGCTCGAAAGTGCACTCTAAAAGGTCACAAGTGTAGAAGTTCTTCAACGGAAAATTATTTCTCCATTTTGATACACTTTGTACAAACATTTTTTGCGAACAAATGCGGAATTATATAATTACGTGGTATAGGTTTCCTCGCTGCTGTCCAGACGGCCAGTTGATCACAGCATAAACAGGTTACAATTTATTTTGATAAACTGTCTAGACAGTCATAAGGTTAAAGCGTCAAAAAGTCATTCACCGGAAAATTCCATCACACACTCTTGTGAGCTTCACCAGACTTTACACTGTTAAACTTTAAATCTGTTTTTTTTTTTTAAATCACCCAGATAAAGACCCAATCGTGAGATTTGTACCACAGATAACTTTTATTTTTAAATCGTCAACCTGAGCACTTCATACAGCCCTTCAACACATTTTACAAGTTTTTTGTAAGTTAGTAAAAATATTATTGCCACATTTCTGTTCAGTTAAAAAAACTTCAAATAGTGTTAATATATCAACTCTGTATTGCAGCCAATAAACATGACGGCGGAGAGGTCGAGTGTCAAGTGGAATCTGCCAAATGTGTCAGAGCAGACTGTAACTTCTTTCAAGACTCCAGAAAGACTTTTTCCCCCAAGATACTTTAGAGTTTATACAGACATTTAGAAACTATTTCCACACCTCCTGGGCCCCTGAAACGCCTTAGCGTTATTATTTAAGAGCATCTTACAGATTTACGCAAGTTTTAATATATGTAATATCATTCATATGTCATGTTGTGAATAACCAAAACATCAACAACCAAAACGTTACGGCCTGTTCATGCCGACGTGGTGTTCCTCATAATGGATCTGAGATGTTAGACTGATACTGTGTGAAGCGCAGTATTCAGACAGAAAAATGTCAGCTGAGGTGAAGATATTTACGAGAGGCAGAGATGAGAAGAAAGTGACATGAATTAAAAAGCATGATTACAGACACGCTTTTCTGAAGCTCTTCATGTCCTCTTAAACAAACAGCTGGGTTTGTTGACAAATTTAATCAACAAAAACGTTGACCAGCTAATTGTTTAAGTCATTTATGTTTAATGGCATTTTGTATTTCTGTTAATGGGGCAAAACAGGCACTTTAAAAGACCCTTCTTGGGTTATTAAAGGTCTAGTGTGTATATGCAGGATTTAGTGTCATCTAGTGGTGAGACAGCAAATTGCAACCAACTGAATACAAGTTCCTTTCTAAACATTTGGCATTTGGCAAAACTCGCCCCACATGTTGAGTCAGTGTTTGGTTTGTCCATTCTGGGCAGTGACACATGGCAGACTGTGAAAGATGACCTGCTTGCTTTAAATGACCTATAACAACATTTATATTCTTATGTCTCACTCTATTTCATGCATAATCTAAGCATCAAGTGTGAATATAAGCTTGCATGAAGATATAAATGCTACATACTGACACTGCACAGCAGTTTGGCATCTGTTAATAAATTGCATAATAAAACTCATCTGTAAACAATTTAGCTTCCACACTGTCTTTTAACTTCTCACAATAGGAATGAAAAAAAGAAAACTTTTTAGATAATGGGATATAAAACAACAAGTCATAGTGAAACACCAGTTCTGCCTCTCTGTTACAATACATGTTGGCAAGTGTTAGTGAACATTGTCAACTTCAAGTAGTTTTATGTTACTTTTCTAAAAGTCTCCTCACAGCAGATGAACATTTTTTTAAATAAGATTCTTTCCCCCCTGAGGATATATAAGAAATCTTAAACTGGTTCCTCTCAAACAGCAAGCTCTGAACACCAGCCCTCTCACTCAACTCAAGTGTTAATGAGTTTAAGTGGTACTTTCTATGTTTGTGTTCATAAACATACACTGTTGTGGTCTGCAGGGATTCTAGTGTTGGACTCGCATATGGCAACTTTCAAAGAAATTCTACGTACTATTATTGTCTATTGTCACACTGAAAAACAGAAGTCCTTTTTTATGTTGTTGGTAGTAACAGCTATCTTTGTGCATGTCAAACTGAGTAATCAGAGTTTCAACTTCAAGTATCTCTAAAATACTGCGTGTCAACATCATTAATGAAAATGAACTTTAGGTGAAACACGCCAGCAACACTATCAAGTAAAATCAAGTACTGACATTTTTTTACATGTTTGAAATAAGCTGCAGAAATCTCAACACACCGAACAAAGTCTGGTGAGCTTGGAATGCAACTTTTCTGCAGCGCTCCTCTTCTTTAACTCCCCATCCCTCCCTTCATTCATCTCCTGAAAGCCCTTTTTCCCCCTCAACCTCTGCATTTCCACACAGTTAGTCCATAAGGCTAGGACACTATCTGCCCGACCCCTTAACCCCAAACCAACAAGTCTAATAGGACCGGTTCAGACCAAATCAGGCACTACAGGAAGACTCAGGTCCTCCGATTCATTTGAACGGGGGTGGAGGAGATGATGAAACAGGATCGACACAACCCTACATCACACTGCTGTGACCAATGCAGCAATCAACTGATTAACCCGCTCCAGCCTGAAATATCACTGAAATTGATTTGTGTGTTTGTTTTAGAGGGAGAGAGACAGTGGTGGTTAAGCAACAATAACACTGAATGAGGAGAGGGAGCACCAGTGAGCCAGTGAATATTGTTTCAGAGCAGTTATGTTAAGCACACACACAAGTGTTGCACAACCCTGTGCTAATCTCTGCAACGCCTGATTTGGTCTAAATGGATTTAAGATATTAGAGAAATCACAGTATTGTGTCACTATCACCACCTCTTTGGACCATGGTATCCTGTAAGGTAGTGTTAGCTTTGCAGTTTTGTCCTAGCATGAGTTCATAAAAACACATGCTAACGTTGCATTCACAGTTTCAAGTTTAGTACCAAAAAACAAGTTATGAACATGTACAGGCTGATGGGACACGGTGTTTAAAAGAAAGTGTTATATTTGCAAGGGGTTGATGATATACCCACGAGTTAAAGACTTGTCTGAAACCAAACACTGCACAGCAGATTATATTAAAAAAGTTATCACGTCAACACATTTCATTCTCTGTCAGGACGTTCATGAGGTAAACAGAACAAGAGAATGATGCAGTTCTTGTTATTAAGTATCTAGCAGTATGTAGCTAACTCAGACTTGAAGGATAACATTGCATTGATGCAAAGTTGTTCATATTCACATGCTTATGTTAATTAGATTAAGGTAATACTTTGATATAGTGCTGACATTATGGTCACACCTGTCTCGTCTTTTATATTTGTATAGATTCATGAAATCTTATTTAAATCCAGGATTTTTTTTTTATCTATTTACATTTATCTGAACTTAATATAGGAATGTTTATGGATTAATATCGAATGATATTGTGATGGAGCGTTCTTTTCAAACAAAATGATGTATATTTAGAAAATGACTGTGACTTAAACTGTCAATTGGTTACCTCTTCATGATGCTCCTACCCCCTGCCTGCAGTAGAAACAAGCCTCTGGGATTCATTGTGTTTTTATCCTTTGATGATTTGTGTTAGGATGGGTCACTTTTATATTATGTAGATTTGACAACTTAAGCAGACAAATGAATCTCACTGTGATTGATTACAAATCCTCAGCATGTTTCAAGTCTCTGCAGGATGATTTTAATGAATGCAAAATCACTGCTCAAAAGTCGAGAATACATTTCACCTGAACTTGGCATGAATATGAAACAGAACAAAAACACTGGCATGGTCCTTTAGGTGTTATGTATTATCACCGGGGTTGCAGTAATGGAGGTTTATCTCAAGATAAGAAAGAACTGAAAATTGAAAAAAGCCAATGTTTAAATGGTTCCTCAATTTTCTGCAAAAATCCAGCTGGAACATTATAATGACTGCTATTGTAAGTACTTTCTCCTGATAACCAACTACAATTCTTAGAACATCTACAGAACAGAATCCACTTCCTTCTACAGTGTTTGTTAAGACTGGGCTTCAAGAACAGTACCCATCTATTTAAACATGAAAATTCAATAGAAGGATGTTTGGGGAGAGGTTAGGGCTAAGACCCTGAGCTTTGTGGCTGTTCTGGGTATCAGATGAATGTTAGTAAACTGGGTCTCAAAGTGAGGCAAACTGTTGGAGCAGCAGGCTCTGGGAGAAGCCGGGCTGAGGGCTTGCACAGGCACTGCTGGCGACACTAGATCCAGGACTTGGCGAAACAGGCAGGCTGGAGGGCAAAGCGACGTCCCTGCCGTCGGCATTGTCTTGTTGGGAGCGCTGCTGTTGGCTGACCACCACCCTGCAGGACACAAAAGGAGAGGATATAATTAAGTTCTGTACTCTGTTTAATATTTTGTTCTCTGTATCAGTTAAGGATAGGAAAGCAGCGTCAGTGCGTTGTGCGTGTACCTGGATCTGGATGGGCTGACGAGGACTTGTCTGTGGTGTTCGAACCTTGAGGTGTAGGTACACTGGGACCACTACAGACACAAAGACAGCCACAGAGAAAAGACAGGTTCAAATCAAATCACTGATGTTCCGATTAAATGACATACACGTTTGTTGTTCTTTCAGACAAATTAATGTCGTCTTTCCGCGGTTCCTCACCATGTGAGCAGGGTCGTCCGTTCCCAGATGGATTCCTTTCTCACAGAGACTCCTCAGCAGACGGATACCTGCATGCAAGACAGACAATTTACATGCACGATCTATAAAATCTGGATTCAGTCTGCCGGCAGTTTCAGTGTTTCCTCTGCACTCATTCTCTGTTTGGATGGTGAGCAGCTTGACCCTGACATCGCCAACTTGCAGATGGTTTCTGAGTGAACTGAGTGATCTGAGCTAACACTGCCAATGCTTCTGAGAGTAACATCACTACTGTGAAAATGCTGTGTATTTATAGAACACTCATACCTCTTTGCCTGTTGTTCCAATATTTCCGCTCCCACTGGTCCAGCAGGATGTTGAGGTATCTCGGGCACTCGAAAAAACGGAGGTAGCGAGATGATAACGCCGAAGGGAAAATTCGCTCAAACTCTCCGAGACGTTCCAGCTCGTCTTCGCTCGCTGCCAGCATGCGGACGTCATCTGGAGTTAAGACATCCAACACTGTGGAGAAGAAGTCCTGACAAGAGACAAAGATACACTTTATGGTTTTGATTCATTAATAATGAAACCAGCACCCATCACAGCACCAGTGGAAGCTCATAAGAGTAGTTAAGTGTTTTTTCCCCCCCTAGAATCCAAATCCTTAGTGTGTTTGTTTTCATTTACCTGGTCGGGGTAGCGCTGTGTGAGGTAGAAAGCCCGTTTCACCTTTTCATCAACAGACAGATCTGGCTTGGCCTTCTCCCTGGTCCCGCCACACAGACTATAAACATACGCAAAGACAGGTGTTGACTCAACAATAACATCTTTTCTGAGGCTATTATCACATTAAAAGTTGTTTTTAAATTATGAGCACATTTGCCTAGTTTTGCCTCAGTCTCCGGAGGCCTTGGTGTGTAGTACCACCAGTACCTCCTCCATACCTGGTGCTGGAGCTGGAGGGGCTGCTGCAGGGGGCGGTCGCATCTTCCTTCTGGGGAATACGGAAGCCAGCCAGGTTCAGGAGGTCTCTGATCATCTGTCCTTTGATGGAAGCATCCAGTGCTGTGTTGGAATGGAGGCTGGACCAGAAACACAAAAGTTACAAGATGTACTTTGAAAACTTTTTTTTCATGTGTTTTTGTGTGTGTATGTGTCACCTTGGTGATATGTTGACCTCAAGGAGCCAGGGTTTCAGGTTCTCATCCAGCATGATGTCAAAGCCGAACAGCTCGTGACAGCTATAAGGTGTCCGTACGTTCATCTTGAGCAGGCTGTTAACGTACGGTTCTGAGCTGTTGACCAACACCGCAGGGAGGTTAGATTATTTCAGAATCAGCATTTCAAGTCTCTAGTCATTCACCACTACAGCTTCAACATGTCACGAATGTTTCTGAGACTCTACCTACTCCTCTACAGCCAGGGTAAAAGATTCCATTTCATTTTTTTTCCTTTTATGTTGTTCATAGTTTCTTTATTTACAGTCAAGTAGCTTCATTCAAGCAGCTGTATGTTAAATGACTGAACTTGGATATTTTTTAACCACAGTATGCTTTCAGGTCAAACAAAGAGCTTCATTAGCTTGTGATGCTAACGCTTCACTAAAACGTAATAACTCTCTAAATCTGCAGTTCTGCAGTCGATTAATGTCTGAATGGAAAAACTTACGCAATGACAGTTTTGATCACAATGTCTTTGATCTTCTCCCAGATCAGAGTGGTGTTGACTCCCCGAGCACCGAGGTACTGCCACAAGGCCTTTAAAGCCCTGAAACACACACACACACACACACACACACACACACACACACACACACACACACACACACACACACACACACACTTAGTTGGAGTGCCCAGACACTGTTTGTATGACAGTAGCAGATGTGTTGCACATTTGAGAACCCGCATTAGAGGCAAAGTTATAGTTTACATAGTGGTTTACTAAAATTATTTGGATGTCAAATCCAGTAATTATTCATTCATTCATTCTTCTCTCACTCCATGTTTAAAAGTTTCATTCTGTTCTTGTGTCAAATGTTGGCTCGGCTGCATTCTGTCAGGTCGAGCCTTTAACCCTCCCTTCCCACCTGTCACATATTATTTCCTTCCACGCCCTCATTTTTTCCCTTTCCTTCGGATCACTGGGAGCCATGCTGGCACCACTCGCCGGCATTGTTCACACCCGTGGTGGCCGGAAAAGAACCTCCATACCGAGGCGCTGGAGACAACGAGGCTGCAGAGCTGGGGTGAAACGGAGGATGGAGAAGAGGAAGTTTAAGCCCTACATCCCTGCAGTCATCACTGGAAACGTGAGATCGTTTGCAAATAAAGTGGATAAACTGGAAGCGCTTGCCAGGACACAGAGCGAGTACAGAGAGTCCAGTATCGTGTTTCACGGAAACGTGGCTGCGCAAGCAGATACCGGACTCCAATGTCACCATTCCCGGCTTCCAGACGGTTCGAGCCGACAGAGGCACCACCGCGACCAACAGGTGGTGTCACCCGGGCACCTCTCTGTTAAAGAGCGGGTCTGCAGCCCAGACATCGAGCTTGTCGCCGTCGGACTTCCTCCATATTATTTTCAGAGGGAGTTTACCAGTGTCATCGCCATCACTGTTTACATTCCTCCCTCTGGAAACGCAGAAGCAGCGTGTGATGCCATCCACGCTGTGACAGCAGGACTTCAAACAAAACACCCTGGGGCCTTTGACATCATCACAGGTGACTTCAACCATGTTTCTCTCTCATCCACACTCCCTTCTTCCAGTTTGTCAAATGTGCCACTCGCTTTGGACCTGCTGTACACAAATGTTAAGGATGCGTCACTGCCCTGCCACCACTGGGCAGGTCAGGCCACAACCTAATCCTGCTCTCACCATCATACAAGCCTGTGGTTCAGCAGCACCCAGTCACAGTGAGGACAGTGAGGAAATGGTCTCCTGAGGCCATGGATACACTGCGTGGAGCGCTGGAGGCCACAGACTGGGACGCTCTGTATGAGCCACATGGTGAGGACATTGATGGCCTGACTGACTGTCTCTGAGTACATTGGGTGCTGTGTCGACAACACCATCCCCCCTAAAGAGGTCCGCTGCTACCCTAACAACAAACCGTGGGTAACCAGCAACCTGAAGGCCCTTCTCAACGAGAAGAAGAGGGCCTTTAGATCACGGACCAAGCAGAACTCAAACGGGTACGAAGGGAGCTCAAATGCAGCATCAGGGAGAGAAAGGACAACTTCAGAAGAAAACTGGAGCACAAACTGGAAGATAACACCAGGGATGTCTGGAGTGGGATGAGAGATTACAGGCTTCCAGAGGAGAGGTGGGGGAGCAGCGGAGGGAATGAACGACGTGCGAATGAGCTGAACCAGTTCTTTAATAGGTTCAACTCCAACCCCCCCACGCCTGGCAGCCTCTCTACTGCCTCTACTGCTTCTCCGATCAGCCCCATGTTGGGGTTAATGATGCAATTATCTACCTGCTGCAGAAGGCTTACTCCCTGGACAGACCCAACACCTCAGTCCAGATCATGTTCTTCGACTTCTCCAGCGCCTTCAACACCATCCAGCCCAGACTGCTGAAAGCCAAACTGGAGAACACGCGGGTGGGTGCTCCCCTCGTCACTTGGGTCGATGACTATCTGACAGGCAGACCACAGTTTGCGAGATTACAGAACTGTGTGTCTGATCGTCTGATCAATAACATCGGGCCCCAGGAACTGTACTGTCCCCTTCCTCTTCACCACATACACTGCTGACTTTAAGTAGCGTTACCAAAAGCCAGCTTCCGTCTTCTTCCGCTTTGCAGGGGCGATAGCCTGTAACGTAAGCACGTTGTGTCACACTAAAAAGAATCCGTGCGAAACGTGAGCTTTAAATTTAATCAAACGAGGCTTCGATGCAGTGGAAATTGCTCGATCATTTTTTAATCGAGTTATTCGAGGTACTCGAGGAATCGTTGCAGCCCTAATATATCTATCTATCTTCCTCCCTCATCCCCTGCTTTCACGTCTTCAAATAAACCAACATTCCTCCCTCCATCATTCTTCAACTCGAGCATGAATCTTTCTGTTACCATTTGTGTCCCTGGCACGCCTTATCGTCGCTGTTTGTCTGGTACTCAGAGTTTTTCTTGTTGACGCTGTAGTTGGTCAGGTGCATGAACTTGTTGCTCAGAGTCTTCATGGAAGACGAATACCTACAGAGAAGAAACACAAATGTGGAATTCCAACAAACGAATCAGCTTTTTGCAAGTCTCTGACATCTTATTCAAAGTGTGTTGATTTTTAGATCACACACTTTATCATCATTTACATCGTCTTATTTTACATGAACTAATCTACAGCATTTATAACTGTGGTAGATGATATGAAAACTGACTTGCAGCTGGCGAATCGAACAAGTCCGTCAGAGAAGATGTAGATTCTGAGCGGTTCGAAGGACGTCACATAGACGTAGATCCGCAGGTCAAACTTGTTGCCGCTGATGAGGTAGGGCTTGTGAAGGTACCTGCAAAACACAACCAGAATAAAAAATGCTTTATCCTAAAGACTAATGGGTAATGTAGTGTCCAGTACTGGAAATTGGTCTCTGGATAACTAACTTCCAAACCATTACCCTATTATCTATTCTGGGCTACTTACTGGACCAGGAGCGGTCTCCTGCGAGGCATCTGGCTCCATCTGTGGATGACCTGGATTCCTATTCCTCTGGCTGACGCAGGCTGGGACGGATGAGAGGAGGAAGAGAGAATGTAAGAACACACAAAATAAGCAAATATGTTTCTTTAATATGTTTTCCAATAAGCATCATTATCTGGATGAATATTTTGGAATATTAATTGCCAAATAGCTTGTTTCACCTTTTACGGCAATTAAATCATCATCCTCATCATTAGACAGCACAACTAATTATCACAGCAACTGAAACCCAAATGACAAATTTAAAACATTAAGAAAAAGGCATCCAGAAAAATCATAAATCTGCCTTTGTGTCAAGGTCATAATTCCTTATTGATGTTTACTTAAAGCCACAAAACTGACAAAATGATTATGTAGTGGCATAACGTACAGGTTTGACGATCCATTTCTGCCTGGAGCCACTGTCCTCCCAGGCCTTGCGAAGCAGCTTGATGTCGTGAGGAAGGATGAAGGTCCGGGGGAAAAAGCTGAACTCTTGTTTTCCAAAGCGAACTTGCATCTTAGACAGGTTCCTCCATAGCCGGTCCTTCCTGCCAATCTGAAACGTCCCGGGGAAGTGGTTCAACTGGGACAAAAGAAAAACAAAAAACAAAAGCACAGCCAAGTGTGAGTGGAATTCTGGACAGAAGGACATTTGATAATTTCACCTTGCTTAAAGTGACTTCCTGGAACAAACGGGATATCTACAGTTCCTCACCTTCTGGTGCTCTCCGAGGGTCTTGAAACAAGTAGACCTCATGTGGTGTCCCCAGCTGCCCATCCAGTCATGACTTTCTACATGAGCAACAGAAAACTAAATTTTAATCATGAATAATTTTCACAGTTAATTTAAAATCCAGCTTGTGCAGCTTTTGATCTTACACACACTACAAACTACAAACATTACCAGCTGAAAGATTCTTTGTTTTCAAAATCACCTTTATACACTTTGACTAGAAATATGTCCGTTTATGATGTCAGTCACTATGTGAGACGTGAGCTGTACATAACTGATTCAGTGAATCACAACAGGGACAGTCTTATGTGTATTATAATATGTGCAAACCTCTCTAAACACTGTAAATGTTTACCGGCCCTAAATTACATGTTTCTAAAGAGTAGCAACTCTCACTGACACACACACACACAGACACAACTTACTCTTGGTGGCTTTGAAGTGTGATCTGGCGATGGTGTGTTTGACAACGTTTGGCGTGACCGTGCTCATCTTCCATTTTAACAGTCGTCTTTGTTCTACAGGCAGCAGTTCCACTGCAGAGCACACAGTACAAGAGTGTTTTACAACCATGCCTCACAAACTGCATACATGGTGCAAATATTGAAATAGTACCTACTGAAAAAAATATAAACATATACTGTATATTGGTATAAGATGATATGAAGATGATGATGTTAGTTAATCTGCTTGGGCTTGCCATCGTCTAACATGTCTAACAAAACTGGCCTGTTGACTCTCTGGGCCTCGGTTAACTACTGTTCGAGCTATTGTCCGTTTCACACAACAGATGTGCGTGTCCTGACCTCTCTCATTGGCGGTGCTGAAGTAGAGCGTTGGGGGGATGTGGGGGAACAAACTGGGAACCAAAGCTGGTTTCTCCTCTCGATTATCTTCCGCCCCCAATGACATCGGCTCCTCAACACTGAGAGAAAGAGAGCAAAGACAGACACGTGAATCATTAGCTGACATCCAAACACATACAGACATCTCAGGAGTGCCATCTATACTTTGCTGTTTAAATCAAAAGGGAGAGCTGTGTGTGTGAGACTCAGTGGCATGTGTGTACAGGAACCAATGCCTGGTGGAGGATGCGTTGCCATCGGCTACACCGATGAACTGGTTGACCTCTATTATTGAACAATCACGTATGAGCAGGTTGTGGTTGTCTGTGTGGAGACCAAAAGAGGCAGAGAGTGACAACAATTTATCTGCATTCATATGCATGCATTGGTTTATAGAAGGAGTCTTTTTTTTAAATCATTCTTGTTTATCAAGTTGCTAATTTGACTACAGAAGAAGTCTCAGCCTGCATATCGGCTACAGCAGAGGCCGAACCGTCATCAGACAACAGCCAGTAGGTTATGAGATTGATGAGAAATGGTAAATAGTTGTAATCCCTGATATAGTACACTTCACATTCATCCATTCACACACACCCATTCTCTCTCTCTCTCTCTCTCTCACACACACACACAGAGCAGTTATTAGTTGACACGTCCTACCACCTGAGCCACAGCCCCCAAGATGAAGCACAAACTCTATACCGACTTTCAAATATCAAACCTGTGAACCATCAACTATCTACAATGATTGTCCAGTTTTCTGCTGAAGGCTGTGTGGTTCCTGGCCTGCCAACACCACGGCTCTTCTTACCTTGTTACTATTAAACAAGCAAATTGCGGTCACACAACAAAATTAAAGAGTAATGCAGCTAGAGTTACGTTCCCTGACTTCTAACTAACAGAAGCTGGCATCCAATCAGCACTCTGCTTTGTAACACAAGTCGACCGTGGACAAGATGGATGATCATTTGCCCTGTGTGCTCGTAACACGATGCTGTGTGTGAATTTGAGGTTAGAGACATCACATGAGAGTACAAATACATTTTGACACCGAGGGTCGAGATGCCATCTAGACGACTTCCTGATCTACCTAAAATTAAAGTTTCCACATTTTCAATTCAGAGTGAGGAACTTTGCCAGCGGAGATCCAACAATGGTTCAACATTAACGTGTATGGATTCATTCTGCAAAGCCCAGAAGAGATAATGAACTTAAAAAAACACTAGTGCTATAGCAAGAGGAGAACCAGTTCTTTCAGTGACATGTACTTTTACGCAGCCGTGAAAAGTTCTTCTCAAACGCTCTCTTGACTGATCTCATCAGATGAACACAATATAGTAACAATTTACACTCACGTGACCGTCATATAGAAAGGAAAGATGAACAAACAGGTGGATGAAGGGGTAGAAGATGTTCCAATCCAAAATCTTTCCTCTTAAACAAAATCTCTCCACCAAAGACAGGTGGCATTAGAGCTAGAGCAGGTCAACTTCTGAAGCTACAGCCGTCAGGGAAGGGTGGGGGTGTAAATGAACACATCAACAAATCAGCTGGTTGTGGGGAAAAAAAAAAAAGAGGTAACAATAGGTTGTTTTAGCAAAGAATCAGCTCCGAGTCTTTGGTAGGGAGTTCTACTGTTGAGGCCGTCACAGAGGAGAACAATATGATACACAACACAGCAGACCTTTCCACCACGCTCTGCTGCCTTCAGCCTCTTTTAACAATGCGGCGAGAGAATGAAAGAGAGAGACAGAAAGAGTCCACAGGATCTGATGGATATACGTTTTATGTCATTCTGGGAGGCCGATTGGAAACCAGGCGTGGATGTTTGGTAGTCCAAGGAACAGACACCGGCATTTTGAACTGGATTGTAAGTTCAGAAACTTTTGTACAATACATAATGAATGTTTTTTTTTCTATAATTTCATGTGCCCACTGGTTATTTATATAACCATAGTGAAACCTCAGAGGGATGCGATCTGAACCTGAGTCTAAGTATGTAATAACAAAGATTTATTTGTGGTGGAAGTGTGGATTTAGACATTTGTAGAATTAGAGGGTTACAGAAAAACAGAAGATTCATCCAAGCTGGGATTGAGACGTCCGTGTGAAACTTGAGGACAACATTTTGTATCAGACCGTTTATCATGTTCTTATTAGAGGTTATTTTATAGATATGATATGTAACGTGTTGCCATGGTGCTGTGTGGGTGGCAGCCAGTTACAGTAGCTCTGAACATCTCCATCCATTTTGAGTTGACTTTGAACTATGGAGATTAGTGATTAGTGCCTTTCTTCTGTTATACAGACTACTTCATGATGCATCAGGTGACTCATTCAAAAAAAGCCATGGCTCTCTTGTTTACCCTCTACAATAGCTGTTAGCACTAGGCAGCACCAGCATACTCTCTGTGGAAAGACAAGTGATCCCTGCTGAAGCGAGGAGAGGAAGACGGGATGCAGAGCTGGATCTAAGCGCCGGCAGTGAAAAGGAGGACAAACCATGGGCACCGTCTGTTATGATGGGGACCTAAGATCTCTCCCCAATAAGACGGAGGAGCTAACGGCACTAACCAGGCTACAGAGGGAGTGTTGAGTGTAGCATCGCAGAGACGTGGCTGGATAAACTCGCTTCGGACTCACTGGTAACTTTGGACGGCTTTCAGCTTGTGAGAGCGGACAGCTGAAGACAGGAAAGCAAAGGAAACATCCGTGGTCCACAGACTGGAGTCAGAACCGGTTTATTACAGGAAGGAGTCTGCTTTTCAGTCGTGGGGAGCCCCACGAGTATTTTTCTGATCCACCTTGTATATTGTGAGTCGCTGTAACAAGTTCATTTCCTCGGTGTGGGATTAATAAAGTCTATCTTATAGATTAGATAGGACTGCATTATACTGAGAGGTTTCTAATATTTTAGCCACGCTATTTACATACATGAATATGACCTCAATAATAAAGTAGAAGTATTCATTTTCTGTCAGTGTTGATAAAAACTGAAACTTAATAAAGTAGAATTTATGGCAGAGCAGTTCGTATTAGATTACATTAGACTGTAAGTGTATAGAGTTGAGTTGTGTACCCCAAATGTCCAAATCCGTCATTATATTCAGTCAGCGGTGCATTTCTTGCTAACGACGATGTACACACTGTGGACGTCTGATAAGTCAGAATGACGAAGAACGCGACTGAACGTAACGTGAATAAACGACCTCATCTGTGCACGTCTGCCTGAGTCACATTAGATTGATTTTTAAATTAACAACAGGGGCAGTCAAAGACTGAGTGTTTAGATGTCAACATTAATAAGTGTGTGTGTGGTTATTGAGTCTTACCCAGAAAGGAGAGCAATGGATCCTGTGGATGAGGATGCACAGTCTGAATCATCTGAAGACAACAGAGGACAACTAAAGTCAGCCGTTTAAATCAATAGAGCAGACTGCCAGCTGAATAAAGGCAGAGTGTGTGTGTGTGTGTGTGTGTGTGTGTAACATCTTACCATCATCACTACAGGCATTTTCCAGCTCATCAGGCAGCTCCTCCTCAGCTCCATCCACCTGCATTACACACTCCGGGCTGGAAACAATGAATATGAGGCCAAATGTTCAGAGTGAGATTCAGAAGGCTGATGTAAAAAAAAACAGAACCGCACAGACGCATTTAGACACGGCTTACCCAGACAGCTGAGTCTCTCCAGACAGACACTCTTCTGTCATGGGTGAGGGAGGCGGTGGAGATGAAGATGACATGGGGGCAGGCTGTACCTGCTTGGTTAGGTGGATCGTGGAGATCTGGGTGGTCACGGAGCCCACCAAAGATCCTGCAGGACAGGAGGCCAGATCTACGAGACAAAAAAAAACATTCATGGAGTTTATAATGGTTGTTATGACTGTGGTCATATTTTTGTAGTCTGTTGTGTGTTTGCTTGTGTGCCCTAGTTATAGTGATCTCTGTGAGTTTTGTGAATAAATCATTTTCTTTTCATTCAAAATCTAAAACTTGTTGTACGTGGCTACTTGGGACTCGCGGGAAGATGGGGCCCTTTATAGTTATGCCCTAGGCACCCCCTAGACTGGGGTGTAACATGGTCCATTTATGGTTTCATGCTAGCTACTTAGTAACTGAAGTCATCAAGCAATTGACAGCTACAGTACATAACCACTCATTGTGATTACCTGTGATGGCATCTGGCGGCGTGTGCAGCTTCTCCTGAGTGGCACTCACACTGGCACTGAGCACGCTTGGCATGTGGTCATTAGGAAAGGGACTGGCTGATGGAGGACTGCTTTTTTTGCATGTGGATGAGGTGCTGCCCAAAGTACACTGACTTTCTGGAGCCAGCTTTTTCAGGCCCGGTGATGCTGTTGTTTGGGGCTTGCCGTTTGTAGTTTCTACCACCACTGCTGGAGCACCACCTCTTACGAGCAACTGATTGTTTAAAGCAGTTATTGTTGTGCGGCTGCTTTGTGTCTGACTGCATTTTGTTGCCGGCTTCGCTGAATGGCTGCTCCTCGTAGCAGTCGCTGTGCTTCTTATTTCTACTTTTGTGCTGTCGAGGCCGGAGGCTTCTTTCCCGGAAGCTGCCCCCTGATGTTCACAAACAGTAAGGCGTAGAGGAGGCACTGATGGCGAGGAGGAACAGTCTGCAGCTTCAAGCTAAGAAGTCAAAACAAGGAAAGGTCAGCGGTGGAGGAGGAGGAGGCAGTAAGTGGACTAAAGTTTATGGATAAGCTTGAATTTTAGCAATTTTTGTGGTATCAACACTCACCATCAACTTGTCGGTTTGCTGCGGAGAGCGCTGTCCTCTGATGAACAGGTCTTGATGACAAAGAGGCTCTGGTCCCATCAGTGCATCACCCGTGGCAGCCTGATGTCTGCTCATTGCTAAACCATTGGTACCATTCAGCTGGACATTAAACCCATTCTGGTGTACCTTCTTGGGGATTGAGGAAGGGGCACTGGTCTTGGTGAGGATGCTACCCGCCTCCTTCAGTCCTGTTGCCAGTACCTGGTTTGAGCTTTGAATGCCATTAAGTTGTTGCGGCTGCTTTGGAGACCCATTTGGCACAGCGGTGAATTGGCTCTGTGTGTTGGTGTTATTTCCATCCCCGCTCTCCCACACAGAGAGCGCAGGTGGGGCCGCTGTTGTCTGCTTCAAGGGGAAACCAGATGAGGCAATATTAGAGGAGAGAGGTTTGGCTTGATCCTTCCTCCTCGGTACCTCTAGAGAAGTCTGACTTAAAGGCACTTTAGTGGCCGCACCGGCCTGTGTACTGACAGAGCTTGCAGCGTTGGGACTTTCTGCATTGGAGCAAGTCTGAAGATTCTCCCCACCCCATGGGGAGGACTGGTTGGTGGGCATGGCACAGCCGAAAGATGATGTGGGTACTTCTGAGGAGCTTATGGGCAAAGTCTTGGGTGGACAGGAATTAACAGTCAAGGTGATACTCAAGCTGAGGTGGAGGAAGGTTCCTGTCCGATCTCCCAGTTCCCCTCTCAGTGAGCGGTTCTCCTGTAGGAATGACTTTTGAGATGTCAGCTCCAGCTGAACGGAGCTGGAAAACTCCTCTCGGTCGCTGTAGGTTGACTGCAAGTTCTTGAGAAATCCTGACCAACAGCAAACATAACTGCTGCCACAGAAGCACAGACAATACTGCAACACCTGGACTGAGCACCTGTGCTGCAAGTCAGCAGGACGCTGTTAGCTCAAGGTGATGATGCAGGGTTGTAGGCTCAGGAAGGCAGGCACAGAAGGGTTTTGTTTCCTGAGGCAGAGAGCTTCCCACTCTAACGGTCACACTCAGAGTTCGATATAAAACTGAGGCTGAGACCAGTAGCCTCAAGAACGTTAGCTGATGGAGATAAGAGCCGGACACAGTTTCTCCTCTTTCTTGACTCTGGGGATAAAATATAAGCCTCGGCCTGTCTCAGATCACGTACTTGGCTCACACTAAGGTATCAGGTCTTTGATGAGAAAGTGGTGTCCTTAGATCTTTCTTATCTTCCTCAGTTGATTGACAGGATGCATAAACCAACAGCTTCCATCACTGAAGCCAGACAAGAGGGAAGAAGAGAATCAGAGTCAGTCTGAGAGAATATGGTCATCTGACAATCAAAGTCCTGAGGTATTTATTCTTGTATGATGCTGAAAGTGATCTGGCATCCCTTTAGCAGATTGACAAGGTGAACGAGGCAGGACATTTTAACTAGGGTAGAATAACGCATTATCTCATTTAAAAAGCACAAGTTTCCGCAGATCTCGAGAAAAGGACGGTTATCTTAAGATCGTGAGAAAATTATCTTATTATTTTGGGAAAACAAAGTTTTGTATCTCCATCTTGAGAAAATGATCCCGTTATTTCGGGAAAGCAAAGTTTTGTATCGCAAGAGCTAAAGAAAATGATGCAGTTATTTTAGGAAAAGAGAGTTTTGTATCTCAGTCTCGAGAAAATGATCCTGTTATCTCAGAAGAACTGTTTCATTATCTTGAGATCTCAAGAAATTCAGGATAATAAATAACTCAAGATCTTGAGAAAACAAATGAAACTAACTTATCTTGATGAACGCAGGAAATAAAAAGTATGAATGCTTCCATAGTTACCCCACCGTTGAGACATTTTATTTATTTACTTATATTTAAACATGCAAGGCATTATCTCTAGTTAACTTTTGGTAAATTCTGGTGAAGTGAATTAAAATAGACATTAGAGCAGGGGTCTTCAACCAGGGGCCTGTGACCCCCTAGGGCGTCCGCAGGGGTACTGCAGGGGGTCCGCCAATTTCTGTCATAATAATTGACAATTTTCACCAAAATAATTTGAGAATTAAAAAAATATAACAATCATAATTAGTAAACTGCAAGCATTAACATGCAATAAAAAGTTACTTTTGACAAAAACGGTTACTATTTATATATTATTTATAAATTATTCCATTATGCCTGAATGTTTTATCAATCATAAACACATATAGGCTGATAACCCAGCATATAAACAGGTTCATAAGGTGAAATAAAAGGTGAATGGAAGGTCAGTGTCATAAAGTTTGGGACCTTCACTGCTGCGATGACTCAAATGCAAAGTTCCACTGACTCACATCTGTGGCCGAATCAAGGCTGTGGAGGAGCTAGCTCAGTGAGCGGCATGCTAACATGTATTACTAAAGCAAGTTATCAAGCGTACATTAAAATCTGTCATTTTTCTTAACATGTGTCGTTTGGACTTACTTTGCAGCAGGCGTCGTACCGCGTGTTGAGACTAGCAAACGCTGCCTGTCAGTGTGGCTGTGTCAGATTCACGTGTGTGCTCACAGGACACGCCGCTTCACGCTTAGCTCCGCGTTAGCTCACTAACATGTGAGCCGTAGTCGTAAAAAAAATAAACAAACAAAAAAATCAAAACAAAAAAAAAAACAGGCCACACTAACCTGAACACTAACGCTTTCTTAAAAAACTAATAAGACGAGCCTGACCGCTAACTAGTTACCACTTACCTTACGCTAGCTTGTGTGCGTTTCTGTTTACCATTGCGCGGTCCAGACAGCGTTAGCTTAGCAACAGCCGACACAACATCAACTGTCGTCGTGTTTCAAACACCCGCCGGGTGTCAGCAATACAACGCAGCCTCGCTGTCAGTTGAGAAGCGTATGTTCATACCTGCTTCGTCCCCTGCAGTGTCACTAACATGTTGTGCCATCAGTCTGGAGAGGAGGCTACTTGTTATAGTTTCTCACATTGCAATAAGCTAGCTGAGAGGTTCGAGTGAAGCATCATGGCCGGAGATCGTCTATTTGGACAAGAGCCGCTCACTCCGAGTCTGAATCAGAGCTCCCTCTGCTGGTGAACAGCAGCAACATGCAGCAAGTCATCTAAGACAACTCTCCTTGTAATGAGTTATGCAAGTTAATATGTATTTATTATAATTATTATTATTAATTACTAGTGAATGATGTACTGTATGTGTCAAGTGTTTATTGATGCTCTTTGTCACCTGTGTTCATCATCTGCTGCTTTCTCTGTCAAGCTTTTATATGTTAAAGAAATATGAATGTAAAAAAATACTTTCAAAAGTTTCAGCTTCAGTTCTTAGTTACGTTACCTTCTTCCACAATGTGGTGTTGTGCAGACTGTATCATTACAAAACTGTAATTTGGGGCCATATAAATAAAACTTTTTAATCTGTTTTACATCAGTCATTTGTGTATTCCAAAATATTATTGGATGTAATGCCATGAAATCTGGTAAAGAGCACACTGATTGCAAAGTTATAATATAGTGATAATGTGTAGGAAACGCCATCTGTAAGTAACGTTTTATATTATGTATTATGACATCATCAATATCGATATATTTTTTCAGTAAATAACATTTTAAAAAGTCAAATTAAGTTGAATAAAAAGTGAA